>CM067330.1:74477500-75727500 GCA_034376525.1 Nicotiana benthamiana
CTTAGCGGAAGATGTTGGTGCGCTCCATTCGCTTTGGAGTTGCTTGTTTGGTTAGTATGATTTAGATATGTATTCTTAGAGATTTGTAAAGAAATGTCATGTACGTAAAAGTTTGTATGGTCTTGTCAGCCTTTTTTCAGTGTATGAGTGGTTATTTTGTCCTTATACACCCGTACGTCTTATGCAATAGTTAGTTTCATATATTGTATTTTACTTATCTCACGGCAGCATTTCGGCTTGGTTATCCATGATAGTATGACATAAAAAGATACATTATGATGATACTCGGCTGAGTAAGATACCGGGTGCCTGTCGTGGCCCATCGATTTTGATCGTGACTGGGGACATTTGCGGCTTCAACATTTTCAGACATGGTAGAATGTAGTGACAGTGTAAAGAAGAAAAGAGCGTTTGGTTGTTGAGAGAAAATGGAAGTTTTGGCTTTTGATATGAAAAATTATGAGAGTGACATCATTTGGATTAATTTAGAAGGGGTGAGTGATCGGTTATGAATTGATATTGATTTTTTGGGCAGGCGGGTCGTTTTGTAACCGGCGAGATTCTTGGGTTGCAAAATAAAAAAAAAAAGGAAAAACTGACATTTTAATGACGTGACACCATTTTTATCCATTAAAAAATTATGTATGAGAGTACAAAGGGACTACTATCCTATGTCAAAGGAACCAGGTTCCCTGATAGATTTTGTAAATGTGAGCTTCATCCTTTTGCCAAAGTGCAATACTAATAGCTTCTTGTTTTCCCTGTAATCACTATACGTGTTTACCTGTAACGGTATAAAAATGAGTTAGACCTTGCCAGAAAATACTTTTAACTATTTTACTTGTTAATTTCTTTCATCGACAATCATTCAGGGACCAGGTCCTCAGCTTGATTTCATCAACTCCGGTACCAAATGATTCGTTTCAAAGTGCTCCCTGCTTAGTGCTTTGGTGAAGGTATCTACAATTTGATCTTTTGTACTACCAAATTTCATGCAAATAAGCCCTTTTCAATATTATCTCTGAGGAAATGATGTCGCACATCAATATGCTTTGTTCTACTATGTTGAATAGGATTCTTTGCAATGTTGAGAGCACGGGTGTTGTCACACAATCAGAAAACACACCAAAATATTCTAGTTGTTGCTTGATTTATAGCAGTTGAGCACACCAAGAGGTAGCTGCCACATACTCAACTTCTAAAAATGAAAGAGCCACTGAGTTTTATTTTCTTTTACCCCATCAAATTAAACACGATCCCAAAAAGTATGACATGCCATAAGTGCTTTTCCTATCCACCAGATAACCAGCATAATCAATGTCAGCGTGCCCGATCAAGCCGAAATTGTCTCCTGAGATATAGTAGAAAACTAGGTCCTACGTTCCTTTGAGATACCTTAGGATTCTCTTGGCAGCCTTCAAATGAGATTCCTTTAGATTAGATTGAAACTTGACACATAGTCCTACACTAAAAACGATATCAGGTCTGCTTGGTGAGATATATAAGAGTGACCCAATAATTCCTTTGTACACGGTCTTATTGTTGATACCCAATTTTTTCATTATATTTTTTTATATGAAAAATACCTTTTCAAAATTGCACGTATATGCATATATAAATATTTTCTAAGACTACATTATTTGTAAATTTTTAAAAATATTTTAAAATCAATTTA
Source organism: Nicotiana benthamiana (assembly GCA_034376525.1). Classification (NCBI taxonomy): domain Eukaryota; kingdom Viridiplantae; phylum Streptophyta; class Magnoliopsida; order Solanales; family Solanaceae; genus Nicotiana; species Nicotiana benthamiana. The sequence continues at coordinate 74,479,176 of CM067330.1, forward strand.
CTGCTTTATTTATTTTATATGTATATATAAAATCCAATTATTGTCTCCAAAATTATTTTTTTAGTGATTTATTCATTGGATTTTCATGTTTATATTGAAACATATGTAAGATATTTTTACACTTTTTTTATAAATTTATATTGTATTTTAAGGAAAAATTACATAATTGTAATATTAGCCTTTTTAGGTTTAAAGTCGTTTCATATTTATAAAATGAGACTTCAATAATTTTAAATTGATACACCTATATTATAAATTTTCAATTTATTTTTTAAAATTATTTTACTATTTTGTATAATTAAACAAGAAAAAGTGGCTATTTGAATGTTAGCCCATTTCGTTTCAATTTGGCCAGATTTGAATCCATAATTAAATCCAATACCCAACCCAATTCCTACAAAATTACCCGCCCTAGGTCTAATTACTCTATTCGACCCACCTACCCCATCCAATCTGGATCATTGATCATTCATATCAACCATCCCCATTTATCCTACCTAAATAAATCCTAAAACGCTGTATCAATTCCACATCTTATCTTCTCGCTATAATACCCATGTTCCTCCTTTCTCTCGTTTTTTGTGATTCATTTAGTTTAATTCCTTCTCTATTCGATTATTCCTTTCCTTAATTGTTTTATCATTTTATTACTTACTCTTTCCGAATCACTCAAAATCAGAAACTATTATAGTTTCCTTTAAAGAATAAATTTTGAATCTCGTTGAGGAATAAGTCCAGGTTCAAGATATTAAAATAGCTTGTTGCTATGTGCAATCCCTAAGTATTCTAGAGCTTGTTTGCCCTATTTACTACTGTCATGGCTCTGCTCGTGACTTGTTATTCGAATTTCTGGTTTTCTTATTTGGCACTTCGCGAACCGGTTAGTTTCTTGTCGATGCAAATTTAATTCCTTCTATGTGGTAATTCTATGTAAGGCTATTATTCATTTTATTTATGTTTGAGTTATTTAAATGTGGAAGACATTTTCTAGGAAGCGCGCAGGTTAGATCTTCCCCTTCCTTTTTGCTTTGCCTTTTGTCTAGATAGCAAGATCTTTGGAGATGAGAATTTCTAAAGGGAAAAAATTTATTATTTGTGTAAAAGTTAGAGAAGTTTGCCTAATGTGTCATATTCCAACGTCTGTTCTTAATGTTGCTTAATATGTGTAAATTAGACACCATGCCCATGGAATTAAGGAGACGATTTTATGAAATAAGAGGTTTATCAGTATCTTGCTAAATTTTTTTTTTTGTTATATGGTCATGTAGATATTTAGAAGTTAATAAACACCTCGACACTCTCGTAGAGGACAATTGTGAAAAGAATCAGTGTATTTGCCTCAATGAAGCAAGCTTGATTGCTTGGTCATCTTTCTAGGAGGACTTTATTTATTTTTATGTGTGTTTTGGTTCATTTGAAGTGGCTGGGATCCTAACATATGATCTTGGCTAGAGCTCTAAGTGTCGCGCCAAGTTGAGGAGTTGCCTGGGATGGAATCTTTTTGTAAAAAGGATTTATTTGAAGCTCACGTTATTGCTTTAACATTCATCAGTAACTATTTAACTTAATTAATTAGGAGGCATATTTGAGTTTGATTTTTCTTTCCTATGTGCTAAATTTTGAAGTTCATGTGTTGTGACAAAATAATTCAGATGTATGCTTATGTGCTTGTGTGGGATAGTATTATTTGAATTGCATATGTTAAAATTTAGTTTGGACGAGAATTTGGGTCGTGGTAAGGGAAAGGCCAAAAAGAGGGAATCAGCCCGAAGTTCTAACGCAGTCTAGTTATTTCCTTATTTCATGTTATATTTATATCTAACTGGATGAGTAATAAGGTACTGATAATAGTGAGGGACACTGGAAAAAGAATTATTTGCTAGTGCATACTAAATATTTGGTTTATGCATGTTTTTGTGCCTTTTTACGTGTCAAGTAATTAACTATTGGTGTTTCAGATTTTTGCTCGCTTCCAGAAACTAGGTTTTATTTTTAAAAAGAAGCTAAGCATCTTTTATACTTTATCTAACACAGACATAAAGTTTATACATTTAGAGGAGATTTTCTATTTTTACCTATTCTTTGAAAACGAAACATGCACGTGTTCTTTTTATATTTAGAACTTCTCTTTTTATTTTATTGTTATTTTTTGGTCTATTATTACCTCTTTTAATAAGCTACTATTGTATTTGACATAGTTGCTGTTTCAAGTTTACCTATTTTCTTTAGGTAAAATAACTTCCAAATTGTTTCAATTATTCGGGTAACTCTTGCATATCATGATTCAGATTTCTTATCTGAGTTATGTAATAAATTGGTCTGTCTCAACAATTAAAACTCCCCTGTCTTAGTATTTTAAATTCAGACCCTGATTATGTTTAAGTCATGCTATATATGTGCTTTGCTTGAGTGTATATATATATATATATATATATATATGTGTGTGTGTGTGTGTGTGTGTGTGTGTGTGTCCCTTAGTTGTTTACATGTTTCCCCTAATATGATGTCTTATGTGTTTTGAATGTCGCCTTAGTTTTTTTACCTTTAAAGCCTAAGAGTCAGCCTAAAATTCTCCCTCTTATAGGAATAGTAGACCTTAATTCCTTCGGGACTGATAGGAATGAGGTGGGTAATAGCATGCGATAGAGGTAGAGACTAATCCGTGCTTTAATACCTTAACGGGGTGGGAAGGATAGATATAGATCTGATGACCGGTGTGTTAATACCACATGTAGCCCTTCTTTGAGGAGTGATTACCGGGTATTGCATTGATGTGATCCATATTTTTAATAAACCTAGGACCCCCTTCCTTTATTCTTTATTTCTTTTCTTTCATCATTTGAACTCCTTATTTAAAGTTAAGTTTTCTAATTGTTGTTTGAAACTTTATTTACTTTCAAACCATTATGTGTTGAAGTCCCCTCTAATTTGAGCCTTATTTGCCTATGTGTTATTTGCACTTAAGTCACAACAATAGTTTGGCTGGGAACTACACTAGTGGATCCTGAGGGGTGCCTAACACCTTCCCTTTGGGATAACTTCAAGCCCTTACTCAATCTCTAATTACTCAAATCAAACCTTTCTTAGTGTCCTAATGCACTTAAAATCATTAGGTGGTGACTCTTTGATTCAAAACCTAACTCCGAAAGGGAATGAGTTGTGTTCCTAATTGTTATAAACCCGATTTCGCGAGAAAAGGGGGGCACGACAGCATGACGACTCTGTTGGAGATTTCTTTTAGGCTTTTACCATTTCAGGCTATTATTTTGACTTTACGTTTCTTTATGTGTCTCTATTTGCTTAATGCCTTTAAGTATTTAATTCCCTCTCCTATTACAAAACTGACTTGTCTTTTTGTTTCTTTCCTTTATTTCTTTTACTGCTTTCCTTTATTACTGTTTTAAATTATGAAAAATTATTGTAATTATTGCTCTATAACGTGCAAATACGTGACAACTTGTTTTAATTATAAGTACGCTTTCAACATCATATTTCACTCATGCCAAACGAAGCCTATAACAACGCTTATAATGAATGATTTCTCTTTTCCGATATTATCACCCCTAAATCCGGCAAAGGTATATTTGTGGTAAAACCAGTCGATCAATGGTATAGTTGACGGTTCTGTGCCTTTCCCTCTTGAGTTGTCTGCTCAAGGGTACCGGTCTAAAACCCTATAGAAACCTTATTCTGTTTAATTGTGCATGCATCATGGTCAAACTTAGCCGAGTTAGTTATGATGTTTGCATAATGACTCTTTAAGACAGCCTTTTCCAAAGTCCGCTGGGTTTTCCTAAAACTCAAACGAACATTACCACGTTCTGTGTATTTATTTGAAGAACCAAATGTCTTATGCCAATAATAGATATTTAATAGTCGGGTCTAGTGGGGGTAAGAGCCTTACCCTTTTGTCTTGCAGAAATATGAGACACGAAGTCCCTGGTTTCGGTATGATTAGCACTCCCCCGATCTTGCTAGACTAGTGGAGGAGTCTTCCATCAAAAGATCAAGTCAATGAATGGAAAGATAGGGCCGCCAAAGCTAGTGAAAAGCAAAAGTATCTGGAATATAGTCTGCTGGAATTAGAAGGAAAAGTGAGGAAGAAAGCCACCAATTGCCAAACACTGAAATGAAGGAGAGCACCTGGCAAAGGTATTTTTACTGGTGAACTTATGCGAATTGGAGGATTTGATCAACGAGAGCATTCAACTTAGGGGAAGTCCTTTTTGGGACCAAATAGATATGAATTTTATTTCAATTGCTTTATGAAACGTAATAAGGCCAGGCCAATGACCACTAGTGACATTTTATTTCCTGTTATTTAGTGTCATTTTGAAATTCGCCTATTTTTATTAATAAAATGAGACATTTAGCATTCTAAGTTCTCCAAATTAATTTGTCACTTGGCCTACTTCGGGCACAAAGAGGTTCCCCTAAATTAGGACACGATTTACATTCTTGCACTATATGTTTAAATATCACAATATTTTGTTATAATCCTCACTAACTTGTTACCTTATTTTATTTTATTTTTTGTTTTTTTCCCCCCCCCCCCCCCCCGAGGTTAGTTCGTGAACTCTGGCATCATCATCTTACTCTACAAGATCGAAGGGGCCTCCACCAATTCCTCCTCCTAGTCCTATCAGAAATAGGAACAAAGGAAAAATTGAAGATTTGAACAATGCCAGAAAGGAGAAAATAACTGAATGGGTAGAGGTCACTCATGGCCATGGTACTCTGGTTCCTAAAGAAAATGCATCCTAACTTAAACAAAGGCTGCTGAAATTCCAAAAAGCAATTGATCAAGTTCGGAACCTGGCGAATTTGGAATTTTCCTTCACCACTCCAAAAATTAATTTCCCAAACAGTCAAAACCTAGCACCTCCACAAAACATCCCAAAAACATAAAGCCATCTGGCTACTCACCACCACAGCAATACTTGCCACACTTACAACGGTACTCCACTGCTCATCCCAGAACCTTTGAACTCCAGAAATAACCATTCCCACACTCATCATAACACCCCTATCTATGTGGAGACCATGCCTCTCTCCACCCAGCCCATCTCAAGCACACCCTAGTCTGATGATAAAGACTCACTCATCAGGAACCTGGCTGAAGAACTCAAGAAATTGACTAGTCGAATTCAGGGCATCGAAGGAAGTAAGGCGATCAAAGTGTTGAATTACAAAGATCTTTGTATACAACCAGATGTCGAATATCCGAGGGGTACAAATATCCTAAGTTCAAGATGTTTGATGGTACAGGGGATCCAAGAGTTTATTTGAGAATATACTATGAAAAGTTGGTCATAGTAGGGAAGGACGAGAGGATCCGCATGAACATTTCTTGGTACATCAGCCAAGACCCAAAGAAATGGTCAAACTGGGTAAATATGGCATCTGACTTTATGGACATGTTTAGATTCAACACAGAAAAAGCACCAAATGTGTTCTACATTCAAAACCTAAAGAAGAAACCCAGGGAAACATTCCGTGAGTACGCCACGTTGGAGATCAAAAGCTGGTAAGGTCAGACCCGCCTTTGAGGAAGAACAAGTGAACAAATTTTTCATCCGGGCTTAGGACCCATTGTATTATGAAAGGCTGATTTGATTGAGAACCACAAATTTTCCGACATCATCAAGTTGGGTGAAAGGATCGAGGAAGGCATCAAACGTTGTATGGTTATGAACTTCGAAGCCTTTCAAGCCACAAATAAGGCATTACAGTCTGGTGGTACGTCCAAGAAAGAGACGTAGGTGCCGTAATGGTTGCACAGAGAACCAAATCCCCTATCAATACCAAACCTACCCAATGCCTCCACTCACATATCAGCCTACTTCGAATTACCAAGCACCCTCACCCTCTTACGAAACTCTACCACCTACTTATCTATCACATCTACCACCCATATATCAGCCAACTTCACTCTGATATTCCCAACTTGCACATGTCTACCAAGCCTACAATATGGAACCATCCCACTATCAATCACCTCCCGCATGCCAAAACTTCCCTAGACCTCAACCAAATTTTGACTGCATACCTCCCAAATAGTATACCGCGACCATTGAACCAATTGACCAACTATACAAAATACTCAAAGTTGCTGGTTATGTCACCTTTATCCCTACTCTAACCTCTATGAACCCTTCTCAATGGGTCAATCCAAATAAATCATATGCATACCATTCCGGCATAAAATGGCATACCATTGATGAATGCCGCTCTTTGAAAGAGAGGATCCAAGCTTTAATTGATAACAAAATCATGGTCGTAGAAGGAGGATCCAAAGAAGCCAATTGTCACTCTTAATCCGATTGTAGTCCAGATTCAGCCTTCTTGGGACGCCGAGGTAAACATGTCCATGCCACTTGAGATTGAAGCACCATCCTCTACAAGGACGCCAACACCAATTGAGGTCGAGTTTGGGTCTCCAGCAAACGCACTCGCACCATTTGAAGTTGAGGTTTTACCCTCCAAAGCACATGCTCCGTACGGGGTAAAAGTGCCCAGTCCAATAGTAATGTCAGCCGTAACACCATTCCACACAAAGGACATACCATAGGACTATACAGCAGAGGTAAGGAAAAAAGGCAACGGTAGGTTCGAGGAAACTGTTGGCGCACAGGTTATGACGATAACCGGTAGGGTTTATACCCCAAAACATTTGGTTCAATCAAGCAAGAAGGCCTCTGGACGGCCAATCATCACTGAAACCGGGCTCGATGATCTCTGGAGAAAGATACAAGCTAAGGAATACTTGGTCATTTATCACTTGAACAAAACACCAGCACAAATTTCTATCCTATCTTTGCTATAGAATTCTGATGCACACAAGAACGCCTTGCTAAAGGTTCTGAGTGAGGCATATGTACCAAGCAACATCACTGGAGGAGAGATGGCGAACATGGTAGGGTAGGCATTGGAAAGTCACAAGATCACTTTTCATGGAGATAAACTGCCACCAGAGGGGTTGAGTCACAACAAGGCGTTGCACATCACTGTGCATGTGAAGATTATTTTATCACCAAAGTCCTAGTTGATGGAGGGTCCAGCCTCAACATTTGTCCATTGGTAATACTCATAACATTGGGAAAAGGCTGCATAAGATCAAGGACGGGGCCATCAACATCAAAGCTTTCGATGGTTCCCAAAGGTCTACTATTGGGGAAATTAGCTTGTGCTTGCAAATAGGGCCTATTTGGTTCAATGTTGATTTCCAAGTGATAGATGTGCTGGCTTACAATTTGTTGTTGGGACGACCATGGATTCATGCAGTTGGGGCTGTGGCATCAACACTACATCTGGCGGTGAAGTTTGAGTGGAACCACCAAGAGGTGATCATTCACAGTGAAGGTAGTAATCCCATATACAATCACCAGACCATCCCAGCAATCAGAGGTAGAAGAAAGATAGGCGGGGAGACCTATCACCACATCGAGCGAGGTAATTCCGTTGTTAAGGAATAATGGTGGGACAACAAAATTGAAAGCATGTTGAACTGGAGCGGATATGAACCTGGCAATGGACTTGGCAAGAATCTCCAAGGAATCCCTAAGCCTATCAAACTAAGGAAATATGGTACCACCTTTAGTCTGGGATATGAGTATACTTGGGAGGAATTCAACAACTGGTCGCCACCAGAGTGTAGTCCTTACTACTCACTGGAGCAACCAATACCATATTTGGAGTAGACGTTCCAGCTAGCCAATGTCATATATGGGTCAGAAGAAGAGGAAGCACTGGCAGTAGTGAGGAATTTGTTCCTAGAAGAAAATGACATGGATTGTTGTGTCATTTCAAGGAGGAAGGGGAGGAAGGTCCTTCCATACAGGCCATATGCCAAGGAGCACGCCTCAATAACTGGGCTATCAGAACCACCATAACATGAAGAGCCTCGGGGTAGCAAGGCTGAACAAGCATCATGCACTATCTTTTATTTTTACTAGTTGAATTTCCTTTCGCATTTTATATTTTGCAAGAAAGAGCTCCAATTTTCAAAAATTGTTATGGAATTTATTGAAGCATTCTAGTTTTCTTATAAATCTTACTCTTATTATTTTCTCTCATTACTTTATTTATACAGCATTACTATTACGTATCTTGATGAAACATTAAATGTGGCACGCAATGAGACAACGCAACAAACGGATATAGATTTAGAGGAAGATGTACCAAAAGAGATTGTTAAAGAAGTCGAGAATTTTGAGAACAGACCTAAGTCCAATCTGGACGAGATTGATATTGTTAACTTGGGAGAAGCAGAAAATGTCAAAGAAACACAAATCAACGTTCATTTGTCACCGTCAGAAAAATGAATAGTACACAGAATTTCTAAGAGAGTATGAGGACATATTCGCCTGGTCGTACGATGACATTATTGGTCTAAGTACGTCCATTCAAGCTGCCAACTGATCCGACATGTCCACCGGTAAAGCAGAAGCTTAGAAAGTTCAAACATGATATGATTCTAAAGATCAAGAAAGAAGTCACTAAGCAGGTCAAAGCTAAGGTTCTTAGGGTAGTAGAATATCCAACATGGTTAGCCAATATTGTGCCAGTACCGAAGAAGGACGGGAAGGTTAGAGTTTGTGTCGACTACTGGGATCTTAATCGGGCCAGTCCAAAGGATGACTTCCCCTTGCCGAGCATACACATCCTGATTGACAATTGCGCCAAGCATGGCCTGTAGTCATTTGTTGATTGCTTCGCTGGGTACCATCAAATATGGATGGATGAAGAAGATGCTAAGAAAACAGCTTTCATTACACCATGGGGAATGTACTGCTACAAAATAATGTCTTTTAGGTTAAAAAATGCAGGGGCCACCTATATGAGGGCAATGACTACCATTTTTCACGAAATGATACACAAGAAGATCGAAGTATATGTAGATGATGTCTTCATCTACTCCAAGAAAGCTAGTGATCACATGGAAGATTTGAGAAAGTTCTTTAATAGACTGCGAAGGTACAACCTAAAGCTAAATCCCGCGAAGTGTGCATTTGGGTTCCCGTTATAAAATTGCTAAGGTTTATTGTGAGTCATCGGGGAATAGAACTGGATCCATCAAAGATCAAAGTCATTCAACAATTGCCACTTCTAAGGAACAAGAAGGACATAATGAGTTTCTTGGGAAGACTTAACTATATCAGCCGATTCATAGCACAATGTACAGTTATCTGTGAGATAATTTTCAAGATATTGAAAAAGGATGCCGCTACCAAATAGACTGAAAAATGTCAAAAGGCTTTCAACGGGATCAATAAATACCTATCAACACCACTAGTCTTAGTTTCGCCCGAGCCAGGTATACCTCTATTATTCTATCTCGCAGTATTAGATGGAGCTTTCAGCTGTGTCTTGGGCCAACATGATGAAACAAGGAGAGAGGAATAGGCCATCTATTATCTCAGCAAGAAGTTCACCCCGTACGAGGCTCGGTATTCTCTGTTAGAGGATACCTATTGTGCTTTGACTTGGGTAGCTCATAATTGAGGCACTACTTCTGTGACTATACTACATATCTCATATCTAGGATGGATCATTTAAAGTACATCTTTCAGAAGCCCATGCACACTAGTAAGCTAGCCAAATGGAAAATCCTCTTGAGTGAATTTGACATTGTCTACGTGACTCAGAAAGCAATCAAGGGATAGGCATTAGCGGATCACCTTGCCGAGAATCTTGTAGACGAAAAATACAAACACCTGAAAATGTATTTTCCCGACGAGGAGGTATCATTCATAGGAGAAGATATTGCAGAATTCAATGAAGGTTGGATAATATTTTTCGATAGAGCAGCAAATTTCAAAGGACTTGGCGTAGCATTCCAAGTATTAGAAACCGGTGAGCATTATCCAGTATCTGCCAAATTCAGATTCCCGTGCACCAACAATATGACCGAGTACGAAGCTTGCATCTTAGGAATCAAGATGTCCATTGACGTGAAAATTCAAGAATCGCTAGTGATTGGAGATTCAAACTTGCTCATATATTAGGTTCGAGAAGAATGGGCAACCAAGAACTCCAAGATGCTCTATTATCTGCATCATGTATGGGAGTTAAGAAAGCGGTTCACAAAGACAGAGTTCCAGCATATTCCCAGAATCCAGAATGAGTTTGCCAATGCATTGGCTACCCTATCATCCATGATACAGTATCCAGAAAAGAACTTTATTGATCCCATTCCGGTGAAGATCCATGATCAACCATCTTACTGTGCTCTCGTCGAAGAAAAAGCAGACGGAAAACCTTGGTTTCATGATATCAAGGAATATTTCGCAAAAGGAGAATACCCGAAGCTTGCAAACCGTACTCAGAAGCGCACACTTCGAAGGTTGTCTAATAGTTTCTTTCACAGTGAAGGAATCATGTATAGATGGACTCCGAATTTGGGGTTATTAAGGTGTGTTGATGCAAAGAAAGCGTCCAAACTGCTAGAAGAGATCCATGCCAGGACATGCGGTCCACACATGAACGGTTTTGTCTTTGCCAAGAAAATACTCCAGGCTGGTTATGTTTGGATGACTATTGAAACAGACTGCATCCAATATGTTCTAAAATTCCACCGTTGCCGAATACATGCAGACATGATTAAGGTACTCCCAAACGAGCTTAATGCAACATGCTCACCATGGCAGTTTGCCGCCTGCGAAATGGATGTTATCGGACCAATTGAACCTGCCACATCAAATCAACATAGCTTATCCTAGTAGCAGTTGGTTATTTCACAAAGTGGGTTAATGTAACATCTTATAGAGTAGTGACTAAGAAAGTCATGGCAGATTTCGTCCGCGATCGTATTGTTTGTCGGTTCAGAATTCCAGAGTCAATCATTACTAATAACGCTTCCAATCACAATAGTGACCTGATAAAATCCATGTGTGAAACCTTCAAAATCAAACACAAGAATTCTACAGCCTACAGACCTCAGATGAACAGAGCTGTAGAAGCCGCCAACAAGAATATCAAGAAGATACTAAGGAAAATGATAGAGAATCATAAGCAGTGGCCCAAGAAGCTATCATTTGCTTTATTGGGATATTGAACCATAATACACACCTCAACTAGGGAAACACCCTACATGCTGGTATATGGTATAGAAGCGGTCATTCTCGCCGAAGTAGAAATTCCTTCCTTGAGGATCATAGAAGAAGCTGAGCTCGACAACGCAGAATGGGTGAAGAGTCGTTACGAATAGCTAGATCTTATAGATGGAAAAAGAATGAATATAGTTTGCCACAATCAACTTTATCACAACAGAATTTCAAGAGCTTTTAACAAAAGAGTCAAGCCGAGATAATTCAAACCGGGGCAGTTGGTCTTAAAGAAAATTTTTCCATATTAGGATGAAGCCAGAGGAAAATTCTCTCCCAACTGTCAGGGTCCATACATGGTTCACCGGGTTCTAACAGGAGGAGCCCTCATACTTGCAGAAATGGACGGAGAAGTTTGGCCAATATCGATCAATTCAGATGTAGTCAAGCGATACTATGTGTAATCTTTATGCTTTCCTTTATGATGTAATTTGAACTATGCCTGACCTGATTCCTGTTTAAGAGAGGATACATAGGCATCCCTATAGGTTCGGTCACAAGTCAATAAACTTTTTATTTCCCTCTGCTATTGAAAACTGGGGCAGAATTTTGAGGAGGACCCTCAAAATTCCGAAGTTTATTTCAACCAGCCACCGAAAGCAGCCGTCAGAAGCACCAACCCAATAAATGGGGGCAAAATTTTGAGGAGGACCCTCAAAATTCCGTAGCAAGAAAGGTTGCAATGTCTTGAACCACGTCACGGTCGTCAGTTAATCTAAAAGATATTTTTAATTATGCATTTATGTTATATTTTTGCTAAATCATGCATGTCTATTTCCGAAGTTTCTTGTTTAGAAATGCTACCGCAATGATATGAACAGTATCACCAGATCAGAACTGGGCCGGTCAAGCAAAGCCAACGGGAACACGAACTAACCTTCCTCCTTTACAAACTCACAATTTTTCTTTGGATGCAGGAACTCGAATTGAAAAATCATCAAATATACTATACACTCACAAGACTCACATTGCTCAGAAATACAACTCTCAAAACTGTTGCACTTACTCACAGCTTCTATTTGCGTGTAGTATCCCTAGCAGACACAGTATCCCCAGCAGTGGCAATATCCCAATTTGCTATTAGCTAAAAAATTCTATTATTATTTGCCCCTTTACATCTTGCATAAGGCTACCATTCTACCTTCCGAGGTTAAGCTCTACCTCTGCTTGCAATTTTCGCATTGCCTAAAGCTACCATTCTACCTTCAGAGACTAAGCATTGTCTGCCTTTGCATTTTTGCATTACATAAGGCTATTATTCTGCCTTCTGGGGTTGAGCTCTACCTCTACCTACATTTTTGTATTGCATAAGGCTACAGTTCTGCCTTCCAAGACTAAACTCTGTCTCCACCTGCATTTTCTATATTGCATAAGGCTACCATTCTGTCTTTCGAGGTTAAAACTCTACCTCTACTTGCATTTTTTGTATTGCATAAGGCTAGCATTCTGCCTTCCGAGACTAGATACCATCTCCATCTGCACATTGCATGGCTGAAAGATCGCCACTTCATACATTGCATTTCATCGGCTAAAAGATCGCCACTTCAGCTACTGCATTTCATCAGTTGAAAGATCGCCACAACATTTACTGTATTTCATCGGCTACAATATCGTCACTTTATTGGTATTCTTATTTTGCACTTCACGAACCGGTTAGTTTTTTGTCGTTGCAAATTTTAATTCCTTCTTTATGGTAGTTCTATGTAAAGAGGGGTTGCTTTGATGGTAAGCAATCCCTACTTCCAACCGAGAGGTTGTGAGTTCGAGTCTCCCCAAGAGCAAGGTGGGAAGTTCTTGGAGGGAAGGATGTCGGGGGTCTATTTGGAAACAGCCTCTCTACCCCAGGGTAGAGGTACGGTCTGCGTACATACTACCCTCCCCAGACCCTACTATGTGGGAATTATACTGGGTTGTTGTTATTGTTGTTGTTGTCATGTAAGGCTATTATTCATTTTATTTATGTTTGAGTTGTTCAAACGCGGAAGACATATAGGAAGCGCACAGGTGAGTTCTTCCTCTTCCTTTCTGCTCGCTTTTTTTCTTGAGTTCTGTAATTCTTGCCTACACTAGAAAGCAAGATCCTTGGGGATGAGAATTCCTAAACAGATGAAATTTATTATTTGTGTAAAAGTTAGAGAAGTTTGCTAAATGTGTCATATTCCAGCATCTGTTCTTAATGTTGCTTAATATGTGTAAATTAGACAACATGCCCATGGAATTAACGAGACAATTTTATAAAATAAGATGATTAAAAGTATCTTGCTAAATAATGTTTTTTTGTTATATGGTCATCTGGATAGTTCGAAGTTAATTAATGCCTCGACACTCTCATAGAGGACTATTGTGAAAAGAATCAGTGTATTTGACTCAATGAAGCAAGCTTGCTTGCTTGGTCATCTTTCTAGGAGGATTTTATTTATTTTTATGTGTGTTTTGGTTCATTTGAAGTGGCTGGGATCCTAACATATATTCTTGGTTAGCGCTCTAAGTGTTGCGCCAAGTTGAGGAGTTGCATGGGATGATTTTTTTTGTGAAAAGAATCTATTTGAAGCTAACGTTATTGCTTTAACATTCATCAGTAACTATTTAGCTTAATTAATTAGGAGGCATATTTGAGTTTGATTTTTCTTTCCTATGTGCTAACTTAATTAATTAGGAGCATATTTGAGTTTGATTTTTCTTTCCTATGTGCTAACTTTTGAAGTTCATGTGTTGTGACAAAATAATTCAGATGTATGCTTATATGCTTGTGTGGGATAGTATTATTTGAATTGCATATGTTAAAATTTAGTTTGGACGAGAATTTGGGTCGTGGTAAGGGAAAGGCCAAAAAGAGGGAGTCAGCCCGAAGTTCTTACGCAATCTAGTTATTTCCTTATTCCTTGTTATATTTATATCTACTTGCACGTGTAATAAGACACTGATAATGGTGAGGGACAGTGGAAAAAGAATTATTTGCTAGTGCGTGCTAAATATTTGGTTTATGCATATTTGTGTGTTTTATGTGTCAAGTAATTAACTATTGGTGTTTTAGATATTTGGTCGCTTCCAGAAATTAAGTTTTATTTTTTTTTTTAAAAAAAAAAGCTAAGCATATTTTACACTTTATCTAACACAAACATAAAGTTTATACATTCAGAGGAGATTCTGTATTTTTACCTATTCTTTGAAAACGAAACCTGCACATATTCTTTTTGTATTTAGAACTTCTCTTTTATTTTATTTTTATTTTTTGGTCTATTATTATCTTTTTTAATAAGCTACTAGTTGATTTGACATAGATGTTGTTTCAAGTTTACCGATTTGCTTTAGGTAAAATAACTTTCAAACTGTTTCAACTATTTTGGTAATTGTTGCATATTATTTTACGCTTAGGCAAGTCTTAGGTGATAATAATAAAATTGAATCCTCTTTTGTTTAATCAGTAATTGCTACAACCAATAGGAAGGCCTGATTCAGACTCTTTATCTGAGTTATGTAATAAACCGGTTTGCCTCAACAATTAAAACTCCCCTCTCTTAGTATTATAATAGACCCTAACTATGTTTAAGTCATGTTATTTATGTGCTTTGCTCGAGGAGGTATATATGAGGCCTTTAGTTGTTTACATAATTTCCCCTAATATGCAGTCTTATGTGTTTTGAATATCGCTTTAGTCTTTTTACCTTTAAAGCCCAAGAGTCGGCCTAAAATCCTCCCTCTTATTGGAATAGTAGTCCTAAATTCCTCCGGGACTGATAGGATCAGGACGGGTAATAGCATGCAATAGCGGTCGAGACCAATCCGCGCTTTAATACCTTAACGGGGTGGGAAAGGTGTAGATACAGATATGATGACCGGTACGTTAGTACCATGTGTAGCCCCTCTTTGAGGAGTGATTACTTAGTATTGCATTGATATGATCCATATTTTTAATAAACCTAGGACCCTCTTCTTCATTTCTTTTCTTTAGCATTTTAACTGCTTATATAAAAATTGGATTTTCTCATTGTTCTTTGAAACATTATTTACTTTCAAACCATTATGTGTTTAAATTCCCTCTTATTTGAGCCTTATTTGCCTATGTGTTATTTGCATTTAAGTTGCAATAATAGTTTGGCCGGGAACCATACTAGTGGATCCTGAGGAGTGCTTAACACCTTACCCAATCTCAGGTTACTCAAATTAAATCATTCTTAGTATCCTAATGCACTTAAAATCATTCGGTGGGGACTCTTGATTTAAAACCCAACTCCCAAAAGGGAATGAGTTGTCTTCCCAAATATCGTAAATCTGATTTGGCGAGAAAAAAGGGGCGTGACACTCTTTGATAGGGGAACCTGATTCATCCATGTCGAGACGAGTGGTTGTAGCAATAGGGGTGTCAATGACCTGAACTTTTCATCTCAAATCTCTTTAAAAGTTCTTTAATGTACTTATGTTGACTTATCATTGTGCCCCTTTGAGTTAATTTAATTCCCCCATCATGATCATCTCGAACTCGCTTCCAATGATCATTGAAAACTCTTCACACAGAGAATCATTTGTTACACCATAGATGATATCGTCAAAATAGACTTGCACAATGAGTAGGTTCCTCCCATATTTCTTCAGAATAGGGTATTGTTAATTTTTCCTCTTGTAAAGCCATTTTCTAGGAAAAATTTTGACAACCTTTCATACCATGCGTGGGGGGCTTACTTCAGCCCATATAAAGCGTTATCAACTTTAAAGACATGCTCAAAATGCTCATGACTTGCTAGGTAGTTGTTCGATGAAGACTTCTTCTTTTAGAAAACCATTCAGAAATGCACTTTTGACAGCCATTTGAAGAAGCTTGAATTCCATATGATATGCAAAGGCAATGAGGATTCTAATGGCCTTAGCAACTGGAGAAAAAGGTCCATCTAGTCAATCCTTCTTCTGGTTTGTATCCTTGAACTGCTATCCTTGTCTTGTTCCTTGTTGTGTTTCCAAACTCATCAAGTTTGTTTCTAAATACACATCTTGTTCCTATAATAGTCTGGTAGTAGGTCGAGGAACCGGGTGCAATACATTATTTCTTTCAAATTGATGGAGTTCATCTTACATAGCAGGAATCAGTCAACATCTTTCAATGCTTCTTTGATATTTTTCGGCTGAATTTGATAAAGAAAGGCTAAGAAGGCAAGTGAATTTCTTGACTTTGATCTAGTTTGAATCCCTAAGTCAAGAGGATTGATCACATTCTAAAGATGAACTGAAATCTTATGCTTCCAAATAGACACCTAAATCTTATTATGAGAGGATCTAAGTTCTTCTGGATGTGATTTATTATTGACATGAGTCCTCCTTCTCAACTCAATATCTGGGTTTCTTGCACAACATTATCAGCTTTATTATCTGCTTCAGTTATTGTGATTAAGGGACCATGTTCCTCTACATCAATTGGAGATTCATATGCACCATTTTCATTTGATTCCTTGACCTAACTCATTATGCCAGCCTTTTCATTTGCCATATCGATGACTTCACTAATAATATTTTATAGCTCTTCATCTTGATCAGCCTTATCGTGTGCAACTCTTCCAAATATGTGGCATGATTCGTCAAAGATCACATGTATACTTTCCTCAACACATTGAGTTCTTTTATTGTACACCTTGAAAACTTTGTTTTATGATGAATATCTAAGAAATACTACATCATCACTTTTGGTATCATGTTTTCCTAGAGCTCCCTTAGCATTGTTGAGGACAAAAATTTGCAACCAGATATCCTTAAGTGTGTTAGCTTGGGTTTTCTCCCATTCAACAATTCATACGGGATTTTTTTCGGGAGGGACCTTGTCATGCACTTATTCACCAACTAGCATTAGTGTTAACTGCCTCGGCCTAGAAACCTTTTGCAATACCACTGTCAATCAATATTGTCCTAGCCATGTTTTCAAGACTCCAATTTTTCCTCTCCACAACACCTTTTTGTTGGGGTGTTCTTAGAGCTGAAAAATTATGACTTATACTATTTTTAGCACAGAACTCGTCAAACTTTGCAATATCAAATTCTGTGCCATGAACAAATATTATAATCACAATATTATGGCTCATCTTTACTTGGGAACGTTTTCACAAAAGCGGCAAACACTTGAAAAGTCTCATATTTGAATTTGAGGAAGATGGTCCATGTGATCTTGAGTATTCATCCATTATGACAAAATGTACTTCTTTCCTCCTTTACTTGGCACTCTTAGTGGTCCACAAAGATCCATACAGAGGAGATCAAGTGGCCTTGAGGTTCTTACTTCCTTTTTGGGTTTAAAGAGGACCTGATCTGCATTCTTTTTACGCATGCATCACACGCCTTGTGATCTTTGAAGCTTGACTTAGGCACTCCACGAACCAAGTCCTTCTTGGCCAATTTGTTCAGCAATATAAAACTTGCATGGCCCAACCTTCTGTGCCACAATTCAGCATCATTATCGACAACACTCAGACATGTGATATGCCCATTTTATAGGGACTCAAAATCAGTGACATAGATGTTTTTGTATATTTTTGCCATCAGGATCGCTTCACCAGTCACGAGGTTTGTGACTGTTTAGATTTTTGACAAAAATTACACCTTGTTTCCTTTGTCGCTGATTTGAGAATCACTTAGTAAGTTGTACTTTAAGCCATTCACATAAAACACATTTTCGATTAAGTGTGAGAGTAACTTTCCAATTCTTCCTACTCCCAGAATGTATCCATTTCTCCATTGTCAAACAACACACTCCCTCCTTGTAGGGCTTTGAGTGAAAGGAAATCATTTGTGTTTCTAGTCATATGCTTCAAGCAAGCACTTTCCATATACCATCTTTGGCTGCTTCCTTTTACAATTACCTACACAAGAGAATCAAGGATTAGACTTAGGAACCCAAACAAGTTTGAGTCCATTGTAATGAGAAAAAGGGTGAACCAAAGTTTTTTTTTGTCCAAGCAGGCATCACACGTTTTTTATATGAGGTGCCAAGTTCTTTAGAAATAGTTACATTTTCAACAAAAACTTGTTTTTCTATTAGGATTGAGATCTGGATTTACATATTTATTTAAAATGCCCAATGTTACCACAGTGAGCACAAAACGAGTTATCAGGGACAGTAACGTACTTACTATGCGGGTTGTAAGGGGTTTTTTCCCTTTGGAACCCAATTCCCTACATGTTTCCCCTATTGTTCTTATACATAGTAGTGATTGCATTAGAGTACCAGGTCCAGATAAGAGATTTTTCTAGGTCATTCTTAACTCTGCCTAGATCTTTCTGAAGTTGTCTGTTTCTCTCAAGTTCAGCATACAGACTTGATTTTACTGATTTTAGCTCATTTTCAAGCCTAAGGTGTGCCTCACTTGCAACTTTCTTTCCCTTTTGAGTGATATCATATTTACTTTCCCTTATTAGTTCCTCAATTTTCTCCTTTAGGTCCACAACTACTACTAATAAATCATCTATCTTATGCTCTATGTTTGAAATCTTCTTTGTTAAGATATCTTTTTCTTTTTTTAAAATCTCAATGGTCTATTTTAGATCAGCTACAACAACCACTATATCATCTCTCTCATGTACTATTTCTCCTAGTTCTATAGTTAGCACATTCTTATCATTAATGAGATTGTGATATGCATAAATAGGAATATTAAATACTGATATAAGCTTTTTTTTTAGAATAAGACTTCAAATTTCTTTGAATATCTAGAAAGTTTACCTCATCATCATCGTCATCTTCCTCATCCTAAGCCAAATTTGCCATTAGGGCAAAAATACAGTCATACTCAATTGCTTCCCGTTCTACTTCCACCATGAGCTAGTACTTTTCCTATCATATTTTCCAGGTTCACTGGAAGAGTCTCCCCATGCAGCAAGAGCCTATTTCAAAACATTATCAGTGACATCTTTTCTCTTGAATCTTTTGTCAGGAACCGGGTTCCTCTTGGTTGCTTTTTCTATGTTGTGATTGTATTGCTCTTGCTTGTAGAGAGGGCACTCCTTGATGAAATGTCCTAGTTTCATACACTTATGACATAAGCCATAGCCTCGTGGCTTGCTAGATCTACCCTCTTGGGAATACCTCCATTTCTTCGAACTATTTTTTTAAATCTTTTTGTCAGGTAGCCATATCAGCATCCTCACCACTTGAGTCATTGTTGTTTGTCTTGAGGATCGGGTTCTTATCCCTTTTGGGTTCTTTTCTCTCATGGTCCTTCTTCTTATTCTTCTTCTTTATTTCACAAGTCATCGTATTTCTAATGAGTTTATCAATGGTCAACTTTTGCAGATCTTTTGCCTCCGTGATACCATTAACTTTGCTTTCCTAGGAACCAGGTAATGCATTGAGTATTTTCCTGACAAGTTTGTTCCTTGGAGTAATCTCTCCTAGAGAATGAAATTCATCGATGATAGAGGTGAAGAGAGTGCACATATCATGAATGGACTTATCATCCTTCATCTTGAAGAGCTCATAATCAGTAGTTAGCACATCAATCTTCGACTTCTTAACTTGAGTTGTCCCTTCATGTGCTGTTTGAAGAGCTTCCCAGATTTCTTTTGGCAGATTGACATGCGGAAATCTTGTTGTATTCGTTTGGTCCAACGCCATACACGAGGATATTTTTTGCTCGAAAAGTCTTCTCTATATACTTGCGGCCATCATCGTTGTATTCCTTTCTTGGGTTGGGAATTGTGACTCTGGTTCACAATGGTACTCATAGGAATGAACATACCATAAAAAATAAAGTCCCAAAGCTATAAATCTTCAGCTATGGTGAAATCGTGCATTCTTGTCTTCCACCATCTGTACTATTGTCCATTGACCCTTGGTGGTCTGTAGGTAGACTTACCTTCTTCAAAGTTTGGTGGAGCAGCTATAAGGATCCTTTTTAGGTTTTAGCCTTAATAGAAAGAACCTGCTATGATACCAATTGATAGAAATTAAGAGTCCACCGAACTATATTAGTTCCCACAGAACACACGCACACAACAATAAGTAAATAATATAATAGAGTTTTACGTGGAAAACTTTCAGCTTACAAGATTAAAACCACGACCTACACTCATAGGATTTTAACTTCACTACTAAGAAAACTTCATATAATAAACTATTGTAACCTAAGAATTAAACTCTTAATCCATCACTAACTTGTAATAAATCCATTACAAACCCCTTTGTAATAACTCTATTACAAAGCTTACAACTCGACTAACTCTACCCAAATTACAAACACAAAGCTTATGATTTTACAAATGGTTTCCTACACACCGCTTCTTAACTAAGCTAAGTAGGAATTACACATAAATAACTTTAACAAAGGTGAAATACAAAAAAGGACATGTAATGACTCAATATAGGAAATTGGTCCTTTGTTATGTTGTTCTTTGTTCTTGAAGCCTTGTTAGTCACTTGCAAGATTACGACACACTTGAAAGAAAGCTTAATTGATACTAAAATGTGCAAGTGACTTGTTTTTACTTTGCTTCATGTTACTATAACCCAATTGATGTCACTTGGATCATGCAAGCACATTTGGCACAAAGGTACTCCCTATAAACTAATCGTTTTACTGTTTGCCTTATTGCCTGCGTGTACAGGAACAGTTGCAGCAATTTTATAGTTGTGGGGAGTTGACTTAGTACATTCAGCAAATGAACTGAAGTCCATCTATTCCCCGGTCATTTCTTTGACTCTGAATTGTTGAGACATATCCCTGAGTTCAGACTTGTTGTTCTTGAGCACTTGAGGATGTCGAACGGGTTTCCCATATGGTTCTTAAAGTTTGTTAGATCATCAAAACATAGCAAGTCACATAACCTATCAATCTAGTTTTAGATGGCACTAAGGCAATTCATTTTCAATATATTGACAATCTATTAATATTTTTGTTCTCCAACTGTTAAAAACTATGCGGCCACCAAAATATATTCAGAACTGGGTTATGAGGTTCCACTGAAGATACTAATGAGCCAAACTATATAGTGATCTTCCCTATATCAGTTTGGTATATTGCTAACTACTGAGCAAGTATGTAAATGATACACAGGATAAGTTCACACTACATAGAGAATCAGATTCTCTATAGGTTCCCACTATAAGCAACTAACTGTAAAATCAACAAGTATATGGAATTAAGTTCTCTACTTATTCTCGCAGTAGCTCAGTAGTAAGTAAAGAACACAGAGGACTTTTATGTGGAAAAATCCCAACTCAATGATACAAAAACCACGACCTACGCTTATAGGCTTTCAACTTCACTAACTTTTAAATCCCTATTACAAGCCACTTTGCAATAACCATATTATAAAGACTTCAACTAACTTGTAGTACTCTTACCACAAGCCACTTTGTGACTCCCTAGTTACAAAGGATTTTAACTAACTTGTGATGCTCTCACCACAAGCTACTTTATCACTCTACAATAACAAAGGATTTTCACTTTAACTTGTAATAACACTATTACAAGCCATTTTGTAACTCTCTACTTACAAAGACTTTACAACTTGACTAACTCTGGCTAAGACACAAACTTAGAGGGTTTGTGATTTTTTGTTTCCTAAAAAAGAGCTTCTAAGAAAGCTAGATAGAAGTTATAATGAAGAACAATAACAAAGACTCAACAAACTAAGGAATTAAGATATCTTCGATCTTGGATCAGGTCTTTAATGTTGAAGCAACTTCGTTCTTGAGAGAGGTTGTTCATGCACTTGAGAAACTATTTCCGTTTCTGATTTTGCAAGTCTTGGAAAGGGAGGCCTTGTGTCTTGCACCAGGTTTATATTACAAAAGACATCACCTTAGTGATGTCAATTTACAATGGTGATGTCCAATCACTTAAAATGAAGTAATAAGGTAGGTAAAGAGCCTTCCACAAAAAGTTGACTATTGCGATGTTCCTGTGCAGGTAGCAATCTACTGTAGAGTTGACTTCATACAGTCTCCTCGAAACTTGGCAGGGACCTGTTATCTCATTTGGTCCTCTACTCTTCCTCAATTGAGTCATTGCTATTAGTTTTGAGTACTAGATTCTTTTCTTTTCTGGTTCCTTTCTTTCACTATCTATCTTCCTCTTCATCTCGTAGGTCTTCATATTTCCAACTAGCTCTTCTATGGTCAGCTCATGCAAGTCTCCTTGCTTTTCCAAAGGCTGGATCCCAACCTAGAACTTTGTGATCTCAAGGTCTTGTAAATGTGCAACAGGTTCCTTATCTAGTTCTGGATGGTATGTTTGTTAGATCATCAAAACACAAAGTAAAGTACGTGTGCCCAAAGTATTTGTAACCTATCAATTTCCCCCTTTTTGATGACGACAAACTTAGAATTGATATTCCCCTTGAGAACCAGATCTCCATATGGTTACCTCTATGAATAAGCCATATTCTCCATGAAAATCGAACTAAGGGTCCGATCACAACTGGTTCCTCAAGACTGTTTGGCAAATCATCAAAACTCAAGGTTCCATAACTTATCAATTTCCCCCCTTTTTGATGATGACAAACCAGAATTAATATTCCTCTTGAGAACCATATTCCTCACATGTTTCCTGTGGATCAGACCTATAATCAATATTTTATCAGCAACGTTCCTCCTACGAAACAAAGCTATCTCTTCAGAACTAGAGAACCATATTCCTCATATATTTCCCTGCATTATCAGCAATGTTCCCCCTGCGAAGCAAATCCATCTTTCCTGCATGTTGACACCTATATAATTTTCCTCTTTTGGCATTATCAAAAAGAATAATAGAAGAAGTATTACCAAAAAGAAGTTCAGCAACACTAACTCAGGCCACTTAGGCAACACATCATAAACAATAACAAGAACAACAAATGAATATCAGTGCACATCATAGAGTGATTGCCTATAGTGAAGTAATAATAATAAAAAGCACAGTAGCTTTAATCAATATATAATATGAATATTTAAACAACCGAAGTACCAATGTCATCAAATATAGGGATCAGAAAAGGATACGAATTCAAGGGAATTTAGAAGGAGTGAAAGATATGGATCACTATGCAAGAGGAAAACTAAGGGGATAAGGCTTTGATGAGCTTGTCCATCCGTTCATTTACTCTCCTTTGATAAATGATCATCTGCTCCCTTAATTCCTCCACCTGTTCCCTTGATCTTTCATTCTCACCCTTCAACTTAACATTCTAATCTGCCAGCGGTCCTCGAGGACCAGGTTCTCAACCTGTCTGAGTAGGTTGAACCATCAATTAGATCACGAAGAATCTCTCCAATCTTTGTCTCATCAATAACAAACTCAGTCTCATGCATATATAGCATCATAGTATCACATAAAACATAGAAGTTTTTTACTCTTCTTCAGAAACATTAGGATTTGGAGGAACAACGATGTGAGTCCATTTTTGGAACTCAATAATGTCAAGAAGTTTCTCCATTAGCAATATCATAGTCAACACTCTGCCTTACAACACTTTTTGAGACTTCAAAGTTTTCTTCATGAGAAGGACTTGAGGGATCAGGTCCCTTATTCAGTCCTCACATTTACTAATTTCTCCATCCTTCAAGGTTTTCACAAATCCAGCAATAACTTCAGCCTCACACTCTAGTATGTTAGATCTAACCTGTTCCCTTTCGGTTAAACTTTCATCAAAATCTACTAATGAATTCTTGGGTTTTGATTATGATTTAGTTAGGTTTTTGGAAAGTGAGAGAGTTAGGCTTACATCAGTTCTGGCATATTTGGAAAGAAGGGTTATTCTGAGGCAAGGTTGATTTTTAACTTTGAAGAAATGAATCGGCTTTATTTGGGTGTAAGAAATGATGCCATTATTCATTGTTTTCAACATATGAAAAGTTGTCGATCACAGTTGTGAATTGTGACTAGAATTCATTTTTGGTAGTGATAATTCTATTAGTAGTTCATTATGACGTATGACAAAGTATTTTTTGGTAATGATAATACTATTAGTAGTTTTCACATTAACTCTTTGCTCTTGCATTTGAATAATTATACACTTATACTATGTGATTGATAACAACTTTATATTAAAGGAACCGAGCACCCACGATCTTAAAATTTTGGATCCACCACTGACAAAATTCAATAGGTCCCATTTCAGCCATTGAACAAAAATTGGGAAAATATAGTGATCGAACGAGACAAGTGAAATTATATTTAGGGGTATGTAAGTGAATAATGGCTGCTTCCAAGGCCAAAAGGTAACTTATTATGTACTGAAGAGATAATTAATTAGCTAATGGTTCGTCAAAAAGCATCATAGAAAATGACATAGACAGCAACATTTTCGGATTTCTGGAAAATATTTTAAAGTGGCGTCATGTCTACCGTTTTAAGCCTTGAAAACTGTGAGCACTCAATAACTGTCTCACATGAATAGCGCCTCTATGTGTTAGGATCAAAATAATATGATGTCATGAGAAAGCTAACAAATAAAACTTTGAACGCCGATTAAAACAAACAACAAAAGAAAAACATACTAAGATAGACACAAAATTTAACGTGATTCGATCAATTAACCTACATCACGGGCGAATATGAGCAATTTGTTGATATCGTGCCCATGTTGTCTAACCAAAGGCCCAAGTACCCAATCTTATTCTCTTTTGCTTTCCATCCCTATTTGGCATTGGATTCGATTTTTATTCCTAGGTAGAGTTAGTTTTGGCTTTAAGAGAAAACACCACTCATAATCTATAAATATGACAGTCTTGCTCATTGATATAAATCTTTGAAAGACTTAAGCACATATGAGTGATTTTTGGTAGCCCATAGTATCTGATTTTGAGCCCCGAATCGCATCTCCTTTTTTTGTAACTTCTCATCCTTTAATTGATTTGTTGTTGCTATTTAGTAGGGAGAATTGAAGGTTCTTAGTGCTTTTGTGGTCGATAGACTGTCAAATAATGATAGCAAAAGGTGATAAAAACTGAGAAGAGATGGAGGAGAAGAAGGCGTTGGTGTGTCGATTTATTCATAGTTAACTATCATGAATTGGGTCGGGAAGATAGCCAGATTTACACAGTGGTAATTAAAAAATAGTCATAATATGTTTCAAGTTCATAGACAGGTACTCCAATCTCCAGTACATTATGTTGAAACTTTCCGTGTGTTGGAGTTCTAGCATAATATACCGGTCCAACATAATATGCTACAAATTCATATAGATGTGCTCCAATCTACAGCATATTATATTAAAATTTTTCGTGTGTTGGAGTTCCAGCATAATATGTAGGAAATTTATACACATGTACACCAATCTCCAGTATAACTACGCTAGAACTTTCTGTGTTCCAACAAAATAGTGACTATTTATAATGACTTTGTAAACACTGACTATTTTAGAATTACCAGATCAAAAAATATCTAGCCCCGTGCTATTTTCACTTAAAGAAGGGGTAGGTCTGTTAAAATCGGGTATTAAAATTAGGAATGAGTCTTTAGTTCTTGTGATGCGATGTGTTTGTTCGTTAAAATTAAGGGTATATTTGTTCGAAACTGTAGCAGCGAGAGCAGTCATTGACTGATACTCAAACAAAGGATAATTTAAAATTTTTTATGATAGTACATGAATATATTTATTCGGTCTTCGTAAAGCAAATAAAGAAGGAAAATCCCAAAAACTACCGTCCATTCTAGTCGGATCATGAGCGGCTCATGTCCTCGCATGACTCGTTAGAGGTGCATGTGTAACCGCATTTCCCTCACAATATATATGGTGCACTAGTGGAGGAATCTCTTACAATCATATTGAGTAAGGCAAGTTTGTATCAGGTGAAGAAATTAATTCTTGGAATCTTTTATTGCCTAGCTCTGTAGCTTAAACAATTCAACTACAAGGACATGATAGGTTAATATCGTCATGAGATTATGACTTCTGGCCTTATCATTATCATTCCAAGCTTCACCAAATCCCTACATACTTTTTTCCATTACTTATTTCTTCACATGAATATTCTTTATGATTCCAGAGTATTTCATTCGGTTCACAATAAATATTTAATTTGTTTTTTTATTTTAGTTTAAAATAAGTGCTTAATTATGTAATTAAGAAAAAATTTAATTTATTTTTACAAGATAATCCCTATGTACATATTCCTAAAAAAATTTCTTACTTCTCATATTAAATGTTTAATTAGTTTTCTTACGTCCAGCTCATTATTTTATAATGTTGCTAAATATTCGACCCAGCTCAACTCTCACAATAATACAGCTAATTTTGACGGGAAGACAAAACTACCCTTCTCAGTTTCTAATGTAGGACCCGATGAACCACCCATATAAATTGCTAATGTTGAATAAACTATGGTCATCGCATAAACCATGAGAGGTCAAGATCATAATCCGAGCAGAAAATTACAGGCAAAATCCAATTATGGGCCATACAGAATTATGTAAAATTTGTCATATTCACAAGACTTTTATGCTTCACCATCCAAACACATTACTTGTATAAGCTAAAAGCTGCTTCTGATCAATGGTATTATGAACTAGTACTTATATCGATTTTGAAAATTGTCACGTAGAGAGATGTATATATATTGTGTGGCACATTCAGTATGCCTAAAATGGTGAAAACGACATGGGTTATGCTTTTTTCATTGGTCAAATTAATGGGTACTTATCTCGGTATAAGAGAAGTGATTATTTTGTATTTTTATTTTGATCTAAAATAAGTAACTTTTTGGATAATCAAGAAGGAATTAACATTATCCAAACTTTGTCCTTCACAAATTTCAATATGTCAAATTAACAATATGCTTTTAACTAAGGGTAATTTAGTCAATATATATTTTTTTGTTAGGAGTTGGTATTTTCTTAAAGGATAAATGGGTAACACGAAAAGTTTAAAGTTGAATTATTTCTAAATTTAAAAATATGTCATTTGTTTTGGAACAGATTAGAAAGAAAAGTATCTTATATAATTTGAAACGGAGGAAGTACAGGCAAACCTCTTTATAACAGGCTTGTGTGTTACGAATATTTTTGGATGTTATAGCGAAGCGCTGTTATATACAACATATATTATAACATAACATAAAATTAATTCCAATTAAGCTTTGACTTTTATAGTAACGTGTTATTATATAAGGATATTGTTACAAAAAGGTCTGACCATACCACCATTTCATTTGAAAAAATTTTAAATATAGAAATTCAAAATTAAGCAGGCGTTTGGACTAAAAATATGAGATAAAAAAGTAATTGTTAAAGCTAAGGTGAAAACATATATTTAAAAAATATAATTGTATTTGAATGTGCTTTCCATATGGAAAATATTACAGTTTACTAAGAGGAATATATTGTTTACTTAAAAAAGAGGTAAAAATCATTTTTTTTCAAATTTGAAACTCATTTACCAAAAACTTTGAATCTGATTCTCAAAAAGTATTGAATCTCATTATAAAATTTTCAGTTAAATATATAACCAAACAATATTTTAAAGATGAGTTTCGAAAAAGAGAAGAAAGTGTCTGGACAAACGGTCCTTAGCTGTTTAGTTCGGAAAACAGAAGTATTTTGAAAATCGCACCAGAACTAGTTTTTAAGAAATGAAATTAAACCAACTCAATTACTCAAGCAACACATTAAGAGGTCGATTGGTTAGAATATAATTTATACAGGTAAAAGTTATATTGGTATAAGTTATATTGAGATTAGTTATGTTGTGATTATTGTTTATTCATTGTTTGGTATGTTGTATTAAAAATGACAATTGCATAATTTCTAAGAAGTAGGTTTAAGTTATATCGGTGCTAATTACCCTACATTCTATAAGGTATAAGTTATCCCAGTGTTAATATTAACACCGAAATAGCTTATACCTTGTTTACTAACCAAACAGAGTATTAAGATGATATTAAATTTTTATATCACCCTTATACTTTCTTATGCGGTATAAGAAGGTATAAGGGTGGTATAAAAATTTAATATCATCTGAATACTTTGTTTGGTTAGTAACGTATCCCAAAAGGCCAAGTTAGGAGAGGGGAGGACGTAAATAAGACCGGACATAGTTCGAGGAGGATATTTATAATCTGATTAAGTTTAGGGGTGGTTTAAAGTATTTTTCCTAATATTAAAGATTTATCAGTGTATTGAGTGCATGTGAACAAATAACTACATGAAATGTAGAAAAGAAAAATAATTTATTTATAAAAAGTTGAATATTCTTAATGGTGTAAGTTTTTATTGGGAAAAAACAGACGGATTTGATTCAAAACGGACAATACCATATCATATTAATAGTATTTTAAAGCAATTTTATCCCTACAGAGCTCTTACCCACAAGTAGGGGTGTGCATTCAATTTATCGATTCGATTTTGACCCTTATCGATAATTACTTATCGATTATCGATTTGTACATATGCTTATCGTTATCGTTTGAATAAGGTTTCAATATTTTCGATTTCGATTTATCGATTTTTGGGGCTTATCGATTCGGTTATCGATTACACCAATAAGAAAATTTGCTGAATTCCATGGAAAGTATATCCCCTACAAACACACCTAACTAATATGGACAAAAAGAAACTAAAATAAGACGAGCATAGTTTATGACATAAAAATTGTGTCAATAAGCACATACAATGAAACTAGAGTAAGGTATCAAATGTATGCCATTAACACTCCAACGGTATAAAACATACGTCATCACGGCTAATTCTATTTTCTATTAATTTGAACTCCATTCCCTTATGCTTTAAATATGATCATTCCTTAAATGTGGTAGATGAAATAATAGGCTTAGAGAAATAGGGTAAATGAAAGGGTATTATAGAATAAGGGTAAAAAAAACTAAAAAAATTTTAAAAAGAAAATTAAAAAAAAGTGTTTCTTATGGGTTTATCGATAAATCGATAACTGAAAAGGATAAAATTGAAATCGAAATCGATAACTTGATAAGGAAAATTTCAAAATCAAAATCGAAATTAATAAATTAATAAACCGATAATAAATAATTAATTTAATTTATCAATAAATCGATTCGAATGCACATGCCAACCCACAATACTTCCATTCTTAGCACCCAAAGGTTCGTTAGCCTCATTTCACATATATGTACCATAAAAGTATAGTACAAAATTCAGATTTGAACTCCTTTATATTGGCAGATTAATCAAAATAGAAAAAAAGACAGTTCGAAAACTACCACACGCTATAAGGTTTTCAGAACTTGTTTGGTTAGTTTGAAGATGAATTATTCACAGTAAAAAATATGGTACTATTTTATATTTTGTCTGGTTATATTTTAATTTTCGATATGCGTAATATCAGTATAATTTTTATACCACATCCAATGTGGGATAACAATTACCTGAATAAAATAAGTAAAATGATAAAATTGTCCTTCTGCCAAAGCCTTTTAAAGGAAAATCAAGATTAATATTAGAAACAAAACATTATCAAAGTTAATTTAGTTTAAAACCAAATAAATGCTTTAGAGTATACACTGCGTATATCTTATTACTAATGCAGCAAACCAAATAAATCAGAGGTACTAAATAATCTCAATATTAGTCCAATTTAGTTACGTACTAAAATTTCTAACATAATTTTATTCTCGCCAACCTATCCCTACAAGTATAGTACTCCAACCCCTTTCTCTTGGCAAAATAATCCAATAGGAAAAGAAGACAGTAAGAAAACTGGCACACTTATATATGACGTAGTAGGCGTTTGGACATGAATTACAATATAGATTTTTAAATTTGGAATTTTACTAAAATTTGAATTGAATATGAAATGTGTTTGGTTATAATTTTTGTAATATATTTGAATGTCTTTTTTAAAAAACCATAAAATATGATTTATACCCTATTCAAGGGATGGACTACTTTTCATAAGGGTATTAGGTGGCCAATAAACAGACATTCACATATGAGTGTCTGGGACACAAACTAGATTCTTAATATTATCACTCTTCGTAATAATATTTCTGGCCTATTAACTCTTAATGAAGATAGCTTAACTATTAAAAATATTTAGGATAAAAAGGGTTGGAATTAAAGGAAAATCTCCTTTGATCTCCCTAAAATTATTATTAACTTTATTAATGCTTTAAACCCCAAATGCCATATCAATGCACCTAACAATCTTATTTGGAGTTTAAACCCATGTGGTACGTTCTCAACAACCTCTTGCTACAAGCTAATTGACGAGCAAACACCTCCGAGTCTTAATTTCAATTGGATATGGGACCTCAAATGTCCAAACAAGATCAAGCTATTTTATATGAAATGCTATCGCAAACGACTTCAAACAAGAGGTTACCTAACCAAAATTGGTGCTAATATAAACCCAAACTGCTCAATATGTAAAAATACCACTGAATCTATATGCCATATCTTCTGTGAATGTACCATTGCTCAATCCTTTTGGCAATCAATGGGAGTGACCATTACAACAAGGTGCATACTAATAATTGAATTAAATTTTTACGAAATGTTCGTCCTGCTATAATCAACAACTAATTAACTTGGAATGATATACTAGCTTTTGCCCTATGGTCCATTTGGAATAATAAAAATCATAACAATCAACACAATACCAACAATCATATTAACAGGTGACCAAACTTTGGAATACAAACTTCTAACGTCCAGGGCAAATATTAACAACATAAAATTAAGCGTGGCAGGATGCCCTAGGGGTTGGTATAAGACCAACATTGATGGTGCTTAAAAGTAACTATCTTGAAGGAGGAATCAGCGGAGTCATTTGCGACTATAAGGGCCAATGGAGGACAGGCTACCACAAGAAAATATATGCAATATCACCGATCCAAGTAGAACTTCAAGTATTTCGGCATGCACTTCAACTAATCATCAGGGAACAAATATTCCAATTAAAGTAGAAACTGATGACATTGAGGCATACATTTTCTTCAGGATGATTACCCAACTTATAATAATTTAATTTATGAATGCAGGTGGTTAATGGACAAGGCAATCAGACAAGAAAGATCACATTAAAGCATAGCTTCCGCGGAAAAAATATGGTAGCACATCTTTTAGCAAAAGCAGAGCTAATGCAAAGTAGATACATTTACTACTTGAGTTTGTAATAGATGTCTATCACAAAGATCATGATGATTATATCTATGTTAGAAGTTGTTCTACAGACCAATGTTGTAATATGGTTGCTTTAGGTAATAACAAGTGATTTTATCCTATCTATACCATATACCAAACCTTATTACAAAAAATGTATAATTTGGTATTTACCCGCCTAGTCCACAGTTTCACTACAAAAATATATACCAAACCAAAAATAGGTAGATTCTCCCCTAAAAACGCTCGAAATTGCAGGCATAAGATCTGCATGTGATCCTATCACCATTAAATTCGAAATTTGAAACGGAAGGAAATCCCATTGCTGCGTAATTCTCTTCTTCTCCATATATTTTCAACCATTGATATCCATTAAAAAATTTGAAAGCTTTGAATTCAAATTTGAATTTTCAAATATCATTATTTATTTGGATTGGGTGTTGTTGTAAATAATTCGGAATAAGTTTAGGAGTTTATATCGCAATTTTGAGGGGTTTTTGTGAAGATTAGATTTGGTTTTGATTGAATTTCAGATTGAAACTCGTCGAAGAAGAAGAAGAAGAAGACATATTTCCAGAAATTGTACATAAATTATAGTTAAATTGTAGAATTGCAGATAAATTGTAGATAAATTGTAGATTGGAAAGACTAAAACTTCTACAAGTCTTCTACAATTATGTCGAAAATTCCAATTATGCTACAATTGAAATGGGATTTGGGATATTAAAATTCAATGTATTCAGTTTGTAGATATCTTGTAGATAAAATTTCTACAAGTAAACTACAAATCAGTTTAAGTATTGTATAAAGTTGTATTGTCTTTAAGAGTATCTACAAAATTACTACATTTATACTACAGTTAAACTACAATCTTACGTTGAAAAAAATGTTTGACAACAAATATTGCTCTTCATCTAAAAAATTTCCACAAAAAAACTACAATTGCACCTACACTATCAATGTTATTGTCTTCCATATATCTCAATTCTTTTAATACTAAATGATCTCAAGAAGTAACTATATAATTTAACATCGTGATTAGACTGCCCGTTCAACATACAACAGTTTCATAAACAATACTATACAAAATTTTCTCCTAATCTATAAAATCTTCGGAGTTGTATATGTACCAAATTGGTAATCTTCAGATCACTCTCTATAGATATATTATATGAACGAACAAAATCAGTAGGGAAGTTGGAAATCTTCACATCTCTCTCTATGAATGAACTCAAAGTGAAAATCAGAAGGAGAAAAATCAAAAACCACCCTAGTTCCCAAGACAACAGCCGTTTCCACCTGAAAATAAAAATCAAACGAACCCTTTCTTCGAAAAACATAGGCGTTTCAGTCATATTTGAATTCCGTTAAATTTCGTTTGAGGTCGTCGAGTCCAGGGGAGAGAGAAACGTGGGAGGTGTGGGTGGTGGGAGGAGAGAGATGCGAATAAACGAAAATTGAAGAATATAGGCTCCTAAATTAGTGCCTAATATAAATGAAGCATTAATTATACCAATAATTTGAATTATGGTATATAAATGATAATTTGGTATGCTTAAATATAATAAATAAAAACTTTAAACATTAAGAATAATAAAGTTTCATATATGATATAAGTAGGTAAAAATCCCTAATAACAATACCTTACATGGCATAATTTTAGCCCATAATGATTGATATACTAACGACTTTAGCCCATAATGATTGATATACTAACGACAGTGCTAAGGGTCATGAACCCTAGTTATTATTAATATAAGTAGCTTTTATGTTAAAAAAAAAAAGAAGCCACTGGGACAATCTCTAAGTTTAAAGTTTCCACCTTAAAAATTGGTAGTTACACGTGTTGCTCCTTTCTAATTTGTTACTTTCTCTAATTCATAATAAGTATCTTTTAATCTTTACACATCTCTTAAGAAAATATAAATTTCTAGAGAAAAAAATGTCTTTGCTAAATTATCCTTATGTAACTGTTACCTTGATACATTGGGATATATAAATAAGGATAAATTTTGAAAAATAAAATTTATTTCTTTTTGATTATATAAAAAAACGCTTAGTTTGGACCAAAATAAAAAGGTCAAAAGACCATTTATTATGAATTAAAGGGAATACTATAATTGTTATTGTTCTGGCTAGTGTAATATAATTTGTGTTAAAATTCTCATTAGCCCCATTTAGTTTAAGAGTCAGGCTGCCCTCATATTTTCTGTCGAAACTAATGTATCATATTTTCATGAAAAAATTGTTCCATCTTCACTATTCAAGTAGCATAGTGAATC
Source organism: Nicotiana benthamiana (assembly GCA_034376525.1). Classification (NCBI taxonomy): domain Eukaryota; kingdom Viridiplantae; phylum Streptophyta; class Magnoliopsida; order Solanales; family Solanaceae; genus Nicotiana; species Nicotiana benthamiana. The sequence goes on from CM067330.1 coordinate 74,512,590, forward strand.
CCGCAAGTTTCATGATCAATGTATTAGAGCTCGTTTGGACATAAAAAAAATTACTTTTTTCGAAAATATTTTGATTTTTTTTGAAATTGATATTTGATCATATAACTTTTAATTTTCTTTTGAAGATGAATTATGAAATTTTCAGAATTTAAAAAATTTCAAAAAGTTATTTTTTAAAATTTGCACTCACAAAACTTCAAAAACAACCCAAAGTTATATTATATTCAAACACAACTCTATTTTTTAAATACTATTTTCACTTGAAAAATATTTTCACCTTCTTTTAAAATTTTAGAATTCTTATTTCCAAACGCCCACTTAATATCTCAAGAACAAACATCCATCTTTCTTGTATGAATTTAGTCTCTAAGTTGTTGTAGGACCAATCTATTTTTACAATTATATCATGCCAATAAAGAGACAACTACAATGTCATATGGTACTTAAACCCACAAATACTGGCTTTATTATCTTTAATATAGCTAAATTGAATTTGGTTGCAAGGTTTTCTTTCAAAAGGGTAGTATAGTTTATTCATGCAACCATGGAGCTTTGAGATATCAAACCGCTCCCGCTTTTTTACCTTTGAATTATTTCTTTCTTATATACTATATGAAACATTATATCGAAATTATTTCAAATTGAAATTTACCCCACCTAAATATGTTTTAGCAACAAAAAAATAGTATATTTATTTAAAATAGACTATTTTCTTCGGTAAAGTCCTTTTTTAGACGTACGATTTTGGGACAACATATATTTCAATTACAAAATTTAGACGCAATCATCACACCTTAAACATGGAAACATATCTGCAGAATCCTTCTTTTATGCAGATTTCCTCTAGTGTTCCATAAATAAGGCAAAAAACTAAAAAAAAACAAAAAAAAAAGCTTCAGAAGAAAATAATTGCAAATTAACGTGAAGTATTGAGAATCAGCTATGAACATTTAGCTACATTCTAAAGTTTTCATAGCATTGTGTAATTATTTTCTCTAAAATTGAATTGAATTTGGCGATATAATAATAAAATTGACGATAATGCTTCAGCTAAATGGTCGGTGGAATATTTTTAGGAGATACATAGATTTTGATATTGACGGAAGTATAGTCAATTGAATGTCATAATTACAGAGCATCTAATGATCGATACTTCTGTAAAAATCATCGAGATTACATACACTATCAACAAACATTATCTTCCAATAAAAATTCGGAACGATATGGGAGCTCGAGTGTATATGGAGACGAAAAAGGAAAAAAAAACTTTAAAATGTATCCGCAGTCTATAACAATAAGGGATTTCGATTTGGAATATGATATGTTGAATACAAACATAATTGCAGGTTTGCTCTATTTTTATAGTCCTGATGTTTTTTAGTGTTCTACAATTTTTACTACAAACTAACCTAAACTGTACCGCATAACAAATATAGTTCAATTGTTATGTCTCTAAAAAATAATTGAAGTGTAACTGTTACACAGTAATTAAGGTTTGAAAAAAGTAAAATGTGATCACAAAACAAAGTATCTACAAGTAATACAAATTTAATTTCTGTCAAACACTGAACACCTGAATATACAGAGGTCTGAATTACAATACTTTTAATTAAGTGCAAGTATATGTGATCGTCCTAATACTAACACGGTACAATCATCAAGTAATTCTAACACTTTGGAGAAGTATTACGAACAGTGAAGTTGATTGATATGCCAACATCCTCGACAATTGTGCAATATAAAAGTATCATCATAATATAACATACGCCAAAAGTAATTGAAGAAGGTCAAGTTTACCAAGACAAGCAAACAAGTATCGATGCAATGAAACAATATGCTATCATGAATAAGTTTTAATTTATGGTGAAAAGGTCTAGTACAAGGTAAGAATATTTTATTTGTTAAAATATTATTGTGTATAAGTTGTAGCTTTTTTGTATATAAATTAATTAGAACAATTTGTTGTGCAAAAATAGCCTGATTTCTTAGTAACTACAATCTGCATAATATTTTTATCATTATTTTTATTCTGTAGTTACTGCCTCGTATGTGTTAGTGACAATTGTACGTGACACTTCAAGTCCATAAGCATAAATAAATCAACATTATCAAGGTTCAAAAATTCAACAGCTTACACACATATTTTTTGATGGACAACACATATATATAATGCAAAGCTACTGCCATGGTAGTTGGCAGCTCAGTCATGCCAAAATATGTGGATCCTAAGATAATATACACACCAAAAGACATACAAACTGACATGTTATCGAAAATAATATGAAATTAACATACATACAAGCTTGGAGAGCAATGAAAAGGCTTTGGAATTTTTGAAATGTTGTCTTGTTGATTCATACAGTCGGTTGCTGTGTTATTTGTATATTTTGGGGAAGACTTATTCGGGGTAAGTAGTAAAATTGCTGAAGACCGAAGATGATAATTTCTTATATGCATTTATTGCCCTTAGTACGTCCATCAAGGGTTAGAAGCATTGTAGGCCAGTTGTAGTAGTTGATTGCACCTTCTTGATGTCAGCATATAGAAAAATCATGCTAACAGCTAGCACTATGGATACAACATGTACTATAGATTAATTGTAAAAATATTGTAATAAAGTTGTTTCTAAAACTGTACTTTTGATATTTTTAAGTTTTATTACTGCAATTGAATTTCTTTTTCCTACCTATGTGATAGGTATCATATTACCACCAGCATACGCCATTGTTGATTCAGAAAATGACGCATCATGGAAGTGATTTTTTTGAGCAATTCAAACATGTATATGGTAAAAAATCAAATATATGTGTTATTTCATATTGGAATGAAAGCATATTGAAGGTAATGTCTACTGTTTACACCAACATGCCACATTATGCTTTCATGTGGCATATATAGATATGTAAGATCAAAGTTCAAGAAAGGTCATCCAAGGTTAAGCAAATTGTACTTTCCATAGCACAATCATGCATGCTTAATGAATTTAATGAAAGAATGTAAAATATTGAAGAGATTGATACACATGTTAAAGCATACCTATACGATATAAGTTATCAAAAATGGTCTCGGGTACATGCTACGGTGAAGAGGACATGGGCGATGACATCAAACATTGTAGAGTCCTTGAATATGTTAGCTAGAAATGCAAAAGAGTTGTCCGTAGTTCAATTATTAGAATATATGAAGACTCTTCTTGAACGTTTGACTAATGAAAAATTATTGAATGCAAAGGGTATATTCACATACCTTGGAAAAAAAATACAACAAAGTGTTGGAGGACAATAGGACATTATCGCAGAAGATGAGAGTAAGTTATGATCCATAACATCAGATCATTGATTTCATCTAACTAAATATATACTGATAATTATAGTTATGTTTTGTACAATTGTAGTTATTTTGTTTTTTATCTAGTGCTGACAACTTGTTGTATGTTTGTAATAAATAAGTAGGTGGGGGCTTCAACATATTACATCTATACCGTGATAGATGGTGTGAAACGCTTCATTGTTTACCTTCAAAATAAAAGATGTAGTTGTCTACAATTCCAGCTTGATGAACTTTCTTGTCCACATGATTTGGCGACTTTGAGGCATAGGAACGAGTTATATAAAAACTAATGTTCTCCTTATTATACGAGGTAGAGTCTTTAACAGACTTATGAAATACCAGTAGACCATCTACTTGGTTAAAGCAAATGGGATGTGCCACAACATGTAGCAGAAGAAGTTGTAATTTTTACCTACTGGAAAAAAGTAGCAAAGAAGACCTCAAAAATAAAGATACATAAATGCAACGAAGCACAAGGTTTCATGTGACAACTACGGACAGAAAAGGCATAACAAAAGATCTTGTAGGATTCTCCCAAAAGAAAATAAGAATTGATATAGTACAAAGATTTTTTTAACTGAGTACTGTAGATAATAATCTGTCCTTTCAGACACATTCAGTTGTATTTGTTCTATTATGGACTATTATAGTTGCGGTGAAATTGTGTTGCTAATTTGAAAAAGATTATCTCATATAATAAATGTTCGGTAAACAGATTTTAACTCTTAATGCCATTGATTTGGAGTTGTTTTGTTCAATAAATGAGTTTATTTATTAATTTTAAACCTTTTCTAACTATTAAACCTTTTCTAACAATACTGTAAATTTGATTATACTTTGTATTTTTGTATGCTAGTTGTATACATAATTATATTTATGATATAAAGAAATTACAGAGTACCAATATCGATCAAGTATTAACAACTTTCAACAACAAAATATGCTACAGATGTTTTTATTTGTGAGTAATAGAATTCTGGATAAAATAACAAAATAAAAGCTAAAACAACTTTAACACAAATCGGCTATAAATAAACTGTAGTTGAATTATTCTTAATAAATAATTTTCCTACAATTTTAATGAAAAGGGCAATTAATTCTTTTTGGTCAGGACTCTTGTTCTCTCTATCATAGTTGGTGTACCTTTTCATCTTGCTAATCTCCCAGTTAACTCACTTTCATTAATTGCACCAAGCACTTACTTTTTTCTTGCATAATCCCAAACGAGTGCTCTGTAGCATCTACGGTATTGATCAATATCAAAAAGGTCTTCCTTCGAGATCGAGAGTTGTCCAATGCTAACTTATAGCCTGTTTGACCAAGCTTCTTTTTGGCCAAAAGCACTTTCGGAAAAAAATTGAGGTGTTTGGCCAAGCTTTTGAAAAAAAAAATACTTCTCAAAATAAGCTGATTTTTGCAGCTTGGCCAAAAGGGCTATTATTCTATAAATGCCATCACATATAAACCTTAATCACTGCCATAAATAATAGGTGAAAAGCTTTAGCACTCAATTTTGTTACACCCTATATTTTTGTATGTAAAAGTGCATCATAAGCAAATTAATGTAGGATAAAAAATGAGATAATATTTGTTGAAAGTCAACAAGTTAGGAATGTTATAACATGTACTTTGTGTGAGACTAGGGTGCTTAACATAATAATGAGATTATATTCTGATTTATATTAGTCGTATGATAGTTGTGTGTTATGTTTAAATTCCAGTGAGTTATGGAACAAAAGTCGATGAAAGTCGCCACAAGTTACGCTAATAAGTTTTACTGAAAATTTGGATCAAATGTAACTGTGATTTTCTCCCAATATGCTTAGAGTTATGAGGTATTTCACCCATCAAATTAAAGATATATTAGTCTAATTTTTATCTCATTAAATTGTTTGTCAATATGACATCGAAGTAGAGAGATATGAGCCTTTTTGCGAGACTCTGTAGGTTGGTAGGTGACAAGTAGGTGTGTCACCTGCTTGCTTAAATGAGATCCCAAAAAGGGGTCATTTCGGGTTTTCCTAAGAGTACTTTTAAAGGCATGTTTTCTTCATATGTTAGACTAAAAATAGGACATAATAACAAGGCGTAAGACCTGCAAAAATCCTCACAAATGTTTCTCACAAACTCTAATTGATTTTCTCTCCCTTTCAAGTTCTAATTAGGGGTAAAAACCTAATGCTTGAAGAACCACAATAGAAGCTAAGTTATCCAACAAATAAGGTAGGTTTATTGCACTCTTTCATCCAATTTGTTTCCGTAAAATCATGATAATTCATTCTATACTTGTAAGAACTCATAGGATGGTGATTGAAAGCCGCGGGTTTGAGTTATTCACTTGTACTAGACTATTTTGTATTGTTGGGATGCATATTTTACTACTGTTTTTGGAGTTTTGGAGGAGGAAGGGTATGGAAAAACACCACAAAAATGTAGGGTGATGGGCTGGTCGTTCGTCGTAACATTTTCGGGTTGTTTGAAACTACTACGTTGATCATTTTGTGTATGAAGAGATTGGGATGTATTGGGTTGTTTTATTGTATATTATGGTGTATCTAAGGCTGGAACATAATGTATATATGTTGATATTGTTGTGTTCTTGTGTTGTTAGTGTTATCTTGAATTTGGACTAAGTAAGGATTACAGGGAAGATGTTGCTCGCTTTAATACAAAATAAGCGTGTCGTTCGTTATGGGATAGTTGTACCTTCCATAACTTAATTATAGTATTAGTATCATTGTTGTAGGATAAGGTGCAAAGAGGCAGGTTCAACTGTGTGATTGGAAAGATTGTCATGAAGTATGTTAAATCCTTCCTTCATTCTGCCATGATCTCGTACCTACATGTGTTTGATAACGAGACATAAAGAGATGTTCGTATTCCTGAATTCATTCACATTTATTCTCCCTTATTGGGACATGTTATTCAGTTAAATATTATTTTTCAGTCAAGAGAGTAGAGGGTTTAAACACACACACATATATTATATATATATATATATATATATATATATATATATATATATATATATATATATATATGTGTGTGTGTGTGTGTGTGTGTGTGTGTGTGTGTGTGTGTGTGTGTGTGTGTGTGTGTAGTATTACAGTATTTTCACCACCTTCGAGCTATATTCTGTGGGAAGGCTCCTATTAGACAACCTCCGATCAGATGGTAAGATATATACGGAGCCTACTATGACTGAATGCCTATGAGCGAGCCTACAATGGCCGAGATACAGAGCCTAGTATGGTCGAGCTCCTATGAGCGAGCCTACTATGACTAAGCAGTTACACGTTGTGAGATTTAGAGGACCAAACATTTATTTTACTTACTATATGTAGAGAGTTGAATCAGTATTAGCAGGTAAGTATGTCTCCAGATCATCTTTACCATGCGATTACTTTCAGTTATTATATTATCAGTTCTGTTTTAGCTTTCAGTTATTTTATTCTCTTACATACTCGGTACATTATTTCTTACTGACATCTCTTTTTTGGGGACGCTGCATTTCATGCATGTTCAGACAGACAGACGGGTAGACCTCCTCTATAAGTTTTGCCTGAGTTCAGCTAGATATGTAAGCTCCATGTCATTCGGAGTTATCGGGTCTAGAGTGTTGTGTACATTATGGGTAGGTCGGGGCCCTGTTCCGATCATAGTACATACATCGGTAGAGGCTTGTAGAAATATCGTGCCAATTAGTATAGTATGTTGTGCTTGTATATATATTTTGTGTGTTTTTCAACTGTAGTAGTTATGATGTCCTTGTCGACCCAACTTAATATTGATGTTTAGTTAGCACTAGTTTGCGTTCAGTTTTATTCTTTGCTTCACAAATTATCTTGCAATGTGGCCTTATGACCAAAGTATGACATTATATGTTTAGAGTCCTCAGTCGCAAGTTGGTACGCTAGGTTAGGAGAGGCACTGGGTGTCGGTCACACCACCCAAGTTTGGGGCTGACAAATGTAAAATATAATTTGTTAAATTGAAGGAAAAGTAGCATGTACAGATTCAATATGTTTGTGATTACGTGAAAATACCATAGATTCATAAACATAAAGAGATGTAAACAGAATCAACAACCACTAAAATCTCTCAACAATGTTTATGGGCATAATCATAAAATTATCATTGTCCCACACAACATTTGCAATTAATTGGTACCCTAATATATATTATGATACGACGTCCTGGGTTTGACAACAGCAAACTTCCTATTGACAGGGGAATCACTGTACCTCTCATAGATTTATTCTCTTCTAGTCTTGAACATGCAATTAGTGATTGTAAACCGTGTTCTATTTTCAGGAACATACTTCCCACTATTATTCAAATAGTATAAAATACCATCAATATGCTGCATAAAATAAATTATATAGTTTCACACCGCAACATACATGTCACGATCCCAGTTCGCCCACCATGAACTGTCGTGACAGCACCTAATCTCTACAACTAGGTAAGCCTAACAAGTGCGGAAAATAAATTGAAACTTGTGGAAATATAAATCTAAAACCAAGAATAACTAAGAACGGAATGGTATATAGAATGCCGCTTAGCATATACAGCACAATACCTCAAACTTCTACATCACTATCCTAAAACCCGAAAACTTAAAGAACACATGCTAGAAGAAATACAGTAAAGTGCTCTAATCTCCAGAATGTCTACATCAACAGTACGATAGAAGGGCTAATACTACAAGATAAAGAAAATATGGAGACTCTTCGGTTTGCAGACGCGGCAGATGTACCACGAAGTCTCCAAAAGCTCTCCCTGCCTCAAGGATGGTAAGCCTGTGCAGAAGTACTTAGATATGCATAAGAAAAGCATGCGCAGAAAGGGCATGAGTACACCACAAAAGTACTTAGTAAATGCCAAGACAAACCTCAGTCGGGTAGTGACGAGGAAGGTCAGGGCCCTACTGAGGTCAAATAAAGTATAAGATTTAACAGTGTAGAGTACGCAGTATAATGAGTACAACAATGTAATACAACAAGTTATACAAGGCAATAACAAGTATACAACGAACAGAGTAAACATAGAAATAAGAACAACTCAACCAATAGTAACAACGAGGATCTCCGAGGATACCGTCCTGTAGTCCTTTTCATCAACTGTCCATTGGATCTCCTAGGATATCGTCCCGTTGTCCAAATATCAATACGCGAGGATCTACTAGAATCCCAATCCGTAGTCCCAAATATAAATACCTAGTACTGGGGGAATCTACTGGGTGCATTCTTGTAGTTCCATATAACTGTGGATCTATCGGGAATCTCACTCGTAGTCCCAAAGTAAACAAACAAAGGGGGGAGCTACCGGAATCCCACATCCGTAGTCCCAATGCAAATACAAAGCAATAGCAAGAAGATACTCAAAGATGAAATTTCATAGCAAGGCAACAAGTAGTTCTAGCCTAACATGCTTCGCATAATAAAATCAAGGCAATTTAAGCAAATAGGCAGTTTAAGTCAACTAAACATGCTCTTCTAACTAACAACAGGTTAAGTTTGCAAATACAATAAAGCAGGAAAAAGGAACATGTTAAGGAGTAATTTCAGAAAACCAGATTTTGAAAAATTTGCACAAGTACGCACTCGTCACCTCACGCAGAAGGCAATTCAATTATCAAACATACCAATCCTAAGGGGAAGGTCCCTCACACAAGGTTAGACAAGCCATTTACCTCGAACCGGCTCAAAATCAACTCGAAACCATACTTTTGCCACAAGTATCCAACTCCAAATGGCTCAAATATATTCAATTCAATTACATATTGTAAACAACACTTCAAGTAGCTGATTCTACAATTAAATTCTAAGCTAATACGCAAAATGATATAATTTAACCAAAATGCCCCTCAGTCAAACATCTCGAAATTGGGTGAAATTAACATATTCAGAAACCTCATACTCTCACGAGTCTATTCATATAAAAATATCTCAAATTGGATGTCAAAAACTTAATCAAAAGTAAGCCTTTAGGTCTAAGAACGTTTCCCCCAATTTTTATCAAAATTTCGAAATTAAAGGATAAATTTAAGTGGAGATTCATGGAAATTAGTCTAAACCGAGAAAGAATCACTTATCCAAGTGACTCAGGTGAAAATCCTCTCAAAAATAGTGATTTCCCGAGCTCTCAAAACCAAAATATGAATTATGGTCTAATCCCCTGATTTTGGGTTTGAAATTCTGCCCATCTATATTGTGAATCACGATCGTGAAGGAAGGCATGCGATCGTGAATAGTAAAATATGAAGGGCTTTTGAAATGGCCTACGTGAACGCACCATAGTGCATGAAATCACAAAAGAGGAAGAGATGGCCTTATGCGATCGTGGTTGAAGACACGCAAACGCGAAGAAGGAATTGGCTATTGAGCCACCAACTTAGTTTCTACTCGCGAACGCGGAGGAGCAGCTGCAGAAGTGAAAGGGGAATGGGACAGTATTATGCGATCGCGAAGAAGGAAATGGGCCACCTCCGGAATTACAAGATGCGAGCACGAATGGATGGCTGCGATTGAGATGAAGAAAAGTTTGCAACATGAATTTATGCAACTTTTTAGCAACTCAAAAAGACCCATTGCGCATCTGAAAGACACCCAAGCCCCCGGGACCTCAACCAAACCTACGAACGTATCCCATAACATCATTCAAACTCGTCCCAACCTTTGGAACGCTATAAACAACATCAAAACACCTACTTTTCATCGAATTCAAGTTTAAAATTTCCAAAAACTCTAAAAACACATTTTCGATCAAAAAATCTATCAAGCCTCGTCTGAATGACCTGAAACTTTGCACGCATATCCCAAATGACATAATAGAACTACAAAAACTCTCAGAACTCCATTCTGACCCTTGGATCAAAACCTCACTATCGAACTAAAAACTTCCAAAATTTTAACTTCCGCATTTTAAGCCTAAATCAGCTACGAACCTCCAAAACACTATCCGAACATTCTCATAACCCAAAAATCACCCAACAAAGCTAACAAAACCATCAGATTTCCATTTCGAGGCTGTCTTCACATTGTTTCGACTACAGTCAACTATACAATACTAAAGCTCTCATTTAGGAACTAAGTGTCCCAAAACTCTCCGAAACTTAAAACCGAACATCCCGGCAAATCAAATTAGTAGAAATAAACTTGGGAAGAGCAATTAATGGGGGATCGGGGCGTTAATTCTTAAGACGACTAGCCGGGTCGTCACATCCTCCTACACTTCAACATTCATTCGTCATCGAACAACCATAGAGACATACCTAAAGTAGTGAAAAAATGAGGATAATGGCTGCGCATATCCTGCTCGGTCTCTCAGATTGCCATTGCGACCGGTTGAACTCGCCACTAAACCTTTACTGAAGCTATGTTCTTTGACCTCAACATTTTGACATGCCTGTCAAATATAGCAACTGACTCCTCAACATAAGATAGATCCTTGTCCAACTAGACCGATCTAAAATCCAACACGTGCAATGGATCACCGTGATACCTCTGGAGAATCAATATGTGAAATACCGGGTGAATTCCTGCCAGGATGGGAGGTAAGGTAAGCTCATAAATAACCTCCCCAACTCGCCTCAAAATCTCAATAGGGCCAATAAACCTCGGACTCAACTTCCCTTTCTTCCCAAATCTCATAACTCCTTTCATTGGCAAAACCCAAAGCAGAACACGCTCTCCAACCATATAGGAAACATCACGAACATTCTAGTTTGCATAGCTCTTCTCTCTAGACTAGGTTGTACGGATCCTATCTTGAATTACCTTAACCTTCTCTAAAGCATCCTAAACCAAATATGTGCCAAATAATCTAGCTCCAACCAGTTCAAACCAACCCACCAGAGATCTACACCATCTACCATGCAAAGCCTCATACAGTGCCATCTGAATGTTGGACTGATAATTGTTGTTGTAAGAAAGCTCCGCCAATGGCAAGAACTGATCCCAATAACCCCCAAAGTCCATCACACATGCACGAAGCATATCCTCAAGAATCTTAATAGTGCGCTCAGACTCTCTGTCCGTTTGAGGGTGAAATGTCGTGCTTAACTCCACCGGAGTAAATAACTCCTGCTGCATCTCTGTCTGAAATGATAGAAACTAGAATACCATGCAGACGGACAATCTCCCGGATATATATCTCTGCCAACCGCTCCGAAGAATAAGTAGTATACACAGGAATGAAATGAGCGGACTTGGTCAGCCGATCCATAATAACCCAAATGGAATTGAACTATTTAAAATTCTATGGGAATCCAGATACAAAATCTATGGTGATACGCTCCCACTTTCACTTCGAATCTCTATCTACTGAAGCAATCCACCCGGTCTTTGGTGCTCATACTTCACCTACTGGCAATTGAGGCACTAAGCTACAAACCCAACTATATCTTTCTTTATCTGCCTCCACCAATAGTGCTACCTCAAGTCCTGATATATCTTTCCAGCACCCGGATGAATGGAATATAGTGAACTGTGGGCCTCCTCTAGAATCAGCTCCCGAAGCCCATCAACATTGGGTACATAAACCTGACCCTGTATCCTTAATAATCCGTCCTCGCCGATGGTCATATCTCTGGCATCACCATGCCAAACCTTGTCCTTGAGGACAAGTAAATGATGATTATAATACTACCGCTCCTTGCTACGATCAAATAATAAAGACTAAGAAATCACGCAAGCTAGAACTCGACTGGGCTCCGAAAGATCCAATCTCACAAACTCGCTGGCTAAGGCCTGGACATCTATCGTCAAATGCCTCTTGGATGTTGGTAAATATGCCAAACTCCCCAAATTCTCAGCCTGACGACTTAAGGCATCAACTCCTACATTGGCTTTGCCTAGATGGTACAGAATAGTAATGTCATAATCCTTTAGAAACTCCAACCACCTCCTCAGGGGCAAATTTAGATCATTCTACTTGAACAAATGCTGTAAGCTCCGATGGTCAGTATAAATTGCACAACGCACACCATATTGATAATGGCACCAAATCTTCAGGGCGTGAACAATGGGAAATAACTCAAGATCATGGACAAGATAATTCTTCTCATGTATCTTCAACTATCTGGACGTGTACGCAATCACCCTACCATCCTACATCAATACCGATCACAAGCCAAATCTTGAGGCATCACGATAGACAGTATAAGACGCCGAACCTGTAGGCAATATCAAAACTGGGGCTGTAGTCAAAGATGTCTTGAGCTTCTCAAAGCTCGCCTCACAATCTTCCGTCCATTGGAACGGGGCACCCTTCAGGGTTAGTCTAGTCATAGGGGCTGCAATCGATGAAAACCCCTCCATAAAATTGTGGTAGTAACCTGCCAACCCAAGGAAACTGCGGATCTCTGTAACTGAGGATGGTTTGGGCCAACTCTGTACTCCCTTTACCTTCTTTAGATCTACCTTAATACGATACCATGTGGCCCAAGAATGCCACGAAATCCAACCAAAACTCATATTTTGAAAACTTTGCATATAATTTCTTTTCTCTCAGAGTGAAGCACTGTCCTCAGGTGTTGCTCATGATCTTCTCGACTCCGGGAATATACTAGAATGCCATCAATAAAGTAATGCCGAAAGAGTCAAGATATGGCCGGAATACACCGTGCATCAAATGCATGATAGCTCGTAGGGCATTGGTCAACCCAAATGATATGACAAGGAACTCGTAATGAGCATTCATAGTCCTAAAAGCAGTCTTTGGGATGTTGGCTCTTGAATCTTTAACTGATGGTAACATCAGCGCAAATCAATCTTAGAAAACACATGTGCGCCCTGAAGCTGGTCAAACAGATCATCAATACGAGGCAAGGGATAACAGTTCTTTACAATAACCTTGTTCAACTGGAGATAAACGATACGTATACGCATAGAACCATCCTTTTTTTTCACAAACAAGATAGGAGCACCCCAAGGTGAAACAATGGGTCAAATAAAACCCTTATCAAGCAATTATTATAACTGATCCTTCAACTCCTTCAACTCAGGAGGAACCATATGATACATAGGGATAGAAATAGGCTGAGTTCCCGGCAACATATCAATTCCAAAATCAATATCTCTATTAGGCTATTTTCCTGGAAGATTATCTCGAAACATATTGGGGTAGTTCCGCACTATTGGGACTGAATCATTTGAAGGGGTATCAATACTGATATCTCTCACATAAGATAGATACGCATCACACCCCTTCTCAACCATATTTTGAGCCTTAAGGAAGGAAATAACTCTACCGGGAGTATGATCTAAGTTACCTCTCCACTCAATAAGTGGTACACTTGGCATAGCCAGCATCACAATTTTTGCATAAGAATCAAGAATCGAATAATGTGGCGATAACCAGTCCATGCCCAAGATTATATCAAAATCAACCATGCTGAGTAATAACAAGGCTTTAGTCTCAAAACCATGGAGAGTAATCAAACATGACACTCAGGGGAACTCAAAAAATCCTAAGATACACCCAAATGTGGAGAAAAATAAGAAGACACATAAGAGTAAGTAGAGCCTGGATCGAATAGAACTGATGCATCTATATGGAAAACCAATATAATACCTGTGATGACAGAATCAGAGGTAGTAGCCTCGGTATGGGCAGGCATGGCATAGTATCTTTCCTGGCCTCCCCCTCTAGGGTGACCTCTACCTCCCAACCTCCACCGCTAGCTGGATGAGCAGGTGCGGTCGCAACTGGAGCTGGAACTATGACCTGAGAATTCTACGGGGTATGTGTGGCTGAGAAGTCCGTGGATGTGCACCCCTCCCAAGCCTTTAGCAATCCCTCACCATATGGCGTGTGTCACCACGCTCAAAGCGATATTTGGGAGGACATGGTGGTTGTGACTGGCTAGGGCCAGATCTGCTGGACTGACTTCAGAAAGAACCCCGTGCAGGAGGCGCGCCAAAAATCGGAGGTGCATAATAAGGCTTCTAAGGCCTAGGATGAGTTAGAGCACTGCTGGCTGCTGGAAGAGCTGAATGACTGGGGCAACTCATATACCATGATGACCTGCAGTTGGGGTACGAGCACCAGAATAATGGCCCAACTCTCAAGATCTCTTGGCTTCCTCTCCTCTCTCTCTCTCTCTCGCTAGCATGCATACCATTAATCCTCCTAGCAATGCTCACCACCTACTGATAAGAAATATCCATATCCAACTCACGAGCTATGCTAGATCTGATGCTGGGAATAAGCCCCTAAACAAACCGGCAAACCCTCTCACGAACAGTAGTAGTAACCAAGGTTGGTGCATGCCTAGCCAGACTGGTGTAACGGACATCATACTTTGAAACAATCATAGTACCCTGGCGCAAAGGCTCAAACTCTGCGCGCCATGCGTCTCTGATGCTTTAAGAAATATACTCTCTTAGGAGTAGATCTAAAAACTTAGCCCAAGTCATTGAAGTAGCCTCGTCTGTACTGTGTAACTCATAGGCGTGCCACCAATCATAAGCGGCTCTCGAAGTTGGAAAGTAGTGAAAGAAACCCCACTCGATCCTGAGATACCTATAGTACAGAGACTGCGATAACACTTATCAAGAAATCCCAGACCATCCCCTAATGCTCGACTACTGAATATAGGAGACTTGTACTTCTTGAACCTCTCAATCCTCAGCTGCTCATCCTCGGAAGTCGATGCTCTCTCCTCGGGTAGAATGGGCATTGCAGGCGATATAAGAATAATCTCGGGAACCTGCTCAACATGCACTCATTGATAAGGAGTGCGGGCAACGGGAGTCTGTGCTCCTCCCCTGACCTGGGATGTGGCTGCAGCAAGGGAAAACAACCCTGACTGAGCCAAAGTGGTGTACATGCTCATGAATTGTGCTAGAGTCTCCTGAAGAGCTGGAGTGGTAGTAGCAGTAGTAGGCATGTCAGGTGCTTGGACTCCGGCTGAAACTACTGGTGGTACCTCGGCGGTAGGTCGCACAGGTGCTCTGGCTGCACTACGTGTGCGTCCTTGACCTCTACCCGACCCCGGCCTCTAATGACTGCAATAGGGGCTACGAGTGCCTGATCATCTCAAGTAACCCGGGTCCTCACCATCTGTGAGAGAATAGAAAGACAAAAGTTTAGTTGTGATATCAAAATCTTGCACAACAAGGAAATCAATTGAAGTGGAATTTTCCTAATAGTTACATAGCCTCTCGTACATAAGTACAAATGTTTCCGTACCGATCGGCGAGATTCTAATAAACCGGACAGTGTTTCGTGGCTCCTATGAACCTAGATCACTGACACCAACTTGTCACGACCCTAGTTCCCCCTCCGTGAACTATCATGATGGCATCTAGTCTCTACGACTAGGTAAGCCTAACAAGTGCAGAAACTAAATCGAAACTTGCAGAAATATAAATCTAAAACCAAGAATAACTAAGAAGGGAACGATATGCAGAATGCCACTCGACATATATAACACAATACCTCAAACTTCCATATTACAATCGCAAAACCCGAAAACTCACCGGAACACAAACTAGAAGAAATATAGTAAATTGCTCTAATCTCCAGAATGTCTACATCAATAGTATGATAGAACGACTAACATAACAAGATATAAAAAAGATGGAGACTCTTCGGTCTGCGGACGCGGAAGATGTACCACAAAGTCTCCAAAAGCTCTCATTGCCTCAAGGATAGTAAGCTTGTGCAGAAGTGCCTAGATCTGCACATGAAAAACATGTGCAGAAAGGGCATGAGTACACCTCAAAAGTACTCAGTAAGTGGCAAGACAAAGCTCAGTCGGGTAGTGACGAGGAAGGTCAGGTACGTAACAAGGTCAAAAAAGTATAAGATTTAACAGTGTAGAGTAAGCAGTATAATGAGTACAATAATGGAACAAGACAAGTTATACAAGGCAACAACAAATATTCAACAAATAGAATAAACACAAAAATAAGAATAACTCAACACCAATAGTAATAATGAGGATCTCCCAGGATACCATCTTGTAGTCCTTTTCATCAATTGTCTAGTGGATCTCCCGAGGTAGCGTCTCGTAGTCCAACTATCAATGCACAAGGATCTACCAAAATCATGATCCGTAGTGCAGGGATATACCCAAATCCCGATCCATAGTCCTAAATATAAATACCAAATACTGGGAGAATCTGCCGGGTGTATTCTCGTATTTCCATATAAATGTGCAGGGGTTCTACCAGGAATCTAACACGTAGTCCCAAAGTAACCAAACAAGGGGGAGTTACCAGAATCCCACATCCGTAGTCCCAATATAAATACACAGCAATAGCAAAAAGATATTCAGAGATGAAATTTCATAGCAAGACAACAAGTAGTTCTAGCCTAACATGATTTGAATAATGCTATCAAGGCAATTTAAGTCAATTAAACATGCTCATCTAACTAATGGCATGTTAAGAGGGGGTTTGGATTGGCTTTTAAGCTGGTCAAAATAATTTTTAAGTTTTTTTTTTAATTTTTTTTATTATTTGGCAATGTTAAAAGTTCGTAAAATAATTAAAAACCTGCTTAAAACAAGCCAAAAGTAATAATTTGGAAAATACTAGCTTATTGCTTTTTTGTCTTAAATGCTATTTATGCTGAACAACCACTTTTGTTAAGTCAATCAAAACGGGCTCTAAGTTTGCAAATATAATAAAGCAGGAAAAGTAAGATGCTACGGAATACTTTCAGAAAATTGATTTCAAAGATTTGCACAACTACGCGCTCTTCACCTCACACACAAGGTAATTCAATTATCAAATATACCAATCCTAAGTGGAAGGTCCCTCACATAAAGTAAGACAACCCACTTACCTCAAACCGGCTCAAAATCAACTCGAAATCACACTTTTTGCATGAGTATCTGACTCTAAGTGGCCCAAATCTATTCAATTCAATTACATTTTGTAAATAACACTTCAAGTAACTAATTCTACAATTAAATTCTAAGCTAATACGCGAAATCATATAAAATGGCCAAAATGCCCCTCAGGTCAACGTCTCGGAATCGGGTGAAATTAACATTTTCAGAAACCTCATACTCTCACGAGTTTATTCATATAAAAATTTATCTCAAATCAAATCTGAAAAACACAATCAAAACTAAGCCTCTATGTCTAAGAACGTTTCCCCAATTTCTACCAAAATTCCGAACCTAAAGGATGAATTTAAGCGAAGATTCATGAAAATTAGTCTAAACCGAGTAAGAATCACTTACCAAAGTCACCCAATTGAAAATCCTCTCAAAATCCTCCGAATTACACTATGCGATTGTGAATAGATGGTTGCCATCACGATGAAGAAAAGTCTACAACACCCGAACCTGAATTTCTGCAACTTTTAACAACTCAAAAAGACCTGTTGAGCATCCGAAACACACCTGAGGTCCCCCCGACCTCAACCAAACATTCAAACATATCCCATACTATCATTCAAACTTGTTCCAACCTTCGAAATTCTATAAAAAATATCAAAATACCTACGTTTCATCGAATTCAAGTTAAAAAATTCCAAAAATCTAAAAGCGTCCGATCAAAAACTTTACCAAGCCTCGTCTGAATGACCTGAAACTTTGCACGCACATCCCAAATAACATAATGGAACTATGAAAACTCTTGAAATCCCATTCCGACCCTCGGATCAAAACCTCACTATCGAATCAGAAACATTTAAAATTTTAACTTTCGGCATTTCAAGCCTAAATCAGCTACGGACCTCCGAAATATTATCCGAACATGCTCCTAACCCAAACATTATTTAACGGAAGAGAACTATCAGATTTAAGAGACCATCTTCATATTGTTCAAACTACAGACAATTATCCAATACTGAAGCTCTCATTTAGGGACTAAGTGTCCTAAACTCTCCGAAACTCAAAAACGAACGTCCCAGAAAATCTAATTAGAAGAAATAAAATTGGGAAGAGTAACTATTAGAAGATCAGGGTGTTAATTCTTAAGACGGCCGACCAGATTGTTACAACACAATTTAATTACAATTTTCAAATAAAAAATCTACAAATATCTAAATTAATTGAATACTTCCGCTTATAATTAAATTCTGCCAAGGTATGAATGTAGTGTGTTGTTGAGGATTTGCCCGAGATATGCCAAAGTATAAAACCCATCCGTTTTATCAACTTTCTCTACTACAAGATCAAACCACGGGTTGAGCTGGTTATATTTTACAGTACAAGGCGCATTCTTCCTATTCAAAGATATGGCAGGTACAATTAAAAAATAGTTGCAATTGAAAATCCATAAATTCTATGCACTCGATAATATGAAAAAAGTATATAATTTAACCTCTTTAAAATTGTGTCAGTACCTATGTATAACCACTTATTGAATTCCTCCAACCAATCAGGAACAACAACATCTCCAATAACCCTTGTAAATGAATGCTTGATGTTGAAAATTGGAGGAGGTCAACAGAAGTGCTTCTACCAGAACTAAAATAAGGAAGAAAGGGGGATCATGCATGATTTCTAGGAGCCCTTGTTCTACCTTGCTGCACAAGGGCAGTTTCATTTTTATTAAGTTTGCCGAATTTAACTATCTATAAGAAGTTTTTGGGCAATTCAAAATCATCAAGTGTTATTGCCATTTTTTTGAACCTGGAATCATTGTCCGAGTCAGCGACATTGATGAAGTCGACTGGTTCATCTACAAAGTTAAAAACAAAAAAATAACACATGTTGCTTGAATCATAAATATTAGAAAAATTTATTGAAAGCTGTCATCTTTTTCTACAATTATATTGTAATATATAATACTACTGAATTCTTAATCGCAATCCTCTTCTTGTTGGGAAACATTTGCTTCTTGAATTGGAGATTGCAAATGCATAGTCTCCTTCTCCTTATTGAAATGCTCTTCTTGTATGCCAATATTTGCATTCTGATTTGGAGAATGGACATGCATAGTTTCCTTCTCTGTGATGATAAATATGTATAATGAAAGAGCATTTTAGATCATTTTTAGTAAACAAAAATAAAATATTGATAAATTGTAGTTAATTTATTGAGATACCGTCCTGTAGATGAAATGTAATATATATTGTGAAGTATGTGGAAAAAGAGATAATACATAATTTTTTCATTGGAGTTTTCTCACTTTACAAGTTGCACAACAATATTTTGCAGGGGTCCTATTACCCCCTGTATTTTTTTAGAAGTATAATAAGTATGTTATAAATAGAACTCTATTTAAGGTGAATGTCTATATTTAGAGAGATTCTAGGGTTTACTACTTGGTGGCTAAGTCACCACCTCCCTATAAATATAGGGGTTCTATTCTATTGTAAACCATCCCAAAGTATCAATAAGAATACTCCTCTCTCTACTTTTCTCTTTTTTGTTCTTGTTCTTGCATTATTGTTCTTGTTCTTATATTATTTCATAACACGTTATCAGCACGAGTCTCTAACCAATTGAATTTAATATTCAGCAATTATCGCTCTCAGAATTTCGAGTTGCAATCAGATTCACCCACTCTAATTCGTGTTCCGTCGTTTGGGTTTTTCTATTCGAGTGAAACGAGATTTGTGATATTTTGGTTTCTGAAATTCTTCAATTTTTTTTCTTTCTTGTTGTTTACTTTTGTTTTCTTTTTGAAGGTGAATTTCCAAGCAAAAGAGTGTAATAACGATTGCTACTGCTCCATATGAGAATTTCTATACGGAAAAATAGAAGAGATGGTATCATCATAAAATAATGCAACGGGATGGAAACTCAAGAGGTATATTTGATATCACAACGTTTATTGGTATACCTTAAAGGTAAGTAATTTACTTTTCCCTTTCAAATTCTTGAAATTCTACGATTTGATTACATATACAAACATAGACAACAAAGTTTGATTATAACTCTAATGGAGTTTGTATGAAATTACACTCACATGAAGTGGTAAATTTCTATGCCTTGCCATGATCAAATTCATGTATGATTGTGGCCAAAGAATTAAAAAAATCCGTCCAATTGAATTTGCTCCATTCCCTTTAGAGAATGTGGTAGAAGTATGTGATAAGTCTGAAAGAAGACAAAATCCGTCCAATTGAATTTGCTCCATTCCCTTTAGAAAATGTGGTAGCAGTATGTGATAAGTCTGAAAGAAGACAAAATCCGTCCAATTGAATTTGCTCCATTCCCTTTAGAGAATGTGGTAGCAGTATGTGATAAGTCTAAAAGAAGACAAAATTATTACCATGAAGGTATCAATGAATGTGGACGTGGCAATAGACGGAATTATAATCGTCATCATTGTGATAATGAGAATAATAAAGATTCTCAAAATAATCTTTCACTTTATGAAAGTAATATTTGACATGAGATTGTATATAGCACATACAGATGATTATAATCCATTCCCTGAAGTGAATGTGATAATTGTAATAAAGCCCATAAGTATGAACACGCTCTTGATGTAATTTTGTTTCATGTCTGACATTATGAAAAGAAAGTTCGTTGCCCTTGAAATTTCGGGCAAGAACTATATGACATGGGTGTTGGATGCTGAAATCCATTTGGATGCAATGGGTTCTGGAGACGCCATTAAAGACAAAAATAATGCATCCACCCAAGACTATGCTAAGGCCTTGATTTTCTTGCGCCATCACCTTGATGAAGGTTTGAAACTGTGCTAAGGCCTTGATTTTCTTGCGCCATCACCTTGATGAAGGTTTGAAAATTGAACATATCACAGTCAAAGATCCACCTATCTTTAAAGGAGAGATATGACAACCTGAAGTTGGTCACTCTGCCACAAGCACGATGCGATGAGAATCCAAAAGCAAATAGTTCATAAACTATATATTATCATTGCGGTGGAAAAGGGCACTGGGCGAAAATTTGCCGTGTACCAAGACATTTGGTTGAGCTTTATCAAGCATCTCTAAAGAGTAAATGCCCTGAAACCAATTCTGTCTCTGACGACAATTTTGACATCACCCACCTGGATGTGGCAGACTTCTTTGAGCACCCTGAGGGGAAAATAGACCACTTAATTGGTGATGGATCTGTGATGAAGGAAGATGGAATTGTTTGATTTTATTTTACTTATTTTGTATTAGTTAGTGAATAAACTAATAGTCATTAGTATCAGCTCGTATTAGTTAGCTTATGATATAATGTTAGTATTAGTTCTTTAGAATGTTTCAATATGCTTAAATTTCAAAGATATTTTTATTTTCCAGTAGAGTTAATCGACTAACCTAACAGTTAGTCGATTATCTAATATTTCGCATTAAAACTGGATTTTTCCGCAGGCTAAGTTAGTCGAATATCTAAATCAGATATTCGACTAACCTGATGAATGTTTACTAAGTTATTCGACTAACCAATATTTCGTATTAAAACTGGATTTTTTCCGCAAGGCTAGTTAGTCGAATATCAGGTTTAGTTATTCGAATAACCTAATGACTACTTCCCAAGATAGTCGAATATCAACTCAGTTATTCGAATAACCTCTGCAGATTTTATAAATATTTTTTTTATTATGAAGCAACGGATTAAATTTGTTTATTCTCATGTTCGTATATCTATTTTGATTAATTGATTCATGTACCACACATACGATATTCAAAGAGAAGAAATATTACTCTCATTTAAGTATGTGTAAGGCATATGTTACTACAATTTCTGGTAGTATTAAATTGATTGAAGGCTCCGGAAGAGCAACTATAACTCTGCCTAAAGGAACAACATTTTAGAGAATGCAATGTTCTCCTCCAAGTCTAAAAGGAACTTGTTGAGTTTTAAAGATATCATTCAAAATGGATATCAGATTGAGACAATACATGAGTATAATCTTGAATACCTCATTTACTCATGAAAATGAGGCTGCCCACTTCGGTTTGGGGTCACGCCATTTTGCATGCAACAATGCTAGTTCGTCTCTGACTGACGAATTATCACAAATATTCCCCGTTGCAATGAGTTTTGGGTCATGAACCTAATATATCCCACTTAAGAATTTTTGGATGTGCAGTATATGTGCCTGTAGCACCGCCATATTGCACCAAAATGGGTCTGCAAAGAAGGTTAGGAATATATGTTGGGTTTTGAATCGCCCTCCATTATTCTCTACCTCGAAACATTGACAAGGATTTGTACACTGCACGATTTGCAGACTATCAATTCGATGAGACACTTTTCCCAAAATTAGGGGGAGAAGTTGGTGAAACCAAACGGGAAATTTTGTGGAAAAATGCATCATTATCTCATCTTGATCCACATACCTCTATTTGTGAAAAAGAGGTGCAAAATATTATCCATTTGCAAAGAATAGCAAATCGAATACCAGACGCATTGGTATTGAATATACCACACTCACCCCTAGAAGGAGGTTTGAGATGATATATGAAAATAATGTCATTGTTATGGCATGAATGATCGTTGGTCACGTACCTATTGTACGCCAAAATATTTTGGAGATATGACTATTAAAGGACAACGATAATGCAAGAAACATATCTTGCATATAATTTTGACCATAACCATAATGGTATAACTTTCTCTTTAAAAGAGATATTCACCACATGGATGTTGAAGAATTTGTGGTAGTACAAAATTAATTGAGAGCTCTAGAAGAGCCAATTATTACTATGTTGGAGAAACACAATTGATTACCAATAAGGTATTGTGTTGTAGTAAGTCTCAAAGAAACTTATTCAGTTTCCAAAGTATATGCGAAAGCGATTGATTATATTGAGACTATAAATAAAGGAAAGATTTGATATCTTCTATTACTACAACTTGTAGCGGGATAATCTGTATGTGAAAAACTACCCGCTTTATTCTCCAGTTTGTACTACACAAACAAAAGAATGCCACAATAAAGTGGATATTTATTGGTATAAAAACCCATATCATAATAAACTTGAAGTTTATTGATAATTGCACATGTCATGGTGTAAATTTGAAGTTTATCGATATTGATAATTTATTCAGTTGGCATTCGGGTTAGCCATCTCATTTTATGTATGATGTGCAGTAATAGAGAGTTCACATGGGTAAATATTAAAGAACTAGAAAGTTCTTTACGAATTCTCTTATATTACTTGTTCTCATTAATTGATTGACCAACTAAAGAGTTCGGGTTGAATCCCATAAATTCTGGAAATATCAAAGGTGAATATGGGCCCATTCACCTGCCAAGTATACCACATATGATGCATCTATGATATTATTACATGCGCGATTGTTATTAACCTGCAGCCTGGCCGGTGCTTGCGAGGTAAATTGCTCAGTAATCTAACTTCGAGCATAATTTCCAGATTTTCTATTCAAGATAGTTCATCTTGATAAGTTGATAAGTTAGAGAATGCAATGTTCTCCTCCAAGTCTAAAAGGAACTTGTTGAGTTTTAAAGATATAATTCAAAATGGATATCAGATTGAGACAATACATGAGTATAATCTTGAATACCTCATTTACTCATGAAAACGAGGCTGCCCACTTCGGTTTGGGGTCACGCCATTTTGCATGCAACAATGCTAGTTCGTCTCTGACTGACGAATTATCACAAATATTTCCCGTTGCAATGAGTTTTGGGTCATGAACCTAATATATCCCACTTAAGAATTTTTGGATGTGCAGTATATGTGCCTGTAGCACCGCCATATTGCACCAAAATGGGTCTGCAAAGAAGGTTAGGAATATATGTTGGGTTTTGAATCGCTCTCCATTATTCGCTACCTCGAAACATTGACAGGGATTTATACACTGCACGATTTGCAGACTGTCAATTCGATGAGACACTTTTCCCAAAATTAGGGGGAGAAGTTGGTGAAACCAAATGGGAAATTTTGTGGAAAAATGCATCATTATCTCATCTTGATCCACATACCTCTATTTGTGAAAAAGAGGTGCAAAATATTATCCATTGCAAAGAATAGCAAATCGAATGTCAGACGCATTGGTATTGAATATACCACACTCACCCCTAGAAGGAGGTTTGAGATGATATATGAAAATAATGTCATTGTTATGGCATGAATGATCGTTGGTCACGTACCTATTGTACGCCAAAATATTTTGGAAATATGACTATAAAAGGACAACGATAATGCAAGAAACATATCTTGCATATAATTTTGACCATAACCATAATGGTATAACTTTCTCTTTAAAAGAGATATTCACCACATGGATGTTGATGAATTTGTGGTAGTACAAAATTAATTGAGAGCTCTAGAAGAGCCAATTATTACTATGTTGGAGAAACACAATTGATTACCAATAAGGTATTGTGTTGTAGTAAGTCTCAAAGAAACTTATTCAGTTTCCAAAGTATATGCGAAAGCGATTGATTATATTGAGACTATAAATAAAGGAAAGATTTGATATCTTCTATTATCACAACTTGTAGCGGGATAATTTGTATGTGAAAAACTACCCGCTTTATTCTCCAGTTTGTACTATACCATAATAAACTTGAAGTTTATTGATAATTGCACATGTCATGGTGTAAATTTGAAGTTTATCGATATTGATAATTTATTCAGTTGGCATTCGGGATAGCCATCTCATTTTAAGTATGATGTGCAGTAATAGAGAATTCACATGGGTAAATATTAAAGAACTAGAAAGTTCTTTACGAATTCACTTATATTACTTGTTCTCATTAATTGATTGACCAACTAAAGAGTTCGGGTTGAATCCCATAAATTCTGGAAATATCAAAGGTGAATATGGGCCCATTCACCTGCCATGTATACCACATATGATGCATCTATGATATGGTTACATGCGCTATTGTTATTAACCTGCAGCCTGGCCGGTGCTTGCGAGGTAAATTGCTCAGTAATCTAACTTCGAGCATAATTTCCAGATTTTCTATTCAAGATAGTTCATCTTGATAAGTTGGTTTACATCATAGTTGGTTTAACAAGATAATTATTGAGTGCCTCCACTTAATAGCTAAACTGTTTCTTATGAGAACAAAGTTATATATATCAGTTTGATATACGTTGTATACGAGAGTATATTCTCCCCTCACAAGTGGTTCATGGTCAGGAACCAAATAACTCCATCTGATTATTAATGTGCGGTGTATATTTTTATTTACACCATAATGCACAAAGATGGACTCTCAAAGTTGAGGAAACAAGTTAGCTTTTCTAACATGAGGGGGAGACATGATAAACACTTGAGAAAATGTTACATGGGATGAATTATCATTTGTATATATAGATCCTTGAATATCATAATATGAACCTGAAGTTTATAAAAGGATAATTCAATTGCAACATATTGCAAAGCATGCTATACGCATTTGCTGACCCAAAGAAAGTAACTATATTCTCACTGCAAATGCTCATATTAAGTCCCAGAAGGACAAAGTCTTTGATACGCTTAAAGCGTATAGACAAATCGGTTTCAAAATAACTTCTTAATAAAGAAGATGAGCAAATGATCAAAGTGATCATAATGGGGAGGCAAGTGATCTAGAAGATCACATGACATAACGCTTCATAAAATCTCATGAGAGATTCAGGTACCTGAATATATGAATGAAGAGATCTCCATGTTATGTCCTTATGAAAATTTACTGGAACCGATATAAAATGTTCGTCGACGACATCTATGATAGCGCTAAATATTGATGAGGATCTTATGTTTGTCGAATACAGACAATATATTGACTAAATGGAAGAGATACAATTCAAGCAGAATTGATTCCATATGAAAGACATGTAGTTTTGGACATATAGTTCAAAAACTTGAAAGTATAAAGTCAATGATTGAAGTTGCTTGAAGCATATACAATTCTTGGTCCTGAAGTACCACATCCTAAGTGCAACTTGTGTACATATGTATCTTGCTATAACTATAAGCATGATGGCATCGAGAATGCCTCTATGGAGATATTGAAGAGTCATTCCACGACATTATATGAAGATGTTCATATCTATCAAGAATGATAATTTCAAGGTGCGGAATATTTATTCAAATCAATATGGCTGATTTATTTATCAAATCTCTACAAAAGATCGTTTTGAAGATGGTGCACAAGATTAGAATGCAAATGCTCAAGGATGTGAATTGATGCTCTTTTCAGGGGGAGTTAATGCGCGTTGCACTCTTTTTCCCTTACAAGGTTTTGTCCCACTGGGTTTTCCTTGCAAGGTTTTTAACGAGGCAACCAATAGGCGCATATTCAAACATGTGTACTCTTTTTCCTTTTCCATAATTTTTTCCCATTGGGTTTTGTTTTAGTTAAGGTTTTAACGAGGCACATTATTGAATAGACATTCAAGGGGGAATGTTATAAATAGAACTCTATTTAAGGTGAATGTCTATATTTAGAGAGATTCTAGGGTTTACTACTTGGTGGCTAAGTCACCACCTCCCTATAAATATAGGGGTTCTATTCTATTGTAAACCATCCCAAAGTATCAATAAGAATACTCTTCTCTCTACTTTTCTCTCTTTTGTCTTGTTCTTATATTATTGTTCTTGTTCTTATATTATTGTTCTTGTTCTTATATTATTTCATAACAAAGTACATCTTTTTATGGAGAATCCCCGTTTCAAAATGAAAAGCCATGCACCAATTCTTGCTTACCACGTGTAACAGTAATTCATTTTCAATTTACCCTTCTATTTATATTATTCTTTTTTCTCTTACGTTTTCTTTCTCTTTATCTCTCCTTCTCTTTCTTCACCATTTTCTCCTACTTATAAACGATGGAGATGACTTCGCAAAAAAAAAAATGATATAACCAAAATCACCATTTTTTCCTTGAGAAACATTGTAAGAAAAAAGGGGAAAAGAAGAAGAAAATAAAGAAGAGGAAAAAAAAGAAAAGGAAAGAAGAAAAAAAGTAAAATTAAAAGGAGAAAACATACAAAACAAGATTGTCTTTTCGCCATAATCCTCAACTTTCCGACGAGTAATATGGAAAGGAAAACAAAAGTAAAAATGAAAAATAAAGAAAGAAAATACATTAACAGAGAAAAGATAAAAATGGAAAAAAGATAGAAAAAAAAAAAAGAAAGAAGAAAAGAAATGACAGAAGCAAGCTGAAGTGTAGAAATGGCGGATGGAATAATAAGGGAAAATTAAACAAAGAAGAGAGTAAAAAAAAGTGGTGAAATCCCAATGGGAAGATATGTATTATCCCCAAAAAAAGCACTAAATCGTACCTACAGTTTCTTTCTTGAATGCCTCTTAAAATCGAGAAGATAAGTCAATACCTATCGGACATGAAATAGGAACATTCTCCTCTCTATGGAAGGCACACATATGACTTGTACCTAAAACAATAATTGAAAATATAATGTAGATCATTTGTTGATAATTTATTAATATGTTTATCCTATATAAGATATGTCATCAAATTATGTTTAAATTGTTCAAATACCAGTTTTAGTGTTGCAGCCCAACACTTGTTTAGCATTAGTACTGCGATGATACTATTCGTCGTTCTTTTCTTTGTAATACTCATTTTTTCAAAACTGTCATTAAACTGCAAGCACAATTTTTTAGTATATTTCTTTGATAAATGCTAATATAAACATAAATAGGGTAAAAATATTTTCCAAAATGACTATATTATGAATGAAATCTTAACATCGATGTTAGTATCCTATTGATTTTTATTGCCTATAACACAGTATTGATGGAATCATTGAATAACACTAAAATGCTACTTAGTTCTTCAAAAAACCTAGAGAACCAAAAAACCTTATAATGTATCTGACATAAAAGGCTTGCAAATATATGAAATAGCCTAAAAATTAAGAATTATATATACCAATTTCTTGAAAATTTCAAGGTCTGAACCTACCAAAGTATAAAAATAAAAAGAGTTAAAGAATTATTTGGCAGAAACTAGCTAGGAATATAATAGTTTATTACTTTATCAATATTTTTTCTTAGTTTTTAGTTGTTTTACAATATCTTTCTTGTCATCTATTCCTATTAATTGCTTATTTCTAGATAAAGATGGAGCATTTGTTGAATTCTCGGCTTGTGTTTTAGCTTGTTCAAGGATGTATTCAACTTCGTCTGGTAAACTCATTATAGAAAAGTCTTTCGGGGCTTCAATCATGTTAGTGAACTGAGTGAAATAAAAATATAAGGGAGTTAGACATCATATGTATAATTTTTGTAGATAATTTGTAGTTATATTATCTATACCATAAATATGTAAATTTGTTGTGTTAAGTATGTCACTATATGAGATACCTTATACAAAAGTGAGAAATATTTACCTTGATCCATGATGGTTTAATCATCCTCTCTTCCAATACAGAAATCCATATCTCATCCTTTGTTGCTATCCAGTTAAGGATACAGGGGATTGAATACCAACTCTTGTAGCTATATCTGTGTTGACAGTAGAGAAACGGTCACACAACCATATTTTCATTGCGACTGGAAAACCTCGAAGGAGATAAAAATGCAAAAAGGGTACAACTTATGCTTAACAGACTGAAGCAAACGTGTATAAGATTCGAACTCCATGCGAAATTCGTATACTACCATGAGTCCACCAAATAGAACCTAAAGTGGTCTATCAAACATTTATCTTTCTCTGAAGGACAGATCAAGAATTCTATCAGATAAAAAATATATAACTTGACAGCATCTTCATCATTCACCTAACTACAACTGGTTATAATTTGTTTCATGTACGACTTCTCAACTTTTTTCTTGTTCGAAAAAATAACTCCTCATTGTTTTAGCGTCATACTTAGATGTGTAACCGAAGTCTGTATGTAACGACCTAACCTATCACTTTGGATATTTGTACTTCTCTCGCCAGTTTCCAGACACGACTAGCCTCGTATGATGTATTATGACTTATGTAAATCGCGGGTTTTGGTCAGGCTGAACAAAATAGATATGGAAGAATGATACTCAACTGAAATCTTTAAATTTGATAGATTTAACCCAGTCTTGACTTTTTAGTACTCAATCACAAATTTGATTTTTATGATTTGATTAGCTCTGTTGGGTGATTTTGGACATAGAAGCGTGTTCGGAATGTATTTTAGAGGTCCGTTGTAGATTTAGGTTTGAATTGACGAAATTAAAATTTTGATATTTTCGGTCGGTAGTAAAAATTTTAATATCGGGGTCGGATTGGAATTCTGAAAACTAGAGTATGTCTATTGTATCATTTGTGACGTATGTGCAAAATTTTAGGTCATTTGGACAAGGTTTGATTGGTTTTTTGATCGAATGGAGATTTTGGAAGTTTTTAAGTTCTTGAGCTTAAATCCGATATTTATTTGGTGTTTTGATGTTGTTTTGAGTGTTCCAAAGGATAGAATAAGTTTGAATAGTAATATGTGACTGGTTCATATTTTTGGATAAGGTCCCAGGGGCATCGCGATGATTTCGGCTGGTTGGCGAAGAGTTTGGATTTTTGAGTTGTACTACAGATTTTCTGCTTATGTGATTTCTGCAACTGCGGATTGGGCACTACGTGTGTGAGGTTGCAGGTGCGAGAAGTAGACTGCAGATGCGAATGTTTGTCATTAGAGGAAAAACTACATGTGCGGTTCATTAAGTATATCTGTGGGACCGTAGAAGCGGTGCCTGGGCGCAAATGCGGACATTAGAGCTTAATGAGAAACCGCAGGTATGGTTATTTTGACTGCAAAAACGGTGTGAAGGTGTGAGTTTGGGAGCCGCAGTTACAGAAATCCCTAGACAAAGACTATATAAGATTCCCTTCGGAATTTTCAGCTTATTTCCTCCATTTTTACGACGGGTTTGGAGCTTTCTGAGAGATTTGAAGAGGGATTCAAGGGATAAAGCTTGTAGGTAAGACTTGTGAACTTCATACTCGATTCGATGGTGATTTTCAGTTGTTTAATCATAAAATTTGTGAGAAAATTACATAAGAAATTGGAAAATTAGGGCTTGAAATCGGAGAGTTTTAATTGGTGATTTTAGGGACCATTTGGGGTCCGATTTTAATGTTCTTGGTATGTATAGACTCGTGGGAGGATACGTATTCCAGTAATGTAATTCTTATTGAAATATGAGATGTGGGACTGGGGGAGGGTTTGAGAAATTTTAGGATTCTTAAGTTAAATTGATTATTTTTGTATGGGTTTCATTCCTTTAGTATATATTGATATTATTGTCTGATTTTTGTTAGAGATAGAGCATTTGGAGCCCGAACCGATAGGCTTGGCCATCACAAGCTAGAATTTGGCTTGTCTTGAGGTAAGTAATGCTTCTAAACTTGGTTCTAATGATTTGAAACCCCTAAGCTTTGTGTTCTATGATTACTATTAAGGTGATACAAATGCCAAGTGACGGGCGTGTGGGCGTGCACCGTGAGAATCGCAGCTTGGATCATTCTATGACAATGCCTAGTGACTATTTTTTGTTGATATCTGTGTTCTAATTATGTGATTAAGTTAATGAGCTGTAAATCATGTTAACTGTCATGTTAAGGCTTCACACCAATACTGTTGGGACCCGATAGATCATTTCTTGTGGTCATATCATTAGTTTCATTGATATTCTGTACTCAGTCCTGTTCATACATATTATATCATGCCTCAGTCTTAATTATTGTTAATTGATGCATCATATCATTGTTCGGGCTAGTATCATGGCATTTTGAGTCCATGTGCGAGACTGGAGAGTGATGACTAAGTGAGGTTGAGAGCCTGATATTGAGTGATAATATAGGATCAGGTTGCACGCCGCAACGAGATATTGAACATGCCTTCATTGACTTGTTATAGCGCTGGGGCTAAGATAAGCCCCTCTGGAGTCTTTACACCCCCAGTGAGCACAGTTGATGTTGTTGAGGGATGGATCTTCCTTAGACATGGATCTTGTCCGAAGTACTTATACCTGGAGATGAATCTTCTCTAAAGGGCTGGAATGGTGTAACGACCCGACTGGTTGTTTTGACCTATTATGCTTTGATCGCTAGTTCTCAGGCACGACTTGCCCCGTGTAATGTATTATGACTGATTTAGATTGTTGGTTTTGGTTTTTAGGAAAAATGCTAAATTTTGATATTAAATTGAATAAATTTGACTTCATTCAAAATTTTGGGTAAACAGACCCGAACCCATGATTTGGTGGTCCCGGAGGGTTCGTAGGAAAATATGGGACTTGGGTGTATGTCCGAAATCGAATTCCGAGGTCCCAAGCCCGAGAAATGAATTTTTGAGTGAAATTGTTTTCTGCAAATAATTAAGGAAATTGAAAATAAAATTTGATTAATAGACTATGGTATCGGGACCGAATTTTGGTTCTGATACCTGGTACAGGTCCTATATATGGTATAAGAACTTTCTATTAGGTTTGGTTGAAAACGGATGTCGTTTGACGTGTTTCGGACTTAAAATGGAAATTTGATATTTTATGAAAATTTGGAAGGAATCATGAGTTTTGAGGCTTAATTCGATGTATATGAAGTTATTTTGGCGATTTGATCAGACGAGTAAGTCAGTAGGTTGTTTTTGAGGTCGTATGTATGATTCGTTTGGAGCCCCGAGGACTCAGGTGAATTTTGGATAGGCCACGAGTTGCATTTTAGAAATTGGAAATTAGTTGGTATGACCTGACCTGCAGACTTTGCATTTGCGAAGTCTAGCTCGCAAATGCGAGATAGCCCAGAACTGACCCTTCATCACAAATGCGATAATTTACTTCGCAAATGTGTAGGTGTCCATTTTGTCCAGGGTTTGCAAATGCGATGAAAAACCCGCAAATGCGATGTAGAAAAAGCGACAAATGTCTGCAAATGCAAAAGTTGGGGAATTTCTGATGGGTTCGCAATTCTCGCATTTCCCACATCTGAGGGTTGTGTCTAGTTATTAAATTCGAACTTAGCCCATTTCCCTCATTTCCCACTTGGCTTTGGGCGATGAGAGCGTCTTGGTGGAGATTAAAGAGGGATTCGAGGAGAATCGATTGGAGGTAAGATTTTTATCTCAATACTCATTTTTATTGTGAAAACCTCCTAGAAATTCATGGAATTTAACTAAAATGGAAGAAACTAGGGCTTGAGTTTTGAATTTTCAAAATGGGATTTGATAGGTCATTTGGGGTCGGATTTTAGAACTTTTGGTATGTATCAACTCGAGGGAGGATAAGGAACCTGTTGATATGAAAAGTTTTGAGTTTCGAGAAGTGGGCTTGGGGCTCGGGTTTTGCTAATTTCAAGAATTTTGATATTCTTTGATTGTTTTCGAGTGGGTAATGTTTCCTTAGCATGTTGTGATGTGTTTGCTCGGATTATGGATATATTCAATGCGTGTGGAGGCCGATTTGAGGGGAAAAGGTGTTGCGATCTAGAGATGTCACCGGTTCAAGGCGAGTATGATTGTAAATGATGTTCTGAGGGTTTGAAACCCCAAAATTTCAAATCATAATGCTATATTGAGGTGACTTACACACCGGATAGCACGCAAATGGTAGAGCACCATTGGGATTGTGACTTGGTACGTCCCGATTAATGATTTTTACTGTGTATTTGATTGAAACTTATTTGTATTCATCGTGATTTGGGCTGATTGTTATATTTGGGTTTCGTACCGGCTATTTAAACCCCTCAGGGGATGATCTGTTGATATTTCCTCACTGTTTTGATTTTTATACTTGAACTCAGTCATATACTTTCCATTGTTTTCAAAACTCAGCCAAGTTTACTTTGCTTTAACACTTGAAATGAGATTTCCAAAAATGCTTTGCGCTGAGCATCACGTTTTACTGTTGCCCGAGGGGCTTATGTGATTTTTGATTGAGTAAGGCCAAGGGCTTGTGTTGTGAGGACACTTTTGCATCGGGTTGTATGCCGCAGTTGTGAGATACTGATACTGATATGAGGCCGAGGGCCTAGATTTTATGCCACGAGATGGCTTGATATTGCGCTTGGGCTGTAAGGGTCCCCTCCCGTGGTTTGCACACCCCTAGCAAGGGGCGTCGATGATAAAGGGATCGGGGTGCACGCCGCAATGATATGTGGAGCGGGCTACACGCCGGAGCGGTACTGGTACTGTTTGATGTGTTTGCATTATCTATTTGTCTTCTATTATCTGTTGTTTTGTGCTACTTCTTGTAATATAGACCTTATACTCTGCATTCCTTGATAACTGAGTGTTGTCCCTGCGGGGTGGAAATTCTGTGCTTATCTGCACTATTTCTTATGCATTCATTTGCGTAACCGCTGAAAAATGTCATTTTTTAAAAGAGGTTTTAAACTGAGCAAAGGCGTTTGGCTAAAGATTACATAGCTTCACTGTTTCTTAAAAGGATTTACACTACTTCTATATAGCATGATGATTTGTCATACGTGATTTCTTACCGCTCCGTTGTTATTTATCTTTATTACTAACTGAGTTGGAGTACTCACTTTACTCCCTGCATTTCATGTGCAGAAGCATGTACCTATTCACCCGGAAGAAGGTTTTGGCCGAGTAGAGGCAGAGTTATATGAGTAAGGAGGTAACTTCCAGTTGTTCGAAGCACCATGTTTCTCTCTTTTGTTCATTACTCCGTTTTTGTATATTTTAGACCTAGTAGTGGATTTACATTCTGATAGATACTCGTGACTTGTGACACCCCGATTAGGGCTGTGTTGGGTTGTATTAATGCTAATTAATATAATTAAGTCATATTTAAGTTATTTATTCATGTTTAACTATTTTCGAAAAGACGAGTTAGGTTAGTTGGCTGGCCTTGTCTTCACGAGATGTGTTATCACAACAAGTGCGGGGTTTGGGTCGTGACAAATGGCCTTCCTCGGTACTGGATGACTGTTGCCAGTGATGTGTATAGATATTCGGGGATGGACTTTTCCTGGGCCTTGTGATCCATATGTAGTACTGAGTGGTTGTGAGGTTTTCATTGTTATTATCTGGAATGGATCTTCTCCATAGGTTGGAAGGGCCTTCCCTAGTAATGAGTTGCTGTTGTTAGAGATATATATATTCCAGGATAGAGCTTCTCTGGGCCGTACGAGCCATATACAGTACTGAGTTGACAAGAATTTGAGATACTGTGTACATGAGGCACTCAACATGGTGTATTCCATACAGCATGTGCATTGACATGTAGATGTATCAGAGTTACACTTCATTACCTTGTTCATACTTGCTTTGTTTTACGACTTGAGCTGTTTATTAAACTGGAAGCATGCCTAAATTTCTGTATATTATTTCTATAATCCTTGAGGAGGTTTAGTTTTTCACTGCCTATCGTCTAAAGGTTGAACTTTTTACTTACTGAGTTGGTATACTCACGTTACCCGTTGCACCTCGTGTGCAGATTCAGGCAGTTTGGATCCAATGGCGGTGGTTGATCGAGGCTTCTGACTTAGGAGATTATTGAGGTATCTGCATGCATTCACAGGCCTTGGATCTCTACCTTACTTTCCCGTTACAGTTTAGTTGTTTCTTTAGACATTACATTACACTATGTATTTTTCCTTAGACGCTCATGCATTCAGTGACACCTCATTTTTGGGCTAGATTATTTCTATTCTTGGAAATTTCTTATTTTTCAAATAGTTCTTTAACTTTTAAAAGTTTCCATTAATATTTTCAAACTTATTATTAATGTGTTGATTGATGAGTTGAGGGTGGCCTAGTTTTATAATTGGCGCCATCACGACGGGTCGGGTTTTGGGTTGTGATAAGTTGGTATTAGAGCCTACGTTACATAGGTCTCACGAGTCATGAGTAGGTTTAGTAGAGTCCAGCAGATCGGTATGGAGACGTCTGTACTTATCTTTGAGAGGCTGCAACAGCTTTAGGAAATAAAATTCGTATTCTTGAATTTCTATTGTGCGCCATTGATTCGGCTTGAAACTTAACTCCTTGAACTCCTTCCACATATTTGTGTGTGTGGATGAGCTTTTGGTATCAGTTGTGCATCGATAGCTTATGATCCTCTGATCGAAGGGCAAGACGTGATTTAATGTGTGTTGATTTTGGGGACAGTCTGGAGAACTTAAGGCCGGGTTTTTCCTATAGTTGAGTGCTAAGCCATTGATTATATAGACACGTGCTTCTATATTTATATGCTTGATAGTGTCCATATTAGTGAAAGTGATGGCTGGATGGTCATGTGATGAGTAAGATGTAACTGTGGGATGTGTTCATATGACTTGACTGTGGTGAGAAGGGTCTACTTGAGGGTAGAAAGAACTATGTGGTGCTTCATTTCCATTGGGATTTGATGTATAGTCCCGAGTTATAGGTGTGTGAAGCACATTCATATGGTATAGTTGGGGAATGAGGTAGATTTCAAGTTACGATATCAATTCAGATTCTTGAAGATTTGGTGATTGCGGGATGTTTGTGGCGCCAGAAGTTAGTTTGAGGCGGAGCAGGTGGGTTATCTCCTGCGGAGTGTTTTGAAGTTGTATAATTCCTATGTTGT
This sequence comes from Nicotiana benthamiana, assembly GCA_034376525.1. NCBI lineage: Eukaryota > Viridiplantae > Streptophyta > Magnoliopsida > Solanales > Solanaceae > Nicotiana > Nicotiana benthamiana. The sequence goes on from CM067330.1 coordinate 74,548,277, forward strand.
TTGTTGAAAGTCCTCTCTTACCAGTGAATTATATGTGCTGCAGTTTGAGATTCGATCACGTATGAGAGTTGTCTTGACTGTTACGAGGATGAATTGAGACTTGCAGATGATTGGAAGTACTAGATGGGTTGGTGTTACACGAACTTATAAAGGATTTAGTTTAACCTTACCATGGTATTATGGCAGTAGTAGAGTATGGGCATTGGGAGTTCTATGTGTTTTGACCAATGGCTTTGAGCCAAGTGAGGGAGTCCTCTATTGATTAGTTGATTGTACGATTATGTGTTGTATTAGTTTCAGTCTGAGGTATTCTAGCAAATCAGTTGTGGCTTGCGGGGGTTGAAGTCGAGGATGACTCAAGTAAAGGAAATTTTAATAAAGGTTATGTCATGCTTTATGGGTAAATGAGAACCATGGATTGACTTTTGTTATTGGTGAAGGGTGTATAATGCATAGCGCAAGAATTTATTTGGTTGCATTAAGGTGTGGTTACTTCTTTAGGTGTTGCCAGTGAGGAACAAGTTGTTCAGCTTGTTTGATCAGTTTAATTGAAACCTGAGTAGAGTGGATGACTCTCGAGAATAATTTTAATGGATTCAAGACTTATATGTAATAATTGGAGATCTTCAAGATATGCATGTGGTTAGAAACTGAGGTTTTCATTGGAGGGTGTCAAAACTTGTGGCATTTCTATATCATTATAGATCCTACACATCAGTATGGGGAAGGTGAAGGTAATGGATTGAGATTTGTAGGAAGTCTTTGCATGATAAGCATTTTGAAGGTGGCACTTTTGGGATACTTAAGAGAGTATTCAGCGGCTTATGAGCCTTAGACGATGTGGTCTCATGCTTGCGTCTTGTGTGGTGAGTTTGGGTTGAGGACTGCGATATTATGGCAAGGGGAAATATCAATGAAATTAGAAGTAACTTGGATAGAAAGGACAACTTGGTAGTCGGCTGGATCAACATATTAAGAGATATGATTAGTTTTGTGGGTGCTTATGAGGTAATGAGTTTCTACAATTGTTTTGTGATAATTCTCTTAGGTATTAGTAACTCGCGTAGCTTGGTTGAGTTAGAGGGATTTAGTCCTGACTGCTTCATTTTGTGCAAATGGAATTCGGAGAGATCTTGATAGTTTCTACCACGGTTTAAGTGGTATATTTTCTACTACCGTGAAGAGCATGCGATGTATTGTAGTTTTCTTCTAGATTGGAGCAAATAGAAAGTCCTTGGCTAGTAGAGTACGTAGTTGCTTATGGATCGGGATGGATAATGATGTTCTCATAGTTGTCATTGGATGGCATGGTATATGCGGTATGTTGTGTAGGATTGAGAATTACATGTGTAAGGTCACGGTTCAGTGTTGAAAGGGAGCTCATAAATTCTTATACAGCATAGGCAGTTTCAGACGACTAGGTAAATAATATCACTAATGTGTGTAGATTGATAAGGGTATAAATTTCATAAAGGGGCAATATGCTTGAGTTAAGGGTACTTCGTTGGTATTGCGGTGATCTCATGTTGGATAGACTGTTGATATTCAAGTTTTCTTGGTTTCACATAAGAGTTATAGGAGTATCACTGGTGGAATGATTGAGTATTAGAGGTGTATTATTTATTCGAGTGGTGGGGTTGGGATCAGATATGGTGATTCGTACGCTTTATGGATTTGGGGACTGGGATTTCTCATAAATAGGTTATGTCGTAGTTGTAGACTGCATATATTGGTCTTATGTGGTGACTATCGGGGGTTTGAAGACCCGGGTGGATCTTTCATTGATTTGTATGTTAGATTTTGACGTGACATTGGGTATGGTTTGGTTGTCTCTCTGTCGTGCTATTTTGGACCATTTCGTTAAGACAATGACGTTGGCTATGCCGGAGATGCCACTGATTGAGTGGCGAGATTCAACGTGTTATGTTCCTAATAGGGTGATTTTTCATTTTTGAAGACCCAGGAGATGGTTAGTAAGGGTTGTCTTTCTTATTCGGTCTTCATGAGGGATATCAGTGCTGAGATCCTACCATTGATTCAGATTCGGTGGTGAGGGATTTTTTGGATATGTTTCCTACTACCAGTCATGCGTCAGACAAGGTTGTTGATTTTGGTATTGATTTGGTAACCGGGCATTTGCTTCGCCGTGGTTATAATGATTTGCTTTTGGTTCTAGACAATAAATTGCGCAATTTTTGATTTTGAGCATAATGGCTTGAGGTGTTTCATGTGGACCAATTTTTGGATGGGTTCGAGCATTGGAGTGAAGTTATGTGGAGGTATGATCCTCCGGGTTAGGTTCGTGTGTTCTGGTTCTACGATGTGTGATGGGTTCTCAGCATTGTGTTGTGATGGTACCGGTAAGCTTGCAATACAACTCTCTTATCTGGGTCATTTTTTCATGATTTGAGTACATTTGGGTTGTTGCTTTTTGTTGCATAGATTGCATGGTTGTGACTTTAGACGGTATTGATGTGTCATGTCAATAGGATAGTCGTGTTGGATGAGATTGGGGTCATTGGGAACTAGAATGAATACTATCGAATTTAACTTCATCATGTTGGAAGGATAATATTGGGTTCAGCTTAGAAATTTATTATGGTCCTTGATGAAGGAAAGGAAGCTCTATGACTGGTTGATCTAAGGGGTGGTTATGACTTTCTGCATGTTTTATTCATCATTGGCAGTATACAAAAGTGTTGGAATGAGGTTTTGTTCGATAAGAGGGTTTGTACCGGTATAGGGTTACTTAGCAGGTACTATGATTAGAAGTTATCGCTACGTGTGGTTGAGCTATGTGTTATATCATGTGATTACATCTTGCGTACATGTATGGTTTGATACAACTTTTTCGGACTTATTCAGTTTATAGATATGAGATTTTGGTCTTATAGATAATTTCGATAGTGGAAATTGGTTTTGTGGTTCATATGCTAGGTAGAATTGTGAAATTTTAGTTATATTGTGCTACCGGGCCTATATGGGATGGGGTGACATGGGATCACCCCCGGGTATGTACATGGTAAGGTTATTTAGTGATTTGTCGGCTGGTAGACAACTCTAGGCATGTTCGAGGACAAACTTATATTTAAGTGGGGGAGGATGTAACGACCCTACCAGTTGTTTTGAGTATTTTCACTTGGCTCACTAGTTCTCGGATATGACTAGCCGTATGATGTATTATGTCTTACGTAAATCGTCAGTTTTGGTTTTCAGGTAGAGCATAATAGATATGGAAGAATGATCCTCATCCGGAAGCGTTAAATTTGAAAAGTTTGACCCAGACTTAATTTTTTTAGTGCTCAATCTCGGTTTTGGATTTTTATTATTTGATTAGCATCGTTGGGTGATTTTGGAATTAGGAGCTTGTTCGGAATGTATTTTGGAGGTCCGTGGTAGATTTAGGCTCGAATTAGCGAAATCAGAATTTTTGGTGTTTTCCGGTTGGTAGTGAGAATTTTGATATCGGGGTTGGATTGGGATTTTGGAAAATGGAATAGGTCCGTTGTGTCATATTTTTGGTCATTCGAACAAGGTTTGATAGGTTTTTAATTAGATGCAGAATTTTGAAGTTTCTAAGTTCTTAGGCTTTAATCCGATGTTGATTTGGTGTTTCGATGTTGTTTTGAGTGTTCCTAAAGTTGGAATAACTTTGAATAAGGATATATGACTAGTTCGTGTTTTGGGATGAGGTCCCAGGGGCCTCGGTATGATTTCAGATGGTTGGAAGAGAGTTTGGATTTTTGAGTTGTGCTGCGGATTTTTTGCTTTTGTCATTTCCACACCTGCGAATTGGGGACTGCAGGTGCGAGGAATAGACCACAGATGTAGAGGATGGTCATCAGAGGAAAAATTGCAGGTGCGGTTTTGTTTAGCACATTTGTGCATGGGTGCAGATGCGGACATTGGAGCTTTTTGAGAAACACAGGTGCGGTTATTTTGACCGCAGAAGCGGTCTGCAGGTGCGAGTTTGGGAGCCGCAGGTGCGGAAATCCCTATATAAGATTCCCTTCGCGATATTCAGCTTATTTCCTCCACTTTTGAGAAGTTCTTGGAGATTTTTGAGAGGATTTGAAGTGGGATTCAAGGGGTAACGCTTGGAGGTAAGAATTGTTAACTCAATAATCGATTTTATGGTGATTTTCTGCTGTTTAATCATGAAATTTGTGGGAAAATTAGGGCTTGAAATTCGAGAGTTTTAATTGGTGATTTGAGGGGCCATTTGGGGTCCGATATTAATGTTCTTAGTATCTATAGACTCGTGAGAGGATAAGGATTCTAGTGATGTGATATTTATTGAAATTTGAGACATGGGCCCGCAGAGGGGGGGGAGGGTTTGAGAAATTTTGGGATTCTTGAGTTAATTTGATTATTTTTGCATGGGTTTTATTCCTTTAGTGTATATTGATGTTATGATTCTGATTTTGGTTAGAGACGGAGCATTTGGAGGCTAAATCGAGAGGAAAGGGCGTGCAGGATAGAATTTGGCTTGGATTAAGGTAAGTAATGCTTCCATACTTGGTTCTGAGGGTTCAAAATCTCAAACTATGTGTTCTATGATTACTATTGAGGTGATGCAAATGCCAAGTGATGGGCGTGTGGGCGTGCATCGTGAGAATTGCGGCCTGAATCGTTCGATGGCAGTGCCTAGTGGCTCTTTCTTACTGATATCTATATTGTAATTATGTGATTAAGTTAATGAGCTATACATTATGCTAATTATCATGTTAATGCTTCACGCAAATACTGTTGAGACTCGAGAGGTCATTTCTTGCCGTCATATCATTAGCTTCATTCATATTTTGTACTTAGTCTTGTTCATGCATATTATATCATGCCTCAGTTTCGATTATTGTTTTTTGACACATCATATCATTGTTCGGGCTAGTATCATGGAATTGTGAGCCAGTGTGTGTGAGACTAGAGAGTGATGACTGAGTGAGGCCGAGAGCCTGATATTGAGTGACATTATGGAATCGGGTTGTACGCCGCATCGAAATATTGAACACGCCTTCGTTGGCTTGTTATAGCGCTTAGGCTAAGAGAAGCCCCTCCATAGTCTTTACACCCCAGTGAGCGCGATTGATGTTATTGAGGATGGATCCTCCCTGGACATGGATCTTGTCCAAAGTACTTATACCTGGACATAGATCTTTTCCATAGGGCTGGAATAGCCATCTTCGGTATTGGATGATTTTTGCTAGTGATATGTATATATATTCAGGGATGGATCTTCCCTGGGCCTTGTGAGCCATATACAGTACTGAGTGGTTGTGAGGTTCTTATTGTTATTATCTGGAGATGAATCTTCTCCATAGGCCAGAAGGGCTTTCCCTAGTACTGAGTGACTGTTGTCAGAGATGTATATATTTCGGGATGAATCTTCTCTGGGCTGTATGAGCCATATACAGTGTTGAGTGGATGAGGATTTGAGATTATAGGCATATGAGACACTTAGCATGGTGCATTCCATATAGTATGTGCATTGACATGTAGAGGTAGTAGAGTTATACTTCTTTACCATGTTCATTCTTGCTCTATTTTATAGTTTGACATGTTTATTAAACTGGAAGCATGCCGACGTTTCTGTATATTATTTCTATGATCCTTGAGAAGGTTGAGTTCGTTACTACCTATCGGTCTAAAGGTTGGACATGTAACTTACTGAGTTGGTGAAATCATGTTACCCCCCCCCCCTCCCCACACCTCATGTGCAGATTCAGGCATTTTGGATCCAGTGGGGTATTGATTGAGGTTTCTAACATATGGGATTATTGAGGTATCTGCACTGCGTTCGCAGGCAATTGCTCTCCACCTTACTTTCTAGTTACATTTCAGTTGTTTCCTTAGACATTACATTAGACTATGTATTTTTCCTTGGATGCTCTTGCACTCAGTGACACCCCGATTTTGGGTTGGATTGTATCTGTTCTTGGAAATTTCATATGTTTCAAATAATTATTTAACTGTTAAAAGCTTCCCCAAATATTTTCAAACTTATTATTATTGTGTTGATTGTTGATTTGAGGCCGACCTAGTTTCATGGTAGGAGCCATCACAACGGGTTGGGTTTTGGGTCATGACAAAATGACTTCTGTAAAATATTTGAGGCCAGTAATAAGGGCAAGCTCCCTCAACCCCAAGTTCAGCCTCTCATCCTTTATCACTACTATAAAAAAACAGACCTAGATGTGTTTAATTCATACTTCACCAGAAGGTGAATTGCCTTTTGGATACATATCTTGGGCATGCTAATAAAGTGCCCAAAACATATCTCCTTAAACAATTTTGTCCTATTTTCAGACAATAATACCTTTGTTTGAGCAGGAACAACAGGGTCAAATAATGTTTGAAACCTAGTGATTTCATAATCAACATCATGCGGTGCAAAAAATGTCTGATTCTACACCAAAAGAAAAATAAGTTAATAAACATGTTTAAAGATAAAAACAAAATAATTGTCTCGACCCAAACTGGAGGGTCATGACTAGTACACGGTCCATACTTGTCGAGTACCAACGTACATCTTATCTAACCTTCCTTATTATCTTTATGTGCCAACGAGATTAATATAAATGGTAGACATGGATCATGAGCAACCAACAATGAAAGATAATTGGCATGAATATACATAACATGGAATGATAAGACTATCAAGAAACTATATATAAGGTACGAGCTACCACGCTGCCATGAAAGACTATACAATAAATATCAGCCGACAAGGTATACCAAACTATACATGAGTCGACACTTGTCTATGAGCATTAAACGGAACATAAGTGTTGCAACATTGCCGGAATAGGGCCCAATATACACATACTGTCTACAAAAAATGCATACCAAGACCATGACAAGTCTTGAGAAGGAATCTCTCCAATAACCACTGCTAGGCAGCCTACTATGGTGGGGGAGTTGCGTCTACCTGTCCATTAGGACCTGCAGCATCCAAAAATAAAAGGGACGTTAGTACAAATAAAGTAATGAGTATGCAAGGCAGGAAAGCATAAATATGGACAGTAATGTAAATAAGGATAGAAAATATACAACTTGTAACATATAGGTACCACTGAGGGCTACTGACATGAAATGCATGATACAGACATATATATATATATATATATATATATATATATATATATATATATATATATATACACACAGACACATAAACTTTTAAAACATATGCCTTTGTAGCCATCATCATATCATACCCGGCCATAATAGACTCCGTAAAAACGTACCCAATCATCATAAGGCTCGATAGAATCGTACCTGGTCACGTGGAGCTCGGTAAAACCCAAATGATCAATGGTTGCATAATAGGTGTTGTACCCGACCGTCTATGGCTCGGCTTGGTAAAGTAAATAGATACATATATATAATGCATGCTGGACTTATTGGAATAATACTCTAAAACTTTTGGAGTAAGTAAGATCGGTATCCTCTATACATGTTATTAGGACTAGCTCTTCAACATGAATCTTATAAGAAATTAAAGAAGCAACATCAACATCAGTCACTCCATAATAAAGGGAAAAATGTAAGTACTGCTAGCTTCTAAGAGTAGAGTATCTTTGGAAGCTTGTTCATTACATTATGTACAATTAGAGTCGTATAAAAGAATGATAGCCTCACATATCTTGTGTATACTCCTAATCTCAAGCTATGCAAATGTCACGACTCCTTAGTCTACAATAAGAGAAATAGCACTATTGTTATCGTTTAGGCATCATAACTATTATGTATTGATCACAATCTATTTTACGATGAAACAGATAGAGCCTCCCCTATATATATGACTTCCACAAGTCAAAACAATCACCAAATAGCCCAAACAACACCAATGATAATCATATTGAGCCCCCATAAATAGTCCAACAACCAACAATATTACTACAAAGCCTTTCAACATATATTTCACAAGTTGTAGCTTCAATGACTTAGCCGCAACTTGGATAATCTTAAATACATATAGGTAAGAGGTTCCTTATATTTAAACAGAAAGAACAACTCGAATTTGACTTTAATTGTCCACGAATTATCCCTCTAATGCTGCTACAAGAACAAGGAAGCAAAACTAACAATTAATTAGGGCTTTTTGGCACTAGAATCACTTTGGAGGACTTGAAATCACCTGGGTTTGGTATTAAAAACTTGAGGGAGTATTCACAGAACATAAAACCCTTAAAAAATATAACGATCCGACCGGTCGTTTTAAGAATTTACACCTCGATCTCTTATCAACTACATTCTCAGTATTTTTTTCTGCTATTGTGAGTTGTCAGGAAAATTTATTTTGAGTTCCAGAACATTCCGGCACACTTTGTCCCTAAATGAGAGATTAAGCTTTAGAATTTGGGCCGTAGTTAGATAAGTGTCAAGAAGGCCTCAAAATGGAATTCCGTCAATTTCATTAGCTTAGTTTGGGTAATTTCGGGCTTATGGGCGTGTTCAGATTATGTTTTGGAGGTCCGTAGCTTATTTAGGCTTGAAATGCCGAAATTCGAATTTTTGAAGTTTTCGGTTTGATAGTGAGATTTTGATATCGGGGTCGGAATGAAATTTAAAAAGTTGGAGTAGGTCTGTTGTGTCATTTGGGACGTGTGTTAATTTTGGTATAGTTAGACTCAGGTTTGTATAAGCTTTCATATTTTACGACTTTCATTGGATTTCGAGATGTGGACCCGGGAGACTTTTTGGGTAATTTTCTCAATTTTGCGTGTTTGCTTTGACTTAATTGGTTAAATTAGTTATTTGAAGTTATATTTATATTATGCAATTAATTAGAATAGATTTCGGTCATTTGGAGTCGGGTACTCGTGGCAAGAACTTGATATCAAGTTGATTGAGCAGGTTTGAAGTAAGTGGCTTGCCTAACCTTGTGTGGGGGAACTCCCCTTAGGATTTAGTATTGTTGATATATGAAATGCCTTGTACATGAGGCAATTAATGTGTACATTTGCTAATTGTTGAAAATCTTGTTTTCATTAAGTAATTTATAATTGATTTTTCCTTCCCGGTTAATACTTCTCGCAATTTAAGCCTACTATTATCTTAGGGAAGCATGTCAAAGTGACTTAATTGTTTTACTTCCTCAAACTGCTTTATTGGAATTCCATGCAGCATGCTAGGTTAGAAATGCATGTCTTACCTTGGTATGAAATTGGACTGAGTTGAATATCCTTCGTGTTGCTGCTATGTATTTACTTTTGGACTACGGGACGATATCCCAGGAGATCCCCCTGCTTGTTTACTTTGGGACTACAGATCGGTGTTCCAGTAGATCCCTCTGTACATTTGTATTGAAACTACGTGACTACACCCCGTAGATTCCCCTAGTATTGGATATTTACATTTAGGACTACGAATCGCTATTCTGATTGATCCCTTGCGCACTATGAGTTGGACTATGGGACGACACCCGGGATATCCACTGGATATTAACATTAAGGGACTACAGAACGGTATCCTGGTAGATCCCTGGTTGCTATCTCTATGTGGAGCTATGTTCTTTCTGTGATTTTTCTCTCCGTTGTATCTGTTTTTATTCTTATTATCCTGTGCCACTTTATAGTGTTCCGTTTCTTATATATATATATATATATATATATATATGTATATATATATGTGTGTGTGTGTGTATGTGTGTGTATGTATGTGTGTGTGTGTGTGTGTGTGACCAGTACGGCCCAGACTTTTCTCGTCACTACTCAACCGAGGTTAGGCTTGGCACTTACTGGGTACCGATATGGTTTACTCATGCCTATTCCTGGACATGTTTTTCGTGTGCAAATCCAGATTCTTCGAATCAGCCCTACTATACTTGAGGCGAGGCGATTCTTCAGGGAGTTTGAGGTATAGATGTCGCGTTGGCAGACCGAGGAGTCCCTCTCCATTCTTTCTTGTAGTTATAGGTCTTCTGTATTTCATTGATTTAGACATTTTGGAGATAGAACACTATGTAGTATCCATAGCTTGTCATTTTATTAGATTCTGGGTTTTGAGAGTTATTTCAGTTTTTCAGAACATGTATTGGTTTATGCCGAGCTGCATCATTGTCATTTTTGTTATATTTTATCTTTAGTTTTCGTTTATGTATTTTTTTTTCCTTTATGCAAATTGTTAGGCTTACCTAGTCGTAGAGACTTGGTGCCACTACGATAGTTCCTAGAGTGTGAACTCGGATCGTGAGAAGTTGGTATCAGAACTCTAGGTTCATACGAGTCATTAAGCATAAGCCAGTTTATTAGAGTCTCGCGGATTGGTACGGAGACGTTTGTACTTATCTACGAGAGGCTATGTAACTATTAGGAAAATTCCACTTAATTTGATTTCCTTGTCGTGTAAGATTTTGATATCAAGATTCCAAACTTCTGTCTTCTATTCTCTCACAGATGGTGAGGATATGTGCTGCCGAAGATAATCAGGCACCCGCACCCCGTGCGAGAGCTGTCAGAGGTCGGGGTCGGAGTAGAGGCTGAGGACGCACATGTGGTGCAACCAGAACACCCGCGTGAGCTGCCACAAAGGAGCCACCAGGCACCCGATACGCCTACTGCTATAACTATTCCAACTCTTCAGGAGACTCTTGCACAGTTTATGAGTATGTACATCACTCTAGCTAAAGCAGGGTTTCTTTCCCTTAATGCAACCACATCCCAGGTCGGGGGAGGAGCACAGACTCCCGCCACCCGCACTTTTGAGTAGCGGGTCCAGGTTGATCAGATCCCAAAAGTTATAACGATATTGTCTGTATCCCCAGTTCAGCTCAAGGATAGGGCAGTGACTTCCGAGGATGTGCAGCGGAGGCATGAGAGGTTTAAGAAGTATAAGCATCTTGTATTCAGTGGTCTAGCATCAGATGATGCTCTGGGATTTCTAGAGGAGTGCTACAATATCCTCTATACCATGGGTATATCAGGATCGAACGGGGTTTTATTTACTATCTTCCAGCTTCTAGGAGCTGCCTATCAGTGCTAGCGTACTTATGAGTTAGACGGTTCAGATGAGGCAGCTTCCTTGACTTGGACTCAGTTTTCATATATGTTCTTGAGAGATTATGTTCCTCAAAGCCTAGGATGCATGGCGCGCAGAGTTTGAGCAGCTGAGCCAGCGCACTATGACTGTCTTAGAGTATGTTGTCCGTTACATTGACTTGGCTAGGCATGCACCAGCCTTAGTTTCTATAGTCTATAGGAGAATAATTTTTGTCCTGATGTTTATATTACTGGTTAATAAGTGTTGCTATCATTGTTATTTCTTTCCTATTACTTTGGTATACTATATTGCACAGGTTATTAGACTAGTGAATGTCTTGACTGTACCTCGTCACTACTCCACCAATGTTAATCTTGATACTTACTAGGTACGGCTGTACATTTTGAGCAATACAAGCTGTGCAAATTAGATCATCCTTTCTTTTATCATTGTTATTTTATATCATGTAATGACCATGTAGTGACGAGGGTCGATTAATTTAACATCCATGAATTGTAGATTCAGTTTTCTTTATTACTTGATGATGTAGCTCTATCTATTGTGTCAGATTAGGATCATCACCTTCCTGATTTTAGGACCTTTTGTTAAGTCTAAATTTTGCAATAGCAGATCTTTGGCCTATTAGAGTTCATTATTGATTGTAAAAGTGCACCGTGCATCCTGGTGTGCATGTATAAGGACCATGGTATCAAATGACTTGGCCCTTTCACGTATGGCCTCACTTCAACTGAAGTTTGGGGTTTAACGTGTGAGTTCTTCCACTTATTGTTGATTCGCTAGTTATATTTTTAAATCTGCAAGTGTAGGCCAGTGCATTGGCGAAGGGGATTCCTGAGTTCCCTTGTACACAAATACCTGGCATAACAAAAATAAATATAGGCTTATAGGTTTACACTTTAAAGTGGTATCGATTGAAGCATGAGTTGGTGGCCTGATATTAAGTCTATTATCCTTACTTTCAGCCCCAGTATCATCTAGGCCCACAAAGCGCAAGGGAACATAGATTTGGTCCTCCTAAGGTGATAGTAAATTGTTGGGCTCATTGGGCCCAGGTTTGAGGGGTCACCGCTTTTAATCTTCAGTTATAATAATGAAACTCCTTTAGAATAGATTGAAAAATGCCACTTAGCAAATTTTTGAGGCTTTCACAAATTAAACACATATTCGTTTTAAGCGCGTTCTTAAATAATTCACTTTCCTAAATACGGGTGCGCATTTACGTGACCTAAATTTAAATCTCAATGGAATTAAAATATGTCTAAAATTGCGTGCGCATTTATGTGACATGATTCACGATGTATTTTGATAACTTTGCAAATCTCCTAAAAATCTATTAAAGCGGTTATTAATTTAAAATTGAATCATAAGTCTGAACATGTACAACAAAATCAGAATTTTAGCCACTTATCGTATGTTTAACCGACTGTGCTAGAACTACGGGATCCGAGGGTGCCCAACACCTTCCCTCGGGTCAAAAAAATTCCTTACTCAAGAATTCCTGGTTCGCAGACTCCAATTGGGCAGTCAAAATTTCCTCGATTTGGAATTTTTAAATAAACCGGTGACTTGGAACACCAAAAGACAAACCTATCCCAAGTGGCGACTCTTAAATAAATAAATAATCCCATTTTGAATAATGTCACTTTAATTGAAAAAACTCCTTTATACGTGTTATCCTTCGGGGTATCTGTACAAAAATAAAAAGGAGGTGTGACAATACACTTAGCTCTTAATCTATTTCTTCATTTTCTTCCTTAATCATGTGTGGCTAAACTCATTAGCTAGGGTTGTGGCTCAACCCTAATGTGGGTAATTGATGGGTGTTGCTATCTAGGCTTAGATTTATGTTGGGTGTTTGCTATTTGGGTTGATTTTATGTTTTTATTTAAGAATTGGTGGTTGTAAACATTGATTCAAGTTTAGCGGGTTTGACTCTTCTTAAGAAAGAGAGTCTATGACCCCAAAATTGACCCTACAAGGAATTGGGATGGACTCATGAGAAATGATAGTCCCAATTAACGGGTTAAATTTCGAGAGAGTAATCACCCTACTTGAACACTAGTTGCTTGGCCTAATTTGCCTACCAATTTGATCACGAGAGAGTCAATTAGGCAAAATCACTCTCTCTACCGAGAGGTGTGAGAGTGGGTAAAATTATGCAACGGTTATAGTATAAGCCCCAAATATGCCAATCTATTCTTAGCAACATCTACCTGTCAATTAGACACCTAGGTGGTGCCACTACTACAACTTAGCAACATTCTCATAACATAATTTAGTATTAATTATTAGTTTTATAATAGTAGTTATAAAATCAAAAACCAAGAATGTTTGAAGTGATATTAAGAGTACAAACACATCTCTAGACTAGACAGGAATTCCAACTCCACTACTAGCTCCCTGAGGAAATCGATCCCGACCTCTATTTGGGTAAAAGCTATTGCGACCCGCTCTTCCTACCTTGGTGCAGCGTCGAGTTAGCAGCAATCAAATACCCTAGATAAAAAGGATGCTGCCTTGCTAGCTTTCGGAGGTGCGCTAGGCAGTGGTTCAGGAGATGACAAAAATGAAGGTGGAGCCCCCAGAGGGGAAGAGGCCGTTGAAAGACCCATAGTTGTTGGGGTGCAACCTTTGGTAGAGCAATCGAAGATGTAGTCTTGATGAAAGATTAGTGTTTGGTTCTTTCTTTATAAGGGTATTTTCAGGACTTGTAAATATCCTCCTGTGGGCCATAAAAAGGCTTTTGTTTCCTATCTTTTCTTTTCCCTTTTGTTTTTCAGAAATAACATGTGATTTTTTTTACAATCAACCTGAGATCCCAGGTCTTGGGTTTGACCCTTAATATTTTGCTATTGTCGGGCGACCCGTAAGGTCGAAGGTCAGTCCTCAAGCGTTTCTCAGGTTAGACCTGGCTTTCATGCATTTGGTCAGCACAACTTTTGATCCTAGCACTAGTGGTAGTGACTCGTACATATCGGGTCTGTACTTCCAATAAGCTGGCATTCAAGCCCTTATTCTTTTGCTCTTAGGCATTTTTATTATTTTATGTTCAGTCTCCGAGTCAGATTTTGACTCGAGCTCATTAGACCTCAAGTTTTAAAATTTCAAGTTGGCCCTTAGGCTCTTGCGCATTGGGCCGATATGACCTTTTATGTAGGCTGGCAACAATGGATCTTATGTCGTGCTCTTAGGCATATTTAGTTAACTATTTTTGGTTTAGTCTCTGAGTCGATCTTCGACTCAAGATCATTCCACCCTCAAGATTTTGGATTTGTGTGGGCTGGCGACAATGGCTATTACGCCTCGGGTCGAAGTGACGTTTTATATGGCCTGGCGATAATGGCTCTTATAACTTGCTCTTAGGCATATCTAGTTAAATATTTTGGGTTAATTCTCTAAGTCAATTTTCAACTTGAGCTCAGTTGACCCTAAAGTTTTTGGATTTATTTAGGCTGGCGACAATGGCTCTTACGCATTGTGTCGAAGCTACCTTTTTATGTGGGCTGGTGACAATGGCTCTTACGTTTTAGGTCGATGCGACCTTTTATAGGCTTTATTTTTTTGTCATCAAGGACTATTTTGAAATAAATTTTTGCCGACTCTTCAAGCGTTTGATAAAAAACTTGATTACGCATCGTTATATGGCGATGATCGAGCACCTCGGGAGATTTGGCTTGAGTCTAAGTATCTCAAAGCTTGTAATATGGAGTTGATATGGTCGAAGCTCTTTTGCCTATATTGATATGGAACAACCTTGTGACCGTAGTAATTTATGCTTGGCCAGAGCCATTTTTAATCTTGAGTGAAGTAGTTTCGGTGTTTATATCAAGGGTATGCCTTTTAGGGGTCTTGAAATTCGATATATAGCCTTAACATTGAGATCGGGTTTATGCCTTTAGTAAGGTCTTACAAAATTTTCATGACTTTGAGTTCTTATAGTTTTTAGGTACTTGGTACAAGTATGGTTCATGCCTTGCTCGAGGTCTTACAGATATTGCTAGTTGGTACAAGTGTGGTTTATGCCTTGCTTGAGGTCTTATAGATATTGTTGTAGTCTTATGTAGTTCTTACGAGACTAAGTCAGCCTGCTTAGGGTCTTACGGTCTCGGGTTTTTAAGGAATGGTCATTGGAGACAATCCCCGAGTCATCAGGGTACATTGTCTTGGGAGCCGTTACTTGTAAACTTGATATTGCCTCATTGAGGGCTTACGATTTCAGAGATTTCGACCCTGAGATCGTGTAATTTTTGAGATTTTGATGCCAGTCTCTGAGAGTTAGGGACACTTTAGGCTTTGGAGACATTTTGCAATTTTGCTATAGCCTCTTTGTGGACCTATGAGTTTAGAGTTCCGACCAAGGTATTGTTTAGGTGTTGAACTGTTGACGCCAGTCCTCGAGTGTTCGAGACATTTTTGACAGAGGAGTCATTTTTTCTAAAACATCTATTTTCTTTTTGAAGCGTAAAATACTTTGATGAAAAGTATTTTTCAATTACTTGATACAAGTATAAATGTTTTTGCTGTTAAGGGCTTGGTTGCTTTATACGAGCACGGTTCGTTCGACCACTTGGCCTAGTATATTACTTTCCTACCGAGGTCCCATTTGAGGTATTTTGGCTTTCCTTAGTAGGTGACCTTCTGGGGGGATGTCCCCAGTTTTCGAGGTTGATTGCAAAATGAAACTTGAATACTTGTTGTATCTTCTTATATAGCATATAGACATTGCCTCGTTAAAAACCTCACCAGTAAAACCCTTCTAGGGATAAAATCAGGTTAAGGGAAAGAAGTTAACGCATGCTCGAGGGTGTTTCAGAATTTTCAACCGGACACCCTAGTAGTAATATCGTTTTAGCATTGATATTTTCTAGTTGCTTGGAAGTTATTCGCCCTCATGGCACCGAGCTTGTAAGACCATTTGCCGATCACTCCGAGGATGAGGTACGGTCCTTCCTAATTTTGGCCCAGCTTTCCTTCATTAGGGTTTCGGGTGTTAAGGGTGACTTTTCTTAGGACCAAGCCCCTGACTCCGAAATGTCGGAGGTTTGTTCTCATGTTAGAATACCTTTCAATTCTTTGCTTTTGGGCGACCATCTGGACCAAAGAGGCTTCTCGCTTTTCATCTAGTAGTTCGATGGCCATAGTCGTGACCTCGTTATTCAAGCTCTCAATGGTGTTTTGGAATCTAACGCTTGGCTCCTCGACCTCTGCTGGTATCAAAGCCTTAGTGTTGTACACTAGACAGAAAGGCGTTTCCCCTGTGCTTGATTTTGAAGTTGTTCGATAGGCCCATAGCACTTCGAGAAACATTTCTCTCCACTTTCCCATGGCACTTTCAAGTTTCTTTTTATTAAATTTTGCTGGTTTTATTTATGGACTCGGCCTAGCCGTTTGCACATAGGTGGTAAGGCGTCGACAGGATTCTCTTGATTTTATGATCCTCAAGGAACTGTTTTACCTTACTTTCGATGAACTGCCTCCCGTTATTGCATGTTATCTTGGAAGGAATCCTGAATCAACATATAATGTGGTCCAAATGAAGTTTATGACTTCTTTTTCTCCTATATTCTCATAGGCTTGTGCTTCCACCCATTTTGAGAAATAGCCAGTCATAAATAAAATAAATTTAGCTTTACCTGGGGCCATCGGCAGGGGCCCGATGATGTCCATTCCTTATTTCATAAATGTCCATGGCTGTGAACACCTAATTTTTTACCACACCCAAATTCTATACTAGTTTAGTGTAAATATTTCTTTTACGATTAATCTTAATATTTTTAAAACTTTTATCTTACTCTTAGTAGGTTTTATTTTAGAAAAAAATATAATAACTATATATTCACATTCTTAGATTATGAGTTTTACTCCTAATTTTAAATAAAAGAAAAATTAAAGAAAATAAATCTAATTAGAATTTTAAATGTAAGCTATATCATTTTTCTTAGTATAATTTAAACTATAATGTAAATTTTAATTTTTTTATGTATATAATATTTAAATATAAGATAGCTAACTAATATTTTTAACTATGCATTTACTTTCTAATTTTTCATTAAAAATAATAAGTAAAAATTATTAAGCAAAAAAAACTAACGAAAAAAATAAAAAAAAGGCAAAGCAAATAATAATAATAATAATATGTAATAATATAATAAAAGGGGATAAATCTTAAAAGATTCAAACAAAAATTAACCTAACCACTTACCATGATTTTCTCAACCTTTTTCCCCCACTTTAACTCTAACTCTAACTCTTTTACTTACCCCTACATTCCTATTATAAAAGAAAGAACAAAGCACAAAAAAAAGAGGACGAAGAACAAAAAAAAGGAAAAGAAAGAAAGAAACGCACAAAAAGAAGAAGAAGCAAAGAAAAGTAAAACTGAAAAAGGAGAGAAAACGTTGAAGAATAAAAGACAAAAAACAGAAAGAGAAAAAACGTGAAAGAAAGAAAAGAAACATGAGTTCGGGATATCTTTCGCGGTTTCGTGTTCGTAGTTTTAATAAGGTTAGTATTGTAACTTTGGAAATCTGTAGATATTTTTTTGTGGTGAAACCTTACAAAAGGTAACACTCAATCGTTTGGTACAGTTTAAACATGATATATGAGATCTATGTCTTTGCAAAGTTTGAATTTTAATTTATTTTTTTTTGAATTTTGTTAGAAGCATATATATATATATATATATATATATATTTGTTATCTTTCTTTGTATGTAATATTTAATATGGGCGAGCAGCTTTCGTACTAATTCATGAATTAGGAGGAGAGCCTAAAGAATTTTCTTTTACTTCATTATAATTTTGCTTATTTTTTCTTAGGAGTTTTGTTTGTATTTTTGGTATAAAAAAAATAAGATTGACAAAATTTTGTTGGAACATGTGTTAATTTTTTATTTAAGTTGTTGAAATTTTAGTTCTTTAATAGTTAAATTAATTTCATGTTCATATAAATGTGTACATCAAATTAGGGTAAGTTAGTCAGATAGAACAATATGATAGTTAATTCAAATTATTATTTTATATTAAGTTATATTGATAAATATGGCTGAAATTTGTAATTTTTTTTGTATATATATCTCCAGATAATGATAAATCTAATATTATGTAGGTCTGTTTAAATTATAACGCATCAATAGAAAGCTTCGTTAATTCGGTTCTATCTTCTAGGCTAATGGTCATCTCTTAGTTATTTTTTTTACTTTAAAATCTTAAGATTTATTATAACAGTTAAAAAATAATAATAATAAAATAGACAAATAAATAGAATACTCTAAAAATGCAAGAAAATTTTTAGCTGCACTTTAAAATACTAGCTCATGTGTTCATATCCGAACCTTGGATTGATATCCTTAAATTATAAAAGGATCATGTGCGTATTTCGCGTCTTTGATGCCTTTTCAATTTAAAATAATTATGTTATTATCCTGTGTACATTCTGAAATGAAGTTTAATCATTTTAGAAATTCATTTACCAATTCGATAGGATTTAAGCAATTCAACCACCAACAAGATTACATATATTTCAAGTAAAGCATGCATTAAGGTCCTGAACTACCTGGACATACACATATTAGTAGCTACGCACAGACTCTCGTCACCTTGTGCATACATAGCCCCCAAAAATAGGAGGACATAATCAATTATTTTACCTATGGGGACAATTCCCTCTTATAAGGTTAGATGGAGACTTATCTCGCCTCGAAGATCCATAACCGGCATTCCACGCCCTTTCGAAGACTCGAATCAATGCTAAATGCTCCAAAGCTAGTCAATAATTATGCAATTTCATTAATATATGTTCAATTACTCATTACAATCCAATTTAACAATTCCTAACCATGACCGAAAAGTTGACAAAAATGCCCTCGGGCCCACTTGTCTGGATTCCAAAATTTTTCGAAGATAAACTTTACCCATAACCTCACGAACTCAAATATATAATAAATTCTCAATTCTATTACAAAATTGTGGTCAAAATCCAAGAACACTAAATTTCTAGGTCTTCCTCAATCCCCCAAATTTCTATAAATTTCCATGTCCGAATTCGTATTAAATCATGAGCTTAACTTAAACTAGCATAATTACTTACCTCATGATGAATGACGGAACCCCCTCTTCAAAAGCTCCAAAAATCTCCCAAGACAAGAGAAATATTGGTGAAATGAACTCAAATCCTAATTTTAAACATTCTGCCCAGCCCAGGTCCGCCTTTTTTTGCATTCGCGGCGTGTTGCTCGTGTTCCACACTTAAAACATTGCCCATTCTCGAGAAATCAAACTGCACTTTTTTATAGACACAGCCTTTTCAAACAATTCTCCTGACTCATCATACCAAGAATATTTAAAATAGACTAAGCACAAAAGCATAACATCTTCACCTCAAGATTTAACTCACAAGTACCAGGTATTATTCACAACTCACCTACTTACTCTACCATAGAGGTCACTGACATTATCTTTCCTTCATGAATCAAGTGCCTTCACACAACAAAAGAGAGTAGTTCCACACAATAAAATTAAGAAAACTTAGGAACTCAAGATAGAAAGAATTCACTCATTCTCAGAAATAATATTCATATGCCACAAAAGGACACCATAAGCTTGCTCATGTTGTATTACTCCACTAATCGAGCTTATTCAATCTAGGATCATTTAGGACTTTATTTGGTTGTAATGTAGGCTACGGGACGGGTGTGATACATTTCGATATAAGAGTTACTACACCTCTCTAAGCACTTTAATACATATACTTCAACATTCAAACCCAATACTTATGTCAAACCCAAACTCCACCTTCACATCAATGTATATTATCCCATTCTTCTTTAAGCGCACTTACATCAAGAGCCACCCCTTATCAAGAAAATTTCTTTTCACAACAATCCAAATTTCTCAATTCAAGTGGCTCTTACTTTTTAAAAATAGTGCACCTTTCTCCTTATTTCATTAGTTCCACTCAAAATTCAAATTAACCACCCCCACACTTTAACTTTTACATCGTTCATAATAATTCAAGTACTCATGAGAGGTTAAAAGGTTCAAATAGATGATTAATTCAAACAAATGTGTAAGACTTGTAATGTGGTTACCAAAGAAACAAGATTACATGTTCAAAGGGGTTAACTACGATACATAACAATTAGGTGAATAAAATATACATATCTGGCTCAACAAAGAAACGCCTATATCACTTCCAAGACTGAACAAAACTATTGTTTCACTTTGCAAACACACATCGCAAATTCTAGGCATCAAATGCAATGCACAGCATATAACAAATCCTTAGACATACATGACACATAACTCACTCGGGATTGGTTTCGTCAAGACACTCTAGTCAAAGCAGTTAAGCAAATTAAAGATCATAAAATTTAAGGTACTTATACAAGAGTCAAAAATTGAGCCTAAGCATCACAACCAAAGTACTC
This sequence comes from Nicotiana benthamiana, assembly GCA_034376525.1. Classification (NCBI taxonomy): domain Eukaryota; kingdom Viridiplantae; phylum Streptophyta; class Magnoliopsida; order Solanales; family Solanaceae; genus Nicotiana; species Nicotiana benthamiana. Next base: position 74,568,705 of record CM067330.1, read on the forward strand.
ACTATTCACAAGGCATAACAAAGTCAAGAGATATTATTTCAATTCAAAATACAACACAATGGCTACTACTCCCAAAAAAATAATTATACCCGGTTCAAACAAAACCATTGGAAAAGAACATCGGCACAAAGAAAAACCAAGGGAAAATTCCTACACTACCTAACAAAAAAAATCTTTTTTTAATAAATTTTTTTAGACTTAAATCCCTCAAGAAAATTGTCTAATAGATCCATCGTCGGGAAAAGTCCAATATTTAAAAAAGAAAAATTACTTAATTAAACTAATACAACTAAAATAGCATAGAAAGTCACTCAAACAATCTCCTCACCCGATACTTAAAATTGTGCATTGTCCCCAATACACACCATAACTAATAAAAGGGTAAAATAGACTCCCTGGTAGGTCAAAGGCCGAAGTACTAACAACTCATGGGGTACTCAGACTTCTCCCAAGCTTGGTCCTTCGTGTGGGTACCTCACACTTAGTTTCAACCATTTGGTTTGTTGTTGCATCCTTCCAATCTTTTCTTTCCATGCTCCTGAAAAAAATGACACTACAAAATTAATATAATTTAAAAATGAACAAAAGAAAGCAATAAAGCTGGGTTGCCTCCCAATAAGCACTTGATTTTATATCGCGACACAACGCGAATCACTTTTTGCCTCCAACTCGAGCTTATGAATTGAACTCCAAATTTGGCATCAAGTTTTCGGCTATGCTTCAGGGGTGGAGGAACAAATGTAATTGGCCCAAGCAACCATTGTACTATTTTACGCTTCTTGGATTTTAGATTAGGTATGTAGTCCTGTCTTTCTGGCAAGAAAAAATCCAAAAGGTAGGCATTTTGTTCCTCATTCCTTGACTTTTAAATCGGCTCGGATGGCTCTATTTTCCGTATCGTCATCCAAGAACAATGTAGAAAAATGTTTGGAGTGAGGACCAATGCGCTCACACACATGAACTTCAGGACTTTCAGCATCCTCAACATCAATGATACTAGAGTCAGTAAAATTTGTATCGTCAATGTCCTTGGCTGATTCTAGTCTCACTTCTTCAACATTGACATCCTCAAATTGTAGTTGGCTAGGTTGTTGATATTATACTATGACCTCCCCAATTAACACCTCAAACTCATGCTCTTCGTGGCTACTATTATCAATATTAGCTTGTGGAGCATTAAAAGCTCCAACCACTTGATTCAATTGAGCTTCCAATTTGCGAATAGTTGCCTCTTGCCTTTCTATTCGCAATTATTTTTTATTATTTTGTTTCATAAGACACTTTAATATATCCCTGATCTCCTTCAAGTCTGCATCCCCGGGTAATTTATTCCGATTAATTTCACAAGAAAAAGTAGAACCATCATAGTAAGGGGTTGCAGGAAGATAAGAAATATAAGCACAACCATTAAAGTGACAATTTTGACCACCACACACATTCCACAAATAAGATTGTTGGTTCACATAACTCGCTCTTAGGAATATTTTGATAATTTTTATACAGGTGGTTTCCTTCACAATATGTATGAGGATCAATAGTAGAACTATCTACACCTAAATTTACATAATTCCAAGATGCCATGTTTCTCAAATCAATGGTTATAAAAAATACAAAATAAAAGTTCAAACTTGAACACTAGCAATATATACAGCTACAACTACATCGTTAGTTCCAGGCAACAATGCCAAAATTTGATCACGCCCAACTCTAGTCCTAAAAAGTATAAGCGGTCGCTGCAAATATAATCTGGTCTAAAAGTCCGGATTCGAATCCCACAAGAACTAAGGCTTAGCTCTATCTATTTAATATCACTACGAAGACAAGACTGAATAATTTTCTATATAATAAAATATTGAGATTTATATTTCTAACTAATTAACTAGTAAATGCTACAAAGCGGTAAAATTATCAACTAACGAGACAAAGGGTTGGAGACTAAATTAAAGAGGTCTAAAGTTATGATTTACCCAATTGTTGGAATCCTTCTCGCTACGTTTTCTATAAAGTCGCCTAAGTATTCTCTACCGATCATGAGCGCTCTGATTGTCGTAACTCTCTCCTGAGTAATTACCACAATTTACTAGACGCACTCTCTCGAGTTATGCTAGCTGGCTTTTGTTACAGCTCACTTAGATCGCACCCAAGATTTAGTTATCCATAATCCCACCTTAAAACCCTTGGTTATTGATTCTTCACATACGTCGGGGTGATGTTGTTCAACAACTACCTAAATATGCACTCTCTTCCAAGTAATATATAGTAAATAGGCACAACTAATTGAGGGCCCTTCAATCAACCATAAGAATACTATAGTTGAACAAATAGAGCAAATACTACGGCTCAATTATACCAAAATATAACAAGAATTTATCCTACAGCAGGTTCCATCAAAATCATAGAAAACGAATTAGCTATCCATAGTAGTATGCAAAAACACAATACTAGAGTTCATAACCAATAATGGAAATAGGAAAAAGGAAGTGAAAAACTTGTAGAAGAATTCTCCGCCTTGCTCCCAGTATGTTCTTGACTCCTTAGGTCGAACCCCCGGTCTCCTTAGCCTCTGTATGTCTAAATTATGTTAAAAGTGTGTCCAACCTCTAAAAATACCATTTTCCATATATATATATATATATATATATATATATATATATACCAAGTAGGATCGGGCCTAAATAATTATACCTTCTCCTACGCTAAAAAGGACAAGTTTTCAGGCCCGGATGGTCGCGGCTGTGGTGGGACCGCGGTAGAACTACGGTATATGGCAGGTATATTGCCTCAGCCCGCCTCAGGTTCGAGGTCTTGGTTTCGACAGAATTTTTCACCTTGTTCCGTTTGGAATTTGGAAAAACATAAATATATGTAAGTTGTAGCCCTTTGAGTTATCTTTCCAACCATATATTGTGAGCCCAAATAGAGTTCTGAATAAAATGTTATGTGCATTTTACTAGACACTATGTAATATGCCTATTGGATTCTTCATTTTGTTTCTTTATCATCCGTTGATCCCCAAATATGATCCCGGCTTAATTCCTTGGTCTTTTACTCAGACTTCAAAGCTCAAATCACTTGAATTCATTCCATAACATCTATATAGTCTGAATCACTCCTACAAGGATGAAATACATAATTAGTGCAAAATACTAACGTTTAAAGCGCAAACTCAACTAAAGTGCAGTAAAGTAGAGTGTAATAATCGATTAAAATACGTAGTTATAGCCAATCATCATATAAGAAATAGAATTCTTCGCAGAAGCTTCACCATCCACGCGACCACTAACATGCTCACAGAGAATAATCTACCAGTGGAAGTCACTTCCCGACATCTTCCAACGCTACTGCACGGGGTACAATCGCTATGACATCAATAACTCTTGAATCTGCACTCACTCTCAAGCTGCACAAGTCCATTCACCCCTCATGGACATTAATTAAATGTGTGACAACATCCTTCCAATTCAAAGTTATGTTGTATCATTCTTCACTTCAAGCAGCTCCTTTCCATTATATCAAATCTCCTGCCGCATAATAGCCCATACTTCATATTAAATACGTAGGCTCAAATTGTCTCCCAAATTGCTCCAAACTCTGATTATGGTGTGTGGTCATCATATCACGAGCCCATATTCAACTCCGCTACTATCCCACTTTGGAAAAACTCACCCCTTTAGTCGACTACTCGAACTTTGCTTCATACACCTGGATTCTATAAATTTTAACCACTGCTTGACATCAGAAATACCAATTCAATCCTAAACCTCCGCCCCCAGCGATCTCTGAAAGTCGCTTCTTCAATGCTGACTCAAAATATCCTGCTTTAAAGGAGAATTGTAGAAGATTATAACACAAGCGATTAGTACATTCAACAGATAACGACACCTCAACACAGATAAAAATTCCACCACGTTCGCAAATACCAAGCATCGTTACCCAATCAGTCCAAATCTGAATGTTCCTAGCCCGATTACATTTCCCTTGCCGGGAATAAATAATGAATCTCTAGATAATGTACTCCTTCACGTCATTCACTACCCCAACACGTAGGCAACATCCTACCATCATATCAATATTGCGGAACAATCGTACATAAGCATCATGGCAACTTGTGCCTAGCCTCAGAGCTCTTAGAGGTACCGCTGTTGAGCTGAAACGATGGAATATCATTCCACAAGGCAACGATAATAACTCAAAAAATAAAGCAGGGAGAAGCACCTCGCACCACATTCGTAATACCTTTACAATCCTGCAATAGTCGATTCATAGCCAGTGGTTCGCATCGCATAAGATTGAGTAAGAAGGAAACAAGTTCATCAGCCTCAAGGAAATCAAATCGCACGATGAGGAATAAATAAGGGAAGTACTCCTAACAGCGTTGTAGTCTCCCGAAGATAAGTACAGACGTCTCTGTACCGATCTGCGAGACTCTACTAGACTTGCTCATGACCCGTGAGACCTAAGGGAACCTAGTGCTCTAATACCATGTTGTAACAACCCAAAATCCACTAAGGGTCATAATGGCGCTGGACACCGTTGTAAGGCAAGCCGACCAAAATACTTAATTAAATTCTTATCTCAAAAAATTTGAAAACATAAATTTTCCTCCAATTCATATAGTAAAATATAATCTTTTCTAAAAATAAATACAAGAATGTTCAGAAATAATACAAAATATCCCATAATCACCCTAGAACCCGGTGTCACAAGTGCATAAGCAATTTCTAAGAAACAATATAATACATCAGCTGCTCGAAATGCAATATTGGACAAAAATTAAATACAGTAATCTAAAAAAGGCTTGCTGGCTGCGGATACCGTTGTAAGGCAAGCCAACCAAAATACATAATTAAATTATTATCTGAAGAATTTCGAAAACATAAATTTTCCTCCAATTCAAATAGTAAAAGATAATCTTTACTAAAAATAAACACAAGAATGTTTAGAAATAAGACAGTAATTTGAAAGAGGCTTGCTTGTTGTGGGTCGTATCGAGAAATGCAGCTCACCTAAGTCTCGGTATCAACCATGTTGTTATGCCCACTAAGCCATTATAGATGCATATGCATGTGCAACAAAAACTCTCAGAAGTGTAGTATGAGTACGAAAAACAATGTGTACCCAATGGGTATCCCGTCTAATCTCAAAAAAGTAGAGACGAGAGGTCGACTTCGACATTTACTAGTGGTCCAATAAGGTGAGAAGAATGTATAATAGGCATAAATAGTGGTATTACATTTATTTCCCAAGTATTATCATGGATATTCATCAATATTTCCGGCAGATATTAAATTCAGTCCTTAGAGAAATTTGCTAAGAAAAAACATGCGCAAGTAACATCGTGGGATGTATGGCTGGATCCAATAAAAAAGTAAATTGTGCACTGCCGAGGGTCGAACGGATCGAACCATAGATGCATCTATTACCCCGCTCACAAACCATAAATGTGACGCAGTCAAATTTAAATAAATAATTATCCTGCTCGCGAACCTTACATACGACGCAGGTACATATAGAAATACATGATCAAACAACAAATTAAGAGTTTATCGAGGAACATTTATCCAAATAAAAGTCAATTCTATTTTATTGATTTAAGAAAATGAAGTTTAATCCTTTTAGAAATTCATTTACTAATTCGATAGGATTTAAACAATTCAACTGCCAACAAGATTACATATATTCCAAGTATAGCATGCTTTAGTAACCTAGACTACCAGGACTTACACATATTAGTAGCTACGCACGGACTCTCGTCACATCGTGCGTACGTGGCACCCACAAATAGGAACACATAACCAATTATTTTGCTTATGAAGACAATTACCTCTTAGGTTAGAAAGGAGACTCACCTTACTCCGAAGATCCATAACCGGCATTCCACACCCTTCCAAAGACTGGAATTGATGCTAAATGCTCTAACGCTAGCCAATAATTATGTAATTCATTAATATCCGCTCAATTACTCATTACAATCCAATTTATAACAATTCCTAACCCCGATCAAAAAGTTGACAAAAATGCCCTTGGGCCCACGTGTTCGGATTCCAAAAAATTTCGAAGATAAACTTTACCCATAACCTCACGAACTCAAATATATAATAAATTCTCAATTCCATTACCATAATCATGGTCAAAATCCAAGAATACTAAATTTCTAAGTCTTCCTCAACTCCCAAATTTCTACAAATTTCCATGTCCGAATTCGTATTAAAATATGTGCTTAACTTAAAACTAGCATAATTACTTACCTGATGATGAATGACAGAACCCCCTCTTCAAAAGCTCTAAAAATATCCCAAGCCAAGAGAAAAATGGGTGAAATGAACTCAAACTCCAATTTTAGACATTCTGCCCAACCCAGATCTGCACTTCTTCACGTTCGCGGCCACTTTGCATTCGCACACTAGGCCTCGCGTTCACGTAGGCCAATGACCTCAGGCCTAGCTTTTCCTTCTATGCGTTCGTGATCCCTCCCTTGCATTCGCGTAGTAGCTCAGCCCACCCCTTTGTGTTCGCGATTTTCACTTTGCGTTCACGAAGGCCAAATCCGACATTCTCCTACTTTCCTCTTCGCGAACGCGAGACTCCCTTCGTGTTCGCGAAGAAGGAAACCAGATACCAGCAATCAGCAGTAGCGTTTTATCCAAATTTGATCTGAAACCATCCCGAACACACCCGAGGCCCCCGGGACTTAAAGCAATCATACGAACCAGTCTCAAAATACATTATGGACATGCTCGAGACCTCAAATCATATCAAACAACGCCAAAATCATGAATCGGCCTCCAATCCAAGCTTTATAAACTTTAGAATTTCAAACATCTACTTTCGATGTTTAAACCTATCAAATCACATCCGATTGATCTAAAATTTTGCACAGTAGTCATATTTGACATTATGGACCTAGTCCAACTTCCAGAATCGGATTCCAACCCCGATATCAAAAAGTTCACTTCTGGTCAAACATCTCAGAAACCTCAAATTTTCTATCTTTAGTGAAATGACCTACGGACCTCCGAATTCACTTCCGACCGCTCTACCAACTACAGAATCACCATACGAAGCTACCCTTAAACTCGGAATCCCAAATAGACATCGATAATACTGAAGTGCACTCCAAGCTAGACTTAAGAAATTCCTTCCAAAATGCTAACTTCCACAATAGGTGCCAAAATGCACCCGGGTCATCCAAAACCCGATCCGGACATACACCCAAGGCCGAAATCATCATAGGAACCTACTGGAACCTTCAAATTCTGGTTCCGAGGCTATTTATTCAAAAATCCAATCTTAGTCAATTCTTTCAACTTAAAGCTTCTGAAATGAGAATTCTCTTTCCAAATCAACTCCGAACTTTCTGAAATTCAATTCCGACAATTGGTACAAGTCATAATTCCTGAAATAAAACTGCTCACGGCCTCAACTGTTGAATGGCACACTAGAACTCAGAACGACCGATCGGATCATATATATATATATATATATATATATATATATATATATATATATATATATATATACACGCTTCTTGTTTTCTATATGTCATGAAATCGTTTAGAATCTAACACTTCGACCTGGACAACATAAGGGAAGAAAGAGCCTAAGGTCCGTATTGACTACTGCTTGAGGTTTCGGTTGAATTAAGGAACTGTTAAATTTTCGATCAAGATCTTCTAGTCCCTCCCTTCGAGAGCCACTCGCATCCCTTAGCTGCCACGACCACGAGATATACCATTACTCTTAAGTAGTACTTATAATTTACACCAAGACGATAGCGTTTGCTTTCCTTTTTGTTTTTCGTTAAATTAAATCCTATATTTGAGGTTATGTAGCTAGATAACACAATTTCATCATTGGTAAGTTTTGTTTGAGGAATATAATATGACAAAGAGATGTCTTAGGCACAACTTTGAACTTCAATAATGGTAAAAATGTTTACCAAGAATGGCACAGAACAAGATGACGGAAGTGTATGGTTTATCACTAATAACACGTGTATTTACTTTTAAATTACTGTTTAAAATGTCTTTAGTCTTTAGCTACTGCTTTAATAAACTTTAACTGCTAGATGAAAATACCTTTCTATTCATGTCCTTTACTTTAGAACTTAACTTCAGGATTTCAGGACTACATGTCCTTAACTTTTGAACTTGGAACTCTTTCAGAACTTCAAGACTACATGTCCTTAACTTTTGAACTTAACTATAGGATTTCGGGACTACATGTCTTTAACTTTTGAACTTGTAACTGTAAGTTCAGGACCAAGTGTCCTTAACTTATGAGCTTGTTAGTCTAAGTTCAGGACCTACTGTCCTTAACTTTTGGGCTTCTGAACCTAAGTTCATGACCTATTGTCCTTAACTTTTGAACTTGTAGCTGTAAGTTCACGACCTATTGTCCTTAACTTTTGGTCTTTTTAGCCTAAGTTAAGGACCTATTGTCATTAACTTTTGAGCTTCTTAGTCTAAGTTCAGGACTTAGGACCTATTGTACTTAACATTTGAACTTGTAAGGCTAAGTTGGGACATATTGTCATTAACTTTTGAACTTATTAGTCTAAGTTCGGGACCAAGTGTCCTTAACTTTTGAACTTGTAACTGTAAGTTCAGGAACAAGTATCCTTAACTTTTGAGCTTGTTAGTCAAAGTCAAGACCTATTGTCTTTAGCTTTTAAGTTTGTTAGTCTAAGTTTAGGACTTCAGGACCTATTGTACTTAACTTTTGAATTTGTAAGACTAGGTTTAGGACCTATTGCCCTTAACTTTAGAGCTTGTTAGTCTAAGTTCAGGACCTAGTGTCCTTAACTTTTGAACTTATAACTGTAAGTTTAGGACCAAATCTCCTTAACTTTTGAGCTTGTTAGTCTAAGTTCAGGACCTATTATCCTTAACTTTTGAGCTTTTTAATTTAAGTTCAGGACCTAGGTATTAAGCTCAATGTGAAAAGAGAGAGGGCCCAATAAACTAATCATTTACTAATACTATCTACACTTAGATATGTCATGGATTGATAGCCCGAAAAAAAAGAAGTAATTGTAACTTTTTAATGTACCAAGGATAATAATGTTCTAATTTGTTCCTATTCGATAGCCAAACAAGACTTATTCCTCTCTCATAGTCTCTTCTGTTCCATAGCACCAAGACTCAGAAATTGGGTGTCACGTGAAAACTGCCATTTTCAAGGATTATCTCTTGTTTTCTGGTATTCCGACCGGCGAATTATTAGTTTTCCGGCGAACCCATTATGGAGAAAGAGCCTCACACACGATGGCACAGTTATTCTCTCTAACATGAAAGAAATAAAAGAAAGGGTAATACAATCTTTTTATATTAATTTTAATAGACTAGTGGCTATTATATCTAAGCATTAAAATTTTGGATAAAAATTAAATATCATTTTAAAAAGTGACTACCCATACAATTTTTATGAAAAAAAATACATAGTAAGGTAAATCACTAATAAAAACTCTCAAAGGAAATGACACCAAATTTCATGAATTTGGCATATAAGACTTCAACTTCTTGCCATGGGGACATACAACAACCAACCCACATAAAGGAACTGTGGAAGTTGACCTAAATAAGGATTTAGCTTTACTATATCACCAACTTTAGAAGAAAAAAGTTTTACAATAACTGGTAAAGTATCAAATTGTTGTACTGTATATGTAACTACAGGTTGAGAATCTGCCTTTTCTCCACACCCACACAAGAGATGAATGCTTACTTCTTCTCCAACTATATAACTTCTCTCTTCTCCTCCAACCTTCCAAGCTTCCCCACTATAAATTTGTTTCGAGATATTAGCAAATGTGTCACCAGGCTGCAACTTGTAAACTGTATCATAGAAGTATCCAATGGTACCATTAACATCTTGGCAATAACAGGGTACTGTGACTAGGTAGTCTTGTTTCCCTCCTGCGCGACTAATTGGCATGATCCGTGATTTGTTGACAGAGTAAAATATCGCGATTTGGTCTTCGGTGAGACCATTGTGCTGGTAAAGTAGAGAGCTACAGCTCTTGATTTGATTCGAGCAAGGAAAAGGGTAAATTTGAGACAACTGAGTTGGGGTGCCAAATGCAAAATTTCTTAGCGATGTAAAGAATTGAGGAAAGAGTAAAAGTAGTAATGTGTACCGAGAAAACATAGCTATTGCTTTGATGTCTTTCTTGTGAGATATTGAAGAATTAGAAGTTATATCTCTCTATATATATATAGCTAGAGATTAGGAAATGGGATGTGCATGATTTTTACAACACAATGAGACCTAGTTATTATACAATTTTTTGGCTGCATTATATATGCAGGCTAAATGAAACCTATATACATCAAAATTAACGCAACCACATACCAAAAATTATATGACCTGCTCTCCTACTCCTACCAACTAGAAAAAAGAGAAGAAAAAAAAATGTTGTAAGATAGGTTAGAAAGGACCCCCTTATTTTGAGAGGTGAGATTATTAGTCCAACCAAAATTAAATAACTAACTAAAGACGTAATAATGGTAGCCTCAAGTCGTTCCCTCTCAAAAGTTTATAGGCTTATACATGCCAAATATTTGTTATCAACAACCATCATGCTTTAGAAAGATGGCAGCGAAAGCGAGAATTTTTGTAGGTCTTTTTCTTATTTTCACGATCTTCCCTTCTCTGTCCTCAACATTTACAGATCATCTTCCTGAAGTTCTCCTAGTGAACGATTCTGATAAAAATATAGTTGTGCCAATCCATGTTAATAATGTTGCTCATGTCAGCGCTGATGATGACACAATTTTTGAACTAGATGGTAAAGAGGGAAAAACACTGAAAAAGACATTGAAGAAAACCGCACAAAAACAGCATGATCTGTGGGAAAAAATTCTTGATCTTGACCTCACTGAAGAGCGCCAACCTGAAGAAGATGCTGCACCTGTAACTCCAACACCTGTGCCTGTTAATCCAACACCAACACCTAATCCTGTGCCTGTGCCTGTTGATCCGACCCCTAATCCTGTGCCCGTTAATCCAACACCTACGAATGTGCCTGCAAGATATCCAGGAGCAACTCTACCACCTGTGACAATAGGATATGGGGGTGCACCTCAAACACCTAATCCATCAGCCACAAAAACACCTGTGCCTGTACAGCCGGCTCCAGGGCAAAAACATCCAACACCAGAAGAAATTGAAGAGCTAAATAAACTTGCAGGATTGAAACTGGGATTTTACGATGAAATATGCCCAAAAGCTGAGAAGATTATTAAGGATGGCATGATCAGGGCTTTTGGGAATGATTCCAGCATTGCTGCTGCGATTCCCCGCCTTCTATTGCATGATTGCTTTGTCAATGTAAGACTTCAATACTTACCTCAATATGTAGATTCTATGATGATGTTCTCAGGATATTCAGTAAGAAACATATATGGTAAACCTCTGAAATTCTTCAATTGTTTTAAATCTTTTGGAATACATTTGATATGTAGCTGCTCATTTAATGAATTCAAAATGACTGAATCGATCTTTATTTTGGCGGGTAAGATCCTTTGGGCCAGTTTCATTATGTGGAAACTTTGAGGAGAAAACTAACTTGATCAGTGATCCTACACTTTCCACGTTTTGCAAAGTGGTTTCAATTGAATTACAATCATCGAATATTAAATCGCAAAATGGGTAAAACAAATTGTTCTTTTATACATATGAATTATTAAATCCTCTTGACATAAGAAAACTTCTAATAAAGTGGAAAGATGGATTGAGAATTGCGTTAGGCCACAGTTGTGGAGCCAAAATGACAACAAATTTTACTATTCTTTCAAAACTTAAAGGAAAACAGAATAAGCCGAAACTAAATTCTATACATTTGCAAATTTTACTCTATTGACAACATTGTGTTTATCGATCTAGAAAAAGCGTACGACAGGGTTCCTAGGGAGGTCTTATGGAGATGCTTAGAGGTTAAAGGGCTCCCGGGTGCCTACATTAGGGTAATTAAAGACATGTATGATAGAGCTAAGACCTGGGTCAGGACAGTAGGAGGCGACCGGGGACACAGGGGGTAGTTTCATAACTACTTTGGGTCAGTTATTCAGGGGGTCGGGGAGATCGATGCGGATGTCACACACCGTATAGGGATAGGGTGGATTAAATGGAGGTTAGCAACGGGAGTCCTATGTGACAAGAAAGTGCTTTACCATTACTAAAAGGTAAGTTTCATAGAGCAGTGGTTAGATCGGCCATGTTATATGGAACCGAGTGTTGGCCGGTTAAAAACTCACACATCCAGAAGATACGAGTAGCGGAGATGAGGATGTTGAGGTGGATGTGTGGACATACAAGGATGGATAAGATTAGGAATGAAGTTATTGGAGAGAGGGTGGGCGTGGCGCCTATGGAGGACAAGATGCGGGAAGCAAGACTCGGATGGTTCGGGCACATTCAGAGGAGGAGCATTGATACACCGGTGAGAAGTTGTAAGCTACTGGCGGTAGTGGGCACGAGGAGAGGTAGAGGGAGACCTAAGAAGTATTGGGACGAGGTGATCAGGCAGGACATGATGCGACTTAGGATTACTGAGGACATGGCCCTTGATAGGGGATTGTGGAGGTCGAGCATTAAGGTTGTAGATTAGAGGAAGTTGGGAATATTTCTACAGCGCGCTGAGGGGTCATGGACTCCTTTTTTGTTTAGGATCCCCTTTCTACATTCAATTTTTTATTGAGCCTGGTGTGGAATCACCATCATTACACATTCATTCTTGGTCTGGCTGCTGGTCTAGCGAGCCTTCCTAGCCGCCTAGAGTGCAGCCTGGGTTAGGATGCTACTGATCAGCTACTAACGTAGGGTTTTATATTATAGATATTAGTATGCTTTCCTCTTTCTCGTATTTCCTACATTCCTTATATTGTTGTTATTTGTTATTTTATGTTATTTCAGGTTATGTTGTCTATTGTATGCTATTTATTATGAGTATATTGCTAGTACTAATATATTGTCACTTGTTTCTTTCTTGAGCCGAGGGTCTTCTGGAAACAGCCTCTTTGCCCCTCGGGGTAGGGATAAGCTCTGCGTCCATATTACCCTCCTCATACCTCACTTGTAGGAATATACTGGATTGTTGTTGTTGTTGTTGTTGTTATTGTACTCTATTGACAAAACGTTTCAACTTTCCTTTTTGTCCACTTTCTTTCGCAGGAAATAGGCTTTCATGTGCTTTCTTGATAACCAAAAATAACAGTAAAGTCTAATGAAAATTCATTTATCTAATGTATAGGGATGTGATGCATCACTATTGCTAGACCAGACACCAAGTGGGGCAAGGGTGGTGAAGCTCGCCAACTCCAATGGACCAACAGTTAGGGGATTTGATCTCGTTGACTAGATCAAGGCTGAGCTTGAGGCTGAATGACCCGGCGCAGTCTCGTGCACAGATCTTTTGGTATATTTATCAAGGGATGCCTTTGTTGTATCCGGTGTCCCTCAGTACGACGTGCCTGGTGGACGTCGTGATGGAATGGAATCCCTTGAAGCAAATGTTCATGGCAACCTCCCACTTCCTGATAATACAGTGGATACGTTGATTGACCTCTTTAAAAGGAAAGGCCTGAATGAAGAGGATTTGGCGGTTTTAATTGGTGTCCACTCCATTGGAGTAGCACACTGTTTCAGCTTCCTTTACCGATTGGATAATCCTCAGAAGGCGGCCATGGTAGATCCAAGGCTCGCTGGAGTTATGCGATTAACATGTACCAACCAAATGAATACTTTGGCTTTTGATACCACTACACAGTACAAGATGGATTCTATTTACTACAAGCAGCTGGCTGAAAAGAGAGGACTGCTTGAATCAGATGTGCTTTTAAGTGAAGATCCCAGAACAAAGGACTATATACAGAAGTTTGGTGATGTATCCAATCGGGATGGTTCAATAAGTTGGGCCAGGCCATGAACAAGTTGGCTTCAATACAAGTTCTCACTGGTGACCAGGGGCAGATCAGGAAACAGTGCACGGCTGTTAACTGAAAAACTGGATATAAGGCTCTAACATGCATCAAAAGCAGAACTGGTTCCTCTCTTTTTTTGTTTTAACCATCTTTTACTTAGTAGCTCATAGGACTAATATGACAAACATACAAATGGTGCATGATAGATGAGTCTTGCTCATCTACAACAAATTAAACATACGTGCAAAGCAAGTCCTTGTCTAAAATGAGATCACAATTTTGTACTCCCCAGTTCTACTTAAGATAGATAATGTAATTGCTTCAACAGACAATGCACGGAAAAATTCTCTTGTACAACTGCTTGCTTGTTTTGATATGTTCTGTGAGCAAATTGGGAAAGAAAATGAAAAAAAAACTCCCATGTTTGAAGAATTAATAGGTAATCAGCTATGATTTGTTTTTGCATCACCTCTGGTGCAGCTACAGCACTGTATTATCTCCCAATTCACGGATGACTTCCTCAACTTTAACCAGCATATCTATCAATATCAGCAATTCAGCAAATTAGTACTCTAAACCAGTCAAATCAGCATCTGCGTGTAGCTGCTTCTTTTAACAGTGAGTGATTTCTTTACAACTCGTAGATATTACTTAGCAACGCTTTATTTTACCATGGTTGAATAGTAATCAACTTCAAGAAAGTGACTTTAAGGCTTTTCCATCCATTAAAAGGAAAAGTAAATAAATTTTAAAAACTAAAAAAGGGCATTAGGAATATCAAGTAATGTGCATGCTCCATCGACCAAAACCTGGAAAAGGGGCATTAGTATTTAAAGACATACCTTGGAATGAAGAATCTTCTAGATATTTCTGCAAGAAAATAAGCAGGTGGATCATACAAACGAGGGGTTGCTCTGATGGTAAGCAACCCCCACTTCCAACCGAGAGGTTGTGAGTTTGAGTCTCCCCAAGAGCAAGGTGGAAAGTTCTTGGAGGGAAGGATGCCGGGGGTCTATTTGGAAACAGCCTCTCTACTCAAGGGTAGGGGTAAGGTCTGCGTACACACTACCCTCCCCAGACCCCACTAAGTGAGATTATACTGGGTTGTTATTTGATCATACAACTGGAACAAAGTTATGAGCCGTCCAGCCATTCAAAAAATTTTAGCCAAGTAAAAGATATAGACAGAAACAATACCGCAATTTGGTCTTTAAGGTCAACCTCCTTCGTCGTATTTGACTGTGCAACAACTGCATTCAGTTAACAATTATTAATGGTGTTTAGTTTTGAATCAAAAAGTGGGGAACTTGGTAAAAAGCGACTGACGAGAACCACCTTGGTCAGCTTCAGGGCCACAGTTCATCAAGAAGGACGTGAAACTGGGAGGAAAAGCTGAAAGAATATCGTCAGCTTCGCGATTTAGTCTTGTTTCCTCTGTATGTGAACCTTGAGAAAATCCAGGCGCCCAGGTCACTGGGATATGATGGGAACTAGAGTCACCTGAAGCTGTATATATCCATCCTTCATTGTCCCTGAGAAAATCAAACCTTATGTAAATTATACTCTAATATCTTGATTTGCTAAACTCATAGGAGGATGTGTCAAAGCAACTGCAGTAATCAGTATCTCACCTTTGTGAAGCTCCACCGAAAGGAATAAACTCAGATTGAGAAGATATCACCGAATCAAATTCAAGACATGGAATAGCTGGAGGACTTGCGCTGTCCAACTTTCCCTAAGAATTTCACATACGAAAAGCACGTGAAGGAAGAAAGTTGTATATTGTAAGTGAACTCGTAGAGAGCATCATAGAGAACTATGCACCTTTAAAACATTCATGAAATTCTCTATCTCGTAGATTGTTAAGAACCGCAGGACGAATTTCTGAATCTGCAAATATAACAGGATAATTGAAGTCCAACATTAGTTGTTTTATCATAGGACCTTTCAACATAGTTCTCTGTATCAGGATTAGCAGAAAAGAAGCCGCAGATCATCATATATTCCACTGAGTTCTTTCAGTGTGCCCTTTATATGACAAAGTTTCAATAGAATAATGTCCTAAGTGTGAAAGCTAAAGCAAACATTACAACTAGGAAGCCTGAGTGAATGATTCAATGCGTGTAACAGTTCTGTGAAGTGAACTTCCCATGATATATTCTCTCAGAAGGACTGTCTATCATCTTAAGTACCAGATGGTACAGAGCTTGGATAAAATGCAGTAGTCAAGTTAGAGAGCCCGAGTCTCAGATGCTTCAAAGTCTTAAAGAAAAGGATGTCATCACTCCCACGTCATAGTAGTGAAACTTCGAGTTATGCACCTAAAAGAACTTGTTCAGAACAATTAGCTTACTATATATACACGTGTATCTCCGGAAAACTAGCTACTTCAAATTTCTTCCATGCAACTTTTCGTTCTTATTTTAACTTCATTTAATGCTCCATTCGCCTCTTTGCATTGGATATATGAAGCGTGAGGGAGGTTTGCCTGTCCCTAGAGCTACTTTCATTTTAGTCTGATTCTTAATCTAGTTACTTCTCTACACAATAGTTTTCCTGGAAAGAAGAAGTTTCAGCTGAAAACAATGGGGGTTTAAAGGGAGCATGAGGTTAATCACAGTTATAGCAAAGTCACTAATGACTTCACAAAGACAAACTAATGAGCTCACCTGGCCAACAGAATCCCTATAGCTCATAAAGGCAGCTCTAGTTCCCTTGTTGGAAAACCTGATACACATGATGTAAGATATATGGACTTATATCTACATACATATGAACAATATATGGATAAATTATATGTTATGTGCTATCTTTTGGTTTGGCCTAATTTTGTGGTCTTATGGACATTATGTTAAGGGGGCCAATGTGTTGTCATATAAAGTGTAGGACTAATGTGTAGATACCCAAAAGGGTAACCTTTGTTAATGATGGGCTAACTAAGGTTACATATATGTAACCATGGTTACATGCTTGTGACTCTTGAGTTATGTAACTCTTGTGACTCTTGGGTTATGTAACTCTTTTGTTATAAAGTGGGGGTTATGGTTCCCACATTATTGCAAGACAAACTCTTCTTCCTCCCATTGAATCAAGAGCAAAAACTCCATTGTTGTCTTGTAAATTCTTGTGGAAAACCATATACCAACTTTGGTAATTGTCATATTATTATTATTGTGAAACCATTCAAATATTGTTTAAGTCTTGTGAGGTATTATTGTGGTGACATAAAGTTCAAGAAATCTTGAAGAAAGAATCAAGGAGTTCACAAGGACATTTGGACAATCATCAAAGGAGGTTCAACAATTTCCACTTACGGATTCACGTTAGCTTCCGCTCATGTAGTTGTAATTCCGAATTGTTCAATATGAAGGTTATTGTATTTAGTTGGAATCATAATCCTAACAATTGGTATCAGAGCCACCTTCATTTTTGGATAATTTGGATGTTCATAAGATTCATGTTATGTTAGGATTCATGTTCTAGTTTTGTTAGAATTTTGTTTATGAAATTCTACCATGATAGCATGATTTTATGAATGTTATGTTTTGTTGAAATTTGATGTTTTAATATCATGTTATCTTTACTTGAATTAAAACATTGTATTAAGCATGATTTTAGTTGGTAGACAACATGTTTTCTTGTTTAAGATGCTTGTTGAAAATCATGTTTTAATTCTGAAAATTATGCAAAAACAGTGTTAAAGTTAATCGACTAACTTTTCTGTTAGTCGACTAACTTAAAGACAGTGTTAAAAGTTAATCGACTAACTTTTCTGTTAGTCGACTAACTTATTTTTCAGAAATATTCTGTATATCTCCGCAAGCCATGTTAGTCGATTAATTTTTAAGTTAATCAACTAACCTGGTCTAGTAAGTTTGAAACTTTTTTCTGTATACCAGGTTAATCGATTAACTTTTAAGTTAATCGACTAACCTGGTCCAGTAACTTATGAATTTTTTTTTTTGCCAGAATAATCGATTATCTGTTTAAGATAATCGATTATCCTGGACCAGTAAGGTGAAAAACGTTTCAAATCTTTTAAGTTTCAGATTTTAATTGACATATTATTATTCAATTAAAATATTTAAGTTTTTTAATGTATTATACATTATTATTTAAGTTTTAAATATTAATTGTTTTAAAGTCCATCAATTTTTATATTTTTGGAATTGTCCTCTCAAGTATAATAACAATTAATATTCAGTTGTTGCATGTCAAAACATGTAACATATTAAGTTAAGATTCATAATATGGCATTAAGGAACTAAAGTTTTTAGCGTCTAATATTTTAAATTAGTCAATTGAAGCATTATGTTGCCAAAGTAACCTCTATTGTGTAGATTGATTAATCTTGAAATATAAGATGACTGTGGATGTTAGTCTTCCATGCGTTTAACGCCGGCCCAAAGGAAGGTTGTTATTTGGCAGGAATTCGAACATGCTTGTGGTGATAAATATGAGACAATTATTTGGTTTTCCATGTGAATATTAAGTCGGCCCAAAGGAAGGTTTGATATTTGACAAGAGTTTATTGTCTATATTTGATCACTACACCAAGAGTACCACTTACAAGTTGTTTTTCTGTCCAAAGACTAAAATCAATGTTGTGCTAGGTATCTTGTAATGGGATATGCCTATTTTGAATCTATAAAGTAAAGTTAAAGTTCAAGTATATGTAAGCATGTATTCAGTAATCCTTTTGTTCTATTTTCAGTTAATTCTTCGGCTTCTACAATCTCTGCCAACATCAATAGCATCCCTGTGCTTAACGGCATAAACTTTAAGGAATGGAAAGAGAACGTCATGATCGTTCTCGGTTGCATGGATTTTGACCTTGCTCTTCGGATTGAGCAACCTGCTTCTCTTGAGGATACATCCTCTCCTGATGAAAGGAGGGCGATGGAGAAGTGGGAACGCTCGAATCGCATGAGTCTAATGATCATGAAGCGTGCAATTCCAAAATCATTCAGGGACACTATGAATGATGAACCTAATGCCAAAATTTTCCTTGAAAATCTTTGTTTTATGCAAAACGAAAAGGCGGAAACAAGTACACTATTGAGTAAACTTGTTTCCATGAGGTATAACGGCAAGGGAAACATTAGGGAGTACATTTTGGAAATGTCTCATCTTGCTTCGAAACTGAAGTCACTCAAGCTGGATTTACCTGAGGAACTGCTTGTGTACTTTGTTTTGATATCTCTTCCTGCACACTTTAATCAGTTTAAGGTCAGTTACAACTGCCTGAAGGAGAAATGGACTCTTAATGAGCTCATTTCACATTGTGTGCAAGAAGAGGAAAGGATAAAGCTAGATAAGACTGAAAGTGCTCATTTGGCATCCTCTTCTAAGGAAACTAAGAAGAGGAAAGGTAAGGAAGTTGCGGTTGCAAAGCCCAAGATTAAGCAACATAAGGAACCTAAGGTTGAAATTACTGAATTAGGTTGCTTCTTGTGTAAGGGGACTAATCATGTGAAGAAAGATTGTACCGAGTACCATGCTTGTGATAGCAATTTTTTGAGCTCCTAATGTTATTTTGTAACATATAATGCTAAGGTTTGTACATATGTTTGTGTATCTCGTCCAAGTGGGAGATTGTAAGATATATGGACTTATATCTACATACATATGAACAATATATGGATAAATTATATGTTATGTGCTATCTTTTGGTTTGGCCTAATTTTGTGGTCTTATGGACATTATGTTAAGGGGGCCAATGTGTTGTCATATAAAGTGTAGGACTAATGTGTAGATACCCAAAAGGGTAACCTTAGTTAATGATGTGCTAACTAAGGTTACATATATGTAACCATGGTTACATGCTTGTGACTCTTGAGTTATGTAACTCTTGTGACTCTTGGGTTATGTAACTCTTTTGTTATAAAGTGGGGGTTATGATTCCCACATTATTGCAAGACAAACTCTTCTTCCTCCCATTGAATCAAGAGCAAAAACTCCATTGTTGTCTTGTAAATTCTTGTGGAAAACCATATACCAACTTTGGTAATTGTCATATTATTATTATTGTGAAACCATTCAAATATTGTTTAAGTCTTGTGAGGTATTATTGTGGTGACATAAACTTCAAGAAATCTTGAAGAAAGGATCAAGGAGTTCACAAGGACATTTGGACAATCATCAAAGGAGGTTCAGCAATTTCCACTTATGGATTCAGGTTAGCTTCCACTCATGTAGTTGTAATTCCGAATTGTTTAATGTGAAGGTTATTGTATTTAGTTGGAATCATAATCCTAACACATGAGACCTGAGGCCATGAGAACTTCAGCCTCGAAACATAATGCTCTTCCTGCAAGAAGTAAATAATGAAACCAAAAAAGGTCAGGAAAACGAAATTATTCTGTTAGCCTCTCCATGCAGAAAACTTGATAACTGTAACATTGTCTAAGAGCTTATGAACCACAGAAAGTGATATCCATTATTTGCAGAACTATGAGACAGCTAATAAAAATCAGAACTGATAATGCACAAGACTAATACTCCTGCGCTTAGCTGTGTAATCTCTTCAAGCTGTGTAAGACAAGTTTATCTCACAAACAAAGGGTAACAAAGGTGCCACTATGCAACCAAACAGATAACTAAAACATCAAGAGTACACTGCGTCCCCAGTACTCAATGGAAAAACTGGCGTAGGTCCTCCTGCAAAAATTTTCAACAGTGCGCTTGACCTATCCATAGTACCTATGGATTTCTCTGTACCCATGACATTTTTACCATCAGCTATGTAATTTACCCTCTGGGAAAAGACAGCATTATTGTTTACCCAGATATCACGAAGAAATTGCTTCCATTCAAGCATTGTTGTGATTATCTCGGCCTATTTTAAACAAATCCACAACACAACGTTTGCATTCAACAGAATGAATACCAGTTCTTCAACACAGAAAAAGTGAGATCGAATCAGAAGATCGAGTATCAACAACAACAACAACAATCCAGTAAAATCCCACTAGTGGGATATGGGGAGGGTAGTGTGTACGCAGACCTTAGCTCTACCCTGCAGGGTAGAGAGACTGTTTCCGAAAGACCCTCAGCTCAAGAAGACAAAAGAAGACAAAAAGATGCAATCTATCAGTACCTTCAATAGAAACCATAAAACAAAGAACATCATCACCAGAACAAGAACAAAGATCGAGTATCAACAAGTTCAAGCAAAAATTGGCTCTAAAACTCAAAGTTACATTTAAGTTTAAAAAAACAATTACTATATCATAAATTTCCGAATTCAACTAGATCCTTCAGAAATTCAGCAAACAGAAGTCCAATACAAAAGAAGAAGAAAGAAGACAAAACATAACAGTAAAACCGAAAGAAGCAATAGACGCTTATAGTGGCTCTGTGAGCTAGAGCGAGCAGAAGGATGAAACCACGAAAGAAGAGAAAGCATATCATAAGATCGAGTATCAACAAATTCAAACTAAAATTAACTACACTATACAATTGAGAGCTCTCAGTAAACTAAGATTACATCATAAATTCACAATCAGTGACAACTAGCAATCAAATTCAAAAAGTTATGCATTGTCCTTTTCTATTTCAACTCATCCTTGAGCAAGTCAGCAAACAAATATATCAATCCAAAGAGGAAAAACGAAAACAAACTAAAGCAGTTACATAATTATTTTTCAAAAAAGTAAAATAGCGGGAAAACAGAAAGAAGCAGTATCTCTCACGAGGACTCTGTGAGCGCAGAGTGAAGAAAAGGATGAAACAAGAATAAAGAGATCAACAACAAATCCAAATTAAACTAACCTATGAAATCAAAGCCACATCAAAAAAGACACAAAGGAAATTAACATTCAAATTGTTCATTTTCTAATTCAATTTCATCTTCAGAAAAATAGGAAATAAATAAATCGATCCAGCAGAAATATATAACGAAAGTAAAGCAGTTATTTATTTATTTTTCTCTCTTTTTCTGGAGCATTTAGAATTTCTTGTTAACATCAAGATTAAACCGATGAATCATGGAAATTATAGAGAGAGAAAGTAGAGAGAAGGAGGAGTAGGTGAGAAGTCTCTCGAATGCCAGAGAGAAAATTTTATTAAACCGAGAAAACAAATTACAGAAATGAAGTCCGGGGGGTCACAAATATCTGTGACCCCAATATATATACTTGGTACATCGGGTCGGGTCAATGACCCAAAGAGCATAGGGCTCGGATCATCTGATGGGCTCACAGAGGCTCAGATATGACTCTCAGGGATTGGGCTCGGGGAGGCCCAATCCAGACATTTCATCATTGCCCATTAATTGTATATCAAAATACAATAAATATACATTGGGTATACAGTTTGCATTATGTGACTTCAAGTATCTCAACACCCCCACTCAAGTTGGAGGGGGAACCACCTTCAACTTGGTAAGCAGCGGAGCCAGCAAAGTACCCGGCAATGGCTTAGTTAGCAAATCAGCCAGCTGTCGAGTAGTAGGCACATGAAGCAACCGCAAGAAACCAGAGAGCAACAAGTCCCGAACAAAATGACAATCCACCTCAATATGTTTGGTGCGTTCATGAAAAACAGGATTGTTAGCAATATGAAAAGCAGCCATACTATCACAATAAACAGAAACAGGAGTGGAAACAGAGACCCCGATATCCCCCAATATCACCCAACAAGCGACAAAGCCAAGTCAACTCAGCAACAACTTTGCATAGGGCTCGGTATTCTGCCTCAGCAGAGGAAAGAGAAACAACTGGCTGTTTCTTCGATTTCCAACTAATCAAACAACCACCCAAGAGCACACAAAATCCAGTAACAGAGCGCCTAGTATCAGGGCAGGCAGCCCAGTCACTATCAGAATATCCAGCAACAGAAAAGTCAGCATGATCAGAATAAAATAAACCCAAGGAAGGAGTGCCTTTGGATATCGCAGAACATGTAGGGCAGCAGTCATATGAGGAAGTCTGGGGGATTTGAGAAATTGACTCAGGTGATGAACTGCATAACAGATGTCAGGTCGAGTGTGAGTCAAGAAGAGCATCTTGCCAACTAAGCTCCTGTACTGATCAGGAGAGGGCAAGAGATCACCAGAATCAGCATGAAGTTTGACATTGATGTCCAAAGGGGACACAACAGCGGACACATTTACACAGTCAAACTGATGCAGCAAATCAGAGATATACTTGTGCTGATTGAGGTGCATCCCACCAGGGACAGCAGACACTTCAAGACCCAAAAAATAATGCAAAGAACCTAAGTCCTTGATTTTAAACTGAGCATCCAGAAAGGTTTTCAGAGCAGTTAGTTCATCACTGTCATCCCCAATTATAATAATATCATCCACATAAACTAGAACCACCACAAAAGAACCAAGCTTGCCCTTGAGGAAGAAAGAGTAGTCATTGAGAGAGTGAGTATAACCTCTGGAATAGAGGGCAGAAGACAGTTTGGCATACCACTGCCTGGAGGCTTGTCTCAGCCCATACAAAGACTTTTTGAGTTTGCAGACCAGAGGAGGAGAAGGAGAGGAAGGAGAACCAGAAGCAACAGAGACAGTCAAACCAGGAAGGAGTTTCATGTAAACATCCTCATCCAAATCACCATGAAGAAAAGCATTATTCACATCCAACTGAAAAAGGGGCCAGTGGTTCTTGACAGCCACAGCAATAAGACACTTGACATAAGTCATTTTTATCACTAGGGAAAAAGTTTCAGTAAAGTCAATCCCCTCAACCAGAGTGTCACCCCTTATAACCAACCTGGCCTTATACCTTTTAACACTGCCATCTGCCTTATATTTAATTTTGTAAACCCATTTGCAACCAATGGGTTTCTTGCCAGGAGGAAGAGGAACAACATCCCAAGTCTAGTTTGTGTCCAAAGCTTCAAACTCCTGTCTCATGGCAGCTTGCCAAGCTGGAATAGATGCTGCCTGAGAATAGTATAGAGGCTCAAGTTTCAAAGAGGAGGAAGAAGAGCCAGAGAAGGCAGGGAGTTGACACACATAATCCTTAAGATAGGAAGGAGGATTATGATGTCTGGTAGACTTTCTGGGAGATGGGACACAAGGAGGATCCAAGACAGGAAGGGTGACAACAGGACTAATTGGGGCAGAAGAAGGTAGCTGGACAGGTGAGTCAGAAGAGGAAGGAGAGTGTGGAAGAGGAGAATCAGAGAGATCATCATGTTCTCCAGAGGGAAGAAAAGGAAAAGTATGAGCAGAGGGAGGAACAGAGAGAGAGGCATTTTTGAAGGGAAAGACTGATTCATGAAATTGGACATCCCTGGAAACCAAATACTTCTTGGAAGCATAATCATAAAGCCTGTAACCCTTTTTGCCAAAAGGATAACCCAAAAAAACACAAGGAATAGCCCTTGGCTTCAATTTGTCCCTTTGAGGAATGGGAACAGTGGCATAGGCCAGGCAACCAAAAACCCTCAAGTGAGCATAGGAAGGAATGTGGCCATACAGGATCTCATGAGGAGACTTGTTATTTAGTAATCTGGATGGTATCCTGTTAAGGAGGTAAGTGGCAGTCAATAAGCAATCCCCCCAGAAGGATACTGGCAAGCCAGATTGAAAGAGCAAAGCTCTACAAGCCTCAAGAAGAGTTCTATGTTTTCTCTCAACCACACCATTTTGTTGAGGGGTGTGAGGGCAAGAGGTTTGATGGATGATCCCCTGACTACTAAAGAAAGAAATACCCTCATTGCTAGAGCCCAACTCTAAAGCATTATCACTTCTAACAGTCTGAACCACAGCATTAAATTAGGTTCTGACCATGGCAAGGAAGGACTTAAGCATAGAAAAGGCATTACTTTTGGATCCCAACAAGTGTGTCCCGGTTGCCCTTGAAAAATCATCAACAATGGTAAGGAAGTATTTGCAACCAGATGAGGTTGAAGTATGGTATGGTCCCCAAGTGTCCACATGAATCAGTTGGAAAGGTTTAGAAGTTCTAATTGAGCTATCAGGGAAAGGTAGCCTGGTTTGTCTGGCCATAGGACAGACAGTACAAGGAAAGGATTGTTTGGAAGCACAATGAAAAGACAGACCAGAAATGCATTTCATGCTGGCAAAAGGAATGTGTGCAAGTCTTAAGTGCCAAGTGTAATTCATATCAGAAGTAAGATCACTATTACAAGTGGAACTATTTACATGAGAATGCATAGAAACAGTCTTGTGATCAGATAAAATATCATCATTACAAGAGGACACAGAGGGCAAGTCAACAACTTGGTTCTCATTACCATTACAAGAAACAGAAACAGGACAAACAGAATTAGAAAAGCATTTAACAGAGGGAGAAGGGGAAGGAGGAAACCAAGCTAGTTTATACAGTCCAGCAGCTTGTCTACCAAGATCCAGTGGCCTCCTCAGAGAAGGGTCCTGTATCATGTGTAGAAAGCAGGAATGTTCAGTGAACATAACTATACAATGTAACTGCTTCACTAACTTGTGAACAGAAATCAAGTTGTGTTTAAAAGAGGGGACAAGCAGCACATTGTGAAGAGTAATGAAGGGAGTCAAGGCAAAGGAGCCAGTACAAGTTGCCTTCACTTTATAACCATTTAGAAGAGTAACAAGGTAAGGCAGAGTTAGAGGAATAATATTAAAGAGTAGATTCTTATCATGAGTCATATGATTAGAGGCACCTGAATCTATTATCCAGGTGACAGAATTAATGTGAGTAAGCAAGCAAAGTTTGGAATCAGAAACAGGGTTCTCAGTCAACAAAGTACCAGCAAAGTTTGCAGCATATATGGGAGAAGGAGTTTGAGCAGTGGATTCTCCCAGCTTGGGCAGGTGTAACAAGTTCATCAGCTGGTCATAATCATGTTTGCTCAACCCTGGAATCACAGAGCTGTGACCATCTAAGCTTGTAGCAGACTGATGGTTAGCAGAAGGATTTCCTTGAGGAACAGACAACAATCCATCAAAAATAGGAGAATCCAGACAAGTACTCAGATGGGCAGCAGCAGGCCTCCTTCCCTTGTTAAATGTGGGACTTTGTGGATACCCATGTAGCTTGAAACACTTATCAATTAAGTGTCCAGACTTTTTACAGTATCGACAAAACAAAGGTCCCTTGGTTTGATCAAAATTGACTCTCTGTCTAAAAGGAGGAGGGGCAGCAGGCACTGAGGCCTTGTTAAATCCAACAGGCTGCCTGTTGGTATGCACATTGAAAAAGACAGAGGTAGGATCAAATTGAGAGGAAGGCTGAACTTGCCTTTGCATCTCATCATTGCGGACAATATTATATACACTGTCAAGGGAAGGAGGAGGCTGCATCATCAAGATATTACTCCTGAATCCCATATACACCTCATTCAAACCCATCAAAAACTGAAACACCTTATTATCATCACATTCCTGAATTATGCCATCTTTTGCAGCACATGCACATCTCAGACCATGATTAACACACATAAAATCAAGTTCATCCCACACACTTTTCAGTTTGTTGAAATAAGAAGCTACATCGGAGGACCCTTGAGAGGTGTGGGACAGCTCTCTTTTCAGTTCATATATTTTGGACCTATTTGCAGTCCCATATCTGGTCTTAAGTTGAGACCATATGCTCTGTGTAGTGTCAGCATACTGCACAGATTTAGCAATAGAAGGGGAAAGGGAAGCAATCAACCAGGAAATCACCATACTGTTGCACCTATCCCATAACCTTTGTTGAGCCACATTGGTAGCAGGTCGGGCATATGTGCCATCAACAAAACTGATTTTATTTTTGGCCGACAAGGCAACAAGCACTTTTCGTCTCCAGCCCCCATTACCACTACCCGAGAAGGGAATGGGAACAAGTGGTACCCCAGGGACATCAGACGAGTACAGAAAAAGGGGACTAGAGGAATCTACAGCAGTAGAAGCAGTAGTGTTTGTGCTAGAAGCCATAATGAACCGGCTTAAAAAGGATAACTTTTCAACAAACAGGATACTACCAAAACAGGTATACAAACACAGTAACCAACAAGCAAACTACAGTTAGGTCAAGTAGTCACAGATACCACCAGATGCTCACAATTACAGAGTCAAGTAATCACATATAAAATCGAGGATAGGAACAGAGTTACCCTCCTTCTTCGCGACCGGAGAAGATCGGCCTTCAAACAACAGAGAAACCCTATGTATCAAACCCTAGGTATAGCTTTTGAAAAAACAAACTTTACCGGAGATCTGGTCAGGAACGTCAGAAATACACCAAAAGCGTCCAGAAAGTGATAATCGAGCCACCGGAATGCGGTAAAACCTCGGGTTAAACCGTCAGAAACCCTAGAAGCTGATAGGTCACCCAAAATCAACCGACCAAGATCATCACAAAGTCTTTCCGGAGTGTTCAAGAGAGGAAAACACACTCGGATATCATGAAGAGACACTCAGAAAGGTCTCCGATAGACTGAAATCATCATCGACGAAGCGGTCTCAGAAATCACCCCCAAAAACCTCGAAACAGACTTCATCCAGGACCACGAAACACATAGAAACATGATCGGATCGTCGTCGAGGCTCTGATACCATGTTAACATCAAGATTAAACCGATGAATCATGGAAATTATAGAGAGAGAAAGTAGAGAGAAGGAGGAGTAGGTGAGAAGTCTCTCGAATGTCAGAGAGAAACTTTTTTTAATAAACCGAGAAAACAAATTGCAGAAATGAAGTCCGGGGGGTCACAAATATCTGTGACCCCAATATATATACTTGGTACATCGGGTCGGGTCAATGACCCAAAGAGAATAGGGCTCGGATCATCTGATGGGCTCACAGAGGCTCAGATATGACTCTCAGGGATCGGGCTCGGGCAGGCCCAATCCACACATTTCATCATTGCCCATTAATTGTATACCAAAATATAATAAATATACATTGGGTATACAGTTTGCATTATGTGACTTCAAGTATCTCAACATTTCTCAATATTCGAAATAGTTGTAAAAACAGAGGGAAGCAGTAAGCGCTCACGAGGATCGTGTGACTGTAAACGAGGACGAGGATGAAACCGCGATTAGGATCGGATCTATCAGTGCGGAGTTTGAGAGAAACGAGGGAGGAAGAGGATATCCATTTGCCGCCTGTACTGTGCTTTCGTGTAAGAGGGACGAGAGACGGATGAGAGGGATGAGGAGAAGCTGGAGGATAGAGGATGAACCGAGCATATACAGCTTCCCACTGGTTTGTTACGGTGGCGATTGACATTGACGACTACAGCAGCTCCGACTGCTCTGCGCCGCTGTTGCTGGCCATGAAGGTGAATGTGATCCCGCCATTTTTCAAAATTCTAGTTTGGAGTTGTTTTAGGTGCTTGCAGCATGTACGGCGGGTTTTGAGCTTAGATCACGCTAAAAGCAACACTATATAGCAAAAATGGTTGCATATTAGTATTAATTTGAAATAATTATTAAAAGAATATAGATAAAAAGGAGAGAAAATATGGATGTGCAATCTCTGTGATTGAGAATATATGCTTTCGTAAAATTCTCGAAAATATAGTACGTAATATTAATCTTTTTAGCTATAAATTCGTATATTTTTCATGTCCTAAAAATTGCAGAAATCATGCGGGGCAAAACATCTATTTCTTAACTTATATTTTCAAGTACGTTTATTACTTCTTTTAAAACTAAAATTGATGCACGTAGAAACAAATATACAAGAATTGCTATGATTCATATTTTTTGTTAATTCTAGATATTCAGAGATCTTGGAAAAGTCCAAATAAAAAAGTTGTGTGACTTAACAGATTGGCAAAGTCGAAATAAAAAAAAAAGTTCTGTGATAAATATAGTACGTACTGATATATAAACAAGAACAAAATATTGATGTATTTAACATTCTAGGGTGTTTGTCGATAATTAAATTGAATTAAAAGCAAAAAATATATATATTAGAGGCGCCCAACGCCAATTGCTTTGACCAATCAAATATCAGAAGGATGAAAAACGACGTATACTCTATATAAATTCTTGATAGTTCTTTTTCTTTAGCCATTTCCTCAAAGTTAATTTTAAGATGCGAATTAATGATGCTATTATAGCAAACAACGCAATTGTACTTTGTAGGATGCACTAAGAGTAGTAGCAAAAACACTAAGAGAATAAGAGGAATAAATAAAAGGTAAGAAATAAAAACATAGTCGTGTTTATATCAAATCAATAAACACGCAATATATATTTTTTAGTCATGCATTTATTATTTAACCATGATTGGTTTAATATAAATATCGATTGTGAACTTAATTGGTCCGTGTAATTGAGTGCTCAAGCACTTATTGTTGTTGATCCAAACACTATATTTCTATATAAGTTAATAATAGCATACAAATATATTGATTTAGCACCAAATCGTATTAGGTAGTAACTTTAGATTAAAGTCCGTCGAGTATGCAAAGGCAATATTCTTGATACTATGTGCAAAGCAATATTTTGGCCAAGATAATGGCTTTTCACAAGAGCTTTACATTATATAACAGACCACAGTATAGAGTCAAGTCAACAAGTACAATAATTAAAGGCTCTTGTAGAGTATTATGTGTAGCCTACAAGACCTCTTTTATGTGCTAATATCAAGTACCCGTGATTTAAAATGTGTTAAATGGGTTGGTCGTGCCGGGTTGAGGAAAAAACCGTTTGGGTCGATTATCGATTTTTCCAAATCGAGCTTAATTTGTCCGGGCCAATCCGATTACGGGTTTAAGAGGCCGGTTCGGGCCGGATTTATATATTTTTTTATTTTATATAACTATCGTAATTTATATTAATATAAAGTAAAAATATAAAACAAAAATACAATCTTTCAAAAGAAGTATTTGAATAAAGGATGCAAATGCTTTAAAATTCTTATATTTGAAATTTTAAATATTTAATTAAGAATTTAAGATAATATAATACAATAAAGATGGAAAAAAATTTCACTTTTAATTTGCAAGTTCTTTTTTTTTTCAAACTTACAATTAAAGTTTTTATTTAACAACAACGAAATTAACGAAAAAAGAGTAAATTCAAAGTTTAATGATTAAATATAAAATTATAAATCCAGAACTTTGAAGGTTTTGCATTGCCGCAGTAAATTCTTCATAACCAATATGAACTTTTTGTCCTTCTTTTGGAATGTTAAATTCATATAGTTTACCATGTGTTAATATATTTGCAAGTTTCTGGTCTTCTGGTTTATCAACATCTTCACGTCCCTCATTTCTTCGTTCCGGTATAATCCAATCTCTAAAACATACTAAAACTTCCAAAGCATTGCTTCCCAATAAGTGACGGGCCTATACTAGTTGTTGTCTTGCTTGACTAAATGTACTCTCTAATGCAATAGTTGAAATTGACACATTCGGCCGACCCGAGCCATAGCAGAAAGAACAAGAAATTGCTTTTCATTTCTCATGCCACCATCCTAACGGCAAAATTCCTTTGTGTGAAATTTTGCAAATAGAATTAAAGTTCATCAATGTTCCTACTACTAGTTTGAGTGGAAGGAAATATAGATATTAAAACAATCAAGGCCTTCATCTTTATCCATAGTAGCAGATGCAGTAGAAGTGGTACAATGCATAGTGGGATTAACATTGCCTATATTAAGAGTAGCATCATCAATTATATTTGCATAATAATTATATAATTGTTGTAAATAATTATTTAGCTTGTTCATACAACAATATATATATATATATATATATATATATATATATATATATATATATATATATATATATATATATATGAGGTTTCAGTTGGTCCAATCTCCATATAAGTATATAAAAATTTGACTAATTAGTGACAATCAGACATCTTAATATAAAGATTTAAAATAGCATCAATTAAGTAAATCGAAGGAATTAGAAAGAAAATTTTTTTGAATTTTACTTGCATTTTTTCAACAACATTCTTACATTTTTCTTTCTTCTTAAATTCAAATAATAGAAAAGAAATTTCAACTATATGTACTAAAGTCATAGTAACAATAGGGTAATATGTTCCAGAAAACTCAACAGTTGTTGTATAAAATTTATATAAAAATTTAATAACATTATTAATGACCTCCCAAGTATTAGTTGTTAACATATGATTTGGATCAGTACAATGCGCATTAGCAATTTCACTTATCAGCAATCTATATTTGATAATATTTTAAAAATAAGTATGTATAATTTCATCTAGTAACAATTTCGCCTGGCATGAATCTAGGGTTAAGGTTATGCTCGGTAAACTTATTCTTAAATTCCCTAATTCTGGATTGTCTATTATTTTCTTGAATAATACCAATTGTTCTTCTAACATGAGTAATCTCAGTTGAAAATAAATCAAGCTCACTTTTAACAACTAAATTATAAACATGATATGCGCACCTAACATGAAAATTTTCGTCAAGTGGTGGTTGCAAATGCGGTTTAAATATTGAAATAGTGGCATTATTGTTAGAAGCATTATCAAAAGATATATACAATACTTTTTTACTGAAATATTATAAAATTCAACAAATTTGCAAGTAGTAGTACTTATAAAAATAGCAGTATCCCTTTGATCTTCATCATATTTAAAAGTGATAATACGTTTTTCATACAATAAGTATTATCAATACAACAATATTTAGTTGTCAAGTAATCATTTCCATTAACAACATAGCCAATATCAGGAGTAACAGAAACTCAACAAGGAAGTTGGTGAAACAAATAACGTATGTATATCTGATATTATCCATAAAGTCTAAAAATATCAGATCTACCAATATTTCTAGGGATACCTTTAAATAAAGGATTATAAATCCTTTGAATATACATAATAAGATATGATGAAGAAGCAAAAGTAAAAGGTAGACAACCCAAAGCAATCATTTTTGCTAACTCCTCACGGTCCTTCATTTTATCATATTTCATAAGTTCTCCAGTACTAGGGTTTAGAGTTCCTTGATTTTTATCTAAATTAGAGCCTATTATATAGGGTGAGTAATTCTCATATGTCTACTAAGTGTCCCATTCCCCCCTAAATTTCCTCCAGTCTTATGTTTAAAATAATCTTTAATATTTATGAATATAACTCTATCAGAATTCTCTATTTCGTCAAAAAAATTCTAAATCTTACTTCTTTTTCTCCGGTTAGTAGTCGGGGCCACACGTGGTCTACTGCTACCGCCACGACCACCATCCCTGCTACCAACTCTAACACTACTATGTGTAAGTTGTGTCTCATCTTTAATTTCTGATTCATTATCTTCTATACCAAAATCTTCCTGTAATTATTTATTATCTATATTATTATTAGGTGATGTTTCAGAAATATGTGTATAGTCATTTAATTTACTACCTGATATTGAAGTTGTAACTCTTTTTCTATTTTTCCGATTACCCTGATTAGCAACCTTATTACTAACTTTTTTTGCAGTTTTAAACATGTGAAAATTTAACTACTAAAAAAAATTAAATATGCAAATAAAATAGTAAATAAGAGAAAGAGTTTGAGGGAGTGCATCGAATTACGTAATAAATTGAACACTTGATAATTTTCACAAATCCAATATTACCACGAAAAGACGTCAATAGTTCAAAGATTGAAGTTCAAACTTCAAATAACAAATAATATGATAAATTAAATTTCAAAAAAAATGAGAGTCAAATAGTTGATTGCAATTTAGGTGAAGAATGAGAGAATGAAAATTGAGAATTTAAATTTGAGAAATGAGAGATGAATGAAGAAATGCAGAACAGGGAAGGGTGGATTTACAGTTTTTCAAATGGCTAAATTAGTAATTACTAAAAGTGTTATTTTTTAAAAAAATTGACCAAAAAGGGCTATTCTTGCAAAATATCTGTTTGGCAACAGTCGAATTGGAAGTTGACCGTTGCCAAAAGGTCAAATGAGTTTAACTTTTTTTTTTCCAAAAAATAGCCGGTGAACTGGTCTGTGCCGGTCCTGTTAACCGGTTCAACAGTGATTTTTATTGCCCGGTCCAGTTAAATGGTATGAAAAATGTTAACGTCCCAACCCCTAACCCCAAGCCCAGCCCTACCCGGCGCCTCACCGGTCCGGTCCGAGTTACTACCAGTATGGGCCGGTCCTAAATCGGATTAATCTGGCCCGTTAAACACCCGGATTTAAAACTCTTGAGTCTGCCATGTGAACTACTAGTATTTACCGTAAGCAGAATGTAGTACATAATAATGTTAGAGGCAAGTTGAAAAAATATGCTTAAAGTAAAGGGAAGGAGAAATTTAGATGTTAACCAGGATCTCATGCTCGAGTCCTAATAAGGAGTTATATTTGTTAAGAAGTATTGGGTTTATGAATGGTGGTATAAATGTGAAATGAAGAGATTCCTTTAATAAAGAGATCGAACTTTGTCACATGCATGAAGAGAAAAAGTTGTTTGTTGAGTTTAAATAAAAAGGCACTTATACTATCTTTTAAAAAAAAAGTTGACGAGGCGCCATCGCTGGCTCATCTTTAGCTTTAATCAAACGATTGATTGATTAATTTATTGACCAATAAATATTTTTGCCAAGAACAGAAAACCATAAAGCGAGCACCAAAATACTAGCACGAACTGCTCCTACAGGCATGCATGATAAAGGGGTGTTAGAACAACCGTGCCACCATTTTTACCATATATGGCTCTAGACGACCCAAGAGCCGCCACTAAAATCCAACCCCTAAGAGTATAAATATACCAAAGATTTACGCAATCTTTGTTCTTGCTTTGTTTACCGGCACATAAGAGTTCGTAACCACTCAGCTTACTAGCCCTATAACAGAGTCAGATTCAACCACACTCTCTTAATATAAAGCTAAACATTTAAGAAAAAGAAAGCTGAAATAAAAAAATAAAAAAAATAAAAGAAATTGAGCTGAGAACAGTGCCGCTCCCTTGTATTTGGGAGAATTGGATGGTCGTTCCGCTCTTTTGGACTTTCACTATTCTCTTTTTCTTCTATATAAACTACTAGAATTTAGATTGATAGTGTAGGTATAAGCCTTCATTTATTCTCTTCCATCTTTCTGGTAATATCCATTATTTTGGTCTTGACTTTGTTGAGCTCTCCCTGATCGAAAGTTCTTATTTTACTATCTATTTGATCGTCTCTGACTTTCTAAAAAATAAGAGTACTTGGTGGTCTATGGGGTATCCCCTTTTTCGCTTTTCTTTCTTTCACCTTCCTAATTACTCAAGTAAGCTTCAAGCCCGTTTGACTAAGATATGAGGAGGAAGCTTCCATAGATGCTTTTCATGAGATACTTATGAACTGACTAAATGACTAGATTTTTTCGGAACGCTTGCTAAGCTAATCGATTTAGTTTTCTTCAATTAAATCAATAAAAACTTTTGACTGATTAAGGGCGATAGTTTTCTATGAGTTCTGAGATGTAAGCATAGGCAATCTGTATAGGAAAAATATTAAAGGAAGATAAATAAAGACCGATAATATAACAAAGAAAATAAAGAAATTACAACTTCACCAACCATTGGCCTAATCATTCCACTTAGTTAAAAGTAAAATAAAGGAAGGTTTTTTGTCTTAGTTTCACTTCTTTGAACTGGCTACTATCGCGAGACGCACCCTTGCTTGGTGGGTCATTAATTAATAAGTTTTAAAAATGATCGTGGGGATGTTTGTGGCCTTTTCCTGTTCATCAACTTGAACCTCATTATTTGCTGTTTATATTACGAATTAGCCTCACTCTTCTGGGAAACAACTTTGCTCGGCATTTTTCGCCGATTGTCACCCTGTTCGTCTAACCTCAAAGTATTTCTCCCAGCCTTATAACATCAACTTAGACTTAAGGTTGGCCTTGCCTCATTCTTAAAGCTACATTGTCTTTCTTAATCAATCCTCACTACTTAAATTGACCTATACTATTGTACCTACTGAAAAATATTTTATTTTTTGTATTAATATTTTTTTAAATTTAGGAAATTAAATTAATATGATTTCCCACCAGATTTTGGAATAGTCACCAGGAAAAAGTGAGTAGTCACTTGATCACGTCCTACTATGGCTTATGAAAAGGACACGCTGACATTGTAAATATAATCTGAGTATTTATCCCAAAGTCGAACCTACAGGGAATTAACCTTTCAATTACTTTTGTTGGACTTACTAAATTCTACGGAATTACTTTTTTAAATTCTATCAATTACACTTGATATAAATGATGTTTTGGCTTGTGTCTCCTTTATGGTAGTTATTTATAGTAGTTACTATATGATATTAGCGCATGCTATTTTATTTATGTTTCTTATGATTAGATAATTATTTACGCTATTTCTGCTGGGGTTACTAATGCTCTTTTGTTTTTTTTGTTTTTGTTTTTGTTTTTGTTTTTCATTTCCTTCACTGAACCGAGGGTCGATTGGAAACAACCTCTCTGCTCTCTCGGGTAGGGGTAAGGCTCGTCTACATATTACCCTTCCCAGACCTCACTTTGTGGGACTATACTGGGTAGTTGTTGTTGTTGTTGTTATCAATTACACTTGATGGTATTTCTACTACCTACAATTGACAATGAATAAATAACTAAAAACTAACTAGGATTGAAGTGTAACAATTAAAAGAAGGTTCTAAGGCTATGATTTCCCCTATTGATGGAATCCCTTCTGATTATGCTTCACATAAAATCACCAAATCATCTCTATCAATCATGAGCGCCCTCTTACGGTAAATCTCTCCCGATTAATTATGATAATTTACTAGATGTTCTCTCTCGTTTTCTTTCTACTAATGATTCTAACAAAAATTCACTTTTGTGGATGAAAAAAAAGCACCTACCATCTAGATGACTTTGTTTATTACAGCTCACTTTAGATTGCATCCAAGGCTTCGTTATCCCTAATCCCGCCTTTAAACCCAGATTTATTGATCCCACTTATACTTCGGGAATGGTATTGTTTAATAACTACCTAGATATGCACTCTCTCCCGAGTTATGCACACTAAATAGGCACAGCTAATTGAGGATCCTACCAATTAACTACAACAAGCACGTAATTGAAAAATAGAGATTAAACTGACAAACTATATTCACATAATCAAGAAGTTCATCCTTCAATAGTTCATCAAAAACCTAGACAAAAGAATTAGCTAGTCATACTAGTGTTCATCACACTAATATTCAATTTCATCATAAATCATAAAAACAAAAGGAAGAAAGGAAGAACTCAATGCTGAATTATCCCCTTGCCTTTTGCCACCCTTTTTCTTGTACTAAACTATGAAAACCTTGATAATCAATGCTTGGGCGAGCTTGGCTTCTATAGGTTAAGTGAATTTACCCCCAGACTTCCAATTTTACCCCTAAAAATTAATGTTCCAGAACTGGACGAGCGTGGGCGCGCTAATGGCCGCGTTAGTAGCCTACCATTCTGCCTCAATCATCTGGACTAGCACAGTCGGGCTAGTCCAGGTCTTTATTTTCTCGATTCTTTTTCTTGTCTTCTCGCGTACTCAACTCATAGGGGGTTTTCTTGCCTCAATGTCACTCCAATCACAGGTTTAAGACCTCATACAAGCCCCTTACTCCCGCATATGTGAAATTCATAATTAGAGCTCATTTTTCGTCATTTAACTATATTATAATATTGAAACATAATCAAGATGGGGCATAAACAATCGCCAAATTACATAAATCTAGCCTATTATCACCACTTTATACCTTTTCAATTCTCTCACTTCATTAGCTATAAATACTGGGCATTTCCTCAATTTAAAACATAAAAAATTTCTGAAAAGTCTATCTTCTCTTCTTTGCATATTATTCAAACAAAATAAATATCAATTGTAATTTGCTCCGTTATTTGAGTTTGTCGAAATTATATTTGAAGTGTTGCAATTATAGAATAGTGTATTCCGCTCTATCTTGAGAGAAATTTATCTAAACGTTCGGCAACAGTGAGGAAACTAAATTCAGAACACAGTGATTTATGGGTTTAAAATTCATTTATTTGGTTTAACTAATATTTAAAGTTTCAGTTTTCTCAGTTTATTTATTATTCTAGTTTCTTTTTCGAATATGGATAGATGACAAGTAGCACTTTTCCCTCCAATATGAGACTTTTCGATACGTATCCGGATTTAATCGCGGCCCAATATAAGTATTGGACATCGAATGGAAAAAAAAGAAAGAGACGTAGATGGCTTATGCATCTAATACAACTTTCATTTTAGGAGAGCAATGTCTTAAAAAATCAAAGGGTGAATTAACTTGGGCTAAGCTTTGAGAGTGGGTTGATATCTTGTGAAAAAAAAAGTTTAGAAAAATACAAAATGTTATGTTAGAATGATTGTTCCCTAAAATTCGAGTAACAATTAAAATTATATTATAGTTTTAAGGATATGTGATTTAATTCAATGCCAATTGATAAAAAAGGAATTAAATAGATAAATTAGAGAATAAAATAAATCAAGACGGTATGCAAGTCAAATCTCGACCTCGACCTAGGGTAGTCTCGAGGTGTGATAATAGGAACGAAAAATGATAAAGTAGCTCTGATGAACAATAAAGTAAAATAACAAGGAAGTAATGAGTGTATATATTATCTTCAGTGAATAATGATAATTACAAATGAATAGGATCCCCCTTTATGTAATAGGGAAGTACAAAATAAGGTAAAATTCTAATTATAGTAGAAAATCATATTTGATAACTGATTAACCGTCGAAGACCAATCCATTTCGAAATTTACGCCATGATCTTTGGCATCATCTCGAAGTATGCCCACTTCCGACATCGTAAGTGATATTGACCTCGATCTTAGAAAGGAAATTTGAACCCGAGCTCGACGTCTTGGCTTTCCTAGGTGGCATTACTTTTTCCATCAAAGGGCGAAATCAGGTAGCCTCAATTTACACCATATACAGAGAGTCCATTCGTTTATTAGAATAAAATGATAAGAAACGACTTGAGCCTCGATTTTTTGAGACCTAGAGAATGATGTCATTCTCGTAACATAAGCGGTCGAGGTTTCTGAAACGCCCCGTTGGTATAGTTCCCCAAACCATCAATGCTTGCCAGTGACGGTCGGCTACTAGCGCTACCGAACCGTTGTCGTGAGCCTATAAATATCGGCTTCCTGGTTGAATCAAAAGCTTTACTTCCACTTTCACAAAGCTTTCTAAGTCTCTTCCGCTCTCCATCTCTTCTCTTTCACCACACGTTGAGTCAATTACGTTAGTACCAAAACACCAATTTTCACCTTGTTACACTTCCTACTACCTAAATCAATAGCGAAAATGTCCAAGACGTCCCACAAAAGGAGAAAGCTTCTTCTTCTTCTTCTTCCCGGCCAGCCGGTGATAAAACGTTAATGGAACCGCTCCATTACAAGTATGTTCCCGACTCTTGTGTCTTAAAGGCCGACTTCAAAGTCGAGAACCCTCTATCGGTCCCCATCCAATATAAATACGTATTGATATATATCTGCTCGATAACGGTGAAACAACTCGAGATTATGAATAAGGACTACAACTGGGGGGTCGAGGTCGTGGTTCAAATCCCTGCTCTTGAAGATAGTATCACCACTCACGTGGAAGGGTTTCTAAATGTCTACACTTATCGTTTCGCATTGGTTCCTCTTGACCCAATTATTGTTAAGTTTTGTAAGATGTATTAGGTTACCCTTGGCCAGGTTTATCCCTCGTTCTGGCATATTGTGATCATGCTCCGCTTTTTCTCTAGCAAGGCCAAAGGGTTGGAATTCATTCTCATCCATCTCATATTGTTGTATTGGTCTCGACTTTTTCGAGGAGTAATCAAGTTCTAACACCAGTCAACAAAGCCCTTTTTTGCGAGCATCGATGAGGATAAGAATTGGGTTTGCGAAGGACCTGTGCGGGTAAGGACCTGTGACCTTATCCCGAAGGAGAAGCTATTTTTCTCCGAGAAGCGGAACCCAAATATAAGTAATGAATTACTCATTAGTCTTCAAGCTTCATTTTTCATTTGCTTTATGTAATGCTTTCATCTGTTGTGCAGAGGTTGCTTGGATTCCTCACGGCGTCCCTGACCTCTGAGACTGGGTTTGAAAGCTGACTGTGACTTCCTCTCATATCGAGAGCTGCTGGCGTGACTTGGAAAGGGGTAGATGGGAGCCCAATAATCACGGTAAGCTCATCATGTATGCTTTCGACACCTTTTTTTGATACGTCTCGTTTTACTTATACTTGATTCTTTTTCATGCAAGCCTCAAGGATGTTGCCAAAATGAGGCCGACCCTACCTAGGGAAGAGGTTGCTCCCAAATTGGCTAAGGACAAGAAAAGGAAAAGGTCCTCACCTTCTGATATCCCAAAGTCCAAGAAGAGCAAGGCCCGTAAAACAAAGGACGACTCCGCCTCTCTATTTGCTGATGTAACCCAAAAGCTACGAGATAAACAAGAGAAGGGGATAATGCTAGTTGTGAGCCGGTTCCTCGAAAGAGGGGAATCGTCGAAGCTCAAAAAATATCTAGGTCGGTGATGGTCGAGGAGACTCATCCTAGGACCGAGAAGATCATGGAAGGTACATCGAGTAATGTCCCCAAGCTATCAGGGCCAAAGATGTTTCCTGCCATGATGAAAAAATGGCAAATGTTCTTGAAGGATCAGGTAGTAGGGCACTTCAAAAGAGAGAGAGTGCGCCAAGTGAATTTCTTGGGGAAATCACCATTGATGATTCGCCGCTTGACCCTGAATTTTCTTAAGGGCAATTTCGAGAGGCTCGATCTATGGAGACCCTTGATGTGGGAACAACCCATGATGGGGAAGACATATTTTATGGCTGCCTTGCAAGGGTTGATGATGTTTCCTACCTAGATGCAACGATGGTTTTTGACGAGGCCTTTCATCTCCTGAACCAGGTAAACTTCATGCCTAGTTATTAAGCTTGTTATTATTTCCTTCTTGTTGATTTCTTTCCTTTCTCCATAGGTTGTGGTGATTCATCGGGAAGCGTTCACCAAGTCCCCAACCGAGCTAAACTGGTGTGAATTTTATCTCAAGAAGCTTACTAAAGAGAGAGACACCCTTAAATGCCTCTATGTGAAGAAAGAAGAGGAAATCGGGGACATCCAAGTAGACTTGGCCTAGACTCATAAGGAAGAGACCGAGCTAGATGGGCAGGTAGCTATCCGTTTGAAAGAGTAAGACCTCAACTCAACTGTGGAGGCTAATACTTCAATATCTCAATTGCAGCAAAAGCTGGAAAATGATCGAGTTGCTCCGAGGGGTAGTCGATCAGATCAAACCCGACTGTGATCATTGGAAGGAGAACATGTACCACCTTGCTGGAATAAGGCTTCTTGGCCAAATTGTCATCGTATGAAGTCCAACTTCAGGGTGTTAAAAAAACTTAGCCTAGGTCAAAAGGATTGAGGAGCTTGAAGCCGAGCTTGCTGAAGCTAAGGCGGAGGTCGAGAAGACGAAGATCACAGTTGCCAAGTCCATAGCCGTGTACCTAGAAGATGTCGAGGCTGCTCAAATGCAGCTAAGGGAGGATTCTGATCGAGAGTGACAGAGCAATGACATGCCGAAGTGCCAATCCTGGATGGAGATCCTCGAGGAAATCCACGTTCGGGGTTATGACCTCTCTAAAGAGATAGCTCAATCTAAGGAGCTTGAAGCTGATGCCAGGTTGCTTATCTTCTCGGATGATGACGATAACGATGAAGGTAGTCAAAGCGAGTCGAAAAACGAAGAGGGGCCCGAAGGAGAAGCTGCCTTCGATGGAGAAACCAACCCTGGACAGAGTTAGGATTTTATTCCTTTTCTTTTTGTAAGATCCCCGAGGGGTAGTTGATCAGATAAAAGCTGACTGTTATCAATAGAAGGAGAATATGGACTGACTCAGCGCGGAGAAAGAGGCTATCTTGGCCAAATTATCATCGTCCGAGGTCCAACTTCAGGGCGTCAAAGAGAAAAACTCGGCTTGGGTTAAAAGGATCGAGGAGCTTAAAGCGGAGCTTGTGAAGCTAAGGTGGAGGTCGAGAAGATGAAGATCACGGTTGACAAGTCCATAGCCGTGTACCTGGCTGACGTTGAGGCTGCTCAAATACAGCTAAGGGAGGATTTTGATTGACAGTGGCAGAGAAATGACCTGCCGAAGTGCCAATCCCAGGAGGAGAGCCTCGAGGAAATCCACTCTCGGGGTTATGACCTCTCTAAAGAGATAGCTCAAGCTAAGGAACTTGAAGCTGGTGCCAGGTTGATTATATCCTCGGATGATGATGATGACGATGACGATGACGATGACGATGAAGGTAGTCAAAGCGAGTTGGATAACAAATAGGGGGTCGAAGGAGAAGCTGCCCTCGCGGGAGAAACCAATCCTGAACATAGTTAGGCTTTTATTCCTTTTCTTTTTGTAAGATCCCTGTTGGTCCTTTGTACATATTTTTTCCCATATATATATATATATATATAAAAGCTTTCCATTTTAAATGTCTTCTCAAATTTTGTCTTTGATCATGTTTCCTACCTTGTAAAATTATAGTACAGTCCTATGCTTTGAGTGGTGCATTTGAGTCTTTTTTTTTGGGTGGCTCCCTCGAAGTCACCGCAGTCACGTTCGAATAAGGTTTAAACTTGAGGCATATGCCTTTTGTGTTTGTGTCGAATAATGGTGAGTCCTTCAGCCATAGTCAAGTCATTCTTTATTTGGGCTTGGAATAGTCGAACCCTTGGGTTCGAATGTAATGAGAACAAGATCTCTAACTCTAAGTGTATTGGCCCTTTGGCTCTTTAGATCGGGCCGATATGGCCTCTAAAATATAGGTATTATTCTCCTCTTTCGGCATAAAATACTTAGTAATAATTTCTTTATGCCTTAGCATGTATTTTTTATCCATTGGGTTTTTTGAGGGTTCAATTTCGATTGAAATCCCTCTTTTTTTGTGCCTCAGCACGTTTGTGTTAAGATAATTTGATACCTCTTAAGTTTTTTTGAGGGCTAATTTTATCGAAGCCCTTTTGATTATTTTCAAGGGCAGACTTTTTTAATCGGTTTTTCAAAGACTTCGAAGGCCTATTTTTTTATTGCGGGATTCAGACGCCTCCGAGCTGCATGAATTTGGCCGTAGCCTTTGGGTATGCCTCTTGGGCTGATTCCCCCATAACACTTTGATCTTGTTCGAAGTGTTAGTCCCCCAGAGTGATGGCCTTGGCCTATAGAGTGAGGGGTGCCTTTTAGAGGTCTTATGAATTCAAGTTTAGATTACGCGAGTATGTCGATCGTCGATGACAGTCCTCAAGTGTTTGAGGTATGTCTACGCTCGGCCCTTGAGCCATTTCTCACAAAATCATAAGTATGGAGCTCATATAGTAGAAAGTTTTATTTGATACACAAGATGTTTTATATAGAAAGAATGCTTCTTGAAATAATTTATACATGCGTATATGTTTTGTTATTGGGATTGACTAATCTATTTGGACATGGTTCATTTGTTTGTTTTTCATATCACAAAGTTTCTGTATCGAGACCTTTTGACATTCAAAGAGTTTTCTCGAAAATATAACATCCGAGGGTGATGCCCCCTGTGTTCGAGGTTGATTGCAAAGATGCTTTGGATACTGTTGAATGTTCCTGGGGTAGCACATAATTGCTCATTAAAAACTTTCCGGAAAAACTCATTTGGGATAAAAATCAATCTAAGGGAAAAAGAGTGCAACGCGTGCTTTAAAACCTAGATCCTCATGTTGAAGAGTTTATCGATGTCTTCGATCGAAAACTTGCAATAAGTTACAATCAAATACAAATGGAAAGGGGGAAACCTATACCAGAGAAATAATACCGTTTAAGAAGTGATACATTCCAATTGTTTGGAAATTGTGCGCCCTCCATTGTGCCAAGTTTGTACAATCCCTTGCCGATGATCTGATACGGTCATTCTCAATTTGATACGACCTTAACAATATCCTTTTTATTTTTTGGTTCTCAAGGAATTTTGTTACCTTGCTGCTGATGAATTATTTTCCATTGTCATACACTGTTTCGGCGGGTATCCCAAATTGACATACGATATGATCCCAAATGAAGTCTATAACCTCTTCTCTCTTACTTTCTCTAACGCTTGTGCTTCAACCTATTTAGAGAAATATTCAATCATAAATAAGATGAACTTAGCTTTATCTGGGGCCGCTAGCAGAGGCCCGATGATATCCATCCCTAATCCATGAATTGCCACGGGGATAAGACTGTATTAAGTTGTTCTCCGGGTTGATGGATCATCGGTGCAAAACTTTGACATTTATCACATTTTCGAACAAACTCTTTATTATTTTTTCCATGCTAACCCAGTAGTATCCCGCTCTAATGATTTTGTGAATCAATGATTCGATGCTGGAGTGGATCCCACAAGTTCCTTCATGGACCTCTTGTAAAACATAATCGGTGTCTCCTGGTCCTAAACATACTGCCAATTGTCCATTGAATATCCTTTTTTATAATGTTCCATCTTCATCAAATGTGAATCAAGCAGGTTTGGTTCGTAGAGCCCTCGACTCTTTAGGGTGCAATGGGAATTTTTCGATCTTCAAGTATTCATTATATTTATTCCTCCAATCCCAAATCAAGCTTGTAGAGTTTATCTCGGTATGACCTTCCTCGATCACAGATCTCGAGAGTGGAATGACAGTCCCCAAGATGATCTCATCTTTCTCGACCGATGATCCCAGATTTGCAAGTGCATCGGCCTCACAATTTTGTTCATGAGGTACATGCTGTAAATTCCATTCCTTGAAACAGTGCAAAGTTACTTGCAGCTTGTCACATACCTTTGCACTCTATCCTCTCGAACTTCAAAGGTTTTTTTAATTGGTTCACCACTAGTAAAGAGTCACACTTAGATTCAATGACTTTTGTTCCCAAGCTTTTACTAGCTCGAGACCTGCAATCATGGCCTCGTACTAGGCCTCATTGTTAGTTAACGTAGAATTTTTGATAGACTGCCCAATAGTGATACCTATGGGGGCTTCAAAACGATGCCTAGACAAGACCCCTTCGCATTCAAATCACCATCTATGATAAGGGTCCATAACCCCGGATGATGTTCCTGATTTTAACAAAAGTTCTTTATCAACGTCGGGTATGAGGGTTGGTGTGAAATCTACTACAAAGTTTGCTAAAATTTGACACTTGATGTCCTTTCGAGGTTGATACTCGATATCGTACCCGCTGAATTTGACGGCCCATTTGGCCAATCGGCCTGATAGTTTGGGCTTGTGCAAAATATTACAAAGTCGATAAGTGGTTAACACTTATATGGGGTGATAATGATAGTATGTTTTAAATTTCTAGAGGTGCTTATCTATGCAAGTGCCAATTTTTCTAAATGTGGATATCTAGTTTCTGCTTCTCCTGAGGTTCGACTTACATAATAAATGAGAAATTGCGTACCTTAACACCACTTACTGCAATTTCTTATATTGCCAAGTACAAGTAAAGTTTCCCATATGCCTTTGGAGTGTGAAGTAGTGGCGGGCTTGATTGGTATCACTTTAATTCCTCTAGTGCTTGTTGTCATTCCGAGGTCCAGGTGAAACAATTCTTCTTTATACGTAGAGAGAAAAATATGTGGCTTCAATCCGACGACCTCAAGATAAATCAGGCTAAAGCAGTTAACTGTCCAGTTAGCCTTTACACTATCCACGATGG
This sequence comes from Nicotiana benthamiana, assembly GCA_034376525.1. Classification (NCBI taxonomy): domain Eukaryota; kingdom Viridiplantae; phylum Streptophyta; class Magnoliopsida; order Solanales; family Solanaceae; genus Nicotiana; species Nicotiana benthamiana. The sequence goes on from CM067330.1 coordinate 74,613,220, forward strand.
TAATGTCTTCGATGGCCTTGATTTTATCGTGGTTGATCTCGATCCCTCGATTCGATACCATGAAGCCTACCAATTTTCTCCAACTGACCCTAAAAGCGCATTTCTCAGGTTGAGCTTTATGTTATATTTCCTCAAAATCTCGAATGTTTCCTGAGCCAAATGGTCCTCTATGCACAAGGACTTAACTAGCATGTCATTGATGTAAACTTCCATTGACTTACCTATTCATTCTTCAAACATTTTATTTACAAAGCATTGGTAAGTAGCTCTATCATTTTTTAGCCTGAAATGGCATTACATTATAACAATATCTTCCATATTTGGTGATAAATGAAGTCTTTTCCTGGTCTTCCGGGTTCATTTAAATTTGATTGTACTCAGAATATGCATCTATAAAGATAAGGATCTCGTGGCCAGCTGTGGCATCGATCATGCGGTCGATGTTAAGCAGTGGAAAAGACTCTTTGGGTCATGCCTTGTTTAAATCCTTATAATCTACACACATTCTAAGTTTGTTCCCTTTTTTAGGGACTACAACTACATTGGCTAACCATTCGGGATATTTCAACTCCCGAATGGACCCTATTTTGAGAAGCTTAGTTACCTCCTCCTTTATGAATGTGTGCTTTACCTCGGACTGGGGCCTTCTCTTTTGATTCACCGATTTGAACCTAGGGTCAAGGCTTAGTCGATGCGTTGCTATCTCCGGTGGGATTCCTGTCATGTCTAAATAGGACCAAGCAAAACAATCTATGCTATCAATAAGAAATTGAATAAGCTTTTTCCTAAGTTTGAGGGTTAATACCGTTCCCAGATATATCTTTCGCTCGGGAAGGTACTCGATTAATATAACCTGTTCAAACTCTTCAACCGTTGATTTGGTGGCGTCAGAATCTTCGGGAACAATAAAAGTTTGAGGAGTTAGAAATCCTCTTCTTTTTCTTCTATCCCCTGCTATCCTGATTCGGTCGAGGTCTATGGATATGATTGCTATTGGCTTTCTATTTACCTTTGATGCTCGATCTTTCCGAGGTTGATGGCATTGATATCGGTGTTACTTCATCGACCGAAACATTTCCTTTGTGGCATGTTGCTCCCCGTATAATTTTTTACACCGTCCGTTGTCGGGAACTTCATCATTCGTTAGAGAGTCAAGGGAACTACTCTCATATTGTGGATCCAAGGCCTCCCGAGTAAGGCATTGTACCTTATGTTGCCTTGATCACGTGGAATTTGGTATCTTGAATGGTCCAAGCCATGTTCACTGGTATAATTATCTCCCCTTTAGTTGTTTCACTACCCATATTTAAGCCGTTTAAGACCTGAGCTGCGGGCATGATTTAATCTTGTAGGCCGAGTTGCTCTACGACCCTTAATCGGATGATATTTTCCAAGCTACCTGGATACACTAAAACACGCTTAACTTGAATTTTATTTAATAAGATAGAAATTACCAAATCGTTGTTGTGTGGCTGGGAAATGCCTTCTGCTTCTTAGTCATTGAATGATAAGGAACCTTCAGGCACATAATCTCAGGTTTACTTTATTGCGTTTGAATATGGGTCCTTATGGAATCTCGACCCCAAGGATGATCATATAAATGACATGTTGGGGTTCTTCCTGTTCATTTTTCATATTGGTGTCCCTTTCTCTAAAATGATTCTTGGCTTGATCGCTGAGAAACTCTTAAACATGGCCCTCGTTGAATAGACGGGCTTCCTTCTCCCGCAATTGCATGAATCTTCGGTATTGTGACCATGTGTGCCATGATACTTGCACATCAAATTTGGGGCCACCTAGTATCTTTGATCTTTCCAATTGTCGATACAATGACCGATGAAGCAATACTAAGTTATATTTCAATAATCAAGGTGCCTCTGTGGTATCAACATGCTTATCAAAACCACTTCTGCTCATAATTCCCAGAGAATTCTGTCCTCGATCACTTATTTGATCATTCCAGGCAAAATTGCATCTTGAACCATTGTTCCTTCGATCTGCGATGTATGGTTGATATCGTTCTTTGTTCAACCTTTGCTTCATGTCAACGTCCCTTGGGGTTTTAACTACCAACTTGTTTGGATGTACTGAACCTAATGGAGCTCTTAACTGGTCATCCTCGACCCTGATCTTTGATTGATATCGATTGTTCATTGCCCAAGTCATAGCTGGATACTCGTTCAAATTTTGTTCAACTGACGTGGCGCTATCGAACTTTGTTTGTTCAACCCTTGAGTGAAAGCTTGAATGGCCCAATCATTTGTGACCGGTGGCAACTCGATGCGTTCCATTTAAAATCAAGATACGAACTCCCTTAGCATTTTTTTATCCCATGTCTTATCTTGAACAGGTCCAATTTCCTTGTTGCGACCTCTATGGCCCTGGTGTCCTTTAAGAAAGAATCTGCTAACATAGCAAATGAGTCGATGGAATTTGGTGGCAGGTTGTGATACCAAGTCATTGCTCCCTTCGAAAGGGTTCCTCCGAACGTTTTCAATAGCACATATTTGATTTCATCATCTTCTAAGTCATATCCCTTTATTCTGCACGTGTACGAAGTGATATGTTTATTTGGATCGGAGGTCCCATTGTACTTAGATATATCCGGCATACAAAACTTCTTAGGAATGGGCTTTGGAGTCGCACTGATAGGTATTCAATATCTTTGCCTTGTGTTTTGATGATCTAACAAACTTAATGTTAAGAATCAGATAGGGAACCTGAGTCACTTGGATTACACTACATCTAATGGATTCCAGCAAAATATGAACTTGCTATTGCTTTAGGAGGTAGAAACACATACAAGGACCTGATACTCTTGTGGGTTCCTTAATGTAGTACAAAGTCAATTGGACACAGCTGGAAACAAAGATTCTTCCGCACTATATTATTTCCAGTGCCCACATTCTCTGATCAACAAAAGTACAATTATTCAAGTTATTCAACTCAAGACAATCTGGGCAGTGTGTAGAAGTACCAGATCAGGAACATGATCTCTTGGTGCTCCCCTGACCAAAGTACAAGTCAACTATATAGTTGGAATGCAACTGAGTGACTGTCTGCAACTGTAAAAAAAAAGAACATAACAGGGTCCCAGTCCCTTACGGTTCTCTGACAAAAGTACAAGCCAACTACAACTGCAAAGCAATTGCAGAAAGTGACTGCCTGCAACAGTGCAGCAGTCACTTCCCATTGAGATTGGACATCACTAAGGATGTCTTGTGTAGAATAAACCTTATTCAAGGCATAAGATTCAGGTTCCAACACTTGCAAATACTGAAAACAAAAATTCTCTCAAGTGCTCAAGAACCTCTCTCAAGAACAAAGTTGTTGCAACCTCAAGGACCTGATATGATATTGATGATATCTTAAGTCCTTGGAGTTGTTGAGCCTTTGTTATGTGTTCATCATTGTAACTCATATCCGGCTTTCTTAGAAGCGTTGATTAGGTTGAGTAATCCTTTGTTGCCGTAGTATGACAAAGCGGCTTGTGGTGGTAACATCACACGCTAGTCAAAACCTTTGTAATAGTGTGACAAAGTGGCTTGTGGTGGAAATACCACAAGTTAGTCAAATTCTTTGTAACTAGGGTATTTATAGAGTGGCTTGTGATGAGAGCATCACAAGTTAGTTGAAGTCTTTACAGTAGGATATTTGTAAAGTGGCTCGTAATACGGATATTGCAAGTTAGTAAAGTTAAAAGCCTACAGTGTATGTTGTGGTTTTGTGATCCCCTTGTGTATAAACATTAAAATCCTCGGCCTTATTTACATACAGCTTCACTAGCATTCACAGCAGAACCCCACAAAAGATCAGATACTCTGCTATTTGGTGGACTCATACAAACTTAGCATTGTACCAAAATGATGTAGGACCAGATCTCTATACAGTTTAGTTCATCAGTATTTTCAGAGAAAACAAATAGAGAACCCGGTTTTCTATACAGTCTGGTGGACGCACAGTCTATAACATGCACTCTGAGGAAAAGGCTTCTGCATGAATTTTTTTAAATCCAAACCTTTTAGGAGTGGGGGTGACCCCGATAGCTGATCAACTCGGTAATTGTATGTTTCAACTTTTTTATCATTGTCTTAGATTTTCTTCTCTCCTAATTTGGTTCTTTTGGTGAGCTCTTCGAGCATTTTCATTATTGCGGGATCAACCTCCGATTTGTTACTATTTGACCTTTCTGGCACTGACTCGGTATGGCGAGTGATTTATAGCTCTACCCCACTTGGAGTCCTATGTTGATTATACAACTTTGGAATATCGTCATGCTGAGCCTGTAGCATCTCGAATATCGCCTGGAGGCTAACTCCTCCATCTCCTCTGCCATGTTTACTTTGACCACCAGATCGGCCTTCCCCACTACACTCCTTTGGGGTCTGCACCTAGGTCCGTGTTTAGAGCAACGTGCGTATGAGATAGATTAGATCAGTAACCGATGCTTCCCCGAGATTAGCCGGTGGCACCCCGTCTCCTGGAGCAATTAAACTGTCACTTTTCCCGTGAAACCCGAGACCATGCTCACCATGTACAGGTGATTTTTTAAGTTTGACATGTTTTAACCTTAGAGCAAAAATACTTGACAAGAACGAGTGTGAAATAATATGTGTTATCGGAATCAAGAATGAAACAATCATTACTATCCTTATCCCCACGATGGGTGACAAACTGTTTACCCTAAAATTCGAGTAACAATTAAACTTATATTGTGATTTTAAGGACATATGAATCCAATACCAATTGATAAACAGTGAATTAAATAGATCAGTTAGAGAATAAATAAATCAAACTGGTATGCAAGCCAAATCTCGACCTCCATAATGGTAGTCTCTAGGTGTGATAATAGGAACGCTAAATGATAAAGTAGCTCTGATGAACAGTAAAGTAAAATAGCAAGAAATTAATGAGTGTATATATTCTTTTCGGTGAATAATGATGATTACAAATGAATGGGATCCCCATTTATAAAATTGGGGAGTCCTAAATAAGGTATATTTCTAATTATAGTAGGAAATCATATTTGACAGCTGATTAATGATTATGCCCAACTATGCCTTATAAAAAGGACACGCGGACATTGCAAATATAATTTGAGTATTTAGTCCAGATCGAATCCACTAGGAATTAACCTATCAATTACTCTTGTTGGAACTATAAATTTTACGGAATCAACTTCCCAAACGCTTGAATAACAATTGAAGATGTTTCTACTAACTAAGAATGAATGTAAATAAGCAACTGAAAACTAACTATGATTAAGTTGTAAGCATTTTTGAGAAGGATCTAAGGTTATGATTTCCCATATTGATGGAATCCCTACCGGTTATGTTTCATATAGAATTGCCTAATTGTCTCTATCAATTATGAGTATTTTTATTACTGTAAGTCTCTCCCGAGTGATCACAATAATTTACTAGACGCACTCTCGAGATATGCTAGCTGGCTTTATTTATTATAGCTCACTTTAGATTGCACCAAAGGCTTCGTTATCCTTAATCTTGCCTCTAAACTCTCAGTTATTGATTCCTCATATATTTGGGAGTGATATTATTCAACAAATCCCTAAATGCGCATTCTCTCCTGAGTTATGCACACTAAATAGGCATACCTAATTGAGGATCCTATCAATTAATTACAACAAGAATGTAGTTGAACCAATAGAGATTAAACTGGGCAAACTATATAAACATAGCAAGAAGTTCATCCTTCAATAGGTTCCATCAAAATCCTAGACTAAGAAATTAGCTACTCATAACAAAACAAGATGAAACTACTAAATTATTCATAATGAGTAATTAAAATAATAAAAAGAATATAGAAGAACTCTAATGTTTTGTTACTCTTCTCACACTTGTTTTTGCCTCCAAAATAGTCTAAAAACAAGCTTTTTCATGTCTTAGGCGAGCTTCTAAGGTTTATAAGGGTTTGGAAAAAGTTTTCCCCGATTACGCTTTGGTCCCCAAATTTTTGGCACGTAAACAATTCACTGTGGTCGTGGCAAGACCGCCGGCTCGACCGTGGTGAATGTTGAACATTCTGCCTCGAGTACTTGAGCTGTCGCGGTTCCACCGCGGTTACGGTGGATTTCACTTAGTCCATTTTTTGCTTCTTTATGTTCGGGTACTTCTTGATTGTGCGTTTTCTTCATATTATTGACTCCAAAACATTCCGTAGTGCTTCCTCACTTAGATTATTCCCTGCAAAGCAGAAGAGAACCAGTTTAGAGCATTTTGTTGTCAATTCGCCTATAAAATAACAATAAAGCATGGCAATATTAAGGTGTAAATATCATCTATATAGCCTAATGTCAACACCCTACACTTAAAGCATTGCTAGTCCTCTAGCAATCCACCACACTCTATCCAAGTTCCTTCCCTAAGCTTTTCCCTTAACGAATCACACCTTGAACAATTTATCAAAGTTGCACCAAGTAGTGCACAACCTTTGCCTCAACAGTCTAATCTCTTGCCATGCAACATTCGCACTTACTCAAACTTCTCTATACAAGAGTCAAGACTTACCTTTCCTTTGTGAATAACATGCCCTCATATCACACAAGAGAGTAGTTCCACAATTAATATGATTAAAAGCACTTGGAAACTCAGATGGAAAAAATTCGCTCACTCTCCAAAAGAACATTCATATGCCACAAAGATGCACAATAGGCTTGCTCGTAGTGTAATATTCCACTAATAGAGCCTATCTGGTCTAAGATCAATTAGGACTTCACTTGGTTGTAATGTCGGCTAAGGGATGGGTAGGATATATGTGGATATAGTGACTAGCCTCCCTCAACACTTTTAATACATAACACATTAATATTCCATATCATTCATATGTCAACCAAACATTCCCCACAATTCATTTACAACATCCCATTCCTTTAGGTCTATTTGCATCAAGATACCACTTATCAACCACATTATATTTACTAATACATTTTTTTTGTCGTGGTGCTTCTTCTTTTATTCTTCAAACTCTGCATCTTTTCTCTATTTCAATGGTTCCACTCAAATCCAAACTGTCACCCTACACTTTTGCTTTTGCATACTTTCAATACCATTCAAGTGCTTATGGCAGGAAAAAGGGTTCAAACAGAAGGCTATTCAAATAATTGGGTAAGGTTCGCAATGTGGTCACCAAAGAAACAGGCTTATAGACTCAATGGGGTTACCTAAGATGTATTACATTTAGGTGGGTTTACATTATTTATATCTGGATTAACAAAGAAATGACTATATCACTTCTAAGACTGAATGAAGATACTATTTCGCTTTGCAAACACATAGGGCAAGTTCTAGACATCAAATGTAAAGCATAGAATACAATATAGCTCAAACACACATGGCACATGACTCACTCTGGATTGATTTATCAAGACATTCTCTTTTGAGTGTTTAAGTTAGCTACAAACATACAATTTTAAGGAACTTTAGCAAGATTCAACCATTGAGACTAGGCGTTATACTCTAGTGTCGATTGTGTTCAGGTGTACTAACGCCAAGGGATTCTCTTTCCATTTAAGCTCTCAGCCCATAGATGCTAAGTAAAATTAAAAAGAAAATAAACAAAAACTACCTACACCCGGTTCAAGCTAAACCCGTGGAAAAGAACCGTGGCCCAAAGAAAAACCAAAGGGGGGTTACTACACTACCTAAAACTAAAAAAAATGTTTTTGGTCTTTTCTCTAGACGTACTTCCCTCAAGAAAATTGTCTAAAGGATCCATCATCAGGAAGAGTCTCTATATTCCTTTTTTCTGACTTAGTCCCTCAAGAACCCCGCCAAAAGAGATATGTCATCGGGACAAGTCACTTACCTACTTTAACTTACCTAATGAAGATATTACTCAAACACCAAAAAAATAATCAAAGCAAAACAACAGAAAAAAATCAAACAGTCAAATTGTTAACAATACATACATACATTGAAGTATCCCCCACCCCATACATAAAATGTATAAATGTCCTCATGGAGTAAAAAAACATTAAAGCACAGTAAAGTAGAGGAACTTTCCTGAAAGATCACTCCTGATCGGAGTCGGTGTCTGGGTTCACATTGCAAGCACGACCCAGAGCCCTCGGCCAGCCTAAGAATTTATTCTCTGATTTTACATGTCGTTCAGCCACCGAATCTACACGGGCACCCAAATTAGTGACAGAGGTAGGCAACCCAGCCATCTCCTGCTCCAAAGCTTTCATGCGCATACTTCGGAGGGGTTGTGATGGGCCTGCCTCTTCAACTCTCATAGGTGGTGGGACCTCAGCTGCCTCAGCATTATCATCATTAGATTCATCATATGAGTCATCAATATTCACCACCGGCTCTATCCCAATTCTGATTTTTCTTGTTATGAATGGGGCTTTCATTGATAATTTCCCATCAATTCTAAGGTCTTCAGGGACTATAGCAAGACGCCACAGGCTGGTAGCTAAAGAAGGGAAGTAGAAGCCTTTGAGTAACTCATGTGATCTAATGAGCATCTCGTCATGGAGGAGCCTGGTCACATCAAAATCCCTCTATACCATGAAACAATAGATAGTTGCCGCCCGTGGTAGATTGACATCGGCATATTTCTGAAGGGCAACAGTCGACTGTTGATAATGGTGAGACAACACTTAGCCTACCAATTGAGAGATTGGGAGTTAAGTGTGATCATGGGCTTTATCCATATGTATTCTCTGTCTTGCACACGGATAGTCTCAAGAATAACCAACCACAAGGAACGTGTTTAGCTAAAAGTACGATAATCATCAGATTCTCCCTTTAACACTTGCAGTCGGTACACCATGCGAATGGCCTTAATGGAAGCATTTACTCGTGTATTGCGAACATTAAAAACTTATTCTCATGCTCCGGGCAGTTTTCATAGAACTCCCTTACCATTCGAATATTGGCCTACTTCGGTACCTCGAAGAAGATGTCGAACTAACACCTCCTCAACCCATTGAAGATATTCGGGCATTCCACCTCTAAGGCTTGGCGGTCAATATGCACCTCATATAGCAATTTCTTGGCTGACTTTGCATTGTACCTGTCCTCTACCGGTTTGGAGACAAACCTAGTGCTATCAAACTGTGGCGCACTGGCTTGCCCCCTAGCTCTCGAGGAGCTTCCCGGTCCACTAGCGGAGGACCCGATGTTTTTTCTCTTCCTAGATGGATTTATTGTACCAATCAAACAGAGAAATGCCTATCAGTGAGTGTGTGAAATGTGTGACTATGGTTATTTACTCAAACATCACCACAACCATGTCACATTAGCCCTTATAGCTCCATTGGGGCAATTTCCCAAACACCTTGTGGGCAAGACAATTTCTTCATACACATAGCCCATATGGATACATCAACGCTCCCCCAAATCAAAGATTCTACTTCACCATCACATCCCACAATGCTTCATTCACCACCCACCAACATACACCTTTCCACCACATTATACACATAGCCCCTTCACCAATAAGTCTAAACATGAATTTCAAAAGAAAAAAAGAAGAAAACTAACAAAAATATACTAAAAAGTATTATACAATTGCAAACACTAGGCTAGAATATAACTACACACAAAACAAAAAGAAAAATTAGGGGGGAAAGGAATTACATACCTCGATTGATGGAGTGAGAGGAATGGAAATGGAGAAATTAGGATGAGTGAAGAAGAAGAAGGAGAAGAGAGGGATTTTAGGGGTTTAGGGTTTAGAGAGAGAGAGATTGAGAAATAGGGGCATGGGGCAGGAGTTTTTGTTGTTTTATTTTTTTTTTTGGGGGGGGGGGGGAGTTTAATAAATATAAAATAGAAGAGGAAGAAAAGAAAAAAAGAAAAAAATAATGAAAAATGTACCCAGTGCCACCACAGTCGACCGCGGTCCAACCGCGGCCACGGTGGGTTTAATAATTTGGGGTAGAATTTAAATGTCTTATTTTGGTCCTACCACGGTCGCGGTGGGTTGGATGATGCGAGGAAGAATGTTTGCCTCTTACCGCAGTCGCGGTTCTACCCAGTTTTTTCAATAGGAAGTTACAAAATAAAAAACTAACAACAATATTCGTGGGCTACCTCCCATGCATGTCCTGATTTAACGTCACATCACGACGTAGACAAGCGGATTTAAGGCTCGCTCGACCTCTGAGATTCCGTCAGGTGGATCTCTGACACTTTCTTTGGTTCTTTCATGCCTATGCATAGCTTCAATCTCTTCCCATTGACTCTAAATATGTGGAGTCTTTCTTCGAGGCAATTTCCACGACCCCTGAAGAGAATACTTCGACCACCCAAAATGGACCAGACCATCATGACTTGAGCTTTCCCGGGAATAACCTTAATCTTGACTTATAGAGAAATACCTTGTCCTCGTGGTTGAAATATCACTCAAAAATGTTTTGGTCGTGCAATCTCTTCATTCTTTCATTGTACAACCTTGTGCTTTCAAAATCAGATATCTGAACTCATCGAGCTCACGCAATTCAGTGATTCCCATTGTGCCTGCAGCCTCAATATCTAGATTCAACTGTTTAGTGCCCACCAAGCTTTGTGTTCAAGTTCCACTGGCAAGTGGCAAGCCTTCCCAAAAAACAACTCATATAGTGATATACCAATTGGTGTTTTAAAAGAAGTTCTATAAGCCAGAGTGCATCATCTAGCTTTTTCGCCCAATCAGTTCTTGTGGCGTTTACAGTCTTGGTCAATGCACTATTTATCTCTCTATTAGACATTTACACCTGTCCACTTGTCTGTGGATGATACAGTAGCAACTTTTCAAAGGCTCAATTACAGAAGTGGGTGTCTCTGTCATTGATGATATCTCTCGGTGTCCCGAAACGGGTGAATCTGCTCTTCTTCAAAAACCCCATCACTACTCTTGTATCATTTGTGGGAAATGTTGTAGCTTCTACCCATTTGGACACATAATCTACAGCAACAAGTATGTACTTATTGCCAAAGGAGCTGACGAAGGGTCCCATGAAGTCAATTCCCCAAACATCAAACACTTTCACCTCTTGAATCAGGTTCATGGGCATCTCATGGCGACAGGAAATGGTCTCGATTCGTTGACATTCATTGCAGCCTTTCACCTATTGGTGCGCTTCTCGGAACACCATTAGCCATAAGAAACCAGCCTCTCGCAGCTATCCTAACTCCTCCAAAATGCCTTCCACACGCTGATGCATGACATGCCTGTAAAACACAAGATTATTCTATCTCAGGGACACACCTCCGGATCATATTATCAACACATATTCGAAATAGATAAGGTTCATCCCAATAATACATGCGGCAGTCATGAAAAAAAATATTCTTTTCTACCAAGGAAAGACCATAAGGAACTATGCCACACACCAGGTAGTTTGCAAAGTCTACATACCATGACACTTCCTCAAGATTGGCCGCGAGTAGTTGCTCGTATGGAAAGGTTTCTAGAATGTCCTCAACCTCATTTGAGTTTTCAGCACCCTCAAGTCGTGATAGATGATTGACAACTCGAGTTTTTGTGCCCTTACAGTGACAAATTTTGAGGTGGAATCCTTGTAGTAGCAGCACCCAACGAATCATGCGCGATTATATTCCTTCTTCTCAATCAAGTACCTGAGAGTTGCATGGTCAGTATATACAATTACCTTAGAGCCGATCAGGTATGATTTGAAGTTTTCAAAAGCAAACACCACAGCCAACATCTCCTTCTCCGTCACAGTGTAGTTCAGCTGGGCTCCACTCAGCGTTCAACTTTCATAGTAGATTGGATATATTAGTTAGTCTTTATAATGTCCTAGCATTTCCCCCACTCCGTAGTCACTAGCATCACACATGAGTTCAAATGGCTGCTGCCAGTCGGGGGCAACAATGATGGGTGTTGTGACCAGCCCATTTTTCAGCTCCTCGAATGCTACCCTACAATCATCAGAAAACAAGAATGGGTGATCTTTTTCTAATAACTTGTAGAGAGGGTTGGAAATTTTTGAAAAGTTTCTTATGAATCTCCGGTAAAAACTGGCATGCCCAAGGAAGCTCGTGATTGCTTTGGCTGAAGTTGGAGGTGCCAGCTTCGCTATCATATCAGCTTTAGCGTGATCCACCTCAATTTCTTTACTTGACACCCGGTGCCCCAAGACCATAAACTCTTGTACTATGGAATGGCACTTCTCCCAATTAAGAACCAGGTTAGTCTCAATACACCATTTCAGTACACGAGTGAGATTGATTAAGCACTTATCAAATGAGTTCCCCGCCACAGAGAAATCATCCATGAAACCTCCATTATGTCTTCTACCATGACAGTAAATATGGCCATCATGCACCTTTGGAATGTGGCGAGTGTATTGCATAGGCCAAAGGTCATCCTCCGAAAAGCATAAATTATATATGGGCAAGTGAAGGAGGTCTTCTCTCTGTCTTCTGGTGGAATGGAGATTTATTTTTACCCTGAGTACCCATCCAAAAAATAGAAGTGTGACCTCCCTGCCAATCTATCTAGCATCTGATCAATGAAGGGAAGTTGGAAGTGGTCTTTTCGGGTGGCTAGATTTAACTTTCTGCAGTCCATGCAAATTCTCCAGCCCGTGACGGTTCGTGTTGAGATCAATTGATTGTTATTGTTTTGATCACCATCATGCCACCCTTCTGAGGCACGCATTGCACTGGGCTAACCCAGCTGTTGTTAGTGATTGGGAAAAGATTCCCATATCTAACCACTTTATCACTTCTTTCTTCACCACTTCCTTCATATTGGGGTTCAGCCTTTGTCACCCCTCCTTTTCGTTATACGGCTATCCCGAAGGATAAAACATATATTGGAGTTTTTTCAATTAAAGTGACATTATTCGAAATGGGATTATTTGTTAAGAGTCGCCTCTTGGGATATGTTTGACTTTCGGTGTCCCAAGTCACCGGTTTATTTTGAATCCCAAATCTAGGAAAATTTTTGACTGTCCAATTGGAGTCTGCGAACCAGAAATTCTTGAGTAAGGAATTCTGCTGACCCGAGGGAAGGTGTTAGGCACCCCAGATCCCGTGGTTCTAGCACAGTCGCTTAAACTATTATAAGTGGCTAAAAATCTGATTGGTTAAATTGTTCAAACCTATAATACAATTTTAAATTATTAACCGCTTTTAAAATATATTTAGGGAATTTGCAATGTCATTAAAATACATCAAGAATCACGTCACATAAATGCGCACGCAATTTAGATATATTTCAATTCCATTGAGATTTGGATTTGGGTCACATAAATGCATACCTGAGTTTAGGAAGATATTTATTAGTAAATTCGCGCCTATAGCAACTACGCCTTTAGAAATTCATGGAAGACCGTGAAATTTGCTAAATGACACTTCCAATTTTTCTACGTATATTAATAAGTTAAGGAGCCTCACGTGGTATTTGATTAAATTAACGCGGTTCACTTTATTTTTATAAAGGTATTCCTAAAGCATACTAAATTCCATATTATGCTTATATCTAAGATGTCCAAGTAGGATGCGATCATACCAGCACTAACGCACCGGATCTATTAGAACTCCGAAGTTAAGCGTGCTTGGGCGAGAGTAGTACTAGGATGGGTGACCCCCTGGGAAGTCCTCGTGTTGCATCCCTCTTAAGAGCCGATGGTCGATTGGAAACAGCCTCTCTACGCTTTCGGGTAGGGGTAAGGCTCGTCTACATATTACCCTCCCCAGAACCCACTTTGTGGGACATTAGTGGGTAGTTATTGTTGTTGTTGTTTATCTAAGATGTCCAAGTAATTTACACACAAGTAATATACTTGGAGGAATTCAATACTTGCATACATTGGGCTTCATTTTAGTTAGCCCTGGGATATGTATTGTTTACACTACAACTGGCACCTACTGGGCCTTTCAATTGGGCCCAGGGACGTTGGACTAATGAGTACCTTAAAGGAAAATAAAAGCAACCCTTTCTCAACTATCCCGTAATCATTAGAATTATACACAGGATCATTATAAAATATACCAAAAGTATTTTATTGAGGAAGACGCTAAGAATGATTTCATATCAGATTTCAATTTTAATACTTGGAGAAATAGTTTAAGAAACTCATCATTTAGAGTATACATATGCTTAGTGGTCGAATTCCTAATATAACTCCAATTGCAAACACTAAGCTAATTTTGGATCGACTATTGCAAAATCTACTGAAACTTAAACAAATAGAAATAGTCCTGATACAGTCCATGATTAATACATATTCACGTTTATTACAACACAAAATTCTACTAAAACACAAAAAAGTAAATACAATCACAATATTGGATTGAAACGAAGTATTATTTCTTCTTATCAGCCCCAATCTCGAATGTACATAAGCATTATAACTTCTCAGATTTTGAGTGAGAGTTGGTACCTGAAGTGTCAGCAAGAGCGAGAGCCTATGAGTAAAGTGAAGCAAATAGCAAGCCAAAAACAACAGCCAATCAGCTAATGAAATCCCAGAAAACAACTCAGGAAGTTTGAGAGGGTAAATAATAACACTAAATCTCTAAGGCAGATCAATCTCAATCGGAAGAGAACAACACCAAAGAATTTCTGTTGAATGTATGAGAAACTAATATGTATTTTATATATTCTAATTCACTAAAAGCTTTAAAGGAAAAATCTGCTCGAAAATCTCAAAATTCCAGCCCTTTTTAACGTTCAGCTTGCCCTATTTTATAATTGAAGCCTTAAGGAAACACCAATTCCTTTGTTTTCCTTTTAGTCCCTTATCGAATTTTCAGTTGTGCCTAAATAGACCTTAGTTTTCTGACTTGTGCCTCAAGTTTGAGGCAGAAATTATGCTTAAACCCCTCACTAGAATGTTCTAGGAGTTGCTACAGGATTATTTATATTCAGATACCCTTTATACCCCCTGTCCTTTTTCTAATTACTGACCTAAGATTCTTTGCCCTTGGTTTCCATTAGTTTAGTCAAATTATGGGTCAAAATCTGAATCTAAACTACATACTCAATTATGTAGAAGTGGACACTCAAAGAGTTTAAGGATTAAACAATGCACCTCATGGATTCAACCAAACAATTATCACAATTTCAGGATTATATGAATATTCATGAATATGTCAAAATGAACCAAAACTATTAGAAAAGGAACCCCAATCGACTATGCAGGAAAATGACCAAACTACAACACTCAGTAAAAACTTAGGAGCAAGAAATAAAAACCAAGAAATTAAAAATAATGCTGATATCAGTAGTTACAATATTCAGAAAAGCAATTTATCCTAACATGTGAAAATACTGAAGATCAAAATTACTAGAAAAGAAATATGACGGGTATGAAACTCTTAAAAAGAAGACATCTATTTAGAATCATGATGTAATAAAAATAGGATCCAAAAAGATAAGCATTTAACAAAACCATTCAGAATCTCAGAGGTGAAACAAGTGAAAAATCAAGAGACAAGGATCAACAAACCATTCAGAATTTCACAGGTGAAACAAGTAAAGAGTCAAGAGGCAAGGATGAGCATAATATCAGACTACTCAGATGACTATAGAAGACAAATGAAATCAAGCCACTATACTAAAGGGAGCCAAAACAATATAGCAGGTATAGATCACTACTCAACACACTTCAGAATAAGATCATAGGAAACAAGTAAAATTTTACAGAAAACAACAATTAAACAAGAAACATATACAAAATATAAGCATTGAAGGACGCTTAGCTTTTTTGTGCATGCAACCCTAACTTGGGATTTTTCCAGTTCCACGAGTCTCTGGCCCCTTTTTGGGAGGTCTTTAACCTCTAAGGAATTTTGCCTTGAGTATCGGAGAGGGCCAAAGGGTTCAGAATGGGGTTCGTTGCTTCTGAGACCAAGTAAGGTCTCAGATTTGATTTTTCTTTATAATTAGTTGGGTTTGAGAGTCGTGGGTGGTAGGGTTAGGGATAGGGATAGGAAAGGGTTGTATGAGACCAATTTGAACGATTTCCGGTGAGTTTTAGGATTTAGGGTTAATTTAGATTCAATATTCGAGCCAGTCTGTTTGGATGTGAAGGACATGGTTTGGACGTTTGGAAAGAGGGAGGGGAGGTGGTTCAGGGGTATAGTTTTGGGTTGGTTTGGGGTTGGGTCACCGGAGACGGTGGTGCCGGCGATCCTTCTTTCGAATATTCGAGAAGATCGACACTTGTTTGAAGGAAACCGACCACGGGAAGGGAAATAGGGGGTTGAGGTGGTCCGGTGGTGTAACTTTGAAGCTGTTTGGTCGGACACCGCCGTGAGGCGATTTCCGGCGGCAACATTAGGGTGGTTGCTAGGTGGTCAATGGTGGTCATAAGGCGGAGACGGGGGAGGTGATATAGATACAAGGAAGACGACTATTTGGTCTCTGAATCTATAGAGACGTTTGGACATATATATCTAATTTTAGGCAAGGTTTCAAGGCCGTTAGATGGCCTGTGATCGACGGTTGAGATGAATGGCCCCAAAACGGTGTCGGTTTGGAGCACCTCTGATGGACTGGGTCGGAGACCCACATTTGGGCTGGGTATTTGGCATTTTACAGGGTGAAAGGATTTGGGCCACCCAGGTCTAGCCCAATTGTGGCCAGCTTGGGTGGTTTATTATTATATATGTTTTTGTTTGTTTGTTTTTTTCTTTTTTTATTTAATTCCTAATTGTATTTTAAAACTGCTAATTAACTTAAATCAACCTAATAACTACCTATTTATGCAACACAAAAATAAAATGCAACAAATTAAAACACAAAAAAAAAATGCAACACAATTAAAATGCCGAAAATACTAATTAATTTTTTTTGATTTTTGTATTTGTGAGAATAACCCTAATTACCAATTTAAACTAGCAAAAATATGAAATTGAATCCTAAATGCCTATGCAATTTGTATATTTTATGATTTTATGCATGTATTAATGAAATCACACTAACACGCGCAATTAAATCCTAAAAATAAATGTTCAAAGGAAAATCCTAAACTTTGAGAGTCCTGTAGGAGCCCTCTCAACAGGGTAAAAATCATATGCTCATAGACTTCTTTTGATGTTTCCTAGAAGGTTTGTGTCTCTCTTCTAGTATAATTTTAAGCATATAGTAGGCGGGGCTGATCCCCTTAATGTCTTCCATGGTCCACCCTATGGCAGTCTTACACTCTTTGAGTACCTGCAAAAGTTGTTATGCCTGCACATCTAACAAACTGGATGAGATAATAACAAGTAATATTGAGTCAGGTCCCAAGAACTCATACCTGAGATAGGCGGGTATGGCTTCAGTTCTAGATTTGCCGGTTCTTCAATTGATAGATTAGCTGGAGGAGTTTCTTTATTTTCTAAGTGTAAGGGCTCAAATTCAAGAGTTCTATCCCAGAACCATCTACCCTCTAACGCCAACACTCATTCTTCCAGTTTTTCTCTTTTCACCTAATCTAAGTTCATCAGACATGAAGCCAGAGGGTCCTCAATAGTCAACATCTCATCATGAGTTTCTACAATTACATCCACGGCATCCATAAGAGAGCAGTTGGCGAATTCACTTCGTCGCCGCATACATTTTTGCACATTGAATGTTATCTCTTAATCATTCAATCTCATCTGGAGCTCCTCAGTCTCACAATCAATGAGAGCTCTCCCAGTGGCCATGAACGGCCTTCCCAAGATTATTGGAATTTCTTAATCCACCTTGCCATCTAATATCACAAAATCTGCAGGGAACACAAATCTCCCTACCTGAATCAACACATCATCCAGGATACCACAAGGTCTTATTACAGTCCTGTCAGCAAGCTGCAACAACATAGAAGTGGGTCTAGCTCTTCCAATCCGCAACCTCTTATAAATCGCCAAGGGCATAATATTTATGCTGTCCCCTAGATCACAAAGTGCCTTGGAAAAGTCAAATTACCAATGGTGTAGGGAATTGTAAAGCTCCCTGGGTCAGATATATTCTCAACAATTGGTCTAGTCACCACTGCACTGCAGGTCTGAGTAAGAGTCACTGTGGCCAAGTCTTGAAAATCGAATTTTCGGGACATTAAGTCCTTCATCATTTTTGCATACCCAGGCATCTCTTTCAAAGCATCTATCAATGGAATACTCCAGGAATTTCTTGTATTGCTCCTCTTTTTGGTACTTAGCCAACCTCTTAGGGAATGGTGCGGGAGGTCTCTTCTTCCCAATGATTTGGGATTGCTCTTTATCAGCTACCACCTCAACTACTTGTTCCTGGGCTGTCTTTGCTTCTTTCTTAGTCTCAATCTCAATGTTCAGTTCTTCCTGGGCATGTCGTACTGCCACCTTTGTTAGCTTCGTTGAATCATCCAGCTCAATGGGAACTGGTATGAGTGTCTCAGCATGTCTACTTTCTCGAGCTCTCTCTTTCTACACGTCTAAATCTCTTCCATTCCATAGACTTACTGCCATCAACTTCTTAGGGCCTTGATCTTTTGGATTTATTTGAGTGTCTGCACGTAATGTCCCACGAGGAAGATTGTTAAGAGACATCAAAATCTGGGCACTTCAATATTCTTGATAGCTGAATCATGTGCATCTGCTCTTTCACTAATTTTTGCATTAGGCCCAATAATCTACTACATCGTTGCTTCAAGTCTAGCAAACCCATCTTCCTGTCATCCACCATACTGTTGCTGAGGAGGATGATACCCTTGCTGTTGACCCTGATTATTATATCCATGTGGTCTTGGATAAGGTGCCATATTATTAGGAGGTCTCATGCCTCCCATGTTTCCATTGTTGGATTGTGTCTGGACTGGCCTATGCGACTGATTTTGCTGGCCCCAATTTTGACCACCCTGTCTCTGGCCTCCATAATTAGAGGCATAATTCATATCTTCAAGGTAGTGATGATGATCATGATCTGCATTCCACTGGTTACCAATTGGCCGACTAATGCAAGATGTTCACAAGACCCCATTGGTAGTTTCTACAATGTGTACCCGCTCCTTCTGCCCTGAATCTTCCACTTTCTTGGTGAGTATACTCATTTGTGTCATTAACGTGGCCATATTTTTAGCCAGAGTATTGGATGGATCTAAGGGCACTGAGTGAACCACCAGAGTGATAGGTGCATTCTTGGTTGTCCACCCTGAATTCTATGCTATCTTATCAAGCAAACTTTGGCCTTCTCTCCATGTTTTGTTCAAAAATGCTCAGCCATTTCAAGCATCAACGTTACCCTTCACACGATCAGACAATCCCATGGAAAACCACTGCCCTAATATCTGATTTGGAATAGTGTGGTGCAGATATATAACCATCATCCCTTTGAATCATTCTTATGTTTCATGCAGTATCTCATTAGTCTTTGTTTGAAACTCAAAATTTCATCAATTTGTTGAGCTGTCTTGTTGGGTGGATGGAACTTGTTCACGAATTTCTTGACTAACTCCTCCCAAGTTGATATGGAATTGATGAGGAGCGAGTTTAGCCAGGTCTGAGCAGCTCCGGTCACTAAGACTGGAAACAATAACAGCTTGATTGTTTCCTGAGTTACATTGGGCTGCCTTTGGGTTTTGTAGATTGACAGGAAATTCTTCAAGTGTTGTTGAGGATCTTTGACTTGTGACCCCCAAAATAGTCCCTTATTTTGCAACAAGTGCATCATGTTATTTGTGATTCCAAAAGATTCAGCTTGTATCTGCGGGACTAAAATCACTATAGCTAGATTTTTAGTTGTAGGTTGTGTCCAGTCATAGAGAGCAGCCTCTGGCATAAGAGGTGCCATAGGCGCTATTGGTACAGCTGGATTTTCTTCATGATCTCCCATGTCTGGTTTGATTTGTTCAATTGTTTGTTGATGTGTGCTTTTCCGGCTAGTCCGGTTCAAGGCCTTAAAAACTTTCTCGGGATCAGATAAAGCTTCGAATGCTTCACTAGTTCGCGATGAGTTTCTAGGCATGCACCTGTACAACCAAATAAACAAACGTTAAACTTTCAATGTAAAGATTATGTATAGAGAAAACTGTAGAATTTTTATATTTCTTTCAATTGTAATTGATAACACCGTTAATTCCCCGGCAACGACACCAAAATTTGATCACGCTCAACTATGCCTTATAAAAAGGATATGTGAACATTGCAAATATAATCTCAGTATTTAGCCTAGAGTCGAATCCACAAGGAATTAACCTATCAATTACTCTTGTTGGAATTACTAAATTCTACGGAATCAACTTCCCAAACGTTTGAATAACAATTGAAAATGTTTCTACTAATTAAGAATGAATGTAAATAAGCAACTGAAAACTAACTATGACTAAGTTGTAAGCAGTTAAGAGAAGGATCTAAGGTTACGATTTCTCCTATTGATAGAATCCCTTCAGATTATGTTTCACATAGAATTGCCTAATTGTCTCTATCAATCATGAGCACTTTTATTACCATAAATCTCTCCCGAGTAATCACAATAATTTATTAGAAGCACTCTCCCGAGATATGCTAGCTGACTTTGTTTATTACAGCTTACTTTAGATTGCACCCAAGGCTTCGTTATCCCCAATCCCGCCTTTAAACCCTCAGTTATTGATCTCTCATATACTTTGGGAGTGGTATTGTTCAATAAATACCTAAATATGCATTCTCTCCAGAGTTATGTACACTAAATAGGAACAACTAATTGAGGATCCTATCAATTAACTACAACAAGGACGTAGTTAAACAAATAGAGATTAAATCGGAAAAACTATATTAACATAGCAAGAAGTTCATCCTTCAATAGGTTCCATCAAAAAACCTAGACTAAGAAATTAGCTACTCATAACAAAACAAGATAAAACTACTAAATTATTCATAATGAGTAATTGAAATAATAAAAAGAAGATCGAAGAACTCTAATGTTTTGTTACTCTTTTCACACTTGTTCTGCCTCCAAAGTAGTTTAAAAATAAGCTTTTTCATGTCTTGGGCGAGCTTCTAAGGTTTATTAGGGTTTGGAACAAGTATTCCCCCATTTACACTTTGGACCCCAAATTTCTGGCACGTGAACAGTTCATCGCGGTCGCAGTAAGAACGTGGCTCCATCGCGGTGAATGTTGAACATTCTGCCTCAAGTACATGACCTGACGCGGTTCCATCGCGGTCGCGGTGGATTTCACTTAGTCCATTTTTTCCTTCTTTATGCTCGAGTGCTTCTTGATTGTGCATTTTCTTCACATTATTAACTCCTAAATATTTCGTAGTGCTTCCTCACTTAGATTATTTCATATGAAGCAAAAGAACACTATTTACAGCATTTTATTGTCAATTCCCCTATAGAACAACAATAAAGCATGGCAATGTATAAATATCATCTACATAACATAATATCAATTAAACACCAAGGACAAATCCATTCTGAAACATACGCCATGATTTGCGGTCCACTGGGGGTATCTCGCTCTTTTCGTTACTGAACTATACCGGCATCATCTCGAAGTATGCCCTTTTCCGACCTCGATAAGTGATATCGACATCGATCTTGGAAAGAAACTTCGCCCCGAGCTTGATGACCTGCTTTTTGACATGGCATCACTTTTTCCATCAAAGGGCGAAATTGAGCAGTCTCGATTTTCACCGTATACAAGAACTATTTTGTTGAACTTGCAACAACAAGCTTCGATGGTTTGAAATACAAATTAGAATATGCATCAATAACTTATTGTGAAATCTAGATAGATTACGTTTACCCCTGCTAATGCGCGGAAGGGTTTTTAAATTTTTGACTTAGAGCCTGTTTGGATAGGTTTGTTGTAAGTGACTTTTAAGCCAAAAGTCATAAGTTAGGAATTCTATTTTTTGGATTTTGATTTATTTTTATTATTTTAGCTTAAAAACAAGTATCTAAAAGTACTTTTCTATTTTATTCAAACACTACAAAGTGACTTAAAAACTATTTTGACTTAAAAGTACTTAAAAAATAAGTCAATCCAAACGAACTATTAATAGAATCAGTTTTCCATACTAAGCTAAGGCCACTTTATCTTCAGGCAATGAACGTGTATATTTACTGATTATTAGTTAGTTACATTGTAATTCGACATCTTGAGCAGAGGTTGGTGGATAATATTTGCTATTTTGCTTGAGCTTTTTAAATCGAGTTGAATGGTTAAGGACTATCCAACTTTACAACGGAAAAGTTAATTTCATCCTCAAAGGTTGAATACTTCTATTCATGTGATTACTGTGCCACATACAGGGGCGGATTTAGGGGCACAACTCGAACACCCTTTGTCGATAAATTACAGTATATATATATAAGGTAAGATCTATTTTTTACTTTTATATATTAAGTTTTGCATATTCTTAAGACAATCTAAAAATGTAATTTAATAGTCAAAAAGGTTCAAAATTTATATAAAATCATAGGTTCAATTCTTATTAACTACAAAAGAAAATTTTTGAATCCTCCTCGTAGAGATTCTGTCTCCGCCGCTGACCACATAGAACATTAGAACAACACGGCACATAACTAGCGAGCTGTTATAGAGCCAGGTCACTTAGCTTTGCCCAACTACAATACGATTACAAAGAACAAGGAAAAGGAAGATAAAGTACTTTAACAATGGATATGACCGATTGACGATAAAGTATTTTTCTTAATTAAGTCGGTGTATGAGTTAGTTTGTGCACATCTTAATCATATGGTAAGGTATTTCTATCTATTGTCGGAATAAATATTGAATAATCTTATCAATTAGTAGGGATGTATATAGATCGGGTTAGTTCGAATTTTTTAATTATTATATTAAATCAATTATGTCGGGTTATTAAATTTAAAGAATAAATCATACCAATAAAACTCAGGGTTTTCAATTTCGATTTTTCTAGAAAACCCCCCTTTGGTGCTTCAACTAGAAAACCCTCTTCTCAGCTTTCTCTCGGCGCACGTTAGTAAATGAAAGCCGAGCTCTATTTCCATGGCGAGGGGGAGGGGAAGAGGAAGGGGACGTCCTAGGAAACTCCCGATTTCCATCATAGCAACCACGAACCAACCGTCCACAGCATTATCGGAACTTTCAGTAGACTTTCCAGACGAGGGGGAGGAATCTTCGATTCCTCAGCAACCTGAGGAGGTAGTGGTAAATCGGAGCAGTGTTGAACCATCGTTAACTCAGAAGGTGACATTGACCGGTGAAATTGGCCACATGCAGAAGGCTACGCCGACTCCGGTACCAGTGACAGTACCAGTTGAGGCTCAAACTGAAGCACTGAAAAGGATTTGGGCAAATCTGTTCCAGAAGAATCCATTTGCTTCAAATGGAATGGCATTAGAGTATATCCCACCGATGATGATTGATGGAAAACCAATGGGTCAGTTAAACGAAGAAGAGGTGGAGGTGGAAGAAAACAAATGGAAGAGTGCCCTAATTGTGTATGTTTTAGGGGAAGGACAGGGATATAATGCGATGAAAAGGTTTATCAATCTCCATTGGTCGCATGTACAAGAACCAGATCTCTTCTATCATGAGGAGGGATATTATATAGTGAAATTTTGATTAATTGATGATGCCAGAGAAGTTCTATGTGCTGGCCCCTATTCCATTCCAAATAGGCCCATGATCCTAAAACAATGGACGGCTGAATTTGACTTCACTACTGAATTTCCTACTGAAATTCCATTGTTGGTCAAATCTCCTAAGCTTCCTTTGTCATGTTGGGGGGTGAGATCCTTGAGTAGGATAGCTAGTGTACTGGGAAAACCCATTTTTGCTGATGAGTGCACGACCAAAAAGACCAGAATTTCTTATGCCCGTATACTCATTGAGGTGAATGTATCAAAGGAGTTACCTAGTGATATATGGGTAGTAGATCCAGATGGGAAAAAGCTTCTACAGGAAGTGTATTATGATTGGAAACCATCATATTGTGAAAAGTGTCTTATGGTTGGGCACAATTGTGTGGCAAATTCCAAAACTAGCCAACCCCCTCCAGTTAAAAAACCTAAAGTGGTTCAGGAATGGAGAACTAAAGCCCCAAATCAGATTGTTCAGAAGCAGCATGAGGCCCCCATTCAACAAGTAGAAATCAGACAGAGTAATGAACTTCAGAGAAACCAGCAGAGTCCTCCGATACCAATAGAAGTGAATAAACAGGAGACAAAGGGAAGCAAGTACAATCTCCAGAGTTCAACCTTACAAACTTTCCTCCTCTATCTCCCATTGTGGTGAGTAATCGATTCGAACCAATGTCTATTAGCAGGGCTGAAAATCCTCCAGATGAGGAGGGACCTAGTGGTTATAAATGAAGTGGTTAATATGGAACATTAGGGGTGTAAATAAGAGGTATAAGCAGAAAGAAGCTAGGGAATATATTAGAACCAATAAGTTTAACCTAATAGGTCTGTTAGAGACTAAGGTTAAACAAGAAAATGCAGATAGGATTGCTAAGCTGTTGGTACCTGGTTAGGACAAATTATCAAGGTGCCATCAATGGTAGAATTTGGATTTTATGGGATACTCAAATACTCAGGGTCACTGGTATCCAAAAGAGGCACAATTGATCCATTGTAGAGTCAGAAATAGTGTTGGAGATGCACTCTGCTATCTCACAGTAGTTTATGGCTTTAATGGGATGGATCAAAGAAGAGCACGATGGTCACATCTGAAAGACTACTCTGCCCCCATTTCAGAACCTTGGCTAGTTGCAGGGGATTTCAACACTATTTTGTATGCAACTGATAGGCAATCATGTAACCAAGTGAAGCAAGCTGAGATAACAGATTTCTCTCAATGTATACAGCAGGCTGGTCTTTCTGAACTACCATGGAAGGGGGAGTATTTTATCTGGACTAATAAGCAAGCAGGCAGGACAGAGTTTGTAGCAGATTAGACAGAATTTTTGGTAATTATGACTGGATCATTAAATGGAGTCATGTCCAAAATGTATATGGCTACCATTTAATCTCTAATCATAATCTTATGGTGATCACATTGGCAGAGGATATCAGGCAAAGGAAGACTCCTTTTAGGTTCTTTAATGCATGGGCCAATCATGTGGATTTTCAGCAAATGGTCAAGGAGAACTGGCACAACAATAATCATGCTTCTCTGAAGAATGTGTGGACCAATCTCAAGGCTCTCAGACCAACCTTAAAATCTTTAAACACTAAAGATGTTAAGAACATTACTCAAAAGATTGATTGTAGCAGACAGGAGCTTAAGGACATTCTAAAACAGATGATGCTAGCCTATGCTAATGAATTGCAACTTAAAGAGAAGGAAATAATATTGAAGCTAGAAAAGTGGTCAGTAATTGAGGAAGGAATGCTACAACAGAAGTCCAGGGCCAAATGGATACAACTGGGGGATTCAAACAACAAATATTTCTCTGATGTCTTGAAGGAAAGGAACCAACACAAGAGTATTACTGAACTGATGTCAGCAGGGGGGTCCAAAATTACCAATGCTGATGCTATTAAAAAGGAGATCACTGATTTCTACAAGTCCTTAATGGGTACAGCAGCAGTTTCTCTTCCAGCCATTAACCAACTGTATATGACCAATGGTCCTATGCTAACATACCAACAGAAGAAAGACTTAGTTGCTGAGATCACTGATTCTGAGATTCTGGATAGTCTGAAGGCAATAGGGGATGACAAAGCTCCTGGAATAAATAGGTAGAATGCAATGTTCTTCAAACAGACTTGGAGTATCACTGGTAAGCAGATCACTGATGCAGTCAAAAACCAGACCAGCAAGATGTACAGGCCAGTTAATTGTGCCTCCCTGACTCTAATCCCCAAAGTTTGTAATCCCACAACAGTCAAGGAGTTCAGACCAATAGCTTTTTGCTCTATTTTATATAAGCTGATTTCTAAAATACTAGCCAACAGAATGCAGAAGATCATGGTTAACATCATTTGTAATGCACAAGCAGGTTTCATCCCGGGTAGGAAAATTGCTGACAATGTTATATTGGCTCATGAGTTAATTAAAAAGTACTCAAGTGCTCATATAACTCCTAGATGCATGATCAAAATCGACCTGCAGAAGGCATATAATTCTGTGGAATGGAATTTCCTATAAACAGGTGATGGAGGCAATGAGATTCCTAGGCAGATTCACAAAATGGTTTCTGGAATGTGTCCAAACTGTCAGCTACACAGTGGTGATCAATGGGGAAACAACTGAGCCTTTTAAAGCAACTAAAGGACTCAGACAAGGTGACCCCATCTCTCCATTTCTCTTTGCTATCGTAATGGAATACCTAAGCAGATCTTTGGCTGAATTGAAGAAAAACCAAGGCTTTATATTCCATCCAGGACGTAAGAAATTCAGCATCACTCATATCATTTGCTGATGATCTGCTGTTGTTTACTAAGGGTGAGAAGCAATCTGTAGAGACCATGTTCAAATACTTCTCTCAATTTACTGAAGCCTCTAGGTGGAAAGCTAACTTCACCAAGAGTTCAGTCTTCTTTGGAGGGGTAAAAACTGAAATTCAGCAACATATAACTGACCATCTAGGCTAAGTATATGGAGAGTTACCTTTCATATACTTAGGTATACCTCTATCTACAAAGAAGATGACTGTGATCCAATGGCAACCACTGGTGGATAGAATTACTGCTAGAATCACATCCTGGACTGCCAGGAAACTATCCTATGCTGGAAGACTTCAATTGGTTCAATCTGTGATCTTTGGTATTCAAGCCTATTGAGCTCAACTTTTTCTCATACCATCAAAAATTCTAAAGCTTATTGAGGCAATGTGTAGGAGCTTTATATGGTCTGGTACAGTGGGTATTACTAAGAAAGCATACATTGCATGGGATAAAATGTGTCTGCCAAAATCTGCAGGAGGATTGAATCTCATAAACCTCTTGTTATGGAACAAAGCAGCCATTGCTAAGTTATGCTGGGACTTGGCTCACAAGAAGGATACTTTGTGGGTTAGATGGATTCACACAGTATATATAAAACAGCAACAATTAGAAGTCATGCATATACCCAAACAAGCTAGTTGGATGGTTCGGAAGATTATTGCAGCGAGGGAATTACTGCAGCAACATCAGAGTATCCACAGACCAATGTGCTCCACTAGATTGTTATACCTGCTTCAGATTGGCCAGCTCCCCAGAGTTGCTTGGAAGAACTTAACTGCCCAAAACTATGCTAGGCCAAAAGCAGTATTTAATCTATGGCTACTTCTTCAGAACAGACTGCCTACCAAGGACAGATTACTACAGTGGAGTATGAATATAGACAACACTTGTGTGTTATGCCAACAAGCCTCGGAGACCAGAGAACACCTTTTCCTACATTGCTCATTTGCTAGTCAATTAAGACAGCAGACACTGGATTGGCTTAAGGTAATTCACCCCAATTTCCTACGCTGGGATCATTTTGTTCAATGGATTATTGATCATGCTAAAGGGAAATCGAGCCAGGCTCACATATTCAAAATGGTTGTAGCAGAACTCTTCTATGCCCTGTGGATAGAAAGAAATGCGAGGATATTTGAAAATTTCTTTTGTAGTTGTGATAAACTACTTAGGTCTATTGCTTACACTTGTAATATTAGAGGTAACCCTAAGATGAGAATACAGCTTCAGCAATTTCTTCTGTAAATAGAGGGATAGGTATAGTGATAGTTCATATAGAATTTAGATAGGATAGCCAGCTGTGTAATAGCTGCGCTACGGTTTTGTACTGAAATCTCTTTGGTGATTAATACAAGCTTTTAATTACCAAAAAAAAATCGATTTTTTTGGGTATTGGATTTTTTAGATTTATTTCCCGGTAGAATCTTCGTAACATAAAACCTATAACTTGTGCTCCAAATATTTCTTTAATCCTAGTAAGATACAACTATATAGGTGTTTCCCAAGAAAATATTACAAAATATGAGATGTGTCAAGGCCTTATCCTAAAATATTCAATAATAAAGACAATTAAATCACAATATATAAATATTGCTAATTAAAAAACTAATAAAAATAAACATTATCTAAAAATACTAAGTCATGTTAAAATAAGTAAGCTAATAAAGGAGTACTAATTACATAACTAAACACTAAAGAAAAAATAAAAAAAAGGTTGTGCATTTTTATCTAAATCCTTGCAAAACTAAAAATAGATATTTAACACAACTAGTATTAAATTAAACATCTTTTGTTAGCATTTGTTGATTTAATTTTGGTTTGGGCTTTTGTTAGTAATAACATTAATGATTGTAAAACTTGTTAGAACATATAAAAATTCTAAGTACAACCTTGAAATAATATATTAAACGAAAAAAATTATGAAAAAGTTTAAGAAATATTTATAAATTACATCACAATAAGTATATTTACGTATTAAATACATCTGACATTTCTATACATATAACGTCTGGTTGGTTTGGTTTTAATTTGACTTTTTTAAGTTAACACCAAACCAAACTAGTTATAGTCGGGTTTTTTTCCAGCACCAAACCAAAGTTATCCAACATTTTTTTGTCTCATTTTTTCATAATTTTCACAAGTCCATTGATAATTACTATCATATCCTTATGAAAAAAGTACGGGCTAGCTAGTTTTCAAACTAGTAATTAAATAATAACTAGTGTTTGTAAAGTTATTAAAAAATAGCCACTATTTTACTAAAACACGAAAAGTTTCAGCATGATATACTGAATTATGGAGCTCATGCGAAAAATTTCCAGCATATTATGTTGTAACTCTGGCATGCTATATCGAAATCTCATATGTAAAAACTCGAACTCCAACATATTATGCTAGAATTTTTTTGGATTTTGAGAGTGTTTTTGTTCAGATTTTATCTTATATTAAAATGTGACCATATTCCGATTACCTTTAAAATCATGACTATTTTTCATTATCAATTGCAAATCTGGCTATTTCTGGATTTTCCCCCATATCCTTTGATTGCACATTAGGCTTATAAAATAATGAAATTTTTATATTTATATGCCATATAGGAAACCTTTTTACCCTTAATGTTTAAGGTTTCACTTAAATACACTTAGTATACCAAATTATCAATTCTACCATAATTAATTAAGGATATAATTAATGAGATATTTTTACTCCTTAATTGAATGATTTTTATTTAATTCCAGTATCTCCACTCATCCCACATTTCTCTCTTCTAACCCCTCAGCCCCACCCACGTTTTACCCATACCCACGTTCTTTTTACAGGCTTTCACCATTGACAACCATTAAAAAGCTTAAAAATTTTGAATTTAAAGTTGGGTTTTCAAAAATCATTATTTGTTTTGATTGGGTGTTGTTGTAAATAATTGAGAATATATTTTGGTGTTTATATCTCAATTTTGAGGGGGTTTGGTGAAGATTTAGACTTGTTTTTGGCTGAATTTCATATTGAAACTCGAAGAAGAAGAAGAAGAAGAAGAAGAAGAAGAAGAAGAAGAAGAAGAAGAAGAAGAAGAAGAAGAAGAAGAAGAAGATATATTGCCGAAAAGTGTAGATAAAATGTAGAAAAATTGTAGATAAATTGTAGATTATTTTTGCAGAAGATTTGTAGAAATTTTAGTCGTTTTTGATTTGTGAAAACAGAAAATAAAGCATCTACAATCAGAATACAAATAACCTACAATCCATCTACAAAATATCTATAAACTAGGTATATTAAATTTTAATCTCCAAATTCTCATTCGATTGTAGTTTAATTAGAATTTTCGATATAATTAGTTTTTTATAGAATATTTATAGAAGTTTTAATCGTTTTTTATTTGTGAAAATAAAAAACAAAGCATCTATAATTAGAATACAAATAATCTACAATTTATCTACACTTTTTTTTATAATTTATCTACAATTTTAGATGCTTCATTTAATGTATAGATAGAAAACATTAATTAATTGTGTTTACTTGTTGTAACAATTTGAGTCAACATACTTATTATTTATAATCAACCTTTTATACACAGTTTGTTATTCTATTACATACGAGCCTATTAATAACTATTGATTTAGTTGGTTACGTTTGTATTCTAAATGTGAATATTCCAATGTAATGAAGGGAGTATTTCAGCTCCAGAATTTTGTTTGGTATAATAAATGTAGGAAAATTTGAACATAGCGGATAGATTAGAAACTGTGCATATTTTTTATAATAAAATTTTATATGTGATATATGAAAGAAAAAATTCCTAAAATATTTGCATTTGGAAGTCTTTTAACTTTCTTAACCTCTTACAAATCAAAATTACACGTCGGGTTTAGCTCAAAAGAAGGAGACGAAGATAGTTGTAATTGGGCCTAATATAACCTAACAAAACTGAGGCTCAACCAAACTCAAGCACTTGTATCATTACAAGTCGCTGCAGTCAACAAGACTAACCTTTTTCCTTTTGTCTTAAATACACGTAATCTCAATTTCAATTTGTCTTCATTTTTTTCCCAATATAATTTTGTTAATCATGATTATGCAGCTTTTGGCCCTTCCTCTTGGGGTCGTTTGGTTACTGGAATTGATAATTTGGCCCTTTTTCCTGGGGTCAATTGGTTATTAGAATTAGTATGTTAATTCCGATATAAAATTTAAAATTGTAAGTATTTATTTCACATTTGGTTGTTGATACTAATTAAAATCAGTGTATACTATTTTATATCAAAATATTGATATTATTTATCTTTGTTTCGAACAAAACGACCCTAGTTTTTTAGTAATAGAAAAGGTAAAATTGTCGTTGGCGAAATGAGGGCGACATCAATATCAAGAACCAAAACCACAACTCTATAGTTTGAAGCAGCACCACGATTTGCTTTATCTCCAAACTTGTGATTCAATAATAAAGTTCAAAAATAATCCAATCTACCAATTGTTCAGTGGTTGTGGTTTCGCCTTGGAATTTATGTCATGACACTTGGCCACATATGCACGTATTATAAAATTATCCTATTTGGCTCACACCTAAAAAAATGCACTTCTCACTTTCACTTCAAACAGAACTGACTGACTTCTGAGTTCTGAACCAGGGCTCAGATAACACTTGGCTCTAACTGTAAGCGATCTCCTCTTGAACTTGGTTTTTATTTATTTAAAATAAACCCATTTCATGAAAACTTGGGTTCTCTATGTGAGAGTCCAATACAATATTTTATGATTTTTAAAAAGATGGGTATTTAAAGATTTTGTTTATTTTTGTGATTCTGCCTATTCTTTATGTGTTCTGTTGATGTTTAATTGGATCGAAAAAGAATGCCTACGTACAATGATTTTTGTCTTTCTTCTATGTATACTTGAGGTTTTAGTGTCATCTTTCTTGATTTCGTCGTGTTGTGAATATGTGATTGATTTCTCATGCGTTCATATCTAATACTTCTCCGTAAAACCGCTTTTAAATTGGCTAGCATTTGTTTGCTTCAATGAGTTTGTTAAATTCTATTTTCAGCTTGGGCGCACCTTTAATATTTCACCTTGCTTCCTCCAACCAGCATTGTTATGGTAACTCTACCCACTAAGGTCTATGCAGATGAAAATAAATGGCTTCGCGTCTCTTTTGTGTTGTAAACGGGGGCGAAGCTGCCCTTGTACAACGAGAGTCAATTGACACCTCTTTGCCAAAAAATTACAGCGTAGATAGGTCAATTTTATAAAAATATATATGTACGATATGTTGAATCCCTTCACATACTTCACCTGTTTACTTCTTTATAATTTGAATTCCCTTGGTGAAAAATTTGGTTGCCCTACTGTTTTACAACCCTGGCCTTAAGGTCTGCACCTACTTTATTAACAATTAGGTCCAACCTTGAGTGCGCGTTTGTTAAATTTTGTAAAAGGTCTCTGTTATGATATTGATTTGGGTGTGTGTGGTCACGTGCATTGTTGTTTTGCCAGTTCCCAGCTCATACTATTACTGTTTCCTTTTCTTGTCAACTTCTATTGTCGCTAAAATTCAAAGCATGGACTTCTTGATAGGTTGTCCATACATTATATGTAACTCGATTGCCACTTTTCTTGCGTATAATAATATTTGAATGCATTTGGGGTTTGTATATCGGAATGTTGTGGTATTATAATCAATCGGCTGAGCATTTTGGTCAACGGAGTATCAAGTGATATGTTTAGTCTTTTTGGTTTTTGAATTCTTGTTTTTTTGCAGTCATTGTTCCTTTTTGCTGCTTATAGTTTCTTCATATAATTGTAGGTTTTGAGCTAAGCTGCTAGACTGCCGGTAGGGCCATCACTTTGCTTGGAATTTGAACAAACAGAAATCTACAATTCCTTATAATGTCTTCCAAGCCATTAGACTATGACAATCTGAATGAAAATGTGAAGAAGTGCCAATATGCTGTCAGGGGTGAACTGTACCTTCGAGCTTCTGAGCTTCAGAAGGAAGGCAAAAAGGTATAAGTTTTGTCAACTTATGCATCTCTTTTTCCTCTAAGAGATTCAACGTTCCAGCAGGCACTAGGTTTGTTGTCTATTAGACCTTTATAATCAGGGAACAATAAGCAAACTTTAGACAATTGGCAAGATTCTAGGGATTGAATAAGTCACATGTATAGAGCCTACATTGTTGCCAAATTCCATTTGAATCCCATGGAAATGCATAAGAACTTGAAATTCATCATCTAAACTATCCTGATCTAGTATGTTGAGAGAGTACATGCTCTTCTGACATGATGTCACTATTGAACAATTATGCATTAATAGTGATTAGTCTATTCCAGAGTCCTCTGATGAGGGGGATTTTTGTGAATCCTAATGCTTTGTGGGAATCGTCTGAATGAAGACTATTTTGTGGCATGTAACTAGGAAAACACGTCAAAGCATCACATATCTCTTATTTAATTCATCTGAAGCATGTGTATACTATTTCATTATTCCTGTTATTCTGCAGATCATTTTTACCAATGTTGGTAATCCCCATGCTCTTGGACAGAAGCCACTGACATTTCCTCGCCAGGTTTGTCGCAGTTGCTGCATGCCTGTTCTATGAGAACTTGAGGTTTTGGTACATGTATAAACTTTGGACTCTATATTTCAGGTCATTGCTCTGTGTCAAGCTCCATTTCTACTGGATGACCCTAACGTTGGATTCTTATTCCCTGCCGATGCAATTGCAAGGGCTAAACATTATCTTGCAATGACTTCTGGAGGTCTAGGTATCCTTTCTCAGATAACCTTTAATTGTTGGATTGCACCTTCTTGTGCTATCACTCTCTTTCTCCTCTCTTCCTTTCATGTCAGAAGTTATTCATTTCTTTATTTTCTTTTTGTATTTAATGATTTCATATTTTTGTTTCACCGTTTACTCTTTGGTCCTGCTTATAGTGTGTCCATTGTGTTTGTGAAATCTAAAATGTGTTATTTCACATGTACATCTACAATGTGTTATTTCACATGTAACTTCTTTAGTCTCTGTAGTTTCTTATTCCTAAAGGACTACCAACTTTTTATCCTTTGGGAGGTGATAGTTGGAGTGTAACTTCGGAACTGTTGATATTAGGGGTTATGAATTGTATCCTTTCCTCAATGCACCGAAGCTAAATTAGACTACAGCCACTTGACTTTGTAGCTGAAATCCCTGTCTCACTATTGATCTGTGCTCTTGTTATTGCACTCAATTCCAAGCAGCGTAAATGATGTTGGCACAGTTTTGCGAAGTAACTTTTTAGCTACGGAATGATGTATTCTATATCGCTGGTCAATTAGGTGCTTACAGTGACTCCCGTGGCACTCCTGGTGTAAGGAAAGAAGTTGCAGAATTCATTGAGAGACGTGATGGATATCCAAGGTTATAGATTGCTCTTTCCATTTTACTTGGTCTGGTTTGATTTCTTCAATTTGATTCTTGAACTGACAGTAGAAGTTATTTTGTTTGACAGTGATCCAGAACTCATATTTCTCACAGATGGTGCTAGCAAAGGTGTGATGCAGATCTTGAATACTGTCATTCGTGGCCCAAGTGATGGGGTAATTGATAATTTGATATGAATAGCACAGATTTCCTCTTCATATTCTCTTTCCGTCTCTCTTCATATATCTGGTTTTAACTTAAACAGTTCCTTCTGTTATCACCTCCTGATCCTATGTTTTACATGCATTATCATATTTTTATTGAGTGCATATTTGTTGCTAGATATTGGTCCCTGTTCCCCAGTATCCGCTTTACTCTGCTTCAATACAATTATTAGGGGGTTCTCTTGTGCCATACTACCTTGAAGAGACTGCAAACTGGGGTCTTGATATTAATGACCTTCGCCAATCAGTTGCACAGGCACGATACAAGGGAATAACTGTGAGTATGCTGTACTTATGCTTTCATATATAGGCAGACAAACATGATGTGTGTGAATTCTGAGTATTATTCACTGAAATTCACTTTTGGTAGCAACTTTTAGCCTTGGTGGATGTTAAGCACACATAAGGTTCACCGAAATTCACTTTTATTAGCAACTTTTAGGCTGGTGGATGTTAAGCACACGTAGGACTGAATACTAGAAATATTTTTGGAAACAGACGAAACTTAAAACCTATTCTATGGGGACTGGTTTCTTTTATCCACACAAAAATTTGGATATGGCTGCAGATGAAGGCTGAACTACTTTTTGCTTTTGATATCTTAAAGCATCTTGTGTTTGTGTTTTGATTAGCCATACATTTTTTTCTGCCTAGGTACGGGCTATGGTGATTATAAACCCCGGAAATCCCACTGGACAATGTCTTAGTGTGGCAAATCTTAAGCAAATAATTCAATTCTGTCACCAAGAGAGTTTAGTATTACTTGGAGATGAAGTTTATCAGCAAAACATATACCAAGATGAGCGCCCTTTCGTAAGTGCAAGAAAGGTACATGTGTTAAATTTCTGCTTAACAAATTTATTAATCTACCAGTATCTTCAGATCCTACGATACTCATTTCAAATGTTATTCACCAAAATGAAGGTTTTGTTGGATATGGGCCCACCAATAAGCAAGGAGCTTCAGCTTGTTTCATTTCACACTGTCTCCAAAGGATATTGGGGTGAATGTGGACAGCGTGGAGGATACTTTGAGATGACCAACATTCCTCCAAAGGTTTGTCTTTTATTTCCAATTCAAACTGTAGGGATAGGAATACGATAGATAATTATTGCTTTCAGTAAGGTGCTTATCCCTCGGTGCCTAGTTGTGTGTCGTGGTTTACATAAGCAAAGCTCTTGTAGTGATAGAGAAAAATGTCGTGATCTGAAGACAAGTTTTACTTGTGGGTGGGGTGGGGGTGGGAGGGGGGGGGGTGCTGTAGAGGCTTTTCTTTGTAGTGTGCATAGATCATTTTCACATTTTGGGAAAGTCCTACAAGGCTTAGTTCTCAAAATCAATGTGGATTAGCTAACAAAAGAACATAAAGAAAATGGATGATCCATTTATGAGATACCAACTGGTTGGCATCACACTCAATTTAGGTTCAGTGTTTGGCAGGAGATTTATAAGTCTAATTAATGACTTGTATGCCAGTGTAAAAGTAAGGGGCGAGAGTGACAACATTACTAGCTCTAGATAAACCTGATGCCTTGAAACAGAATTTATTAGTATCGGAACCAAGAAGGCCTGAATAGGGCAGGGTGGATAGAGACGATTCATATCGCCGTAACTAGTTTAGGATTAAGACATGGTTCTTCTATTGATTAGAATAATTTGAAAGAGATTAGATTGGATCTTTTAAGTGGACATCATTTCGTACTGTTCACAATGGTTTTGGTTTTTTTTTTTTAAAAAAAAAACTATTCACAAGGGTATACGTTATGAAACTTAATGGTCATATTATAGTCTGACAATGTTAGTTTTTCTTGGATTTGGACTTCAAGTACCTAACACAGCTTTTTTGGTATTGGAGTCTATGTACCTAAGACAGAGCCTTTCCTTTTTGCACATTTGATGTTTGCAGTCTGTCGAAGAAATATACAAGGTTGCTTCAATATCGCTCAGTCCAAATGTAGCTGGACAGATATTTGTAAGTAAATTCTCACTGTCTCCTCCGCATAATCTTAATTTGCTTTAAATTGAGCAACATCTTATTTTCAATATCAATCCAATATGTTAGCTCCAGTTTTGCCCTGTTTAATTCACCTCTGACAAGAAATGTCCCGTTCCTTTTTATCTTACAGATGGGGCTAATGGTAAACCCCCCTAAACCTGGAGATATCTCGTATGACCAATATGTCAGAGAGAGGTATGACTTCTGACATCAGTCCTTGATGAAATTCTTGAACTTCTTTGAAGGAATTGAAAAATTGAACACCCACCCTCCCCCTCCCCCCCCCCCCCAAAAAAAAAGAAAAAGAAAAAGAGATTCATCCTTTTCGATTGATTTTTTGATATGGACTTAAACTAATTGGTCCCTGAGTTGCTCTTATCTTTGAACTGGTGAGTTCTAAAGAAGTTTAAAGTTATAAATACATCTATGACTTTGTAGTGCATTAGTACGAGGACATTTATATAAGCAGAACAGTAGAGTTGCTATGGTCATTCGAACTTTGTCAAAAGAATGCACTTCTCCCCAACATAACTCCCAGCATTACAATTACATGGGGGTCATTGATCACATTGCAACTTCATGTTTACTCCTTATCGTCTGGAGTCGCATACAGTGAATTAAAGTAGGTGGGGATTAAAGTCACATGCAGCACAATTCATCGCTTTTTCTTTTGTTTTTTGGAAAAACATGGATTTATATCATTATCTTTCTACTGTAGATATCCTCGCTTTTGAATGACGAATATTAGTTCTTTCTAATTGCAGTAAGGGCATCCTCGAGTCATTAAGGAAGAGGGCACACATGATGACTGATGGTTTCAACAGCTGCAGAAATGTTGTTTGTAATTTCACTGAAGGCAAGTCAACAGCTCACTGGATCTAGTTCTTGTGTTCTATCAAATGCCAAATGAGATCCCACTAACTTTCTGAGGAAATCTTTTCAGGTGCAATGTATTCTTTCCCACAAATACGACTGCCTCCTAGAGCAATCGAGGCTGCAAAGAAGCTTGGGAAAGTTCCCGACGTGTTCTATTGTCTCAGGCTGTTGGAAGCGACTGGCATCTCCACTGTCCCTGGTTCAGGATTTGGTCAAAAGGAAGGGTGAGTTTATTATTCTTTCATATCTTTAGTTCATTCATAAATCTTTTTCGAACCAAAATGCCCTTATATTCATTCGTACCTCAGCGTTCTCAGATCCTCCCTTTCCCCCCTTCTCTCGGGTTTCCTTTGTTTAAGTAGCTGTTAAACCTCACTTGCCCCTCAGTATGTTTAAGCCGTTGCAGCAGGTAACATACATTATATTTTTCAAGTGACTGCACCCACTTATTATGGACGGTTGGTTACTTGTAGTTATTTTGTAGATGAACTGATAGTGTTAAAATTCTTTTACACTGTCGGTCAGTGTGTAAAAGTTAAACTCTGTTGGAAGTTTTGGACTCAAAGAAAAGCTTGTGTATGTAGGGTGTTCCACCTAAGGACAACCATATTGCCAGCTGAAGAAGACATGCCTGCAATAATGTCAAGTTTCAAAAAGTTCAACGATGAGTTCATGGAGCAATATGAAGACCACAGAGGCTATTCCAGGATGTAAAAGGAGTATTTATTGTACTGTATATTGTTTTACAATTACTGCAATTCTCATAAACAAAGAAATTATTGTACACTACTTGACCGTAACCTTTTCCTTTCCCCCTTTATTTAGCCTTCATTTATGTTATATAAGACTTATTAGATTTACTTATGTGGTGTATAGATTTGCCTCATAAATTTTCCACGTCCATTCTGCATTTAATTGAATTTAGATAGTAATTAAGACCATATTAAAACCTCGTTGACTTTAATATTGATGGTAACCAACTAGTACTACGTATACTTTTGTACACTGTCTCCTTTTATTAACTACCTATTCATGTCTATAATAAGTGATCAATTTACTTTTTTTTATTTTGGTTCAAAATAAGTATCTATTTATATAATCACGAAAAAAGTCAGTTTGTTTTTCCAAAATTACCCTTATTTACATATTCCTAAAAATTATTTTACTCCTCACATTAAATTATGCTATAATATTTAATTAAGAATAGTTTACTCACACACTATTTTTGTTTAAAATTTAATATTTCCTTAATTGGTATGTGCAAAGCAAATTGATCACTTATTGCGAACCGGAGGGAGTATATTTTTCAGCATAATGGAAATGAGATGGATTCGAAGTCTAGATACCTAACTGTAAAAATAGATCACAAAATAAGTTTTCTTCTTAAATCCAAACTAACATTAACCTAAACAATTCAAAGTAAACGGTTTTTCTGGGAAATTAATCTAACCTGATTACAGTATTAATTTGCCGAAGTCCGGAAAATTCTGAATCTAAATTGATTACAGTATTATTTGCAGTCAAAAGTTCTTGTATGTCTAAGGTTAGACTATGCTATATATATTATGATTTAGTGGTTTTTATTTTGTGAAAAAATGATAATGAGACTTTCTTGATACTTTTGGAAGTTATGTTTTCCAGAAACAACCTTCATGGCTTGTTTTAAGCTAGGTATGTATATAATACGAGTAGGGGTGTACAAAGAAAACCGATAAATCGCACCAACCCGATAATTCGAGTCAAACTGAGAAGAAAAACCCGACTATGGTTTGGTTTGACTTGGTTTGGTGTTGGAAAAAAAACCCGACCATAATTGGTTTGGTTTGGTTTTAACTAAAGAAAGTCAAACCGAAACCAAACCAACCCGACATTACATATATAGCAATTTTAGATATATTTAATATATAAATATACTTATTGTAATGTAATTTATAAATATTTCTTAAAAATTTTCATAATTTTATCTTTTAAGTATTATTTCAAGGTTTGATTTAGAACTTTTGAATGCTCCAATAAGTTTTATAGCCATTAATATTAGTAAATTAAATAATGCTAGCAATCAATACTAATGCTAACAAAAGACATTCAATTCAATATTACGAACAAGAATGTATTAAATGTCTATTTTGTATTTTGCAAAAATTTAGATAAAAATACATAACCTATTTTTATTTTTCTTTAGCTTTTAGGCATATAATTAATATTCCCTTATTAGTCTATCTAGTTTAGCATGAATTAGTGCTTTTAGATTATGTTTATTTTTATTATGACTTTTAATTAGCAATATTTATAGTACATAATTTTTTTTTTTTTTGTTGAATATTTTAGAATAATGTCATGATTCATGACATGTCTCATATTTTGTATTATTTTCTTGAAAAATACTTTATATAGTTGTATCTTACTAGGATTAAAGAAATATTTTGAGCATACGTTATATATTTTGTTCTGCGAAGATTTTACCGAAAAAAATTCGAAAAACCCGAAAACCCGAAAAAACCCGAGAAAAACCGATATTGAAAAACCCGAATTTATTGGTTTGGTTTGGTCTTTTGATTTAATAACCCGACACAATTGGTTTGGTTTGGTAATTATAAAATCCGAACCAACCCGGTTTATGTACATCCCTAAATACGAGTAATATTAATCATGTCACTTGTATATCGCAATATTTTCTTAACATCAAATGACTTTATTAGTAAGAGACACTTCTATTATGGACGAT
Organism: Nicotiana benthamiana; assembly: GCA_034376525.1. Classification (NCBI taxonomy): domain Eukaryota; kingdom Viridiplantae; phylum Streptophyta; class Magnoliopsida; order Solanales; family Solanaceae; genus Nicotiana; species Nicotiana benthamiana. The sequence goes on from CM067330.1 coordinate 74,652,726, forward strand.
TAAAGCTCTATAAACTCTAAACTTAAAATACAATAAAAAAAAAAAAAGTAAGTAATTTTATTTAAGAGAGGGGTACTGAGTAGTACCTTTGATGTCTAGAGGGCTAAACACAAATATCTAATTCTATTGATATCATATCAAATAAAAAGTGACTGAACTATGTCTAGAGAGCTCATCTATATAGTAAAATTCATTCTACATAAACATAGAGGTCCAAAGCTTGGATTCAAGAGGAAATGACAAAGTTAAACCGGGGATTAGGGTGTACAAAGAAAACCGATAAACCGCATCAATCCGATAATTCGAGTCAAACCGAGAAAAAAAACCCGACTATGGTTTGGTTTGACTTGGTTTGGTGTTAGGAAAAAAAACCCGACCATAATTGGTTTGGTTTGGTTTTAACTAGAGAAAGTCAAACCGAAACTAAACCAACCCGACATTACATATATAGCAATTTTAGATATATTTAATATATAAATATACTTATTGTAATGTAATTTATAAATATTTCTTAAACAATTTCATAATTTTATGTTTTAAGGTATTATTTTAAGATTTGATTTAGAACTTTTGAATGCTCTAATAAATTTTATAGCCATTAATATTAGTAGATTAAATAATGCTAGCAATCAATACTCATGCTAACAAAAGACATTCAATTCAATATTAGGAACGGGAATGTATTAAATGTCTATTTTGTATTTTACAATAATTTAGATAAAAATACATAACCTATTTTTAATTTTCTTTAGCTTTTAGGCATATAATTAATACTCCCTTATTAGTCTATCTAGTTTAGTATGAATTAGTGCTTTTAGCTTATGTTTAATGTTATTATGACTTTTAATTAGCAATATTTATAGTACATAATTTTATGAGTCATGACATGTCTCATACTTTGTATTATTTTCTTGAAAAATACTTTATATAGTTGTATCTTACTAGGATTAAAGAAATATTTTGAGCATACGTTATATATTTTGTTCTACGAAGATTTTACCGGAAAAAAATCCGAAAAACCCGAATAACTCGAAAAAACCCGAGAAAAACCGATATTGAAAAACCCGAATTTATTGATTTGGTTTGGTTTTTTGATTTAATAACCCGACATAATTGGTTTGGTTTGGTGATTGTAAAATCCGAACCAACTCGGACTATGTACACCCCTACTGGGATTATAAGCAAATGGTGAAACAATATGTCGGTTGTAGAAAACTCTATTTCTATTTTATTTTATTTATATAATTATATTGCAATGGCGTTCGAATAATTCATATTCTCATAGAAGACCCCTTTATTTATAGGGAGGGGGATGATTTATCTACCAAGAATAGAACTCTAGAATCTCTCTAATTATAGACATTCACCTTAAATAGGAGATTTCATAACAGAGTACCTATTATTTCATATTTACACAAATATTGAATAATTCTGTTTACAGAAGTTTCATAATTTGACGGCGAAAAAGAAAGAAAGTAAACTCGCGCTAAGGAATATAAATAAAGCCTATCAAATCTTTTTTTTTTTTTAAAAAGAACTTTATTCTTTTACCATTGTGACACTGCCCGTGGTCAGGAAATTATCACGGGCACATTCACTCCTTTTGCTCTCCATGCCTTTAATTAAACCTTTTTTTTTTTCTAGGTTTTGTTTAGGTCACGGTTTCCCCGAGTTCTTTTTTGTTCCCCCCTATACTATAATTTTTGTTTTCTTTAAGCTATGCAAACTTTAGAGTAAAAAAAAGAGAACATTAAAACACAACTTGTTTAATCTTCAACTCACATCCTCATTTAATATTCTCTTTCTTCTTCTTCTTTAAATAAAGGTTTCATAGCTTGAAAAATCAATCTCAAAGACCCTTTTCATATCCCTAAACCCTTTCTTCTTTCTTTCTCTTCAAGATTTTTGAGAATATATTCTCTTCCCAATACAAGGGAACACAAGAAATCTTTTTATCTTCTTCTTTTTAGCTTTTCATCTTCTATATATAGGAGCCCAATATTTTGATTCTTATATCAAATTAATTAATTAATTAATTAATGGGATTTTCCAAAAAGCCAACTAGTCATCATCCAATGGATGGAAATATTAAAGAGTCAGAAACCAAAGGATGGATAATTGCAGGAATTACATTAAGGAGTCCATTGAAGCCCATATTCACAACCAAGAATAAGAACGAACATGTTGAAGAAGAAGAAGAAGAAGAGTTTTCGACTACTCCAACGTACGAAGAATCAAGGTTATCATCAAAAAACTTAACATGTCCACCTGCTCCTAAGAAGAGAAAAACTTCTTCAATGTGTAACTATACTAGGGAATTCTTTCATCCCCCACTAGACTTGGAAACTGTTTTTATACGCAGAGTTGAATTTTCAATTAAGCATGATTAAACTCATTTTAATCTAATTATTTTCTTTTCACTTTAGTCTCTCTTTCTTATTCAAATTAGTACTTACCTAGCTAGCCAGCTTCTAATAATCTTGTTTAATTTGTTTTCCACGATTTCGTGTATACAAGGTTCTCTATGTATAAATAAATAAGATGTTCATTTCATTCAGCCTCGTTCCCACTTTATGTTGAATATATTATTATTTGTTTAACACTTTATTCAAAGACGTAAATACTTAAAAAGTGTCTTTCAACTATTTACAACTAATCTTAGGATAGGATATGCGTGCTATAACCTATTTCAATGAGTAAAAGTTTTTAAAAACTGCGTCATATTATATTAAAATTTAAAATAAATTTAAAGGAAACGTATATTTTCTTTTAAAAAAATAACGAAGGTTGATACAAAATAAAAATGTGCCCCACATAGAAATACTCACCATCTCAAAAATATAGTCTACTAATATAATTTTGCTATTCAATTTCATAATCATGTTTCTATTTATAATACTTTCTCTTCAGTCTTAGACATATTTTTGTGCGTATACTTTATATTAATGAGTTCACAACTTTTAAAAATTATTTAAATCTATCACACATTGTGTTTGTATAACAAAAAGTCACTTATTAAATATGAACCGGACGAAGTAACTTAGTTCTTTTGTTGCCTTCTTCCTCCCTGCTTTTTGCACCAATTCAAAAGGAAAGGGAAGAAAACAAGAATTAGTTATCTCTTTTTTCTTCTTCGTCAAAATTATAACATCAACTGGCATTATTTCTCCTTGAGTTGAGCTTTAAAATGAAGGTAGATACATGCACATGCAAGTCGAAATGACGGTACATGTGGAAAAAGACGTTATAGACATGCTGATAGTATAAAAGTTTTTTACACAATCATTAATTATAATTTAACCTATTATAGTATATTAGATAGTACTATTTTTATCAAATTACTAGTAATTAATTCAAACTTATCATCTCATAAATGAGTTGATTATGTAAATATTCTTTTAAAATGATTAAACTCATAGTATGTGGAAATTGAAACCCCTTTTATATATTCTCACACTTTCTTTTTCCCACAAGGTATGAGATGCTGGCTGTTGGGAACAAAACATTAATAGATGCTATAAAGCTGATTGACTATGACAAACCTCTCACATATACAGTAAAAAAAATTAGCCTTTAATTTGTACTATCTGCCATTATCTTCTTTGGTTTTTATTTATTTATTTACGATACACATGCACAACAATGACAGCCATTCACTCATCTAGGGCTCTACATTAGTTTAGGGTAGTGGGAAGTTTCTCTGTGGTGCTTTTGCCATAATTAAGTTTTCAAACCAAAAGACAAATACATATCAAAGTGTATGGGTCATTGCATAAGAATCCTAGGTAAACTTATTTTTTAAATGCATTCATATTTCTGATACCCCCTTAACTCTATATAATTCGTTTTTCATTATGTCATATCACGTCTTTTATGTGGATTAAGTTTTATATATTGATAATGTGAATTCAAAATTTCAAATAGTATCAGTTAATTTTCATTTGTAATAAAGAGTAATTTAGGCGGACCTACATGGTAACTAGAGGAGTCACCGGAACCTGTTAGCTCTGGCAAAAATTATGTATATATATTCGTATATATATCAAGGACTCATTAAATAATTTTGATCTGCCCCCTCAAATACAAAAGCTGAATTGCCATGCTGGTTTAACATTCAACATTTATTCCTTCGTCTGAAGATGACCGGGGTTCAAGACCCCCGTCGGCAGCAATACTGCTCATTTTTATTTTATTGTTTTCTTCTTTGAATTCAAGGCAGTTTAGTATTCTGCATGTAATGTTCAATTTGGTTTTCTCTTTTTATCTTTTCTGAGTTCAAAATTATTTTGGCACTAATAGACATAGGGAACTTAGTTTAGCTTTTCCTCCTTTAAATTTCTCTCTCAAAAGCTTCAAACCAAGCTTCTCTCCACGATGAATTCTTTAGTACTTCTACATAATATAGCCAATTTCTTTTTTGAAAAGAGACATCCAAGACATTGGAAAAGGTAATAGAGAGACATGAAAGATTAAAGAAAATTGGGAGAGGAATAAAATACTCAATTAGTAAGAAGCCAATTAAATTTTTTATCCTGATAACAAAGTTTATAAGCAACATTTTGTTGAATTGTATTGAAATAAGCACGTCAACTAAATTTCCCTCCAAAAAGAGCAATAGACAAACTCTAAAATGCTTCTGCCTTCAAAAATCACTTCGGCAAAGTAGCATACTCCGTAGACTGCTTAATGAATATTTAATCTTAATTTTATTTAAGTAAAATTTTGATATAAATCTTTTTGATTATTGATTTATAATCATTAAATTTTCAAGGAGTTAGCATGCTAAATTTTATCGCTACTAGCTTATATATCTATGTTAAAGATACCAGTATTCCTACTGTGCTCAAATCCTAGGTCGTCTTTAATTATTATTTATATTAAGTTTTCTATTAAATACTTTTTGATAGGGGTGTACAATGGAAACCGACAAACCGTACCAACCCGATAATCCGAGTCAAACCGAGAAAAAAAAATCGACCATGTTTTGGTTTGATTTGGTTTGGTGTTGAAAAAAAAAACCCGACCATAATTGGTTTGGTTTGGTTTTAACTAAAGAAAGTCAAACTGAAACCAAACCAACCCGACATTATATATATAGAAATTTTAGATTATTTAATATATAAATATACTTATTGTGATGTAATTTATATATATTTCTTAAAAAAATTATAATTTTATCTTTTAATGTATTATTTCAAGGTTGGACTTAGAACCAATAAGTTTTATAGCCATTAACATAAGTAAATTAAATAATGCCAATAAAAGTCAAATTAAAACCAAAATCAAATCAATATTAATCCTAAGTAAAGACATTCAATTCAATACTATGAACGGGAATGTATTGAATATCTATTTTTCTTTTGCAATAATTTAGATAAAAATGCACAACCTATTTTTATTTTTTCTTTAGCGTTTAGTCATGTAATTAATATTCCCTTATTAGTCTACTTATTTTAGCATAACTTAGTACTTTTAGATTATGTTTATTTTTATTATGGCTTTTTAATTAGCAATATTGATATTACATAATTTTATTGTCTTTGTTATTGAATATTTTAGGATAATGCCATGACACATCTCATATTTTGTATTACTTTTTTGAAAAATACTTTCTATAGTTGTATCTTACTAGGATTAAAGAAATATTTTGAGCATAATTTATATATTTTGTTCTATGAAAATTTTATTGGGAAAAAAAATTAGAAAAAACCCGAATAACCCGAAAACCCGAGAAAACCCGAAAAAATCGAGAGCGAAAAATCCGAGTTTTTGTTTGGTTGGTATTTAGATTTATTAATCCGACACAATTGATTTGGTTTGATAATTGTAAAATCCGAACCAACCCGGTCTATGTACACCCATACTTTTTGATACGTAAAGCTTAAAAGTCTTATAATAAAACTTTCAATAGTGATACAATTGATCCACTAAATAAGTTTCTCGAAATCTGCTTTCAGAACTTTATATATATATATATATATATATATATATATATATATATATATATATATATATATATATATATATATATATATATATAATCTAAGCTAACGCCGTTTGCAAACAAGATAATTGGAGAGAGAGAGAGATTGATTTTGATTGATTAATTAGAGTTTGTTACCTTTATCTTTCTAGGCTTAGATATCCAATCACCTACTTTAACATACTAAATTAAATATACTGTACTATTGTCATGTTTTTTGATTGGTTTATGGAATGTTAATCACAAAATGGCAGTAAAATACACCATTAATTAGTTAAATAAGTGGGAATATTGAGAAGGATCAAGTTGAGCACATTAATTCTTTTGATATAATATATACTGGTTTATGGACAAGGGGAGTTCACCTAATACAAGGCTTGTCAATTTGTGCACACTAATAAACAAAGAATTATTGGGATCAGAGACAATGAAGAGGCAGTTTTTTTTCGACACGTATTCAGAAAAACATAGTGCTATGTATTTTATTGTGCTTGGCCTGTAGTGAGCTCTCTTTACTGGGGCTTAAAGATAAGATTATGAAATCTTTTGAATTTTGATGCAATTATTGGAGACAAGCACATGAGGGGAACTTCTCATACGCTTGACATTAATTTTTTAATTTATTAAGTGAGCATTAGTTTTGATCGAGAATCGCGGGTCGTGAAACATAGGGCTGTTCAAAATCGAATCAAACTGATAACTATTAACTTATTGGTATCAGATTATTGGAATAATGAACGATAAATGGATCGAAATTTTACGATTAACGACTTAACAGTTTAGGGACGAATTACTTAATTTTCTTATCGGATAAATCTTTAACTCTTTAAAAAAATTTATATTTATACTTTTACTCTTATGTATATAAAGTACTATTATAACCTAAATGGCTAAATCCCTTTTAATTCTCAATAGAATTGTCGTCTGTCCGTAGCTAATATAGATATGAAGAGATTTTTGAACACAGATTTAATAATATTTTTTTTGCTGTCATATACGGATTATGGAGATTGGTAAGAACACTCTTTATGGGAAATCTATTACTGTTTATATAGTATATTAAATCTTAAAAATTCTCAATAAAATTAGTTTCTAGCTACGTCACATCACTTAAGCCTGTCTCCATCTAATATTGTATAAAAATAACTACTAAAAGATAGTTTCCATAACATTAGAACTACTTTACATATAATACAGTATATAAATTTTTCATAAATTGAAAGATTTTTCGTAAATTTTGGATATACTATTTTAGTACGTAGAAAAGTTTATGCTATTACAACTGTCCAATTATGAATATATCCCTATTCCACTACGTACTGAAGTTGTGTTGTCCTCTTTCCGTCTTGTTTCTCTGTGTCTGCTCGGGCTAGGACTATTCTGACTTTATTGAGTTGTTCTTCATTAAACTTATACAACATTACTTGGCTAGCTATACAATTAACGGAGACAGTTTGAATTATACATTTGGCCATTCAGTATCGAATATTCAAAGAATTTTTTATTTTATTTAGCCGATAAACTGTCAGATAATCGTCCGATAATTATCAATCCGATATTAATTCATTCATTATCTTATTGGATGGTTCACGAATTACTATATTTATAAATCGATAACTGATAAGCCAAACCGTTAAGCATAATAATCTGCCCGATCCGCCCGATAAGCACCCCTAGTGGAACATAGGCACACTGATGGGTAAGTCTAATGAGCTGGCGAAGATTCTCTAGAAGAGGAAGGTTAATATAGCTTGTGTTTAGGAGACTAGGTAAGCAGGGTCGAAGGTGAGGAACGCGGACGGGTATAAGCTGTGGTACTCTGGAGTCGTGAGGGATAAGAATGGAGTGGGTATCTTGGTAGATAGGGATCTAGAGAGTATGTGGTTAAGGTTAGGCGAGTGAATGATAGGATAATGTTTATTAAGTTGGTAATTGGTGAGTGCACCCTCAATATCATTAGAGCTTATGCGCCGCAAACGGGCTTGGATGGGGAGGTTAAAAGGCGCTACTAAGAGGGTTTGGACGAGATTGTGTGTAGTACTCCACCTACTGAAAGGGTATTTATTAGAGGGAATTTTAATAGACATATTGGGTTCGCTGCTGGTAGCTATGGCGAGGTGCATGATGGCTTTGGACATGTGGATAGGAACGGAGGAGGTACTTCGCTGTTAAATTTTAGCAAGGCTTTCGAGCTGGTGATTGCGAACTCGACTTTTCCGAAGGGGGAGGAGCATCTAGTTACTTTCCAAAGTATGACGTCGAAGACTCAGATTGATTACCTTCTCCTCAAAATGTGTGATAGAGGATTGTGCAAGGAATGCAAGGTTATCCCGGGAGAAACCCTCGCGACTCAGCATAAGTTTTTAATGATGGAGATCGGTATTATGATAAAGGGGAAGAAAGGTATGCTCGTGGCTGACCGAGGATTAGATGGGGAGCTTTAACCAAGGATAAATCCCAGGAGCTGGAGGGGAGGTTATTCACTATGGGAGCTTCGATGAGTAGTGGAGACGCGAGCACTATATGTTCAACGAGGCGACGAGAGAGGTTCTAGGGATATTGAAGGGATTTTCTGGTAGGCATCAAGGCGACTGGTGGTGGAATGATGTAGTCCAAGGTAAAGTGGAGGTGAGGAAGTTAGTGTATGTGAAGTTGGCAGGGAGACAAGTGAGGAAGAGAGGAGAGCGAATAGAGAGAGGTACAAGGTGGCGAGGAAAGAGGCAAAGCTGGCGGTCACAGAGGCTAAGAATGCAGCGTTTGGCCGTATGTACGAGGAATTAGGGAAAAAAGGCCAGGACAGAAAGTTGTTTCAACTGGCTAAAGCGAGGGAGAGGAAGGCCCGAGAATTGGACCAAGTAAGGTGCATCAAAAACAATGATGGTAGAGTACAAATGGGAGAGTCCCAGATTAAGCAGAGATGACAAACATACTACTACGGTCTTCTAAACGAGGAGAGAGCCGGAGATATAATGCTATGGGATTTGGGGCGTTCGGAGAGTCTCTGAGATTTTAGGTATTGCAGGAGCATTAAGGTAGAGGAGGTCGTGGGGGCTTTAAGTAAGATGAGTAAGGTAGAGCGACTGGGCCAGATGAAATTTTGGTTGAGTTTTGGATGTGTGTGGCTAGATCATGATTGGAGTGGATGACTGGTTTGTTCAATGTTTTTCTTAGGACGAAGAGGCTGCCAGAGGAGGGAAGGTGGAGTACAGTGGTACCATTGTACAAGAACAAAAGTGATATCCAGTGTTGTAATAATTATAGGGGTATCAAGTTACTACGCCATACCATGAAAGTCTATAAGAGGGTGGTGAAGGTAAGAGTGAGGAAGGCAACGTCTATATCCGACAATCAGTTTGGGCTCATGCCAGATCGATCCACTACGGAAGCAGAGGTTGGTATAATAGTAAAAGGATAAGAAAAAGGATACGCACATGGTGTTTATTAACTTGGAGAAAGCATATGACAAGGTCCTTACAGAGGTGCTCTGGAGATGTCTTGAGGCAAATGGTGTGTCGATAGCCTACATAAAAGCGATTAAGGACATGAATGATGGAGCTAATACTAAGGTTAGGACTGTGAGAGGCGACTCGGAACATTTCCCGGTTGTTATGGGGTTACACCAAAGCTCTACGCTTAGCCTGTTCTTTTTTGCCTTGGTGATGGATGCATTGACATACCATATTCAAGGGGATGTGCCATGGTGTACGTTATTTGCTGATGACATAGTTCTAATTGATGAGAAGAAGGTCGTTGTTAATGAGAGGTTGAAGGCTTGGAAACGTACCCTCGAGTCTAAGGGTTTCAAATTGAGCAGGGGTAAAACAAGGTACCTAGAGTGCAAGTTTAAAGCTAAGTCGAGGGAAGTAGGCAGGGTCATTTCCAAGACAGATATCTTCAAGTACCTTGAGTCGGTGACTTAGGGGACAGAGAGATTGACGAGGATATCACTCACCGTATAGAGGTAGGCTGGATGAAATTGAGGCTTGCATCTAGAGTCTTATATGACAAGAAAGTACAACCGATACTCAAAGGTAAGTTTTATAGAGCTGAGGTTAGACCAACCATGTTGTATGGAGCAGAGTGTTAGCCAGTTAAGAACTCTCATATCTAGAGGATGAAGTTAGCAGAGATGAGGATGCTGAGGTGGATGTGCGGACACACTTGGATAGACAAGATCAGGCATGAAGATATTCGGGAGAAGGTGGGTATGTCCCCTGTGGATGACAACATGCGGGAATCGAGGCTCAGATGGTTCGGGCACATGTATAGGAGAAGCCTTGATGCTCCAGAGAGAAGGTGTGAGCAATTGGTTGTAGTGTGTACGAGAAAAGGTAGAGGGTCGCGTAATAAGTATTGGAGAGAGGTGATCAGGCAGGACATAGTACGGCTGCAGATTTCCGAGGACATGGTCCTTGATAGGAAGGTCTGAAGATAAAGAGATAAATCTTAACTAAGCATAATAAATTCCAGACCTATCAATAAAGAAGAAAACATAGAACGAGATAAAGTAGAGGTAATCAACCTTATTGGTATTTTCTCCCTCACCGATTGGTGGAGAGTATTGCTTACACCACATTTGAAGTATCCATCCTCCTCCCCCGGAGGTATTGAAAACTTTATACTACATAGAGGATTACAAAATGAAGGAAAAAAAGAAAAAGCCCCCCTCCGCATGGGAAGTACTCTCCTTCCATATATAGCCGTGGAGTCTGTTGTATTCATGGATGGATGCATTTATGTACCACAACCATTAACGTCATCGGCCTCTGAGTGTGATTTCATAACTGTAGAAAATACCATGGGTACGTTGTTTGGAGCAATTCATGGTGTCTTTTACTGTTGTGCCGCTTGGGCGGGATCCTAGTTGGATTGACCATAGTGGTTATATTTTGACCAATAAAGCTAGTCCCTTCGCCTACTGAGGTCGTCTCTTGTCCAGCCCGATAGACGGATCATGATTTTTACGCATCTAGGAGAAATTGTACTTGTCTACCCTTTGGGTATGATTTTCATATTCAAATGATGTGGAAGCTCTCTTGAGTTACCCTAGGACCGTTACCGTCGTTTTGGAACAGAAGTGTTATTTGACTTGAAATGTTGTTTGTGATTAGCACCATTATGACACACATTCCCAGAGGACTGAACCGCTTCGTGCCCTATCAGCTTTGACTGGCGACTCTCGGGTTTCGCGCTCAAAGAATTTACATCTCTTATAAATAAAAGGAAGGTACCATTTGATTGACACACTTCTGTGCTTTCATTTGAAAGAAAATTATGAGTCTTCTTTTCTCCCAATACTTCAGATTTTTTATTCTCTCCAGCCAATCGGGAACTTTTGCCTTAGTTTCTTCCTCTTTCTGTTATCCCTTTGTTTAGTCAAATTGATACAAATGGCTGGTAATTCCTCTCGTGCTAATTATCCTGCCACAACTTTGATGCCGGAAAGTGATGTTCCATCCATTGGAGGGGCAGAAGTGGTGGAAGACGAGGGTACTTATGGTGACTGAGATTTTGCCTCGCCCGGGGAAACCATGGAATTATTACCATAGTCCCGCAGGCGAAGAGCCAGAACCTACTCCTTCTGTTATGAATGTGGAAGGGATCACATAGCTGAAGGCTAGCCTCGCCACGTTGACATGCTACCGGTGGTGGAGGACGACTGTCACACCTCCTTTTTACCCATCCGAGGGGGATATAAAGTATTTTTTTCAATTAAAATGACATTATTCGAATGAGATTATTTTATTTATTTTATCAGATGCACCACTTGGAATAGTTTATTTGGGTGTCCTAAGTCACCAGTTTATTTTAAAATCCTAAATAGAGAAAAATCCAACTTTATTTTAAAAGCCTTCTAATCAGAAATTCTATGTATGGAATTCTGTTGACCTGGGAGAAGGTGTTAGGCATTCCCGAATTTCGTAGTTCTAGCACGGTCGCTTAAACTGTCAATAACTGGCCTATTATCTGATTTACTACATGTTTAAACCTATTGTGCATTTTTCGCTTTTATAACCGCTTTTATTTATCTAATCACTTTTAGAGTTTATGGAATTATTTCTTGAACAAGTTTCGATTGTCGTACACCTGCCATTTTGGAATACGCCACAAACCACGCTATATAAAATGCACCCGCTATACGCGACATGTTTATTTTATTAAAATTCAAAGCTGTTATGATTGGGTTACATGAAACTCACCTCCGAATTTGGGAGTTATGTATCATGATTATGCTGCGGGAATCATATCCATAGTTACAATGATTTATTATAAAACGCGTCTAAAGCAAATTACGAGGATTTGAAGTATTTTCTGGATTAGTTATGACGTTAATGTGAGGACCATAGGTTGTGGATTTTATTTGTGAATGGTACTCCTCAATTTATTTTAAACTATTTGTATTTCACTTAAAGTGAACTATGGATGTTCGTATTTAAAAACTAATTTAAAATTGGGTATCAAACCTACGCCACAAAACCGTACATGTAGTCGCAATTTATTTATTGTTAATCAAGCCTAAAGTATTTTTGCACCAACAACAAGTCTGGGTGCTTCAAAGAGATTTAACTTCCAATTTGACTCACGTTTTCCCTTTGTTTAACTGATAAGAAAAGTTCACATATCATTTCTACTTAAAATGTTAAATACACACAGGGAATGCATAATTTTACTGTGATTAATCTAACATTCCAATGTAGACTTAAGACATTAACTACATCAAGCACAGATTCAAACCATTCATATTTCTTCAAGTTTTAAGAAATTTCATTTAGCTTTTGTGTTGCACTTGTGCATCTTTGAAAAAAGATGAAGCTACAAATATAAATCAATTTTTCTTCTTACTATGTTAACTACTAACTAACCTGCATAGTCGACTTAGGTGAAGCACTTCTATTGCTTCCTTGTACCACTTTATTGTTATTCAGTTTGATGAACTTATCATCTAAATATCTTGCTCTTGGAGAGATTTTAGTTGCGTGAACGAAGAGAAGACAATCAGAACCTAGAACGCAGCCAAAGAGTTAAACAAAAATTTTACAAATAGAATTCAACACACACACAACAGCTTCCAACACCCTTGGACATGTCATTTCCAAACACAACATATATCAAAGTACTCATTTAATTCAAACAAGATAATACCCATGTTTAATTCATACTCAAGAAGTAGAAGAAAACTAGAATAAGTGTGAACATGGTAAGCCAAAATCTTTTCAATAGCGAAGAAAAATCCAGAGCTACAACAACACTTGAGAGTGGAGAAACAAGCAAAATTCGCCTAAATAGAGCGTAAAAATGTGAAACTGGAGCCCAGCTACTTTGCAACAGCAACAACAATGCGCTTCAACTTTAGGCGACCGCTCCTCTCTCGTTTTCAGTGAGTTCTCCAGCGGTGGAGTATTTGGGGCTGGCTTATGGCCAGCTTTCATGGTGATTGGTGAAGAAGATGAAAGCAGGAAGGGGAACGGGAGGCGATGCTCGTTCTCTTTGGTTTCTTTCAAGGGGAGCCTCACTATTTTGTGTTGAAGGAGGAGGAATGCATCGTTTCTCTAATCTAAAGGGGAAGGGTTTTTCTATTATCTTTTCTAAAGGGAGGGAATCCTTCACATGTGTTAGGTGTCTTAGGTCCAAGAATTTTAATTAAGGGATTTTTACCTATATATATCATATAACAAACCTTATTACCAAAATTGTGTATGGTTTGGTATTTACCCGCCTATACCATGTTTTGTTTACAAAAATTGTACCAAACCGAAAATAGCTGAATTTCTATCCTAAAATAGCGCCACTTTTTTAGCTATCAGATCATAATTTGATTCTAATCTCAATTAAATGAGAGTTTGAAAACGGAAAAAAATCTTAACCCAGCGTGATTCTCTCATACCTAGCCATCAGTACCGAAATTCTCTCATTCTTCTACATCAGTACCGAAAAATCTTAACCCATCGTGATACTCAATCAAATTGTAGAACTTCCAAATTGTTGAATACAGTTCTTCTACATCAGTACCGAAATTCTACAATCTGAGCCAAATCTCCGTCTACATCATTACACAAATTGTCGAATCTAAATCTATTCTTCGTCGAAATCAGTACAAAAATTGTCGTATTGTGGAATACAACTGTTCGTCGTCATCAGTACAAAAACAGACGAATCTAAATATGTTCTTCGTCTGTTTTTCTATCAACTACACAAAATTATGTCAAAAATCCCAATAATGCTGAAATCTAATGGTTATTGGGATAACTATGGCAGATTCCGAAATTTTGAAGTTGATGCCATTTTGGTTGATGATAATGCAAGCTACGGAATTCTCCAATTTGCAATTGCAGAACAATTATCGATTGATACATCGGATAAAATTGTAGAAATAAAATACATTGTGAATGATAATTGTCCTCCATTGGAGATTAGGAATGATATGGGTGTTCGTGTAAATATGGAAACGAAAAAAGAGAATAAAAACTTAGGTTCGTATCCTTATGTATTAGCGTAAGAGATTTCAATATGGAATTGGCAATCACCAATGAAAGCATCAGTACAGGTATGTTTGATTTGACAATGCTGAGTGTTTTTATGTTGCCTACTGATATATGATTCAACGACATGTATCTACAATTATACTATGATGATGATATAGTACTGGAAATCACACAGCAGTGTTGCTTTCAAATTTACCTACATAGTTACTACATTTGTGGATTTGTTGTCTGCAGGTTCTTCAGGATCACTAAGGTTACTAGAAATTCCATCCTCACCAGCTATAGAGTAATATCAAAGTGAAATAATAATTGAATCTACGCAAACATGTATTGAAGAAGAACAAGTGTACCAAGACAAGAAAACAATAGTTGTTCCAATGAAGAATTATGCAATTATGCACAAGTTCCAGTTCAGAGTGAAAAAATCAAGTAATAGAAGGTATGTAGTTATTTATGGATTTGAAAAATTACTGTATTATTGAAGATAGGTTTGTTTATACAATTGTAGTTAAATTGTAGTCAGTTTGTAGTTAATTGTAGTGTTTAATAAATATGTTTGAAAATTGTATTTTTTTGTAGCTACTAGCTTGTATGTGTAGCTGAGAACTGCAAATGGCATTTCAAGGCAACTTCAATTCATGATTCTTCATTGTTCAAGATAAGAAGTTTTAGCCGACAACGCACATGCTGCCGAATGGACGAAACATTCATACAGCGCAAATGTACTGCAACAGTAGTTGGTAGCATTGTCGCTCCAAATTATTGTGATCCTAAGACTGTTTACACACCAAAGGACATACAAACTGACATGTTATCCGAACATGGAGTGTACCTAAGCTACATGCAAGCATGGAGAGCAAAGGAAAAGGCATTACAGTTTTTGAGAGGCAATCCGTGTGACTCGTACAACAGATTACCAAAATATTTTTATATTCTTGAGAAGAATTATCCCGGTGTTGTTGTTAAATTGAAGAAGGCAGCAGATGATTGCTTCTTGTATGCATTTGTTGCTCTTTGTACATCAATAAATGGTTGGCAACATTGTAGGCCGGTAGTAGTGGTTGATGGGACATTCTTAAAATCAGCATATAGGGGTATTATGTTGACAGCAAGCACCATGGATGCAGCAGGTACTAGATGCAATAATTTTGTAGTTATTTTGTAGACAGTTTAAACAATGTAGGTAAATTGTAGTTATATTGTAGTTAGTTAGTATTTATATAAATCAATATAGTTAAATTGCCTAAATTCTCAATATATATTTGTATTTAATAGTTAATCTTATTTTATGACTACAAATTGTAGGTTCTATTTTGCCCTTGGCATATGTTGTTGTTGATTCTGAAAACGACGCGTGTTGTAAGTTGTTCTTTGAACAATTCAATGAGGCATATGGTGAAAGACCTTCAATGTGTGTTGTCTCAGATAGGCATGAGAGTATATCGAAGGCAACATCAGTTGTCTATCCGGGCATGGCACACTACTTCTGCATGTGGCATATATGGACAAATATATGGTCAAAACTCAAGAAGGCAAATCTACAATTACATGAATTGTACTTTGCTACAGCACGGTCATATACTCTGGATGAATTCAATGAAAGGATGATGAAGATTGAAGAGGTAGACCCACGTGTATCGTCTTACCTATATGATATTGGCTATCATAGATGGTCAAGAGTACATGCAACTGTGAATAGAACTTTTACTATGACGTCAAACATTGCAGAGTCGTTGAACGCTGCAACAAAAGAGGCAAGAGAGCTGCCAATATTTGATCTATTTGAGTATATGAGGACTATTCTAGAACGTTGGACAAAAGAAAAGTTATTGAAGGCAAAGGGTACTTTCACATTCCTTGGTTTCAAATTCAACAAAGAATTGGAAGATAACAATACATTATCCCAGAAACTAAAGGTAATATATTCTTGTTTGGTGCAGGAGAAAAAACAAAAATAGTAGTAGATGCAGTGTTTCTATTTTTAGTTAAAATATCGTCAAATAGTGGGTAAATGTAGTTATCGTTTATATATAGTTTGTTTGTAGCTGATTTGTAGTTAACTGATTGTTGCTAACCTAGTTAACTGATTGATGTATTATTATTTTCTGTTTGGTCTTGAGTTGTAGGTGAGGGCTTCAACAGATCATATACATACTGTGTTAGATGGTGTGAAGCAGTACATTATATGTCTAGAAAATAAGAAATATAGCCGTGGACAATTCCGACTTGATGAACTTCCATGTGTCCATGCTTTGGCAGCATTAAGGCATAGGAATGAAAGTCCTGACAGTTATTGCTCTCCGTATTGCACAACAAAGAGCCTTTTTCTTACCTATGAAATGCCAGTTAATCCTCTTCCTGATGAAGCCAAATGGGATGTTCCACAATATATTTTGGATGAGGTAGTAATACCACTGGCGGGAGATAAAAGGCAGCCAGGTAGACCTCACAAGGAAAGATATAAAACATTTGATGAAATAAACTCAAAGAAGTACAAGGTGTCATGTGGCAATTGTGGAGGTGAAGGGCATAACAAAAGAACTTGCAAGAATGCGCCGAAAAAGAAATGAATATCATGTAGCTAGAATAGTTATTCAAAATAAATGTTAGTGAACCCAAATTATCGGAATTTATTGTGTAACTGTTCTACGTTTTGACGATAATAAAGAAGTATAATCATATATTTGAGTGTTTGCACTATTTACATTTTTATGTATTCCATCAAGCATCAATTCTTTTCATTTTTATTGCATAGTTAAACTTTTGTAAAAGCTATATGGAAAACGTGTGATGTTAATAATGAAAACAATAAATGTAAACTGTTGGCAGATTGTAGTTATAATGTACTGTAAGTGTGTTCTAAATGTAGTACTCGGAATCACCTAATGGGAATTTGTAGTTAAACTGTAGTTCAATGTAGTTATATGCAATTGTAGTTATATGGAATTTTAGTTATATGTAGTTCAATTTTATAGTTATATGCAATTGTAGTTAAATTGTAGTCAGTTTGTAGTTAATTGTAGGTATTAATAAATATGTCTGAATAATGTATTTTTTTGTAGCTACTGGCTTATATGTGTAGCTGAAAACTACAAATGGAATTTCAAGGCAACTTCAATTCATGATTCTTCATTGTTCAAGATAAGAATTTTTAGCCGAAAACACATATGCTGTCGAATGGACGAAACGTTCATACAGCGCAAATGTACTGCAACAGTAGTTGGTAGCATTGTCGTTCCAATTTGTAGTTATATGCAATTGTAGTTATATGTAGTTCAGCTTGTAGTTATATGCAATTGTAGTTAAATTGTAGTCATTGTAGATAAATAATTTTTTCCCACAATAATTGTTGATGAGGGATGGCTAAATTATTTATCTGAGACCTACATACATTTCATCTTTATGCCATGTAAGAACGGACAGTTATATAAACTTACTAAATTGAAACTGAAGGTATTATATAAAAATAACTCCAACATTAAAGTGAAATTATAAGACAAAGCTGCTACGGCAAAAATGCTATTAGATAGCTCGAATACTCGAGTATAATGTATTCAATAAAAATTGTTGATTACAACCAAAATGACTTAATGATTACATTGTTTTCCAATTCAACTACCTAATACGTACAGAATAGTCTACTTCTTCTTTTGTTGAACTTTAGTCCTCTCATTCTTTGCCGGTGAACCCGTCCTCCTTGCAAGTCTGCCAGTAACCTCACTCTCACTGATTGAACCATCTGTTAGCTTCTTTGTGGCGTATCCCACAATAGAGCTCCATAGCGACTACGATGTTGGTCAATATCAGTAAGATCTTCCTTTGGGATAGACAAATCACCATTGCTAATATACTCCGCAAAAGCAGCCACAAATACACCACAATCCCTGTAGAATATGAGAATTTTTCATTAAATACCAACCGATAAAAAAAATTAATTAAACATATAGAAAGGGAGATTAGTTTTTTACAGTGAGCCTTCATTTTGTTGTGGAATCTCAGCAACCATCCATTGTATGTCGAGAGGGTCTGTAACTGGTTTCTCTATGTATGACTTTATAGTCTTGAAGTCAATGTCTTTGCGTTTACCATAGAAACCAGTGCATGACAAATAATGAGGAATAATGACTGAAAATTTTTCAACTAATGTTTGAACAGTTTGATTACGCTTTGCCCTCACCAATGAATCATAAACATAAAGTTGTCGGTCCTTTATGTCAAACACTAGCAACAACCAATGAAAGTTCTCTA
The DNA here is from genome assembly GCA_034376525.1 of Nicotiana benthamiana. Lineage (NCBI taxonomy): Eukaryota > Viridiplantae > Streptophyta > Magnoliopsida > Solanales > Solanaceae > Nicotiana > Nicotiana benthamiana. The sequence continues at coordinate 74,671,440 of CM067330.1, forward strand.
CAAGGTTAACAGGCATTAGGCCATATTCCACAAGATCCCATGCTACATTAGCAAGAATTCTATAGCCCATAATATATTCTCCAATATCATCTTCGGCTTTATCAACAGAAGCCTTTGATCCAGTGGAGCAGTAGTGAACTTCTCGTAGATTCTTTCAATTTTTGTCTTGAACAAGCAATCGGTTGTTGTAAACCTAGTTTGGATGTTGGGACCATATTTCCCCTTTTTTCTCAGATAGTACATAATAACATCAATGTGCTGCAAAAGTAAAAATGTAATTTACAATAAGTTGTAGTGTAGACAATCACATCTACAAAATAACTACATATTAACTACAATTAGAAACTATGAATAAATCTATCAGCTTGCTTCACTATAACAACGCCATAACTACAGATATATAACAGTGAGCCCAAGTGCATCACAAAATGTAATTTGATTGCACTTAGCATGAAAGATATAGAAAACAAGTACTATATCTACAATTGACCAATCATAATTACATAAGAAATACACATTACCTTCTTTTTTACACTGACTGTATGAGGTTCAAAAAAATAAATTTTACAGTTGAAGAATAAATATTAGCAACATATATATGATGTGTACAATATAACTATATTTAAACATAATAGTTAAAGACAAAACTGCAATTATAAACTATATACTTACTGTACTATTGATTACTTGTCCGGGATGAGCAAGGGCATAGAACCAGTCCTTCTTATCAATTTTCTCACAACCCCAAGTCCAATCAAGGATTGATTTGGTTATCCTTCTTTGAAAAGAAGTCTTTCCTCCTGTAATAATAATAGATTGAAACAAATACAAAAAAAATTCAAAAAGATTTACAACTTTAAAGTCTAAAAAGGTTGAAAGATGTAGAAAACAAGTACATACAGACAGTGTACATGTAAGCAACATACCTCCTAGATGCTTTGTCAGTGCTATGGTATAACCAGGTTGTGAACCTATCTATTAATTCAGGATCAACATCTTCACCAATGACACTTGTGAATGGGTGCTTTAGGTAAAAATTTTTGGCCCAACCGAGGTGCTGCTTTCAGTACTATAGAGTGGAGTGAATGGTGATCGTGCATGTTTTTCGGGTAACCTTGTTCTTCCTTGATGAAGGGGGGTTAAATCAACTTGTATGGGCTCACCATACATGACCAATTGTGAGAGGTTTTCCGGAAGTTCAAAATCATCCAATTTCACACCTTTCTTTTCAATTACTTCACGCACAACTCCAGTTTCCTCTTTTTTTTCAAGGCATTCATGGACAACTTCAGTCACTGTTACACCATGAATTGGTGACTGTGGAATGTTGTCTTCAACATTTGCTACATAAAAAATGAAATACTTAACAGCATCATACCATTGTATAATCAACTATTTTCTATTAAAAACTACATTATTAAGTAATACCTTCTTTTGCTACCTCAACTGCTTCTTGGAAGTCAGCATACAAGTCAACTTGTGGTTCAACATGTTGAGGAGAAGCGGGATCTGAAAAACAAAATCATCATCATCTACCATCAAGTTTTTCCCCTTGCGCTTGCGTTGTTTGTCGAGTTCTTTTTCTACTCCGGTAGCATCAACATTGTGCAAATGCTTGCTTCGCATTTCAGCACGGATTTGCCTTGGAGATGCACGACCTCTATTTTTTTCACTTGCATGGAGAGATTGTTGGTTTTTGGGTGGTGATTTAGGTGTTAAAACACCCAAATCAAAAGACGGAATATCGGGTAATACATCTTTGATTGTTGTTTCTTGGAGTATTTGCTTTTTTCACCATTTCTGAATTGAATACACTTTTAGGGATTGAAACTGTGGGGGATTGAGAAGAAATTCTCGAACTGGAATTTAGGGAAGTCTCGATAATGGTGAAACTACTTCAACCAGAGAGAGAAATCGTGGGTTTTGATAAAAAACGTGTGGGGGGGGGGGGGAGGGGGGAGGGTAATTAAAACAGGTCGTGGGTTTTGATAGGCAGAGAGAGAAGCGTGTGGAGATATAATCTAAGAAGATACACAGTTCCAAAAATCATGCCTACAATTAATGAGGCTATAATTAAAGACTTAAATAGAATTATGGTACATAAATTTAAAGTTGGTATGCTTAAATGTAATAAACACAAACCTTAAACATGGGAGGTAATAAGGTTTGCTATATGTATATATATATATATATATATATATATATATATATATATATATATATATATATATATATATATATATATATATATATATATATATATATATATATATATATATATATGTATGTAAAAATCCCTTTAATTAAAGGGGAAGGGTTTTGGGTCTAATTTAACTTGTTTTGGCCCTCTTGAGCCTTGGCCCAATTAAAAAATAAGTTAACTTTCTTTTTCTCTTTTGTTCTTCATTATTTCTTTGATTTTTTTTAAAAAAAATCTATTTGAATTAATTAAACAAGCTAAATAAAATCTTAAATTAGGCTCTACCTTAAATTATTTTATTAAGTTTATCTTACTCCTTTTATTAATTAATTTACACTTAAATGCTAAAATGTGGACATGACTATTGTACTAATTTTTGTGATTTTTGTTTAACAAGTGCAACTAAATTAAGAAATTAAATTTCTAAATTTAAGTAAAACCTAAGACGACATGACATTAAAATATGATAATTTTTTTATGATTTTAAAATATAAAAAATTTATGAAATGCAACTAAATAAAGAAAAACTTCTAAAGTCCCATAAAATTATTTTTGGTATATTTTAGGAGTTATTTTCATGTAGAAAAAAAATTAGGTACTCAGAACAACATAGTCCATTTTGACCGCCCATGGTACAGTGCAATTTTACGCCTATCCCTTTATTGTGGGTTATACGCTCCCTCTTCCTCTCTTGGTGGTAGAATTTCGCTGATTTTACGATGTATCCCTTAAGATTGGTGAGATCCCTTCTTCGGACTTTCCATAGTCTTGGTATGCATTTTTGTTATAGATATTATGCATATGTCGGGGCCCTGTTCCGGCAATGTTGCAGCACTTATATTCCTTTAGAGGATCCTAGACAAGTGTCGACTCATGTATAGTTTGGTATGCCTTGTCGGCTAGTTTTTGTTGTATAATCTTTCATGGTAGCGTGGTAGCTCGTACCTTATATATAGTTTCTTGATTATTTAGTCATCCCATGTTATGTATGTTCATGCTATCATCTTTTATTGTTGGTTGTCGATGATACATGTCTACCATTTATATTGATCTCGTCAGCCCTAAAAGATAATAAAGAAGGTTAGATAAAATGTACGTTGGTTCTCGACAAGTATGGCCGGGTGCTAGTCATAGCCTTCCAGTTTGGGTCGTGACATCTGGCCAATCAAATGCGGATGTGTCACACATTAATTTGATTGGTTGGAAAGAGTTTATCTTTATCATGACTCCTGCATCCACAACTATAAATAGGGTCTCCATAACACAAAAAGGACACCAGATATTATAACAAGAAGCAAGAGAGAGCTCATGGATTAAACGTTGCAAATTTCTCTACAAGTTTCAGACTTCAAGCAACCAAGTTCAAGTTTAAGAAATTAAGTTCAAGTTCAAGAACGAAGAACAAATCAAGTACTCAAGCTCAGAACGAAGTACAATTCAAGTATTCAAGATCAATAACGAAGTCAAATTTAACTACAAGGCGTTCAAGATCAAGGCTACTTGTTCGTGCTATAATTCGTGGCAACAATCAAAATGTTCGCATAGGATAAATCAAATTCAAATTCAAGCTCAAGCTCAAAGGCCCTTGTATTTATATTAGAAAAGTAGAATAAAAGGAATCATAGAGATTATACAATCAAATATTCGAAATAAAATACAATGATTGTTGTGATATTTTTTGTCTTGATTTTATTTTCTCGACACAATTTATTGTCTATACATGAATTTGACTATTCTCATTTGGCATGCTTGTTCTCTTTAAATAGCACTTGTAAGCTAAACCAACTTAGACGAGAAATAGAGAGAATAGTATGATATTCAGTGAAATCGAAATAAAAAGAAGTGAAATGAAGTTGAACGGAGGAAGTTTTCAACAGGCTTTTTAGGGACTAAGTTGCCAGAGCCGACAGTCAGGTTTTCCATTTTGTGAATGAGTTTTAATTTGTTTTGAGGTTTAATTCTGTAAGGTGAAATATTTTAAAGTGTTAGAGGTAATTGTACTACAAGCATTTAATTTTTATAAAACTTTTCTCAGATAGTCTACAAAGTATCTAATTGGCACATATATGATTTAGTTGAAGTGTCTGATAGGAACAACTTCATGTCTAAGTGTCCAAGTGATAAAAAGACCAAATTTCAGGGTCCAATTACGTATTCTCCCTTTTTGTTTTGTTAGGTTTTTTTTTTTTTTTTTTTTATTTCCCTACAGCCTCATGAATCGTTCAGTTCTTTCCGTTCTGGTCTGTATATAATGTGACACCGTGAGTATATGAATGGCAGGTAGAATATACCTTAGTAGTTGATATATTTTATTAGTATCTGAAAGTAGAAGATTTCGTGGTTTATTTTCTAATTTTGGTCTTATATGTGGTGTTTCCGATACTGGTCGTACAATATGTAATTGTTGATATTTTATTTACTACTAATAATTGGTACGTCCACGGTCCAACATGTTCAGATGTTTAGATAAATTCCTCTCCCCAATTAACATCTAAAAGGTGGAAGCTAGGTGGTAATAGTATGCATCCAGCTCAATTATTCTTTGATGTAGAACCAATTATGGACCACTTTTGCTCACAATTGTTTTATTGGAGCAGTATCTAATACATTAATCGAACTAAATTACATCAATGCTATTGATTTTTGTAAAAATAGCATGGGTTAGTCAGTTTTCGGATTGATCATTCAAATATAGGCATCATTTTGTAAAGTTATTAAAAATAGCTATTATTTTGTTACAATACGGAAAGTTCCAACATAATATACTAGAGATCTGTACATCTGTATATGAACTTCTAATATATTATATTGGATCGATATATTATACTAGAACTCCAGTATAATATACTAGATTTCCAGCATATTATATTGGAGTTCCAGTATATTATGCTGGAGTATTTTTCGGATTTTGAACAGTATTTTAGTTTAAATTTATTTTTATATAAAAAATAACTAAATTTTAATTATTTTTAAAACTATAACTATTTTTAAATGACCATTTGTAAATCTAACTATTTTTAAATTTTTTCCTTTGATATATGGGTCAGGGACCTGCCTAGTGAAGTTACTTGCATTCTACAATGGAACTAAATTCAGATTGGGATTTTTACCTATCGATACCATATAGCAAACCTTATTACCCCCCATGTTTAAGGTTTGTGTTTATTATATTTAAGCATACCAAATTTTAATTTATGTACCATAATTCAAATTAAGGGTATAATTATTGCTTCATTTATTCTATGCATGATTTTAGGAGCATTTATTCCTTTTCCCTTTTTTTTCCTCCTCTTCTCTTTAAAAATCCGATGTAAAAATGGTAAATAACAGCACACTAACAATGACAAGTATTAAACTATGATTGGCAAAGAGGTTGACGTTTGTCGAAGAAATTTAGTAAAAGTATTTCGCTCAAGACGTTTAATCTCTTCTTTATCATCTTAAAATATATTTAAATTTGATCAATTCTCGTTGCTGCCATATTTCAATGGTACTAGCTAGTACTATAATTCGTTTTCCTTCATTTTACTATAGCTTGTATATTTGTAAATATGTAACTAAGAATCCAATTGTTATTATACAAATCAAATTGAAGGCGTTGTAGAAACTCATACACTTCAAACTCATACAATACTTCTTCAAGTATTGTATTTAAAGAAGATTAAATACAAGTATCTTCATTTCAAAATTGAAATTTGAATATTAAGAATTGATTAAATTTGGTATGCTTAAATTCTTTGACACAAGATTGTAGTTAATTGTAGTATAAATATAACAATACAATTTAACTACAATTTATAATTTATCTACAAATTATCTACATTTTATCTACAATTCTACAATTTAACTACTATTTAACTACACTTTAACTACAATTTCTGGAAAAATATGCCTTCTTCTTCGACGAGTTTCAATCTGAAATTCAGTCAAAACCAAGTCTAATCTTCACCAAAACCCCTCAAAATTGAGATATAAACTCCTAAACATATCTTCCAAATCTACAATATATCTACAACTTATCTACAATTTATCTATATTTTATCTACAATTTATCTACAATTCTATAATTTAACTACAATTGAACTATAATTTAACTACAATTTCTGGAAAAATATGTCTTCTTCTTCTTCGACGAGTTTCAATCTAAAAATCAGTCAAAACCAAGTCTAATCTTCACCAAAACCCCTCAAAATTGAGATATAAACTCCTAAACATATCTTCCCAATCTACAATTTATCTACAACTTATCTACAATTTATCTATATTTTATCTACAATTCTTTAATTTAACTACAATTGAACTACAATTTAACTACAATTTCTGGAAAAATATGTCTTCTTTTTCGACGAGTTTCAATCTGAAAATCAGTCAAAACCAAGTCTAATCTTCACCAAAACCCCTCATAATTGAGATATAAACTCCTAAACATATTTCGAATTATTTACAACAACACCCAATCCAAACAAATAATGATTTTTGAAAATCTAAATTTGAATTCAAAGCTTTCAAGATTTTTTATGGCTATCAATGGTGGAAAATATATGGAGAATGAGAGAATTACGCTGCAATAGATTTTCTTCCGTTTTAAATTTTGAAATTAATGATGATAAAATCACCATTAAATGTGATTCCGACAAATTTTTACATATGTATAACGATGCGTATGCTATTGTTTACCATTAAATTCAGTTTTTTTACATTTAATGGTAATCATATATATAACGATGTGTATGCTATTGTTTATCATTAAATCCAGAATTATGTGTTAAATCCCACAGAGAAACACATAATTATCATTGCCTAGCATTATAAGCATGTTCTCGTTGAATCAAAATGAGAATTACATGTCCGGAAAAAGAAAAATAGTACCTTAGTAGCACTAATAAGTCCTTAAACAGGGTAATCACATTTTAATATGGTGATAGCACCATTAAATCCAGATTTTTACATAAATTTTGAAATTAATGGTGATAGAATCACCATTAAATGTGATTCCAACAAATTTGGAGCTTTTTTAGTGTAGAATCTATCTATTTTTGGTTTGGTACAATTTTTGTAAACAAAACATGGTATAGGCGGGTAAATACCAAATCATACACAATTTTGGTAATAAGGTTTGCTATATGGTATATATATGTAAAAATCCCATTCAGATTTGGGTACATCCAATGGGCCGTTACAATAGGCAAATGCATGTTCATATCGTGGTCTTTCAATAGCATTTATATTTAGGGATTTTTACATTCCTATATCATATAGGAAATCTTTTTACTTTTCATGTTTAAGGTTTGATTTAATTACAAACTCGTATACCAAATTACCAATCCTATGACATACTTAATTAATGATCTAATTAATGGGCAGATTTTACTCCTTAATTAAAGATATCCATATATCCAATGTTTCTCTCTCCCCTTAATTCCTACATTTCTTTCTCCTAATCCCAACGTCATTTTCTCCCTCACATTTTTTTCTCTTCTCCATTACTTCTTCTTCTCAAAAAATACAAAGATGAGACCCATTGAGTATAATCAGATTTTTAGCCAAAGAGATTCAATATGAAACCCATCGTTTCGATTATTGAAATTTCTGGCAATTGTCAGATATTGTTCTGAATATTAACAAGTACGAGATCGAGAGTAGATATATGATACAGAAGACTTCCTCAATCGATCAATCAATAATTCTCAATTGTAAATTTATGGTGTAGCCATATGAATCTTCTGTAAGTGTGATAGTATGGGTGTAATTGTAGTTTATTTGTAATTTTTTGTAGAAATTTTGTATATGAAGAGCAAATTTTAGTATCAACTTTTTTTTTTCACATAAGATTGTAGTTTAATTTGTAGTATAAATGTAGTAATTTTGTAGATACCCTTTAAAACAGTACAACTTTATACAATACTTAAACCGATTTACAGTTTATTTGTAGTTTTTTTTTGTAGAAATTTTGTAGATGAAGAGAAAATTTTATAGTCAACATTTTTTCAACATAGACTGTAGTGTAATTCTAGTATAAATATAGTCATTTTGTAGATACCCTTCAAAATAATACTGCTTTATACATACGTAAAGTGATTTGTAGTTTATTTGTAGTTTTTTTTTAGAAAATTTGTAGATTAGGAAAAAAATTTGTAGTCAATATTTTTTTTCAATAAAGTTTACAGTTTAATTGTAGTATAAATGTAGTAGTTTGTGGATACCATTAAAACAATATTGAAAAAATATTTAGTTCCAAAGTTTTAGCTGCCTAATTTGGAAGGAATACGCTATGCAAATATTTATCTCAGATTTGTAGGCGCCTAATTTGGAAGGAATCAATTCTTAATATTGGGTATTTAATGAATAGTATAACTTTTGTAGCAAAAATATAAACATGGCGGGTAATAATGAAAATATTCACATTTTTAGTAATAAAGTTTCATATATGGCATAGATAGGAAAAAATCCCTTATATTTAAGAGGAATTTTCATAAAATATTATCTTTTAGCTATATATATATATAGATATATATATATATATATATATATATATATATATATATATATATATATATATATATATTATTTGTTATATTACGGATTATAGATACTTTTTATATGGTTATAAGATATATTTGATGTATTTAAACTATTGTATTCATAAATATAGTAGCAAAAATAGGCGTGAATCAGGGAAGTCCAGCTAATCAGTTGTTGTATTCGAATGTATTCGACTGTATTCATGGAGTGAAACATAGGATTACAGTTGGACAGATTATTGTATTCGACTTTACTCACTGCTCGAAATAGGGGATTGCACTGTTTTTAAAACGGAAAGTGAATCAATAACATAATAGACTCCTAATACAACTCAACAAACTCAATTATAACACATAATTTTTGTATTTTTAGTTATAAAAAAGATTCTCAACCGAAAAAATACCCCAAAAACATAGCAATCTTTAGAGAAATTATGTAATACATCTGAGTACATAAATTATATTATTTAAAAAAACTTATGAATACATTCATGGCATATAGCGAGACAGTTAATACAATGAAATACATAGAATACAACGGGATACATTTTAATACAATGAGAAAAAAGATAGTGAATACAATGAAATACATCTTGGAAATGAAAAGTTTTCCCATTCCACAAATTAGCTCTGGATTGCGGGGACTCTTCTTTGCGGCCATTGGTGAAAGTTGATCGGAGGAAGAGATCATAAATTTTAGTGAGACGGGCAAAGAGAATGAGATATATTAAAGTAGAGAGAGAAAAAAATAGTGTAACTGATTAGCATATTTAGTGGCTTAGGACTATGAGGTAACCAAAATTAAATATTTTGTTATAAACCTTAAAAGATATCTATAGGATATAATTTTTTTGAATGATATTTATTTAAAATAAATAAGGTGTTAATCCCCGAGACATCAAAATTTTTTCGGCTCTAGATCCGCTCTTTGTAAATTTCATATTGCCTCGTTGAAGGCTTGCGAGTTCAAAGTTTCCAACCCAGAGGTCATACATCTTCGAGTTTTTGATAGTGTTTGGGAAATTCCTGGCCCTCGGCCGTTTTTGTTTTTGTAAAAATAACAAACTTCTTTGAAGCACAAAGCTTTTTTGGTGGTAAAAGATACTCATTTAATTACTTGGAACAATTATACATGTTTTCAGCATCAAGGGTTCGATTATTCTAAATGGAAACGGTTCATTTGGCCGTTTGGTCCAATACATCATTTTCCTATCGAGAAACTCTTTGGCTCATCTTGACTTCTCCGGGGAGGTGATCTCCTTGGGGGATGTCCCCCAGTTTTCGAGGTTGATTGAAGAGAAGTCTTGAATATTTGTTAAGTTTCTCCTTAGGTAGCATATAGATGTTGCCTCATTAAAAACCTTGTCGGTAAAACCCTTCATGGGATAAAATCCGATCAAAGGAAAAGAGTGCAGTGCATGCTTTGAACCTAAGGTCTTCAAGCTGGAGGGTGATTCGACTCCAACCGGATACCTGCACGTAGGTTAGTGTAAGGCATAAACAAAAAGGGAGACGGTTATACCTTACTAGTGATGGCGCTTCGAGCCTCTATATTCTTCAAATGTTTGCTCCCGGGATGCTGTATGGTCCTTTGCTAATTGACTTGGGTGCAACCAAGAATGTCGCTCATGATTGCTACTTTGATGTTTGCTTATCCTTTGGCTCATTCGATGTTAAAGGTTTCGATGCTGGTGCACATCATGCACCGCGAATATCTCTCTTGTTGCATGCTGCTCCCTGTATATAATTTTTATTCCATCCTTCATTGGAAACTTCATCATTTGATGAAGGTTTGATGACACTGCTCTCATGTAGTGTATACATGGCCTTCCACGCAAATTATTGTACCTCACGTCTCCTTCGATGACATGAAACTTGACATTTTGTGTTGTGATGGCCACGTTGATCGGGAGGGTAATTTTCCTTTTTGTTATGTTGCTCGCTATGTTGAATCCATTAAGGACTCAAAGGGCGAGCACGATCTAGTCAACCAGTCCGGGCTGCTTCACCACCTCGGCCTGATAATGTTGGATGAGCTACTTGGATTCACAAGCACACACTTAATTTGAAATGTATTCACAAGAAAAGAAATTACCAATGCATGGTTATGAGGATGAGACAGGGCCTCGATGTCCTCATTGCTGAATATGATAGCATCCTTGGATATTTAACCTCGAGTTCACTTTTCCCTTGGGATGGATATTTTTTTCTGTTTGACAATGGGTTACTATGGGATCTAGATTCCTCCAACGATCATATGGATGACGTGTTGAGGCTCTATTGTTTCATTTTTCCTTTTGGCCTCTCTTTCCCCAAATTGATTTTTGGCTCGGTCACTGAGGAACCCTCGGAGGTGCCCTTTGTTAATTAGTCGGATACACTTTTGCTCAGATTTATCGGCAATCTTCGGTCCTATGACCGTGTGTGCCGTGAAATTCGCACACCAAGTTGGGGTTCCTTTGCGACAGATCTGATAATATGGGTTTTGACCACTTGGTGTCTTTGATTTTACTGATGGTAGATACGATGTTCGAAACATCAACATTGAATTTGTACTTAGATAATCGGGTCGGTCCTCTGTGTTTGTCGAATCCGGATCTACTCATGAGTCCTCGAGGATTCTGACCTTGATTTGCCTTTCATTCATTTTGGGATATGTTGCACCTTGGGGTGTTTCTTCGATCTTCAATGTATGGTTGGTACCTTTCGTTGTTTGGCCTTGGTTCCTTTTCCAGAAGCCTACTAGGATATATTGAGCCCGATAGGGCTCCTAGTTGGTCATTATACACGACTAAAATCATAGAGTTCGATTTTATGGTCATTATGGCACTTCGTAAAGACTGTCCCTAGAAGGCTTGATGCTCAGCTCGATGTTCGATCGGGAGAGTGTGAATCGATGCCTATGATGGACAAACGGGAGGTTCCCAAGACACGTGGTTAAAGCTAACTAAGCCTATTAGGCTAGTACAAGCCCGTACCATGGCATTAAATGGCTGTACCAGCCTCAAATCCTTGTAATAAATACATCTACACTATGTTGAGATTCCATATTTCATATATATATATATATATATATATATATATATATATATATATATATATATATATATATATATATATATATATATATATATATATATATAGGGGACCCTTATCATTTTGTAGAATACACTTGATATTCTATACAAGAACAAGAACATTCTTCGCTCTTTAACTTAAAGATATCCTTGGTTTTGTTACTTATATTTATTATCTTGCTTATATTTATTATATTCCATTGATTGTTCTTCACTTATTACTCAACATTGATCATAAAGAGCCTTCATCAAAGCTCCAAAAAATATTGGTCCTTCATTGATCAGACATAGCCTAACGCTTAGCTTGACCTCGAAGGCCCGATTCTCAGTCACTCAGTTTGTTTGACACGCTACCTTCAAGCTCATATCTTATTTTCTAGTTCACGCTTAGCATCTACTCGTAACAACTAGCATAAAAATAAATCACGTATTTTTAGGATCACAAAAACAAATCTATCTACAATTACCATTTTCAAGATAAACAGTCGTCCATGACCCTTATCTTCGATTGACATCGGTTGTGCACATCCGACCAAGTCACGGCGAGATATTCAACCAAGTTCTATTTTAGCTGCTTTGAAGCTACCGAGTTTTGTTCATTCAAGCCTTGGGTGAAGGCATGCACTACCCAGTCATCGGAGACAGGTGGTAATTCCATTTGCTCCATTTGAAAGCAAGATACAAACTCCCGTAGCATCTCGTTTTCTCTTTGTTTGATTTTGAAGATGTCGGATTTTCTTGTAGCAACATTGATGGCATCGGAGTGTGCCTTTATAAAATAATCTGCCAGTATGACAAATGAGTCTATCGAATTCGGGAATAGATTGTGATACCACATTATGGCCCATTTTGAAAGTGTTTCTCCGAATTAATTTAATAGGACGAATTCAATCTCATCGTCCTTTAGGTCATTTCCCTTTACAACACAAGTGTAAGTAGTGATGTACTCGTTGGGGTTTGAGGTTCCATTGTACTTCGGGATATCGGGCATTCTGAATTTCTTCGGGATGGGCTTTGGAGAAGCATTATGGGGATGGCTTTTGTATGAATTTCTTTGAATCTACACCCTTCAAATCGGGGGTGCTCCCGGAATCTGGTCGACCCTTGAATTGTAGGTCTCCACCTTTTTGTCACTGGCTTCTATCTTCTTTTCGCCCGATTCAATCCTCTTTGTGAGGTCTCGAACATCTTTATTATAGCGGGGTCAGCTGCTGAGCCATTGTTGTTTGACCTTTCTGGTACCTGTTCGGCTCAAGGAGCCATTTTCGGTGCTGCTGTGCTTGGAGTTTTTTGCTGACTTTGCAGTTGAGCAATCGCCGGTTGCTGTGCCTGCAACATCTCAAAAGTGACATGAAGGATCACCTCTTGTTCCTCCTGAGCCGGGGTTTTTTGAGCTTCTTATTGGTTTTCTTGGTGTATACAACTATTAGTGTGTGAGCTTATATTGACGTGTTGGGCGTTGTCTGAGACCACGTCCATGGGAATTGGTTCTGGTGCATCCTCAGGGTTTTGTAGCAGTATACCGATGCCTGGAACAACTACACCTTTCTCTCCATGGTCATCAGGAGCGTTGTTTTTTTGTGCATTCACTGAGTTAGACATTCTGACCTGAAATCAAAGATTTTTGGACAAGAAAAAGTATGAAGAATAACTTGTGTTTTTCAGTAAACCTGCACGAAAACAATTACTATTATTTTTATCCCCACGGTGGGAGCCAAATTGTTTACCTTAAAAATGATAAACACAATTAGATTTGATTTGTTGTTCTAAAAATACGTAATTTATTTTTATGCTGGTCTTTGAATAATAGATGCTAACTACTGAAAATTGGACCTATGGGCACAAGTTATTTATGCATGGTTGTACGACCGCTCTATTGCAACGGCCTGAACTGTCGCAAAGGTATCCTGATCCTTCCGAACACTTTCGCAATGAAATCTTGCATTAACTATAAAAACCGCTGCAATAGATGTGTAAAGTTTCGAATTTCTTGAATGGTGATAATTTATGTGCGTATTTTTTTGTATCTAGGGTTTTGAATTTTATTTTCTACTGGTTAGAGTCCTAAAATGACATTCTTGTTAGAAGAAACAGAGAAACCCATGCTTATAGTCCAAAAATTAGTGATAATGGAGAAAATGATACACTTGCTGTGAAAGTATTTGCAGTTTTTCTGTAGTCATCTTCCTCGTTGAAGCTTGGAGACCATCTAAATACAATATTCGATCTGAGTTGGAGACCATCAGTAGTTGATAATATGGCATACACTCAGATCATTATTTGTATGACTAGATAATTATACTAAAAAGCAGTTTGGTGAATTGATTGAAAATTTTGAAGCTAAAACTTATATCTGTATGCACTTTAAGCTACTAACTTTACGTGTAAAGTATCAAGGGTTCAGTCAGCTTCTTTTTTTTTTTTTTTTAATTTGCACTGGGTGTCCGAGTCTCTTCGAGCCCCGACTAATTCCGGGGGTGCACAGGCCCTTGGCAAGGAGTTTCTCGCAAGTGCACTACGGTTAATTCAGGTTTTACTCAGTCTGATGACCCTCAAAAATTGTTTGCACCTAATGAATTTCGAACTTGAGACCTTAAAAGGAAGCAAACCTCAAGGTTCAAGTCAGTTGTCACCGGTCAGCTTCTTTTCTCTATTTCATGTGAAAATGTCTTCTTAGTCGATCCTGTGGTTCTGTTTTGCTTTTGTAATTCACAGGTTGTCTTTTTATTTTGAAAAGGATATTAGTGGCTCTGTTTATCGAATTAATCGTCAACTACTGTTATTCATATACGTTGTCTCTTTTTTCTTGCCAACTATACTCTATTACGATTCACTAAGTTTTTGAACATGTTTGGCAATATATTTTCTCTAATCTGCAGCAATTGATACACAACACGTATATGTACTTACCTTGTTTAGTATCAGTTTCTTCTCTTTCAACTGATAGTTATATATTAGTAGCTTTATGTGTGATGTATAATTTTAGTTTGGTACTATAACTTGAAAACAAAACAACATCGTAAAGAATTTACTGAAACTGGAATGTAATGGTTGTTGTGGTAAGTTTTGTTTTTCATATATGAGTTTGGAGTTCTTACACTTTTATGTTTCAATAGACTTATCTTTTTGTCATATATCTGATGAAGATTAAGGAAAAGACTTTCTATAAAGATCAGTAGTTAAATAATATGTAAATCTCCAGATAGCATATCCTTTTTGTTTTTGTTTTGAGTGCAAAATATTATGGTAAGGCTTCCTGAACTTACCATTGTTTTGTTATGTGCCAGGAATTAGTGTTGCTAGTTGCTAGAAATACAGTCTATAGAAATCAAGGTCATGCTAGGATTTGGGCAAACTGATACCTTCTTCTTCTTTTTGTAAATCTTTTTGTCCGAACAACTTAGGGATACAACCTCTCTATCCTCACAAGGTAGGGGTAAGGTCTGCATAAATACTACTTTCCTAGACAACTGTGTGGAATAATACTAGGTATATTATTGTTGTTGTTGTTTGAACAACTTGCTGTTATAATCAGTTTACTAATATAAACTGATGCGGTTAGCGTGCTCTTGAATCATTTTGTTTGCATAATCCTTTTTCTTTTTGTGCTAATTCTGATAGTTCCTCCTGTAAAGGACTCTTTTTGTTGTTGAAGTATTTTTCTAGTTTCTAATGTTATGTTGTCTATTTCATTTACTGCCTTCTAGTTGGGTATGCAACTCTGCCAATGTTTCACTTTTGATTGTTGGTAGTTCAACATTTAGACCAGCATCTTGCAATGGAAAGGAAAGCAGTAGATCATCTATGGTATATTATTTATGCTTTTGTGGTTTATACATCATTCCATGTGATAATTTCTTTTCATGGATTCCAGGTAATTGAAGAAAAGAACTTTAGCATACTTCCAATAAATAACTCTTTTATTGCCCACATGACATATTGCTTGGTTCAGTTTAAAAACTCTACCCTATTCCACAAGAGCAATGCTTATCCTGGACCTCACTATTTATATTTTAGCATTCAACTAAATTTATTTTATGCCTTTTATTTTTTAATTAATTGTATGTAACCAAATCTAGTAATGATTGGATTTTTGATGGTTTTGTTGGTGAAGCTAATGAACAAGGGTAGATGAATACGATGAAGACCTTGCTGAAGAGTATTAGTTGATCGCTCATAGACTTTAAGATGTTGTAGAATCTTGTATTTTAAATTATTTTGCAATCTTATGTATTAACTCTTAAATTGTATAACAATATTACGTATTTTGCTTTTATATATAAATAATAATAATAATTGATTATGTTGGATTCCGATTTTGTCGGTGAGTATTTCCTTTGTGATTTATATTAGTTTTAAGATATTATATTTTATTATATACGGTTGCAATATTCTAAGGCAAGGAGCCAAACCCAATTTTTTCCCTCTCTTTTGGGTTCACCTTTAGTCTATGCCCTTTTTAAGCGCCTCTCCAAACGGACTGAACACCAGTGGGACAAGAAGGAAAATTTACATAAATATCCCAAATAAATTTTAATTTACTAACTTCTAGCCATTAGTCATAGACTTATTAAAACTAGCCAACAAAAATTAAAAAACTAAATAATAGGATTCTTTCTATCAAAGAATCGCATGCAAAAATCACCTTTCATATTTTTATGCGTGATTAGCAATACTAGATACAAGATGAAAAGGAAATTTCATAGACGGGGTAGCAAATAAGGTGATGAAATACAAAAATCTATGCAATATTCCAAAAATCTAAACAAAAAGGGAATTTTTTCAATAGGTATAGATGAAATTCATTGAAATATTTAGATAAGTCAATATACAAAAATTGAGGAAGATTGGAGGTGATTTGGACTGGTTTTGTATTAAAATTCGTGATTAAATCGAGTTCTAAAAATACCTCTTTGACACATGTATCAAACATGTATCAGACATGTACTCACACACAAGTATACATGGATATACATGTGTGATACACAAATGATACACATATAATTTTTTTTTCATATTCAGCTTTTACTTCGAATTTTCAATTCAAACCACCTCAAAACTATACCAAATCATCCAAAATTGATATTCAAGCTCCTTATGTTGTGACCAATCTATTCTAATAACACACACTCAAAACAAAGCAAAAAATTGATATTTTTTTTATACAAATAGCTAATTGTCTAATTTGGCTAATATTAGTAGTATTTTATCAATTGATCAATTTTTGTAATGAGCTACTTATAAATGGACATAGCTGATAATACCTGAACAAGAATGCTCACCTTCTAGCTTAATTTATTTTAATTTGTGATAAGAAGGAAAGAAAAGAATTTATGACATTAACATCACCACGGGAGTAATGTACTTAATAAATTTTCTTTTCTTGGCATTACTAAAGATTCATTAAAAGGTTGTCCTCTCTCTCGCCATTTCCATTCCACACAAAACTTTGAGAGAGAATTAAGGGATCGTTTAGCAAGAGGTAGTAGAAAAAATAATGTAGATAATAGTTCTATATATTACTAATACCTTATTTAGTATATTTTTTCAATTTTTGTGTATTACTTATACATTATACTTGGTATTTTCCTATATATAAGTAACGCATAGAAAATCATGGTATTAGTAATGCCAAGGCTATAATGCATGCATTAGTATGGTTAAAGATAAAATTATTCTTAAAGTCCCTTAAAGCTAAAGAATATGGAGGACATGTTTTGTAAACACCATTTTTTCTTAAAAATCATGATATGCATTATAATTGTAATACACCACACCAAACAGTAGATAAGAAATACTATATGCACAACTAATGCTTGCATTGCTAACCCATGCATTACTAATACACCTTATTCTGCACTATTCTTATACACCATACCACACGACCCCTAAGCTTAAAAATATGTGTGTTGGTGGAAAAATAGATATGACACGTGGATTAATGATATGTTGAGAGGTCAAATTTGAATAAGATCAATAAAGAAGAATAATGAGGCACAGTTAAAACACCCACGGGTTTATTTACAAAATATGCCATATCTGATAAATTGGGAAAGAAGAGATAGGCACGGGATGCATGAAGAATACAAAAGAGGAAGAATCATTGACAGTTACGGATATGGGAAGGAAACCAGCATAATCCTTGACTCTACACGGTTATCTATTATTGACATAACCATTATAATAGTTTGAGTAACATGCAATTAATGTAGTTAATAATAGTAACGAGCATGAATTAGGGAAAAATAATTATACATTATAACTTTATATTAACTATCCTTACCATACTTTGTATGATCATCAATGCATTCTCGAATATATACAATCTATTTTTACTTTTGCTTCTCCGCTTGATTGAAGATTTTTACTCTCAATTCTTGTAAGAAAACTACAAAAAATAAAAAATAAAAGCCTTTCTTTCCTTTGTTTATTGACTATTTGCTTTTTATTTTTTTATTCTTCTATATTTGAAAAAGTGAAGTAAACTTGGATATAAAAGCGCAACTTATTTCAATATTTACTTTGACCATAAAAGCATTTTTAGTTAAATAAATTGGTTCCGTTACGAAAAATCTAGTCCTTTTGACTTTTCATATTTTATTTTTAACAACAAAATATGTCTGTAACGAACGAATTGTTTGGGTGGGTGATGAGGATCAAGGAAGGCAACATGGTGGAACTCAACCACGCACAACTATTGTATAATGTTCCAGAGAAAATTCATCTGAAAAATTTGCTAACCGTAATACTGCTCAACAAATTGATGACAAGCAAATGAGCAAGACAACTGGAAGCAGTTAATTGCTCAGCAGATCGGTGAAGCTTTGCATGCTTTTGCAAGTGAATTGTCAAGTGTTGCTATAGCACCACCTCTAGTAAATACAACCGTGTAAACTCTCCTTCAGGTCTTGAAAACTTTGAAAGTGGGAAAATTCCAAATTTGGAGCCGGAGAGTCAGGTACACCAAATAATTCTAAATTATAAAAGTTGGTATTAACTTTATAGAAGCCGCTCAAGGAGCAAAATGAGCGGATAGAATGAACACCAGTAGTACCGCCCATGATCAAAGGTCTAGATATTAAAAGATATTTGCAACAACCTTGACAGCTGAGTGCAGCACAGTTGGAAATTTCAAAAAAATTTAAAATGCTCAATGTTCCTAAGTATGATGGGACTACTGACTCGCGAGACCACGTTACGACATTTACCATAGGAATCAAGGACAATAATTTAACTAAGCTGGAATTTGAATAAGTTTTGCTGAAATTATTTTTGCGAAACCCTTACAAAAAGAGCTTTAACTTGGTATTTACTCTTGCTTGAAAATTCTATTGATTCTTTTGTTGAGCTTACAGATTCATTTATGAAAGCATATTCAGGAAATGAAATGGTAGAAAAGACACTAAAAGATATCTTCAAAATAAATATATAGAGTATAGAATTGCTTAGAGAATTTGCAGATCGATTCCAGTGAGAGAGAATGATGTTACCATGTATATCCGATAATTTTGCAGCTATGACATTTGCAATTAATTTGATAAGAAAAGTTCAGAATCTACTAGAAGATAAAAAGAAAGATGGGAGTATCTTTCCACCACTTGGAATGATGTATATAATTGATGCAACACAAAGTTATGCATAGATGAAGACACAGTGTCCCAGCCAAAGATAGAAGAAAGGTTCGGATCTAGACGTCAAGAAACGGAAAGATGTTTGAAAAAAATTATATGCCTTACATGGGACCCGCATGATGAGATTCGGGATCAAAATAGGAACAAACATAGTTTGATCTAAGATTGAGTCAAAAAGAGACGAGTTATTCTTCCTGGTTCAATAAGGAACGCGATATAGGAAAAATAAACGACCAAAATTCTCGATCAAAAATAGGAGATTATAATTTCAACATCTGTACGTCCGAGATGGTAGCTGTACTGAGAGGTATGAGTGATAAAGTGTGACGACTAAAAGAGATGAAACCAGATTCTAGCAAAAGAAGTCAGGAATTCTAATGTGAATTTCATAATGATCATGGACATAGAACAACACATTGCAGGATATTGCAAACGGAAGTTTAATATTTACTAAGAAAAGGTTACCTCAATGATCTTTTTAGTAAAAAAGAAAAATAATTTTATATGAAAAACAGGTAAGAACCACCAAGACCTCCGTCTCCGAAAAGGACGATAAATGTTTTAACTGGGAAGGGGGGGGGTTAAGGATTTCAACGGAGTAACATACACGTCAGCAAAAAAGAAAAGCAAGATCTCAAATACCCATGGAAAATGGGTTCGTCAAGTTTTGGAAGGAGACAACATGACCTTTGACGATGAAGATGCGGATGGCTTGATCATCCACCATAACGATACACTGATAATATCTTTACTTGTTCATGACCCAGGTAGCTCTGTGAATATCATGCTACTAAGAGTAGTGAATGAGATGCAAGTGACCAATCATATCATACTATTTTGATAATTCAAGTGTCGTAACAAAGGAAAATTATGTTGGCAATGTATGCAGTGGGAGTTGTCAAGTATACTAAATTTCAAGTGGTGGATGTAGACATGACTTATAATATAATTTTAGAAAGGTCATAAATTTATGACATAAATACAATATCGTCAATATTGCATTAGGTAATCAATTTCCATCACAATGGGGGATTCGTCAAATTAGAGGAGATCAATCGGAAGCGCAAGAAATCAACACAATCAAAATAGCAAGTGGGACACTCAAAGACAGAGACGAGAAACAACTGTTACAAAATTCGATTGAGGAGAATTTATCTTCAACCTCAATTGAAAATCCTAAAAATGAAGCTGATATAGATTAAATGTCCAATGTGATCCAAGAGCAAAAGAAGAACGAAAATATCAAAACAACCATGAAGGAGCTTGAAGTTATTATATTGTTTGATCACTGCCCTGATAGAAAAGTTTATATCGGAACCAACCTGAGCTTGGAGATGAAAAGAAAGTGAATTGAATTCTTACGTGCTAATTTCGATTGTTGCTTGGTTGCATTTAGGCATTAAAAGTATACCACCAGAGGTAAGGACTCATTAATTGAAGGAAAATCCATTACACCCCCTATAAAGTAAAAGAAACGAAAGAAAGAAGCATTTAAAAATCAGGTATTTCAAGACGAGGTAAAGTAACCTGGTTGGTCAGCTAATACTGTTGTAGTCCCAAAAACGAATAGGAAGTGGTGAGTGCGTGTGGCCTATGATGATCTAAATAAAGCATGTACCAAAGATTCATTTCCTTGACTATATATAGAGCAACTAATTGACATTACATGAGGTCATGATCTTTTGAGTTTTTTTCGATGTGTATTCTGGTTATAACCAAATAAAAATGAATCCTCTAGATGAGGAAAATACTTCTTTTATTACAGATAGGGGAACTTACTGCTACAAGGTTATGCTATTTAGTTTGAAGAATGTCGGAGTTACATACCAAAGGTCGGTGACCAAAATATTCCAAGAACACTTGGGAAAAATCATGAAAGTCTACATTGACAATATGTCGATAAAATCAGAATGAGCAGGAGACTATTCCAGCATTTAAATGATACCATTGAGATATTCCACAAGTATAACATGAAGTTGAACTTGGATAAATACGCCTTTGGTATGGCGTCAAGTAAGTTTTTTGGGTTTTCATGTTTCAAAAAGGGGGATCATAGTAAATTCCGCTCAAGTCAAGTGAATCGATGAAATATGTGATGTGCTAACAAGCAAAAAGGAAATACAGAGGCTAACAGGTAGAGTAGCAGCTCTGGGGAGATTTTTATCTAAATTCTTAGAGAAGTGTTTTAAATTATTTTCAATATTAAAAGTAAAAAATCAATTTGAATGGACCGCCGAATATCGACAAACTTCGAAGGATTTGAAATCATATTTATAAAAACTGCCCCTTTTATCAAAACCAAGAGATATAGAAAGGTTACTCGTCTAATTAGTTGTATCATATGTAGTAGTAAGTGCGGTACTTGAGTGAGAAAATAAAGGTAAGCAATCTCCAATCTATTATATTGACAAATGTTTACTGGATGTTGAAATACGATATCCTCATTTAGAAAAACTAGCAGTAGCATTAGTTATGGAATAAAAAAATACGATCTTATTTTCAATGTCATCCTATTTCTGTCATAACTGCTTTTTTTGTTAAGGATTATATTGCATAAACATGAGTTATCAAGGAAAATAGTATTATCTAATGGCCCAAAACTGCCATTAAATCTAAAGCATTAGCGAATCTCGTAGCAGATTTTAAGTCGAAGCTCGAACCTACTTCATGAAGCTGAGAAAGAGGTACGAGTATTTGTCGAATCTAATCTAGGAACTTGGACCATACCTACTGATGGGTCCTTAAATATAAAGGAATAGATTTGGGAATTCTATTTCACGTACAAGAGAGATTATTAGGCAAGCAATAATGTGCTACCCAATTACTAATAATGAAGCTGAGTATGAGACAGTAATGGTAGGTTTTGAACTTGCAAGAGAGTGAGGGATTGAGCAAGTTAAAATAAAAATGATTTGTTGCTTGTGATAAATCAAATACCAAAGGAAGAAACACAGAAGCTGATGTTTTAGCAAATATAGGGTCTGTGGCTGATGTGTCCAACATAGAAAACGCAATTGTGGTGCACTTGTTTCATTCAGCCTTTAATCAAACCAAGAATGAAGTAATTTGAATAATTCAACTTGGTATTGGAGAAATAAATTTGTGAATTATCTATAGAATGAAATATTACCCAAAGATATAAAGAAATCCCTTTAGTTGCGAATGAAAACAACTCAATAATACTCATAATAGAAAGCAATTTATATCGCAAAATGTTTGGGGTACCCTTAGCACGGTGCCTTGGTCCCTCACCAATTGAATATGTAGTGAGAGAAGTACATGAAGGATATTGTAGAAATCATGCCTGAGACAGTTGTTGGTAAAAACATTAATAAGAGCATGATATAATTGGCAAAAAAAAAAAAGAAGACGAAGCGAAAATATTTGTAATGAGGCACGATAAATGTCAACAATATGCAAAAAATATGCATCAACTATCAGAGTTGCTTCATTCTATCACAGCACCATGACCGTTTATGAGGTGGGGGATGGATATTGTAGGTCTTTTACCTATAGCACCAAGAAAGGTATGATTTTTATTAATTTTAACTAATTATTTTTCGAAGTGGGTGGAAGTTTGTGCCTTTAAACAAGTACGAGAATAGGAAGTTGTTGACTTCATTTGGAGAAATATAATATGTCAATTTGGAGTCCAAAGGAAAATCTTCTTTGATAATGGGACACAATTCATGGGTGCAAAGGTTACTGATTTTTTTAAAGTTGGAAAATTAAATTGCTTCAACACCATATCATCCTGTAAATAATGGACAAGCAGAGTTGACAAATAAAATCATTGTCAGTAATATAAAGAAATAGTTAGAAGAGTCAATTGGGATGGTAGGGTGGTGACTAAGCTGGTGTGGGAGGGGCTGGTGGTGGTGTTATTGGTTCCAAGATTGGGAAGTGGGGCTCTGGAAAGATGTATGGTTGAATCCAAGGGGTTTGTAAAGTTGGTGAAGGGTAGAATAGGAGTTGTATGCGATGTGGATAAATTTGAGTGGGATCCCAGTATGGCATTGGTAGATTGAGAGGTTGATAAGGTGCAAGATGGGGTGCTCGAATCATCGACCAATGGTACCTTCTATACATGTTTGTTCCTAGTTGCATTCCTTCAGCCATTATCTGTGCTAAATCCATTGGATTGTTGATGAGTATGGTCATATCCTGTTGATTGACCTCCATTTTGAACATCAGTGCATGATTTTGAAGCCCTATCTCTAGCCAAGAGACTGAAGTTCGTGTTGATGGAGGTGTCTGGGCAGTGTAAATCAGTGTGTTTGGTTCCATGATCAAGTGTGCTGGTGGTAGGGAATATGGTGTTGGATTTTGATTGTGTTGTAGTTGATGAATATTCTGCCATGTTGAGTTGTTGGATGGAATTCTTAAGTGAGCAAGGGTTTGTGGATGCATCTTGGAAATTGGAAGAAGTAAGGGATGGATGGATTGATTTGATTTGTTCAATAATTGAGCATTGAATTGTAGACGCAACAATGTCAGTGGTCGAGTTAGGCAGTGTGATTGATGGAGTTATGGCGTGGTTTTTTGACGGAGCTGGAGACAACATAGTGGTAGTATCATGATGGGCTATTTGCATGGGAGCTATAGTAGGATTTTTGGACGTGGATAGTGTACTGTTTAAGGAGGTTGAAGCAATTTTGTTATTATTGGTTGTTTTTTGTTTTGGAAATTGTAGGGTGTCTGAGTTAGTAGTGTTAGTAGAAGTGTTGACCCAAGAACAGGTGAAGTTTTGAAGAATGACAAATGAACTCAGTTATGGACCAGGTCCATCATGTGAAGCATAATAATTATCAACCTACACATGTGAGATGCACGTGAGGGAGATAAGTCTCATTGATCAAGAAGTAATATCTCCCGATCTGATCGAAAAGGTTGCATATTGGATAAGGGGAGAAAGTCTCCTTATGTGAAGAAAACACAATCCGGATAAAGGATAGTGTTGGAGTTTGTATTATTCAAGGACTCAATTTCGATGGAAAATCACCAGCGATTGAGTCTCAATCAAACTCTAATTACTAACTCATTAAATAACAATGATTTTTCTCTTTTATAGGTATTGCACGTACACAGAAGTTAAACTAAATTGAGAGCAAAAGACAAAGACGATTTTGCAAACAATTTATGTGAGATTCAAGTGTGCACTCCTGAAGCTACTTGAACGAGATAGAAGAATCCGTTCATTGTGTTTTTTCTTATTCTAGTTCAATTATAGTAGGTGACTTAAAGTTGTACCTTTCAGCTTTCATAGAAACTTTTGTACTAGGTACCTAGAGTGTTCAAGTTATATGCTAACTTGAAGTTGTCGCAACAATTGGGGCTGTGTGCTACAACGAGATTAGAGTTAATCCTTAGGTTTACAAAGAGTTTTCGTAAATAATGTTTTGGCTCTGTGATTTTAGTGGAAGTTTGAGAAAATCCTACTGAGTAGTAGTTCGTGGTTCTTCACCTTTTGAGCCAGGTGTTTTCCGCGTAAAAATCTCTGTGTTCTTTATTTTATGTACTTTTAATTCCGCAAACAGTAATAGTTGAAACACCTAAAAAACCTAGTTCTTCTAGATCAAAAATTGGGTACCACACAAATCACCCCCTCTTGTGTAGTATTGACATTTGGAACATCAATTGGTATCAAAGCGGGTTATCTTTGAAGAGGCTATCACCTTAGGAAAAGATGAACATGAGTGCACCACCTGGGAACTGGGAAGGACAATCCACTGCTAGGCCTCCACTTTTCAACAGTCACTGTTCTTGGAGGAAAAACAGGATGAGGGATCACATCATATGAGAAGACCATGAACTTTGGGACATAGTCACTGATGGCCCTCTAGTAACTACAAAAAAGAATGTTGAATGAGTGGATGTGCCAAATACTAGAGTTGACTGCACTGCTGAATACTCGAAGAAGTGGGAGAAGAATGCCAAGGCCAAAAAATGTCTTGTGTGTGGACTAGGTCCAAATGAGTACAATAGAATTCAAAGTTGTACCACTACTAAGGAAATTCGGGACACTTTGCAAGTGGCTCATGAAGGAACACCTCAAGTAAAGAGGTCCAAAGGAACACTGATGTATTCTCAGTATGAGAACATCACCATGAAGGAAGGAGAAACCATCCAAGAGATGTATACAAGGTTCACCACACTGACAAATGAACTAAAATCTCTTGGAAGGATTATTCTAGAAGAAGATAAAGTTGAGAAGATTTTGACAAGGGTTCTGCTAGTCTCTTGGAAAAGCAAAGTCACTGCCATTCAGGAATCAAAGAATATTGCTACCCTCAAACTGGATGAACTAATTGGAAAACTTACTGCCTATGAACTGAGAAGGAAAACCATGAAGATGGATGCACCTAAGAAGGAAAGAAGTCTGGCTCTCAGAATTGCTGAAGGTTCAGATCTAGAGGATGATGAAATGACTATGATCACTAGAGATTTCAAAAACTACCTAATGAGAGGAACGGGTTCTTCAAGAGGTACAACCTAAAACAAACCAAGGGCTTCTGAGAAGCAGACCAATGAGGGCTGCTACAAGTGTGGTAAGACTGATCACATGATCAAGAACTGCCCTCAATGGGAAATTGAGTAGAAGAAAGAAAGGGCTGAACGGAGAAGCAGGAAGAAGGAACGGGTTCAACCAAAAAGTAAAAAAGGATCAACAAAGGCTATGGTTGATGTCTAGGGAGAAACATCAGATGAAGTCTCAGAGAATGAAACTGGTGATGAAAAAGCACTTGTGGGCATCGGAGAATCAGATGATGAACAAGAGGTAAATATTCTCCATCTCAAAGAAAAGATTAAACTCCTATTTAAAGAAAGGTTGTCTGAGCTACTACTAGACTTCATTGATAAGTCTGAGATAATTAACAATGAGAAGGAAGAGTTGTCTAGGGAATGCATGATTCTAAAAGCCAAGCGCAAAAATCTAGAGTCTAAGGCTAATGAAAGTGAAAGTGAATACACTGAGTTGAAGAACCAGGTTCTTGAACTTAACACTAGTGTCCTAGAACTTAGGTCTGAGAATTTAAAACTGAAACTAGGAACAGGAAAAAAAAATTTGACCACACGTATCTCACCCTAGAAGAAAACTTAAGAAAAATGAAGGATGAGTTGTACAGGAAAGATGAACAGATAAGAGGATTAAAGGAAGAACTAGGAAAGGTAAAACATGAACTAGACAGAACTTGCAAAAAGAACAAGGCTTCTGATGCACTCTCCTGGTTACAAGAACATCATAGTAGTAACAAAAGAGGACTTGGTTATGGTACTCAAACACCTAAGTAGGATCCTAAAAGCAAGTACCTCACTCTTCCTGAAAAAGAAATTTGCGCACATTGTGGCAAGACTGGTCATTAAAAAAATGAATGTAATACAAAAGAAAAGGCCAGTTAAAAGAACAAAACTTTTGTTCAAGAAAAAAATAACTTACCTGGTTGGGCTAGAAGAAATCTGATTTATGCCTTTGCCCATAGAAAGGGACCCAAGCTAGTTTGGGTTCCTCAGACTAACCCTTGATTTATTTTTACAGGTCCAAGTGAAGGTAAGTAGCCAAATATGGTACATGGATAGTGGCTGCTCAAAACATATGACTGGACCAAGATCCATTTCCTTTCATTTGAGGACTTAATGGGAGACAATGTCTCCTTTGGAAATGCGAAAGGTGAGATTATTGGGGTTGGAAAGGTAGGTAGGATAGACTCTCACTCTATTGAGAATGTCTACTTGATAGATGGCTTGAAATATATCATGATCAGTGTGTCACAATTATGTGACAGAGGTAACCTTGTAGCATTCACCTCCACAAAATGCTTTGTGATTAACCTTACCACTGATAAGATTGTTTTGCAGGGAAAGAGAGTTAACAATATTTATATTGTAGATTTGTCCACTCTGTCAGAAAATGAATTAACTTGTCTAAGTGTGCGGGATAATGATCCCCTCCTGCCGCACAAAAGGCTTGGTCATGCCAGTCTGAATCAGCTGAACAAATTAGTCTCCAAGGACACAGTGATAGGGTTACCTAACATCACGTTCAAGGAAGACAAGGTTTGTGAGGCATGTTCAAAGGGGAATCAAGTAAGATCATCCTTCAAAAATAAGAAAATGGTAAGCACAACCAAGTCATTGGAACTAGTCCATATGGATCTCTGTGATCCAATGAGAACCATGAGCAGGTGGAAAGAAATATATAATGGTGCTTGTTGATGATTATTCTAGATTTACCTGGGTTCTATTTCAAACTTCTAAATATGGAGCATTTGGAATGTTTAGTACATTTGTTAGGAAAACTCAGAAACAATTAGGAAATCAACTTGCATCTGTTAGGTCTGGTCATGGAACTAAATTTGAAAATGCAAAGTTTGCTGAATTTTATGATAAAAATGGCATAGATCATCATTTCTCTGCCCCTAGGGCTCCTGAACAAAATGGATTAGTTGAAATAAAGAATAGGACTTTGGAAGACATGGCTAGGACAATAAGCTGCCTAATAGCTTCTGGGCAGAGGCTGTAAACACTGCATGTTATATTATCAATAGATGTATGACCAGGGCTTTTGTAGAGAAGACTCCCTATGAGTTACGTAAAGGGAGAAAACCAAATATATCCCATCTTAAGGAATTTGGATGTAAATGCTTTATGCAAAATAATGGAAAGGACTCCCTAGGTAAGTTTGATCCCAGAAGTGACGAGGGAGTATTCTTGTGATATTCTTCACATAGCAAAGCATATAAATTGTTCAATAAAAGAACTTTGTGTGTAGAAGAAAGAATACATGTAGTATTTGATAAAATTAACATTCTCTTCGAGATACAGAAACATGAAGATGAAACCATAGATTGGTAAAGGACTTGACTGAAGCCTCAGCGCAAGTCAAAGTGGCACCAAAAGAATGAACAAGTGATGAAACATGTTCTTCCACCCAAGGAAACCTGACAAGGGGAACTAATCAAAGAGGAATTGAAATAAATCCCTTAAAGGAACCTATTCATGATCATGTTCCTCAGCAACAGAACATGGGAGAAACATTTAGCAGAAACCAGTTGGTTATGAGACCTTACAAGTATCAACATTCTCATCCCATTAAGAATATTATCACTGATCCAACATTTGGAGTTAAAACTAGATCATAATTAAAGAATCTGTGTGATTTTGATGCATTTTATCTCTTATTGAACCTAAAAATGTTGTTGAGGCGTTGCAGGATGCAGATTGGGTGATTGTTATGCAAGATGAAGTCAATTAGTTTGAGAGAAGTCAAGTTTGACATCTAGTTCCGAGACCCAAGGACAGATTAGTCATTGGTACAAAGTGGGTCTTCATAAACAAACTTGATGAATATGGAACAGTTACAAGAAACAAAGTAAGATTGGTGGTCCAAAGTTACAACCAAGAGGAGCGCATAGACTATGATGAGACTTTTGCTCCAGTTTCAAGACTAGAGGAAATTAGACTCCTCATAAAATTTGCAGCACATATGGAATCCACTCTTCATCAAATGGATGTCAAAAGTGCCTTCCTAAATTGCTATCTGAAAGAAGAAGTGTTTGTGAAATAACCTCCAGGGTTTGAGAGCAAGGAATGTCCTGAGCATGTGTACAAGTTAGACAAGGCTCTCTATGGGCTCAAGCAGGCCCGAAGAGCATGGTATAAATGACTGTCCAAATTCCTACTAGAGCATAGTTACAAAAGAGGTAAAATTGATAGTACCTTATTTTTAAGGGAAAGAGATAAGGATCTCCTTGTTGTACAAATATATGCTGATGAATAATCTTTGGGTCCACTACTGAAAAGCTAAGTAAGGACTTTGCAAAATTAATAAGGAGTGAGTTTGAAATGAGCATGATGGGCGAGCTTATCTTCTTTGGCTTACAAATCAAATAAAGTCCAAATGGAACCATGATCCATCAACAGAAGTATGCAAAGGAGCTAATCAAAAAGTTTCAAATGGATGAATCGAAAGAAATTGACACACCCATTGCAAATGCTACTAAATTAGATGTTGATGAACCTGGTTCATCAGTTGATCAAAAGTTGTATAGGGGTATCATTGGTTCTTCTGTATCTTACTGCTAGCAAACCTGACATTGTTTTCAGTGTAGGGCTTTGTGCTCACTTGCAGGAAAATCCTAAAGAGTCTCACCTAACTACTGTCAAAAGGATACTAAGATACTTGAAATGCAACACTGATCTATGTCTTTGGTATCAGAAAGGTAGCAATTTCAATCTAGTAGGATATCCTGATACTGATTATGCAGGTTTTCTAGTAGATAGGAATAGCACCTCAGGTATGACACACTTTCTTGGCTCATGTCTTGTGTGATGGGCTACCAAAAAGCAAAACTCAGTGGCCTTATCTACATCTGAAGCTGAGTATGTTGTTGATGCCTCTTGTTGTGGTCAATTGCTATGGATCAAATAGCAGCTAGTAGACTTTTGTATTGAAGTTGGTTGCGTTCCTATTTTTTGTGATAACACTAGTGCTATAAGTATGACAAAGAATCATGTTCATCATAAAAGGACTAAGCACATAGATGTTAGGCACCATTTCTTAAGAGACAACTATGAGAAAGGTCTGATTTCCATAGAACTGTGCGACTGATAAGAAAATTGCTGACATCTTCACTAAAGAAATGGGTAGAGAAAACTTTGAGAGGAACAGGTTGGAATTAGGAATGCTTAAGATCACCTATTAGGCCCAACTTAGAAAAAATTAATTAAAAAAAGGAATTTTCTTTTGGCTAGGAGATCTATTTTTTTGTGTAAATATCTAGATTAATTCTTACGCATTTTTATACTTTGATTAGTATACTCCTGTGACATGTATATATATGACTCATTGATCTCTTACAAAGTTTTTTCTATTATGACATTTGAGGCTTATTCAAGAGAGTTCTGTATGAAGAACCTAGTTCATCAATATAAGTTCATATGAAATCTTAGATATGTTTTCAACACTTTCCATAATTAGAAAGATTAACAATTCAATCATGAACAGAAGTCCTATACTTGCCAAACTCCTAGGAAGTTCTATCCGTTGAGGCATTGAACCAGTTTCGTCCATTTAGAACTCTAAAACCGTGATTTTTGCAAAATATCTAGGGAAGCCAAATAATCATTAAAAGTCTGGAACTAAATTTTGATTAGCCTTTTAATTGACCCCTGAAAAGCTGTCGTTACTGCATTAACGTCCAATTCTCTTTAAATACACACCACATCTCTAATCTTCTTCATTATTCTAAAACCGTCAAAAATATTTCTCTAATTCTAGTTACCTTCTTCTCTAAAAATTCCCAAAATTCTTCCAAGAAACAATCAACCATGTCTAACCCACAAGATCATCCTGGAACTCCTCCACCTCCATCACCCTCATATTCATCCTTATCTACCCCTCCTAGTAAATCCCCAAAACCTAGGTTTTGAAGGCAGAAAATGTTGGCTAGAAAAACGGTAGCATCTGGAGCTCTGAGGAAAGTTTTAAATGAGAAATTGAAAGCTAGCAAGATGAATGAAACCCCATCTAAAGAGTGTAACTCCAATTATGAGTCCCAATCCTATAAATATTCTAGTGAAGGTGTATGGACATGGGTCTTGTAACACTGAGAAAATTCACGAAACCCCTTCTGAGCTAAGTTCTTCTATGGTTGAAAACTTAGAAAATAGGTTTGTTCTAGCTGGACCTATTAGAGATGTAAAATTGGCTGAATCGAGTAGGAGTGGAGGTAAAAAGAAAGGAAAAGAGATAGAGGGTGCATGTGGTGAAGAGATGGGAAAAGGGAAATGAGTAGTTCTTGCTATATGTGGGGTTGTAGAAGAAAGTGGCATAAAATCATGGGGAAGTGGTTCTGGGGAGGTGGCTGAGGGACTGGTTCATCTAAGTACACAAAGAGATAAACCTGTTTGATCTACTGAGGAAACCTTTATTGACCTTCTGTGAAAGGTTGGGGCTAGTTATGATCTAAATAAATGCAAAGCCACTTCACAAAAAGCCCCAAATATTACCAAGCCATCCAAGAAAAGCAAAACTTCATTCTCAAAACCTACTACCCCTTCAGTGCCCATGGGAAGAGCCACAAGAAGCAGGGTAAACCAAAGTGAAGCTGAGTTACAAAAATCTCTAGAAGAAAGCAAGAAAAAGAAAATGGAGAAGGGAAAGAGAAAGGTTGCAGAATCCTCTGAGGTTATTAAGGAAGACGAGACGGAACTGGTCAATCAAGAAATGGGTATAACAGTGGAGGTTCCTACACCAAAGCCTAAAAAGTCCAAGACTTCCTCCAAGAAGTCTTTTTTTGCGCCCGTGTCTGCTGAACCCTCACTAGCCAAGAGGACAAGGCCTGCAGTGAAAGCAAAACAAGCAAAAGTTCCAGATGATGAAGAGTGGAGTAGAGAAGAAGAAGAAGAAGAAGAAGAAGAAGAAGAAGAAGAAGAAGAAGAAGAGGAATCTGAGACGGAACATGATAAGTTTTCCATCTTTGGTAGGAGAAAATTTTTTAAAGGAAGATTGTTGAAGGACCTGATTGAGCCAAGGATGATGAGGATGATTGACTCTTAAGCTGCTCAAGGTTGGAAGGACATGGTCCTTCAAATTGATGGGGGACTAGCTAGAAATGAACTAATTGAATTCATGGCTAATGTTGTTGTTATGTATGGGGTTGTCAGTAGCTTCGTGAAGGGAGTCCCAGTGCAATTTGATGCTGGGAAACTGGGAGAAATTCTGGATATACCCTCTAAAGGGTTTGATGATTAAACTAGGCGAAGGTGGCCATCCCTGGACTTCCTACCTATTGCTCTTCGTATCACCAAGAGATTCAGTGATTCATAGGATGTGAATGAAGCCATGGCTATGCAGAAAAGTGAGATGAGCCCTGAGCACAAGGTTGTGTTTAAGTTTGTCAACAAATGCCTACTGCCTAGACAAGAGAGAAGATATACTACAAACTACATGGACCTGGTTCTTATGGAGTGCCTTGAGCGAGGAAAGCAAATCAACTCTCCTGCCCTCATTGTCAAATTGCTAGACAGGGTATTCAATGGCTCTAAGGCTCATGCTGCTCCATATGGCTTCATACTGACCACAGTTTTGGACAGGTTGAATGTGCCTTTAAAGAAATGGGAAATGGCATCAAACAAGGAATATTTTGGTGGTATGACTCTACTAGCTTGTGACTATCTTGTCAATGCCATCCCAGTTGAACCCGGTTCATCTCTGAAGACACCCATAGGTTAGGACTTTGATTCAGGAATGTGGAACTAAGAATTCTAAAATTTCTAGGCTCCAGGCTTGTGTGGCTGAATTAGAAACTGAGAGGGATGGCCTTAGAACAGATCTAGTAAAAGAAAAGGAGAAGAGTGAAGGAATCCTTCAGAATATGCTGAACCTTCTCCAGACTCAACCCTCTAGTTCCTCCCAGGCTTAGGTCCTCTAGCACTTGTCTTCTAAACCAGTCTAGTATTCCCAGTGAGCCCCAATGACCCAGATTAGGGATTTTCTATTTTTTGCTCATATTTTGAAAGTTTTACTTTCTTTTTATGGTCTGTTTGTGGAAGCATATCTCTATCAATGACAACTACTATTTTCTCTTGTTCTATGATGATTTTGATAATTGATAGTTTAAATATATTTGTTGATTATTGATAATTGCACCATGATTTCACTTGTAGTTGCCCCAGTGGCCATGAGTACTTATTAAAATATGGGATTCTCTTTAAGTGTGCAGCTTTTCGAAGATCCCAAAAGGGGGAAGATATTGTGCTTTACACAGTACAATATTATGAATAAGTGATATTTATAACCTAATTAACGTGGTCCTTGATGATAAGCAAAATTACTAAGTGAAGATTTGATGGTTAAGTTGAGTTCTTACAGGTTCCTTTATCAGTAAAAAGCACAGAGTTTATCATCATAAAAAAGGAGGAATTTATTGGCCCAAGAATAGGTGAAGTTTTGAAGAATGACAAATGAACTCAGTTATGGACCAGGTCCATCATGTGAAGCACAGTAATGATCAACCTACACATGCGAGATGCACGTGAGGGAGATAAGTCCCATTGATCTAGTAGCAATATCTCCTGATTTGATCAAAAAGGTTTCCTATTGGATAAGGGGAGAAAGTCTCCTTATTGAAGAGAACACAATCCGGATAAATGATAGTGTTGGAGGTTGTATTGTTCAAGGACTCAATTTTGATGGAAGTTCAGCATCTATTGAATCTCAATCAAACTCTAATTACTAACTCATTAAGTAACAGTGAGTGTTCTCTTTTATAAGTATTGCACGTACGCAGAAGTTAAACTAAATTGAGAGCAAAGGAGCAAGGTGATTTTGCAAATAATTTATGTGAGATTCGAGTATGCACTCCTGAAGCTATTTGAACGTGATAAAAGAACTAGTTCATTGTGTTTTTTCTAATTCTAGTTTAATTGTAGTGGGTGATTCAAATTTGTACCTTTCAGCTTTCATAGAAGCTTTTGTACTAGGTACTTTGAGTGTTCAAGTTATAGGCTAACTTGAAGTTGTCGCAACAGTTGAGGTTGTGTGCTATAATAGGATTAGAGTTAATCCTTACGTTTACAAAGAGTTTTTGTAAATGCTATTTTGGCTCAGTTATATTAGAAGAAGTTTGGAAAAATTCTACTTAGTAGTAGGTCATGATTTTTTCACCTTTTGAGCCAGGTATTTTCTACATAAAAATCTTTATGTTCTTTATTTTATGTACTTTTAATTCCACAAACAGTAATAGTTAGAACACCTAGAAGAACCTAGTTCTTCTAGATCGAAAATTGAATATCACACAAATCAACCCCCTCCTTTATTGTGTGGTATTAATGTTTAGAACATCAAGAAGATATCATTCATTGCATATAAGAGTTGTCTACGTCATGTCTTTTGATAGGTGTTATGGTATGACAACTTTCCAACGTGGCCAAGTGAGTAATTGGCTGTTGGGGTACTTGAGTGTTTGTTGGAGGAGGTGAACCAGGGTGATTCGGCTGAGTAATTAAAAAGTAATTATCATTAGTGTCACTTTGTATTAGTCTAGCAAACTTGTTATCATTAAGAGGGTAAGCTGTAGAGGTCTCTGCATTTATAGTAGGATTAGAAGATATACTATGATTAATAGTTATTTAGTCAAAGGTAATGTATTAGTAGTAGTTAGTAGATTTGAATCCTTATCTTGCTCACATGATTGATTTGTTTGATTTGCTAACAATGTTGGAATGCTTGAGGTTTGATTACCTTTGTAGGAAGTCATTTTTCTAATTGGCTTCTTTGGAAATTACACAATTTTTCAGCCATCTGTACTTTGTAAATTTGTGGTTTTAGGAAGAGGATTAGTGTTCATTGCTTGATTTATCATAAAGATATCAGTGTTATTTTCCTTAATTATATAGGTACAAACTCTTTGATTATGCCTCCATCCGACCACATTTAGTGCATAGCAAATTTAATCCCTCATATAAAATAATTTATTTGTGATGTCCAATATAAATATGAGTCCTTAATGGGTGGTCCCAAGGTACCTCCACACATAATCGTGCATATCTTTCCCGTGTTGTTGGAGATGTGCATGTATCCACCGTTAATAATTTTTCAATTTTGTTCCCCACTTGTTGTAGTATGTGGAAGTCATAGAACTCAGTTGGTAGTTTTGGTAAACGTAACCAAATTATAAAATAATTTATCTTGGATTCAGATGCAATGAACCTTGGCTCCTATTGACGAACAAATAGGAAATCGTTCAGCATAAACCAAGGGTCATCGTGTAGAGCATGAAGCTTGTTCTCCTCTTTTTGGAATTTAAATAGGAAAAAATCAAATGCTAAATCTATTAAATGTAAAGTTTTCGTTGGTTTCCATAGGGCATATATTTGCTGCCTAAGGAGTTGATGTCCAAGTTTTCGACCATATAATTTTATAATAATTGCATGTTGTCATGGTTTATAATCTCTGGTCTTTTCTTCTGTAGATAGAGTAATAGAAATATTTGGATCAGTTGGAGCTTCCATCTCATCAGCAAAGAGCATAGGTTTGTTTATCGGAGCATGTAGTGGGAAGATTGGAGGTGTAATATCATTAGAAAGCAAAGAAGTTAGATATGATTTATTTGCAAGTTTTGGGCTTCCTGAATTCTCAGTTTTGTGAATGTTCATATCGTTCTGAAGTGGTGAAGGAAGATTTTTGTTTTACTTTGGATGATGAAGGGTATGAATTTTTATGGATATCAGCTGACTTGGGTGGAATAGGAGATGAAAATGCATATGGTGGAGAGTTCATTATAGAGAAAATTGTTATCCCTCTAGGTCTTTGTCTTAAAATTGATTTCTGTGTTATGAAATAATATAAGAACAAGAACAATAATACAAGAACAAGAACAATAGAGAGAAAAGTAAAGAGAGGAGTATTCTTATTGATACTTTGGGATAGTTTACAATGGAATAGAACCCCTTTATTTATAGGGAGGTGGTGACTTAGCCACCAAGAAGTAAACCCTAGAATCTCTCTAAATATGGACATTCACCTAAAATAGAATATTTTATAACACTCCCCCTTGAATGTCTATTAATTAATGTGCCTCTTTAAAACCTTAACTAAAACAAAACCCAATGGGAAAAAATTAAAGAAAAGGAAAAAGAGTACACATGTTTGAATATGTGCCTATTGGTTGCCTCGTTAAAAACCTTGCAAGGAAAACCCATTGGGACAAAACCTTGTAAGGGAAAAAGAGTGCAACGCACATTAACTCCCCCTGAAAAGAGCATCAATTCATATCCTTGAGTCTTCGCATTCCGATCTTGTGAACTAGCTTCTTGAAGGTTGACGTTGGTAGAGATTTTGTGAACAAATAAGCCATATTATCGCTTGAACGAATCTGTTGCACATTGATATCACCATTCTTTTGAAGATCATTTGTGAAAAATAACTTTGGTGAAATATGCTTTGTTCTATTATGAATCCTCCCTTCAATTGAGCTATACATGCTGCATTGTCTTCATACAAAGTCGTGGGTAGTTTGTTACACTTCAAACCACATTTGTCTTGAATATGATGTATTATAGACCTCAACCACACACACTCCCGACTTGCTTCATGAATAGCGATTATCTTGGCATGATTAGATGAAGTAGCCACAATTGATTGCTTAGTCGATCGCCAAGATATGGCGGTGCCTCCGCAGGTAAACACATAACCCGTTTGAGATCGATCCTTGTGTGGGTCGGATAAATATCCAGCATCAGCATAACCAACAAGATCAGGACTGCAATTATTGCTATAAAATAAGCCCATATCGGTAGTGTCATTTAGGTACCGCAATATATGTTTGATCCCATTCCAATGTCTCCTTGTGGGAGTCGAGCTATACCTTGCTAACACATTAACTGAAAAGGTTATGTCGGGCCTTGTAGTATTTGCAAGATACATTAGTGCGCCAATTGCACTAAGATATGGTACTTCATGACCAAGTAGCTCTTCATTCCTTTCTTGTGGTCGGAATGGATCTTTATTCACATCAAGTGATCGAACAACCATCGGAGTACTTAAAGGATATGCTCCATCCATGTAAAACCGTTTCAGTACCTTTTCTACATAGGTAGATTGATGAACAAAAATTCCGTTTGCCAAATATTCAATTTGCAAACCAAGACATAATTTTATCTTTCCGAGATCTTTCATCTCGAATTCATTCTTTAGATAATCAATTGCCTTTTGGAGTTCTATGGGGGTTCCAATAAGGTTTATGTCATCGACATATACAGCAAGTACAACAAATTCCGATGTTGTTTTCTTTATAAAAACACACGGGCAAATGGCATCATTTATATAGCCTTCTTTTAATAAATACTCACTAAGACGATTATACCACATTCGTCCTGATTGCTTTAGACCATACAAGGATCTTTGCAATTTGATTGAAAACATTTCCCGGGACTTTGAATTATGAGCGTTTGGCATTTTGAGTCCATCGGGAATTTTCATGTATATCTCATTATTCAGTGAGCCATAAAGATAGGCAGTAACCACATCCATTAAATGCATTTCAAGCTTTTCAAGGACAGCAAAACTAATGAGATAACGAAAAGTTATGGCATCCATTACAGGCGAATATGTCTCTTCATAATCGACACCAGGCCTTTGAGAAAATCCTTGTGCAACAAGGCGTGCCTTATATCTTTGTACCTCGTTTTTCTCATTTCTCTTGCCTACAAAGACCCATTTATAGCCAACAGGCTTAACACCATTAGGTGTTTCAACTATAGGGCCAAAAACTTCACGTTTTGCCAGTGAATTCAATTCTGATTGGATTGCTTCTTGCCATTTTGGCCAATCATGTCTTTTTCGACATTCTCCAACAGATTGAGGTTCAAGATCCTCACTTTCTTTCATAATGCTAGATGCGACATTAAAAGCAAAGACATAATCCACCACTATATCCACTCGATTAAAATTTGCCTCAATATCGATTGAATTTATTGATAGTTCCTTATTTTCTTGAGTCTCGGGCTCAATGGATTTTTCATGAACCTCAGAATTTATTAAATCATGAATTTCCTCATGAGATTCTTTCGTAGTGTCATTTTGATCGTTTGCTTTCCTCTTTCTAGGATTTCGATCTTTGGAACCTAATGGCCTGCCACGTTTCAGGCGTGCATTCGACTCATTGGATATGACACTAGATGATTGTCCAACAGGGACATCAATACGGATTGGAACATTCTCTGCG
Source organism: Nicotiana benthamiana (assembly GCA_034376525.1). NCBI lineage: Eukaryota > Viridiplantae > Streptophyta > Magnoliopsida > Solanales > Solanaceae > Nicotiana > Nicotiana benthamiana. The sequence goes on from CM067330.1 coordinate 74,709,597, forward strand.
GGGATGTGGGATTTTGTTATCCTTTTCAAGTCCGTAAATGCGTCAGGCATTTGATTTGCTATTCTTTGCAAATGGATAATTTTTGCACCTCTTTTTCACAAATAGAGGTATGTGGATCAAGATGAGATAATGATGCATTTTTCCACAAAATTTCCCATTTGGTTTCACCAACTTCTCCCCCTAATTTTGGGAAAAGTGTCTCATCAAATTGACAGTCTGCAAATCGTGCAGTGAACAAATCCCCTGTCAATGTTTCGAGGTAGCGAATAATGGAGGGCGATTCAAACCAAACATATATTCCTAACCTTCTTTGCGGACCCATATTGGTGCGGTATGGCGGTGCTATAGGCACATATACTGCGCATCCAAAGATTCTTAAATGGGATATATTGGGTTCATGACCCAAAACCAATTGCAACGGGGAATATTTGTGATAATTCATCGGTCTGAGACGAATTAGCATTGCTGCATGCAAAATGGCGTGACCCCATACCGAAGTGGGCAGCCTCGTTTTCATGAGTAATGGTCTTGCAATCAACTGCAGGCGTTTAATTAAAGATTCTGCAAGACCGTTTTGAGTGTGAACATGAGCTACAGAATGTTCCACTTTTATCCCAATTGATAAGCAATAATCATTAAATGCTTGGGATGAAAACTCAGCAGCATTATCCAGTCTAATAGACTTGATTGGATTATCAGGAAATTGTGCTCGTAGTCGAATTATTTGTGCCATTAGTTTTGCAAGCGCAAGGTTGCGTGATGACAACAGGCACACATGAGACCATCTACAGGATGCGTCTATTAAGACCATAAAATATCTAAAGGACCCACTAGGTGGGTGAATAGGTCCACAAATGTCCCCTTGTATACGTTCCAAAAACGTAGGTGACTCAGTCCCAACCTTTGTTGGTGATGGTCTAATAATTAACTTGCCTTGATAACAAGAAGTGCAAGAAAATTCATTATTTAAAAGAATCTTGAAATTCTTTAACGGATGCCCATATGAGCTTTCTATAATCCGTCTCATCATGATTGATCTAGGGTGTCCCAATCGATCATGCCAAAGTACAAAAGTATTGGAATCAGTAACCTTATGGTTTATTGTTGAATGTGCCTCAATTGCACTAATTTTTGTCCAATACAGGCCACAAGATAAAGACGGGAATTTCTCAATAACCCTCTTTTGGCCAGAGACATTCTTTGTAATGATGAGATATTCAAGATTATTCTCATCTATTGTCTCAATATGATAGCCATTCCGGCGTATATCTTTAAAACTCAACAAGTTTCTCTTAGACTTGGAGGAGAACATTGCATTCTCTATGATAAACATTGTTCCTCTAGGCAGAGTTATAGTTGCTCTTCCGGAGCCTTCAATCAATTTACTACTACCAGAGATTGTAGTAACATCTACATTACACATACTTAGTTGAGAGAAATATTTCTTTTCTTTGAGTATCGTATGTGTAGTACATGAATCAACTAAACAAATATTTTTACAGTTGGACGTTGATCCAAGCTTGCTTTGTGAGATATCCATATTTGCTTTCCCATGGTTTGACATACAAAAGAAATACACGAACATGAGAATAAACAAATTCAATCCATTTGTTTCACATTTAAACAATATTTTCAAAATCTGCTGAGGTTAGTCGATTAACTTAGTTGATAGTCGACTATCTTGGGAAGCAGTCATTAGGTTAGTCGACTAACTAAATCAGATAGTCGACTATCTTGCCTTGCGGAAAAGTCCAGTTTTAATGCGAAATATTAGTTAGTCGACTAACTAAGTTGATAGTCGACTAACTTAGTAAACACTCATCAGGTTAGTCGACTAACTAAATCAGATAGTCGACTAACTTAGCTTGCGGAAAAGTCCAGTTTTAATGCGAAATATTAGATAATCGACTAACTGTTAGGTTATTCGATTAACTCTACTGGAAAATAAAAATATCTTTGAAATTTAAGCATATTGAAACATTCTAAAGAACTAATACTAACATTATATCATAAACTAACTAATACGAGCTGATACTAATGGCTATTAGTTTATTCACTAACTAATACAAATAAGTAAAATAAAATCAAACAATCATAGATCCATCACCGATTAAGTGGTCTATTTTCCCCTCGGGTTGCTCAAAGAAGTCTGCCACATCCAGGTGGGTGATGTCAAAATTATCGTCAGAGACAAAATTTGTTTCAGGGCCTTTATTCTTTAGAGATGCTTGATAAAGATCAACCAAATATCTTGGTACACGGTAAGCTTTTGACCAGTGCCCTTTTCCACCGCAACGATAACATATAGTTTCTGAACTATTTGCCTTTGGATCCTCATAATCCCGTTTCTGCTTTTGGTGGTTATATCTCTTTGGGGGGTGACGGACATCAGGGAAATTTCTTCCTTGTCTACGTCCACGGCCATGACCCCGATTACGACCACGATCATGATTAAAGCCATAGCCTTTTCCATGCTTGGCATAATGAGAATACACCTTATCTGCTTCAGGCAATGGTGTAGACCCAGTGGGTCGATTTTCGTGATTTCTCATGAGCAATCAGTTCAGAGTACTTTTTGAAACCTTTCTCTCTGTACTGTTGTTGCAGTACCATATTGGAGGCATGAAACGTTGTAAACGTTTTTTCAAGCATATCATAATCAGAGATATTATCTCCACAGAGTTTCAATTTAGAAGTAATTCTGAACATTGCAGAATTATATTCAGAAACAGACTTAAAGTCTTGGAGCCTCAGATGAGCCCAATCATATCGTGCTTGTGGCAGAGTGACCAACTTCAGGTTGTCATATCTCTCCTTTAAGACTTTCCACAAGATGAGTGGATCTTTGACTGTGAGATATTCAATTTTCAAACCTTCATCAAGGTGATGGCGCAAGAAAATCAAGGCCTTAGCACAGTCTTGGGTGGATGCTTTATCTCTGTCTTTAATGGCGTCTCCAAGACCCATAGCATCTAAGTGGATTTAAGCATCCAACACCCATGTCATATAGTTCTTGCCCGAAATTTCAAGGGCAACGAACTTTCTTTTCATAATATCAGACATAATTAAACCCAAATTCGGAAAAAGGGAAATACCTTAATTTTCTCAAGAGGATTCTTGAGACGGTAGAGTCTCGTGCTGATAACGTGTTATGAAATAATATAAGAACAAGAACAATAATACAAGAACAAGAACAATAGAGAGAAAAGTAGAGAGATGAGTATTCTTATTGATACTTTGGGATGGTTTACAATGGAATAGAACCCATTTATTTATAGGGAGGTGGTGACTTAGCCACCAAGAAGTAAACCCTAGAATCTCTCTAAATATGGACATTCACCTAAAATAGAATATTTTATAACATTCTGCTCTTTTTTTATCTCAAGATTTGCAATGTTTAATTTTATATGCTCCTTTTTATGAATATTTATTTATGCAATTCTTTTTTATAAAGCAATTATAGGAATGAGAATTATGAAATTCCTAGGAGCTATCTGGTTAATTCCACAAATATAGTCACAGAATAGTCAAACCAATACTTATAAACATAATATAAAGAAAATATTTATGAAATATTGTACATGAATATTTATTTTTTAAGTTCAAATAAAAATTCTTCAAATTACTTCATATTTCATTTCTTTACACAAATACGAAGATGAGATGTCATCTTCATTAGCGTTGTTAATATAAAAGGACCCTTTTTTATAAATAAGACCGTGTGTACTTAGACATGGTATATTAAAGCATTTATCTACTTGAATAATGCAATAAAATGCTCAAAAATTAAAGAGCTAAAGCGTAGATAAGATATGCAACAAAGTTATATTGATGTTGATATTTTAAAATAAAAGTAAGAGAAGTTTCCCAAGACTAATTTCAAAAACAAATTCCATAAACATCAATAAAAAAACATTAAAAATGATAATCATTAAAAGGAAAGAATCTATGGAGCATCATCAACAAGGGCAGAGGGACCAACTTGAGGAGAAGGCGAAGGTTGGACATCAACTTGATCAACTGAGGAATTGTCTTTACTCAAATCACCCTTGGAACTTTCATCCTTGGTTATTGAGTAACTTTAATGTTATTGAGTATTTTCAATTATTTTCTTAGATTTGAAAATCTTAGCCCCGAGGTCAAAACCTTCTCATTTAGACTCGATCAAATTTTCTAGATACATGTTCATGGAAGCCCAACTAAGATCAACTTAAGGAGAAGACGAAAGTCGGGCATCAACTTGATCAACTTTGGAACCGTCTTTACTCAAATCACCCTTGAAACTTTCTTCCTCGGGAGTTTAGAAACTTTGACATAGCTAAGCATTTTTAATTGTTTTCTTAGCTTTGGCAATATCAATCTCGAGGTCAAAACCTTCCTGGTTAGCCTCGATCAAAATTTCTAGACGCGTGTTCAAGAAAGCACAACTAATATCAAGTGTTATTTTATCCTCAAGAGCTTCATAGTTTTTTTTTCCAATTGTTCTACTTCATCCATCAAGTCTTTTTTCTCAACCTCAAAAGCTTCATATGTGACTTTCAAGGGTAGCCTCAAGGAACTTAATTTTTTTAGAAGAAGCACAAAGATCCTCTTGAGCTTAAGTCAATATATGAACCAGATAACCTACATACACTTTCTTTTGGAGCAATAGTTCAAGCTTTCCTCCTCATCAGCTCCACACTTGTTAAATTGATCTGCAAAAAAGACAAGGTGGGAGAGTTACAAATATATATAAAAAAAATGAATGAGATAAGAGAAGAAGAGTATAACTTTAGAGCAGAATTAACATCATTCATTAGAGTGATGCAGGTATAAGACTCAAGTTTCTCTCTCTCAAAAGGGCCGAGTAACGGTTTCAACCAAATCGCAACTCGGTTAGAATTCTTTAGCAAGTTATCACCCTCGGGGACTTCAATTAAAATCAGCTTCATGATTCTTTTTCCACTAGAAGATTCGTCCTCTTCACGAGGAACGAAGTATGGACGCAACAAGTGTAGCAGCAGAAACAACATCGGGGGTAATAACCGGAGCAGTAAGGGTCATAGAAGAGCAGCAAGGGGTGGCTCTTCAGAAACAAGGTCAAATTCTTCTTCACCCTACAATCCTTGTGCGAAAATCCTTTCAATAGGACTTGAAATGGGGGGGGGGGGGGGATTCAAAGCATGACCAACATCTTCGTCCTCAGATATATACAAAGGAACATTCAGGTTCATCAACTAGCTGGAAAAGCCTGGAACTTAAAGGTTGATTTAGGGAAATGATGGGTTCATCATTAAGAACAACGCCCCTTCTGATTTGTGGCTTTTTCACTAAAGAACCTTTATCTTCTTCTTCTTCTTCAAATGTACCCATTTCTTTATTTTTCCTCTTTAAAGATGACACACTTAAAAGTTGTTCTTGGGCAACGCTAAAAGTGGGTTTAGTTGCAGGAACAGAAGTGGGACGAATGCAACAAACAGTAAATATTGAGAATAATAAACGATGTCAAAATAAGAGAAGTCATAAAAAGAAATATTTATGGTAAAGCAAAATAAAATACCGTGGGTTTTTACTTTCTATCCAAAATTTTGAGAAAAAACATTTCCAAGATCATTGATCTATTAGGGCAACAAACAATGTTTTTTCTACCAAATCAGGAAAGTCGGAAACTTCACTAAAACTTCAATAATTGCTTAAAAGTAAGAAAATACGTATGAGAAGCAAAATTCAAAAAAAATGGCAAAGGAAAATACTCAAGTGCAAAGTTCCACTTCATAGAAAAATACATATGTTCATCACCCACTAAATCACGAGCGGGAACACCTAGGAACCGAGCGTACCATCCCCCATCACGATCATCATCGAGACTGACCAATACTTTTTTATTCTCGCTACAAGAGAGTTAAAGGGGATGAGACTAAGCTTGACAAGTAATAAAGGCAATCCACCGCCCTTCACACTATCAAGCTTATTTGACCAGGGCACACATGAAATAAAGATAAAATTGGATAATCACTGGGTCAATAGGAGGATTGAATCCTAAAGCAAAAGAGTAAGTATAAAAAATGAATAACCCTTGTGATAAGAGGTTATTCGATCAACAACATTAGGAGCTACGACAAGGAAACTAGACATCCAATGACAATCACAACGTACTAAAGGAAGAAGGCTAGAAGTGATTAAAGAGGGATAATGATTGGCAGGATTAATTGCTGCTATGGATGAAACTCTTTTCTCAATGCCTAACAGTCTGATGTGAAAGAAAATTCCTGAGGAATAATTTCAAAAACGGCAGGCTTAAGCAAAGGTTTATTTTGGTCTCTAACTTTGGAGGAAGGTCTAGGAGTTGATGAATCTTTATATTTAGAAAAACCTTTCTAGGAAGAGTGGTACTACGGCTTGATATGGAACCTAGACTATGAAGGCTACCTCCTCTTATACTCATAGTCAGGGCTGAAGAAGGAGGAAGCTCATCCATAATTGTAATGATTCCACTGGCCGTTCTGAGTATTGTAGCCTCGTTCCCCCATTTATTGCTTATCCTATATTAAATTATAGTTATATGACTCGCCGGGGTAGTTAGTTTGGTTCTGGGGATGTATTGGAATGAATTGGAACACTATGTCCTAAAGTTGGAAGCTTAAGTTGAAAAAGTTAATCGGATATTGATTTATGAGCGAACGACCATGGAATGGAGATTTTGATGGTTTTGATAGCTTTATACGGTGAACTCGGACCTGGGAGTATGTCCGTATAATGATTTGGAGGTCCTTAGTTTATTTCGGTTTTAATTGGCGAGAGTTGGAAAGTTCAAGGTTTGGAAAGTTAAGAGGTTTGATCGAGAGTTGATTTTGTTGATACCGGGATCCAATTTTGGTTTCGGAAATTGGAATCTCAGTCTTGTCATTTATTAATTGTTTGCAAAAATTGAGGTCAATCAGAATTGGTTTGATAGCTTTCAACATTAGTTTTAAGTTGGAGATGCATTAGTTTCAATAGGCTTGAATTGGGATGTGATTCGTCTATTTGATGTTGTTTGATGTGATTTGAGGCTATGACTAAGTTCTTATGATGTTTTTCAATGTGTTGTCATGTTTGGATGAGGTTGGATTAATTTCAGATTGAGTTGTGGACTTATGCAAATTATGTTATGCTTCAGTTCTAGTACAACCGCACTTGAGAGTTTTCACTGGTGTGGCCGTGAGTGAGTTAGGCAATGTTTTTAAATGCGAGGGTTTTTCTGCATCTGCGAGCCCATATATGCGGATTTCGGTCAAGGGCTAAGGGATTGAAGAAGCGGAAGGCTTTCGCAGGTGTGCTCCCTTAGGTACATGGCTTGGACTGCAGAAGTGGACCAATAGAAGTGGGATTTGGGCCACAGAAGTGGCTAGTCAGTAAGTTTAATGAGATTCTGCAGGAGTGAACTTTCTTCAGCAGAAGCGGAGCCACAGATGTAGCTGGTGAGCCCACAGAAGCAGAAACGCTGGACAGAAGGTTATAAATGATGGTTTGAGTATTTTCTTCATTTTTGGACTTTTAAAGCTTGGTTTGTGGCAATCTTTTAGACGGATTTCACTATATTCAAGAGCTAAGAAACTTTTGATCACTTTTATTCATTAATATAGAATACCATTGATTTTCCCACCTAGATTGTGTTTTTAGGTGAAATTTGAGGAATTTTGGACTAGGTATTGAAGAGTAAAATTTAGGTATTTGAGGGTCGATTTGTTGTTGGAATTGAATGATTTTGGTAGAGTTGGACACATTATTGAATAGGTTTTCAAATTTTGTGAATTTTGTCAGGCTATGAGGTGTAGGACCGGGATTGACTTTTTTGGGTTTACTTTCTGAATTTTGTTAAAGAACTTAGCTTTATCGTATGTGATTGATTCCTATAGCTTTTATTGATAATATTATGTTATTTTTGGCTAGATTTGAGTCGTTCGGAGTTTGGTTCACGAGGCAAGGGTTTATTGGAGCATTGAGTTGCGCACTTTGAGGTAAGTAACACTTCTAAACTTGGTACTGACGGTATAAATCCCTAGAATACCTGTTATATGTTGGTCTTGGGGTGACACACATGCTTGGCGACGGGCGAGTATAGGCGTGCACCAGGGTAATCGTGAGTCGATTTTTTCTAGTATTATATAGTTATTTAGTCTTATTTTATCCGTGTAATTCCTAAGTGTTACAGTAACTTAGCCGTGATTCATTTTAGAAACCATGTTTAGGCTATGTTCTTAATTTATTGGGACCCACTGAGGTTATTTCTACTATTAAGACAGTAACTTTGTGCGCATTCATGTTTATTCATTTGCATATCATATTTTAGTCTCTGTTACCATTACTATTACATCATGTTATCATTATTTATGATGAGTGATATAAGATTTGGGAGCCTGCGAGATCAGAGAGATTGATGATTGAGTTGGGCTCAAGAGCCGGATTGTGAGTAATATTGTGAATCAGGCTGCATGCCACAGTAGACCATATTGGCTTTATAGCTATTATTATTATTATGGATCAGGTTGCACGCTACAATATACGTCATTGGCTTATTATTATGTATCAGGATTAGCTCTTGGGCGCGATATGCTCATCTAGAGTCTGACATACCAGCAGTGAGTGCAGACACAATGATTTATATACACGTGCTTTGATGAGGTGCCAGACACCTATACCATAATGAGTGATTATGTGTGATGGGTGGGAGCTTGAGATAGACAGATTGAATACTCTGAAAGTGTTAGTACATAGAATTAATGATACATTAAATTTGATATACATATTTTACATGTAGGTATAGAGATGTAAAATTCCTCATGCTAGCTATACTTGACATATTTTGTCAGTGCATGTTGGGCTAAATTTGTTGAGCTTAAAAGCATGCCTAAATTTCTGTACTGTGTACGAGCTGAATATGAAAGTTTCTCTATGTTATTACTGTTATTATCTTGTTATATTTGTGTTGTCATTATTTTGATTCAGACTCTATCTTTCTGAGCTCGTCATTAATTTTAGCCATAGTGTTTACCGTAAAAATAGTAATAATAATTTAATTTGATTATGAGACTTTAAAAATACATGATCTATTTTTATGCTAGTCTTAAAGCAGCTGATGCTGTATTTGTGAGACTTAGAAACGAAATAAGAGTTAATGATAAGGTGATAATCAAACCGATGGGTTAACAGTCGAGGCCTCGAGCTTATCGAGATGGGGGCCTCGAGGTCGATTCCAGAGCACGACTATGAGCTATCAAGGGTGATCGAGGTACGACTAACAGTTATGATAAAATCAACGAAGGCTCTTTATGTCCAATGATAAGTGATAACTGATGAACAAATATGAAGATAATAAGTAGAAGCAATAATATCAAGAGAATATGTTAGAGAGCAGAGAGAATATTCTCGTATATTTCGTGTGGAGCAACTGAAGCAACAAATCCTTATAAAATAAAAAGGATCCTCTTTGAATAGGAGGGAAATACCAACAAAGTACAATATGCATTAATTACTAAGATATGAGGATGTGACAACGATATTACACCTTGATTCGGGTTTAGAGTAGCCATTAGGCTATGCCAGTCCTAGCTGTATGCCTTAGGAACTCTCCATTTTTACCATTACCGTGGTCATTGTTTCCCTGGGGTCGAGTTCGACGACCCTCGAGGGAGGATACTCGGCCATTGCCTCGAGCCTTCAAGGTGATATTCCGAAGTTCCTTAATGAAGAGAAATTGTACCCTCCGATTTTATCGTATACATATAGTTTTTCCTGTCATTTATTGAGCACATTGGGTTGGTTGTACTCATACTACACACACTTTGTGTGCAGATCCAGGTACATCTGAATGGGGTGACTGCTAGAGTGGCTATAGTACCGGTTTGGAGACTTCGAGGTAGCTGCTATGATGTCCGCAGACCTTGACTCTCCTTCTTTTTATTTTATTTCAGTAATGTTCTATGTTTCTTAGACAATTGTACTAGAGTTTCAGACTATGTTGACACTTAGTAATTCATGTTCTCGGTGTCACCATAATTTAATGATTTGTTGTAGTTGAGTTACAATTATTTGTATTAGTTATTTATGAATCTATTCACTATTTAACCTATTAAATCATGTTTTTAATTCAAATGTGTGGTTGTTATGTGATTTTCGTCTTGTCTAGTTGTTACATCCCGCATTTTCGTATATTTATGTTTCATTGTAAGTTAATCGGCGAAAGATCAGGATTGAAATTATTTTGAGATTAGAAGCATTTTACTATTACAAACAAGTAATGAGTAAATTCATAAATGTGAGAGGGAAAGCAAGTTAAAGAACATAAATTTTTGTCCAAATTGATATATTAGGATAAAATACGGGTCGTACAATAATACATGGTATTTTCAGACTAGTACCATACAAGGTAGCTTATGACCATGATAGTGGGATGTATATAGTCTATTAAAAATAAGTAGAATTTTAAAAAATCTGAGATAATTCTTAATTATGCGGGTAATTGATTAATTATTGGCTAACTCAATATTACCTAATTAAATTAATTAATTTTTTTTGGATAAGTATGAAAGTAACAACGTGGAAGCAAGTACAAAGAGTTTAATGACTCTTGATTTACATTCAAGATTAACAAGACACTCGGACAACCTATTAAGCCTTACATAAAAAAAAAACGTTAAAGGCATATATATTTGGTCATTATTACCATTATCCTCATTTTGGCATCAAAACTCCATTTTGGAGAATATTTTGAAAGTTCAAATCAGATGTTATATTACAATAAGCAATGAAAATTCTTAGATTGGTAAAAAATTCATACGAAATTGTACTGAGTAATAATAATGAGATTTTACAATTTTAAGAGAGTACGATGTAATTCTTTTCAAAAATATTACACGGATATTTCCCTACTATATGTATGTTAAGGCTAATCTTTTTCTTCATTTTAGCATGATCTCATAATTATACAAGTTTGATAACGAATCATAAAGAACATTTCATATTTCAAAATTTACGTATATTTTGCTAGTCTCGCATTTTCTAGTTTTGTAAGTTACGATATTCTCCGAATTGGTACTTCATATTCAATTGAGCATTTCCTTCTTTCAGTCATGAGAGCAGAGAATTTATTTATACAGTATTAAAGTATTTTTATTACTATCGAGCTATAATTGATGGGCAGGCCCCTATTGGGCAACCTTTGTTCAGATGGTAAGTTATATATCGAGCCTACTATGGCCGAGTGCGTATGAGCGAGCCCAGTTGATCGAGATACAGAGCCTAGTATAGCTGAGCGCCTGTGAGCGAGCCTACTACAACAGAGCAGTTATATATATACCGAGCCTTATAAGGTCGGGAAGCTATTTTACTTATTAAGAGAGCTGAGTCAGTACCAACAGGTAAGTATATCTTTAGATTATCTCTGACTTCCACTTGTTTTTAATTATTATATTATCAGTTTAGTTTCAGCTTTCAACTTTAAGTATATTACCTTACATACTCGGTATATTATTTCGTACTGACGTCTCTTTTCTAGGGGCGCTGCATTTCATGCATGTGAGGTCAGACAGACAGACAGATAGACCACCTAATTAAGTGTTTCCCGAGTTCAACTTGATTGGTAAGCTCTATGCCTTTCAGAGTTGCCAGGTCTAGAGCATTATGTGCATCTTGTATATATATGTATATATGTTATGAGTGGGTCAAGTGCTGTTCCAATCACAATATATCCACCCGTATAGGCTTGTAGACATATCCTATCAGTTAATACAGTATGTTGGGCTTGTAGGTCTTTTATGTACATTTATTTTGGTTTGTTAGTTGTAGTATAGGCCTTTTATGTAAATTTTGTTGGTTTGTTAGTTGTAGTAGTTATGACGGCCTTATTGGCCTAGCATTATATTGAGATTTAGTCAGCATTTGCAGTTTTCTTGCAATATGGCTCATGGCTAAAGTATGACATTATATACTCAGAATCCCTTTGTCGCAAGTTAGTATGCAATGATAGGTAAGGCACCATGTACCGGTCTTGCCCCCATGTTAGGGGCGTGAAACTAGTAATGTGTTGGGTACCGTCACGACATATTGGATTTTGGGTCGTGACAGTAATAATAATTTTTTTAGGGTACGATGATGAAGAAGAATTTGAACAATGAGAAGCCATTTTTCGATAATAGTAAGAACACGAAGAAAGAAGAGAAATTCCAGAAGAAGCTCGTAAGGAATGCAAGAAGGAAGAAGATATTTTTCGATAGTGTGTGATACTGTATTTATAAGTGATAAATGTCATTATGAATCGCTATCATAAGACTGTCACTTCGAACTGACGCAATACCCGAAAATTCTAAAAGGATGCTATAAAATGCAAAACCAATCATAGCAGGAAATGTGTTTCGAGCATTAAATGGAAAAGACGTACCTCTCTTTGCTTCTAAAGAAAACATAATAATATTGAGAAGAGGTGGCAAGATATTCCCTCGATAAATAAACTTATCACCTCCCGAATATTTTGTTGAAAATATTCAAAAAGTGAGGGAAAGAAGGAAGGGACTATCTGTATTGGTGAAAAAATAAATATGGCATGTGGATAAATAATATGTTGACAGGTGACATTTAAATAAGATCAATAAAGAAGAATGATTAGGTATGGTTAACATACCCACAGAGTTATTTCTAAAACATACCGTATCTGACAAATTGAAAAAGAAGATATAGGCACTGAATGGATGAAGACCACAAAAGATAAGATTCATTGATAGTTACGGATATAAAAACAAAATCAGCATAATCTCTTATTAATGCGGTTATCTATTGTTGCCATAACCGTTAGCAATAATTTGAGTAACAAGTAATTAATATAGTTAAGATTAGTAACTGACAGGAATTAAGTGGAAAAGGTTACGTATTGTAACCTTATATAAACGTTCCTTATCATACTTGGCACGATCATCAAAGAATTCTCGAATATAGCAATCTATTTTTACTTTTATTTATTGGCTTGAATGAAGATTCTTGCTTTTCAATTCTTGAAAGAAAGCTAAAACAAATCGATAAGAATTCTTTTCACTTTGTTTATTGAATATGTGCATTTTATTTTCTTTTATTTTTCTATATTTTAAAAAGTGAACTTGGTTATAGAAATCCGATTTATTTCAATATTTAGTTTGACTATAAAAAGTTATTTTTTTGTTAAACAACGCGTTTGTGATCTTTTATGAAAGAAGGGGAGTTTTGATGTAACTGATTCTGTTTGTGCTATGTGATCTAGATGTTACGAGTTTGAACCGTCGAAACAACCTCTTGCAAATAAATCCCTATAATTTTATATGATAATACAATTTCATTCCCGAATTCCACGCATTGCAGGAGTTTAGTGCATTGGCCTATCCTTTTGTGGTCTTATATGATAATACCAATGCCAATTTGGGCTTGATGGAGAATAGTTTACGTATTTTTTTATTGGACATGCATATACTATATAATACTCCATCCGTTTCATATTAAATGAGGTAGTTTGACTCGGCGGAGTTTAAGAAAAAAGAAAAAAGTTTTTGAACTTTTTGGTCTTAAAAGATTAAGGGGTAAAAAATTTATGGGGTAATGATATTTGTGTGGCTATAAAAGCTTCTCATTAACGATAAATGAGTAAAATGAAAGGGTTTAAAGTTGAATTATTTTCAAATTTAAAAATGTATCATTTGTTTTGAAACAAATTAAAAAGAAAATATCTCATTTAATATGAAACGGAAAGAATATTATTTCACAAACTGCAAATCATTTTAGATTGGTAAACTCTAAATTTTGAGATTTACCTATACGTATAATTCTCTTTTTCTCTCCCTAGAAGGTAATATAAAAGCGAAAAAATAGTCATCCTCTGCATCTCGTCTCATTTATATATCTTTCCTTCAATTGACAACATCGATCACAACTTCCACACGCAAAGAAAACCCGAAAATAGAGAAAAAAAGAAGAAGATATGCAGTTAGTTGGTCATCATAATTCATAGGAGCACGACAATTTCATGATAACATCAACGCGTTTCCTACGACCATCACTAAACCCCTAACCTCCAACCTTTCACCAACTCTTATTCCAAGCAGTTGTTTGGGTCACATAATTCCTGCAACACATTATTATAATATAGAAATTACTAACACCTATATAATGAGTTTGTTATGTACAAAATAATGTAAAATTACTTGTTATTACTATGTTTTGGTCTTTAATATTCAATTCGCGAAAAATAATACATCAAGTTTTGCATAATAGGTTTTGTATGTTTCGTCAATACCAAGTTAATTATTAAGCCAATCAAAAAGTTATGTACTCTTTGTTATAAATAGAATCCTATTTAAGGTGAATGTCTATATTTAGAGAGATTCTAGAGTTTTACTTTGAGGCTAAGTCTTTTCTATGCCTATAAATAGAGGGGTCTTACCCCATTGTAAATCATCCCAAAGTATCAATAAGAATACTCCTCTCTCTACTTTTCTCTCTATTGTTCTTGTTCTTATATTATTTCATAATACGTTATCAGCACGAGTCTCTAACCAATTGAATTTGATTTAAAATCTTTAACCAGCCGACGCTCTTCTCCGACAAAATCAAATTATTAGTTGTGGTTTTCTCTCTCGATCCTCTGCCTCTGTTTCGGAGTCGCCGCTTCTTTACTATTATACTCAAAGTTTGTTATCTTTGATTTCTCATGGGAAAGGAGAAGCTGAAATCGCTAGTTACGTCCTTTACTGCGGACGGCGAATACCTCGCCATGTTGTCTCCAGATGGAACCGTTAGAAATTTCTATAGGGAAAAATAAAAGAGATGGTATCATCATAAAATAATGCAACGGGATGGAAACTCAAGAGGTATATTCGATATCACAACATTTATTGGTATACCTTAAAGGTAAGTAATTTACTTTTCCCTTTCAAATTCTTGAAATTCTACGATTTGATTTCATATACAAACATAGATAACAAAATTTGATTATAACTCTAATGGAGTTTGTAAGAAATTATAAACACGTGAAGTGGTAAAATTTCTATGCCTTGCCATGATCAAATTCATGTATGATTGTGGGCAAAGAATTGAAAATCCGTCCCATTGAATTTGCTACATTCCCTTTAGAATGTGGTAGCAGTATGTGATAAGTCTGAAAGAAGACAAAATTATTACCATGAAGGTATCAATGAATGTGGACGAGGCAATAGACGGAATTATAATCGTCATCATTGTGATAATGAGAATAATAAAGATTCTCAAAATAATCTTTCACTTTATGAAAGTAATATTTGACATGAGATTGTATATAGCACATACAGATGATTATGATCCATTCCCTGAAGTGAATGTGATAATTGTAATAGAGCCCGTAAGTATGACGCTCTTGATGTAATTTTGTTTTATGTCTGACATTATGAAAAGAAAGTTCGTTGCCCTTGAAATTTCGGGCAAGAACTATATAACATGGGTGTTGGATGCTGAAATCCATTTGGATGCAATGGGTCTTGGGGACGCCATTAAAGACAGAAATAATGCATCCACCCAAGACTATGCTAAGGCCTTGATTTTCTTGCGCCATCACCTTGATGAAGGTTTGAAATTGTGCTAAGGCCCTGATTTTCTTGCGCCATCACCTTGATGAAGGTTTGAAAATTGAATATATCACAGTCAAAGATCCACCTATCTTGTGGAATGGCTTAAAGGAGAGATATGACAACCTGAAGTTGGTCACTCTGCCACAAGCACGATATGATGAGAATCCAAAAGCAAATAGTTCATAACTATATGTTATCGTTGCGGTGGAAAAGGGCACTAGGCGAAATTTGCCGTGTTCCAAGACATTTGGTTGAGCCTTGTCAAGCATCTCTAAAGAGTAAATGCCCTGAAACAAATTTTGTCTCTGACGACAATTTTGACATCACCCACTTGGATGTGGCAGACTTCTTTGAGCACCCTGAGGGGAAAATAGACCACCTAATCGGTGATGGATCTGTGATGAAAGAAGATGGAATTGTTTGATTTTATTTCACTTATTTGTAATAGTTAGTGAATAAACTAATAGTCATTAGTATCAGCTCGTATTAGTTAGTTTATGATATAATGTTAGTATTAGTTCTTTAGAATGTTTCAATATGCTTAAATTTCAATAATATTTTTATTTTCCAGTAGAGGTAATCGACTAACCTAACAGTTAGTCGATTATCTAATATTTCGCATTAAAACTGCATAACAATCGATTATATTAAGACACAATCGATTGTGTATGTTTAACAATCGATTATATTAAGACAGTGTGATCTGAAGTTTTTTCAAAATAGCAAATAATTGATTATGTATGTTTAACAATCGATTGTATTAAGACACAATCGATTGTGTATGTTTAACAATCGATTATATTAAGACAGTGTGATCTGAAGTTTTTCAAAATAGCAAATAATCGATTGTGTATGTTTAACAATCGATTGTATTAAGACACAATCGATTGTGTATGTTTAACAATCGATTATATTATGACAGTGTGATCTGAAGTTTTTCAAAATAGCAAATAATCGATTATGTATCTTTAACAATCGATTGTATTAAGACACAATCGATTGTGTATGTTTAACAATCGATTATATTATGACAGTGTGATCTGAAGTTTTTCAAAATAGCAAATTCGATTATGTATATTTAACAATCGATTGTATTAAGACACAATCGATTGTGTATGTTTAACAATCGATTATATTAAGACATAATCGATTATGTATGTTTAACAATCGATTACAGTGAAACAAACGAATTGAATTTGTTTATTCTCATGTTCGTGTATTTTCTTTTGTATGTCAAACCATGGGAATTAAATTGATTGAAGGCTCCTGAAGAGCAACTATAACTCTGCCTAAAGGAACTTGTTGAGTTTTAATGATATCAGTCAAAATGTTCTCCTCCAAGTCTAAAAGGAACTTGTTGAGTTTTAGAGATATTATACAAAATGGATATCAGATCGAGACAATACATGAGTATAATCTTGAATACCTCATTTACTCATGAAAACGAGGCTGCCCACTTCGGTTTGGGGTCACGTCATTTTGCATGCAGCAATGCTAGTTCGTCTCTGACTGACGAATTGTTACAAATATTCCCCGTTGCAATTAGTTTTGGGTCATGAACCTAATATATCCCACTTAAGAATTTGTGGATGTGCAGTATATGTGCCTGTAGCACCGCCATATTGCACCAAAATGGGTCCGCAAAGAAGGTTAGGAAGATATGTTGAGTTTGAATCGTCCTCCATTATTCGCTACCTCGAAACATTGACAGGGGATTTGTACACTGCACGATTTGCAGACTGTCAATTTGATGAGACACTTTTCCCAAAATTAGGGGGAGAAGTTGGTGAAACCAAACGGGAAATTTTGTGGAAAAATACATCATTATCTCATCTTGATCCACATACCTCCATTTGTGAAAATGAGGTGCAAAAGATTATCCATTTGCAAAGAATAACAAATCAAATGCCAGACGCATTTACAGATTTGAAAAGGATAACAAAATCACATATCCCCGCAATGAATGTGACAACATCTGATTCACGAATACATATTCATTATTGGAAGAATATGAACATGAAATTGGTATAGAATATACCACACTCACCCCTAGAAGGAGGTTTGAGATGATATATGGCATGAATGATCGTTGGTCACGTACCTATTGTACGCCAAAGTATTTTGGAAATATGACTATTAAAGGACAACGATAATGCAAGAAACCTATCTTGCATATAAGTTTGACATGACCATAATGGTATAACTTTCTCTTTAAGAAAGATATTCACCACATGGATGTTGATGAATTTGTGGTAGTACAAAATTAATTGAGAGCTCTAGAAGAGCCAATTATTACTATGTTGGAGAAACACAATTGAGTATTGTGCTGTAGTAAGTCTCAAAGAAACTTATTCAGTTTCCAAAGTACACGCGAAAGCGGTGATTATATTGACACTATAAATAAAGGAAAGATTTGATATCTTCTATTACTACAACTTGTAGCGGGATAATTTGTATATGAAAAGCTACCCGCTTTATTCTCCAGTTTGTACTACACAAACAAAAGAATGCCGCAATAAAGTGGATATCTATTGGTATAAAAACCCATGTCATAATAAACCTGAAGTTTATTGATAAGTGCACATGTCATGGTGTAATTTGAAGTTTACCAATATTGATAATTTATTCAGTTGGCATTGGGGTTAGCCATATCATTTTAAGTATGATGTGCAGTAATAGAGAATTCACATGTAAAGAACTAGAAAATTCTTTACGAATTCTCTTATATTACTTGTTCTCATTTGACCAATTAAAGAGTTCGGGTTGAATCCCATAAATTATGGAAATATCAAAGGTGAATATGGGCCCATTCACCTGCCATGTATACCACATATGATGCATCTATGATATGGTTACATGCGCAATTGTTATTAACCCGCAGCCTGGCCGGTGCTTGCGAGGTAAATTGCTCAGTAATCTAACTTCGAGCATAATTTCCAGATTTTCTATTCAAGATAGTTCATCTTGATAAGTTGGTTTATATCATAGTTGGTTTAGCAAGATAATTATTGAGTGCCTCCACTTAATAGCTAAACTGTTTCTTATGAGAACAAAGTTATATATATCAGTTTGATATACGTTGTATACGAGAGTATATTCTCCCCTCACAAGTGGTTCAGGGTCAAGAACCAAATAACTCCATCTTATTATTGATGTGCGGTGTATATTTTCATTAACACCATAATGCACAAAGATGGACTCTCAAAGTTGAGGAAACAAGTTAGCTTTTCTAACATGAGGGGGAGACATGATAAACACTTGAGAAAAGGTTACATGTGATGAATTATCATTTGTATATATAGATCCTCGAATATTATAATATGAACCTGAAGTTCATAAAAGGATAATTCAATTGCAACATATTGCAAAGCATGCTATACGCATTTGCTGACCCAAAGAAAGTAACTATATTCTCACTGCAAATGCTCATATTAAGTCCCAGAAGGACAAAGTCTTTGATACGCTTAAAGCGTATAGACAAATCGGTTTCAAAATGTAGACATGTTGTTTTGGACATGTAGTTCAAATACTTGAAAGTATAAAGTCAATGGTATGTGTAATCAGTTTTCGATATCTTATTTGTTTAGCATGACATGAAAACTTGATATGCATCTAAAGTCTATTATATGGCTTATATGACTTAACTTATATGTCAATCCATGAAAGATTGAAGTTGCTTGAAGCATGTACAATTCTTGGTCCTGAAGTACCACATCGTAAGTGCAACTTGTGTACATATGTATCTTGCTGTAAAAGATCGTTTTAAAGATGGTGCACAAGATTGGAATGCAAATGCTCAAGGATGTGAATTGATGCTCTTTTCAGGGGGAGTTAATGCGCGTTGCACTCTTTTTCCCTTACAAGGTTTTGTCTCACTAGGTTTTCCTTGCAAGGTTTTTAACGAGGCAGCCAATAGGCGCATATTCAAACATGTGTACTCTTTTTCCTTTTCTATAATTTTTTTCCCATTGGGTTTTATTTTAGTTAAGGTTTTAACGAGGCACATTATTAAATAGACATTCAAGGGGGAGTGTTATAAATAGAATCATATTTAAGGTGAATGTCTATATTTAGAGAGATTCTAGAGTTTTACTTTGAGGCTAAGTCTTTTCTATGCCTATAAATAGAGGGGTCTTACCCCATTATAAATTATCCCAAAGTATCAATAAGAATACTCCTCTCTGTACTTTTCTCTCTATTGTTCTTGTTCTTGATAACACTCTTCTATTTTTAGTGCCCCAAAACTCCAACGTTTGTCTTTTCTTTTTCTCCTCTTCCCTTCCCATCTCAAGAATCCGATACCCCTCAACCTCTCTCCTACCACCAATCTTTGACAGCTCTCTTTCAACATAATTCGGGTTCACAAACTCGAATTCTGATTAAGGGCTTATTTATATTCGGTTCCATTTCAATGGCAGCTGCAGGGACCACAGAATACCAGATGATGAATCAGAGAACATGGCCATACAAATCCGACGGTGGTCCTCGTTTCACCGCCTTTTCATTCATGTCTAAAACACCACCCGAAAATCATAATCCAAGAAAAAACAACCCCACAAACCATAATCCCCAATTCAATCCATTTTCATCATCAAATCAAGAATATTCCTCAGATAATTTCTCACAACTTCCTAACGACGTGTTATTGAAAATAGCTGCCTCTTTCACTTTGCCAAATTTACGTGCTGCTTCACAGGTATGCAAGTCTTGGTGTGATGCACTTAGACCCTTAAGAGAAGCCATGCTGTTTCTCAAATATGGTAAGAATTCCAAGCATGGGCGTGGTGGGGTTGAGGTTAATTTGAATAAGGCACTTGACTCCTTCCTTAAAGGTGCGGCTCGTGGGTCAACTTTGGCTATGGTTGATGCTGGCTTGCTTTATTGGGAAATGGGGAAAAAGGAACAAGGGTTTGCTTTTTATAGAAAGGCTGCTCTACTTGGTGACCCCGCTGGTCAGTGTAACTTGGGCATTTCCCTCTTGCAAGGTAACTAACTTACATTTTCTTGCTCAATATGGAATATTGACTATCTTGCTATGTTTGAGAAAAAAAAGGAACTATCTTGTTATGTGAAGGAGAGATCCAAGGGTATGGCCCTGTCGACAGTAGTGGAGCCAGAAATTCGACCTAGGGGATTCAATGTAATTTTCAGTTGAAGGGGATTCAATTGAACCCCCTTTACCAAATGTAGCTATGCCCCTGCCTGTCATAATCACAAGAACTGTTTATAGTCATAACGGTTGTCATAGTTTATGATCGTAGTCGCCAAGGTTTGAGCTTTCTGTCAAAGTACTTAACTTCAAATTGGGAGAACGATCCTCCTAATGAATTGACAGTACTTCAAACCACCACAGCTATGAGCGCACAGATTTTAGTAGGGTGCTCGGGAGAATACACCTGATGGACAAAAAACATTTAATTAACAGCATTACATAGTTTACAAATTTGGCATCTTCTTGGTGCAATCAATGAAATGAATAGCTCGTGTCCCGACAAAAAAGAAATAAAGAGAAAGATTGTAGATTTTTGTATCAAAATGAGCACAAGTTTCTTTGGTGTGTATAAGATTTAACAGCCTTAATTGCATGAATAAATTACTAACAGCGGGCTTGGTTCACCAATCACAATGTTAAGCAACCAAAGATCCATGCATTTGCTTCCTATGCTTCGTCTGTTTGTGATTCTCATTCAGCATTAAGAGTTACTCCCTCCGTTTCATATTGTTTGAGCTAGTTTGACTCGACACGGAGTTTAAGAAAAAAGAACAAGACTTTTGAAACTTGTGATCTTAAAAAGTTTAAGGGGTAAAAAGTTTATGGGGCCATACCATTTGTGTGGCTATAAAAGCTTCTCATTAAGGGCAAAAAAGGGTAAAACAAAGAGTTTAAAGTTGAATTATTTTCAAATTTAGAAATGTGTCATTTATTTTGGAACAGACTAAAAAGAAAAGTAGCTCATTTAATATGAAATGGAGGGAGTAGTAGTTTGTGCTCAGATTTTACTTGATTTATATTGGTATAGCTCTCTCTTGTTTTCGCTAGTGTACTTTCGTTCATTGATATGGACTTAATATTTCTCTTAAATCCTGTTGTGATGCCCTCTCTACTCATTATCACCAATTGAGCGTGCTGTCCAAAATTGAGAAAGTTAGGTGTAGGAGGGTGAGGTAATTCCAGTTATTCATTTTTCTTCTTGCTCACTCGGTCTTTATTGAACTAGTGGTGCTTTAGTTGTTTCAGGAAATGTGATATATATCCTTAGACATCCCTGAGGTTGGCACTTTTCTCCCTTCAACTTCCTTTACAGCATCTTCTCCCTGCAGTCTCCTTGATATCCTTTCTGAAAAAGAAAAGCATTAAAATAAAATCAGAACCATTTTGGGATCTCTTTTGGAGAAAGGTATCTCTTCCTATTACCCTTAAGCAAGCTCTTTCATACCAATTATGGAATAAATGCCATCGCAGGCGCTGCCGGTTTACAACCACAAGCCACCAGCTAACAAAAAACTTCTAATTTTGCCAAGCCCTCCAGAAACAATCCCATCGTTTTCACACCAATCTGTTGACAGCAAGATTGTGCAAAACTGGCATTACTTGATGGCTTTGGCCTGAGAGCCGTTGATGGCAGAGTTGCGCTAGAAAGTGTTACAATGCCTAGTTATTGGAGCAATCACATTAAGAGGGGTTGAGAGAGCTATATTACTGAAGATTTAGCTGCAAAATGCGTTGTAATGAAAGAAAGAATAATGTTTAAGGGGTAAGTAAGAAGTAGTACTAGAAGTTGGGAGAGGTTCTGTGGAGCCCCTCCTACTATTTAATTAGTTGAAGTTCCCCTTCCAACACCTGAAAACTATGAAGTTTACCCTTTTGCTAGAGAACCATTAAATTAGGACGGGGAAATAGATTATTGGAAGGCCTGTGCAGCACTTATTCCAGAGAAGTTGAAGGCAGCAAGTCAGAAAAACATTTTACGATAATTTTTGTCCTTTTCTTTTATTATTAGTGATTGTGTCAGTGAACAGAGTAGGCTCTGCTCACTACCAGCTGTTTTTGGTGGTTTATTGTTATGCATCAACTTATGGTGAATGCTACTTTATAGAATTAGAAGTCCACATACGCATGTGAAGTCATTTCATCGCCGAGAGCTCCCACCAGAACTTTGCATTTGATTTGCAGTAGCATAGTTCTCTGTCAAGCTTACTGACCACAAATGGAAGCATTTGTTTTACAACTTTCAGATTGACTTTCATTACTCTGGTTATTGTATATCTATGTAATAATGATCTCTTTATACTCTATGCAGCTAATCCACCAGACATTGAGGAGGCTATCAAATGGCTGTACAAAGCTTCTATTGCAGGCTATGTTCGAGCTCAGTACCAGCTTGCCCTTTGTTTACATAAAGGTCGTGGCCCGAGTAGGGATCTTAAGGAAGCGGTATGAAAATTTTACTTGTTTAACATTTTACTTCACAGAGCAGACCAACTAGTTTGGATTGAGACCAGTTGTTTTTGTGACCATTTAATTTCACAGACAAAAATAAGGGAGATCTTCCCTGTTTATGGGTTCCTCTATCTTGCCATGCATACCGAAAACACTAGTAGTTCACAGAATTTTATCTTGTCATGCATGTAGGAAGAACATATTCATTGGTCCAATATCACTTTGGGTCAATATCATTCAAGTTCTAGATCAAATCATACTCTTGAGGTTCTGGAATTTCACAATTCTGGAATTATGACGACATTGCCTGCCAAAAACAAAAAGAAGAATTTGTACTTAAAAATTTAAATTCACTATTATGGTCAAACAACTTCTATATGGATGACTGGGTTGTTCCTATGACAACTTTGCTTCTGAAAGTGTTTTTTCTTTTTGAAGTACAGGCAAGGTGGTATCTGAAGGCAGCGGAAGGTGGATATGTCCGTGCCATGTATAACACTGCAATATGCTACTCAGTGGGAGAAGGTCTAACGCTGTCTCATAAATTAGCAAGAAAATGGATGAAGAGAGCAGCTGACCGAGGTCATAGCAAAGCCCAGTTTGAGCACGGACTTAGTCTATTTTCCGTAAGTAGAACCTACATAAATCGTCCCACTGCACTACTCCAACCCTTCCCAACTTCTTCATGACTAGATTATGAAAAATGATACTCTCTATGTTTTATTTTATGTTACACTCTTTCATTTTTTTACATTGTTCCAAAAAGAACGACAACTTTCTGCATTTTTGTCATGGCATGTTTAAGACTCTTTATTAAACTATGTGCCTAGTCAAATACCTTCGCATAAAACTAAACAAAGGATGAATAGGTCCATGGAAAAAATGTTGTCTGTATTTCGAAATGGTTCATATAGAAAAGGGATGCATAACCTCTACCTTCCCCTTCTTTTTCCTTTTTTCTTTCTTTCCCTTTTATTTCTTTCGCTTGCTTGTGAACTTATCATCACTCTGGTTGTACCTTGAGTAGGAAGGAAACATGATGAAAGCTGTGGTGTATTTGGAACTTGCCACTCGTGCTGGTGAGACAGCAGCTGATCACGTCAAGTATGTTATACTTCAACAGATGTCCACAGCTTCTCGTGACAGAGCCATGCTTCTTGCTGATAATTGGCGTCCTTTGCCTTCTTCATCCCGCTGATTGATTTTCCCTGTTATTTTTAGCTTAATGCTTCCTACACATCTTTTTCTAGCATGCTACTTTTGAACCTTCTTCAATTACAAAGTGTAAATATACATAGTTTCTCCCACTGATCTGCATTCCCAAGTTCTGTAATGTTATAATAAGAGCTTGTGTCGAAATAGTTTTGCGCTTAAATGTTGCTACCATTTATTCTATAATAGCTTAAAGACTTGTAACACTAACAGGTTTTGAAGTATATTACGTACTATTGATTATTTATGAACAAGGGCATGGAAATATATTGTTCCAAAAAATTATATAAATTTGAAAACGAGCTTGTTGATTCTTAGAAGCCTTGCTTCACTCTGTTGTAGGAAAACTAACTGAATATTAATAATGAAAGGCAAAATACATCAATAGACCCTATGTCCACACCTTTCACTTAAACACTCAAACTTCTGTTTTATTTGAACATTCTAACCACATCTCAAATGTGTCATTTAGACACAAAAAACTGACATGGCAAGCCAAATGTTTCTCACATTTTTCAAGTGCGTGAAATTGCCCAAAAACCAACAACAACTATCCAGTATACTCCCACCAGGTGGGGTCTGGGAATTGGCCCAAAAACCGAACTCCTCATTTTCCGAATGCTATCTACTTTCTGTCTCCCCTCCCTCCCCAACCCCATCTCTATCTTCAAAAAACATAAAAAGCAGGCGATGAACATTGATGATATTTTTCCAGAACTCTAAACAAGTGTTTTCTCTCTCTCTCTTTTAGAATGCGAGCTCTTTTGAGTTAGTTTCGATCAAAATCTAATGATTTTAAAGCAAATTTTATGGAAAACTCATGATTTTAGGTATTTTTACTCATATTTTCAACTTATCTTTAATAATTCTTCTCAAAAACTTTATTTTATTTTTGATTTAGAACTGGGTTTTCACCAATGAAATAATTCTCGTAACTTTCCTTCAGATTTTTGTTATTGGGTTCAATTGCCACTTGAAATTTGTAAGTATATTTGGAATTACATTTATCACATATACAAAGAAATTGCAGATCATCAAGGAAGATTAATAAAGAGTATTCTAATATATATGTTTAGATTATTAATTTGTTACATGAAATCTTAAACTAATTAACTTCATGTCCGTTTCCACACTTGGCAGATCTAGGGAAGAAAACAATGGCGGCAGAGAGTTCCTTAAAGGAGACGAAATAGGGAGGGGTTCTCAGGGAAGAAAATAGGAGGGGGGTTCGTCGGGGAAGATGACCGGGGGAGGGGGTGCATTCTTGTGTTTCTCTTAACATTTTTTTCAATATTTTTTAAAATTTATTTAAGTTAAATTCACGTGTCCGCATCTTATTTGTCACTTTGGTATGTGAATTACACACATCTCTTGTGGCTGGCTGTCAAGTTTGTGTCTAGATGACACACTTGAGATATGATTAGAGTGTTTAAATAGAACGAATTTAAGATAAAGTGTTTAAGTGCAAAAAGTGAAGAACTTTAAGGGGCTGTCGATGTATTTTGCCATAGTAAAATATGTATAGTGATGGATACACATCAAATGCATATAAGCAAAAGAAACAACCAAGGTAAAAAGAACTAGGGAATGCACTTGTATATTGACAAATAGGGATAAGATTAGGTGGCACCAGAAGAACAAAGCAACTAGGTGCTCTAGGGTGTATCCCATGCAATTTGTATTATGACAAAAATTTCTTCTGCTCAACCATATAAAGTGTTTATAATTAACTATTATAAGCTTTTCCCTCCCATCAAATTGTATGGGTCAGAATGTGACCAACCACTATGATCATATGATTTTTTCCCCGTTGAGATGACCCTATAAGATTCTCAAGTTTAGGATTTTTCCTTTTAAATATTTGTTCTTAGGATTTAATTGCGTGTGTCACTGTGTTTTCATAAATGCATACATAAAATCATAAAAAATATACAGGATTGCACAAGAATTTAGGATTTAGTTTCATAGTTTTGCTAGATTATTCGGTAATTAGGGTTATTTTTACAAATACAAAAATCACAAAAATTAAGTAGTATTACCGGCAGATTAATTGTTTTGCATTTTTTGTGTTTAATTTTCATTTGTTGTATTTTTATTTATTTTTGCACAGTGGGTAGTTATTAGGTTGTTTAACTCAATTAGAATTTTTAAAATGCAATTAGGAATTAAAAATAAATAAGAAAATAAAAATAAATAGATTTTCCTAATAAACCACCCAGGCTGGCCACAATTGGGCCAAACCTGGGTGGCCCAAATCAATTTTACCTGCAAAATGCCCAAGACCCAGCCCAACAATTGGTCTCCAACCCAGTCCATGAAAGATACCCCAAAACGACACCGTTTTGGGGCAGTTCATCTTAACCGTTGATCACAAGTCATCCAACGGTCCTGAAGCCACTTCCAAAATCAGATATATATGTTCAAACGTCTCTGTATACTCAGAGATAAACACACCTTCTTCCTCGTACATGTAACGCCGATATATCACCACCCCGGCACCACCATAAGACCACCGCCTACCACCCATCAACCACCCTAACGCCGCCGCACGAAATCGCCTCACGGCAGCGGCCGGTCACCAAACGCCCTCAGATTTACACCACCGGACCACCTAGACCCCCTCTTTTCTTTCCCATTGTTAGTTTCCTTCAAACAAGCACCCAACGCCTCGAATATTTGACAGAAGGTTCGCCGCCATCATTGTCTCCGGCGACCCAACCCTAAACCAACCCGAAATAACACTCCTAAACCACCTTCCCCCCTCTTTCCAACCATCTAAACCACCTCCTTCGAATCCTAATGGATCGTCTCAAATATCAAATCGAAATTAACCCCAAACCCTAAAACTCACCAGAACCCTGTGAAGTTCGTCCCAGGTGACTGTCTTACCTTCCCAACCACAACCTTGCCACCCACAACCCTCAAACACAATTAGGCACGATGAAAAACCAAATCTGAGAGCTCACCTTGTCCCAAAATCAACGAATCCTCCCCTGAACCCTTTTTCCCTCTTCAATACTTAAGGCGAAAGCCTTAGAAGATAAAAGACCTCTCAAAAGAGGTCAGAGAATCGTGGAACTGGAAGAGTTCTAATCTAGGGTTGCAATGCCAAGCAAGAAAGCTAAGTCTCTGTGCGCTTAATTTTTTTTTGTGATTGCCTATTTTTAATTGATTTTATTTTGGATTTTTGTCTTCATTTTCTTGAGTTCATCTATTCATCTTTGAAATTATATGCCTTCTCTTTCTTGTTGATTGTTGCTCGTTCTCTATCTCTTCATTCTCAAGACATGTTGGATAGTCATTTCCATCTAGAGGCACATGTTCCTGAGCTTTCATTTGTTGCATTTGTGAATATGAACAATTACTATGTATTCCTCCTTGATTCCTTTTACTTCCAATCTTTTATATAGTTATTTGTTCATCTTTAGAAACTTTGAGTAGTTTTCTCCAGTTAGAATCACATACTTGTCCTGATTTTTTTCTTTTTTTATACTGTAATCTCGCATGTTTTCTCTTCAATTTATTTTGATTTTCATTTGTTCTGAGTAATCATGTGCTCATCCTTGCCCTCCTTTCCTTTTATTGTTGCATGTTCAAATTCATTAGTTTATTTTGTCATCTCTAAGGTACCATAAATAGTAGTTTCCATCTAGAGTTACATGTTCATCTTTCTTTTCTTTTTTTTATTGCTTTATATTCCTGATTTTCCAATAGCTATTATACATTCGTTCTTGTCCTCCTTTGTTTTAATCTTCTCTATTTTTATTTTTATTTTGTGTAATATCCTGGTTTGGTATTGTCATCTAGAGTCATATACTCGCCCTGTTTCTCTTTTCTGTTTGATTTTTGATTTTCCTTATTCTCATTTGTTTCATCTGTTCATCTTTGAAATGTTCTAAATATTCACCTCCTTGCTTGGGTTTAAGTCTGGATTATTTGTCTTGAATGGCCTGCTTAACATTTGAACTCATAGCCTATTCTTGTTGACATTGTTTGGATTATTGTACTGAACTCAGAATTAATCATATTTGGTTAGTTCCCTGCATTTCTTAAATTAGTGTGGATTCAGTTTTGTATTTTTGCTTGAGTATAAAGGTTTCATTATTTAAATCCTGACCCCTGTACGTATGCATCAAAATTAGCCATGGCTACCCCTTAAGAATTTGATCCTAGTTGATAATATTAATATGTGAATTGAAAATAACTAACTAAGGTATTCTGACCAAATGAATGAGAACCAAGGTTAGAAAATCTTAGGCCAGTAATTAGGGAAAGGGACAGGGGTATTGAGGGCATTTGAATATAGGGAATTTTGTAACAAAACTCCTAGAACATTCTAGTGAGGGGTCTAAGTATAATTTCTGCCTCAAAACTTGAGGCACAAGTCTGAAAACGAAGGACCATTAAGGCAAAACTGAAAATTGGATAAGGGACTAAAAGGAAAACAAAGAAATTGATGTTTTCCTAAGGCTTCAGTTATAAAAGGGGACAATCTGATCATTTCAAGAGGACTTTGGGATTATTTTCGAGCAGATTAATAGAAAAGGATTAGGGGTTTTTACTTCAGGATTTTAGAGAGTTAGAATAGAATACACCTTAGACTTTCATACACTATTTAGAAAATTCTTTTCGAGTTGTTTCTTCTGAGTGAATTTTCCTTAATAATCGATACAAGTTCTGGGCTGTTTTAGAAGATATATTGCCACTATTTGCCTCTCAAATTTCCTGAGTTCCTGGGTTTTTGGTGGTTGTGTGGATGTTGTGTTTGCTTGCTACTCTATTAACCTTACTCCTAGGTTCCATTTTTTGCTAAAATTCCAGGTATCTATCTTCACTCAAAATCTGAGAAGCAGTAGCTATGTACGTTCGAGATTGTTAAACTGATAATGAAGACAATAATTTTTATATATATCAATTTCATATCAGGAGTGTTGTTTACCTTTGAGTAGAATTTTCTTAAATATTGTAATGTATATAAACTTGCAAAAATACTGGACTATACTTGGATTCTAACTTCAGTTTATTTAGATTTTGTTAAGATTAACATAGCCTAATCCGTGATTTTGCTTAATATCTATGAATGAAGATGTAAGGAATCAATGATTGTATATGAATATACTCTGAATGATCAGTATTTCAGAATTTCTTTAAATTCTAGAATTGAAATCTACATTATGACCTATTAATGTGAAATAATAATCATCCTATTCTTTTAAAATACCTTAAGTACACTTTAGCATGACACTTGTATAATTTTTCGACGGGAATATAATCAGTAAAAAGGGGTTGCTATAATTTTGCTACAATGGACTCATAGTCCAATGCTTCTGGGCTTTATCAGAAGGCCCAATTGTTAGCAATTGTAACATGAAGAATATACATTTCCTCGGCTGGATGTTAAACGAAGCCCAAGTTACATAACCAGCAATGAATGAGGCTAGAAATGTAAGTGTTAAATCTCTCTAAATGCATCCCGTGTGTATGAAATTTTAGGACATTTTTAGATACAAGCATAATAGAAAACTGTAGTATGCTTTAGTTTGCCTTTATAAAATAAAGGTAGCCGCACTAACTTAATCAAATACTACGTGAGCCTCCTGAACTCAATAAATTACATAGAAAGTTGGAAGTGCTGTTTAGTGAATTTCACAGCCTTCCACGAACTTCTAAACGTATAGTTGCTATAGGCGTGAATTTATTAATAACATATCTTCCTAAACTCGGATGCACATTTATATGACCCAAATCTAAATCTCAACGATGTTAAAATGTGTCGAGAACCCGGGTGCATTTATGTGACGTGGTTCGAGGCGTGTTTTAATAACATTGTAAATATTCCTAAAATGACATTAGGCGGTTAATAACTTTAAAATTGTACTATAGGTTGGAACATGTATAAAAATCAGATTCTTAGCGATTTATAATAGTTTAAGCGACCGTGCTAGAACCACGGCATCCGAGGGTGCCAAAAACCTTCCCTCGAGTCAACAGAATTCCTTACTCAAGAATTTCTGGTTCGCAGAATCCATTTGGGCAGTCGAAAACATTTTCTCGATTTGGGATTCTAAATAAACAGGTGACTTGGGAAACCAAAAGCCAAACCTATTCCAAGTGGTGACCCTTCATAAATAAATGATCCCGTTTTGAATGATGTCACTTTAATTGGAAAAATTCCCTTGTACGTGTCATCTTTCGGGGTAACAGTGAGAAAAGGAGGTTTGATAGCTCTGGCGACTCTGCTGGGGACTTACGAACCCAAAATCTCTGGTTCAGGGTTCAAGAATTCGAGCTTAGAATAACTGTTATATTTGGATTTTTCTGATTTCATTACATGTTTTGTGCTAAGTGCTAAATGCGTTTACCTCTGTGATATTATCTGGACCGTACACATAGATTTCTATGAAATCCTTCATTTCTCAACTCCGGGGATGTGATTACTGGCTAAGAATCCCTATTCTGTTAATGTCTTACCCTGAAATAAGAAAAAGGCCGGAAAAGTTACTAAGTCGGATGGCCTTTTGGTTCCTGGTACGTAGCCCCCTCCTCGACTCGATTTGTCCGCTCGAGTGCACAGTCTAGACCCTATACCAAGGTTCTAACTTAGTATAACAAAACCTCATGCCGGATCCCTACTAGGAACGTTTGTATGCATCACGTGCATTTGACGTAGGGGACTAAACTCAAGGGTTGGGTCCATTTGGAACAGGTGACCTGAAATAAACGACCATTCTGATGCATTTTACGTGCTACGTGTGCATTTATTTGCTTTCTATTCGCATGTTGACCGGCTTAAGGAGAAAAATAGCAGTGCTAGGATGACCACTTGTAAAACAAATGCTCAAAATAGCACTGAATTGCTGCCAGATGTTTCGAAACAAAAGAAAAATACAAAACAAAAGAAATTGGGAACTATTTTCAATAATATTTTTGGGTTTTTGATAAACTGTTTTGCCGGGTCTAACTATTCTTTCGCAAAAACACCAAGACCACAACACGAATTTCTTTTTATTTCGAAATATATCAGGTGGTGACATTACTGCCTGTAATAGCCGAACGTTACCGCAAGGGACACCGGAAGGCTGATCTGGCACAAATGGCCAACCTTTGAGTCTTATTTTGACTGCTAAGCAAGCATAGCCTGGAAAACCTTCTCCCCGAAGTGTTGTAAGTCCGTATTCGCAAAGCCGGTCTTTGTTTTGAGAAATAAATTTCATAAATGTTGATTTTAATATTTTGAGAATACTAATTCACCTTAATAAATGTGCAGAATGAGCACGATAATGAACAAAATTCCCTTGGAGTTGCGACTATGGTGGAATGATCTCGGGGAAGTAGGGTAGAAAAGAGTCAATGCACATCTGGGAGGCCTCACTGTTTTATTGAAAATTAACCCCAGAGGAGACATCATAAAGGCCTTTGTCACTTTCTGGGACTCGGCCCACAATGTCTTCCACTTCTCGAACTTTGAGCTCACCCCTACTTTAGTGGAAATGACCGGATATGTCGGGACCCATACAATCCCTTTGAGACACCAATACTTGATTGCACCAAGAGCCCTCGTTGTGCACAAATTCCTGGATTCCTTGAAAATCAGCAGAAAATTTCACAATCCCAACTTATCGGCTGGTTTTTTCACCCTGCAATATATATATCAAAGGTATGTCCACAACGGAGGATTCTAGAACCCCGAAAACCTTATTTGTAGCAAGGGAAATCGGCTCAAGTGGGAGGAGCATCGATGTTTTGCGTTCATGGTGTCTTTCTTGGGTCATTTAGTGTTTCTGTGGAAGGATGGGAACATCGACATACAGATAGCAGGGGTGGTTAGCACTATAAAGACCCAGGCTAAAAGTACCCTCGCTCCAATGATTTTGTCCGACATCTTCCGTGCTCTTATCATCTGTAAAGCGGGAGCATACTTCTTCGAGGTATGTAACTTGCTGCTGCAAATATGGATGATCGAGCATATATTCCATAGGCCTCGGTTCATGAATTACGGGTCGCCAACAAAGAGCTGTATAAAAGAAATTAGCAACAGGGTTGATGGGTTTAAAGTACCTGAGGGTGTCGCAAAATGGGTGTCGCAACTCCGGGTCATCACTGCAAATGAAATAGAATGGACGTTCGCTTGGTTCTCTATGGACGAAGTTGTGTATATGCCCGCTACTGGACCTCATTTCCTCCTGATGGGCCTCTAAAGCATCCAGCCCTATGCACCGTATAGAGTACTGAGACAATTGGGTAGATGCCAAAGGATCCCCAGAGACGAAGATATTAGCCGTCATGTGGTTGAGATAAGCCTGAATGGTCAATTCCCTGAAGCCGTTGTACGCCACATTTGGAGTGAATGTCAATACTTGACAGCCGATACTCGAGTACGTGACATATCTAAAGGTTAGGTTGCACCGGGGTATGTTGCTTGGTACAAAAGAGACATAGAAAATGAGTATAAGGCTACTATAGGAAGGCTGGAAAAGCAAATCCAAGAGCTGCAATTTGAAAACAGTTTGCGAGCTGCAGTCAGTGAGGGAGAAAAGAAGGTATTGACTAAAGAAGACGAAGCCCTACGTACCCAAATCCAAAAAATTAAGGCAGCCGCAGAAAATCCTCCAAGGAGTGCAAAACATGAAAAACTCATAGAAAGCCTGCGGCGGAAAGTAACCTAATACGGGTTCGACCTGAATAAGGCGGAGGGTGAAATATCTAGGTTCAGAAGAAATTAATTAAAAGTGCAGAGGAACGAGCCTGCATACTGGAGCAATTAAAAGAAGGGAGTGGCAATGAGATCGTTGGTTTAAAACAGAGGGTCATCAAAGTTGAGAACAAAATGGCCAAACAAGCCAGTGACTTCAAAACCGAAAGGGAACATTGCTACGCAGTAATAGCAGGATTAGAAAAGGATTGTGGCAATTCCAAAAGCTGAATCAAGCAGCCGAATGAACTATAGAAGCAAGGGCCGAGCAAATTGGGTTTCTATTACAAGAAAAAAGGGTTATCAAGGAAAAGGTGCGGGCAATCGCAGAATATATTACCACAAAGTGCAACCACTGTGAGGACATGAATAAATCTATGTTCTTTTCCACTGGCACATTTGTCCGTCAAGTGATGGAAGATCTCCGCTACCTCCAGGTGAGTTTAGAACTCAAGCCTGCGGCAAGGCCGGACGATGCCCCGCAAGCTCCGAAGACATTTGAAGTATTAATGTACTCATAAATTTGTATTTTTCTTAAAAAAGTCTGTCTGTACACACCTTACGAGTTTGTAAGATTATTGAATTCAAGTTTGGTAATTGCTTTTCATTTTGTTAGAAATCAAAATTTATGTCTTTATAAAAATTGGAAACCCCAAAATAGTCTGTTATGTACATAACATTTTTCCATGAACTACGCTCGGTCTGATTCATGTGATGTCATGATACGTAGGCAATCTTTATCAGATTCGACCGTATTCTTAAAAAAAAGGGAAAGCTAACAAGGAATAAGAAGTAGGAAACAAAAGGAAATTCGGAATAATTTTTGGGATGACACATGCGACCATTGCAAGCATATAAAAACCCGTTGACTGCATAGGTGCATCATACCCAACATGCGGTTTCATGTTTGTTATTTACCTCAACCTAACCGTTTGAAATTCCAGTGTCCAGTCTAGGTGTTTTAAGAACGGTGATTGGTTTGCGGTAAGCTGGCTTCGCAGAGATACTTTACTAGATCAAAAGGAAGCGCGGAGATGTCGACCGAAATGACTCTACCATCAGTCCTTATCCCAGAGGACAACCCAATTATGGGAATCCCAGCCTCCGAATCTGCGGCAGCTGAAGAGAATAGGATCCTCCGACTCCGAGTTATGGAGATGTGGGACGCTTGGACAAATGGGAAAGAACCTCCAAGTGCTATCCCTATCAGTCACCCAAATATCCTCCTAGGGAAGCCCACCATATCAACCAACTTTGTCGCAGCTTCTTCTGAAACCCGCCCTCTGATGTTCACATCTGATCCAGTTCCCAACATTTTTACGGCTCCTCCGTGCGCAGCCACCACATAGCCTGCGGTGCCGAGGCCCGTTTTTGACCATACAGCTTTCACATTCCAAACTCCCAACTACCAAACTAAGCCTCCCCCATATCCCACACACAACTACCCTCAACCAGCATACGAACTCACACCTGTGCAAGAAAAAACCCCTAAAACACCCAAACAAGATGAAATAACA
The DNA here is from genome assembly GCA_034376525.1 of Nicotiana benthamiana. NCBI lineage: Eukaryota > Viridiplantae > Streptophyta > Magnoliopsida > Solanales > Solanaceae > Nicotiana > Nicotiana benthamiana. The sequence goes on from CM067330.1 coordinate 74,744,037, forward strand.
AGAAGGATGAAAAGCCTCGAACAGAGTCTGAAGAACATGCAAGGATTAACTGGGCAGAAGAGTGTATCTTACTCAAACCTATGCATGTTCCCACACGTACATATCCCTCTGGGATTCAAAACGCCGAAGTTTGAAAAATACGATGGCCACGACGACCCCATCGCTTATTTAAAAAAGTATTGCAATCAACTGCATGGAGCAGGTGGAAAAGAAGAACTCTTGATAGCATATCTTGGGGAGAGCTTAGTGGGAATTGATTCTGAATGGTACATGGAACAGGATATCACCCGATGGAATATTTTTGATGACCTCACCCGAGATTTGGTAAGGCAATTCCAGTATAACATTGACGTTGCCCCGGATAGGAACCCAGGAGACAAAACTTTACTCCAATAGGGGAATCTTATGCCAGCCTATTCCCAAACTTGGTCCACTTGGGTCTCCTGCATCCCGTGCCCCCGAAAAAACAAAACCCCGAGTCACCTTCCTATTAAAGGGGCGTACGTTGTGCTTATCATTCTGGGGTAGAAGGACATGACACAGAAAACTCCTGGATTATGAAACGAGTGGTGGAGGATTTGATAGAACAAAAGAAAATAGTAGTGAGAGATGAAGAGGTCCAGAACGTAACCAATAACCCGTTGCCGGCTCACAACAACGGGCCAGTCATCGGAATGCTTTGTGAGGACAAAGAATTCGACCCTGCTTTGAAAGCCATAATAGCCATCGATGAGGCAGACAGAAAACTAAAAGTTACCCCAAGAAGGTCGAAGAAAAGAAAACAGGTGAAGCCAAGCATCCAGGAGCAGAGAAGAAGTCTGAAACCATAGCTGAGACGACCCCCAACAAGGAAACAATACTTTACATCCCACGAGGGTGTCAAGGAAAACAGCCCAATTTGATTCCCCAAGAAGGTTTGAGCTGAACAAAACCATGTATGTACTCAAGAAAGCTTATGTGGTACGGGGACTGATTAACCACCGGTGATGAATGAGCTCGTGGTTATCGGTCGCGCACATCAAAAGCCGATGACAAACCCTTCTGCAGTGCCATGGAATTACCAAGAAACCATAGTCTCATACAAGGGCAAAGAAATCATCGGGGAAACTCAAAAAGGCCATCCCATAAATAAATACTCAGATATAGAAGAGGTGAAAGCTGCTACCAAACGACGATCTCCACTTATGAGGCCAGTGAATGCTGATGAGGCAGAAGCCTTCCTTCTTTCAAAAAATGAAAATGCCAGAATACGAGGTGGTGAACTAGCTCCGAAAGTCTCCTGAGCAGGTCTCTTTATTGTCACTCTTGATGAAATCTCCCGAGCACCAGCAAGTGTTGGCCAAAACCTTGAACGAAGCTTATGTACCGGCTGGAACCTCCGTGGAGAAACTAGAGAAAATGGCGGAAAGATTCTTTGCCATTAATCAGGTTACGTTCAGCAAGAATGACTTACCACCGAAGGAATCTGCCCACAACAAAGCCTTGCACCTCAATGTCAAATGCGAGGGCTATTTTGTCAAATGAGTGATGACAGACGGAGGTTCTTGAGTAGATATATGCCCACTGTCTACATTGCAGAGAATGGAGATTGGGACAGAGAGGATCCGTCCTAATAATGTGTGTGTCCGAGCCTTTGATGGAATCAAGATTGACACCATAGGGGAAATTGACTTAGTGCTAACCGTTGGTCCGCTCGACTTTGAAGTGACATTTCAAGTATTGGACATGGACACATCCTATAACTACCTCCTAGGAAGACCGTGGATTCACGCAGCAGGAGAGGTGCCCTCTACTTTGCACCAAATGTTAAAGTTCTAACATGAAAACCAGGAGATTGTAGTTCACGGAGAAGACGAGCAGTCAATTTACTAGGACCCTTCTGTTCCCTGCCTCGAAGCTAAAGAAGGAAGTGAGCACATAGTTTACCAAGCTTTTGAAATCGTGGTAGTCGATCATATGAAGAAGGAAGCCACTCCCCCAGCCTTTCCTCTCAAATGCTTCAATCATGGTGGCAAGGGAATTGACACGCCAAGGTTTTAAGCCAGGCAAGGGACTTGGAAGCTCCTTACAAGGCATAGCTGAGCCGGTTGCTTTTCCTGCCATAGAAAAGTTCTCTGGGCTAGGCTTTCATCCAACATAGGAAGATATCACTTGGGCCAATCGCAGAAAGCGTCATGGATGGGCTTTGCCACAACCCCTACCCCACTTGTACAAAATATTTGTAAAACAAAAGTACAGTGAGGAAGAGAAAGAAGAGACCTTCACAACAAAAGAAATTGAGGAGATATGCGGAGCCATGAGGGAATTATTGTACGAAGCCAGCATAGTCCAGCTGGGAGAAGGTTCAAGCACTATTGACGTGCTCTATATGGGATTGGATGCAAAGCTACAAAACTGGAAGGCCACACCTTTCCCAGTTAGGCAGGAGGCCCGGTAGTCCTGCCTTGCTACCTTCCTTTGCATCAGGAGCTATTTCATTATGTAGCTTGGTTGTTTTTCTTTAGCATTTTGTCCTTTAAATCAATATTTCATCATTTGAACTTCTCTGTCTTTCTCTGATTTTGTCTTTCTTTTATTTTTCATTTTTTCTTTCAGTCCCAATAATGCGGCTTTAAGTAAAATGACATGCTCACGGACTTCACTCCACGACCAAAACATACTGCCTATTTGTGAAATAATGAACCAAGAACCGGAATATGATGAATAAGAAGCTTTTAGGGAAATCAACCGAGAGTTGGAACATTTTGGAAACAAACCTAAGCCAAACCTAAGCGATATTGAACCTGTTAACTTGGGCGACCTTGGTGAAATCAAAGAAACTAAAATAAGCATCCATGTGAATAAAGAAAATACGGGATTCATTGGTTCAACTCCTTTTGGAGTTCAAAGATATATTTTCTTGTTCTTATGATGATATTCCTGGTTTGAGTATGGATCTGGTGGTTCATAAGTTCCCCACATACCCTAAATTCCCTCTAGTCCAACAAAAACAAAGAAAGTTCAAGCCTGATGTCAGTGATAAAATCAAAGAGGAGATTACAAAATAGCTAGAGGCAGGGGTAATCCGAGGGGTTTGATACTCCACATGGTTGGCCAATGTGGTCCCGATATCAAAGTAAGACGGAAAGACTCGAGTGTGTATGGATTACAGAGATTTAAACAAGGCGAGTCCGAAGGACAACTTCCCTCTACCCAATATCCACATTCTTATCGATAACTGTGCCAAACACGAAATACAATCCTTTGTGGATTGCTACGTAGGATACCACCAAGTGTTGATGGATGAGGAACATGCTGAGAAAACTTCCTTCACCACACCTTGGGGAACTTATTGTTACAGAGTTATGCCTTTTGGATTGAAAAACGTCGGGGCAACATACATGAGGGCCATGACTACCATTTTCCACGACATGATGCATCAATAAATAGAAGTATATATGGATGATGTGATTATCAATTCCAAGACTTAGGCCGATCATGTAAAGGACTTAAGGAAGTTCTTCGAAAGGCTTCGCAAATATGATTTGAAATTGAATCCAGCCATTTGTGGTCCCGTCAGGCAAACTTCTGGGGTTCATCGTCAGCCAAAGAGGTATCGAGTTGGATCCGACCAAGATAAAATCCATTTGAGAGTTGCCTCCGCTAAGGACCAAAAAGAATGTAATGAGTTTATTGGGAAGATTGAATTACATCAGCAAATTCATCGCCCAGTTGACTTCCACATGAGAGCCCATATTCAAGATATTGAAAAAGGATGCGGCAGTTAAATGGACTGTCGAATGTCAAGAGGCTTTTGACAAAATCAAACACTACTTGTCCAACCCTCTAGTATTGGTTCCGCCGGAACCAGGAAGGCCTCTATTTCTCTATCTAACAGTGTTGGAAAGCTCTTTTGGTTGTATTCTCGGGCAACATGACACCATGGGAAAGAAAGATCAAGCCATTTATTATCTAAGCAAAAAGTTTACCATCTACGAGGCCAAGTACACGCTGCTAGACAGAACGTGTTGCACTTTGACGTGGGTGGCTCAGAAGTTAAGGCATTATCTGCAATCTCATACCACCTACCTCATAGCCAGGCTGGATCCACTGATGTACATATTCCAAAAACTTATGCCCATAGGGCGATTGGCGAAATGGCAAATCTTGCTCACTGAGTTCGACATAGTTTATGTCACTCGTACTGCAATGAAGGCTCAAGCATTGGCAGATAATCTAGCTGAAAATCCCGTTGAGGATGAATATCAGCCTTTGAATACCTATTTCCCTGACGAAGAAGTGAAATCGGTGGAAGTAACATCTGAAGAAATCTCCGCTTGGAGGATGTTCTTCGACGGAGTAGTAAACACAAAAGGCGTAGGGATTGGAGCAATTTTAATCTCACCCACAGGTCAGCATTATCCGGCCATAGCCAGGCTCCGGTTCTTCTGCACCAATTATACAGCTGAATATGAGGCTTGCGACATGGGCATGAACATGGCCATTGATCAAGATGTCGAGGAATTATTAATCATGGGCGATTCAGATCTGATCATCCGACTGGCTCAAGAAGAATGGGAAACAAGAGACATTAAACTCATACCATACAAAAAACATGTGGAAGACCTTACCAAACGGTTCAAGTCGGTACAATTCAGGTAGCTTCCCCGTTGCCACAATGAGATAGAAGACGCACTTGCAACCTTTGGCTCCATGTTACCTTACCCTAGAAACGCCTATGTTGATCATTTACAATCCAAATCAAAGAAAGGCATGGGTATTGTAATTTGACTGAAGCAGAGTCCATCACACAACCCTGGTATTATGACATCAAGAAATTCCTGAAAACACAGGAGTACCCTGAGCAAGCCATCGGGGAGCAAAAGAAAACCATCAGAAGGCACACGCAATTTCTTCTTGAGTGGTGATACTTTTTACAAAAGGACTCCAGATCTTAACTTGCTGAGATGTGTTGACACCGAGGAAGCCAGGAGAATTATGCACGAAGTACATGCGGGAGTGTGTGGGCCCCATATGAACGGCTATGTACTGGAAAGAAGATACTCCGAATCGGGTATTACTGGATGATCATGGAGAAAGACTGCTTCAGTTTCATGCGGAAGTGTCATCAATGTCAGGTGCACGGTGATTTGATTCATGCGCCACCAATTGAATTGCATCCTATGGAAGCACCCTGGCTATTTCCCGCTTGGGGCGTGGATGTCATTGGGCCGATTGAGCTTAAAGCTTCAAATGGACACAAATTCATATTGGTTGCTATTGATTACTTCAGAAAATGGGTTGAAGTCATCACTCTTAAGTCTGTTACCAAGAAAGCGGTGGTGGATTTTGTGCATTCCAATATTATTTGTCGTTTTGGGATTCCCGCTACCATCATTACAGACGACGCAGCTAATCTAAACAGTTGTCTGATAGGAGAAATATCTGAACAATTCAAGATAACACATAGAAACTCCACCCCTTACCGGCCCAAAGCTAATGGTGCCGTCGAAGCAGCTAACAAGATCATCAAGAAGATCTTGAGGAAAATGATTCAAAGCTCGAGGCAATGGCATGAAAAGTTGTCTTTTGCATTGATGGGATATCGTACCACATTATGCACATCGGTATGGGCAACTCCTTATTTTCTGGTCTATGGGACTGAAGCTGTCATACCCGCAGAGGTAGAGATCGCTTCGCTTTGAGTAATTTTCGAAGCAGAAATTAAGGATAGCGAGTGGGTTAAAACTCGTTTGGAGCAGTTATCATTTATTGATGAAAAACGAATGGCTGCGGTATGTCACGAGCAGTTGTACCAAAAAAGAATGGCCCGCGCTTACAACAAAAAGGTGCACCCTAGGAATATCGAAGTTGGGCAGCTGGTATTGAGGCGGATACTTCCTCACCATCAGGAAGCCAAAGGAAAGTTCGCTCCAAACTGGAAAGGTCCATACATTATCAAATGGTACTTCTTAAAAGAGCATTGTACCTAGGGGACGTTGAAGGAGACGAGCCCGATGCAGCAGTAAATGCAGATGCAGTAAAAAGGTATTATGTTTGAAACCGGTTGATTGAAATGACGAAGGCTTTTTCTTTCCCGCAGCCATGAACACCATCAATCCCTCGCAAACCCTTTGAGTCGGTTACGTTTATTTGATCACCCTATTTGGAACCCACAAATGTTATTCAAAAAAATAAAGAAAAAAAGAGAAAATAAAAATAAAAACAAAAGAAAAAATGCAAAAAAATAAGATGAGAAGAAGAAAGACAAACAAATTAGTTTAGGAAAAATTTCCTAAACTACGTCTGACTTGATTCTGAAAGGATACGTAGGCAGCCTCTCCCTGAGGTTCAGTCATATCAAAATAAAAACCCCATTTCCCGAAGAAAACCAAACTGGGGCAGAAATTTATTGGTTCAGTTACAAATCTGCCCGAATGATTCCAAAGTTGTAGATTCCCGTCCAACTTCCTTTACTCAAGAAGCTTAGTCCAAGTCCTTCAGATCAGTTGACCAGAACAGGGACGTGAAAAATACCTATGTTGGGATTCGGCACAACTCAAATTTTTGAGAGAAGTAAAATGAGAGAGTCTTATCGGTGAAAACCTCCGGGCACCATATGGCGACAACAAGCAGGGAAAAACAAAATGAAAGAGTCTACTTGACAGAAACTCTCAAAGAGCGTTATCGGGCGATGGGAAAAGAGAAATGAGAGAGGCCGATTGGTGAAATCCCGAAAAGGGCGTCGTCGGCCGAAAAAGAGGAAATATTGCCTCTCAAGTCTGAATAAGTTTCTTGGGTTCTGAAAGATTTGAAATCAGAAAGCAGAAATGGATCTGGGCCGTTTATTCAGTCCAAGAAGCATGTCGTTGCCTTTTAAAGCCGGCACACAATCCCAGATAAGTCCTCTCTTCTTCCTCCAAAAGAGACATACCTCTCTATAGTTCATGCTTCATTGCTTTCCCCTTTAACTTTGATGTCCTGACCATTCCTTACAAAAGGTAGCAGGGCCGGTTCCACAGGTTTCTCCTGCAAGAACTAAAGGAATGTCTGGCATCGTCAAGCGCATTTAGCCAACCCCGACTGACCATGATGGCTAACGCTTCGAAAGTAGGAAAATAGAAAGAAAGGAAATTCAAAGTTAAAAGCCTATGAAGGTGAAGCAAAATCGGAAGGTTTAAGTCAAGCAGGATAATGATTCTTATCAAAGACCCCAAAGGTAAGCCCTAAAATCAAATTCGAGGCAAAACTCATGACCAAAGGCCTGGAAAACAAAAACCAACCCGAAAATGAGGACCCCCCGGCCAACCTACGAGGCAAAGATTGGAATTCAAGGATTTTCCTCTAACAGAAATGAAGATGAAATCAAGCAGAACATGGCAGCAAACCCAATCACTGTTCAAATTAACAGTTTGTTTTGTTTTTGTATGTAGACGTATGTGTAACCTAGAAAAACAAAAGGAACACGGGGTAAAAACAACCAAAGGAATGGCGCAAGGACCAAAAATGATGTTGCATCAATAACAAAAGGGAAGTTTTTCTTTTCATTCTTTTCCAACAAACTCATAAATACACATGATAACATGGGATTCCAATCCCTAGCTTCCCCTTGTGTAGCTTGTGGATTTCCTCGGCATAACCCGAGGATTGCATTCCACCCCCTCCAGCATAGACCAAGAAATTTCCTTCCTTCGCTCTCCTGCATAACCCAAAAAGTTTCTCTTTATATCCCCAGCATAACCTGATGACCCTTTTTCTCCCACTTTCTACTCCCAAGCATAGTCTAAAGGTTAACGCTTCTCTATCCTTAGCATAATCTAAGGGTTTTTCCTTCTCTTCTCTATCCCCAGCGTAGTCAAAAGGATCTCTGTGGTCCTTCACTTCCTTGTAACCCCCTAGCATAACCTAGGAGTTTCCTCTCAATCCCAGCATACCCTGCAGATTCCCCTTGCATAACCCAGGAATTCCGGCATAACCCGTGGATCTCCCTAGCATAACCTAGGAATTTTCTTTCAATCCCAGCATAACCCGCAGATTCCCCTGGAATAACCCAGGAATTTTCCATTCATCCCGGCATAACCCGTGGATCTCCCTAGCATAACCTAGGAATTTTCTTTCAATCCCAGCATAACCCGCGGATTCCCCTTGCATAACCCAGGAATTTTCCATTCATCCCGATATAACCCGTGGATCTCCCTAGCATAACCTAGGAATTTTCTTTCAATACCGGCATAACTCACGGATTTCTCTGGCGTAACCCAAGAATTTTTCATTCATCCCGACATAACCCGTGGATATCCCTAGCATAACCTAGGAATTTTGTTTCAATCGCGGCATAACCCGCAGATTCCTCTGGCATATCCCAGGAATTTTTCATTCATCTCCGCAAAACCCGTTGATCTCCTAGCATAACCTAGGAATTTTCTTTTAATCCCGGCATAACCCGCAGATTCCCCTGGCATAACCCAGGAAGTTTCCATTCATTCTGGCATAACCCTTGGATCTCCCTAGCATAACCTAGGATTTTTTTTTCAATCCCGGCATAACCTGCAGATTCCCCTGGCATAATGCGGAAATTTTCCATTCATCCCAGCATAACCCGATGATCCCCCTAGCATAAACTAGGAGTTTTCTTTCAATCTCGGCATAACTCGTGGATTCCCCTAGCATGCCCTAAGAATTTTCTTTCGATCCCGGCATAACCCGTGGATTCCCCTTGCATAACCCAGGAAATGTTTCCATCCCAGCATAATCCGTGGATCACCCTAGCATAACTTAGGAGCTTTTCCTTCAATATCCTGGCATAACCCAGGAATTCCCCATTCAAATCCCGGCATAACCCGTGGGTTCCTTCGATCCCTAGCAAGGACTTTTTATTCCCATCCCGGTATAACCCGCTGATCTTTTTCTTAGCCCAGTAGGGACTTTTTCTCTTCGGGCATAACCTGTGGATCCTCCTCCTATCCCTCATAAGGACCCTTTTTTCTTTCCAGCATATTCTGGCAATTAGTCCAAAGGATATGCAATCATGACTTTTATTTTTTCAGCTAACTCACAAAATTTCCTAGTGGAAACTGGGGCAGAAAATTTTGTTTGTTTGTTTATTTTATGTGTCCGAGCAGGTTGTACTCCAAGGCATAGAATTCGAGATGACCGGAAGAGGGAGTTTCAATCCAAAATAATGAAAAGAGGAAAGAACAAAAAAGACCCACATGTCCTGCTTTGTTTCAAAATTGAAGAATAAACCAACAATTGTAGCTAACGAGCATCAATATTCAAATCAAAGTCTGCTACAAGAGCTAGCCAAGACTCGAGATCAAGTTTCAAGAGACTCATGAATAGGAATTGTTTAACTCGTAGACGATAGACCTAGGCAGCTTAGCTTTGTTTTTCTTTTGTAATAAAGAGTCAGTAAGCGGTAGTAGTAGCAACAACAGTGAAATCACAACTTCGGTAGTCCTAGCTACCAAAACTTCCAGAACTACATTGACCTGATTGGTTTATCACCGAGGATATGTATGCAACCTTAGAAGCGAGGTTCGGTCAGAAATTTTTGAAAGTGCTTCAAATGGAGTATTCGGTTGGATGATAATCGCTCAGGTTTTCTCACTAGTCTTTCCACGAAAACCCTTCGTGTTTCCGAGCAAAGAGGAGCAGCTGTGAACATATGATTTTTCCCCCATTGAGATGACTCCTACAGGATTCTCAAGTTTATCATTTTTCCTTTTAAATATTTATTTTTAGGATTTAATTGCGCGTGACAGCGTGTTTTCATTAATGCATGCATAAAATCATAAAAATATACAGAATTTCACAAACATTTAGGATTTAGTTTCGTAGTTTTTCTAGATTAATTGGTAATTGGGGTTATTTTTCACAAATAGAAAAATCAAAAAAATTAAGTAGTATTTCCGGCATTTTAGTTGTTTTGCATTTTTTGTGTTTAATTTTCATTTGTTGCATTTTTTTATTTTTGCACAATGGGTAGTTATTAGGTTGTTTAACTCAATTAGAATTTTTAAAATGCAATTAGGAATTAAAAATAAATAAGAAAACAAAAACAAAATAGATTTTCCTAATAAACCACCCAGGCTAGCCACAATTGGGCCAAACCTGGGTTGCTCAAATCAATTTTTCCTGTAAAATGCCCAAGACCCAGCCCAGCAATTGGTCCTCGATCCAGTCCACGAGAGATGCCCCAAAAAGACACCGTTTTGGGGTAGTGCACCTTAACCGTTGATCACAAGCCATCCAACGGTCCTGAAGCCACTCCCAAAATCATATATATATGTCCAAACATCTCTGTATACTCAAAGACAAACACACATTCTTCCTAATACATTTTACACTGATATATCACCACCCAGCACCACCATAAGACCACCGGCTACCACCCATCAACCACCCTAACGCCGCCATCGGAAATACCCTCACGGCGGTAGCCGGTCACCCAACGGCCTCAGATTTACACCACCGGACCACCTCTACCCCCTCTTTCCCTTCCCATTGTTAGTTTCCTTCAAACAAGCACCCAACTCCTCGAATATTTGACAGAAGGTTTGCCTGCACCACCGTCTCCGGCGACCCAACCCTAAACCAACCCAAAATAACATCCCTAAACCACCTTCCCCCCGTCTTTCCAACCATATAGCCACCTCCTCTGAATCCTAATGAATCGTCTCAAATATCAAATCGAAATTAACCCAAAACCCTAAAACTCACCAAAACCCTGTGAAGTTAGTCCCAGGTGACCGTCTTACCTTCCCAACCACGACCTTGCAACCCACAACCCTCAAACACAACTAGGCGTTATTGAAAACCAAATCTGAGACCTCACCTTGTCTCAAAATATATGATACCTCCCCTGAACCCTTTTTCCCTCTTCAATACTTAAGGTGAAAGCCATAAAAGTTAAAAGACCTCTCAAAAGAGGTCTGAGAATCGTAGAACTTGAAGAGTCCCAATCTAGGGTTGCAATGCCAAGCTAGAAAGCTAAGTCTCTGTGCGCTTAATTTTTTTCTTTTGTGATTGCCTGTTTCTAATTGATTTTATTTGGATTTTTGTCTTCATTTGCTTGAGTTCATATATTCATCTCTGAAATTATATGCCTTCTCTTGCTTGTTTATTGTTGCTCATTCTCTATCTCTTCATCTTCAAAACATGTTGGATAGTCATTTCCATCTAGAGGCACATGTTCCTGAGCTTTCATTTGTTGCGTTTGTGAATCTAAACAATTACTATGTATTCATCTTTGATTCCTTTTACTTCCAATCTTCTTCATAGTTATTTGTTCATCTTAAGAAACTTCGAGTAGTTGTCTCCGGTTAGAATCACATACTTGTCCTGATTTTCTTCTTCTTTATTTATACTTGTTAAGTTCCTTTGCCTTATTCGTTTATTGCGGTAATCTCGCATGTTTTCTCTTCTATTTGTTTTGATTTTCATTTGTTCTGAGTAATCATGTATTCATCCTTGCCCTCCTTTCCTTTTATTGTTGCATGTTCAAATTCATTAGTTTATTTTGTTATCTCTGAGGTACCATAAATAGTAGTTTCCATCCAGAGTTACATGTTCATCCTTCTTTTCTTTTTATAGTGCTTTATATTCCGGATTTTCGAATAGCTGTTATACATTCGTTCTTGTCCTCCTTTGTTTTAATCTTCTCTATTTTTATTTTTATTTTTGTGTAAAACTCCTGGTTAGGTATTGTCATCTAGAGTCATATACTCGCCATGTTTCTCTTTTTTGTTTGATTTTTGATTTTCCTTATTCTCATTTGTTTCATCTGTTCATATTTGAAATGTCCTATATATTCACCTCCCTTCTTGTGTTTAAGTCTGGATTATTTGTCTTGAATGGCCTGCTTTACATTTGAACTCGTAGCCTATTCTTGTTGAAATTATTTGGATTATTGTACTGAGCTCAGAATTAGTCATATTTGGTTAATGCCCTGCATTTCTGAAATTATTGTGGATTCAATTTTGTATTTTTGCCTGAGTGTGAAGGTTGCATTATTTAAATCCTGACCCCTGGACGTATGCAATTAAATTTCCATGGCTACCCTTCAAAATTTGATCCTAGTTGATTATCTTAATGTGTGAATTGAAAATAACTAACAAGGGTCAATTTCTGACACAAACGAATGAGAACCAAGGTTAGAAACTCTTTGGCCAATAATTAGGAAATGGACAGGGGTATTGAGGGCATTTGAGTATAAGGAATCTTGTAACAAACTCTTAGAACATTCTAGTGAGGGGTCTAAGTATAATTTCTGCCTCAAAACTTGAGGCACAAGTCAGAAAACCAAGGACCATTCAGGCAAAACTGAAAATTGGATAAGGGACTAAAAGGAAAACAAAGAAATTGATGTTGCCCTAAGGCTTCAGTTATAAAAGGGGACAATCTGATCTTTTCAAGAGGATTTTGGGATTATTTTCGAGCAAATTTTTAAAAAAGGATTAGGGATTTTTCTTCAGGCTTTTAGAGAGTTAGAATAGAATACACCTTAGACTTTCATACACTATTCAGAAAATTCTTTTCGTGTTGTTTCTTCTGATTGAATTTTCCTTAACAATTGATACAAGCTCTGGGCTGTTTTAGAAGATATATTGTCACTATTTTCCTCTCAAATTTCCTGAGTTCCTGGGTTTTTGCTGGTTGTGTGGCTGTTGTGTTTGCTTGCTACTCTCTTAACCTTACTCATAGGTTCCATTTTTTGCTGAAATTCCAGGTATCCATCTTCACTCAAAATCTCAGAAGCAGTAGCTATGTACGTTCGAGATTGTTAAGTTGATAATGAAGACAATAATTTTTATATATATCAATTTCATATCAGGAGTGTTGTTAACCTTTCAGTAGCCTTTTTTAAAAATATTGTAATGTATATAACCTTGTAAAAACACTGAACTGTACGTGGATTCTAACTTCAGTTTATTTAGATTTTGTTAAGATTAACATAGCCTAAATCTGATTTTGCTTAATATCCATGAATGAAGATGTAGGAAGGAATCAATGATTGTATATGAATATACTCTGAATGATGAGTATTTTAGATTTTCTTTAAATATTAGAATTGAAATCTAAATTATGACCTATTAATGTGAAATAATTATCATCCTCTTCTTTTAAAATACCTTCAGTACACTTCAGCATGATCATTTGTATAATTTTGCGACGGGAATATAATCAGTATAAAGGGTTTGCTATAATTTTTCTACAATGGACTCGTAGTCCAATGTTTCTGGGCTTTATCGGAAGGCCCAACTGTTAGCAATTGTAACATGAAGAATATACATTTCCTGGGCTGGCTGTTAAACGAAGCCCAAGTTACATAACCAGCCATGAATGAGGCTGGAAATGTAAGTGTTAAATCTTTCTAAATGCATCCTATGTGTATGACTTTTAGGATATTTTTTGATACAAGCATAATAGGAAACTGTAGTATGCTTTATTTTTCCTTTATTAAATAAAGTGAGCCACACTAACTTAATCAAACACTACGTGAGGCTCCTGAACTTTATAAAATATATATAAAGTTGGAAGTGCTGCTTAGCGAATTTTACAGCCTTCCACGAACCTCTAAGCGCATAGTTGCTATAGGCGCGAATTTATTAATATAATATCTTCCTAAACTCGGGTGCTCATTTATGTGACCTAAATCCATGTCTCAACAATGTTAAAATGTGTTGAGAACCCGGGTGCATTTATGTGATGTGGTTCCAGGCGTGTTATTATTACTTTGTAAATATTCCTAAAATGACATCAGGAGGTTAATAACTTTAAAATTGTACTATATGTTGGAACATGTATAAAAATCAGATTCTTAGCCATATATAATAGTTTAAGCGACTATGCTAGAACCACGGGATCCGAGGGTGCCTAACACCTTCCCCAAGGTCAACATAATTCCTTACTCAAGAATTTCTGGTTCGCAGACTCCATTTGGGTAGTCGAAAACATTTCCTCGATTTGGGATTCTAAATAAACAGGTGACTTGGGACACCAATAGCCAAATCTATCCCAAGTGGTTACCCTTAAATGATCGCATTTCGAACGATATCACTTTAATTGGAAAAACTCCCTTGTACTTGTCATCATTCGGGGTAACCGTGAGAAAAAGGAGGTGTGACAACCACGGCCTATAGCTACCATGACAGGCAACCGCGAACCCACGAGTCGATATAAAGGAATAACCCAAAGTTGGGAGAGGGGACGTCCTCGCATCGCCGTTAGATTTGTCACAGTAGACAGTACTTAATTCATTGTCCCAACAAATAGGAGGAATACCCCAGTATATAAGAAGGATTTTAAGCCTTGTAATAGGCAGATTTTGGGAAAATAAAGGATTATTTTGACTTCTCTCTCTCTTTCTACATTTATAATCTCTTTCTCTCTATCTCTCTCTCTCTACATATATCTTTGTTATCTTTTTTCTATAACAATCCGAGAGTTTATTATCTTCGACTAGGATTTACCTCTTCATCTTAGATTGATTAGCTTAAAATGAGTTAAAAATATTTTGAGTCAAATAATTTGGCGCCGTCTGTGGGAATTTCCATAGTCGAAATCATAGTTCTCATCTAGGATATCAAAGGCCACGATCTTCATGCCCCATAAGAACCAACAATGGCAGAAAAAGAAGCAAGGTTGAAGATGATAGCAGATGTCTCAAAAAACCTCTTAAGCTCCCTCAACGAAGCCAGTAGGGAAGACACCGAGAATACAACATCAAGTGATACACTGGAGAGGGAGTTCTCACCCTCTCCATACAAGGATCTAACGGTCTTGCGTGAAAAAGGAGATTCCATGTCCATGACGAGAGAAACACCACCAGCAATCAAAAAGCTACTAGAGGAGTGGTTGACGAGTGCCCTGAACAAAATGCTCGAAAAGCCTCTCAAGGAAATATCGAAGACTTGCCGACTACAGAAATCGCAGTTGCCATCGGTGAGCCAGGCGCTACGTGAACAAGCAACACCGACACTGTCATCGATGCAAGTGGTGATGCACTCACAACCATTTTGAAAAAAGGGAAAAATGGAAGTGAAAACAAAGTACATCGCGATCAAATGAAAGAGCACCAGGAAAGGGTAGACAAAATACATGGCGCCCCTAAGCTACTACAAAAACGTAATGTGGGAAGGTTCGTCGAACAGCCGTATAACGAGGGAGCTTCTCCTCACCCCATATCGAAAACCTTCAAAATGCCACCATACTTGAGAATATACGACGGGACCACGGATTTAGAAAATCATGTAAATCACTACGTCATCGCGGTAAAAGGCAATAATCTGTCAAAAGAGCAAGTGTTATATGTGCTTCTAAAAAGTTCGACAAGACTTTGACAGGAGGAACATTGACATGGTATTCCCAGCTACTAGCATGATCACTATCAACATTTAAGGAGACGGCAGACAAATTTTCTACCCTTCATGCAGGAGCTAAGAAGGCCGAGACTAGGGTCAAAGACACCTTCGCTATCAAGCAAACAACAGGCAAGGACTTCGAGAAATCCTGGCCCGATTTAAGAGAGTGAGAATAGGATGACCAAATATGTCAGAAGGAATGGTAGTCGCGACCTTCCAAAATAGGTTAAATAGGAACGGATCGAAGGCAACCAAGAAATTGCTCAACGAACTCATGAAGTACCCTCCCACCACATGGAAAGAGATTCACAACGCCTACTCCGCCGAAGTAAGGGAAGACGAAGACGATCTTAACGGTCCAACTTAGCGACAAACATCAGTCCAGATCGATTAAGGAGGGATCAACGTAGTGAGAGGCGAAGGGATTAGATCCCATGTTTCAATTGAGAAAGACACCAAACTTATGTCAGAATATCTAACCCGCCTCCTTCGAGACATGCAGATGTCATGCTACGACATGACGTACCCCTTCAGAACAAAAGAGGTATGCCTCTACTATTATATGCTCATAAATTTTGTGTTCCCCCTTCATAGATAGTATATGCACTGGAGAAGCTGGGCAAGAAGGTGCAATGGCCACCAAAAAGGAAATCGGACCCAAGCACAAGAAGGTCAAATGTCATCTGCGAATTCCTTCAGGAAAGAGGACACAAAACTAAAGATTGCATAGGCCTGCAACAAGAGGTGCTCAAGATGTTGAATTAGGGGTACCTAAAGGAACTGCTCAACGATAAAGGAAGGTTCAACTTTGCCAGAAGACGTGACCCCTCTCGGGGACCTCCAAAACCACCATTACTGGCACACACCATACAGATGATTATTAGTGGCGGTGATGATTCGGTGATAAATTATGTGAATTTAACCACCTCGCACAAACTCAACGCACGGTCACTCACGAACGGTATGACGACTTCGAAGATAGTATCATCTTCGAAAAGTCAGATGCTGACTGTTTATCTTTCCGTCACTATGATGCTTTAGTTATAACTTTACGCATCACTAATACCGATGTAAAAAGAATCATGGTAGATGACAGAAGCGACGTATGTATTATCCACCCAAGAGTTCTTGTGCAAATGAGACTCGAGGATAGAATAATAACGCATTGCATAACACAAACAGGTTTTAACAATGCAGTAGAGCGAACATCCGGGGATATAGTGCTGCTTGTCTTAGTAGGGGGAGCCACATCGGAAGCCACATTCCACGTCATGAACCAAGATATAGCCTATACTGCCATAATAGGATGCCTATTGATATACTTCATGCGAGCCGTCCCCTCGAGCTTTTATCAAGTGATCAAATTTCTCACCCCATGGGTAGTATTCAGCATTCGAGGTGAATAGAGTATCACCTAGGAATGCTATCGGATTGCACAAGAATGCACGCCCACCAAACAATTGAAAGGAGAAAGCACGGAGGCATAACAATTAGCCATGTGACGAACTAAACCCGACCCACCAGCAAAGGTCATTAGAGACCCAGACATCATAGAAGCCTGCAAAGAAACTATAGAAAACCTCGACTCGGTCCAGCTGGACGATGAAGAAAGGCTTACATCGGGCACAACCCATCAGAACCAGCTAACTATCATAAATTTTTAACTAACAATGCCGACTTATTTTCCTTTTCCCACTCAGATATGCCGGGGATCCCAAAGGGCATCTCCACTCATAGGTTAAATGTCGACCCACTCTATTCGCTAGTACGGCAAGCAAGGAAGAGAGGTGGAAATTGATCCCACTGAGCTTGCGCATTCACTTACTTGACTAAGGTTCATACAATATTGGATTGGAATCGAGGACTTCAACATATTACCTTAGTAGTCCTAGGCATATACAAGGAATTCCATTTTTCTACGGATTTGTTTACCAACTCATTCAGTTCAAGTGAGACGAAATAAGTTGTCCCTTTTCCCTATGTCTAACTAGTCTTCCGTTAGTTCGTATTCGGCTAGCTTCAATTATTTAAATAGACTAGGAAAGTCAAAATATTGATTCCAATGCTGCGGAGACACAATCTACTTTAGGGATTCACCTAGTAGTGAAGCTTTCAATGCCGCAATCAATGAAGCGGTCAGTGAAGAAGTGGACAAATTGTTCACCAACGATTCCATCATAGAATCGAAATACCCCAGTGGGTCTCCAATGTGGTTATAGTCAAGAAGAAGAATGGGAAGTGGAGAATGTGCGTGGACTTCACTGACCTAAACAAGGCATGCCCTAAAGATTCCTTCCCGTTAACCTATATCGATCAACTGATCGATGCGACAGCGGGACATGAAATGTTGAGTTTTTTGGATGCTTACACTGGTTACAACAAATCCTAATAGCCAAAGAAGACCAGGAAAAGACAACCTCCATCACTCACCACGGGACTAACTGTTATAAAGTAATGCCAATTGGACTCAAGAATGAATGGCCACTTATCAGAGATTGGTCATCAAGATGTTCAAGGAATAGCTTGGCAAAACAATGGAGGTTTATATCGATGATTGTCACGCCTCCTTTTTTATATTACTACCCCGCGAGGGGTGTAGATAAGGGAGTTTTTCCAATTTAAGTGACAATCGAGACGGGATTAATTCTTAATAATCAGGGTCACCACATGGGATAATTTATGGTGTCCCAAGTCATCAGTTTAAAATCCCGAATCGAGGGAAGAATGACTTTGTTATTATAGTCTGCGAATCAGAAATACGGGTAAGGAATTCTGTTAACCCAGGAGAAGGTGTTAGGCACTCCCAAATTCCATGGTCCTAGCACACTCGCTTTGATCCTACTTGGCTTGTTAACTTA
This sequence comes from Nicotiana benthamiana, assembly GCA_034376525.1. Lineage (NCBI taxonomy): Eukaryota > Viridiplantae > Streptophyta > Magnoliopsida > Solanales > Solanaceae > Nicotiana > Nicotiana benthamiana. The sequence goes on from CM067330.1 coordinate 74,762,239, forward strand.
TTTAACTATTGATATTTAAACCTATGTGCTTTTGCTTCTTTCATCGATTTTAATTAGAAAATTATCTTGATCCGACTTGGTTTATATCGATGATTTTCACGCCTCCTTTTTTATATAGCTACCCCGCGAAGGGCGTTGATAAGGGTGTTTTTTCAATTTAAGTGAAAATCAAGACGGGATTAATTATTAAAAATCAGAGTCGCCACTTGGGATAATTTATGGTGTCCCAAGTGATTAGTTTAAAATCCTGAAACGAGGGAATAATGACTTTGTTATTATAGTCTGCGAATCAGAAATCGGGTAAGGAATTCTGTTAACCCGGGAAAAGGTGTTAGGCACTCCCGAATTCCATGGTTCTAGCACACTCGCTTTGATCCTACTTGGCTTGTTAAATTATTTAACTACTGATTTATAAACCTATGTGCTTTTTCTTCTTTCACCGCTTTTAATTAGAAAATTATCTTGAAACGGGTTACGCGTACATATACCCGCCTGTTTGATGCGTCAAAAATTATGTCATGCGAACGTGTCCACAATTAAAAACGCTTAATTATTATTAAGAAAAGTTTGGGCCAAAGTTGCGCGAACGCATACTTCAGTTTTATTTTAATAAGTGTAATTGTGTTACGCGGACGTATACGCAACCACACTAGTATTTTGAAAAACACTAAAAGATATTCTATGAAGTATTATATTTTACCTAGCCTACGAAATTACTAAAAGGCCATATGTGATTTTAATGAACTTACAAAATAAAATCATTAAAGGATGGTAACTTATTTTATCATCGAGAGAAGGTTGAGCAAAGTTGCGCGAACGCATACTAGAATTAGTATTAGAATTATGATCGTGTTATACGAACGTATACGCAACCACAAACATATTTTAAATGGCCCTAAAGGTTTGCTACAAAAGTTTGTTGTCTATTGTATCTTTATTATGAATTTAAGACGGGTCTGGCAAGAGCACCTTTGGGTCGCCCATCACAATTAATTCAAGCCATGTGACGACTGGGCTCCACATGAAGCCCAGCATGGCAGTCCAGTTATGAGGAATCAGTTGCTTCTGAAATCAGCCTAGTTAATTGGGCCTCCCAATTGAATACGACACACACCTTAATGTAATTAGCAACATACTCATATGAGCAATGCCTTAAAGCATGAGTTTGGAGGGTGATCAATTTAATTACATATAAAAACAACCCAAATAAATTGTACCGCACAACCTTAAGCAATGGACATTTGACTTAAACTCAACATATCTAAATACAGATACTTGAACTAACACAAAAAACTCACAAGCTTGCAGATTCAATTTTACACATACAATTACACCACAAGTTTATAAACTTGAAACTAATTGGAAGACTATAGCCAACATAAGGGCTATAAAATAAATAGAGTTCGACAGTTTTAACTCATATGAGTCCAGACAGTCCAGTCATAATACTACATAAAATACATTACTACATCAGTCCATGTATAGAGCAAATGCAAAAGAATTAAACTAGGCTAACAGTTATTCACGTACATAAGGATTAAATAAGAAAATGTATTAATACTATTCAAGTGAACCAATCTTCACATTCATCCATTTTCGTACACTGTAAGATGAGACGAATACCTGGATGATAAACAAAGAAAACCAAATATTAGCTCGAAGTTAAGGGTGAAGCAGCATAAGTAAATCAACAGCAACCAAATTCGACCACAACTTCAAGTGCAAACCATTTTCAATTCCGAAATTTGAGATGAAAACAACAAAAAATCAAACCCAACCCAACTGAAACTATAGCACCTTAACCAAAACTTATGAATCCCAATTGAAACTACTTCCACATCAATTGATTCAAAACTTGTTTCCAAGACAGAACAAATCAGAGAATATTGGAACAAAATGCAATGTAACAGTAGGATTTTTCAATATTTTTTTATTTTTAGAGCTTATATAGTACTCGGTAAATAGCTACTTTGTCCTGTATTTTCTAGCCTAAAACAATTCGTGTATGTTCTCAGATTTTCAACCCCAAAAACCTTTCCTTCAAAGGCAAGACTGTTGCCTTTATATGGAAATAGCTAGGGCGACCCTCAAATTTTAAGTTTGCTTTTTAGTCCTCTTTTATTTCTTGTTTTTAGCTTGCTAGTCCTTTCTTTTATGGCTTGTTGCCCAAATCAGTTACTTAGAGGTCCAGAAATCAACTAAAATCCCCTACTAGAACCTTCCTATTTCAGATGCAATGACATTTCCCTAACAAATTCCTAAAACACCCTCCCAAATGCCTCTCAATTACTTGAATGAACCAACGGGCTAAACCTAATCCCAAGCTTGGGCTGTTGTTCTGCAGCCTTGGGTCCTCTTACCCTTGAGGCCCAGATTGTGGTTCAAACAACCATAGGTTCCAAACGAATAATCCCAAAGTTCAAAACTCCAAAGAAAAGAACCACATAAAGGTAAAACCAACCTTAGTATATTGAAACTAAGAGATTAACAAAACTCTGATTATTTTAATTATGCTAATCAAATGACCTAAATCTAATCGTGCATTCAATCAACTACGACTGAAGAAAAGAAAATGACGAATCATTAGAGCAACTGGACATGTCACAAAAAATCAACAAAAGAAAAAAAGAAAGACAACTAACCAGAACAAAACTGGGAAGCCCTGAACAACCCCCTAAATGAGAGGGCAGAATCCGGTCATCACGTAAATTCTTCAAAATCGAACAAAGATTTGCACTAATCAACGCTTTCCATGCAAAAAGAACTGACCACGACGAATCGTGATTCGTATTTCAACTTTAACAGTCGAGAACTTGAAATTTGGCATGATATTCGAAGAACTTGGTCGAGTTTCAAAGGCAACCAGTTATGGTTGAAGATATGGAGGCAAATAAAAGTCGGTGGTGAAGGTCTAGGGACGATTAGGGTCAGCGCGGCCGAAAACGGTGGAGGTGGCGTTAGGGCTCCGACTATTTGAGAAGATTGGGTGGGATTCGAAAGAAGCTAGCTATGGATTTGGAATGGGGAGAGTGATGGGACTCCATGGTGTAAAATAAAGGGTGTTTAGTGGCCGGCCGCCGCTGTGAGCGGCGGAGCTGCCGAATCTTCAGAGCTTTATTCGATGAGATTGGGGGATGTTTGAAGGAAACGGATGGTGGGGTTGGGAAGAAGAGGTTGAGAGGGTATGGCGGTGTATCTTTGGGGGGCATTGGAGACCTTCCGTCGGTGGCGGCGATTTCGACCGGCGGCAAACGACGGAGGGTGGTGGGAGACAGCAGTGTTACGCCGGAACTTTTCAGGGGTTCTCAGAGATGGTTTCTTGGGTAGGGGTCGTTAGCACAGGTAAATACTTGAGAGATGCTCAGTTTCGAACCATTCGATCAGCTGAGATCAAGGGTCTAGCTAGGAGATGCCTGAGACGGGGTCGTTTGGTAACTGAACGGTGTCGTTTGGGGATAGGGGTAGTGGACCGGGTATGGGTAATGTATTTGGACTGGGTTGAGTTATTTTTTTTTGGCTGAGATTAATAGAATTGGCCCAGATATTTACTCAATATCTTTGTTTCTCTTTATATACATTTTTAGCTTTTATTTTCTTTCTTTCTTTTTCATTTTTCTAAAATTAGAACTAATAAATCCTAAATAAAAATATGAATCCATAATTGACCTATAAAAATCCTAATTAAACTTACATAGTCATTATTCAAATAATTAAACAAGATAAAAATAAAAATCACCAAAAGAGAACAAAAATTTAAATGAAATGTACAAATTGAACTATTTTTAATTTTTCAGTTTATAAAATAACTAATTACTAATTAATTATTAAAAGTGCAAGGTTTTATCCTAAAATTCAGATGCACATATTTTGGTATTTTTATTAGTTAAACAAGATTAACATGCACAGACAATATGAAAATAAACACTGAAAACCACAAATATTCACAAAATTACAACTAATGAAGAGAAATTTATTTGTTTTGAATTAATGGGAGTACTTCATACATGGCAAAAATCACGTGCTCTCATTTCTCGAAGATATGAAGTGTTTTCGTGCAAAGATAAGTGAGCAGAAATGAGTGTTTTTTTCCCGTTTGAATAAACCGTAAGAAGAATTTTGAAAAGCTTGACCGCACCTTGCTTCTGAGGTTGCCTACATATCCTTGGCTAAAGAGGAATCAGGTCAGTGTAGTTCAGAAGTGTTTTGTAGTTGGGTGTGATCTCACTATTGTTGTTTCTACTGCTGCTAGACCCCCTTATTGCACCTTGTGAAAACAAAAAGAAGCTAGACTACGCTATGAACTATGGATTACAAAAGAACCTACCTACATCTTTATTCTTGCTCTTGATCTTTGTCGCTATGTTGCCTTGTGCATCTTCCTATTGTTGCCTTGTTGGCTTGTACTTCCTCTTTTACCATGTGGGTGCCAAATTGTTGTTCTTGACGTGTACTTATTTGTTTTGCAAGTGGGCACCTGATTACCGAGATCTGAAACTTTGAAAAGTATTCCCTTGTTCTCCAGATGAGCGCCTAATTACCAAACTTGAATTTTGAAAAGTAGCCCTACCGAAACGTGAAATTCGAAATGTATTCCCTTGTTCTCCAGATGGACGCCTGATTACCCAAACTTGAAATTTGAAACGTATTCCCTTGTTCTACAGGTGGGCGCCTGATTACCAAACTTGAATTTTGAAAAGTATTTCCTAAGTTTACAGGTGGGTGCTTGATTACCGAAATTTGAAATTTGAAATGTATTTCCTTGTTCTCCAGTTGGGCGTCTAATTACTGAAACTTGAAATTTGAAGCGTATTCCCTTGTTCTCCAGGTGGGCGCCTGATTACCGAAGCTTGAAATTTGAAATGTATTCCCTTGTTCTTTAGGTGGGCGGCTGATTACTGAAACTTGAAATTTGAAACGTATTCCCTTGTTCTCCAGGAGGGCGCCTGATTACCAAACTTGAATTTTGAAAAGTATTCCTTCGTTTTACAAGTGGGCGCCTGATTACCGGAACTTGAAGTTTGAAATGTATTTCCTTGTTCTCCAGGTGGGCGCCTGATTACCAAACTTAAATTTTGAAAAGTATTCCCTTATTCTCCAGGTGGGTTACCGAAGCTTGAAATTCGAAATGTATTCCCTTGTTCTACAGGTGGACGCCTGATTACCAAACTTGAAATTTGAAAAGTATTCCCTTGTTCTCTAGGTGGACGCCTGAATATCAAAACTTGAAATTTGAAATGTATTTCGTTATTCTCCAGGTGGGCGCTTGATTACCGAAGCTTAAAATTTGAAATGTATTCCCTTGTTCTCTAGGTGGGTGTCTGATTACCAAACTGAATTTTGAAATGTACTCATTTGTTCTCCAGGTGAGCGCCTGATTACTGAAACTTGAAATTTGAAATGCATTCCCTTAGACTATGCCTGTGTACCTAATCACAACAAAGAAACCAAGAGAAACTTTTCTACCCCAGTTTGGTGCTAGATGCATCTGTAAGTGTAAATCAAATCCCATGACAAATATAAAAACTTGGGTTGTGCTCTCGAAAGGTATCATATTCCACTGTGTTTTTTTATCTGAGTTATGTCAGCCGGGGATCTACTGGCGATTGGTGATTGAAGCTACTTCCCATTATCTCAGAAGGCCTTGACAACTTTTAATTAGATGAGAGATGTGTCTCCTTGAGATTAGTATTTAGAGCTACATCCCATTATCCAGGAGGGTCCTGAAAGCTTATACAATTAAATTTCATTATCCAGGCGGGTCCTGATGACTTTTGTTGACTCTTGTTGGGGAAATATTTGCGCCTTCCCTTGTTACCTGACTGTTTGTGTTTTAGGCTAAGTACCATTTTTTAGGAGGGTCCTGACAACTCTTAACTATATCCTACTTCAATCATGCAATTCATTTTATGCCCTTTGTTATCCATGATTAGCTCTAACCTTTAAATAATTCCCATTTTCCAGGAGGGTCCTGAGGGATCCAGATTAAATGTCAATTCTAACTTCTGGTTGTTTCTGCTGGTGATCATTGTTCATGAGGGTTTCAGTGACTCTTACTGGGAAGGTGTTTATGCCTGCCCATGGTGCCCGTACCTGTTTGAGTTTTAAAGCTAACTCCCATTTCAACTTCCACACCCCTTTTAACCCTCAATTGTTTTTGTTGGGGTTTTGGTAATTAAAGTTTGTCCTATTGTACTCTTGCTGGGGAGGATATAATGACAGATTATGTTCCTTTTGAGATTTAGCTGGGTCCCATTTCCAAATGGGCCCTGAGGTTTTGATCATACCTGCCATGTGTTTTCCCCCCTGTGGGCCCCTTAGGGTCTTCTGGAATTTTTCTGCCCCTGTGTCAATCAAAGAAAGCACGTTAGCTTCAAAGGTGGTGGTTAGTTTGTGGCATTCTTGTTGGAAGTGGCCTCCCCACTGTAGTATTCCGTTGTGTTCAAGTTTCCATGTTGATGAGGCATGGCCTTTGTCGGTTGGCTGACCCCCGAACCTCTATGGCTTTACTTTGCTCCCCCATTGTTGTGTTACACTCCTAGCCCTTTTGCCGGAATTATTACATCTTTCTTGATATAACCAAGTCAATGTACTATGCTCGGCTGACTCCCTGACCCTTGTGGCTTTACTTTGCTCCCTCATATTTCTGTTGCACCTCAGAGCCTCTTGCTAGAATTTTTACGTCCTTCTCTAACGGTGTTGAGTCAATGTATTATGCTTGGTTAATCTTGGCGACCTTTCCCATCTTTGTGCTGTGCTTCTGACTCTTTTGCCAGAAACCTTGCATCCTTTCTGAGATTACTCGGTCAGTGGGTTATGCTCGGCTGACCTCTAACCCTCATGGCTTTACTCTGCTCCCATCTTTGTATTGTGCCCTTTCACTTTTCCAAACTCTTGCCTCTCGAGTCAATTTATCATTGAAGCTCTTGTGAATCCCTCCCCTTGCTATTTCAAACTTTGCTGCCTTTGTTACGTTTTTGGGTGCCATGCGCTTCGTCCCTTTGGGAGCTGATAGTAAGCGTTGAAATTTCTCTCCCATTTGTTTAAACGAAAAGGCTTCAGAGACTCGAAAGGAAAAATGAAATGCAATGACTCAGAACTGTTTCTAGGGTAACGAATTCCATATTTAATGACTGTTTAGGGGAAAAGAAAAGAAATATATCTGAGGGAGAGCTACTGGTTTTCCATGATCATGACATGCACTTCGGCCTAATTGACCCAGTCTGTCCTGATGACCAGCCTTCAATCACCATGCTTTTGTTATTGCGACCATTTTAACCTAATTCCTCTAACCAAACCCTAACTTTGCTTGAATTATGGTGTTCTGAACAGATTTCTGCCAACGGCCCTTCTCCAATTGTTTATTCCCCGTCTTGCCTTCGCCTTGGGGTGCCCATGAGGGTTTTCCCCAGCAAGACTCTCTCATTTTTATTTCTTTCAACTCTCATCACCTTACGGTTCCCGTGAGGGTTTGCACCAATAAGACTCTCTCATTTTTATTTCTCTCAACTCTCGTCGCCTTACGGTGCCCGTGAGGATTTTCACCAACAAGAATCTCTCATTTTTATTATATTTCTGCTTGAACTAGAGTGTTGTGTCGGGGTATGGTCAACCTCTCCTTGCTTGCCTCGGCATTTCTTAAAGACTGATCAGAAGGTCTTTCTTTGGAATGTAATGTAGGCTTTTGGATAAGGTTAGAAAGAAAAGGGTATAAAAGTCTCAAAAATCACTTTTACAGGTTCAAAATTTACAAATTTCGGAATCCAATTTATCGTGACAAACGCAATTTCTGCCCCAGTTTCTTGCTTAGAGCCTTTGGATTTTATTTGACTATGATCGAGCCGTGAGGCTGCCTATGTAGTCTTTAAAGGAATCAGGTCAAACGTAGTTCCTGTCGATTCCTTGCTTTTATTGTTGTTTGCCCGTTTTCTTTTTCCTTCTCTCTTTCTGCTTTTCTTTTCTTCCTTTTTCCTTTTCTCTTTTTATTTTTCTTTCTCTTTTCTTTTTCTTTCTTTGTTTTGCTTTTTTTTCTCTTTTTGTTCTTTTCCTTTCACTGCCTTCTTATAATTGCGTTTCTGACTTTCGTTACTGATTACGAAAGACGGATATGAAAAAGAAAATAATTGAAGCTCAAGACGCTTAACAAAGGGTAAAGTGTTTAGATAGCTAAATAAAATGCCTTCGTAATTTCAATCTCTAAAACATGCCAAGTACAAACAAACATGCAAAGTATAGACAATGATTTAAACAAAAGAAAGTCATGCATAGTATCTTTTGACTGCATCTGAATTGATAGCCATTTCTATACATTTTCCTTCCACACCTGTTAGATACAATGCCCCGTTTGGACAACACTCTTGACAAAAACTTGCAACTTGTAAATTATTTTCTTGTTTTACAGGTGGGTGCTTGAATACCAAAACTTGCATCTTGAAAAATATTCCCTTATTCTACAGGTGGGCGCCTAATTACCAATATTTGCATCTTGAAAAACATTCCCTTGTTCTACAGGTAGGCACCTGGTTACTAAAACTTGCGAGTTGAAAAATATTCCCTTGCTAGTTTGGAGCGAACTTTCCCTTTGCCTATGCCTGGTGAGGAAGGATGTGTTTCAACACCAGTTGACCCACTTCAAACTTTCCTGGACACACTTTCTTGTTATATGCTCTGGTCATCCTCTGTTGATACAACTGGCCATGACACACCGCTGCCAATCTTTTCTCATCAATCAAACTCAATTGCTCCAAAAGGTTTCTAACCCATTCTTCGTCGTCGATTCCTGCTTCAACCACGATCGAAGGGAGGGGATTTCAACTTCATTCAGGATTACCGCTTCTGTTCCATACACCAACAAATATGGGGTTGTCCCTACCGAAATGCGGACGGTAGTGCGATAGCCTAATAGTGCAAAGGGTAACTTTTCATGCCACTACCTGGACCCTTCCACCATTTTGCGAAGTATCTTCTTTATGTTCTTATTGGCTGCCTGGACCGCTCCATTTGCCTTGGGGTGGTACAGGGTGGAATTGTGATGTATAGTCTTGAACTGCAGACATACCTCTTTCATCAAATAACTGTTGAGATTTGCCCCATTATCACTTATGAGAGTCTTTGGAATTCCAAACCAACAAATAATATTTGCATGTACAAATTCAACTACTGCTTTCTTAGTCAATGCCTTGAAGATCTTGGCTTCAACCCATTTGGTGAAATAGTCAATAGCAACCAGGATGAACCAATGTCAGTTGGAAGCTGCTGGCTCGATGGGCCCGATGACGTCCATTCCCCAAGCAACGCAAGGCCGCGGTATCGTATGCAATTTAGATGGCGAGGAGTGAATCAAGTCTCTATGCACTTGACATTGATGGCATTTGCACACGAAACTGATACAATCCCGCTCCATGGTGAGCCTATAATATCCTTCCTGGAGAATCTTCTTTTCCAGAACATATCCGCTCATGTGTGGCCCGCAAACTCTAGCATGCTCCTCATTCATGATATTTATAGCCTGTCCAGCATCCACACATCTTAACAAACCAAGATCTGGTGTTCTTTTGTATAATATCCCTCCGGTGAAGAAGAACCTACTTGACAAGCGACGGATTGTTCTCTTCTGGTCACTTGTGGCTTGAACCGGGTACACACCCATCCTGATGTATTCTCTGATGTCGTGGAACCAAGGCTCACCATTAAGCTCTTCTTCCACCATGTTGCAATAAGCATGTTGATCATGGACCTAGATATGTATCGGGTCAACATAAGCCTTATCCGGATGATGTAACATTGACGCCAAAGTAGCCAAGGCATCAGCAACCTCATTGTGAGTTCTGGGGATGTGCCTGAACTCTATTGACCGGAATCATTGACAACGATCATGCAAGAATTGCTGGTATGGTATGAGCTTTAAATCTCTTATTTCCCACTCCCCTTGAATTTGGTGTACCATAAGGTCCGAGTCTCCCAAGACCAAGACCTCATGGACACCCATGTCTGCTGCTAACCTCAAACCCAAAATACATGCCTCATATTCTGTGATGTTTGGTGCAATAGAAGCGGAGTTGAGGTGTGATTGGGTAATGATGCCCTTCTTCAGAAATGAGCACTGCTCCTATCCCAACGCCTTTCATGTTGGCGGCCTCGTCGAAAAACAATTTCCATCCTGGTTTCTTGCCTTGTTCCGTTTCATCAATATACATTACTTCCTCATCCGGGAAGTATGCCTTTAGAGGTTTATATTCTTCATCTATCGGATTCTCGCTAAATGATCAGCCAATGCCTGGGCTTTCATTGATGTCCTAGTCATATAGATAATGTCAAGCTCAGCGAGCAAGAATTGCCATTTCGCGAGCCTCCCCGAGGGCATGGGCTTCTTGAAAATGTACTTCAACGGGTCCAGACGTGAGATGGGATAAGTGGTATATGATGACAAGTAATATTTTAACTTCTGGGCTACCCATGTCAAGGCACAGCATGTCCTTTCAAGATGAGTATACTTAACCTCATAGGCCGTAAATTTCTTGATGATGTAGTATATGACCTGCTCTTTCCTCCCAGTGACATCAAACTGACCCAACATGCATCCAAATAAGTTGTCCAAGACTGTCAAACATAAGATCAAGGGCCTTTCTGGTTCTGGCAGGACCAACACCGGTGGGCTTGACAAATATTCCTTTATCTTATCAAAAGCCTCCTGACACTCTCCCATCCATTTCACCACATTTTTCAATAGTTTAAAGATCGGCTCACAGATGGTTGTGAGCTGAGCAATGAATCGATTGATGTAATTCAATCTTCCCAATAGACTCATCACCTCTGTTTTGTTCCTCGGTGGTGGTAGTTCCTGTATAGATTTGATCTTTGATGGATATAGCTCAATGCCTCGTGGGCTAACTATGAACCCTAGAAACTTCCCTGTGGGGACCCCAAATGCGCTTTTTGTCGGGTTGAGTTTGAGATCATACCTGCGGAGCCTCTAGAAGAATTTCCTCAGATCTTTCACATGATCAGATTGTTTTTTGGACATCACAATTACATCATCCACGTAGACCTCAATTTCCTTATGTATTATATCGTGAAAAATGGTTTCCACTGCCCTCATATATGTTGCCCCAGTGTTCTTCAAACTAAAAGGCATGACCCTATAGCAATACGTCCACCATGGTGTGATGAATGTTGTTTTCTCCACATCTTCTTCATCCATTAAGATTTGGTTGTAACCTGCGTAACAATCCATGAATGACCCAATCTCGTGCTTCGTACAAGTGTCAATCAATATGTGAATGTTCGGCAGCGGGAAGCTGTCCTTTGGACTTGCTTTGTTAAGATCCCGATAATCGACACACACCCTAGTTTTACCATCCTTCTTTGGCATGGGCACAACATTAGCTAACCAGGTGGGGTATCGTGTGACTCGGATAACTTTTGCCTCAAACTGCTTGGTCACTTCCTCTTTGATCTCATGCTCACATCAGTTTTAAACTTTCACAACTTTTGTTTAATGGGAGGGCATGTTGGGTCTGTGGGAAATTTGTGAACCACCAAGTCAGTGCTCAATCCGGGCATATCATCATAAGACCATGCAAAGATATATTTGTATTCAAGCAGTACTTCAATTATTTCATTCCTAAGTTGTAACTCCAGATGGACACTTATTTTGATTTCTATAACATTATCCGGGCTCCCTAAATTGAATGTCTCTGTATCGCTCAGGTTTGGCTTGGGTTTCTCCTCAAATTGGCTCAACTCTTTACTAATTTCATCCCATGCCCCCTCATCGTCGTACTCATGTTCGTCCTCATGTTCTATTTCTTGAATTATTCTTTTTGAACTAGACCAATTTTTAAGACAAGGCCGAAGAGTCCTTATGCATGTCAGATCATTGGAACCAGCATAAAAATAACACTCTCTCCGGGTGGGACGAGGAGTTGCTTCCCAGTTTTTTGACTTGTGTGCACGCTCCCACAAACTGCACATCTGCCCTGCTTGATCCTTCTGCCTCGACCATATTTACCTCATTGAACAGTCTTTCTAATCCCTTATCATGATCCCCATCCGTGTCAATCAGCAGACCGGGAATCTTTGGCATTGGGCACTTGCTAATACTGGGCTTGACAAATGATCTGGACAAACTTGGGATGGGCCTTGGAAGGTCCCAGGACCTATACTTTAACCTTCTGGCTCGCCTTATGTCCGTGGCTGTAGGCTTGAACCCTAGACTAAAAGTGTCCAGATTTTTGGCGAGAGACACTGGTTTCACGATGCCTTGTAGAGAAGCACCCAATCCCTTGTCGGGCATGAAACCATTCTTCAACATTTCTGAAGCCACCATGACTGACGTGGCTGCTATCTTTGGAATTGTGACAACTTCACCTTCTAGGATCTTCTCAACTAACACCGTGTCGAATACCTGGTAGACCCATGGACCTTTGATGTCTTCAAATTCAATAAAAGGTACGATAGCATCACCTGAAACATATTGATTATCTTCACCGTGTACCACAATCTCTTGCCTGTCCCATTCAAATTTCACCATCTGGTGAAAAGTAGATGGCACTGCCTTGGCTGCGTGAATCCAGGGCCTGACCAACTACAGGTTATAAGAAACTACCACGTCCAGTACCTGAAACTCCATGGTGAACTCAACGGACCCTATTGTGAACTCCATAAATATATCCCCTTATGAGTCTTTGCCTCCCCATCGAACCCCCGAACACAAATGTTATTCTTGTGGACTATTTCATTTTCCACCTTTAGCTTGATTAATGTGGAGATCGGACAAATATTTTCACTGGACCCGTTGTCAACTAGAACCTGGGTGACCACAGCGTCTTCACAGTTCACCTTCCAATAAAGGGCCCGATTGTGCTCAGTGCCCTCCATGGGCAGCTCATCGTCAGAGAGAGTGACCCGATTTACCTCGAATATCTTGTTTGCAATTTTCTCCAAATAATTCACTGTTATTTTTTAGGGACGTAGGCTTCGTTCAAAATCTTCACGGTTTTCATCTGAATGGATTAACAAGGATAGTAAGGAGATATGAGCTGGTGTTTTCCTCAACTGCTCTATGATGGAGTAGCCCTGCATTTTCATTTTTTTCTAGAATTCTTCTGTCTCTTCTTCTGATACAGCTTTCTTCACCGATTCTTGGTTATCCTTGGGGATCCTTCCTTTCCTCAGCTCCTCAGGGGCGAAGTATCTCCCTGGCCGAGTCAAACCCCGGGCTTCACAAACTTTCTCCCTAACTTCCTTCCCTTTGTACATCACTATTGCTTGTTCATATCTCCAAGGGACGGCTTTGCTGTTGACAACTGGCGGCTGGATTACTGGTTTTGCAATGACAGGCACTTTGCGAACACTTTCTACAACTATGACGGGTTCCCTAGCTGCCCCGTGTACTATCACCTTTGCATTTTCCTACTTTGGTGCAACCATGCATGTTGACTTCCCTTGAACCACAACAGGTTTGATGTCTATTCCCTTTATCTCGATCACTGAATTCTCATTGGTCATACTCTCTATTGGCTTGACTTCACTAGATTTAATCATCATTACTGTTTGTGAGGGCTTTTTAGACTATCCCCCTTCTCTACTATCTCAATCATGTTGGTCTCATTATGTGCCAGCAGCGGGTTTTGGTTGATGTTGGGTGCCTCCGAAGCCTGCACTTCGATCCGGTGGGAGTCAATGATTTCCTAGATAGCATTCTTCAAATGCCAACACTTTTCGGCACCGAAACAGTATTCACAGCTAACAGCATAATCTAGATTCTTTGGGGTAGGATTTGACAATTTTGCTTTGATTGGTCTCAACATATCCAGCTGTCGCAGCCGGTGGAATAAACTAATGTAGGATTCTCCCAATGGGGTGAAAGTCTTCTTCTTCTGCACCCTTTCATTTCTCAAGACTGGATTGGCTCAGAAGGAGGGTTTCGGGGGGTGTTGGTAGGATCTCGGAGGTGGGTAATGATATGTTGGAGTTGGGTATGGTATTTTTTGGACTGGCGTATGTCATTGTGCGTGAGCGGGAGGTTGGGTATACACTTGTGCATGATGGACTGAGAAGCGAGGTTCTAACGGTGGATAGTAATGTAGTGGTGGGCTATATGGAGTGTGTGGGTATGTTTGGTGATGGGGACAGGGTTGGCTGTAGTAGGATGGAGCTCGAGGCCTGAACCAAGTTCCTGATTCAACTGTTGCTACTTTCTCCTTCTTCTTCTTTCCAAATGTTCCCCCAGCCCCACCCTGGATGGCTTGAGTGGTCGCCTTGATTGCAGAGTAGCTCATGATCTTGTTAGATTTGAGGCCTTCTTTGTCCAAACTCCCCATTTTGACTACCTCGTTGAAAGATTTACCTACTACCGACACCACATACCCGAAATAAGTAGGCTCCAAAGCTTGTAGGAAATAATCCACCATCTCACTCTCCTTCATTGCGGGATCAACCCTGGCTGCCTGTTCTCTCCAACGAAAGCCGTATTCTCTGAAGCTCTCATTGTGTTTCTTCTCCAATTTTGTCAAAGATACACGGTCCAAGACAATTTCGATATCATATTGAAAGTGACAAGCGAACGCTTGTGCCAAGTCATCCCAAGTGTACCATCGATTGTGATCCTACCGGGTGTACCATTCCAACACCGTCCCGCTTAAACTTTGGCTAAAGTACACCATTAGCAACTCATCGTTTTCCCCTGCTCCTAAACTTCTGACCTTTCTGAGCACTTCCTCTTGCTCAGGATTTTTGATTGGCTTTTCAACTCCCGCCGGGATTTCGAAACAGGGAGAATAGGAGTAAGGTTCATGGCTTTGTAAGTGGTTTCTGGTAGGTAGTACAGGTTGTTGTAAGCTTGAAGAAAGGGCGCACTTGATGATCTATGGAGTGATAGAGGAGGAGGTGCCACATAAATGGGAGCAATTGGTGGAGGGGAGTGAGGAGCGGCTTTGGATAGTGGAGCTAGGGGTGGTTGAGAGGTCGTACCCTGGTGCTGTGAGTAGACAGGAAAGCTTGGGGGTGGATCAGTGGTGGAATGGTCATGAGCTTGGGCCAGTGGCGGGATGAAGGTTGGATTAGAAGTATAGGTTGGTGGTGGCTGCCCTCTCGCCCATGCCTGATACATCTCAGCCATTTGGTGTTTCGGTTTGCACATTTCGTCCTTCATGGCATTAACGTCCAATTCCTCTACCTCTTTTGAGGGGTCAATAAGGCTGACATCGGCTTCCTGATTGGCCATGACTTTCTTGCTCTTAGAATTGTAGGAGTGGGTTGCCAGAATGCGCAAGTACTAACCACCTGTTTAGTCCGGATACAAAAACACCAAAACTTGTCAATGGTTAGGTTTCGACATGTAAGCGGATACATATTGGGGAATGAATGCACCTAAACAGTTATTGGTTACTACATGCATCGGTTGCTTGCGTCATCCTGGCTTTCCCTTTTCTTTATTTTCAATGCCCTTTTTTTAGCTTTTATCATCTTACTCTCTCTCCTGGTTTTTCCCTATTTTCTTTTTTCCTCTTTTATTTGGTTACGGTCGAATTCTATGTAGATTGCCTACGTCTCATGACCGCGCATGAATCAGACCGAGCCTAGTTCTGACGGATATGAAAACAATAACAAAAATATATTTTCACTAAAGATAAACACCTTGATTATATAGGCTCAAGACTCACAAACTCGAAATAAACTGACAAGTTTAGAAAAGATCAATTCAAAAGACCTAACAGTCTCCAAAGCAACTTAACAGACTCGAGAGAAAAAAATATCGAGTGAAGCAAAGATCACTAAAACATTAAAGCTTTAAACACTCCTGGAGCTCTCGGGGTGTTGTTTGGTTTTGTTGCGGGCTCGTCTACAAGATCCAACTGGAGCCTTTCCAAACAAGCGTCATGACTGTCGTGAAGAAAGTGGTTTGGGTCATTGTCTTCACATATTTGTCATTTTACCACAATATACTTTGCCATGGTTGTGACCCTTTCACGGATCCTACCTTTCTCCCCTAATAAATCTCCAATTTGCCGAGTTCTTGCTTTCACAGTTTGACTGGCTAGATGGCTTTCTTTTTTAAGGTGTCGCAAATCCCTCTTTAGTCGTGCTATCAAAGAGTAACAGTGCTCCCTTTCGGCTTCAAAATCTCTTCCCTGCTTGGCCATTTCATTTTCAACGATCCTGACCTTTTTCTTCATACTTGCCATCCCCTTGTCGTATTTCTCCTTCAGCTGATGGACAAAACTTGCTCGTTCCCCTGCATCCTTGGCTCTCTTGGCCCGAGCACCTGCTAACTCCTTTTCATTCTTCTGTAAATCATCCTCGAAATCACATGCCTTCTGGTAAGGTTGTACATGAGCTTCTCATCCTTTCTACTCCTGCCCGGGTTGTCAATTGCTATTTTCATTTTCCGGATCTATGCTGTGAGAGCTTCATTTTCTTGGATCAATATTCTTTTCTCACCTTCGGCTTCCTGAGCCTGGAGATCATTGTTGAATTCCATGTTTCTCAGCTTTTCTTTCAACGCATGCATCTCATCTTGATACGATTTTTCCTTTTCTCCCCATGCTAATCTTTCTTGGATTTTGTCTTCCAAAGCTTGAGCATGACGTCTTTTGGTGGGTCTTTTAGGTTCGGGTTCCGGCTTAGTGTTCACACAGGACCTCTTCTCAAACCAAGCAGCATAGTGTGAGTCCAATTCTCCCTTTGCAACGTCTGGTACTTGGATGCCATTTTTAAGATACCGGCAACTATTCCAATCCTGTTGAACTAAAGCTTCGGGCAACGCGTCTTCCGGATGCAACTCTATAACTTGAGTACTAAGATCTTCATCTTCGGGCACAATTTGATACCGTCCCAATTGTTTCAAGACCCTCTGTAGTGCATATGGTTGAATACTTTTCACACCCATTATCCTCAAGTAACCCTTAACAGCAGTCATGTATATGGCTTCCCGCCTTCGGGAGGCATCCGATGAACCACTCAATTTGACTTGCTTTGAGAGTATTCAAATGAGACACTGGTGCCTCAAACCCCTTTGGCACATTGTAATCCTTTACTCTCTCTTGATAATTGATGATGAAATTATTTGGGCTCGAACCATAACTCACGAATCTGGGATGGTGGTGATGATGCTCAATCATCCACATTTGTAGGAGAATGTTGCAACCTTCGAAGAATTGAGCCCCAACTTTGCATGAGGTCAACGCACAGTAGATATCTGCCAATACCAACGGAGCAAGGGTATGATTTTTCATGGTGGTGAGGATTTATGCAATTCTATCCATACGAATATCCACTGTCCCTTTCTTATTTGGAAAACCACTACCCCCAAGAATGCCACAATGAATGTGAACCGGCGATGAAGTTGCCAAAGACCCTTATCTTGTTTGTTGCTCAACCCCTTTTCATGTATCTCAAAACCAGAAGAATGCCTAAACCTAAAGTATATGAAATGGAAATCACAACACCTGTTGCTTATGCGGTATTTACTCGTCTGTTTGCTAATGTTCGGGAGGTCAAAAAACTTGTGCACCGATGGGGTCCTTGGAAATATAAGTTGTTGCTTCCTCATATCTCGTCCAAACTCAATGCACCCGACTATCTCATCCAAAGTAGGGGTAATCTCAAAATTCGAGAAGGGAAAGACATTACAAGCGGGGCCCCAGAAATTTATCATAGCCTTGATTAGGTCGTCCCGAGGTTTGATCTCCCAAATGTCCGTAAGAGCACCAAACTATTGCCTTACCCATTCCCGACCATCTTGATCCAACTCATTCCACCACATGCGCAAATGTACTCGAGCCTGGTTCCTGATTACTTCTGGAGGGTACTGGATAATATTCATTTGTCCCTGTAGAAAGGTAGGGTTAGGGTTGACTCTAATGACCCTCTTTGAAAACAATTTTCTAATTTTAAAACAAAAGACCATTGTTTCCTCCTTGACATGTTAATTTTAGCCAAATGGCTATCTTTGCAAATATGATCCTTTTCCATTTTCATACGAATTTTTGAGGCCAGGGAGGCTTATTTTTTCAACACTTCACAACTTTATCCATTCTTTTGCGAAGATAGCCCTTTGATAACGGGAAAATATCCTAAGGCTATCTCGGTAAGAACGGTTCGAAACACTACTGACATTGAATTGGCTTATTTCCTCTTCCTTTTTTTCTTTTTTTTAAAAATAGCCGGACCCTATGCAGGTTGCCTACATATCTCATATCCGATGGGAATCAGACCCACGTAATTCGGCAAATACAACTACTTTTTGAAACAAGACTTTTTCTTTTTTTTCAATTCATAGGAAATAAACAAACTAATTTTGAACACAGGACTCTTTTTCTTTTTATTGGCAAATAGAACAAATTATTTTTGAAAACAAGCTATTTTTGAAAATAAAACTTTTTAACCTATTTTTGAAAACAAAACTCTTTATTGGCTATCTTTGAAAACAAAACTTGTGTTTCTTTTTATTGGTGAACAAACTATTTTCCCTTTTCTTCTCCTTTTTTTCTATATTTTTTCTATTTTTCTAAAAACAATCGGTAGAGTTTCAAGGTATTTTCAAGCATTGAGTTTTCTTTAGAACCGAGTTTACTTCTTTCCTACATCAGTCTTGGTCTTTTTCTCTCTCTTTTTCCCTTTTTTCTTGTTTTTCTTTGATTTTTCCTCACTCTTATTTTCTTATTTAGCCGGTCAGCATGCAAGCCGAAACAAATGAATGTTCACATAGCACATTGGATGCATCATGATGGTCTGTTATTTTGGGTACACCTGTCCTAGATGGACCCAACCCCTGTGTTGAGTCCCCTAAGTCAAAATGCATGTGATGCGAACAAGCGCTCCTACTAGGGATCCGACATGAGGCTGTGTTTTTCTAATTTTAAATCCTGGGGTTTTGATCTAGACAGGGGGTACCCGAGAGGAGAACTAGGCCGGTGAGGGGGAGACGTACCGGGAGCACCAAAGCCTGCTCGGCCTTGTCACTTGCCCAGCCTCGCTCTATTTTATATTATTTCTACAGAAAAGCAGGCTACGCGAACGTATTCACCATTTCCAGAAGACTCGGAGGGGTGGCGTAAGGAAACAATTATATACAATTCAACAAAATTAAAGTGGTAAACAGATAACATTAGCACAAAGGTTCACAAAATACAATATTATCAATAATAAATAAGCCAAGTAAAGATTCAAAACAAGCTCAAATTCTTGAACCCTGAACCAAAGATCCTGGGTTCGTTCCCAAGCAGAGTCGCCAGAGCTATCACACCCCCCTTTTCACATCAGTACCCCGCGAAGGGTATAGATAAGGGAGTTTTTCCAATTTAAGTGACAATCGAAACGAGATTAATTATTAAAAATTAGAGTCACCACTTGGGATAATTTATGGTATCCCAAGTCACCGAATTAAAATCCAAAATCGAGGAAGAATGACTTTGTTATTATAGTCTGTGGATCAGAAATCCGGGTAAGGAATTCTATTAACCCGGGAGAATGTGTTAGGCACTGCCGAATTCTATGGTACTAGCACGGTCGCTTTGATCCTACTTGGCTTGTTAAATTATATAACTACTGATTCTTAAACCTATGTGCTTTTGCTTCTTTCACCGCTTTTAATTAGAAAATTATCTTGAAACGGGTAACACGTACGTATACCCGCCTATTTGACGCGTCAAAAATCATGTCACGCGAACGTGTCCACAATTAAGAACGCTTAATTATTATTAAGAAAAGTTTGGGCCGAAGTTGCGAACGCATACTTCAATTTTGTTTTTATAAGTGTAATTGTATTACGTGGACGTATACGCAATCACACTAGTATTTTAAATATCCCTAAAAGATATTCTATGAAATATTATATTTTACCTAACCTACGAAATTACTAAAAGGCCATATGTGATTTTAACGAACTTACAAAATAAAATGATTAATGGACGGTAACCTATTTTATTATCAAGAGAAGGTTGAGCGAAGTTGCGCGAACGCATTCTCCGAATTAGTATTAGAATTATGGTCGTGTTACGCGAACGTATATGCAACCACAAACATATTTTTAACGGCCATAAAGGCTTGCTACGAAAGTTTGTTGTCTATTGTATCTATATTATGAATTTAAGATGGTCTGGGAAGAGCACCTTTGGGTCACCCATCACAATTAATTCAACCCATGCGACTACTGAGCTCCACACGAAGCTCAGCATGGCAATCCAGTTATGAGGAATCAGTTGCATCTGAAATCAGCCCAGTTAACTGGGCCTCCCAATTGAATACCACACACACCTTAATGTAATTAGCAACATACTAATATGAGCAACGGATTAAAGCATAAGGATGGAGGGTGATCAATTTAATTACATATAAAAAAGAACCCAAATCAACCGTACCATACAACCTTAAGCAATAGACATTTGACTTCAACTCAAAAGATCTAAATATAGATACTTGAACTAACACAAAAAAACTCACAAGCTTGCAGATTCAATTTTACACATACAACTACACCACATGTTTATAAACTTGAAACTAATTAGAAGACTATAGCCAGCATAAAGGAGATAAAATAAATAAAGCTCGACAGTTTTAACTTATATGAGTCCATACAGTCCAGTCATAATACTACTTACAATACATTACTACATCAGTCCATGTATAGAGCAAATGCAAAAGAATTAAACTAGGCTAACAGTTGTGCAAGTACAGAAGGATTAAATAAGAAAATGTATTATTTCTATTCAAGTGAAACCAATCTTCACATTCATCCATTTTCGTACACAATAAGATGAGACGAATACCAGGATGATCAGCAAAGAAAACCAAATATTAGCTCAAAGTTAAGGGTGAAGTAGCAGAAGTAAATCAACATCAACCAAATTTGACCACAACTTCTTGTGCAAACCATTTTCAATTCCGGAATTTGAGATGAAAACAACAAAAAATAAAACCCAACCCAGCTGAAACAATAGCACCTTAAGCCAAAGTTTACAAATCCCAATTCAAACTACTTCCATATCAATTGATTCAAAACTTGTTTCCAAGACAGAACAAAAAAGAGAATATTGGAACAAAATGCAATGGAACAGTAGGATTTTTCAATATTTTTGATTTTTAGAGCTTATATCATACCCAGTAAATAGCTAGTTTGTCCTGTATTTTCTAGCCTAAAACTATTTGTGTATGTTCTCAGATTTTCAAACCCAAAAACCTTGCCTTCAAAGGCAAGACTATTGCCTTTATATGCAAACAGTTAGGGCAACCCTCAAATTTTAAGTTTGCTTTTTAGTCCTCTTTTATTTCTTTTTTTTATCTTGCTAGTCCTTTCTTTTATGGCTTGTTGCCCAAGTCAGTTACTTAGAGGTCCAGAAATCAACTAAAATCCCCTACTAGAACCTTTCTATTTCAAATACAATGACATTTCCCTAACAAATTCCTAAAACACCCTCCCAAATGCCTCTCAATTACTCTAATGCACCAACGGGCTAAACCTAACCCTAAGCTTGGGCTGTTGTTCTGCAGCCTTGGGTCCTCTTACTCTTGAGGCCCACATTGTGGTTCAAATAACCATAGATTCCAAACGAATAATCTCAAAGTTCAAAACTTCAAATAAATGAACCACATAAAGGTAAAACCAACTTCAGCATATTGAAACTAAGAGATTGACAAAACACTGACTATTTTAATTATGCTAATCAAATGACCTAAATTTGATAATTCATTTAATCAACTACGACTGAAGAAAAGAAAATGACAAATCATTAGAGCAACTAAACAGGTCACAAAAAATCAACAAAAGAATAAAAGAAAGAGAACTAACCGGAACAAAACTGGGAAGCCATGAACAACCCCCTAAACGAGAGGGCAGGATCCGGTCAGCCGGTAAATTCTTCAAAATCGAACCAAGATTCGCACTAATAAACGCTTTCCATGCGGAAAGAACTGGCCACCACGAATCAGGATATTTGAACTTTAACAGTCGAGAGCTTGAACTTTGGCATCAGATTCGAACAACTTGGTCGACTTTCGAAGGCAACCTGTTTAAAGTTGAAGATGTGGAGGCAAAGAAAAGCTGGTGGTGAAGGTTTGGGGACGATTAGGGTTAGCGCCACCGAACACGACGGAGGTGGCACTACGGTTTCGACTATTTGAGAAGATTGGGTGGGATTCGAAAGAAGCTAGCTATGGATTCGGAATGGGGAAAGTGATGGGAGTCCATGGTGTAAATTTGGGGGTATTTTTTGGCCGACCGGCGCCGTGAGCGGTGGAGCTGCCAAATTTCATAGCTTTATTCGACGAGACTGGGGGATGTTTGAAGGAAACGGATGGTGGGGTTGGAAAGAGGAGGTTGAGAGGGTAGTGCGGTGTAGGGGGCGTTAGGACAGTTTAATACTTGAGAGATGCTCAATTCCGATTTGTTCGATTATCTAAGATCCATTGTCCAGATGGGACATGCCTGAGACGAGGTCGTATGGTAACTGAACGGTGTCGTTTGGGGATACGGGCGGTGGACCGGGTATGGGTAATGTATTTGGACTGGGTTGAGTTGTTTTTTTGGGCTGGGATTAATAGAATTGGCCCAGATATTTCCTCATTCTCTTTGTTTCTCTTTATATATATATTTTCAGCTTTTATTTTCTTTCTTTCTTTTTCATTTTTCAAAAATTAGAACTAAAAAATCTTAAATAAAAATATGAATCCATAATTAACCTATATAAATCCTAATTAATCCTACATAGTCATTATCCAAATAATTAAACAAGATAAAAATAAAAATCACCTAAAGAGAACAAAAAATATAATTAAACCTACAAATTAAACTATTTTTGATTTTTCAGCTTATAAATAACTAATTACTAATTAGTAATTGAAATTCAAGGTTAAATCCATAAATGCAGATGCACATATTTTGGTATTTTTTATTAGTTAAACAAGATTAACATGCACAGACAATATGAAAATAAACACAGAAAACCACAAATATCTGTAAAATTGTAACTGATGAAGAGAAATTTATTTGTTTTAAATTTATGGGAGTACTTCATATAGGATAAAAATCACGTTCTCACAATGATATGCTAGAAAAATCGGTAACGAAGGAGGATCACATTAATCATCTGAAAGAAGCTTTCGAGATATTAAGATGGTACGGAATGAAGTTGAATTCAAGAAAATGCACCTTCGGCGTGGCCTCGGGGAAATTCCTAGGTTTCCTCATATCACAACGCGGGATCAAAGTCAACCCTGATCAAATCAAAGCCATCGACACAATACATGAGGCACTGACCAGCAAGAAACAGGTACAAAAGCTAACAGGGCGAATAACCGCCTTGTCGAGGTTCATTTCACGGTCCTCAGAGATATGTCACAAGTTCTTCAACGTACTAATAAATGATAACGGGCTACAATGGAACGAGGAATGCATTCACGCCCTGAGGAAACTAAAAGCCTGCCTATCTTCACCACTACAACTTGTCAAAGCGAACCCAAGCAAATGTTTGCTCGTATATCTGGCAGTATCCGAAGTCGTTGTCAGTGCGGCCTCTGTTCGCGAAAACAAAGGTACACAATCTCCTATTTACTATATCAGAAAGACCTTAATAGATGCCGAAACAAGGTAACCTCACCTAGAAAAAACTAGCTCTTGCACTAGTCGTAGCTTCAGGCAAGCTTAGACCCTATTTCCAATGCCACCCTATAAAACTAATAACAACATTCCCCCTAAGAGGTGTCCTACATAAGTCCGAGCTGTCGGTGCTTCGAACTCCTCGGGATCGGGACTAAGACTCGTCCTCAAAGCCCTTACGGGCGAAGTAATTCGCCAGTCCATACGATGCCTCTAGATGACTAACAATGAGGCCGAGTATATGGATGTGATTGCAAGTCTGAAGTTAGCCCTCAAATACGGCGCCCGACGGTTCATCCTCCACTGCGACTCTCAACTCGTTGTAAATCAAGTCACCGGTACTTTCTAAATCAAACAGCAAAGATTGTAGAGATATCAGACGAAAATCCATAAGCTACTGCTGGAATTCGACGAATGCCGCTTCGATCAGATCCCTAGAGCACAAAACCTTGAAGCAAATGGCCTCGCCAAATTAGCTGCGGGCACCAAGAATATTAACAAGGAGAATGTGGTCACCCTCCTTAATTCATCCATAGACCACGTCGAGGTACACTCTCTGAATCTAACTTGGGACTGGCGTAACCGCCATGTGTCCTACTTGCAGGATGGAACACTCCCGCAAGGCAAAAAGGAAGCCAAGAAACTCCGGACACAAGCTGCTCGATACAGCCTAGTAAATCATGACCTCTACAAGAGAACATTCAGCGGCCCTCTAGCTAAATGTCTTGGACCGCACCAAACAAGGTAAGTACTAGAAGAGGTACACAAGGGTCATTGTGGCGCTCATACATGGAATCGCACCCTCGTTCGATGCCTCATTCGCGCCGGCTACTACTTGCCAACTATGAAAAAAGAAACAGCAGACTATGTTTAGAGATGCGAACAATGCTAAAATTACGCCCATATGATACATCAAGTAGGAGAACTGCTCCATTCGGTCACCTCGCCATGTCCTTTCATAAAGTTGTAGGCGTGTGATTTTTGACTTTCCCCAAGATTTTATGTATTTTAGTGTGTAAATATTTAGATTAGGCTTATTAGTTATTTCAACTAATTTTGACTCTATTTGCTTTATTTTATCATATAAAAACTAAAAATTACAAAAAAAATTATTTTCTCTTATTTAGCTAGTTCATATTTTTATCTAGTTACTTTTTGTCTACTAAATTCAAAAATACAAAAATAATTATAGGAATGCTATCTTAATTTTATTATAATTTTTCTGTTTTTTTTAGATATCTTTTAGTACGATATTTTGAAAACACCAAAAAATAGTTTTATTTTAATGGTCAGTTTTATTTTAACAGTTATTTTATTTAAGTAGGATTAATTAATAAATGAGATCGCATTTTTAATCTCGTTCGCAGGGAAAGAATAAAAACTCAGGCTCGAACAACACATTTTTAGGCCTAATTTTGAATCTAACCCATAATTCCTAAGCCCATAACCTAAGACCTATGGTCAAAAAGAGAGACAGCGGCATTGAATCTTCTTCTTCACAAAAATTACAGTCATCGTCTTCAACCTTAAGCCCCAAAATCGAACTAAAAAAGCCTTCCAAAATTAGCTCTAAAAGCCACAAAAACGCAGCTCCAAAGCCACCATAGTTGCTGCCCAAAAACAGCCCTAAAACCCACTTGAAATAGACCCCAAAAACCAGCCCCAAAAGTTGTGCAAAAACTCCGGAAAACCCAGCTGAAATTCAGACACCAAACAGCCCCAAAAACGCTATCAAAGTCGCCTTCTTCTCCAGTTAAATACTCTTGAAAATCATCCAAACCAGTAGCAATAGCCACTTAAAACCATCACTGTTCGAACTCCATTAAAACTTAACCAAAATGTAGCTAAAAAACAGCCTCCTTTTGTGCATATTAGTGTCGAGTTGAGGTCCAAGTTGAGTCCGCCAAGGCTGACGACGTGATGTTTGATCTATTCACGGACATTGGTATATGGTCGTGTTGGTCCTCAAATTTGGTCGTCGTTCTTCACTGTACTCCAACTTTTGGAGATTCTTCATTAATATTAAAGTAAATTTTCTCCACTAAGGTACCTCTCTGATCATCTCTTTGTTGCGTTGGATGAATAATTTTAATGTAAATTTTTTCACTTATTAGATGAAGTTAAATTTTCTTATTTCTTGTTTGTTTTGAGATTTAGTCTAAATGAATGTTAAAATAGGTGTGATTATTGATTGTAAAATCTTGACCGTGAGCAAATTTGGCTTCAAAGTTTAATTTGAGTGTTATAAATGTTTGTTGCTTTCGGTTAAGAATATTGTTTAATCATCATTGTATATTCAGTGTCTAAATAACTAGAGGCATGATAATTTGGCTAGTTTTATTACTAATATTAATGCTAGGATTGGTTGCCTTCCAGTCATGTGAGTTTTGGTTTTATCTAATGTTATAAATGTGTTTGGTTGATGAAAGTTGATAATAAATCCCTATCGTAGTTAATTTCTTCATTTAGGTCATTTATTGTTCTCTCTCTGATGGCTTAGTCTTCTTAGATGATTGATTATTCATATGATAATTTAATTGAACAAGTTTAACAAAAAATATTTTTAGCTAAACCATACATCTTTTTGCAAATTAATATCCATAAACCATGACCTCACAACATTCTTAAAGTATTCTAGAAAAATAATTTATGAATATTCGTAGTAAATAATTCAAGGTGTGCCATGCCAAATAAAATCCCAAAACCTATGGCCCTCGCATTAATTAATTTTGATCTTTTAGAAATAGATGTGTGCTATTTAGTTGAATTTTCCATGGCCCTCACAAATTTGAAAGTGCGTAGTTGCTTTAGACGACTATTTTAAAAAATAATAATTTCATAAACTCGGGTGTACATTTCATGTTATTCAAATCCAAATCTTAACAACGTTAAATAAAATGTGTCGAGGACTGCGGGTGCATTTCATGTGACGTAGTTCAAGACGTGTTTTAGATAACGTTGAATCTTCCTAAAATTAGTTAAAGCCACTAATAAGTTAAAAATATACAATAGGCTAAAACATGTATTAAAATTAGATAATAAGCCAATTATGATAGCTTAATCGATCGTGCTAGAACCACGGAATCTGGGGTGGCTAACACCTTCCCTCGAGTTAACAGAATTCCTTATTCAGAATTTCAGGATCGCAAACTTCAAAAGAAAAGTCGGATTTTCCTCGATTCGGGATTTTAAAATAAACTGGTGACTTGGGATACCAAATAAACTATTCCAAGTGGCGACAATGAAATAAATAGAATAATCTTATTTCGTATAATGTTACTTTAATTGGAAAAACTCCTCTATATACTATCCTACGGGATGGTGTGTAAAAAAGGAGGTGTGACAAAAGTGGAGGTGGACATAATCGGCACTCTCCCAGCAGTGCGAGGAAAGGTACGTTTTATTTTAGTTTTAACTGACTATTTTTCTAAATGGGTGAAAGCAGGTGCATATGCCCAATCACGCGAACATCTGTGATAACGGACTCCAGTTCATCGGAAAGAGAATGACTAAGTTCTTCGAAAATTTCACATCAAGCGGATACTCTCCACGCCATATCATCCTGCTGCCAACGGCCAAGCCGAGTCCTCTAACAAAGTGATATTAAATATATTGAAAAAGAAACTCGAAGAAGCTAAAGAGCTATGGCCCGAACTACTACCTGAAGTATTATGGGCATATCGAACTACGCCAAAGTCCTGCACGGGAGAAGCCATACTCACTGGTCTACGGGACCGGCGCAGTCACATGCATTGAGGTCGGGGAACCAGTATAAGATATCAACGTATAAGCGGAGCAGATAACGACGAAAGAAGGTTTCAAGACCTAGATAAAGTTGAAGAACGGAGAGACATGGCCCATATAAGAATGATAGTCCAGAAGCAGTAAGTAGAGATACTACAACAAAAAAACCAAGGTAAAATCACGCAAATCGGCGACAACATCCTCAAGGCCAAAACATTGGCGTGAAAAGACCCAAATAAGGAAAAATTAGGAACCAAATAGGACGGACCGTATAAAATCATAGCAGCAGCAAACAAAGAAGCATTCCAACCGGAAACAATGGAGGGAAAACTGCTCCAAAACAACTGGAACGTCGCCCATCTCAAATAATTTCACTTCTGAAAGGCGTCACCTAAGTCGTACTCTTTTTCCATCACTAGAGTTTTGTCCCAATCGGGTTTTCTCGGGGAGGTTTTTAACAAGGCGGCAAGGGGGATGCCTTGTGGATCGGCGCGTTGTTTATCATTGAGGCCCGTCAGCACGTCGCTAGACTGATGTAATGAAGGGACTACACTATTCAATCTCCATTGTATGAACAAAAATTTCCAGCATATGAACAAGAACTCTCCATTGTATGAACAAGAATTCTCCATTGTACGAACAAGAATACTCCATTGTATGAACAAGAATTCTCCACTCTGTGAATAGGAATTCTCCAATTGTATGAACTATGAACAGAAACCTCCATTATATGAATAGCAACATCCCAATGGCCAAGTCCAGCGGCATTAGTTCGACTTCTCTCGAACCACGATGGATACTACTTCGACCACGGTCAAAGCGACATCCAATGGTCGAGGCCATTGATGTTAGTTAGACCTCGTTCGAACCACGATGGATACTACTTCCACCACGAGCAAAACAACATCCCAATGGCCAAGGCAATTGACGTTAGTTCGACCTCGCTTGAACCACGACGGATACTATTTCGACCACGGTCGATACACCATCCCAATGGCTATGGCCATTGATATTAGTTCGACCTCGATCGAACCATGACGAATACTACTTCGACCACGGTCGAAACAACATCCCAATGGCCAAGGCCATCGACGTTGGTTCGGCCTCGCTCGAACCACGACAGATACTACTTCGACCATGGTCGAAGCAACATCCATATGGCCAAGTCCATCAACACTAGTTCGACCTTGCTCGAACTACGACAAATACTACTTCGACCACGGTCGAAGCAACATCCCAATGGCCAAGGCCATCGCTGCTAGTTTGACCTCGCTCGAACCACGACGTATACTACTTCGGCAACGATCGTAACAACATCCTAATGGCTAAGGCCATCGACATTAGTTTGACCTCGATTGAACCACGACGAAATGTATTTTTTAACAATAGTCAAAATATCCCTGCGGAAACTAAGTATCATGTGATAAACCAAAAAGGAAAAATGACAAACAAACAAAGCGACAAAAATGAAGTTTATATTACAACAAAATTGTTATTTACATTCGTCCCTACGGACAGGCCCTAGTACAACCTACGCCCAAAAATTTTCAAACAAAATGAGCAAACTAAAACTACTCGTCAGCTCCAGCAGGATATGCATCTTCATACCATGATTCTAAATCAAGACGGTTCACGTCATCTGAGGAGATACCCTCCCCATCATGATTGTTAGGCTCGTACCACATGACTCGCGAGTTGTACATGCTTCAGCATGCACTGTCTGAACCTCTACCTCTATCACCCGGCCCTCGGCATTAAAAGCTCTATATACATCGAGTTGAGCCTCTGCATAGACCCACATTTCATACAGGCGACGAGGCGAGCCCTGAACAGCCAGGACGAGATGTGGAGGGCATAGAATGATGATATATTTCCTCTGCCCTCGGCAGAGCCACTTTCCTTTGCAACACGGATAACTCTGAACCTAACTCCCCATTACGCCTTTCGAGCTTTGTGACCCAGCGATCGGAGGCCTCTCTTTCCGGGGAAAGTTCCAATCTAGATATGCGGAGGGCATCTTCCAATGAGACCGTCTCACAAATGGCGGCGGCTAACTTATCAGCATTAGCATTTAACTCGCCCTTAAGCTCATCGATATCCACTGTCTTCGCATTCAGGTCGGCGTTCAAGTTGGCCACCTTCAGCTGAAGGTCGGCGTTCTCCGCCGTCACCCCTTGACTCCGTTCAAGCTCATCTTCCCCCGCCTTAAGAAGGGCCTCCAGCTAGTTGTTACGATTTATTACCCTCACGAGCTCCTCATCCCTCTCCTATTGCTCCGCCACCCTATGCTTCAATTGGGCCTCCCGCTGCTTGTGCCCTTCGCGGAACACTTGGAACTCAGGATCTTGATAGTAGATATCGGCCATCGCTCGGTGCTTAGCATGGTACTCTTGGTATTCCGTCGACATCTTCTTGTAGAAGTCCATCCTCCTTTATTCACGTCGATCTCTCTCCACCTCCAGCACGAGGGTCCGACAAAAAAGAGCAAAATTAACACCATTCCCATACCAATCCCACGAAGTAAAGAAAAGTAAGGGGAACCCACCTGTAAAGCCATGATGGCGACCTTCCAAGATAGCTCCACGTCATTCATCGTCCCAAGCATCTCGTTCTCAGGAGCGGCGCACAAAGAAGCGAGGGCCGAAGCAACCTGCTTGCTATTCAGCAGCAAGTTTTAACCCTCCGAAATTGTCATGTGATGGCCAGACCCGTCTCTCATCACTTCCACATGAGTATGGCAACTCAAAAACTCATTGACGTCCTCCGAGGCAATGTCCGAACCCAACCCTTCTGTTTCCACATAAGGCCCTTCGACATTGGACGATGCACCTCCTTCAGCAAAACGCGCCAAACTAGCTCCAGGGCCAACTCTCTCATCGTGGTATTCTCCCTGAAAAAATGGCGCCAGCCATAAACACGGGCATCGGGGCCGTCCGAGACGCTCCACTCCCATCAGCTTCAGCGGCCACCCTCTTTCCCAGCTCCAATCTTCTCCTCTTTCTCTATGATGGCTCATCACTATTAGAGGATTCGTTGACAGGATGAGGGGTCGGTGCCAACGAGGCCGTATCCCTCATAGCGTCAGTAACGGACGTGGTCCCTTGTTAAAGAAGTAGAGAACGACCCTCCCAGACAGACGAACACAAAACGTCTCAAGTGTCTGCGGTGTAGAGAATTTTGGGAGAATTATTTTTCTCGTATTGCTCACGAAAGTATATATACAGAGTACCGAGACGTATCAAATCCTATCAACTATAGGACTGTACAATAATGAAAGAATATCTACCAATAATAAAAAGATACACAAAAGATATACACAATATATCCTAATACGCCCCCTCAAGATGGAGGGCCGGAGGACACGCCAATCTTGGACATCAGCAGAAGAAGCCGAGGACGAGATAAGTGCTCGGTGAGAGCATCAGTAATCTGATCGGCAGAGGATACGTGAGCAACACGAAGAGACCCATTCTGAACCAATTCACGAACAAAGTGATAATAAATGGAGATGTGTTTCATGCGCGAATGAAACACAGGGTTGGCACATAAGTAAGTGGCGCCAATGTTGTCGCTGTAAATGACATGAGCAGTCAGAAGAGGGGCATGAAGCTTGCGCAGCAGGGAATGAAGCCAACGGACTTCAGCGGCAGCAGAAGCAACGGCACGATATTCAGCTTCAGTAGAAGATCGTGCAACGGAACGCTGCTTTTTGGAGCTCCAGGAAATAGGATTAGGCCCCAGAAAGACAACATAGGCACCAGTCGAGGAGCGGTCATCACAGTTTCCACCCCAATCACCATCAAAGAAACAATGCAGAGGTATAGCAGATGAAGGACGCAGCCAGACTCCAAAGTCACGTGTCCCATTCAGATACCGGAAGAGGCATTTTACTGCACCCCAATGAGTGTCAGTAGGAGCGTGCATGAACTGTGAGAGTTTATTCACAGCAAAGGAGATATCAGGACGAGTGAAGGAGAGATACTGGAGGCCCCCAAGGGCCTATCGATAGGCGGACGCGTCTGCGGGAGCCGAACCATCGGCCAGATGAAGGCGGGTGGACGCCGCTGTTGGCATCTGAACAGGGTTGGATTCTAGCATATTATGACGTGTCAAAAGATCAAAAACATATTTACGTTGAGAAAGAAAACACCCCTTGGAGCTGCGCAGAACTTCAACACCAAGAAAGTAGCTTAGATCACCCATGTCTTTAAGAGAAAATTTAGTCCCAGGAGAGTCAATCACACGGTTCAAGAAAGCAGATTCACTACCAGTCAATATGAGATCATCAAAATATACCAAAAATAGGCTGTAGTACCAGAATGCTGAAAGACGAAGAGCGAAGTGTCAGAGGTAGTGTTGACGAAACCCATAGCCAATAGGCATTGGCGGAGCTCACTGTACCATGCCCCGGGTGCCTGTTTGAGACCATAAATAGCTTTCTATAACTTACAGACATAAGACGGATAGGCTTTGTAAACAAAACCCGGTGGTTGTGCCATATAAACATCCTCTGTAAGACTCCCGTGAAGAAAGGCATTGTTCACATCCATTTGACGAAGAGGCCAGCCCTTGGATACATCTAGACCGAGAACCAAACGCACAGTTGTCGGCTTAATAACCGGACTGAAAGTCTCCTGGAAGTCTACACTTGGATGCTGATAAAAGCCTTTCGCAACAAGCCGGGCTTTGAACTTGTCCACAGTACCGTCAGGCTTTCGTTTGATACGATAAACCCACTTGCAGCCCACAACATTCTGTGAAGAATCTGGCGGAACAAGATCCCAGGTGCCATTCCGTAGCAGAGCATCAAACTCCAATGACATAGCAGCGCGCCAGTGCTTATCAGACATAGCACTAGACAAAGTCTGAGGTTCTGTAACAGTTAGAGAGGTTACAGCAGACATACCAAACTTCTTGGTGGGCTTATGGATGTTATTTCTGCTGCGAGTTTGCATTTGATGACCACCCTGAGAGGATGAAGGTGGCGGCATAGTGGGTGTAGCAGCAACGGGGGCCGCTGGCAGTGCCGTAAGAGGCACTGGTGGCGCGGGCGTGGGCGCCGGCGGTGCGTCCGGTGAAGGATCACGAGGGGGAGCGGCGGCAGGTACTGGTGGAGGCAGCGGAAGGACGTCTAGGGAGACCGGAATAGGTACAGGTGGAGGCTCGGGATTAGACAATTTGGAGAACGGGAAGATACCTTCATGGAAGGTGACATAACGCGAGACGAAGATTTTAGACGTTGAAGGATCAAAGCATAGATATGCGCTTTTAGTAGTAGAGTTGCCGAAGAAGACACAAGCACGAGATCTGGTTTCCATTTTGTGTGAGGTGTAGGGCCGAAGCCAAGGGAAGCATTGACAGTCGAAGACACGCAGTTTGGCAAGGTTGGGGCTCCTATGGAAGAGAGACTCAAAGGAGGAGAGCATCGAGAGATTTGTCTTGGGAAGACGATTAATCAGATAGACTGGTGTGGCAAAGGCATAAGGCCAGTAAATGAGAGGTACAGAGGCATAATGAAGGAGAGTGAGACCGGTATCGACAATATGACGGTGACGGCGTTCAGCATAGCCATTATGCGGAGGTGTATGAGGAGGTGAAGTGAGATGTGAGATGCCATTGGAGGCAAGAAAAGAGCGTAAAGCTAGGAATTCACCCCAATTATCAGTATACAGAGTAATGTTTTTAGCAGAGAAATATTTTTCTACAATGGATTTAAGGTGGGGAAGGTTTGTAAGACATCAAATTTGCGGCGTAAAGGAAAAAACCAAACATACTTAGAGAAATGATCAACAAAAATGACATAATATTTAAATCCTTCATTAGAAATAATTGGAGAGGTCCATACATCAGAAAAAATAAGCTCCAGTGGAGCAGTAGAAGATAAACTTGACTCAGAAAAAGGTAACTTATGACACTTATGAAGCTTGCAAGATACACAAGCAAAATCAGACACACTACTGGACGCTATACTACTAGAAGACACTAAATGACGCAGGATTTTGGCTGACGGATGACCAAACAGAGAATGCCACAATGATGCAGAGAGCTTTTGTGCCGTGAGGGCGGACGGTAGACGGGAAGCCGCCGGCCAGTAGTAGGCGTTGGCCCTATGTGGGCCACTGACGAGTGTTGCCCCCGTGCGACGATCCTTCACCTGAAAATCAGTTGCAAAAAAATAACATTAACATCATTGTGACGACATAATTGGGCAACAGAGATTAAATTTTTACGCATATGTGGAACACAGAGAGCCCCAGGCAATAAAAGAGAGGAATAACTGTTAAGTTGTCCAGTATGTGTAATTTTTGAACCTTCACCGTTACCAATAACCACATCATCGAAACCAGTGTAAGGACTGTGAAGAGACATGTTGGCAAGATCAGTGGTTATGTTATGAGAGGCACCAGAGTTCAGGATCCAATCGGATGTAGAGGGAATTGTCGGAGAGTGATGGGCTGTGTGAGCAGCCGGATAAGGCGGCGGAGCGTATGCTGGCCACGGTAGTAGTCCAACGTATGGGGCTGATTGGCACCGGAAATGGGATAGGACGGACAGCGACGCGCGGAGTGGCCAAATTCACTGCAGAGCTGTCACTTCCCATTGTACCCGCGAGATTGGCCATTATTTGAGTAACCATCGCGTCCGGAGGATGAACCACGGCTGCCACGGCCGCGCCCGCGGCCACCAAAACGGTTACGGCCGGACTGCTGTCAGGCGACGAAGGCAGCCAACGGAGCCGAATCAGATGCGGCGGAGGTGGTCGGCGGACGAGCAGTAAGCTGAGCCTCCAAGCTTAACAGCTTGTCATGTAATTCAGCAAATGAGATGGGAGATTCGCGGGCTTGGATGGCATGAGAGAGCTCCTTATACTTATCATCAAGACCATTGAGAACCTTAATGACAAGATCCTCAAAATCAACAGTAACACCCAGGAGAGATAATTCATTCACAACCACGCGAATACCGTGCATAAAATCAGTAACAGATTTAGAACCTTTTACCGAATTATGGATCTGCTGTTTGAGAGCCATCATACGACCACGAGAAGCAGTGCCATATGTGCGCGTGAGGATGTCCTAGGCCTCTTTAGAGGTTTCCGCAGCGGCAATAAAGGAGATGATCGTCGGTGTGATCGCCGAGATGATGGCACTGAGAATAAGATTGTCCTGGCGAATCCAGTAAGTATATTCTGGATTGGGGGAAGTCACCTCCTTGTCGACGATAGTGGCTGATGGGTACGACTTCGATCCGTCCAAGAAGCTAAGGAGGTCGTAACCCGTAAGAAGGGTTCGGAATTAGAATTTCCACGCCAGGTAATTAGTGGAATCCAATTTAAGTGGGATCTGAGCCGAGGCATTGATGGCAATCGGCTGGAGAAGATCGTTTGATGTCGTAGCGGCCATGAAGCGCGAGGCAAAGGGGAGGAGGCGTTGATCGACGTCGAGAGAGAGGGCTACCATTTAGTGCAGCGGAGGCACGGCAAGACGCCGTAGAGAGGCGGCTGATCATGCAGATCGGCGGCGCTGGAAGTTGGAATTAGGGTTTCTTTGGCAATAAGCCACTGGTGTATGATACCATGTAGAGAGTTTTGGGAGAATTAGTTTTCTCGTATTGCTCACGAAAGTATATATACAGGGTACAGAGAGGTATCAAATCCTATCAACTATAGGACTGTACAATAATGAAAGAATATCTACCAATAATAAAAAGATACACAAAAGATATACACACTATATCCTAATACGCCGCAGCTGCAGGTCATCTAAAAGCAGGGACTGACGCCCTTATGCTAGAAGCTCCCTAACATGTCGTCATAAATAATTATTATTATACGGTTAGGCAGGGTCACACGACCATCAATGCACTAAATCAGAAGTTTACCTAAGGAAACCTTAGGCCCATAGCATTGTACGAAGGCAGTCCAAGTTTGAGTCTCCTCCGCAAGGAATAGAGGGCTAGCAACCCAGTTCCTGGGACCGGTAATAGGCTGAGGTGGACGAGCCATAGCTACAAAACAAGCAATAAGCAATATTTGCGGAAGACGGAGAATCTAGTGAACTACAGTACTTACGAGTTTTATTCCACCTCTCTGGAAATCCGACGGGGTTAGAGACCACGTGCTCAGTCTTGATGAAGAAATACTTGTGCTAATATTTGTGGTTTGCCCGGTCGTCCATCCCGACCACCAACTCTTTTGTGCCCCAAAGTCTCAGGTGCACCATGGTTCCCCTAAGGAAACCGGGTGAAAATAAGTTCAAGAAATGGTGGACGGAGACGTCACACTTGGCTAATTCCGCGTACTTGGTCAACAGAAGAAGCACCTTGAGTGTGTATGGCGTGAGCTGAGCCGGGAAAATATGATAGAACCTACAAAACTCGTACGCTAGAGGAAAGAGAGGAAGGGTGTAAACCGATCGCGAAAGGGTATTCATAGAAGGCACAATACCCGGGCCTATGAACGTCAACATAATCCCCCTCCGCCAGAGCCATCTCTACATGGACGGAAATACCATATTTTATGCAGAGAGCGTCGAGGTGAGCTTGTTTTGTCTCTGAAAGCACAGGGCTCGGAGTAGTGGGTGGGTCCTTGTTGAAGTCACGTCGAGACATAGGATGCCTCCATTGTAAGAGGACTGTCATCATATTCCATATCTACCTTCCCGCTATTGGAGAAAGGTACTACACTCACCGGTGCGATCTCTAGAACCTCCTCATTAGTGCGAAGTGACCTCAGCATGATTTTGTTTAAAGAAAGCAAGCCACACAAATGGAGAGAAAGAGAAGAAGATTTTCGACCAGGAATGAAAATGAGAAATGTGAAAACGGAAGAAGAATATTAGAGAACTCTCAAGAATGGCTAAAGTTTTCGATGAAATTGAACCCTTCACCTATTTATAGGCAAATCGAGGCTAAATTTCAAATCAGCGAGGAAACCAAACGCCAAACCGTCAGCCTTTCTGCCTTGAAAACCATCACAATGATGACGCATGCGAGAGCTGGCGTCACCCAAGGTGGTGTGTGTATCCAAACATCCTATCAAACAAGGGTATCACCTCTTTCTAGTCATGTTGCCACGTTTCGATGATCCAAATCCCTCCTAAATCAGGCATCATATCCGCTCGTCAAGGACGCATCTCGACCTTGATGAGTAGAGGGATTAACTGTATGGGTCTGAATGTGACCAACCACGACCTATAGCTACCACGACAAGCAACCGCAAACCAACGAGTCGGTACAAGGGAATAACCCAGAGGTAGGAGGGGGAACGTCCTCGCATTGTCAATAGATTTGTCACAGTAGACAATCCTTAATTCATCGTCCCCATGATTAGGAGGAACCCCCCAGTATATAACAGGGATATAAAGCCTTGTAATAGGCAGATTTTGGAAAAATACAAGTTTATTTTGACTTTTCTCTCTCTCTCTCTACTTTTATGATCTCTTTCTCTCTCTTACATATATTTTTGTTATCTTTCTGCTATAACGATTAGAAAGTTTATTATCTTCGACTACGATGTACCCCTTCATCTTAGATTGATCTGCTTAAAAAAGTTAAAAATCTTTTGAGTCAAACACTAATGTTATATATAAACCTCTATAAACTAACATCCACAATGATTACTCTCCAATAGTGACGGACCCAGAATTTCATATAAAAATAATTGGTTCAACAAAAAGTATTAATAATTTATATATCTAATTTTACATTTTAATTTAAACTTTAAAAATATTCTATTTAAACAATTTAGACTTTTATTTAACTCTAAAATTTAACAAATAACAAAATTGTTGATTTGCAAAAATAATAGGACAACACAAAAGTAACGAGTTATATCTTAAAATAAATTGGTACAAACTATAAGAGAAGATAACTTTAAAGTGAACTAACAAATTACGTAACATAAAGAAACAATTTAGGATAAACTAGTTTAATATGAACTAACAAATTAGAAATAATTTTAAGATTTTGCACGTGTATATTTTATAAAAAATAATTAAAGATTTTACTTTATAAAGTTTTTTGATCTTCTGAAGTTAGATGGATTGTAGATTAATTCTTCTTGAATTTGAGTAGGATAAAATAGAAATAAACTAGAAAATAATGATAAAAGATTATAGAACCCACATGGAATAAACTAGCTAGCTCTTCAATTTAAAAGAAAATTAACTACAATGCTAGCCAGGGCATTTGTATCTATACTCACTTTTTAAGTCACATTTAACGTATACTTATTTTGCATAATAAATTGCAAGCATACTTACTTTTTGCATAACTTCAAGCATACGGACCTGAAGTAGCAAATTTTTTTTCTTGAAGTGTAGCAAAACTTCTTTTTGCATGAAGTTTGGCCTAACTAGCAAAGGCAATCACGCAAACTTCGGTTCACAATGCAAATGGCAAACTTCAGTTTTATAAAACAACAATATGGGTTGGCTGTAGTTTTTATTTGTAATTGCTGAACTTCAGCATTCTAGTAGCTGAAACTTTATTCTGTATTTGCTGAACTTAGCATGTTTTAGCTGAAGTTTTGTTCTGTATTTGCTGAACTTCAATATGCTGTAGCTGAAGCTTTATTCTGTATTTGTTGAACTTCAGCATGTTTTAGCTGAAGATTTGTCCTGTTTGTGATGAACTTCATCATTCTAGCAACCGAAGTTTTTGTTTATATTTGTTGAACTTAAGCATTCTTGGAGCTGAAGTTCTAAAATGACAATGAATTTAATAGATCATGATTAGCAGCAATTGATGTTGTTCATTTCAAAGATTAAAGAATGAAAAATATTTTCGACATGAAAATAAGTTGCTACAGATAAATTAGAAACAAAAA
Organism: Nicotiana benthamiana; assembly: GCA_034376525.1. Classification (NCBI taxonomy): domain Eukaryota; kingdom Viridiplantae; phylum Streptophyta; class Magnoliopsida; order Solanales; family Solanaceae; genus Nicotiana; species Nicotiana benthamiana. Next base: position 74,800,404 of record CM067330.1, read on the forward strand.
CCACTGTGCCTATAAAGCTAAAATATCTAAGATGTAAAATTATTGTGAATAAGACCAAACGGAACATAATGGGACAAACTAGCTTATATATATATATATAGGCTAGAACGCATAACAATATCTCATTTCGAAAACGAAGGAGGGGGAGGAAGAGAAAGAGACCTGAAGTTGTTTAAACAATGGGTACAAGGTAAAACTTTTTTAAAAAGTGGATATTAGTTAAATGGAGGCGACTAAATAGGACGCCTCGTGCAATTTTTAGTAAAAATGGTATGGAATAGCCACTTTTTAACATGGTATTTAGTTTTTACCCAATATTTCCAATGTTAAGAATAAATAACCACTACTCTATTAAAATTAATACGAAAAAATATTTTTACCCTTTCTGCTCCGAGGTTCTTTACTCCAACGTTGTTGATATGCCATGATCGTTGTCCATCATCCAGGAAAAACCTAAAAGGTACACAAACAAGTAAATAGAGAGGAGCATACAAAGATAATAAATGAGAAGGCAAAAATAATAATCGAGAGCTTTCAACCTATAAGAGGAATATATGCAAAGACGACCACAGAAGAACAAACCTGAGTTGTAGACCGAAAAATTTCATCCCACCTATTATAAGTTCAAAAGTTACGGATACTTTCTGAATTTAGAATTAAAAATTTAAAAGTTAAGGACACTTCATCTTGAACTTAGACTAACAAGTTCAAAAGTTAATGACAATAGGTCATGAACTTACTATTACAACTTACAAGTTCAAAAGTTAAAGACAATCGGTCTTCAAGTCCTGAACTTAGACTAACAAGCTCAAAAGTTAAGGATAATAGGTCCTGAACTTAGGCTAAGAAGCCCAAAAGTTAAGGACAATAGGTCCTGAACTTAGACTATAAAGCTCAAAAGTTAAGGACACTTGGTCCTTAACTTACAGTTACAATTACAAAAGTTAAGGACACTTGGTCCTAAACTTAGATTAACAAACTCAAAAGTTAAAGACAATAGGTCATGAACTTAGACTTACAAGTTTAAAAGTTAAGGACAAGTAGTACTTCACTTAGAGTTACAAGCACAGAACTTAAGGACGTGTAATCCTGAACTTCGAGTTCTAAGTTCAAAAGTTAAGGACATATAGTCCTGAAGTCCTGAACGTAAATTTGCAAGTTCGAAAGTTAAGGACATGTAGTCTTAAAGTCCTGAACATAGAGTTGCAAGTTCAAAAGTTAATGACACTTGATCCTGAACTTTTATAAGCAGAAGGGTATTGTTCGCATGTAAAGTTTATTAAAGCATTGGCTAAAGACTAAAGATATTTTAACAATAACTTAAACGTAAATACATGTGTTACTAATAGCTAACCGTACACTTCCCCCAATTTTTACATGCTACCCCCAATTTATTAGGCCCTTTTAGCATTAACTGGACACGCACGTGGACTAGTGATGAAGAATAAAACTACACAAAAGTTGCCTACCACATTTTCGAACTCTGGACCAGGGCTAGAAAAAATGGCCCAAGCTCACCCAACCCGCCCAATATTTCATGGGTTGGGCATGATAGCTTCCTGATGTGCTGAATATGGGCATAGCCAATATTAACCCGTAAAATCAGCTGGCCCAAATGAAACTGGTGAAGGAACCCAAAGCTAACTCGTACCCAAGCTTTAATTGACAAAGAAGAAGAACTCACGTACAAAGTTCTCTTTGCTCCTTTTCCCATTTCGTTAGTCTTTATCTATGTCTTTTAATAACAATTCTTTTTCTATTTGACTAACTCAAAATTAATTACTGAATTATGCTCTAGAAAGAACTAAAAAATATTGTTTTCATATTTTATTTTAAAATTTTTTCATTCCTATACACTATTGGAAACATTATTACCCCAAATATTCATGAATAGTAAATTACCCTACTTACATAAGTTTTATTTACAAAATATATACATTCCACCTTAAAAGGCTCTCAATCCATTATTAGTACCTTCATTAAGGAATTTAGTTATACCCTTTACTTTTTCTTTTTCTTTTCTTCTCTTTCCTTATTTTTATGATGAAGGTTAACCAAAAACGTATATTTTTTTTTGGGATTTTTACATTCCTATTCCATATATGAAACCTTATTACCCTCAATGTTTAAGGTTTGCGTTTATTACATTTAAGCATACTAAATTACCATTTATATACTATAATTCAAATTAGTAATATGAATAATGCTTTATTTATATTAGTCCAATAGAACTCCTTCCTAAAACAATTTATACCAATCATACTACACATTTGACGTCATAAAGTTCTGAATTTACCCATGTAATCCCCAACTTTGCACAATAGATTGAATGAGTTGTATGCATAAACTGAATAGTCAGATTCCACCACTACAACAGTCGGAAAAAGAAACCAAGCTGACTAAGAGTCATCTATTCGTTCGAACCTGAAAATTTAAAACTTTTCAAGGAAATATAACAGATAACAATAAGAGAAGATTAACCAAAAACTAAGATGGGTAGGAGCCGGAAGATGAAGAATTTAAATTAGGCGTTAATTTAGGAGCGTATATTCTCCCATTTAATTGTAGAATAAATGTAGTAATTTTGTAGATACACTTAAAAATAATACAACTTTATACAATACTTAAACTGATTTGAAGATATTTTATATCTACAAACTGGATATATTTAATTTGAATATCCCAATTTTCATTTCAATTGTAGCATAATTAGCATTTTCGATATAATTGTAGAAGATTTGTAGAAGTTTTAGTCATTCCAATCTACAATTATCTACAATTTATCTATAATTTATTTTAAATTAAACTACAGTTCTTGAAATATGTCTTCTTCTTCTTCTTCGACGAGTTTCAATCTAAAATTCAGTCAAAACCAAGTCTAATCTTCACCAAAACCCCTTAAAATTTTGATATAAACTCCTAAATATATTCTGAATTATTTACAACAACACCCAATCCAAACAAATAATGATTTTTGAAAACCCAAATTTGAATTCAAAGCTTTCAAGCTTTTTAATGGCTATCAATGGTGGAAAATATATGGAGAATGAGAGAATTACGCAACAATGAGATTTCCTTCCGTTTCAAAATTCGAATTTAATGATGATAGGATCACACGCAGATCTAGTGCTTATAATTTCATGTATTTTTTATGGGAAAATCTGCCTAATTTTCGATTGGTATATATTTTATAGTGAAACTGTGCACAACACGAGTAAATACCAAATTATGAATATTTTTTGTAATAAGATTTGGTATATGATATAGATAGGTAAAAATCTCTTTTTTTATTTTTTTATACACTATACTAATCGGTTTGCTGGATAAAAGAAATCATAAAAGAATAAAGAAAAGGCGATAAAGAAATTATGAAAACAAAGGTCCTTCAAACATTTGAATAATGGAATCAGAAATGTGCCTTATCTAATCTTGATAACTGTTGAACTTCTTTACTCCCCACTTCCCCTACCGAATTTACAAGTTTAGGCTATCCCGCTTCAAGAAGAACTTGCAGTACACAGTAGCTTTAAATATCAAAGTTACATTTTGCAGAGAACTCCAATAAAAGGATACACTATATCTTCTTAACTTATTTTCTTGATAAATAATGAAAGAAAACAACATTAGCATGGTAGAAGAACTGCATCATGACCTGCTGTTATGAAGATATAAATTTTATACAATATATCTTTTGTATCTTTTATATTTGATTTATATAGTAAAAATAAGTTTCATACAACTAATTATATATTATACAACTTATTTATAATTTTCACATATTATTTTTACCAAGTTAAATACAACTACAATAACATACAACTTAAATACAAAATTATACAATATGTCTTTTGTATATTTTATATCTGATTTACACATAATAAAAATAAATTTCATACAACTAACTATATATTATACAACTTATCTACAGCTTATCTACAAATTATTTATAAATTTTATATATTCTTTCTATTCAATTATATATACAACTATACATTATTTCTACTCAATTGACAAGAGGGGTTGCTCTGATGGTAAGCAACCCCCACTTCCAACCGAGAGCTTGTGAGTTCGAGTCTCCCCAAGAGCAAGGTGGGAAGTTCTTGGAGGGAAGGATGCCGGGGGTCTATTTGGAAACAGCCTCTCTACTCAAGGGTAGGGGTAAAGTCTGCGTACACACTACCCTCCCCAAACCCTACTAAGTGGGATTATACTGGGTTGTTGTTGTTGTAATATATACAACTATAATATCATACAACTTAAATATAATTTTTATACAATATTATTCAACTTTTATACAATAGTTATATATATATGTGTGTGTGTGTGTGATAGAATGTAACTTTTTTACAATTTTGCTACAATTGCGTAAATATAATGCGAATCACGTCTTCTTCTTCTTTGAGTTTCAGTATGAAATTTAGCCAAAATCAAGTCTAGTCTTCACCAAAACAATCTCAAAATTGAGATATAAAGTCCAAATCATATTCCCAATTATTTGCACCAAAACCCAATCTAAACAAATAATGGCCTTTGAAAATCCAAATTCGAATTCAAAGCTTCAAAGGTTTTTAATGGTTGTCAATGGTGGAATTGCTGCTCTCTTTTTCTTTGCTTTACATTACTGAAATTAGGGATTGAGAGATAGAAAGAGACGTAGAAAAATTCCTTTGCTTTATGTAGATATCTTCTTCTACATTAAAAATCAAGCTAATCAAAGACGTTAATGGAGGTAGGAATTTTGAATAAGAGTAAAAATGTTCATCTAGTTATTGAAGAAGAGATAAGATAGGCGTTAATAAAGGATTTCTAAGATTTACGAACAGAAAATCGTAGATGAGTGCAAGATACGTGGGTTGGGGGGGAGGGGAAGGGAGATGTGGAGAGAAAACGTGGGGAGGAGTGGAAATATACGGTAGAATTATTTTAGGATACTAATTAATATAATTAATTACCTTAAAATGTACATAAATGATAATTAAATATATAAAATATAATTATAGTAAAACTTGAGCATGGAGGATATATAAGATGTAAAAAATCCTTTTATTTTAGGCACCAGAAATCAGTGTTTAATGTTACATCTAATATAGAATATGTAAACAGATATACCTAGAAGTATTAGCTAATTTTTTTAATTCTTTGGAAGAGTATTAGATTAGACAATCATAGCAAAATATAAACTATTCTGATTGGATCTGATTAATATTTTTTGGTAAGGTAAAATTAAATAATTTAGATACTCACTAAATATCAGTTTACATTAATAAAAATATAGTTTATATTAATTAATTTTACAACAACAACAACAACTACCCAGTATACTTCCATAAGGTGGGGTCTGGGGAGGGTAATATGTAGACGAGCCTTACCCCTGCCCGAAAGGGCAGAGAGGCTGCTTCCAATTGACCCTCGGCGAGTAGAGTAAAAATGGGAAAGCTGCATTAAGAAACAGAGATAAAATTAGAAACACAAGCAAGACAAAATCAAATAATAAAGCATAGGTATTTCCACAAAAGTAACGTAAATAGTAAATAGTTATAAAAACATAAGCAACATAAATACAGTCGCATGCAGTAATATCAAGCAGGAACTACCATACTAAAACACTAATCACCTATGAGCCCCTAACCTACAATCTTGATTCTAGACCTCCAGACTCCCCTATCAAGAGTCATGTCCTCGGTAACCTGCATTCTGGCCATCCTGCCTAATCACCTCTCCCCAATGCTTCTTAGGCCTCCCTCTCCCTCGCCGACCACCAACAATCTCCAACCGCTCGCAGCTCCTCACCGGGGCATCGGAGCCCCTCCTCCGAACATGCCCGAACCACCTCAGCCTCGCTTCCCGCATCTTTTCGTCCACCGGGGCCATCCCTACCTTCTGTCGAATAACTTCATTCTTGATCTTATCCAGCCTGGTGTGCCCACACATCCACCTAAGCATCCTCATCTCCGTAACCTTCATTCTCTGAACATGCGAGTTCTTCACGGGTCAGCACTCCGCCCCATACAACATTGCAGGTCTAACCACGGCTCTGTAGAATTTTCCCTTTAGACTGAATTTGTATTGTTGATCTACATTGCATAAAGGCAAAGTTGATGACACTGTAAAAATTTGGATCAAGTTGGACTGATTGAGTTATAACTCATTATTTCGCTCATTTTGACCCAAATAAATTTTGGGTTGGGTTGGACATTGGTCCATTTATTGGTTTAGCCATCTTGAACCCAAGCATAGCCTAAATAGCTCATTTGTCACCTATACTTATATCGAAAATTTTCAATAAAGTGGATTCATTTGAACCCTTTTGACCCTACATGGGTCTGCCCGCCCCTGCTCTCCAATATTCTCATATTGGGTTGATCGCTTGAACAACGCAGGATTGACCCTTGTGTTCCTCTCAACAGAGCAGGGACACCTTTAAACTCAAGGATCGTCCCTAAATTCTCCATACACATTACACAAGAAATTCCCAAGTGAAAGGTTCCTATATCTGAACAAGTTTCTGAAATTTTGTTTAACAAAATTATACATTATATCACAGGTCTTAGAAAATCTTTATTCGGATTAAGAGAAGAAAAAAAGAACAACAATAGAGTTAATTATTTCAGAACCAGATGGATGATTTTTGCAGACCCAAAAAACTTTCCTTTTCCGTCGCTAAAACTAGAAAATTTACTGCTACTGATGCCACAAGTAAAAATATAAAATATTAAGTTGACAACTGCTACATATAACAAGCCTAATCTAACATATCCTCAGCAAATATACCAACAGTTAAGGCAAAAAAGTTCCTTACAACAAAGTAAAATGCTAGGGTTGCTAACAGAGATTAAAATTTGACTAAATCTTGTCAAACAAAAAGGCATTGCCATTCTATCTTAAATAGTAAGATCCAAATTACCCAAGACGCACGATCAGATTGAGACGAAACACGCTGGTCTAGAGTGGCATTAGTTGATGATGATGCAAAATTATGTGCACTAATGTTAGCAAATGATAATATGTCATAGGAAAATAGGCATAGTTTCCATTAAACTGAAATTTATAATGATGTCTATCTCATTGAGTAAGTATTAGACATGTGCCTAATAAAAGTTTCTTTGGTTTGGTAGTCAACATTGTTGACTTGGTTTGGTTAGGTAGCCAACCTTGTTAAATTTGTTTGGGTTGGTAGCCAACTTTGTTGAATTTGTGAAAAGTATGTGTAAATTGTCAAATATTGTAGGCTTTAGAGAGTGAAGCTTTGGCTATAAAAGGAGAGCTTCAACTCTCATTTCTACACACCAACAAAGAGAGAAACAAAGAGTGAGGTTTCACAGGCAAGGTATAGTCTAGGAGAAAAATAGAGAGTGAGCGATATTGTAGTAAGGTGAGAATATCAAAAGAGAGTTATTTCTTTTGAGTGTTGTAGTGATCTTTGGAGTATTTTACTCGGAACTACAAAGTGTAAAATTCCTTAATATAGTGATATCAGTTGCTCCTCTCAGGGCCGTGGTTTTTTCCCTTATTCAGAAGGGTTTTCCACGTAAAAATCTTGGTGTCATTGTTACTCTTTTATTCTTGTTAATTACCGTATCTTGGTGCTACATTATTATTCCGATGTTATTACCGTGAATATTATTTTGGTATGGGATTTATTCCCAACAACTGGTATCAGAGCACAGGTTCTGCTCGTTCACTAAAATACTATTCACTGTTGGTAGTACTATACTCGGTGAAAAATAAAAATGTCAGGAGTAAAGTACGAGGTAGCTAAATTCAACGGAGATAACGGTTTTTCAAGATGGCAAAGAAGGATGAGGGATCTCCTCATCCAACAAAGGTTACACAAGGTACTAGTTGCTGATGCCAAAAAGCCTGATACCATGAAAGCTGAGGATTGGGCTGACTTAAATGAAAGAGCTGCTAGTGCAATCAGGTTGCACCTATCGGATGATGTGGTAAATAACATCATTGATGAAGACACTGCACATGGAATTTGGACAAGGTTGGAAAGCCTATACATGTCCAAAACGCTGACAATTAAATTGTACCTGAAAAAGCAGTTATACGCCCTACACATGGGTGAAGGTATGAATTTTTTGTCGCATTTAAATGTGTTTAACGGACTAATCACACAGCTTGCGAACCTCGGAGTAAAAATCGAGGAGGAAGATAAAGCCATCTTGCTATTGAACTCGTTGCCATCTTCGTACGATAATTTGGCAACAACCATCCTGCACGGTAAGACTACTATTGAGTTGAAAGATGTCACATCGGCTCTTTTACTCAATGAGAAGATGAGAAAGAAGCCTGAAAATCAAGGACAGGCTCTTATCACAGAAGGCAGAGGCAGGAGTTATCAAAGGAGTTCGAGCAACTATGGTAGATCCGGAGCTCGTGGAAAGTCAAAGAATCGATCCAAATCAAAAGCCAGAAATTGCTACAACTGAGATCAACTAGGTCACTTCAAAAGAGATTGCCCAAATCTGAGGAAGGGTAAAGGTGAAACTAGTGGCCAGAAGAATGACGACAACACAGCTGCCATGGTGCAAAACAATAATAATGTTGTCCTCTTTATAAATGATGAAGAGGAATGCATGCACCTGTCAGAGTCGAAATGGGTGGTTGACACAGCGGCATCTTACCATGTCACACCGGTAAGAGATCTTTTTTTGTAGATATGTAGCAGGTGATTTCGGCAACGTGAGAATGGGTAATACAAGTTACTCAAAGATTGCGGGGATTGGTGACATTTGTATCAGGACAAATGTCGGATGCACATTGGTTCTAATGGATGTGCGGCATGTACCTGATTTGCGGATGAACTTGATCTCGGGAATTGCTTTGGACCGAGATGGATACGAGAACTATTTTGCAAATCAAAAGTGGAGACTCACCAAGGGATCATTGGTGATTGCAAAGGGAGTTGCTCGTGGCACGTTGTACAGGACAAATGCAGAAATATGCCAAGGAGAATTGAATGCGGCACAAGATGAGATTTCTGCAGATTTGTGGTATAAAAGAATTGGTCATATGAGCGAGAAGGGATTGCAGATTCTTGCCCAGAAATCACTCATTTCTTATGCCAAAGGTACAACGATAAAACCTTGTGACTATTGTTTATTTGGTAAACAACATAGGGTGTCATTTCAGACATCGTCTGAAAGAAGGTTGAATATACTTGATTTAGTATATTCTGATGTTTGTGGCCCAATGGAAATTGAATCAATGGGCGGTAACAAATATTTTGTTACTTTTATTGATGATGCTTCACGAAAATTGTGGGTTTATATTTTGAAAACCAAAGATCAGGTGTTTCAAGTTTTCCAGAAGTTTCATGCTCTAGTAGAAAGGGAGATAGGTCAAAAGCTAAAACGTCTCCAAAGTGACAATGGAGGTGAGTACACTTCAAGAGAATTTGAAGAGTATTGTTCAATTCATGGGATCAAACATGAAAAGACAGTTCCTGGAACCCCACAAAACAATGGTGTAGCAGAGAGGATGAACCGCACTATCGTGGAGAAGGTGAGAAGCATGCTCAGAATGGCTAAACTACCTAAGTCATTTTGGGGTGAAGCAGTTCAAACAACATGTTACCTGATCAATAGGAGTCCATCAGTTCCATTGGCGTTTGACATCCCAGAAGAGTTTGGACCAATAAGGAGGTGTCCTATTCGCATCTAAAGGTGTTCGGTTGCAGAGACTTTGCACATGTACTGAAAGAGCAGAGAACAAAGCTGGATGATAAATCTGTTCCCTGCATATTTATCGGATACGGAGATGAAGAGTTCGGGTACTGATTGTGGGATCCTGCAAAGAAGAAGGTCATCAGAAGCAGAGATGTAGTCTTCCGATAAAGTGAAGTTGGAACTGCTGCTGATATGTTAGAAAAGGCGAAGAATGGTATAATTCCTAACCTTGTTACTATTCCTTCTATTTCTAACAAATCCACAAGTGCAGAAAGTACGACCGACGAGGTTGCCGAGCAGGGGGAGCAACCTGGTGAGGTTATTGAGCAGGGGGAGCAACTTGATGAAGGTGTCGAGGAAGTGGAGCACCCCACTCAGGAAGAAGAACAACCTCAACTTCTAAGGAGATCGGAGAGGCCAAGGGTAGAGTCATGCAGGTACCCTTCCACAGAGTATGTCCTCATCAGTGATGAGGGGGAGCCAGAAAGTCTTAAGGAGGCGCTGTCCCATCTAGAAAAGAACTAGTGGATGAAAGCCATGGAAGAAGAGATGGAATCTCTACAGAAAAATGGCACGTACAAGCTGGTTGAACTTCCAAAGGGTAAAAGACCACTCAAGTGCAAATGGGTCATTAAACTCAAGAAAGATGGAAATGGCAAGCTGGTCAGATACAAAGCTCGATTGGTGGTTAAAGGCTTCGAACAGAAGAAAGGTATTGATTTTGACGAAATTTTCTCACCTGTTGTCAAAATGACTTCTATTCGAACAATTTTGAGCTTAGCAGCTAGCCTAGATCTTGAAGTGGAGCAGTTGGATGTGAAAACTGCATTTCTTCATGGAGATTTGAAAGAAGAGATTTATATGGAGCAGCCAGAAGGATTTGAAGTAGCAGGAAAGAAACACATGGTGTGCAAATTGAATAAGAGTCTTTATGGATTAAGGCAGGCACCAAGGCAGTGGTACATGAAGTTTGACTCATTCATGAAAAGTCAAACATACATAAAGACCTATTCTGATCCATGCTGTATACTTCAAAAGATTTTCTGAGAATAATTTTATTATATTGTTGTTGTATGTGGATGACATGTTAATTGTAGGAAAAGACAAGAGGTTGATAGCAAAGTTGAAGGGAGATCTATCCAAGTCATTTGATATGAAGGACTTGGGCCCAGCACAACAAATTCTAGGGATGAAGATAGTTCGAGAGAGAACAAGTAGAAAGTTGTGGTTATCTCAGGAGAAGTACATTGAACGTGTACTAGAACGCTTCAACATGAAAAATGCTAAGCCAGTCAGCACACCTCTTGCTAGTCATCTAAAATTGAGCAAAAGGATGTGTCCTACAACAGAGGAGGAGAAAAGGAACATGGCTAGAGTTCCTTATTCTTCAGCAGTCGGAAGCTTGATGTATGCAATGGTATGTACTAGACCTGATATTGCTCAAGCAGTTGGTGTTGTCAGCAGGTTCCTTGAAAATCCTGGAAAGGAACATTGGGAAGCAGTCAAGTGGATACTTAGGTACCTGAGAGGTACCACGGGAGATTGCTTATGCTTTAGAGTAACGGATCCAATCTTGAAGGGCTATACGGATGATGATATGGCAGGTGACATTGACAACAGAAAATCCACTACTGGGTATTTGTTTACATTTTCAGGGGGAGCTATATCATGGCAGTCGAGGTTGCAGAAGTGTGTCGCACTCTCTACATCTGACGCAGAATACATTGCCCCTACAGAAACTGGCAAGGAGATGATATGGCTCAAACGGTTCCTTCAAGAGCTTGGATTACATCAAAAGAGTATATCGTCTATTGTGATAGTCAAAGTGCAATAGACCTTAGCAAGAACTCTATGTACCATGCAAGGACCAAACATATTGACGTGAGATATCATTGGATTCGAGAAATGGTAGATGATGAATCTTTAAAAGTCTTGAAGATTTCTACAAGTGAGAATCCCGCCGATATGCTGACGAAGGTTGTACCAAGGAACAAGTTCGAGCTATGCAAAGAACTTGTCTGCATACACTCAAACTAGAAACTGTGGTGTTATCTCATCTAGATGAATGAGACTGGAGGGGGAGATTGATGATGTCCATCTCATTGAGTAAGTATTAGGCATGTGCCTAATAAAAGTTTCTTGGGTTTGGTAGCCAACATTGTTGACTTGGTTTGGTTAGGTAGCCAACCTTGTTGAATTTCTTTGGGTTGGTAGCCAACTTTGTTGAATTTGTGAAAAGTGTGTGTAAATTGTCAAATATTGTAGGCTTTAGAGAGTGAAGCTTTGGCAATAAAAGGAGTGCTTCAACTCTCATTTCTATACACCAACAAAGAGAGAAACAAAGAGTGAGGTTTCACAGGCAAGGTATAGTCTGTGAGAAAAATAGAGAGTGAGCGATATTGTAGTAAGGTGAGAATATCAAAAGAGGGTTATTTCTTTTGAGTGTTGTAGTGATCTTTGGAGTATTTTACTCGGAACTACAAAGTGTAAAATTCCTTAATATAGTGATATCAGTTGCTCCTCTCAGGGCCGTGGTTTTTTCCCTTATTCAGAAGGGCTTTCCACGTAAAACTCTTGGTGTCATTGTTACTCTTTTATTCTTGTTAATTACCATATCTTGGTGCTACACTATTATTCCGCTGTTATTACCGTGAATATTATTTTGGTAGGGTATTTATTCCCAACAATTTAGGAACCCAAGAACTTGAGGTTGTCATATTCTTATTGTAAGCTATAGGGATAGGAGGAAAGCTTGGAACTCTGTAACTAACTGGCATTGATGAAATTGGAGTTTCTTGATTCAAATACTCTTTGCCTTTGTCTTTCGTTATTGGAACGACAACCCTTTTCGACGAACTGGCCTCCTCTGAGACGGGTTGATTAGTAGGTTGTAGGAAAACAATCTAAAGGTAGAAGACCTTTAAATGTAAGAAGGAAAGAGATTTTGTTTAGTTGATAAATGAAGAAATGGAGGTAGTTTGGAAGGTTTAATATATGTAGCTATATGGAGAGAGACTTTTGTAATTCTTCAACTTTTATTACACAAGGGATCACTTTGGTGCACACTTGGGCTCACACTTTGCTTCACTCCTTTTGTACATCATACAAATGAGGAGGTCTTCCCCTATTTATAGGCATCAACCTCCATGTTCTACGACATTCTAGAATATTCCATATAAGTATCCTAAACAATATTCATATCTACCTATTCTCATATGTTCTAGAATATTCCACTACTTTAGAATATTCTCACATTCTCTACAATACATAAAAGAGTTTCTATCATCTTCTAGAATATTCCAGAAAACTCCATAATGTTATCGAACCTTCTAGAACATTCTAGCTCATTCTAGACTATTTTAGAATAGTCTAGAATATTCTAGTAATATCTAGCTTTGGTTTAATTTATTGTTCACATTGCCTCCCTTAAACCAAAGCCTCGTAGGTGGTCATTCCTAATAACTTTTTCGTCTTCAGAAAAGTCTCCATCTTCAACGCCTTGGTGAAAATATCTGCCACCTGTTCACCAGTTCTGCAGTAGCCAATTCGGATCTCATTTTCTCGTACCATCTCTCGAATGAAATGATATTTGATATCAATGTGTTTGCTGCGACCATGAAGAACTGGATTCTTTGCCAACTCGATTGCTGATTGGTTGTCACATAATATCGTGGTTGGACCATCATGTTTGTGTTGAAGAAACCTGAGCATTCTTCTCAACCATATCGCCTATGTAGCAGCATTTGATGCAGCAATATACTCGGCTTCAGCAGTGGATAATGCTATCACTGGTTGTTTCTTTGAACTCCAAGAAAACACACCCGAACCAGTGAAGAATGCATAGCCGGAAGTACTTTTTCTCTCGATCGTATCACCAGCCCAATCACTGTCAGTGTATCCAAGAAGTTCAAGTGACTCACCTCTAGGATAGCAGATTCCATCTCCTTGAGTTCCTTTAATATATCTCAAAATTCTCTTAGCCGCTTGTAAGTGTGATTGGCGTGGCTTTTCCATGAATCGGCTTATTACGCCAACACTATAAGCAATGTCGGGTCTTGTTGAGGTCAAGTACCTCAAGCTTCCAACCAAGCTCTTAAAGTAGGATGGATTCACAAGATCACCTGTTCCATCCTTCGTCAGCCTCAATCTTTCTTCAGCTGGGGGCGCAATCGGATTCGCACCATCCATCTTAAATTTCTTCAAAATGTCTCCAGCATACTTTCTTTGAGATATGAAGATTCCCTTATCTGATTGAGAAACTTCAATCCCAAGAAAATATGACATAAGACCCAAATCGGTCATCTCAAACTGATGGATCATAGCCTCCCTGAAATCCGCCATCATCTTCTCATTATTTCCTTGAAGATCAAATCATCCACATACAAACAGACGATCATAACATTGCCAGCATTGGAAGTCTTCACATATAGTGTGTGGTCATAAGCACATCTTTGAAAACCGCTTTTAACGAAAAAGGTGTCGATGCGTGTGTACCACGCTCTTGGAGCCTGCTTCAAACCATATAGAGCTCTCTTTAACTTGTAGACCTTGTTTTCATTACCCCTTTTAACAAAGCCAGGGGGCTGCTCCACATAGACCTCTTCTTCAAGAACACCATTTAGGAAGGCTGACTTAACGTCCATTTGATAAATTCTCCAGTTATTTTGAGCAGCTAGAGAAATTATCAAACGAATTGTGTCTAGTCTAGCAACAGGAGCAAATACCTCGAAATAATCAATTCCAAGTTTTTGCTTATAGCCTTTGACAACTAACCTTGCTTTGTATCTGTCGACTTCTCCCGTTGGTCTGTACTTTGTTTTGTATACCCACTTTACTCCAATGGGTTTCTTTCCTCTTGGAAGGTCGGTAAGCTCCCAAGTATCATTCTTCTCAATAGAATGGATTTCCTCCTCCATTGCTTTCACCCAACGTTCTTCTTCAATTGCATCCTTGAAATCCACAGGATCGCAATCTGAAAACAAGGCAAAGTTCAAAATATCTTCGTCAGTTAGAGTATCAACATCATTACCAACAACATAATCCTCCAAATGAGCCGGTAGACGTCGTTGCCTCTGTGATCGACCATGCTGTATTGGTTGTATTTCTGAGGGAGACTGTTGTTGCGCAGGTTCATCATGCTCCTCGTCATCAAGATATGATGGTGCTGGAGGTTGAGATGGCTCAACTGATTTTTTCTTCCAATCCCATGCTCCATGTCCATCAAAGGTGACATCTCTACTGACAATAACCTTTTTGCTGTCTGGATTATATAGCTTGTACCCTTTTGTCTGTCGACTGTAGCCAACAAATATGCTCTTTTCTGCTTTCTCGTCAAGCTTCTTTCGCAGTGGATCGGGTACATGCGCATACGCAAGACAACCAAATATTCGTAAATGAGAAATATTTGGTTTTCTACCTGTCCATACCTCATAAGGTGTTTTTCCATGGTTGCTTCTCGTAGGGCACCTGTTTAATATGTAAATTGCAGTAGAGACAGCTTCAGCCCAGAATTCTTTAGGCAGCTGTTTTGCTGCCAGCATTGACCGCACCATATCCATCACAGTCCTGTTTTTTCTTTCCGCAACTCCATTTTGTTAAGGAGTGTACCTTGTAGTCAACTGATGTTGAATCCCATGCTTCTTCAAAAAATCATCGCACACAGTGTATTCTGTGCCTCGATCTGTTCTCAGAGTCTTTATAAAATGATCACTTTGTTTTTCAACATATGTTTTGAAGCTTTTGAATGTGTCACAAGCTTCAGACTTATTTTTCAGCAAATACACCCATGCTTTTCTACTGAAATCATCAATAAAAGTAATGAAGTACTTACTTTCACCGAGCGAAGGAACTTCCACCTAGCACAAATCAGAATGTATCAGCTGCAATGGGTGTTTTGCTCTCCAAGCTTTGCCTTTGGGAAATGGGTCTCTATGCTTCTTCCCCAAAATGCATGCTTCACACTGTCTTGGAGCAAAGTCAAGTGAAGGCAAACCTGACACCATCTTATTCTTCACAAGATATTGTAAACCGCCGAAATTAAAGTGGCCAAACCTCATGTGCCATAACCAAGTATCATCAAGAGCAATTGAATTATAGCAGGGTAAGTGACCGTAGTTGAAAGTTACTGGAAACATCCTATTTTTGGTCATACTTACCTTGACTATAATTTTCATACTCTTGTCTCTTATAGTGCATATATCATTACTGAAATGCACTTCATATCCATTGTGTTGGAGCTGACCCAAGCTCAACAAATTATGCAGCAGGTTAGGCACGTAGTAAACATCTTTTATGGAGCACTCAAGCCCATTCTCCATGGTGACCGGTATTCTCCCTTTCCCGACAAATTGCATAACTTGATTATTTCCAAATTTAATCGTGGATTTAAAAGACTCGTCCAAATCAGCAAATATCACCTTCTTACCGCACATATGATTACTACATCCGGAGTCAACGTACCAGACATCATTGTTAGTTTCTTCACTAACAGCAACCATAGATGCGGAGTATAAAGTGGTTTCACTTTTATCCCCTTCATCCTTAGCTACTCGACCATGAACTTGTTTATTTTCAGTTCTTTTACTCCAACAATCTTTAGCATAATGACCCAATTTACCGCAGTTATAGCATTTAAGGGGAGGTTTTTGCTGACCTGGATTGTTGTAATTTTCTCTTGGCTGGAAATGATAATTACCTCTTCCACGGCCATGATAGTTGCCGGTGCCTCCACGACCTCTGCCTCGGAAACCATGTCCTCTAGTTTTCGCCACATTAGAAGATTCTCCTCTCTCTTTAACTTTAGTATGTGCCTGCAATGCCTTCTCTGCCGGATCTTTCTCCAATGACTCTTCTAATTTCCCATTAATTCTATTCTCATGAAGAATTAATGAGCCCAGAAGCTCCTCGGTACTTAAAGTTGAAAGATCCTTGAACTCTTGAATTACTTCCACAATGATCAAACTTCATAAGTAAAGTATTAAGTACCTTTTCAACGAATGTCTCATCGCTGAGGGTATGACCATTGAGCTCCATCTCATTCTTGATCTCCGTCAACCTCGAAAAGTATCCCTCAACTGTCTCTGACTTCTCCATCGTGGCAAGCTCGAACTTCCTTTTTAGCGCCATCAAATTATTCTTTTGGACCTTATCAACTCCACGATATGCTTTGGCCAAAATATCCCAAGCCTGTTTTGTTGTTTGGGCTGTGGAAATTTTGCCAAACACAGACATATCGATGGCCTGGTGTATTTGGGACAAGGCCATACTATCACGCCTTATTTCATTCTCTTCGGCACCTTCCTCCAGTTCTTCTCGCGTATATTTTAACAAATTATACGCCTTCAGATGTGTCTCCATCTGAATCCTCCAAAAATTGTAATTTTGTTTCCCCGTCAACTTGGGAACCATGCACACGATATTCTTTCCTGCCATAGTTAATGAATCACCCTCCTAACGAACCAATGGCTCTGATACCAGATGTAAGAAAACAATTTAAAGGTAGAAGACCTTTAAATGTAAGAAGGAAAGAGATTTTGTTTAGTTGATAAATGAAGAAATGGAGGTAGTTTGGAAGGTTTAATATATGTAGCTATATGGAGAGAGACTTTTGTAATTTTTCAACTTTTATTACACAAGGGATCACTTTGGTACACACTTGGGCTCACACTTTGCTTCACTCCTTTTGTACATCATACAAATGAGGAGGTCTTCCCATATTTATAGGCATCAACCTCCATGTTCTACGACATTCTAGAATATTCCATATAAGTATCCTAAACAATATTCATATCTACCTATTCTCATATGTTCTAGAATATTCCACTACTCTAGAATATTCTCACATTCTCTACTATACATAAAAGAGTTTCTATCATCTTCTAGAATATTCCAGAGAACTCCATAATGTTCTCGAACCTTCTAGAATATTCTAGCTCATTCTAGACTATTTTAGAATAGTCTAGAATATTCTAGTAATATCTAGCTTTGATTTAATTTATTGTTCACATAGGTGAAGATGAACGACAAGACTCTTCAGCCAAATTAATGTCGAAGACACTGGACCTTTGGCGTTTGATCACTGCTCTTTCGTTTTCTTTTTCAGCCTCCAGTCTTTCAAAATATTTGTGGGCATGGCTAGCAACTTGTGTGTGTGCTCTGCTTGGCACAATTTCTTTAGCAATTCCAGCCCAATTTCCTTTCCCAAGTTTCTCCAATCCAATCAAGAATGCCCTGTGTTCATCTTCACTCCATCTTGTTTCCTTATTACTGTTTCTTCTACCCATATCTTGAACTTGAACTCCCAGAATTAGTAGTGATCACAACTCCAAAGAGTTTAATGCTATTACTGTTGCTGCCAACTTTCTTGGTTCTTGAAATTTCGCCTCTTCTTTCACTATGGATTTCTTTTGCCATTCTCATTACGTACTCTCTTTTTGCAAATTGCACACAAGAGAATGGCCAAGCATGTACGTAGGAATCCATTATCCAATTATTTATAAGAGCTAATGTACGCTAACCGTGTCTTAACATATGATGACACGGTTAGGATTAGTGTACCACATTAGGAAACTAGGGATAGTTAAATTAATAGGCAACATATATCAAGGCGGCTCTTGGGTAGCTTGCCTTAGGTCCCAAAATAATTGTCTCCAAAAATAAATAATATTACTATATTATTATATAATATATTTTATGATTTATATTTATATAATTACTAATAAAAGATTTCAAATTTAATAATTTTTAAATTTTTGTAGCTGTAAGATTAAGTGAGTTAATTGGGAAAAAAAAATCTTACTAACTTAAATAATATATTTACCTTCTTATCATTTTTATTTTTCTTTCTTTATGTATGGTTTTTTTTCATGGTTCTTACGATTTTACTTTCTAATTTCAACTTCAATACTCTAAATTAATTATTTCTTTTGGTCACATTTGATTGATCCACACACTAAGAAAGCAAGTTCTTTTGTGTCTCGTCTTTTTTAACTAAGAAATCTCCGAGGCAAATATCGCAAGGTTCAAAACATGATGAATAATGGGCTCACCATTTACCGTTTTTATTTAAGGAAAGAATTCGATATGACGCGCGCCTAACTCATACATCATGAGTTGTGCTCTCACCACTATATCAAAGTTATGTAGTTTTTTTTTGTGCCTCAATAATATATGGATTTTTATATAAGACGTTTCAGGGTCTTTTCAATATATTTTGGTTTAGCCCACCAATTTTGTTGAGCCGCCCCTCATTGACAATCAATAATTATTTACAGACTACTACCCCACTATAAACGTATTGTTCAACCAGCTTCATTCACATTTGATAACTGAATGACAAACTTGATGGCTTTAATGCACTTGTCATTGTTGCCTTATTTTAAGTAAGACTATAAATTTTATTGAGAATGTAAGGGGTGGATAAGTGACTCTAGCAGAAGACTAGTAAAGCCTTGATTTAGGTCCCTCAAAATTTTTAATAATAAATTTTATAACTTTATTTCAAATTAAACAATATTAATGTTTGTACAAAAAGTACAAAAAGTTTATAAAAAAGAAAGAAAAGTGTCTACTCTTAAATAGGAAAAATATTTTTAAAACTTAAATTAAACTACTTAAATTATCGTATTAGTAAATATATTTTTTACAACGATATTAAAGGTAACATATTGCAAATACATGTTTAATATCTCATTCATTTAAATTTTCCTTTTCTAATATAAAAATAATATTACTATGTGAAGTTAAAGACTTTATATCATTTAATAATATATGTTATAAATAACAAGTATAAAAAAAATGACAAGATTAATTTTTTGTATATATATATATATATATATAAATGTAAATACTAATAAAAAATATAAAGCCTTTTATTAAAATTGGCTTTAGGCCATCAAAGCCCTTGACATATATATTAGAAATAAAATTATTGAAATTAAAGTTGTAGTTCAAGAAACAAGGAGTACAATTACTAAAAATATAGTATTACGAGGAGAGAGGGATATCGTTACCGGCTTTGGAAAGAATTGAGCCACTTATTTTCCATATTTACTAAGTTGATCTCACAATTCACAACGGTAAATGAATGTTTTAAAAAATCCACCGACTTCACTTTAGGTACTGTTTGAGTTTTGATTATAAAATTGATATTAATAAAGGAATACCACCTTCTTAAACTATTTTTTTTGTTCCTATCGTTACCTCTAGCTAGTGAATTAGTTGCCATTTCTGAGTAAATTTTGATCGATAAGGATTTGGGTCCTATTGTCACCGCCACAATCAAAGGAACCATTGTGCTAGTAGGCTTTTTTTATGGCAACATCTAACATTCCTACAAAACCGATGTCTATGTGACCGTCTTTTCTTGGACAGACCATAATACTTAGAAAGGTTATCATGAATGACAATCCCCACCGGGCATCCCATTTATTTTTGTTTTCGGCATGTGTCAAACCGGAATTGGGCTCCTCAAAACCTTTTGGGTTGCCATAGCGGTGGTATAAGAAATGAAGTGTGCAACACCCTTCTGATAGATGCTTATCTTGAATGTCCCGACGAATGCTCAACAAGTCCAAGAATCTGTGGATGGTTACCAGTCTTGGTGCCAATGGAAATCTACTCCTGAGGTTCCCGTTGAGACCAGCATATCCCGCAATCTCTTCTAGTGTGGGTGTAAGCTCAAAGTCCGAGAACCGAAATACATTTCAAGTTGGATCCAAGAATGGTATCAGTGATTCAATAATATCTGTTCTTGGTTTGATATTTAACAATCTGACGAGACCACCCAAAATGTTGACCATGGTTTCTCTGCTACTTTTTCCCAAGTCATTCCACCACATGTGGAGCTTCAAAGGGATCTCACTCAGGACTGAGAAGGGTTCAATATCAGTGGTATTCATCCTCCACATTTATTTAAGGGCATTTATTGATTTATTTTGACCCAAAAGAGCAAAATGGTTATTGTTGCAAAAATTTCTTCATTTAGGAAAACAAGGACTTGGTTTTGCCGATACGGACTTTCAGCACTTTTGGAAGGAAGATTTTAAGGCTGTGCCCACAAACCATTTAAAAATGACTCAGGGTGGCTGTTCTTGCAAAAACAGCCTTCCGGCGTCCTTTTGGGGATATTCAGTTTGTTTTAACAAAAACGGCATCACCCAATTTATTTGGGACAACAATTAAAGCTTTGGACATTTTTTGGCCATTTTTTGCAAAAAGGAGGTTGGACCCAATGGTTTGCCTACGTATCTCACACACAGTGAGAATCAAACCAGCATAGTTAAGGCAAAATGTTTTGTCAATGCCAAATTTGTTAAAAAGTCTTTTCTTTTCTTGTTTTTATTTTCTTTTCAAAAAATCTGGCAGCATTTCGGTACTATTTGAACATTTATTTTCTGAAACAAGCGGTTACTTTCATTTAGTCCTAACACTACTATTTTCTCTATTTTCTCTCTTTATTTGCAACCCGGTCAACATGAAAATCCAATGAAAATAAATACACAAGTAGCACGTAAGATGCATCACGATGGTCTTTTCATTTCGGGTCACCTATCCTAGACGGACCCAAACCCTGTGTTGAGTCCCCTAAGTCAAATGCATGTGATGCAAACAAACGTTCCTACTGGGGATCCGGCATTAGGTTTTGTTATACTAGGTATAAGGTTTATTGTTATAGACTTGGCTTACCCGAGCGGACAACTCGAGCCGGGGGGAGGGGGGAAGCATACCGGGGATACAGAAGCTCCGTCGGCTTAGCAGCTTATCCGAACCTCGTTCTAAATTGGAAAAGACTCTAAATAGAAGACAAGCTACACGAAGTGCACCCTTCTCCATGATGTAGAAGACTCAGAAAGAGGAAGGAATTTGTAACAGTTTATATATACAATTCCTGCAATATCAAAACGGTAAAACATTAAGCACATATAGCATGGAACATGTGATAAAATCAAATAAAGCCAAAAGTAACAGTTATACTAAGCTCGAATTCTTGAACCTTGAACCAGAGATTCTAGGTTCTATTCCCAGCAGAGTCGCCAAAGTTGTCACGCCTCCTTTTTGCACAGCTACCCCGAAAGATAAATGTATAAGGGAGTGTTTTCAATTTAAGTGACATCATTCGAAATGGGATTATTTATTTATTTAGAGTCGCCACTTGGGATAGGCTTGGCTTTTGGTGTACCAAGTCACCGGTTATTTCGAATCCCAAATCGAGGAAATATTTTGACTTCCCAAATGGAGTCTGCAAACCATAAATTCTAAGTAAGGAATTTTGTTGACCCTAGGGAAGATGTTAGCACCCTTGGATCCCGTGGCTAGCACGGTTGCTTAAACTATTATAATTTGCTAAGAATCTGATTTTAATACATGTCATCCTAGAGTGCAATTTTAGAATTATTTACCACTTTAAATTAATAATATTAGGAAATTGAACATTGTTTAAAATATATTTTTGGATCACGTCACATGAAATACACCGATCCTCGACACATTTTATCAAACGTTTTGGGTTTTGGATTTGGGTCACATGAAACGAACACAGGTATTTAAGAAGGTAATATTATTAAAAAACGCGACAAAAGCGGCTCACGTGTTATTGTCTTTTCAGGAAGCCGTGAATTTTGCGAAACGGTATGTCCCAAATTTTTAAGTATTTTAATATAGCCATTTATAGAGGGCCACGCAATTTAAGGTTTTATTTGGTGCGGCTCACCCCATTTTATTATTTAAAGGCCGATCTAGATCAAACTAGGATTTTCTATTGGATTTGTCTCTAAAAGAACCTAGTTAGTTAATATTATATCAATTGGGCCTCAAAGTCAAGTCCGAACTTAAACAAGAGGAGAACCTCTTAATTTAAATCTGCCACCTAATTTGGAAGGCTCAAAATTGGTTTGTCTTGATTTAACAGATATTATCAAATTGATCAAAGCTTTCAACAATTAATTTCCATGTTTGGGCCCAATCACAAAAGAAGGAAATCAAGGCGTAACCGAGATTGCTAGGGCCCTAGTCATCTAAAACCGCCTCTAAACATTAAGCTACTAACTAGTATGAAACAATACAGGAATTGATAATTAACCTAGTGTGGCTATTAACTATATTGAAACACCAAATTCAACAAGTTTAGTAGGCCGGTCATATGAAACCTATAGCAATCGTCTAAGCCTTACACCTTAGCCCAGAAACACGGTTTAAACGGATTCCACTTTCGGTCATTCTCGAGTGAATATATACAACTCACATTTTAAGGGAATAATTGTAAGCAATAGACCTAAACCTATTGATGAAACGTGATTTATTGAGTTGTGCATCAACAAACGATTTCTGCATACATTTTTTGTGAATCAATATGCTAAAACAAACTCAGATTGAAATCTTAACAAGCTTATCTTATATTAAGCATGATTATGCATACATATTAGCTCTGCTTCACAATTAAAACACTTGAACTTAAGCCATCAGATTTGGAAAAATATAAGTCCATTATTACTGAACATTTGCCTTATCGTTCAAATATCCAAAATAATCCAAAACAATTTTTACAAAATAAAATTCCTAATTATACAGTCCACGGTCTATACGCTAATAATAGATAATTACATATCAACTAACAGATATTTAACTATAATACAACAGAATCCAAATGAGCAGAGATCTGATGAATGCTTTTCAAAGGGTGTGTACCTGGTATTACAGTGAAATAGAAAGGGAGAAGAGGATCAACGGTATCACAGCAGTTCAGCAAAGAAGATCAGAGGCTCGCAAACTCAGAAAGAAATGCCCAAACAAACAACACCAAATTCAACCAATTGAAACACAAAAACAATTCAAATACAACCAAAAATGACTCAAATCTGAACCCAGGACACATCTGAAGCTTCAGCAACTGAAAGTCGATCTAAGAGATGATAATTGATGACTAGAACTTAAAATCAACCTAGAGAATTCAATGTAACAATGATTCAACACTAAGGGATCAGATTTTGATCTTCTTTGGATTTGAAATTCAAATTTTATATTAGAACTTGCAGAAAATGTTTTTTGGGGAAATTTTAACAGGCTGGAAATTTTGGGAAATTTTTCAGGGTTCTCAAACTTGTTCAATAAGACAATGGTATGCCATTTTATAGGCAAGGCTTAGGGAAGCCTTCCTATTTTTGTTTTTACCTATTAGTCCCTCTTTTATTTTTCAGTTTTACTCAATTAGTCCCTTATTTTCTGACTTCTTACTCAAGTTACTGCTTTAGAGTCTTAAAATTTTGATTGAAGCCCCATCTAGAATGTTCTAGGGGTTTCCAAATCAGTTATATGCAAGATTCCTCTTATCTAAAACCTATACTGCCCTTTTATTCAACCGAAATTACCAAATCAACTAAACCAACTCTCAAAACTAGCTAACCTTAGTTTAAACTAACCAAGACTAGTCAACTATATCCAAGCCAATCTAAAGCCAAGTTAACTAATCACACTAATTATGATTAACCTACAATTAGCACTAAACTAACAAGATTAAAATCATACTAGCAGGAAACTCTAAAGACCAACTAGTCGAATACACAATCAAACAAACCAGATAATCAAAACAAACGGAATAGAAGTTAAAACAAAAATAGAAACAAAAGGGATTCAAAAGAAGAAGAACCAATTAAAGCCCTAAAAAATCTAAAACAATCACAAAGAGAATCATTAATCAAACAGGGACATGATATTCAAAATGAAATAAACAAAAGAAAAGAAACTCACTGACCTCGATCTGACTTTGAGTTTCAAAAACTCAAAAGATGCTATCATTTATGGTTTAATGACACTTGAACACTTGAGACAGGCCGAAATTCTTTCAGACCTCGCGTATGAACCCTAGACTCCAAGATTCGAAAGATTCTGGCTGGATTTGAAAGGAATTGGTCTGGGATTCGGGGAGAGAGGGTCAAGGAGGGTACAGGGTGTAAATTTTGCCGAATTTGGGTGAGTCGGTGTTCCGGTCTAGACTTTTGATTTGAAATTCGAAGGAACGGGCTCCAATTTGAGGAAGATAAAGTTGGATATGGCTTGGGAAGGTGAATACGGGGCTATGGTGTAAAGTTGGGGTCATTTGGCGGTGGCGCCGCCGTGGGCCGCGGAGGCGGCATCCACAAATTTGATTATTCGACGAGCTGGGCTAATAGTCGAGGGATGATGTTTGGGGCATTGGAAAGAGAAAAGGGAGGTCAAGGGTGTCAATTTGGGCGGGTTTGGAGACCGGCCGCCGACGAAGAAGATTTTCGGCTGGTGGCGGCGAGGCGGAGGGTGGCGGAGAAAACAGGTTCGGGAAGAGAAGGGTTTGTCTCTAGGGTTTTCTAAATAATTTGGACAATTTTATTTAAAGTCCATGATCGAACCTAGGCCGTTGGATTAGAATGGATGGATGGTCAGGATTATGCGCCCCAAAACAACGTCGTTTGGGGCGTCTCTGATGAGAGACTAGGTTTGGACCAGTCTATAGCGGATATGGACGGGTTTGGTTTGGGCTACTATTAAAATTGGTCCAAAAGTGGGTCTTTTATTAAGGGGACCAAATTTAAAAATTTTCTTGTCCTTTTATAATTTTAAATGCTAAATTAATTAAAACCTAATTTAAACCTAAAATTAATGTACTCAGTTCCTCAAAATTGGTTAAATCCTATTTTAAAGGGAAAAATCCGAAAAAAATAAAAAATAAAAATTCAAAAGAGCTCATTTTTTTCTCTTATTTTTCGCAATGTCAATTAACTAATAAACCTAAGAAAATATAAAATTGGGTCCTAAATGCAAATATACTATTTTTATATTTTTTATGAATTGTATCAATTAAACATGCACAAAAATGCAAAGAAGCACAAAATCATACAAATTAATTCCCTAAAAATTCAAACAATAAAAGAAAAATTCTAATTTTAAGAATTCTATAGGAATATTTCAAGCGAGTCAAAAATCACATGCTCACATTCATGATCCAAATTTTTCCTCCATTGGGCTTTGTGTTTGCATCTAGTCTTAGGGACTAAGTAAGCCTAACACTAAATAAAACAACTATAATAGTTAAATAACATCTAACAAATTTTGAAATAGAAATATCTTTAAACTTTACAACCCGAGAACCGGTAGTACAAGTCATAAGTTCTACAGAGTTTGCTACAAATGTTAAATACAACTATTTAGAATGAAGTAAGAACATTGTGTATACAAAATAGGAAGGTGACTCTGAAGCCTGCGAACGTAGCAATACATTTACCTCGAGTCTCCACAGCAACGATCCGCACAACTACTAATGAGCAAGAAATACTTGGATCTGTACAAAAAAAATATGCAGAAGAGTAGCATGAGCACACCACAACAGTGCCCAGTAAGTAGTAAGACTAACCTCAGTAGAGTAGTGACAAGAAACAGTCAAGATACGTATTGGTCTAATAAATTGTACAAGTATAAGTATCGGAACAATAGAACATGATGTCTATGTAAAGACTATGCGGTATGGCTAACAGTACAACAATTACAATAACGAAGGAAAATAATAAGTAACAGCAGAAACCCTATAATAGTGACATAGAAGAGCGAGCGGAAATACAACCCAAATCCGAAATCACAATTATAGTAAAGGAAAGTAATAACTCAGCTACTATCGCAATTTTCACATTAGGTCATAGTCATCAAACTCTACAAAATATCGAACCTTGGACAATTGCAGCTCACGCGTCTCAATATCTGAACCCCAACACTTGGCATCATGTGCCCTCATCACATCTCATGATCATGCTGGTAACTCACTTGTTAAAATAAAGCCACTCTCACATATATGGCAAGTAAATAAGGGTATAAATCTATACTCAACAGTATTAGGAGAGCTTCTTATCCAATAGGAGTGTTTAACTATGTGTATGCTTGTGCAAATGCTCTAACCTAGATCATATCATCTAAAAGTGTAAGGAAAAGAACGGACAACACGTGAGATGCTTTATTACATCTTTCACGACATAAAGCTCATACAGGTAAGTGTAACACAACACAATATTAACAACAAGGATGCCCCAGGCCTTCACAAATCACCACAATCAATCCTTGATATAGCCTACCCTATCTCGCCATGTGTGCAATAATAATATAGTGAGTGTCCGCCTTGTTTTTCCACATATGCGTCATAATGTTCGCCCTTTATCTCACTACAAGTGCAGCCCACATAGAACTATATATATATATATATATATATATATATATATATATATATATATATATATATATATATATATATATATATCTATATATATATATATATATATATAATAACAGCATGGCAGAAACCTCGTGCACCACCACAACAAGTATAACAACAACAATGACAGTAAATACAAGAACACGACAAGTAAATCAACTAAAGAGCTTTCGATCACAAAGACGGTAGAATTAACTTACAACGAATAACCACAACAAGGAATACTAAGCATAAATAAGAACAACTCAACAAGATAGAAAATAATACGTAACAATCATCTCACTGTATACAGTCCAACAACAAGAAAGCTAACACGAGTTAGATAATTACAAATATGGACATGTAAACTAGAACACAGTTTGTCTAAACTTCTTTTAAGATCCAACAATTACTAAGAGTTTACAAAAATATCCTTTTAAGGATAAGCAACAATATCCCTCCTTGTCTTGCCGCATGTGCATATATCAAAAGCAATAATAGCGCGGTAGAAACCTCGTGCACCACCACAACAAGTACAACAACAACAATGACAAGTAAATCAACTCACAAGCTTTCGATCACAAAGAGACGATAGAATTAACTTACAAGGAATAGTCACAATAGGGAATACTAAGCGTAAATAAGAATAACTCAACAAGGTAGAAAATAATATATAACAATGATCTCACAGTATACAACCCAACAACAAGGAAGTTAGCACGAGTCAAATAACTACAAATAAGGACATGTAAACCAGAATACATTGTATTTAAACATATTTTAAGGTTGGGCAATTACTAAGAGTTTACAACAATATCTTTTTAGGGATAAGCAACAGAGAAGAAGATCATAACCTCAATTAAGATTTAACAATTACAACGGAGATAATAATAAATTCCAACGTGGACCAGCAAATATGGAAAAGATAGCATGACAATAGGAGAGTTAAAAGTCTTCAGTCAAGTCAAATAAGAGTTAGATGGAAAATAAGAATAGATCATGAATCAATAAATTAAATTTTAAAGCATGTAGAGGTGAAACTAGCAAATAGGAACTCAATTACATCAAGAACAACTTCGTACTTAGTGAATATAAGGACCTAAGAACCCTAAAAGTCCAATTTTCCAAAAATAAGTCCGAGCACGCAGTCATCTCTTTGCGTACATGGACAACAATCAGCATAGAAGACTCAAATTATTAGGGGAAAATTCCTCATACAAAGTTAGGCAAGGTACTCATCTCAAAGATGACAAACAAATACTCTAAATTGAACTTCTCGTGTGAAAGAACTCCGAACAGCTCAAATCTAACCAGAGTAACTTGAAAGCATAAATAAAATACATAAGAAACAATACCGGATCATAAAGTCTCAATCTTTAACATAATCCAAAAATCGGTCCAAAAGTCGACTCCCGGGCCCGCAACTCGGAACCAATAAATTTTATAAAATCCGAATATCCATTCAAATATAAGTTCAACCATATAAAAATATCAAATTCCGACATCATTTGATCCCTCAAATCATGAATTTTCATTTTAAAATTTTTATTTTTCAAAAACCAACATTTTTCTCAACCCAAACACAATTCAAATGATGAAAACAAAGATACATTCATGGAATATGATAAACTTTATGTGAATAACACTTACCCAGTCGATTATCTTGAATAACCCAAAAAGAAGCTCCCAAAATTGAAGTCCAAAACACAAAATATGAAGAAAATGTCCAAACCCTCGATTTAAATAATTCTGCAAGGATTTCTGCATCTGCAGACAAGAAACCGCATCCACAATACTGCATTTGCGAGAAAGAGCCGTATCTGCGAACTCAGCTAACCAGGACAGGGACTGCATTTGAGGATATACACCTGCATCAGTGGCACCGCATATGTGAAAAAAAAATCGCAAGAGCGAGATTTCTCCTCAGGTACGATCGCTGGACAGCAAAAGTGGCCATCGTACCTGTGTGCTAGCCTCTGCAAAAGCGAGCAAGCTCCCATGCCTTTATGACAACACAAGCGGCCGGGCTCATAAAGAAGTGGAGCCGCACCTACGCTCCAAGGTTGTGGGTACAAAAACACCATAAATCTGACATGCTCCAAAATCATGCAAAATATCTGAAACTCGTCTGGAACACACCTGAGACCCCCAGGACCCCGTCTACACACACTAACAAGCTCTAAATCCTAACACGAACTTGCTCGAGGTCTAATAACATATTAAAACAATGGCAAAAATGAAAATCGTGCCACAAATCAACCTATAAATTTTCAAATCGTCCAACCTTGAAAACGCGTGCCAAAACCAATCAAACCAAATCAAAATGACGCCAAATTTTGCAGAAAAGTCCCAAATGACAAGATTGAGCTATTCCAACTCTTGGAATTGCATTACAATCTGGATATCACAAAATTCAACCATGGGTCAAACTTCTCCATTTTCCGAACTTCAACTTTTCCAACTTTCGCCGAAAGGCCTCAAATTACCCTACAAGCCTTTAAATCCAAATATGGACGCGTGCCTGAGCCCAGAATCACCATATAAAGCTGTTGAGATTCTCCATAACCTATTTCGTAGCCGTTGACTCAAGAGTCTAACTGTAAAATTCTCACTACTTAAGCTTCTAAACTAGAATCCTTCTTCCAATTCTATTCTGAATCCTCCGGCAACTGAATTCAAACATGCATGAAAGTCGATGCACATAATATGAAGCTTATCAGGACCTTGTTCCGTTGATCGGAACATAAATTCTCAAAATAATCGGCCGGGTAATTACATTCTCTCCCTTTTAAAACGAACATTTGTCGTCGAACATGCCAAGATTTGCCTCGAAGTCATCAAACTGTTGAATGTACACTTCCAACATACACCCACGGGTGATCCCATGTTACCCCAATAAACATCATCTTGACAACACCATCTCAATTGCAAATTATCCTTCCAACCAACACTGATAAGCCTCAGAACCAAATTTCTCACCTTCCACACTTCCAAAAAACCCGATTCTAAATCCACATCTGGCATAAGTATCAACTAGCTACCACTTATTCATACACCCACAGAGTGGAACCACATAATATACACACCACACGTAGGACTATAATAACATCAATGATCACAATACTTGCCCGAAATCAAATCTTGCACCGGCCACTAGTCTCATATCTGATAGAACATTGTTTCAAACCCCCATAACATTGATAATGTTGCAAGAAATACGAAGGCCTCATGACCAAACACCCGAATCAAAAAGTCACAACTAACACCACCAGGAACACACCCCGCAAGCTAAAACTCAAGAAACATATAACACAAATGACTGAATATGGAAAGAGAAATACATAAGGGAACTATCAAACAAGCTTGACAAGAACAATTTTTCTATCAGTACTAACCTACAAAACAATATAACAAGAAATAATTAAAGAATATAAACAAATCATAAGGATATCATACTGGTATAACTTCAACCGCAGTACACAGCCTAATTCAAACACAACAAATCAAATTAAATCACGAGGGTCCCACCCTCAACTCTGAATCACAAGTAGGGTATACTTCAACTAGCTAGGACCTCTCACTAGATCAATTTCGTCAACAAATTTACAACAAGTGATAGCTCCCAAATTCGTGGAGCATAAAATCACAGCTCGTAACAAAATATGCTCAGAAATCACATCAAGCCTAATACAATGGACAATAGGAATATACTACTAGTCACATAACTCTCAATACCAAATAGAAATAGATGATAAACACGGCTATGAATCAAAGAACCTCCCAACAAGGCAACACATAAACAGAGTGCTAATCATGAAATGCACCCATAAGTGGAGCAACAGATAGGGGAACTCACTCCGATAAGTAGAGCTGTAATGAAGTATGGATGTTGCTCCTCTATAACAAACCATAATCATACCTAAATGACATCATATGGCGTAGCAGCCTCAAACCTACTATATGAAACATATCAATTAGTGGGCCTCCCCCTCTTAGGCACCCTCTACTCCCATGAATATCTTGCTATGGCACATCGACCTAAAGCTTGGGACAATCTCTCACCATATGGCTAGTATATCCATACTCAATGCAACCTCTCTGCTGGTGTGGCTGTGGGAGTTGTGCGGTAAGACCTATGAACATCTAAATCATTATGTGAAACCTGAAGTGAAAACTAAACTGGATGACCCATAAAACCTCAGCCATGTCGCACCCTGGATAAAACATAAGGACCATCAGAACTCTTCGGTCTACAAGGTCCCCTCGCCTCCCTTTACTCTCCCTCTTAAACTCTCTTGCCCTCTCTCTCATGGCCCTACCTGTCCTCTCTCTGCTGGCCTCGCCTGACCTCTATGTACCCTCTTTCTCTCGGGCTGGAATGCTTTCTATCCTCCTAGTAATACTCACAATCTGCTTATAATAAATATCCATCTCAAACTCCCGGGCTATGCTAGTCTTGATGCTGGGATGGAGTCCCTCAATAAATCGGCGTACCCTCTCCCGAACAGTAAAAACCAAGGTCGGTGCATGTCTTGCCAAATCATTGAATTTGACGGCATACTCTAATACATAATACTGACATAATGCCTTGGCGCTATTGCTCAAGCTCCACGCTCCATGCATCCTGAAGGGACTGAGGTTCGAACTCTCTCAGGAATATCTCTGAATTGAATCCATGTAAGTGAAATTGACTCGGTTAGGCTACCTAACTCATTTGCCCGCCACCACTAATAAATCGCTCTCCTAAGCTAGAACATAGTAAAAGAACCCCAGTTGTGTCAACAATACCTATAATGCGAAGAATGCGATGCACTCCTCCAAAAAACATGTGCACTCTCTGAAGCCAAACCACTAAATGTAGGAGGGTCGTATTTCTTGAACCCTGCAAGTCTAAGCTGCTCTTCTTCAGGTGTTGTTGCCCTGACTACGAGCTGAACTGGAATAATAGGCAGTGGCACCATGATCTCTGGAACCTGACCAACATAAACTCGCTGCTTTAGGTATGGGATACGGGAGTCTAAGTCCCTCCCTAGTCTGTGAAGTAGCTAGTGAAACCGGAATCAACCCCGCTTGAACCAATGTAACCAACATGCTCAAAAATTGTACTAAGGTCTCCTAAACTCTGTGGGTAACAGCGGGCACCTCGGGTACCTACCCCCAAACTGGAGCTACTACCGGCTCCTCAATAATTACTCTGGTAAGTGCTCTATCTGCGACACATAGTTCTCGTCGGACTTCGCCCCTGCCTCTACTGACCCTTGCTTCGGGAGCAGCGTCGGCAGTAACTGCAGTGCATGTCCTTACCATCTGTGAGAGAATGGAATGATAAAAGCCCAAACACTGAGATCAATAAGATCGAACAATAGGATGGAAAGAAGTTAAATTGTCCTAATAGTTCTGTAGCCTCTCAAAGATAAGTACAGACATCTCTGTACCATACGTAAGACTCCACTAAACTCGATTATGAATCGTAGCACCTATGAACCTAGAGCTCTGTTACCAACTTATCATGGCCTAAATTACCCTCCGTTGGATTTCGTGATGGCACCTAGTCTTAGGTCTAGGTAAGCCTAACATTAAATGAAACAACAACATTTAAATAACATCTAATAAATTTTGATATAGAAATCTTTCTAAACTTTACAACCCCAGAACTGCTAAATAAAACTATTTGAAATCAAGTAAGAACAATGTGTATATGAAATAGAAAGGTGTCTCCGAAGTCTGCGAACACAGCAACAGATTTACCTCGAGTCCCCATAGCAACAATCCGTACAGCTACTAACAAGCAATAAATACCTGGATCTATAGAATAAAAATATCCAAAAGAGTAGCACGAGCACACCACAGCGATGCCCAATAAGTATCAAGACTAACCTCGGTGGAGTAGTGACGAGGAATAGTCAAGACATGTACTAGTCTAATAAACTGTGCAAGTATAAGCAAAGGAACAACAGAACATGGTGCTTATGTAAAGACCACGCAGTATGTATAATAATACAATAATTAAAATAAGGAAGGAAAACAACAATTAACGGTGAAAACACCATACCAGCGACATAGAAGAGCGGGCGGAAATACAACCCAAATCTAAAATAACAATTATAGTAACGACAAGTTATAACTCAGTAACTCCACGAAGTATCAAACCTCGGACAGATGGCAACTCACACTAAGACTTGGCATCTCGTGCCTTCATCACACCTCATGATCATGCCGACAACTAACTTATTAAATAGAGCCACTCTCATATATATGGCAAGTAAAGAAGGGTGTACATCAACACTCAAAAATATCAGGAGAGATTCTTATCCAATAGCAGTGTTTAACTACGTGTATGCTTGTGCAAGTGCTCTAACATAGATCATACCATATTTAAGTGTAAGGAAAAGAAC
Source organism: Nicotiana benthamiana (assembly GCA_034376525.1). Taxonomy (NCBI): domain Eukaryota; kingdom Viridiplantae; phylum Streptophyta; class Magnoliopsida; order Solanales; family Solanaceae; genus Nicotiana; species Nicotiana benthamiana. Next base: position 74,833,676 of record CM067330.1, read on the forward strand.
GGACAACACGTAAGATATTTTCTCTCATCTTACACAAAATAAAGCTCATATAGGTAAGTGTACACAACATAATATCAATAAATATATTCCCTAGCCCTTCACAAATCATCACAATCAATTCCTAACATAGCCCAATTTGACTCTCCATGTGTGCAATAATAATATAGTAAGCGTACGCCTTGTATCGCCACACGTGCATCATAATGTTCCCCCTTGTCTTGCCACATGCGCAACCTCTTTCTCTCTCTATCTCTATCTCTCTCTCTCTCTTTCTCTCTCTCTCTCTCTCTCTCTCTCTCTCTCTCTCTCTCTCTCTATATATATATATATATATATATATATATATATATATATATATATATATATATCCTTCCTTGTCTCGCCACATATGCAGATATCAATAGTAAAATTACACGGTAAAAACCTCGTGCACCACCACAATAAGTACAATAACAACAATGACAGTAAATATGAGAACACGACTACTAAATCAACTCAAGAGCTTTCAATCACAAAGAGACGGTAAAATTAGCTCACAAGGAATAACCACAATAGGAAATACTAAGTGTAAATAAGAACAACTCAATAAGGGAGAAAATAATACGTAACTATGATCTCACAACATATAGTCCAAAACCAAGGAAGCTAACACGGGTCAAATAATTACAAATAAGGACATGTCAACTAGAATACAGTGTGTCTAAACTTCTTTTATGGTTGGGCAATAACTAAGAGGTTACAGCAATATCCATTGAAGGATAAGAAGCGAGGAAAAAGATCACAAACTCAATTAAGACTAAATAATTACCGGGGAGATAATAATATATTCCAATAAAGACCAGAAGCTATGGAAAAAAAATAGCATGACAATAGAAGAGATAATTGTCATCACTTAAGTTAAATAAGAGTCAAATAGGTAATAAGAATCGATCATGAAGCAATAAATTCCAATTTAAACCATGTAGAGGTGAAACTAGCAAATAGGAACTCAATCACATCAAGAATAACTTCCTACTTAGGGAATATAAGGACCTACAAACCCTCAAAGGCTAATTTTTCAAAAATAAGTCTGAGCACGCACTCGTCACCTCAGGTATACAGACAACAATCAACATAGAAGACTCAAATCCTAGGAGAAAATCTCACACACAAGGTTAGGTAAAGTACATACCTCAAAGATGACAAACCAATACTCTAAAATGAACATCTTATGTGAAAGGCCTCCAGATGGCTCAAATCAAACCAGAATAACTTCAAAGCATAAATAAAACACATATGAAACTATTTTGGACCATAAAAGTCTCAATCTTTAGCACAATCCAAAAATCGGTCCAAATGTTTACCCCCAGGACAACACTTCAAAGCCCGAAAAATATATAAAATTAAAATACTCACTCCAATATGATTTCAACCATACAAAAATCATCAAATTTCGATATCATTTGGTTCCTCAAAACATGATTTTTTATTTTAGAAATTTTCTTCAAAAACAAACATTTGTCGCAACCCCAAACACAATTCAAATGATGAAAACAAAGATAAAATCATGTAATATTATAAATTCTAGGTGAAGAATGCTTCCCAATCGATTTTCTTGAATAACCCAAAAAGAAACTGCCAAAATCGAAGTCCAAAACTCAAAATATGAAGAAAATGGAAAACCCTCGATTTAAATGATTCTACTAGGACTTTCGCGTCCGCGGACAAGAAACCGCATTTGCGGGATTGTATTTGTGAGAAAGAGTCCGCATCTTCAAACTCAGCTAACCAGGCAAGAGACCGCATTTGCAAATTTGCAGCCATATTGGCGGCACCGCAGATGCAATAAGAAAATTGTATGTGTGATCGTTTGACCGTATAAGCGGCCATCGCACCTGCGTGCCAGCCTCCCGAGAATAGAGAAAGCTCCCAGGCCTTCATGACCGTACAAGAGGCTGGGCTCACGCAGAAGCGGAGTTGCATCTGTGCTCCAAGGTCGCAGGTGCAAAAACCCAATGTTACAACCCAGTTTTTCCACCTTCGGGAGTCGTGATGGCGCCTACTCATAGAAGCTAGGCAAGCCACGAGCTTAAAACCTTTAAACTCTTTTATTCTTAATTCTTTTTAAACCAATTAAATGAACAGGGAATAAATAATTAAATAACAGCGAATTATAAAATTTAGCGAAAGTCTTAAATAAGTATGAAACCAAATATCATGAAGACCAACACATGCCTTTGACAAGAACCTGGTGTCACAACATCCACAAACTACTAAGAGTACTACATACAACAGTTTAAAGGAAAGATAACATTGTTTGTCTTGAATACATGAGATAACAAAATGAAATGTAAGATAGAGGAGACGCCGGGCCTGCGAACGCCTACAAGGCTACCTTGGAGTCTCAGTGGACTGAAGGTTGGCTCCCAAACTAATTTTGCTGCCCAAACGTTGCTCTGGTATCTACACATAAGTGTAGAGTGTAGCATCAGCACAACCGACCCCATGCGCTGGTAAGTGTCTAGCCTAACCCTGGTGAGGTAGTAACGAGGCAAGGACCAGACTCAAGATAAACTTGTGCAATTATATAATATATGGAAAAAAAGTAAACAAGTAATAAGCAATTAAAGCTGGGATGGGGAACATGCTACGTGTAGCAGATAACACAGACTATCAAAGAACAATAAGGAAACTATAATTTAACTTCTAACACAGATAAAGAGAAATAAAGGCAACTTTCACTTTCAATTTCATCTTTTTGCTGGCGTGCAACCTTTCTCATATCTTGTGGGTAGGCCTAACACCCACTCCCATTGCATTATATCTCGTGGTAGGCATACCAACCCCTCCTATTTCTTTATTTCTTGTGGTAGGCGTACCATCCCCTCTTATTTTATTATATCTTATGATAGGTGTACCACCCGCTCCCATTTCATCATATCTCATAGTAGGCGTAACACCTGCTCCCATTTCATTATATCTTGTGGTAGGCGTACCACCCGCTCCTATTTTATTATATCTCGAGGTAGGCATACCACTCGATCCTATTTTATTAATCTTGTGGTAGACGTACCACCCGATCCTATTTCATGTCATCACATAATCACAAGAAATCCTGGCAAGGGAACAAAGCAATATAATAAATTCCCGGCAAGGGAACAAAAGCAATATAAAAATATCCCGGCAGGGGAACAACAATGTCGAAACAATCATCCCGGCAACGGAGAATCAGCTATAACCAACCTTAACTTGGTAGGTACTCAGCTCAATTAATGACAATGCTCAATCATAAATAGGATCTACGAGGATAAACATATCTTTTCTCCACATGGTAGATCATTAGATAAGGCATCCTAAATGTCATTTAAGAACACAACAACTTTCCGTTTAAGACTTACGGTCATGCTTTATACCAACGTATAGATACTCATCACTATGCCTATATGTCGTACTCAACAAGAAGCAAGTAGCAAATATGACTCAACTCATAATCTCTCAAGCTAAGGTTAAACCGAAAACTTACCTCGATGCCTTGAATAATAGTCAAGTCTCAATTATAGCTTTGCCCCTTGATGCCACCGACAATTCATTCGTATCTTATCACAAATTACTTATTTACATCAATGAACGCTAAATGAACCAACTCTAATGCATGAAAATGAGTTTTCCAAAGTTTTACCCAAAAAATTCAAAAATCGCCCCCAGGCCCATGTGGTCAAAACCCAAGGTTCGAACTAAAACCTGATTACTCATTACCCCACGAACTCAAATATGTAATTTAGTTTAAAATCGAACCTCAAATTGAGGTCCAAATCCCCAATTTTTGAAAACTTAGGTTCTACCAAAAACACTCAATTTCCCCTATGAAAATCTTTGATTTTAGGTTGAAATTAGGTTGAAAGATGTTAATGATTGAAAGAAATGAGGAAAACTAACTTACAATCAATTTGGAAGAAGACTTGTTCTTGAAAAATCGCCCAAAGGAGTGTATGTTTGAAAAAGATGTGAAAAAAGACTTAAAATCGGCTAAGTATAGAAAAATGCAGGTCTCGGATGTGGGAATAGCGAACATGGGTTCGCAACTACGAACCCCTCAGAAATTCCCAGCTTTCGCATTTGCGAAATATAAGTCGCATTTGCGATAGATATGTCACATTTGCGACCCCGGGCGGAAAAGGAAAGCCTCGCATTTGCAACCAAATGGGTCGCATTTGCGACCAAGCTTGCCCAGGTCTCATCTCGCATTTGCGATGCATTGCTCGCAATTGCGAGACTGGCTTTACAAATGTGAAGCCTGCATATCAGAAATACAACCTATTTTTCAAAGTCTAAAAATACACCTGTGGCCTATCCAAAACTCACTCGAGCCCTTGGGGCTCCAAACCAAATATACACACAACCACAAAATATCCTATGGACTTATCCGTGCGATTAAATTGCCAAAATAACATCATATACATTGAATTAAACCTTAAAATCCATGAATTCTTTCAAACTTTCCAAAACATCAAAAATTTTCATTTTAAGTTTGAGTCACATCAAACGACATCCATTTTCAACCAAATTTTACAGACATGTCTTAAAACATACATAAGACTTGTAGCGAGCGTCAACTCAAAAATACGGGCCCGATACCATCGTATTCTAATCAAATTTACTTTAAATTTTCATTAAATATATTAGGAAGATAATTTTATAGAAAAATTCATTTCTCGGGCTTGGGACCTCGAAATTCGATTCGGGACATACGCAAGTCCAATATTTTCGTATGGACCCTCCAGAATCATCGAATCACGAGTGCGGGTTCGTTTACCCAAAATGTTAACCGAGGTCAAATTTATTCATTCTAATATCAAAAAATGGCATTTTCCATAGTATTTCATATTTAAGCTTTCCGGCTACGCGTCTGGACTGCGCAACGCAAATTGAGGTGACTCTAAATGAGGTTTTCAAGGTCTTGGAAGCACAAAATTTGATTAAAAATAGGTGATGACCCTTTGGGTCGTCACATCCTCTACCTCTAAAACAATTGTTCGTCCTCGAACGGACAGAAGAAGGAAGTACCTGAGTCGAGTAAAAGATGAGGATAACGAGTCCGCATATCGGACTCGGAGACCTCTCCACTAAACATGAACAGAAGGGAAACTCTTCGACCTCAACTAACGAACCTGCCGGTCAGGAATTGCCACCAGCTCCTCCTCATAGGACAGGTCTTTGTCCAACTGGACAGTGCTGAAATCTAACACATGGGATGGATCGCCGTGATATTTTCGGAGCAAGGACACATGAAACACTGGATGCACAGTTGATAAGCTCGGCAGCAATGCAAGTTTATAAGCCACCACTCCCACTCAATCAAGAATCCCAAATGGACCAATGAACCTAGGTCTAAGCTTGCCCTTCTTCCCAAATCTAATCACGCCCTTCATAGGTGACACTCGGAGAAATACCCGCTCACCAACCATGAAAGCTACATCTCGCACCGTGCGGTCTACATAACTCTTTTGCCTGGGCTGAGCTGTACAAAGCCTCTTCTAAATGATCCCGACCTTGTCCAAGACCTCCTGAACTAGATCTGTACCTAAAACTCAGCCTCTCTTGGCTCAAACCATCCAACATGAGACCGACACCTCCCTACCATATAAAGCCTCATAAGGAGCCATCTGGATGCTCAAGTGGTAGATTGTTTTGTAGGCAAACTCTGCTAAAGGCAAAAATTGATCCCCACAAACCTCTAAAGTCAATTACACAAGCTCGAAGCATATCCTTCAAAATCTGAATAGTCCGCTCGGACTGACCGTCCATCTCGGGATGTAATGTTGTGCTCAACTCAACCCGTGTGCCCAACTCTCACTGAACTACTCTGCAGAAGTGCGAGGTAAACTGCATACATCGGTCCGAAATGATAGATACGGGCACACCATAAAGGCGAACAATTTCCCGAATATAGATCTCAGCTAACCTCTCGGATGAATAGGAGACAGCCACTGGAATGAAATATGCTAAAATGGTCAGCCTATTAATAATGACCCAAACTACATCCAACTTCTTCCGAGTCTGTGGGAGTCCAACAACAAAGTCTACAGTGATCTGCTCCCACTTCCACTCAGGAAACTCAACCCTTTGAAACAACCCACCAGGCATCTGATGCTCATACTTAACATGCTGACAATTCAAGCACCGAGCCGCATATGCAACGATATCATTCTTTATTCTACGCCACCAATAATATTGTCGTAAATCTTGATACATCTTTGCGACGCCCGGATGAATAGAGTACCGGGAGCTGCAGGCCTCCCCTAAAATCAACTCTCAAAGCCCATCCGTATTAGGCACATAAACACGACCCCGCAATCTCAAAACTCCATCATCACCTAAGGTAACCTGCTTGGCACCTCCACGTTGCGTCGTGTATCTAAGGATAACAAATGGGGATCATCAAACTTCCGATCACAGATATGCTCCAACAATGAAGAATGAGCGATCGTGCAAGCTAATACTCGACTAGGCTCAGAAATATCCAGCCTCACGAACTGATCAGCCAAATCCTAAACATTCAAAGCAAGCGGCCTCTTGCCAACCGGAATATAAGCAAGGCTGTCCATACTAGCTTACTTCCTACTCAACGCATCGGCCACCACATTGGCCTTCCTCGGATGATACAAAATGGTAATATCATAATCTTTCAACAACTCTAACCACCTCCTCTGCCTCAAATTCAACTCATTTTGCTTGAACAAGTACTGAAGACTCTTATGATCTGTGAACACCTCATACGCCACGCCATACAGATAGTGCCTCCTAATCTTCAATGCGTGAACGATGGCTCTCAATTTTAAATCATGGAATAGATAGTTCTTCTCATAAATCTTCAACTGCCTTGAAGCATAGGCAATGACCTTGCCATCATGTATCAACACAGCACCAAGCCCAACATGGGAGGTATCACAATAAACTGTATAAGGCCCTGAACCTGTGGGCAAAATCAATACCAGTGCCATATTTAGAGTTATCTTGAGCCTCTAAAATCTCGCCTCACACTCGTCCGACTATCTAAACTGGGCGCCCTTCTGGGTCAACCTGGTCATTAGGGTTGCAATAGAGAACCCTTCTATGAACCCACGATAGTAGCTTGCCAATCCCAAGAATACTCTGAATCTCTGTAGCTGATGCTGGTCTAGGCAAGTTATTGACTGCCTCAATCTTCTTCGGATCAACCTAAATACCCTCTGCTGATACAATATGACCCAGGAATGCAATTGAACTCAACTAGAACTCACACTTCGAAAATTTAGTATATAGCTGACTATCCCTATAAGTCTGAAGAACTACCCAAACTTTAGACACTTATTCGTGAAGTTTGCCAAGAAAATGGAAGAATTATTTTTAGAAAAATTATCAGCTATGTCCGTTTATAAGTAGCTCATTATAAAAATTGGCTAATTGATAAAGTATTATTGATATTAGCCAATTACTTATTTGTAGCAAAAAAATCAAAATTTTACTTTATTTAGACTGAGTGTTATTAGGATAAATTGTGCACAACTTAAGGAGCTTGAATCTCAGTTTTGGGATGATTTGGTGAAGTTTTGATGTGGTTTGAATTAAAAATTCGGCAAAAACTGAACATGAAAAAATGACATGTGTATCATATTTGTATCTATTGTATATCACATCTATATTCATATATATATGTGTAGATACATGTGTGATATATGTGATACATGTGTCGCAGAAGACTTTTTGAACTCGATTTAATTACGAATTTTAATACAAAACCAATCCAAATCACTTTCAATCTTACTCAAATTTCGTATATTGACTTATCTATATATTTTCAATGAACTTCAACTATACCCATTGAAAAAAATCCTTTTTTGTGTAGAGTTTTAGAATATTTTATATATTTGTTATATTTCATCAACTTATTTGTTACATCATCCATAAAATTTTCTTTCCATCTTGTATCTAGTGTTGCTAATTACACTTAAAAATATAAAAGGTAATTTTTGCATGTGATTCTTTGAGAGAAAGAACCTTATTGTTTAGTTTTTCAATTTTTGTTGGCTAATTTTAGTAAATTTATGATTAATGATTAAAAGTTAATAAGTTGAAAATTATTTAAAACATTTGTGTAAGTTTTCCTCTTTTTTATTGCCGACACCCGGAGCCTGCTCAAATTTAAAAAGCAACTCGCGAACCTAATTCTTAAGATCACATACTGTCGCATAAAAAGAAAATGCACAGATGCATATATAGTTGGATTCTCCAATGGAGCAGACATCAATAAATGGAAGAAAGAAATCAATTTCATCGTAGAAAGATGTGAATAAATAAATTTCATGGAAGCAAGATAATATTATGAAGGGATTTTGTAAGTGTAGGTGCACAGAATTTTTATTGAAGAGAGAATGATGGGACTCCCCTTATTAACTTCTATTGATGCGGGGATGATGGGGACATTTGTAATTCCACCCATTGTGGGTGAGTTTTCTTTTTTTTTGTTTTCCTTTTGAAAGCCAATTTCCATGTATTCAGTTAAAAAAACAGATATAGAAACATCTCAACTCAAAACGGGAAATACAAGGTCCAAAACGTTGAGAAGAAACAATCATGTGTGCGCACCACGTGTTAGTTCGAACCTGCCAAATTGACACAACAAAGATGGTCTGTGGTGACATTGAACACGACTGGAGATGAACGGAGTGCAACAGTCAAACAACTGTCTTCCTTACCAAAGAAATTCACAAATAGTGGATAGTACAAAGAGGAGAAAAAGAACGAAGAAGAAGAGAGGAAGTTTTGTCTGAAGTTTACCAACGCAGGCTACAGGTCATAAACTAGACAACCCATTAAATCTTTTACCACATCATAAGACTTTACTCCAGAATAGCCTATGCAATACTCCTCTAATTGAGCTTGGGCTTCTATTGCATAGATATTCCGATGGTTATATAAAGCCATTTTTGAAAGGAACCAGTACCCTTTCATTACTAGATCGGATGGATGCGTATATCAAGAATAATATATCCAGAAAAACATGATATATGCTTTACGAAGCAAATGAAACAAGGCCAGCATTATCAATATCACTGTGTCCAAAAGAGATGTAGGTTTTTTGGGGGAAGGGAACTTGGTCTACAGATGACAGAACAATAATGCCAACTTGCAGTCAAAGTATCTTAAGAAACACTTACTATATTATACAGGCACCAAACAGTAAGATAACCCAATTTATGCAGAGTTACATGAACCAATCATAGAAGGCAAAGCTAGCTTGAATCTATCAAAGCTTAGCCATTATACCACCATCGTGGCAAGACTTTGCCACTACCCCATTTTCCTTGATATCTGAGTCAGCTGTGCTGGGAGGAACATCAACAGCTGGAGAGCAATTGAAGAACCCATGAGGCTGCATCATGAACAACATTAACCTACATTAGTTCAGTAACATAGTGACGTGAAGCTAGGATCTAAGAAGACTCATTGCAGTTTTCACAAATGATGGATATATCCTCAGAAAGAAACAGATTGCTTCAAAAGAAAAGAACTTGAGGGAGAGCCAACCAAACAAATCCAGAAGCAAGTACATAAGTTCAATAAATCTTCAATCAACACAAACTCAAGGACATATTCAGGGACAAAAGTCTTGGTCAGTGCTTGCGATGATGTTCTCGAGAAACACTCTCCAACCGTTCCCAGTCCAAATTCATAATGAAAAAGTAAATGGGACAAGAATCGGATAAAACTGAACACTTGTGAAAGGAGAATTTAAATGGGAACACAGTCCATCAGTCGTTTCAGATGCTGACCAGTCAAATGCAATTTATATTGTATGTCAGATGACATTGCCAATCAAGAAAGAAAAATGTCATAGCCCAATATTGTTGTACCTGCAGCATAAAACCAATGTGCTCCACAGGCATAACGGGCCAGTCTTCTAGGCGTGGAACATGTACAAGTCCAAAAACATACCTGGAAAATTAGAAAACATAGTCAGTACCAGTATAACCAGAAATACATAACAAAAATCTCGATAGAAATGCCGTGTCATTTCAGCAGTTTCTACCTCATGTTTAGTCCATTTTCCCATCATTAAACCCATTTTTGTGCATGTTAACAACATATTTATTTTCAGTGGTTCCTCTTTTGCAAGTCTTCTCATTGTGAAGTTCTTTCTTCAGATGATAGCCATTGAAATTACAAATGTGACACATGAGAATGGCCAAAACACAGGATAAAATATGTATATATGCAGTTTATCATATCAACTAGCATACTTTTAGCTGCCATAAGATCTTTAATCTGTATCAAGGAGGATGGACTAACCAAAGAACTATCTGTGTTTCTTCCAGGGATCGATTCTGCTTAACCCAAGTAGCCAATCCCTCACCAATACGAGGATTTTGATTAGGAAATTCTCCTCCAGGAAACATCTCGTCACCAGAGTAAGGGGTGACCCAAAGATTATGCTTTAAGAAAGCAGCTCTTCTCAAGAATTTTGCCTCTGATCCAGCTAGTGGCAGACAGTTTGTACCTGGGACTAGCTTGTAACCAGTTAACTGCCCGGTGCGATTGACTGTTCTTGTATTCCGGATCTAAATATTGAAACGGAATATGGTTCAACCATCATTTCCAAAAAGGAGGCAAAACTACTGCCATAACACACCACACGTATACAAATACAGAAGACAATGACAAATAACTTAAATTAGACAGACGATGATTTTCTGTTGGTAACAGACAAATGATGATTCTCAAGGCACAGATGATAGAACAGTAAAATACCACTAGAAAACATATGCTGACTTCACAACTACCATAACAAACTCGATAACCATCAACTGTGGGCAGATTTACAAAATGTATAACTATGTGCCATTATCTATAAATTGCAGTATTCTATGTAAACAGAATAGACAAGTTACAGCCTCCGCCTTCAGCTTTTGCTAGAAGGATAAAGGAATACAATACAAACACAAATTTCATACCATAACATTGTTTAGGCAGAGAATAGGAACTTCAGCATTTATGTAAAAGCATTACATAACCCTTTTAAGCTTGAGTTTATCCTTTGAAAGAAAAGCCTCAGCAGGAGAGAAGGAAACTTACAATCCAATGGCGAGCAGTTAGAGGACTACAATCACGCATTGCTTCCAATTCAGTTCTAAGCAATCTCTCTTCAGCATAAAACGCATTATTGTGAACATTTTTTTCTCCTGGTGGCTCAACTCTTGCATTTACTTCAACCACCTAAGTATAAGAAACCTTACTATCAGATGTCACGTGTAGGTATATGTCAAAATGAAAGAAGCACATATAGAAAGGTGCAAGATATGTATGAGCCTGTAGACAAGTGAAAAGTTAGAGATGTATACATCCATTTAAAATTAGTCAAATCACATTCTTCTGAGAATGAATTAGGCATATCACATTCTTTCATCTTTTATAAATGAAATTTTAGTTCATTCACTGATATGAAGGTACATAAGGAGGATATTATTTTGTCCACAGCAATAAAATTGAGAGTATTACTCCCTCCTTTCAATTTATGTGATCTTGTTTCCTTTTTAGTCTGTGCCAAAAAAATGACCCATTTCCATATTTGGAAATAATTTATCTTTATGCAATGAATTTATAGCCACATAAAATATATGTGCCTCATTTTGCACAAGCTCAAACGATTATCTTTTTTCTTAAATTTCGTATCCAGTCGAATAGGTTCTCATAAATTGAGACAAAGGAAATTTGCAAAATTATATTCAAAATTAAAATCAGTATCCCATACATAAATTAGTCATCAATATTTATTTTTGATAACCGTGATGTCAAGGCCGGCTTAGGCACACCTCCGACTAGTTCCACTGGATACCTGCTACCTCCCACCCACAATAGTGTGCTTGTTCCCCCCTTCTTCCTTACACTGGCAAGTCTTTGTGAAATAAATCCGATGAGAAGAAAAAAGAAGGCGTTAAGAGACCCTCTTGGCCCAACCCTAGACACTCTAAGATCCTTTTTCAAACCTGCTCCCATGACCACAATCCACCATGGCTTGGACAGATAGGAAAAATCACCTAGTGTTTTTGCCTCCGCTAAGATTTTGAACCTGAGGCTTCATGGTTCTCACCCCACTTCATTAACCACTAGGCCACACTCTTGAGTGCTTCCCAGTCATCAATATTTGAAATGGTTCAAGTGGTACGTCAATCTCAGCTGTAGGAGCACCATCCAAACATTTTCACTCTTCCAGTCCAACAAAATTTGGATGTTCCAAGAATTTTTCCAATTTTAGAGGTGTCTAACAAGAAACAGATAGCTATGGAGCAAACAAAATTTCTAGCAAGAAAGAGATGAATTGAAAATGAAACCTATGTTGAAGCTAAATTTCTTGCATCCTGAAGCAATTACAAGACGTTTGCACCCATAAAACCAGAAAGGTCCTATGATTTCCAAAATGGTACAGAATTCTTAGTAATGTTATAGGAATTGAATAATAGAGGTGGGGGAGAAGCAATCAGAAAGATCTGAAAGGAGACAAGGCAGTTGAGAAATTACAAGACGTTTGCACCCATAAAACCAGAAAGTTCCTATGCTTTCCAAAATGGTACAGAATTCTTAGTAATGTTATAGGAATTGAATAATAGAGGTGGAGGAGAAGCAATCAGAAAGATCTGGAAGGAGACAAGGCAGTTGAGAAAAACAAAAGAAAATCTTTAAGGTTATACATGCCGCCATGGCACCAAATTCTCCCTTCCCTTCAAAAAAGAAGAAGTAAAAGCCACAAAAAAAGGAAGGAAGAAATAAAAGGAAGACCAGGAAAGTCAAGTTGGAGAGGATTCCCAAGGGCTTGTGGGAAGATCAATGCAAGGGCGTACTAGTAACCATAAGCAAACATCACTTGCATCAAAGGACATACCTGGTTATGTGCTTCCCCTGGTTTGCAGTCAACAGCCATATCCATGCGAGCCACAAAGAAGTGCTGATGTACAGGTGCATACAAGCCAGGTGCAATAGTTGTCCCATATTTTCGAACTTCCCCAGGTAGAAGAGCACCTAAGCTGAGAATTCCAGTCAGCTTAACTTCAGCCTCAATTTTCCCATCCTGTGGTGAGAAATAGGAGATTCATAGTTTAATATCCAAATCTCAAAATCAATATGGACAATAACTCCACATTTTCTCCTTTTTTACCGCGTCAAAAACATGGAAATGCATGCCCAAATGATAAAGAGATAATGCTACAAATGACGCACTGCCAGCTGAATTTAGCTAGAACAAGTAAATTACACATTGGGAAGATATAATGCAACCAATGAACCAACAAGTTGACTCTTACTTAGAAAGGGTAACCCCACCTGATAAAAGTGCCAGTAAAATCCATATTCATAGTTCGCAACAGTACAGATGAAAGACACTGTTAGTCGTCGCGAACGTCGTGCTTCAGCTAAACCTGTTCTCCAATCTTGATGCTTCCATAAGATTCCATGATCCTCCTCATGCAGGCAGACACAATTTTCGATTGTGTCAACACCGCCTGTGAAATTTGTAAAATGCGCATCGAAATACTTAATATAGCCTAAGCAATCACAACCCTGCAATCAAAGAAAACATTCGCATGTGATCCCGAAGTTGATCTCACTGAATATAATAAACTGAAAATGAATTGTACAATGCCAATGACATATTTCCTGACCTTCTTTAAGGAATGTGCATTTTTACCAAGCCCATCTTCCCCTGCATCAAAAGCATTTTTCCTGTAATGTGGCTCATTTGGATCCCCATAGGGAACTACCATTTCAATGAAGCTCAGCCTATGCGCAATAGGTCTACGGCCTCTACTACCATCAACATATGCAACAGAATAGATAACCAGACCCTCCCTGGGGGTAAAACCGATACGAAAGTTCCACTGCATAGTATTATATTGGTTGTCGAAGTGATTAAATCATCCACAGAAATACAGAAAAAATGATATATCATGCTCTGTAAAAAAGTACCTTCTGCCATTCAACAAAATGCCCACTGACACGGAAGCTAGGACCTTCAGGCTGACTTATAAGAAGAGGTTTAACATCACTTCTGTCAACCCCTCCTCTTGTTTCACCAGGAGTGTAATTTCTCAATGGATCAGCTGGTGGTAATGGAACCACTTTACGATCTTCAAACTCTATCACAACCATATTCTGCATATCAACCAGTATATGAATTCCTTCAACTGGTCGAGCATAGCCATTTTCCATTGGACAGTCGCTTTCAGTTCTGCAAAATATTAGAGGTTTTCCTAGACGGCGGTTAGGTGCATCAGCCTCACTGAAGTAACCTGCACACCTGAATGACTAGGAGTGTTGTAATACGTATGTCGGAGTACAGAAAATGCAACGCATACTAGGAGATCTCATGCATGTTGTTTACAGAAAGAGGAAAAGAACAGAGAGACCAACCAGGCATCGACCATCACAAGTTCCATATCATCGAGTCCTCTCTTCTTCATTGCATCATGAAAAGGAGGGAAATCCTTCACAACAGCTTCACATTCAGCATATTCAGCAGCGTCCTACAATACAATATACATATGATAGTTCTCTTTTGGGTGCAGCAAGAAAACATGGATCTCATTATCACTAAATTTCTTCCATTTGGAGAAAAGAAGGTCACAAGTTCCTATACAAACTAGTGCAGTCATTCGTTTTGTGGCAATCAAGTCACTAGTAAACATGAGCACAGAAGTATTATATTAAAATAGCTTTTTTATGGCTTTTGATAAACAATTTGTGGAAAAGTTAATCAAAACACTGGCAATGTGACCTAGCAGCAATGCTTAGAACTTTCAGCATGATATTCAACTTATAAGTTTATCAGAGGCACCTAAGCTTAGAACTTTCAGCATGATATTCAACTTATAAGTTTATCAGAGGCACCTACCATTGGAGGCTGTATATCAGGCACAACCTTAGATGAAATGACTTTGCCCCGGTGGTGGCCTCCTCGAGTCACAGCATGAACCTCCGAGAGCTCAACAATCCATATGCTGGTCTCATTTGATTTCTTGTTATAAACAATTAGTCTAGCTTTCCTGGGAGGAAGTTTACTAGGAATTACAGGCCCACCTTTCGTTCTCGGCAACAACGATGGTTGGAAAGGAGGGAAGAAGTATGCATCAGCTAAAGCAATCATACTCTTGTCTGGTTCCACCAAAACAGCCTCAACAAAGCGCATGCTATCTCTCACCTAAACATCGAAGATAAGTGTTAATTGAACATTGATGATTGGAGAGGCATAAACAAAAAAATCTATATTGATAAAGCAAATAATGACCTCAGGAGTACTGCCAGCTGCCCTGACAGTTGCAACAGCCACGGTAATTTCAGCGGCAGTTAGGGGGTCCAAGGGGTGGTGACTTTGAGCCCTCAACAAGGTAGGCAGTCCTGTAAAATTCAGATTATAGCAATTTTCATAAATAAGCCAACAAATTTTCTCAACATTCCTTACACGCAGGCTCTTGATATAACCTTGTCATGCCAAGTTAATTACTAATAGTCCAAATATCTACACTGCACTCCAGCCAAGCCTTGGATTATTTGAAAAGTCTCAAGTCTCGATCTCTGCAATATATTATCAAAATTTTGTTCCGTACATTCTTTGGTGCTTACAGCTTACTGCTGAAGTTGTTACAGATTTAAGAAAATACTGAAAAGGCTTACAACACACTCCACTGCGAAATATAGGAGTAATTCATATGCATAAGCCAGAGTAGCCTAAGATTTTTGGCATTTCGCGGGAGAAAGTTTTCTTGGAAAAATGGCAATAATATTTGGAGGGAGGTAGCAGATAGCCCGTGGAACTAATCAAACTCCAGGGTTATCAAAACAAAAAATTAAATAAATACTCCGTAATAGTATTTGGAGAAACAAAATGTCTCAAGACACTTTGTGAACCGAGACGAGAAGTCATCTTCCAGATGCAGAACACTCAAAAAACTCTTGAGAATACACAACTCACTTTTCTAAAAGATTATCACATACTCACTTTTTCCAAAAATTGTCCAAACGAAAAGAATAATGGAAAATGAATAATATCAAGCGACTTCAAAACAAGCAGAAAATCATGTAACTCGTGTAAAGATAGTAAAGTAACGACAACTGAGATAAAAGGGAAGACAGAGAGTGGAGTATATCCCCTGGCCAGGGAACAGAGCACAAGAGTGAGATTTCTGCTTCAAGTAGATCCACAAATAATACTTAAAAAAACCGATCAAAGTCACGATTACTTTTTGTCCCGTTATCTCCAAATTTACTACATGTGAATCGGTGACCAAGAAGGATGTAAGTTTTATATGCTAAAGAAAACGTAAAAGGTTACAACAGCAACAACAAACCCAGTTACCTTACCCCTAAAATAACTAAAGGTTAAAACAACTAAAATAAGGCTCCGCATAAAGAATAAAAAATTAGCTTAAAATACCATACGTATGGTTTTCATATATTTTGATGATTTTCAGAAGCACCGAAAGGAAAAACCAGCAGGCACCTACAAAAAGCAAAAAAGGCTATACGATCCACAATCGCACCCGCAGAGCATGACGTATCACCTTTTGCATGTGTGGCACAGAGCAATAAATTAGTCAAATCAAGAAAAAAAAAGACCTTTAACGGCAGGAGGATTTGGCGGAGAAGGACGATCAATGGAGTCGATCACAGCAACAGCAGCAGCGGCAGTGGTTTTGGCGTTGGCCACCGATCTGGTGGTAGAGGAACGATAGGAAATTTCAGCTACGGCTCCGGCGGCAGTCCATTCCGGCGAAAACTGAGCGGCGGAAGCATTTCGTGAAGGGGAAGAAACCGTCGCCTTTTCCTGAGTTGAGGCCATTGCAATGGATTCGCGAGTTCACTGTAACCGCCGTAATACTTGTCACTGTAATAATAGTAGTAGTAGTCCTCTGACATACAGTACTTACAATTCTGCCGCTCCGAATCCACAATTCCACCGCCTTCGATTCCCAAAACTCAACTGATTTTTCCCTCTGCTTCTGCTTTTTGTCTCTCTGGGGAAAGCTCTAGAGTTTTAATGGAGAAGCAGGAACGGAGCAATGAAGAAGATGAAGAAACGTGAGTGGAGGAAAAATGGGGTGGCTGGGTGGTATTTATAGTCGAGTGCGCAAGGGAAGAAGGAAGAAAACTAGGCGGGGTGCTGGGGGCGGTGGGTGGGGGTATTAATGGATACGCATACCTCTGTACTATAATATAGAACAGCCGAAAAGGGAAGTGTTATGCACCAGCTCATCCTTGTTTTTGCTCGAGAAGTTTTATTTTGTTTCTTGTATAATTCATGTTAATTATTTGATTTTTTTTATTTCATAAAATTATAGATATTAATTTTATACTTCTGATCCACTAAATTCTAAATCGAAATAAAAAAATTACTTTACAGGTAAGTTATATAAGATATAAAATAAAATAAAAAAATTTAACTCTGTTTAGTTGAAGGATCAGCAAGTAATTGTTTGGTACATTATAATATTTTTTTTCTTATTTAAAATACTCGGATCTCTAATTTATGCAAGATTAAATTTTTTATTTAAATTGTTAAAGGTTATGTTTCATCATTTTCTTAAGATTTGACGGAAAAACTTTTAACTTATTCTTCGGTGTCATAAAATAAGATAAATTTACGATATCAAGTAGAAATAGAGACATTCTAACATATCTAATTCATATTTTTAAAATAGTTAATTTAGATACACACACAATACATATATATATATATACATATATATGTATATATATATATATATATATATGTATATATATATATATGTATATATATCAACATTAAAATTAAAAATGAACTCAAATTTTTTTTGTTATTCTTCTATTCTCACAGTTGCATGCACAGGCAAAATGATCCCCTCTACAATCAATAACAAGAAAAGGAAAATAAAGAAATGGTAGCGTTTGGGGAAACTTTTCTTACGCTTACCAGAATTAGTGATCAAATTTAAGGTGAAAATGTGTATTGATCAACTATGATTATTTTGGAGTCTCTTTTAAGAAAGAAAGATTTGGTGGAGTTTATACCAAAGTTGGAAGTTTTAATTTTTTGGGATCTCTATTTAAGATATTGAAAACTTAAAGACGCAATTATAGAAACGAATTATTGGTCTGAGTACAAAATTAAACATATAAATTTTGGTGTAGAGGAGTTATTTTAAGGACAGCATATAGAAAATTTGAAACATTAAAAGTAACAATTAATCAAAAGTTATCGTTAAGCCCATTTTCGGTTAAAAAAATGACAAGTGGTGTTTGAAAATCCAAAACATATTTAGAATATATAATAAATTGCTTTGAGTATATATTTAACTTTGCTATTACATGTGAAAGAAAAACAAGGACCAAGCAAGTAAATGTACATTTTAGTGTATCGGCTGACCCCTTAATTACCAGTATAGGTAATTTCTAAAACGAAAAACAAAGACCAAACGAATGTCTTTGTCTTTAGACGAAATTTTAATGTATAGGCTAAAACTCGACCACTATACAATAACAACAATAATCCAATATAATTTTACTTAGTGCGATCTGGGGAAGATAATGTGTACGCAGACCTTACCCCTACCCTAGGGTAGAGAGGCTGTTTCCAAATAGACCCACGGCATTCTTCCCTCCAAGAACTTCCCACCTTGCTCTTGGGGAGACTCGAACTCACAACTTCTTAGCTGGAAGTAAGGGTTGCTTAACACTCGACCACTATACGTAGTTCGAAAAAGAAAAACAAAGACCTACGGCTCTCACTAAGTTAAAGTCAAAAATGCTAAGTCAATTTGACCAATTTATAAGCTTAGTCAAATATTTTTAATATAAAAACAAAAAGTCTTTATATTTTAGTTAAAATCTTAATTCTATGCGGTTAGATGACAGACTTGACAGGCTCAATTTAATTTGTATTAATTTTTTACGTGGAGTATATATAGATACATATGTGAAAAAATCAATACATACCATGTATTTATTAGTTGGTGTTAATACAAAGAATGGATTATTTTATGTTAGTAATAAATTTGGAAGTTAAATTTAGGAATGATTTGGTGGGATTTTATGTTAAAATAGGACGACTGAACATTTTGCGAGTTCTATTTAAGAAATTGATAGATCAAAAATTTAAAGGGATTATAACGGCAATTTACACAAGATTTATTACATTTATTATAAAAGATAGAATTGAGACTCGTTCAGGACTTGCTTTGGGGCGGAGCACTCGTAAAATATTTTTAGGCTTATGTGTGGGGCTTAGTTTCGTGAGACTTATGTCTTACCCGTCGGAGCTTACTCCCCTACCATGCTCAACGCCTAGCATACTAGGCTCACATAATAGAACTAGTCTTAAGGTACGCGCTCTTCATGTGTATCTATATTAATAAATACACAAATTTTAAAAGTTACAAACATGTTATTATATAATGTGTTTGAATTATAAAATATATTTTAAGATTTTTTTAAATAATAAATATTATTCACATATAGTTAGCTTAACAAATGAAAGAATTTTATTTACATGCCTTATTGTTATTTTGTCTGGACTTATGTCCAAACTTATGAATAGTTAATATTTACCACTCTTTAAAGATTTATCAAATAAATAAAAATAAAAATTAAAACTTTTGGTCTCTTAAAACTTTGCGATTGAAAAGAATTGGCATTATACCTCTTAAGAATTTGATAGTGATAACATAAAGTTTTGAGTAATATTGAACTAATATTTATAAGAACAAATTTAGTAAAAAAATTATAGCTAGATGTCTTCATTTGTTAGACTGAATGAAAAAAAAAACAAATAATAACTCAGTTATAATTTGGTTGCCTTCTACAATTTTACCTTATTGCTTAATTAAGATTTATTTTTTCACCGATTTGAATCTATATTTTTACTATAATTAATTTTTCTATATTTTCTGATTTCTTTCACTGACGATATTTTTCTTATAAAAATAAAATTTATGTTTTTTAAGTGTTTTGTCAATTAAACCAAAAAATCTTAGATAATAACTTTGTAAAATAATTGAATTGGATTCATTTACTAATTAATTAATTCAACGACTTAGTTATTTGTTCTCAACATTAAAAGAAATAACTTGATTTTTCTTAATTCGAAATTGAATATTTGCTCATTCTAATTTTTAAATATTTTAGAATAATTATAATTTTTCCTATAAGAATTCGATTTAAAAATAGTACGAAAAAATATATGTTTTGAATCTTTATGTTTTTAGAATTCGTTGCGTACTTGACTCCTACATAATTTTTCTATCTCACGTTTTGCATAATAAAAAATCTTATATAAATAGTCCAATACAACTCTAATATTAGTGGGTTTTACATAAGGAAAATTTTAATAGTAAAAGTTTAGTTGATTTTAAAGTCATAAAATTAGAAAAATAATTAAATGACTTTTTTTATCTAATATAAAATTTATTTTTAAAGGATAAAATCGACGAATGATATTTCGTTTAGGACTTTTATGCTGATATGTAGATAAAGACTTTAATCCTCTAATAAGATGTACAATTGCTCCAACTATACAAAATAGTTAATATTCTGGGACGGTTCTAATTAAACTGTTAATATGTTAACGTAACATTTCAATAAATGGAGAGAGAATAAACTAAAATTAAAAAGAACAATTTGTGAAAATACTTATTTGCCTATTTTTTCGCTTTTGGTTATCAAATTAGCCGATAAGTAACAAAAATAGTCCAAAAAATATAAAACGTTATAAAATGAAAGTAGAGCAGTAAAATGTTAACAAGAAATATAAGCAACTTAATGAAATATGAACAAGAAATATAGATAGAGAGAAGGAAGAGATTTTATTCTTCAATTGTGTGTATTTTCCTATCTATTACAAGGCCTTTATATAGGCATAAAAAGTGAGGAAAATATGTCATGGAATATGTCATTGAACATACAAAATATGTCATTGCATATGTCATTAAGCATTTGAGATGAAGATTATGGAAGATTAGTAGACATCCAACATAATATGATATTTATCATAATACTCCCCCTTTGGATGTCCACAGATAATGTGCCTCGTTAAAACCTTACTAGGAAAAAACCCTATGGGAAAAAAAATTCCAGTGAAGGAAAAGAGTACACATGTATAGAAATATGCCCTTTTGTTGCCTCGTTAAAAACCTTGCAAGAAAAACCCAGTGGGACAAAACCTTTTAAGGAAAAAAGAGTGCAACGTGCATTAACTCCCCCTGAAGAGTGTATCAATTCACCTCTTTGAGCCTTCGCATCCCAATCTTGTGTACTAGCTTCTTGAAGGTTGACGTTGGTAGAGATTTTGTGAACAAATCAGCCATATTATCACTTGAACGAAACTGTTGCATATTGATATCACCATTCTTTTGAAGATCATGTGTGAAAAATAACTTTGGTGAAATATGCTTTGTTCTATCTCTTTTTATGAATCCTCCCTTCAATTGAGCTATGCATGCTGCATTGTCTTCATACAAAATCGTGGGTAGTTTGTCACATTTCAAACCACATTTGTCTTGAATATGATGTATTATAGACCTCAACCACACACACTCTCGGCTTGCTTCATGAATAGCGATTATCTCAGCATGATTAGATGAAGTAGCCACAATTGATTGCTTAGTCGATCGCCAAGATATGGCAGTGCCTCCACAGATAAACACATAACCTGTTTGAGATCGAGCCTTGTGTGGGTCAGATAAATATCCAGCATCAGCATAACCAACAAGATCAGGACTGCAATTATTGCTATAAAATAAGCCCATACCGGTAGTCCCTTTTAGATACCGCAATATATGTTTGATTCCATTCCAATGTCTCCTTGTGGGAGCAGAGCTATATCTTGCTAAGACATTAACTGAAAAAGTTATGTCAGGCCTTATAGTATTTGCAAGATACATTAGTGCGCCAATTGCACTAAGATATGGTACTTCAGGACCAAGTAGCTCTTCATTCATTTCTTGCGGTCAGAATGGATCCTTTTTCACATCAAGTGATCGAACAACCATCTGAGTACTTAAAGGATATGCTCCATCCATGTAAAACCGTTTCAATACCTTTTCTATATAGGCAGATTGATGAACAAAAATTCCGTTTGCCAAATGTTCAATTTGCAAACCAAGACATAATTTTGTCTTTCCGAGATCTTTCATCTCGAATTCCTTCTTTAAATAATCAATTGCCTTTTGGAGTTCTATGGGAGCTCCAATAAGGTTTATGTCATCGACATATACGACAAGTACAACAAATTCCGATGTTGTTTTCTTTATAAAAACACATGGGCAAATGGCATCATTTATATAGCCTTCCTTTAATAAATACTCACTAAGACGATTATACCAAATTCGTCCTGATTGCTTTAGACCATACAAAGATCTTTACAATTTGATTGAAAACATTTTCCGGGACTTTGAATTATGAGTGTTTGGCATTATGAATCCATCGGAAATTTTCATGTATATCTCATTATCAAGTGAGCCATAAAGTTAGGCGGTAACCACATCCATTAAATGCATGTCAAGCTTTTCAAGGACAGCAAAACTAATGAGATAACGGAAAGTTATAGCATCCATTACGGGTAAATATGCCTCATCATAATCGACACCAGGCCTTTGAGAAAATCCTTGTGCAACAAGGCGTGCTTTATATCTTTGTACCTCGTTTTTCTCATTTCTCTTGCGTACAAAGACCCATCTATTGCTAACAGGCTTAACACCATTAGGTGTTTGAACTATAGGCCCAAAAACATCACGTTTTGCAAGTGAATTCAATTCTGATTGGATTGCTTCTTGCCATTTTGTCCAATTAAGTCTTTGTCGACATTCTCCAACAGATTGAGGTTCAAGATCATCACTTTCTTGCATAATGCTAGATGCAACATTATCTGCAAAGACATAATCCACCAATATATCCACTCGATTAAAATTTATCTCAATATCAATTGGATTTATTGATAGTTCCTTATTTTCTTGAGTCTCTGGCTCAATGGATTCTTCATGAATCTCAGAATTTATTAACTCGTGAATTTCCTCATGAGATTCTTTCATAGTGTCATTTTGATAATTTCCTTTCATTTTTCTAGGATTTCGATCTTTGGAACCTAATGGTCTGCCACGTTTTAGGCGTGCTTTCGACTCATTAGCTATGACACTAGAAGATTGTCCAATAGGGATATCAATACGTATTTGAACATTCTCTGCGGGGATATGAGATTTTGTTATCCTTTTCAAGTCCGTAAATGCGTCTGGCATTTGATTTGCTATTCTTTGAAAATGGATAATCTTTCGCACCTCTTTTTCACAAATAGAGGTACGTGGATCAAGATGAGATAATGATGAATTTTTCCACAAAATTTCCCTTTTGGTTTCACCAACTTCTCCCCCTAATTTTGGGAAAAGTGCCTCATCGAATCGGCAGTCTGTAAATCGTGCAGTGAACAAATCTCATGTCAATGTTACGAGGTAGCGAATAGTGGAGGGCGATTCAAACCCAACATATATTCCTAACCTTCTTTGCGGACCCATTTTGGTGCGGTATGGCGGTGCTATAGGCACATATACTGCGCATCGAAAGATTCTTAAATGGGATATATTGGGTTCATGACCCAAAACCAATTGCAACGGGGAGTATTTGTGATAATTCATCGGTCTGAGACGAATTAGCATTGCTGCATGCAAAATGGCGTGACCCCATACCGAAGTGGGCAGCCTCGTTTTCATGAGTAATGGTCTTGCAATCAACTGCAGGCGTTTAATTAAAGATTCTGCAAGACCGTTTTGAGTGTGAACATGAGCTACAGAATGTTCCACTTTTATCCCAATTGATAAGAAATAATCATTAAATGCTTGGGATGAAAACTCAGCAGCATTATCCAGTCTAATAGACTTGATTGGATTATCAGGAAATTGTGCTCGTAGTCGAATTATTTGTGCCATTAGTTTTGCAAATGCAAGGTTGCGTGATGACAATAGGCACACATGAGACCATCTACAGAATGCGTCTATTAAGACCATAAAATATCTAAAGGACCCACTAGGTGGGTGAATAGGTCCACAAATATCCCCTTGGATACGTTCCAAAAACGCAGGTGACTCAGTTCCAACCTTTGTTGGTGATGGTCTAATAATTAACTTGCCTTGATAACAAGAAGTGCAAGAAAATTCATTAGTTAAAAGAATCTTTAAATTCTTTAATGGATGCCCATATGAGTTTTCTATAATTCGTCTCATCATTATTGATCAAGGATGTCCTAATCGATCATGCCAAAGTACGAAAGTATTGGAATCAGTAACCTTTTGGTTTACTGTAGAATGTGCCTCAATTGCACTAATTTTTGTCCAATACAGGCCACAAGATAAAGATGGGAACTTCTCAATAACCCTCTTTTGGCCAGAGACATTCTTTGTAATGATGAGGTATTCAAGATTATTTTCATCTATTGTCTCAATATGATATCCATTTTGACGGATATCTTTAAAACTCAACAAGTTCCTCTTGGACTTGGAGGAGAACATTGCATTCTCTATGATAAATATTGTTCCTTTAGGCAGAGTTATAGTTGCTCTTCCAGAGCCTTCAATCAATTTACTACTACCAGAAATTGTAGTAACATCTGCCTTACACATACTTAAATGAGAGAAATATTTCTTCTCTTTGAATATCGTATGTGTGGTACGTGAATCAATTAAACAAATATTTTTACAATTGGACATTGATCCAAGTTTGCTTTGTGAGATATCCATATTTGCTTCCCATGGTTTGACATACAAAAGAAATATATGAAAAATATTAGTATTTTTATAGATAAGAGAATAAAAAAATTTAAGTCTATGATTCAACATAATAGCTTCAGTGCGGTCATTATGAATCGATAATAAAAAAAATCTTTTATCATAGTTATTCTCCTTTTAATATCAAGGTATTAACAATTAGCAGTAGCATAGCCAATCTTCACAATATTTCTTTTATTACTATATTTAATGTGCTACAAATAAAGCGTAAGATGAATGTGTAATCTAAAGTTATATATTTTAAAACCATAATACAGATTATATAGCAAATTATAGCATGAAATAAGAATATATAATAAATAGAAACAACGATCACATGTGTACAAAATCCACAATTTAGTCTTTTCAACCATATTACATATTAACGAATACTTGCCTGATACTTAGGTTTACTAGCTTAAAGCAGAAAACATAAAATTTGAACCATGTCACAATAATAGATAACTTATGTAAACTATGATAATTGTTTATTCATTAACTACTATGAATAAGTAAAAATAAAAAATATCAAACTGCTCAATCTTCTTTAACCATGGATCCATCACCGATCAAGTGGTCTATTTTTCCCTCAGGGTGCTCAAAGAAGTTTGCCACATCCAAGTGGGTGATGTCAAAATTATTGTCAGAGACAAAATTGGCTTCATGGCCTTTACTCTTTAGAGATGCTTGATAAAGCTCAACCAAACGTCTTGGTACACGGCAAATTTTTGCCCAGTGCCTTTTTCCACCGAAATGATAACATATAGTTTCTGAACTATTTGCTTTTGGATTCTCATAATTCCATTTCCGCTTTTGGTGGTTATATCTCTTTGGGGGGTGATTGACACCAGGAAAATTTTTTCCTTGTCCACGGCCACAGCCATGACCCCGAACACGACCACGACCATGATTAAAGCCACAGTTTTTTCCACGCTTAGCATAATGGGAATACACCTTATCCACTTCAGGCAATGGTGTAGACCCAGTGGGTCGATTTTCGTGATTTCTCATGAGCAGGTCATTGTTTCGCTCAGCCACAAGGAGAAGAGAAATCAGCTCAGAGTACTTTTTGAAACCTTTCTCTTTGTACTGCTATTGCAGAACCATATTGGAGGCATGAAACGTTGTAAACGTTTTTTCAAGCATATCATAATCAGTTATAGTATCTCCACAGAGTTTCAATTTAGAAGTAATTCTAAACATCGCAGAATTATATTCAGAAACAGACTTAAAGTCTTGGAGCCTCAGATGAGCCCAATCATATCGTGCTTGTGGCAGAGTGACCAACTTTAAGTGGTCATATCTCTCTTTTAAGCCATTCCACAAAATAAGTAGATCTTTGACTGTGAGATATTCAATTTTCAAACCTTCATCAAGGTGATGGCGCAAGAAAATCAAGGCCTTAGCACAGTCTTGTGTGGATGCTTTATTTCTGTCTTTAATGGCGTCTCCAAGACCCATTGCATCTAAATGGATTTCAGCATCCAACACCCATGTCATGTAGTTCTTTCCCGAAATTTCAAGGGCAACAAACTTTCTTTTCATAATGTCAGACATAATTAAAACAAAATTAGGAGGAGAAAAAATACCTTAATTTTCTCAAAGAGATTCTTGAGATAGTAGAGCTTCGTGCTGATAACGTGTTATAAAATAAAAGTAAAGCAGTAAAATGTTAACAAGAAATATAAGCAACTTAATGAAATATGAACAAGAAATATAGATAGAGAGAAGGAAGATATTTTATTCTTCAATTGTGTGTATTTTCCTATCTATTACAAGGCCTTTATATAGGTATAAAAAGTGAGAAAAATATGTCATGGAATATGTCATTGAACATACAAAATATATCATTGAATATGTCATTAAGCATTTGAGATGAAGATTATGGAAGATTAGTAGACATCCAACATAATATGATATTTATCATAATATAAAACATATTTTCGTATATGTTGGAATTGCTCAAAGATAAAATTTTATTATATTTAATTATTAAGTTCAAGCATAATTTATATTATTTATAATAAAAAAAGGGTAAAGACTTGACAAATACATATACCTGATGGGGATTTGGCTAAAAATAGAATTTTATTATATTTAACTATCTAAGTTTGATACTAAATATGATTAATTATTTTTTATCAAAATGAAATGGCCAAAGACTTGGAAAAATATTCCTAAGGTACGGTTCTTAACATGGTTAAAGAAGAAAAACTTGGAAACTTTGAAGGATTTAAGAAGAACCCTAATATTTAGGATCTTGTACATGACTAAAATAAGGAAGCATTTAATAAATCAATTTTAATTGATTTCAAAGTTTAAAATTTTTAGAAAAATAATTAAATGACTATTTTGTTTAGTATGAACTCTTTTTTTAGAAGGTAAAAAAGGCGAATGACATTCGCTAAGGGCCTTCGTGCTTTTAATATAGTATAGATTTTATGCAATTGTGTGCAACTACCTTGTAAATCCTCAAATTTTTTTAATAAATTGTTGACTATTCAAAATTACTTTTTTCTTAATCATAAATCATTAAGTTGAGAGTATTATATGCCATAATTAAAATAAAAACTATTGCATGTTATCCACTAAGACTGCTATGATAGTAGATTTTGAATAAATCTTTAATTGTAAGTATTTATTTTTTATCTTTTGTTATGTCATTATTATATTAGTCAATAAAGTTTTTTTATAATTATTTTCCTAAATATTATTTTTGTCACGTTTATGAGATACAATACTTATTAATTTAATAGCTCAGTATTAGTTAGTAAAATTTTAAAAATAATTAGTTATCATGATATAGTATGGTGAATTATGTGTCACTTTATTAACTTGATGAAACTTAAAAAGAAATAATGTTAGAGAATCATATTGAAATTGTGAATTATTTTTATGTTAATTCTCTTTCAAATAGAAAACATATTAAATAAAAGAAGTATTTAAAAAAATCAAATTATAATATCAAATTTCTTTCAAGATTCATTACCCCTTAAGAGATATATATAAGATTTCGCATCAAATACATTACTTTTGATGTTTGAGTTATAACGATGTTGCAACTACTTTATATTTTATGATATATTTCATACTTCTTGTATTATTCATAGTTGAATTATTATTTGTAAATAGATTATTTGGTAAATTTTTATTATTTTAATGTAATTTTTATATTATTTTTTTATTTATACTATTTTAAAATTTTTAAAATTAATAAAATTTAAAAATTCATGAAACTTACGCACCATATGTCAGTGCTTAGTCCTCGTATCGTCAGATATAAAATGGCTCCCTCACGCCCCACATTTTAAAACGTTATTTATTACAAAATATTGCCTTCCTTCTTGGTTTGGAATGATTAGTGTCAAATAATAAAAGGTCGATTTATATAGCAATCAAAGGTGTTACTATGGATATAATTGGACAAAATATTGGATACCGTTATAAAATTTAATTTAAAGTAATAATATAAAATAAAAAGATAGACAACAACATGAAGAGAAAGAGAGAAGAGAATCTTTTTATTCCATGTATTTAAGTGTATACAATGTGATGTCCAAACTCCTTATTTATAGAATGACATTGAAGTATACAAAGAGATATCATAAACATAGTATTAACTATTGAGATCATGAGAAAAGATCATGGGGAAGTTATGGAGGTGCGGGAGTTACAACTATAATAGTGAGAAGTAGTTGGAGTTATCTACTTAATTGAGAAGAGTAGTGAGAGTAACTTGTTTAAGAGTTATAGACATCCATTACAAAATAATATTTTATAATACTCCCCCTTGGTTGTCTATAGATAATGTGCCTCATTAATATCTTACTAAGAAAAAATTCTGTAGAAAAAATCTTAGTGAAGGAAAAAGAGTACACATATCTTGTAATACGCATTATTTGTTACCTCATTATAAACCTTACAAGAAAATTTTAGTGGGATAAAATTTTAGCTAAGGAAAAAAGAGTACATCGGATATTTGCCTCCCCTGATGAAAAAATCACTTTATTCTTCGGAAACGACGAATTCCAAGCTTGTATAATAACTTCTCTAATATTGAGATCTGCAATGTCTTGTGGAGAAGTTTGTCAAATTATCACTTGAACAAATTGGTTGAAGAACTTTGGTGAATATGGTTTATTTTGTCTCCTTCGATAGCCCTTATTTTAATTGATATAACCAAACAACATTATCTTCAGTTTTATTGGAATCTTCTCTTCAAAGTCAAGTCACACGTCTGTTGTATGTTGACCCTTTGCTTTATCAGTTGCTTATCTTGGCATGACTTAAATAAGTATCAACAGTTAACTGCCTTGTAAAATTATAATATGGTAGCACTCTCACATGCAAATAGAATATTTGAAGAGCGAACTTCAGGAAAGTGTCTGCGTTTGCATAACCAATAAAATCTTGGCAATATTTGTAGAATAAATAAATCTACTTCAAGTATTCCTTTTGATATATAATACTAATTGTATTCCAATATCTCCACATTGGAATAAAATTATAGCTTGCTAGCATATTTTTATACTCATAGTTCTAGCAGATATATTAGTGTACCAATACTACCATGCATAAAAATAAATCATGTACGCCATGATCTCTCTAATCTACATATGGATCTGCTGAAGATTTATTTAATAAATTTTTTGAGAACCTTAATATGCTTCAGAACAATTTAAATCATTTAAGGATTTTCATTATATGCATATCAAATTTATTGTCAGACCAAAATCTGAAATGACTCCATTCCCCACAGGAGAACATGTCTCCTAATACCAGGATAATTACAAAAATTTTGTACCACTAGTCGTCTTTATGTCTATCGACTTGATTTTTTATTTCACTTTCAGGTATGGGGACTATCCGTCCAACTTCACATTTTTCAGGTGAAGTCAATTTCATTGCATATTTTTTATTTGGCAAATTATTTATCTGTCAAAATTTTATGACATATTTGAGCTCAAGATCCTCGTCAATATTAATAATATTGAGCGCTATATTATATTAACAATATCATCCATGATCATTTTACATCGGTTCCATCGTTACCTACTAAAGATATAACTTGTTGAGATCTCTTTGTCTCATTATTTTCAGGTACCTATTCCTCTGTCATGAGGTCTTATAAAGCGTTATGTCATGGTGCTCTTACAGAGCACTTGCCTACTTAGTATGACCATCTTTATTATTTGCTCCCTCCTTCTTCGAGGAGTTTTATTTTTGGAACCGGTTGGTCTATTACGCTTCATGCATTCCGTAGACTATGTCTATCATGAACTTTATTTTATTTGAAGCATTAACAACTGAAATATGATATTTAGCTTTTGGTCAGCAAATGCACTTGGTATTATTTTGCAAATGAATTATCACTTGAACTTCAAGTCACATAAGTTTACACTTTCTTGTATGAGAATCTAAATGTATTTATAATAATTTATTCCACGTATCACTCTTTCAGAATGTTAGGATCACCAATACATTTCGCAACCTTCTTTGGGAACCCATCTTTGTGCATTGTAGTGTCAAAATTAAATCATATAGCACATTCATATTTCAAGATAGGAATATTTGGTTCCTGACCATGAATATTTTATGATGTGGAGAATTTATCATAACTTGTTGGCTAGATGCGTACATGTGCTTTTTATTTGGGAATTTTATTTTCATAACCAATGGTTTAGCTATAATTGGAGGCATACAATTTCTGCTAAACCAACTTGGATTTAAACCAGCATTATCAAGATAAATTGTCATAATGTATATTCTAGAACTGTGCTCTAATAATTTGAGCAAACAACCTTGCAAAAACCAAAGTGCAAGTTGATAACAAACGCATATGTGACTATACAATAGATACATCTATTAAAATAGTAAACGATCCACATGACATGTGACTGGGCCCATATATATATCACCTTCTATTCGTTCGAGAAATCAAGGGATTCAATCTCAACCTTAACTGGTATATCATGAAAATAAGCAATACAAGAGAATTATTGAAGAACCTTCTATATTTTCAATATATGCTAATGTGAATTCTCAATCAATCTTTCATATCATAATTGAACCGGAATGGCCAACCTGTTATGCCAACTAATATTTGTTTCGGTAAATATCTAATTTACTATGGCATGTAATTCCATCATCATGCTTATACATATGTAGTAAAAATAGATGAAAAGGCCGGTAATATTTTATATTTATCCGGTATAATTATTGTAATATAAGGATATTCAATCTTCCTTTCATTTATAGTCTCAAATGTCAACCATTTTGGCTAATATGTTTGAAACTCAATTTTTTTTTTTGAAACTTACTATATGTCATGAACAATTTATTTATTCGGATAGTAACAAATTAGCTTTTTCGGAGCTCTTATTTGATTTTATAATACAAGACTTTTGTCTCACCATCCATATGAGAATGTCTCCTTCACGGAGAAAATCATATCATAATAGTTGTCACAATCAAAATCATCATAAGCAAAATCATTTTTTGCTTTAGTTTGTCTTTAATAACTTTTTATAAAGCATGACAATATATATTTTTTTGGCGTACCACATGTACATAACCAATAATATATTCATGTACTACGTTGTAATATTTATTATTTTTATTTCTCTCAGACCTCCCTTAGAGGTGAGTTGTGGTGTTTATACAACCATGCATAAGCGCATTCTTATGCATAATTTATATCACATATATATTTTCACATTCATTTTCAGGAATGAATTTGCATTTGCAATGCTTGTCATAAGTCGCATTCTTTCAAAGAAATGGACTATAATTATCTTAGTGTGCCTTATATTTACACACCAAATTGATACACATTTTCTTCACTTTTGAAGAATTTTTTGAGAACCCCTTATTGTTCTCTTTTGTATAATTATCATAATAATGACTATTATTATTTTGGTCCTTGGCACAACCACGTTCATTAGTCAACCATTTGTCTTCATTTAGATTATTATGCATCGCTATCACATTCACTTCGAGAATGGAGCAAATTAAGTGAAACAAACTTCATTCTTTTTCATGAAAAACACATCATTTTTCTTTGGTCATTATTATATCATCAATACGGTGCATTGGGACTCAGACCCAATGTCTTACCATATAAAGACATGTTAAGTCATAATGTGTTGGGGCTCAAACCCAATTCTTATAATCATGGTACACCGCGACTCGAACCCAATATCTTAACCTTGTGGCACGTTGGTACTTGAACCCACCGTCTTATCCTCAAAGCCAAAATGCATATACTGGGACTTGCCTTCAAACATTTAAAAATATTACATTACGTTGGCAATTATATATACCGTGTAACTCTGTTATAGTTCAAGAATATTTTCTAATATAAAACATTCAACTTAAATAAATGTTACGTCATAAATCCTTCAAGATAGATGATAAGCCATAGATATTTTATTATTTCATAAAATAATTTAACATTGCAAGTAATAATGAACCATATAGATAGATATACTTTATGTATGACTATGAATCTCCAACATGAATGAAATAAATACTTGAGTTGTAGCTATTTGGAAAATGTTGCTCAAGTATGATACGTATGCTAGTAGTAGTAATAGAACTACAATAAAAATTTGACGACTATGACCAGAAGGCATTTATATTTCCATATATTAACCCTTCTAATTGGTATGTAACCACAAAAATTGTATACTTAGGAGCATACCTTGAAATGATGAACCACTTATGACAATAAGATAATTCATAGAATATTTGTCCCACTGTCCATACGAAATCCAATATGCTTACACATCGGAAGCTACAATGTTACTTGGCTATGTAATACAAAAACAAATCAATTTTGTTGTGACACATTTCCTAAAAGTTGTGAAGGATTGTCGAAGAATCGTATGTTATAAAATAGTTCAAGACAATAATATAAAATAAAAAAATAGATAAAATATAGAGAGAAAAAAAGAAGTAAATCTATTTCTTCTATGTATTTAAATTTGTACAATATAATTTCCAAATCCTCTATTTATAAGATGATATTGAGGTATGTAAAGAGATATCATAAACGCTATGGTAATTATTAAGATGATGGGGAAAGATCATGGGGAGATTATGGACGTATGAGAGTTACTACTATAATTGTGAGAACTAGTGTAAGTTCTCTACTTAATAGAAAAATATAATGAGAGTAATTTCTTTACGAGTTATAGACATTTATTACAGAATAATATTTCATAACAGAAATATTTATAAGTTCTATCGTAGAGGGGTGATTTTAAGGAAATTATATTAAGTTTTAGGGTCCTTTTATAAATTGTGACAACTGGCGTTTGAATATCCAAAAAAGAAAAGAACATAACTTTTATTACAGTCTAGAAACATGTTTCGAAATCTCTATGAAATGTTTTAGAAAAGGTTATAAAATTATTATGAAACATAAAATCTTCAAAATCTGCAACGGATATTTTGTCGTTGTATGATGATTCAACCGTTTGATTGCATTTTACTTAGTGGGCGTTTGGGCATACAAGTTGTCAAATTTCGAAAAAAAGAAAAAAAAAAATTCAAGTAAAAATGATATTTAAAAAGATGAAGTAAGCATGGTTTTATTTGCGCGTCTCTGGAATTCTGAAATCTTCTTCTAGAAATTAGAGTTATGTTTTTGGAGTTGGGTTTTTAATTTTTGTGAGTGAGTTGAAATGAAAACTTTAATTTTTTATTTTGAGTTTTTCAAATTTTTATACATTTTTGAAATTTAACTTCAAGTGAAATTGAAAATTTCATGGCTAAACACTGAATCTGAATAAAATAATTTTTTTTAAAAGTAAAAAATTTCTTATGGCCGAACGATCTCTTTATTTTTTCTAAAGTCTATGCTAAATTGGTTTGAGATAACTTGATATGAATTGTTCTTACTACTGCAGTTTCCATTTGACAGTTTGATGAGCACAAAACACAACATAAAATTGATGCTCGTTATTTAAAGATAATATAGTGTGATTATCGTCTCCATATGGATTGAATTTTTATAATGCTCTATTAATTTCTGGTTTAATTGTTATTCAGGATGATCAAAACTTGATTGGAATGATTACGAACTACAATTAACAACTACTAAAATAAAACAATTAACAATTGACTGCAAAAAATTAGAGATTGACATAGTTGGTTTCTTCTCAACATGAGAAATAAGAGTTTTGACATGATAGGTGCAATATTATTATTATTATTATTATTATTATTATTATTATTATTATTATTATTATTATTATTATTATTATTATTATTATTATTATTATTATTATTATTTGGAATAGTAAGCTTCATTTCGTCAACAGAACAAACATTACATAAAGAAACCAGTGGCTGCTGACCAGCTATTGCTCTCGACCAATCTATAGGGATTCACTCCCGTAAGCTATATATACATCAATTCAAAAACATATAATTACTTTACTTCCTTTTCTAAGGGTAGTGATCCAGTCTTCACAAAACATCCTTCCAGTGTTTAAAGGGGGTCCCCTGTATATGTATGTGAACTGCTATCTCTTTGCATATATCAATGATAATGATTCTTCCGCCTTGGAACCTAATCTTGTTTCTTTCTCGCCATAGAAGGTATACTAACATCCCAAACAAACTGGTGGTTATTTCAGCATGTCCATTTCTCCTTTTTGCAATGATGCTAACCCATTCTACTTCACTGTTCCAGTCACAAATGGGCCTCTAGTATCCCAGCTGTTGGAAATAACGCTTTACGCTAGAGGGGGGGGGGGGGGTGAATAGCGTTTTAAAAATATTAAGCGTTTTAGTGCGGAATTTAAAAACTTTGCAGAAATTAAAACAAGTGCAGTGAAATAAACTTACACAATGATGTATCCTGGTTGGCCACAAACGTGGTTAGTCCAGTCCCCGAGAGACTCTCTCGAGATTTCCACTAAACTTGTCAAGCTTACGGGTGCTTAACAAACCGTTACAGCTGAGGACACAAGCCTCACCTAGGTGCTCGGGGATCACAATCCCAAAGACTTCAATTGCTCGGGGATACCAATCCCAAAGACTTCAATTGCTCGGGGATAACAATCCCAAAGACTTCAATTGCTCGGGGATAACAATCCCAAAGACTTCAACTGCTCGGGGATAACAATCCCAAAGACTTCAACTGCTCGGGGATAACAATCCCAAAGACTTCAACTGAGGAATCACAAGTTCCTCAACAAACGAGAATCGCAATTCTCTTACAAACACAAAACAAACTCACTTTACAAAGTACTCCTCAATGAGTAGATATGAGTAGAAATAGTACGCTCAAGATCACAACAACTTAGCTCAATAGAATGGCTCTTCAAAAAGCTTTATGGATGAATGAAAATGATGATCAATGTAAGAAAGCTTTTAGCAATGAAAATACTTAAATTGTATATGTTGTTGTTGTGAAAACACTGAGTTAAGCCTGTATTTATAGGTGAAAAACTCAGTCTTACCGTTGTCTAATTGCCAATTAAGGATTGCTGAAATTACTCAGTGACAATCGATTGTCAAGACTAAACAATCGATTGTTTGCCTATCAGATCAAAAATTCAATCCCAGATTTTACGTCAACAATCGATTACTTCAAATCAATAATCGATTATTTATAACGTTAAAAAATCCTTTCCAATTTTTGGCATAAAACATCGATTATCAGGAAATCAACAATCGATTATTTTAACAACGTTCAGAAAATCTTTTCCAGATTTTACGCAAAACATCGATTGTTAAATATCAACAATCGATTACCTGAAGGTAATTTGAAAATGTATGACAACGGTTAGTTCCAACAATCGATTATCAAATAGAACAATCGATTATAAATTAATTTCAAAACTTACTGTCTCATATATAATCGATTATCAAAAGCCATAATCGATTATTAATTAATTTCAAAACTTTCTGTCTCATATATAATCGATTATCAAAAGCCACAATCGATTATTAATTTATTTAAAAACACTGGGAGACATTTTTCTCATTCTAATCGATTACCATTAGTTCATAATCGATTTTTCTGAGTTTTGAAAGCTTTGCCTCAGTTAACAATCGATTATCAAAAGTACACAATCGATTGTTATGCAGTTTGCAAAAACCTGATGTTAACTGACTTACTCACAATCGATTATCATTAATTCACAATCGATTGTCATGCAGTCTTGGCTTAGAGATACTCGATTATCATAAGTACATAATCGATTATCTTAGCCCAGATTTTTGAGGCATGTTTGAAAAACATTTTAACAAATATAAATATGCATAGTTTAAAATCATTTGACACTTAAGTTAGATATGCATGATTTTGGAAAAATAATTTTAGTAGAGAAGCCATGTTATGAGCCAAGATTGAGGAATCAAGATCACAATTAATATTGACTCAATTATAACATTTCTAAACTTTGTCTTGAGCTTCTTGTAATGCATCCATTTTGTGCTTGTCCTTGAGCACTGCTATATATCGCTTATTGCTTTGTTTGACATTCATCAAAACCTACAAAAGAACACACGTTTAGTATATTGCATTTGAAACGTGTTTCCAACAATTTCCCCCTTTTTGATAATGGCAAACATAAGCGGGATATATGCAATAATTATTTTGATAATCCAAGACAAGAGTAAAGTATGCAATTTGATGTTCCCCCTCAATTCATGTTCCCCCTCACTTTAAGCATGAATGAAGTTGAGAGTGATATAGCATACTTCTTGATATCCCGTTTCTTCCCCCTTTTGCCATTAGCAAAAATTTACACAAGGGAAGTGTGAAATAAACACACGTTTATTTATTGGAAAATTAAGATAACATTACAAGGGTGAAACCAAACATAACTAACCAATCAAGAACAAACAGACCAAAAACAACAATTTCTCATCATAACAACAACAATTTCATCATTCATCACCCCCATCCCCTTCATCATCATTGGTAGGCGCTTGATATGGCACCATCTGAGCATAGGCATAATGCACGTGATCAAAGTAACCATGGACCTCACGGGTTAGTTGAGTAATTTGGTCAGAAATGGTCCGGAGGGTAGGTTCCTGAGGAGGATGAGCACGACGGGCTTGTCGATTTTGAGGAGGAGCGGGGGCATGGTCACCATCATGATGAAAGGAAGACTCCGAAATTTCCCAGATTTTGGTGCTCTTTTTGAGAGGACCATTAGCAATATTGACTCCGGAAGCTTCAAGAAATTTCATTATTAAGAGGGCATAGGGGAGAGGTATGTCATCTCTGGTGGCATTGAACATATGAGATAGAATAAGCTTGCACCAATTTATTTTAACACCGGTGACAATAGCATGAAGAAATTTGGCATCCTCTTGGGAAATGGTGGTGTGATTGAGTTTACGGGGTTTGAGAACACGAGTGATGAAATAGAGAATGAAACGATAATTCGGGTCCATACCCTTTATGGTGGGACGACGGGAAGAGGACTCATCATAGGCTACTCCGGCTTGGCGGAAGAGATTAGCTTCATCAATCATGACCCCGGCATCATTTATGTACTGGTAGATGTCTTCACCATCATGCGGAATGCCGGCAATGAGGTGGAGGTTATCTTCAGAAATTAGAATGGGAATGCCGTTAACATTGGTAACAAGTTCACCCTCATCATCTTTGTGAAGGTTGGAGTAAAAAGCTTCAACCAAAGAAATGTTGTAGTAGGGGTGAGTAAGGAGTAGGAAATTGAAAAGGTTGCATTCTCTTAGCATATTTGCGGCTGGAATGAATGGTGCAACAAGAGCGTTTGTTGAAAAGCGAGGAGGGAGAATAAGGCGTTAATCAAATTTGGTTAAGAAACGGGTGAGCTCTTCATTGGATTCAAAGAATAGAACCGATCCATCTTGATATGGATGGCGAGAAGAAGAAGCACCTTGTTTGGAACGAGCACGTTTTGAGTTGCGGCTTGACATTTTTTTTTTGAAAGGATGTGCTAGGATTTTTCAAAGAAAACAAGAGAATTTGATGCTTGGGAGGCTTGAGTGAGTATACAAGAGCATATGTGCAGCCTATATATAGAGAAGGAATGAATCTTACATTTATTGGAAATGATTTGAAGAGATTTGAAGTCTGAAACGGTAAAAATAAATTCACTGACCGTTCAACAATCGATTGTTTGAATGGAATAATCGATTGTCATTAATGAAAATGATCTGACACATCGATTACACGCCAGAACGGTAAGAAAATTTGAAAAAGATAGTCGATTGTCAAACTTGGTAATCGATTGTTTTTCATATTTATGACCTGTCAGGAATCGATTATGGAGTCAAAACGGTAACATAAGTTTAAAACAGATAATCGATTGTCAATATATAGTAATCGATTGTTTCACTCACAGAGAGTTTGAATTTTGGCAAATAATCGATTGGCAGAACAAATAATCGATTGTTTGGAAGGGGGATGCTGAAATGATGAGACTTAATTCTATCAGGCAATGTAAACATTTAACAAGATTTCATGGCAAAAAAATTGAATCAACAAATAATCGATTATTGATACTGATAATCGATTGTAAGCATAAATAATCGATTATGATCGATTTTTTTTTCTTGTATCAAGATAATTCATACTTTCCTCTTACCTTTTGGGGGATGCCTGCAAAATAGAATTAAACATCTCCGACGCTCAAGTCAGTAATCTATAAATGAAATAATAACTTTGAAACTCGTGTAGTCGGGTGAAAAAAAAATGAACTCTTAAGAATTTTGTCCTAGGATGTTCTTAAGAGGGTTTAGGGTACTTACCTTCCCTTCGACTTTGCCAATTACCTGATTTTGAACATCCTCCGTTCATTTTGGTCTTTTGGCTCATTCTCCAATTTACAAAGCTTTTTCCACAATTTTGCCTTTTGAATTTTTCGAAAATACTTCCGATTTAAAAAAACATAAGTCGACTTTTCCGTCTCTTCCTCCTTCTTTGTGCTTTAATTGAAGGAATTTTGAATTCGTCTCTCGTCAAGTGTTTGGAGCATCCACTACACTTGATTCCTTCAAGCACACCTGCAAAACAAATCAATGCTCTTTTGGTACCCATGCCATTTTGGGTCCTTGAGGGTTATGCATACTATAATGATATGTTTGAGTAGCATGTCTATGTCTAGTAAAGCATGCGGGAGCAATATGACCAATTCGTCTACAATAATGACATGTCACATTTGGATTATGCATGCGTAGGCTCATAGTAGCTAGAATAATGCACATTGTTTACTCTATTTTCATTTCTCCTAATTTGAACACCATAGTCATTTCTAGGTTGAACATTTCGGGATCTTCTAGCATGATCATTGTTGTGCCTAAAATATGCATCATGTCTATGGTGACGATTGCTAGGCGGAAGGTCATGTCTAGGTCTCCTAATATTTTGTCTAGCATGCATGTTTGTTTTAGGAAAGGCATTTTTGTTATTAATCCTAGGTTGAGCTCTAGGTGGTTGGGTTTTTGCATCAACCTCTTCTTCATTTATGAAGCCTATTCCATGCTTGGTTGATTTCAAGTTATCAAGCACCACATTCAAGTTTTTATGAGAGGAGTTGAATTTATCTAGTGTGCCTTTTAATCTACCTACTTCATTCTTAAGGTCTACACAAGAAGCACAATTTTTTGTAGAACTCTCGGGCTTGTCAGAACTTCTTTTCCCATAAAACTTGTTTTGTTCTAGTAGCTTCTCATTTTCCAAAGCCAATTTTTCTAATTCTTTTTCTTTTAATGAAAACTGTTTTTGAAAATCTTGTTCTTTTAGAGAAGCATTTTCTCTTAAACTAGTGACGATTTTTGTAACTTTGAGAAATTCAGCATACAATTCATCAAAGGCATTTCTCATGTCATCAAGAGTATAAAAATTTTGAGAAGAGATTTGACTTACCTCACTTTGATTTTCTTCCTGTGCCATGAGGCAGAGATTTGCCGCTTCTTCGTTTTCTTCTTCACTGGATTCGTCTCCGGAATCTCCTCCCCAAGATATGTATGCTCGTTGCTTCTTGAAGGGTTTCTTCTCCTTTTTAAGATTTGGGCAGTTTGTTTTGATATGCCCTGTTTCACCACATTCATAACATTTAACTTGCTCACCTTGCTTTTTCCCTTTGCGGTCATATTCTTTTCGCATGAATTTTTGGAACTTTTTGATGATGAGTCCAAATTCGCTATCTCCATCCTCTTCAATTGGTGATTGACTTGTGCTCGCCTTTAGAGCAATCTTTTGCCTTCTTTGTTCGTCAACAACAGGGTTAAGAATAGTGGATTCATAAGTCTTAAGATTACCTCTAAGAGCGTCTATGGTGACGTTCGTGATTCCAATTGACTCTTGAATCGCATCGGCCTTTGATCGCCATGCCGGTGTTAGGCTCCTAAGGATTTTTCGAACTAGTTCTTTGTCTGTGAACGTCTTCTTGAGTGCGTGGAGATCATTCACTATTGATGAGAACCGCTCAAACATCTCGTCTACCTTTTCGCCTTCCTTCATATGGAACAATTCGTAAGCATGAGTTAAAAAATCAATTTTAGCTTCTCTTACCTGGTCAGTCCCTTCGTAAGTGACCTCAAGCTTGTCCCACATTTCTTTCGCTGTTTTGCAGCAGGAGATTTTCCTGTAATCATTAGCATTAACAGCACAGAGTAATAAATTAATAGCTTTAAAATTATTTTGGACCATTCGATTATCCTCGGCGTTGAATTCCTCTTCTGTTTTTGGCACCCATATTCCTTCCACCTGTTTGACAGGAACCTCATTTCCTTTGGTGTACACCTTCCACAAGTAAGGGCTGTTTGATCTGACGAATATCTGCATCCTTTCTTTCCAATATGAATAATTAGTCCCGTTGAACAAAGGAGGTCTTGTGGGGCACTGTCCTTCATCAATACCTGCAAAAGAGTCTAGAGTAGAAGCCATGGAAAGATTCTCTCAAACGGTTAAGTCTTTCAGAGAGTATGGCTCTGATACCAATTGTTGGAAATAACGCTTTACGCTAGAGGGGGGGGGGGTGAATAGCGTTTTAAAAATATTAAGCGTTTTAGTGCGGAATTTAAAAACTTTGCAGAAATTAAAACAAGTGCAGTGAAATAAACTTACACAATGATGTATCCTGGTTGGCCACAAACGTGGTTAGTCCAGTCCCCGAGAGACTCTCTCGAGATTTCCACTAAACTTGTCAAGCTTACGGGTGCTTAACAAACCGTTACAGCTGAGGACACAAGCCTCACCTAGGTGCTCGGGGATCACAATCCCAAAGACTTCAATTGCTCGGGGATACCAATCCCAAAGACTTCAATTGCTCGGGGATAACAATCCCAAAGACTTCAATTGCTCGGGGATAACAATCCCAAAGACTTCAACTGCTCGGGGATAACAATCCCAAAGACTTCAACTGCTCGGGGATAACAATCCCAAAGACTTCAACTGCTCGGGGATAACAATCCCAAAGACTTTAACTGAGGAATCACAAGTTCCTCAACAAACGAGAATCGCAATTCTCTTACAAACACAAAACAAACTCACTTTACAAAGTACTCCTCAATGAGTAGATATGAGTAGAAATAGTACGCTCAAGATCACAACAACTTAGCTCAATAGAATGGCTCTTCAAAAAGCTTTATGGATGAATGAAAATGATGATCAATGTAAGAAAGCTTTTAGCAATGAAAATACTTAAATTGTATATGTTGTTGTTGTGAAAACACTGAGTTAAGCCTGTATTTATAGGTGAAAAACTCAGTCTTACCGTTGTCTAATTGCCAATTAAGGATTGCTGAAATTACTCAGTGACAATCGATTGTCAAGACTAAACAATCGATTGTTTGCCTATCAGATCAAAAATTCAATCCCAGATTTTACGTCAACAATCGATTACTTCAAATCAATAATCGATTATTTATAACGTTAAAAAATCCTTTCCAATTTTTGGCATAAAACATCGATTATCAGGAAATCAACAATCGATTATTTTAACAACGTTCAGAAAATCTTTTCCAGATTTTACGCAAAACATCGATTGTTAAATATCAACAATCGATTACCTGAAGGTAATTTGAAAATGTATGACAACGGTTAGTTCCAACAATCGATTATCAAATAGAACAATCGATTATAAATTAATTTCAAAACTTACTGTCTCATATATAATCGATTATCAAAAGCCATAATCGATTATTAATTAATTTCAAAACTTTCTGTCTCATATATAATCGATTATCAAAAGCCACAATCGATTATTAATTTATTTAAAAACACTGGGAGACATTTTTCTCATTCTA
Organism: Nicotiana benthamiana; assembly: GCA_034376525.1. Lineage (NCBI taxonomy): Eukaryota > Viridiplantae > Streptophyta > Magnoliopsida > Solanales > Solanaceae > Nicotiana > Nicotiana benthamiana. The sequence continues at coordinate 74,875,729 of CM067330.1, forward strand.
ATCGATTACCATTAGTTCATAATCGATTTTTCTGAGTTTTGAAAGCTTTGCCTCAGTTAACAATCGATTATCAAAAGTACACAATCGATTGTTATGCAGTTTGCAAAAACCTGATGTTAACTGACTTACTCACAATCGATTATCATTAATTCACAATCGATTGTCATGCAGTCTTGGCTTAGAGATACTCGATTATCATAAGTACATAATCGATTATCTTAGCCCAGATTTTTGAGGCATGTTTGAAAAACATTTTAACAAATATAAATATGCATAGTTTAAAATCATTTGACACTTAAGTTAGATATGCATGATTTTGGAAAAATAATTTTAGTAGAGAAGCCATGTTATGAGCCAAGATTGAGGAATCAAGATCACAATTAATATTGACTCAATTATAACATTTCTAAACTTTGTCTTGAGCTTCTTGTAATGCATCCATTTTGTGCTTGTCCTTGAGCACTGCTATATATCGCTTATTGCTTTGTTTGACATTCATCAAAACCTACAAAAGAACACACGTTTAGTATATTGCATTTGAAACGTGTTTCCAACACCAGCCATATTAGCAGTCTATTCCAAGCTCCCAAGAAGTCGGGCAAGCAAAAAATAGATGGTCAAAAGATATTCTGGATATGATATTGTTATATTTCACTCTTGAGATTCTATTGATTCTCATGAATTCAATAACTGATTATCTTATACTTCCGGTTCAGACTCCTCTCTTGATTAAATCTAAATCTTTCAAATAAATTAATTGAGGTACGGTGAAACTTGCAAGAATCTATTGGTAGGACTACTCTAAGAGAAACTTCTCGCAAATATTTCTCAATCTTAATTTAAACAGTAACTTTAAAAGCTCTCTCGATTACTTCAAAGAATCACCAAAATATACTAAGGCATACGCTGCAATGATATTCAATAAGATATTGCTCTTTCGATTAAACACTATAATGATAAAATTACAACTATATTAAATCTCCTTCACTAAATTCAAGCAATCAAACAATAATCAAATCCATAGATAACAATCAAGTCACTAAATCATGTCAAACCTTAAGGTAAACTACTCCATAGATATAAAGAAAGTCATCACAAATATAATTAAAGAATAAGAAAACATCAATATAACGTCACAATAAAAATTTCCATATTAAACTGATGAAAGGATGATGAAATCATGTGTCTTGTAGCCTTCAATGCTCTCTCAGAATTTTCATGGTCAAAAAGTCCTTTAAAATTTGTGTTTTTGATTTATTTATACCATGTAGGAATGTCCCCGAACAAAACTTTCTTTTCCATGTCAAAGTGAGAAAAGTTGAGGGGAGAAAATATACTACCGCGATGCACCGAACAACACACAATGCGCTACATCAGTGGAAAAGTACAAAGGCTTATTTTTTCCACTATGTAGGAATTTTGCACTAGCTCCCCGCTGCGCATGGCGCGGTGCGGTAGTGCATTTTCCTCAGAGTAATTTTTTCTCACTTTTTGATATTCAAACTTGGTCCTCGAACCCCGAACGTGATCCTCCCTTAATTTTTTGAGGTTTTGCTCTGACTTCAAAGCTTCAATATATTCAAATTAGCTCCAAATTATCTTAATAGCTCGAAACTATATTCTGCAAAACAGAAAATACTTAATAAGCGCAAATCACCATTAGTTAAGTTCAATCACAAGTAAAACACAACGATTAAAGTTCAAACTATGACTAAAATATGAGTTTCTAGCCTTCCATCTAATTCAATTAGTGTCATAGTCATGGGGCGTATTTCTTTAGGAGTAAATTCATTTTATTCTATAAAAGTTTGAATTAAAGAATAGGGAACAAAATCCAAATATGCCTTTACAAAATATCTTAATTTTACTTGTTTAACATATTTTGAAACAAATTATCTCATATTTGTTTGTCAAAAGGTGTTAAGCTTTTTGTTAAACGAATTATAAGGAAATAGAGAGAGAATACTAGTTAAATATAATAAATTCTAGATCTAAGATTGAAGGGGATCAGTGGGATGAGACCGTGCTAAAAAAGAATAAATACCAAGTATATCTTCAATGATTGTCAATGAATATAGTAATAAAAGCATGCAATAAATGTAGATAATAATAAGTATAATAAGAAGGAATTTATCACTCAAATATTAGATGACTTGGGTGACTCTTGTTCCCGACAGTAACGTGGAATAATGAAAGGTACTGATCGATAAAGAATATTTGGATCTTGTAAACAAAGATTAAACAATGTGTGCTTGAACAGGATAGTAAGTGAACAAGACAAACTTTTTTATATTCTTTATAGTCAACCATTTACAATGTGCTCTTATCAAAAAGTCAAGATCCTCTTTTTATTCTTTATTTCTTCCTATTTATAAGGTATCCCCAAGAAACCCTAAAAAGTACGCCATAAAAGAATATCCAACGGAATATTCCTTATATGTATTGCTAAACTATCCTACTGTTGCTTCTTTCCTCCCTTTCTCGAAAATAGTCCTTCCTAAGACGACTCCTCGCTATTGTGCCATGGTCGGCTCCATCCTCGACCATGTTAATTTACAATTATCAATCCGCCCAAATTTAGAGCAATATAGTTAGTCCTTCTGCTTGTGGAGGTCGGGTCTTGCACATTTTCATGTCCGGATCCGGCCTACGACATTTGAGAAAAAATTTGATCGTGTTGATTGAATCGAATCGATTGAGGTCGAAAAAATAACGTGGCCAGTGGGGCTGCAGTTGGCGTAGGGTGACGTTATCACCATGCGCGTCATCACTGCACATTTTCCCCATGCAGTGTTCGTGCTCTTGTCGCTTCGATTTTAGTGCCATTGACGGTCATTTTCTTTGATTCTGGTGCCACCCAACCTATAAATAGATGTCGGGGGGGGGGGGGGTTCATTTTCGAAAATTCTCATCATTTCTCATTTTGCATGTGTATTGTTTTCTTTGATCTTCTTCTTCAATATCCGCTTTCACTCTTTCACAGCCTCTCCAATTCTAGTCCCTGACTTCTTACCCAGTTGGTATCTTCTTCTTCAGATTTTGTTACATTCGTTTCACTACAAAAATATGTCAACATCCCCTCATATTCACGACGAAGTTTCTGATGCCACTCCTTTATCAGTGGCCCTTCCTCCCGGTGATGAGGAATTCATGGTTGAAGAGGAGGAAAGCTTCTCCACCGTGGAGGAGGTGTTTCCCAAGAACCCTTTGGTTAGACATGACTTTCCAAAGGAGTAGGGCCGATCAAAACCAAACCAAAACCGTTAACCGAACCGTACCGATGGCTTATCGACTTATTAGTATTGGATTTTCGGGGTAGTAGATGGTGAATGGATCGAGATTTCATGATTAATGGCTTAACAGTTTGGGGGCGGATTACTCAATTTTCTTATCGGGTAAACCGTTAAATTTTTTTACATTTATACCTTTACCCCTATGTATATAAAGTGCAATTAAAACCTAAATGGCTAAAACCCTTCTAATTCTTAATAGAATTATCGTCTATTCGTAGCTAATATAGACATGAGGAGATTTTTAGACCCATATTTGATGAGGTTATCGTTGCTAGTTTGCTGTCATATATGGCTATAGTGAATGGTAAGTTGAACACTTTTTTCGGGAAAATTATTACTTTTTGTATATAATATATTAAATCATAAATATTCTCAGTAAAATTAATTCTAGCTATGTCACATCACTTAAGTTTGTCTTCATCTAATATTGTATAAAAATAACAAGTGAAAGATAATTTCCTTAACATTAGAAGTACTTTACATTATATAGTATATAAATTTGTCACAAACCGAAGGATTTTTCGTAAACTTTGGACATATTATTTTAGTACGTAGAGAAGTTTATTCTATTACGACTGTCCAATACGTACTGAAGCTGTGGTCTCTTCTTTCTATCTTGTTTCTCTGTGTATGCTAGGGATAGACCTATTTGACTTTGCTGAGTTGTTCTTCATTAAACTTATTCAACATTGCTTGGGTAGCTATACAACTAACAACGACAGCTTGAACTATGTATTGACTATTTGGTATTGATTGTTCAAAAAAATTTTATTTGATTTAGCCGATAAACTGTCCTATAAATCTGATACTAATCCGTCCGTTATCTTATTGGATGTCCAGCGAATTACAATATTTATAATTTGATAACTGATATGTCAAACAGGTAAGTGAGATAATCCGCCCGATCTGCCTGATAAGCACCCCCTACAAAGGAGCCCGCTCCTGCTCCTACTCAGAAGCTTTATGAGACGGGACCGCGTCAAATAGATGACCTCCAGTCTAAAGACCGCATTCCTCCTCACGTAGAAATTGTTCCGGTTGGGCGCAACATCGTAAAGGTTCACCGACTCGGATATTGTGATTTCTAAATCTATCTTCACTTAATCGGTTATTCTCTCCCTGTCCCCCCATTAGTGGAGGAATTTTGTTGATTTTACAATGTATGCCCGGCACAACTCTCCCCTTATTTATACGAGGTTTTTCTGATGATGGCGAAATATGCAGAGTTGGCCCGTTGTGAGGTCAACATTCACCACTTATTACATCTATTTTTGCCTAAATTTTATGGAGGTGCATTGATATACTTGCGGCACCGTGGGATCAAAGGGTTGGTGGCTGGGTCATGATAAGACAAACCGACGATCTAGTATAAGTACTTCTTCGTCAAGATCGAGTACTTGGTGGCGAATCCCACTGGGTTTCCCAAACAATGGAACTATAATCGTAAGTATCTCGTTGTATGCTCGTTATTTACTTGCATTGTTTCATTTTTTACTCACTCACGGCTTCCTTGTTTCTCAGTTGAAAGGCGTGCACGTTCTCCCCTCTTCGATGTTGAAGATTGGGTGGCTCACATGCTACCCCACACAGTGGAAATTCACGATTGGGCATGTCGTTGGGCATGTCTGGAATAACCCTGTGGGTGAGTGCTTTTCCATGTTAGGTTAGGTTTGTTTCGTACGTGCAATATGCTTATATGGACTTCCCTTTGTTGTTTTGCATCCGATTCTTATCATGGGGATCGAGTGTGACAGGCGGAGGAGCGGATGACAGCCATCTTTAAGAAGATGATTTCCAAGTACAAGGAGTATTGTACTAAGCACTGAATGCTAGCCGACTTCCTTATCTAGGATGTCGAATTTTAGTCACTTCGTGATGGGCGCAAATAAAAAGACGATAAGCTGACGAAGAAAGATGAAGAGCTAAGAGGGAGGGACAATGAGCATATGAGGTCTATCAGTAGGTTCAACGAGCTTGAGGTAGCGCTAAAGACCAAAGAGGACGAGCTCCAGATGAGTAAGGGGGTGATGGTTGAGAAAGTTGACCTTCAGATGCATGTGGTATCCTTAATGGCTGAACTCGGCTAGACGGAGGTAAGGACCATCAATTTTAAGGGTGAGATAAGTGCCAAGATTGAAGAATTGAGCCGTGCCGAGAAAGGCAGAATGGTCGCATGGCTGAAGCGACAGCCCTAGAAGATGCCCTCCATGTTTGCAGGTCTGAGCGGGCTAATGAGGTGGAGACATCGACGCTTAAGGTGGCGAGGTTGGAAGAATGAATCTAGGGTTTGGAGGTGGAGTTGTCCGGGTTAAAGAAGCAAGTCATTATCTTGAGGGCTAAGGAGATTCAACGGTAGTCAACACAGTCTACATCTCATAATTCTGCCAATCATAGTGTGTCGTGGGAGTTCTATGAGATGTGGATCCATGCCGAGGCTCAACATGACGTGTATAATTCTTTGAAGGCTACCGGGGAAGTTTCCAAAGCAGAGCTTGGGGGCGTCCATGTCAAAGCACATGCAACCCATGAAGCTTGTGGTTACGACCCTGGTATGCTGGGCGGGGATGAGGATGACGCCGCCGCAGATAGGCTTGCCTCTGATCCTTTGTATGATGATGAATACGCCAATGGGGATGATGTGGTGTGAAGCTATTGTAATTTGTTTTTTTTTCTTTGCTATTTTTGTGAGTCCGTCCTCGAGCCCTATGTAAAAAGTAGTGTATTCGGATAATTGAAATGGAACAATCCCTTTTTGCTATGTATTTCAGGATTCTCGTTATCTTTTTCCTATTCCTTTTTTGCTATGTGTGGAAGCCCCTAATTTTTTGGTTGTTTGTATACGTTTGGTATTGGTTGAACCGAACATAGACTAACTTGAGGTTGATTATTAATTAGATCGGATGAAATCGAGGTTTGATGAAAATCAAATAATTCAAGTGATGTCGATGTAAAGTAATTCGAGCGAGGTTGGATGTAAAATGTAAAGTGACTTGGTGGAGTTGTGCAAAGATGTTGCTTTCTTTCATTCATTAGAGAATATTAGATGTTTCGGTTTGTTCCATATATATTGGAGATGTTCCAGTGTACCTAGTCCCTTCATTATTCATCCTGGAGAAGTAGTCGGCAGGAGAGACAATGAATTATACTTGAACTTCGAGACATCCCCTTAGTCGCCTCATTAAAAACCTCCTTGAGGAAACCCAATTGGGAAAAAAACCAGGAAAGGGAAAAATAGTATGACTTGGAGGGCATCCATTTTTAGAAGTTGAAATATTTGAGGTGTGCGACGTTCCAATTGTTTTGTAGTAGTTTTCCCTCCATTGTTTCTAGTTGGAATGATCATTTGATTGCTTCTGCCGTGATTTTGTATGGCCTGTCCCAATTGGTTCCTAGTTTACCTTCTCTTGAATCTTTTCACGCATGTGTTTTGGCCTTGAGTACATAGTCTCCCACTTTGAGTGGTTGCACTTTGGCCTTTTTGTTGTAGTACCATTATACTTTCTATTTTTGGGCTATCATTCTTATGTAAGCCATGTTTCTTCGATCCTCTACTTCATCGAGGTCGTGTTTCTTGTTCTCGTCTTTGCTTGGTCCGGTTTCATTGGAGTATCTCAAACTAGCTTCCCCGACCTCGACTGGTATCGTGGCGTCAGTCCCATAGACTAGTCAATATGGCATTTGGTATGCTTATTTTTGGAGTGGTGCGGTATGCCTACAGTACTTCTAGTAGTAATTCTGCCCATAGTCCTTGGTGTCCTCAAGCTTTTTCTTCATGATATTTAGTATCGTTTTGTTGGAGGATTCGGCTTGGCTGTTACCGGCAGAGTGATATGGCGTGGAGAGTATTTGCTTGATGTGCCATTTTTCGATAAATTCGACGGTGTTTTTTCCGGTGAATTGGGGTCCGTTATCACAATTGATTTCTTTGGGAATGCCTAAGCGGCATACGATGTTTCTCCATATGAACGTGATAAATTTCCTGTTCGCATATTGGGAGAATGCACCCGCTATTACCCACTTGGAAAAATAGTTAGTTAAAACTAAAAAGATTCGTATATTACCTCGCCAAGATAGAAGGGGTCCGACAATGTCCATTCCTCATTTGATGAATGACCATGGAGATGAAACCGAGTGGAGGTGTCAGCTTGATTGGTGTATCATAGGATATGAGCGTATTTCTGGCACTGCAAACACTTCTTGATGTATTCAGTGACTTCTTTCTTCATTGTGGGCCAATAATAACCGGTTCGAATGTGGCATATGATGAGGGCTCAGTTGCCGGTATGGGAACCGCAGTGGCCTTTGTGTACTTCCTCGATGACACATCTTGTTTGATTTGCCTTAGGAATTTTGTTAAGGGGCCTCCAAATGTCCTTTTGTGTAGGTCGTGCTTTATGATATTGTACGTAGCTTCCTCCATTCGAAGCTTTTTGGATTCTTTTTTGTCTCATAGGAGTACTCCCTCCTACAAATATGTTATAATACGGTTAACTAGTCCCAACTCCAATTTACAGAGTGTATCTCAATTTGGTCTATTGATTAGAGGATGATGGTGTCCATGTTTTCTCTTGTAATGTTTTTGGTGGATGCTGCTAACTTGGTGAGAATATTTGCCTCGATGTGTTATGCTCTAGATATCTGTTTTGAGTCGACATTCGTCTAATTCTGGTAGCAGATTATGAATTTCTGCCTAGTACTTTTATAGCCTCTGCTATTTGATTTGGAAAGTATCTGTGACTTGGTTGACAACGAGTTGTGAGTCGCATATGAGGATGACTCGTTATGCTCCATATTTGAGAGCTAGCTTTAGTCTTGTAATGACGACCTCGTACTTGGCCTCATTGTTAGTCATATCGAGGCACCGTATGGTTTGGTGGATGACTTTTCCTATTGGACCTCGAGTATGAATCCTAGTCCTGATCTTGACGCGTTGGATGTGCCATTGGTGTATAGGACCCATAGGTCGGGTAGCCTGGGGAGGTAGGAGAAGTTTCCTGATCGACCTCCGGTATTATTTGGACACTGAAGTCAGCAAGTACCTATAATTTTATTGATGTTTGCAATTGATTTGTTATATCGTGCTTGCTTAATTCTATGGCCCACTTGGCCAATCTCCCTGACAGCTCGGTTTTATGTATGATGCTCCATGGGGGGTCGTCACCACCAATATGGGGTGGTATTGAAAATATGGTCTAAGCTTTCGTGAAGCTACAACCAATGGCAAGGCCAATATTTTGAGGTGGGCGTACCTCGTTTCAACGTCGACAAGGGTTTTTCCAATGTAGTAGAATGTAGATTGTGTACCTTTGTTTTCACGGACCAATATTACGCTTAACGCGACCTTTGATATGGCCAAGTATATCTGAAGATGTTTGACGGTTCTGCTTTGGCAAGTGGCTGGGGAGAGGAAAAGTATGCCTTTAGTTCTCTTAGGTCCTCGATGCACTCTAAATTCCACTGGAGCCCGTTATCGTTTTTGAGCACGTTGAAGAATTTGTGGCATCTGTCGAAGGACCGTGAGATGAAACTTGACAACGCAGCTATACGGCATGTCATTTATTGTAACTACTTCTTGTTGGTCAATACTTCAGGTATTCCCTCGATGGCTTTGATGTGGTCGGGATTGACCTGATGCCTCTTTGTGATACCAGAAAACTGAGGAGCTTTCCCAAGTTACACCGGAAGCGCACTTCTCGGGGTTTAGTTTCTTATTGTGTTGCCTTTGTATACTAAAGGCTTCCTTCAGGTGGTCGATGTGATCTTCTTTCCTTTTTGATTGACCAACATGTCGACTATGTACACTTCCATTGTTCTGCCAAGTTAGTCCTTGAACATCTTGGTGACCAGCCTTTTGTAAGTTGCCCATGCATTCTTTAACCCGAGTGGAATGACTCATTAATAGTGCGTTACTTGATGGGTAATGAAAGTAATCTTTTCCTGGTCCTCCTCTTCCATGAAGATTTGGTTGTAACCTGAGTAGGAATCTATAAAGCTCACTTGTGCCCTGCTGTTGCATTGATGAGTTGATCGATGTGAGGCAATGGAAAGGAGTCTTTCGAGCATCCCTTGTTTAGGTTCGTGAAATCCACGCACATCCGCCACATTTTGTTTTTCTTTTTCACCATGACTACGTTGGCGACCCATTAGGGGTATTTCAATTCTCGGATGGAGTCGTTAGCGAGTAGTTTATCCACTTCGTCACTGAAGACTTCGTTTATTACATCGTTAAATTTTGTTCTTACTTGTCGTACTGGAGGGTGGAGTGGTACGACGTTCAACTTGTGTGTGACAACGTCTTTCGAGATTCTTGGAATATCTACGTAGGAAAAAGCAAACAGATCGGCGTAGTCAATTAAGAACTTATGAAATTTACCTGGCTCTGAGAGTTTATGGCCTATGTAAGCCCTTTGCTGTTGTTGCTATTGTCTAGTTGGATGGGGTCGAGGTCTTCTACCACTGACCCTACGGCTTTTGCGATGCCAGGGTCCTTGATAATATCTTTTTGTTCGTTGAGTTGGAACCCCGACATTGGTAACTGTTATGCTTCTAAGTATGTTCCTTTTATTTGTTGAATGTATGTACAGTCTTGGGCAATGCGATAACATTCTTGGGCTATGCGTTGTTCTCTCGGATGCTTAATATCCCCCACAGAGTAGGGAACTTGATTACTTGATACAAGATGGATGGGATGGCTCTCATAGCGTGTATCCATGGTCTTCCTATAATGGTGTTGTAAGTTGTCTCCTGGTTCATGATATGGAACGTTGTTTCTAGGGTGACGCCCCCAGCTAGAATAGGCAGCGTTATTTCTCCTAAGGTTCGCTCGACTGCATTGATAAAACCTGTTAGTGTTATGCAGTGTGGTACTATATTGTCCTCGAGTCGCATTTGTGCGAGGACTTGAGGGTGAATAATATATGTGCCGTTTACGTCGTCTACCATTATTCTTTTATACATTAGTATCTGAAATACGTAAAGTGATGACAAGTTCATCGAGATGAGGAAAGGTCAAACCGTTGGTATCTGACTTATGAAAGATGATACTATCTTCGAGTTCATCATACCGTTCATAGATGGTCGACCGCTTCAATTTATATGGTAGTAAATTTACATGGTTGATGGCTACTTCGTCACCCCTCCGATGATCATTTCGATGGTGCGAGCGAGGGAGGGTGGATTTGGAGGGCCTTGGTGTTGTTCTCGTCCGCAACCGAAGTTGGTTCTTTCCGGGTCGCTCATTAGCTCCCTTAGGTTCCCTTGGTGGAACATGTTCACTACTTCTTGCCGTACGGCTATTCACTCCTCCATTTTGTGACCCTGTTCCTCATAAAATTCATAGAGAGCATTTGACTTTCAGGTACTTGGGCCTGACTTCATCTTTTGCAGCCAGTTCACCTTCGAGCCAAGTCTCTCTAGTGCGTACACTAGGGGAAACACAAAACTTGTGAGCAGATAAGAGTGGAGGCATACATATTTTATTTCACGGAGTCCTTGTATGTAGCCTTGTAGGTCTATCCGCATTGCAAGGGAATGGTAGTGTGGTTGTCCTAACATAAGGTTGATGCCTGTCTTAGTTGAGGCGTGATCCTGACTGGTCTCTTTCATCGTAGTTACGACGGTCTTTCCTCGTCTCTATTTGGACTGATGTTAACCGTTGGGTTGGACAGTTAAGGTCATCCTCGTCTGCTCTCACCTCGGCATAGTAGGCATTGTAAATTTCTTCCCAAGTGGTGGGAGGGTATTTCATGAGCCTGCTTAATAATTTTCTGGTCGGGCTCGATCTACTCCTGTTCAACCCATTTTCGAAAGCTGCCATCCAAGCTAGCGAGGCTCAAAAATTAAAGTAGAGAATGGAACGATAAGGAAATAACAGGGCTCGATCAGCAGGTAACCTTAGGGGTTCATTTGGAGGTGTGGGATCAGCGGTGCACAGAGGATCATCAGGGCCATCCTAGTCTTATGCTTAGTCTTCAGCTAGTGCTCTGCCATTAGGACACAGTTAGCAGCAGAGGAGTTGCTTTAGGCCCAGCCAGGATAGCAGGCCGATTGGGAGGGAGGCCCCAGCAGCAGCCGAGGGCCCCATGCCCTGAATATTGGAGAGTACATTCAGGAGTCTGCTACCTATATATGCAGTATGCTACCGATGCGGGTTGAGAAGCCATATTCAGTAGGACTGTGGCATGTCCCGCCAGGGAGAGGGCAGGGGTGTAGCTCAGTCATCCAGTACTACAACTGCCACATCTTTCGCACATCCTCCAGCTTGAGGCTCTCTAGCACCCACTGGGTAGGGTGCAGCTAGGGGTGGTGCACACGGTTTAGGGGGACCCAGCCGGTTTTATGCTATGAGTGGTCTTCAGAGTGTAGAGGCCTCCCTAGATGTAATCACAGGTATATTGACTATTCAATCTCATGATGTATATACCCTTATTGATCTTGGGTCTTCCTTGTCCGGTGTTGCTTTAAACTTGGGATAGAATCGAAACAGCTTCATGAGATGTTCTCTGTATCTACTCTGATCGGCGAGTCTATTACAGCCTCTTTGGTATATAAGGGTTGTATAGTCCCAGTGCGTGGCCGGGATACTATGGCCGACCTTATTGAATTGGTGATGATCGATTTTGATGTAATAATGAGAATGGATTGGCTTTATTCATGCTTTGCCAAACTTGATTGCTGAACTAGGGTCATGAGGCTCGAATTCCCTAACGAGCCAGCTATTGAGTTGGAAGAGAATAATGTCATGCTGAAGGGTAGGTTTATTTCTTACCTTAAGGCCTCAAAGATGATCAGGAAAGGGTGCATTTACCATTTGGTCCGAGTTACTGACACTACAGCTGAGGTGCCTACCTCGAATCCATGAGAATTGTGAATGAATTTCCCGATGTGTTTCCGGATGAGCTCCCTAGGATCCCTCTAGATAGGGAGATTGATTTTGGAATTGGGGTTATGTCGGGCACTCAACATATATCTATTCCACCTTATAGAATGACATTGACAGAACTGAAGAAGCTGAAGGAACAACTGAAGGATTTTTTGGAGAAGAGTTTCATTCTACCGAGTGTGTTGCACTGGGGCACTCCAGTTCTCTTTGTCAGAAAGAAGGATAGGTAGTTGTGAATGTGTATTGACTACCAACAACTCAATAATGTCACAATAATAAATAAGCACCCATTGCCAAGGATAGATAACTTTTCTAATCCATTGTGAGGTGCTTCATGTTTCTCAAAAACTGACTTACAATCCGGATATCACCAATTGAAGATAAGGGAGCGGGATGTGCCAAAAATAGTTTTCAAAACTCAGTATGGGCACTTTGAATTTTTTGTGATGTCTTTCGGGCTAACAAATGCCCCAGCGGCATTCATGGATCTTATGAATCGCGTCTTTAAGCTTTTTCTAGACTCCATTGTGATCGTGCTCATCGACAATATTCAAGTGTGTATTCCCCAAGTCAGGAGGACCATGTTAGCCATATCAGGGTAGTCCTGCAGACTCTCCAGCAACACCAGCTATATGCAAAGTTTTCAAAATGTGAATTTTGGCTTGAATCTGTCGTGTTTTTGGGTCACCTCATCTTTCGAGAAGAAATTATGGTTGATCCCCAAAGGATTACAGCAGTGAAGTGTTGGCCCCAACCTACCACTCCAACAAAGATTCACAGTTTCTTAGGTTTGGCTGGTTATTATAGACAATTTGTGGAGGGATTTTCTACTCTTGCCTCTCCCTTGACTATATTGACCCAGAAAGCAACTATGTTCCAGTGGTCTGATGCTTGTGAAAGGAGTTTCCAGGAATTGAAATCAAGATTGATTACAACACCGGTATTAACCCTGCCAGAGGGTACAAAGGGGTTTGTGGTGTATTGTGATGCTTCAAGGATCGGGCTTGGGTGTGTATTAATGCTGCATGACAAGGTTATAGCCTACGCTTCAAGGCAACTCAAGAATCATGAAAAAAACTATCCGACTCATGACTTAGAGCTGGCGCCAGTGGTGTTCGCTATAAAGATTTGGCGTCATTATCTGTATGGGTTCCACGTGGATGTCTTCATGGACCACAAGAGCTTTCAATATATTTTTAAGCAAAAAGAGCTGAATCTGAGGCAGATGAGGTGGCTAGAGACACTCAAGGACTATGACATTGATATTCTCTATCACCCAGGAAAGGCTAACGTTGTGTCCGATGCTCTTAGCCGAAAATCTACGGGGAGTTTGGCTCGTTTGAGGGAGGACCAGAGGCCGTTATCCCAATAGGTTCATCACTTGGCTAGTTTAGGAGTTCGTCTTGCAGACTCTGATGATGGAGGGGCAGTTGTGCAAAATAGGGCTGAATCGTCGCTTGCGGCAGAGGTGAAAGAAAAGCAATTCAACGACCCATTGTTGGCACATTTGAAAGAAGGGATTCATGAACACAAGACCACAGCTTTTTCCCTGATCTGGGAGGATGATATCCTGCGATGCTAAGGCTACCTATGTGTTCCGAATGATGACGGTCTTTGGGAAAGAATCATGGCAGAAGCTCACACTTCAAGGTATTTTATGCATCCCCGATCTACGAAAATGTATCATGATATCAAGGAAGTCTATTGGTGGAATAACATAAAAAAGGGATGTGGCGGACTTTGTGGCTAGATGTCCGAATTGTGAATAGGTAAATGTCGAACATCAAAGGCCCGGAGGATTGGCTCAAAGCATAGAAATTCCAATATGTAAATGGGAGATGATCAATATGGATTTTGTTGTAGGGTTTCCCCGCACTCCACGCAAGTTTGATTCAATTTGGGTGATCGTTGACCGACTCACAAAATCAACATACTTCTTGCCAGTCTAATCTACTAACAGAGTAGAACAATATGCTCAGTTTTATATCAAGGAAATAGCCAGATTGCATGGTACTTTATTCTCAATCATTTCAGATCGTGGGGCTCATTTCACGACCAACTTTTGGAAGAAATTTCAGCAGCGTTTGGGCACGTGGGTAAATCTTAACACAAATTTTCACCCTCAGACTGACGGGCAAGCCGAGCGTAGCATTCAAATGCTTGAAGTCATATTGCGTTCTTGCATCCTTGACTTCAAAGGGCACTTGGGATGATCGTTTGCCACTTATAGAGTTTAAATATAACAACAACTTCCATACTAGTATCCAAATGGCACCATTTGAGACATTGTATAGTAGAAGATGTAGGTCACCTATTGGGTGGTTTGAAGTTGGGGAAGCAGAATTGATAGGGCCAGAACTTGTGCACCAGACCATGGAAAAGGGTAAAGATCATTAAGGAAAGATTGAAGACTGCTCAGAGTCATCAAAAGTCTTAATGTTCGCCGCAGGGATTTGGAATTTTAAAAGGCGATTGGGTATTCTTGAAGGTTTCCTCCGTGAAAGGCATCATGCGATTCAGGAAGAAAGGGAAATTGAGCCCAAGATATGTTAGACCATACAGGGTCATCCAGCGGATTGATCAAGAGGTGTACAAGCACGAGTTGCCACCCGAGATGTCATTGGTACACCCAGTTTTTCATATGTCCATGTTGAAAAAGGTGGTGGGAGATCCGTCCACCATCGAGCCGGTTGAAACCATTGAGGTTAATGAAGAGCTGCCTATGAAGAATCCTAGTTTCCGTTCTTGACAAGCAAGTCCAGAAATTGAGAAATACGGAAATTGCCTCCATAAAGGTATTATGTTGAAACCATCAGGTTGAGTAAGCCACTTGGGAAGCCGAGCAAGAAATGAAAAGTAAGTACCCCTATTTGTTTGTATAGCCATGTAATAGCTCTCCACCTTTTTGGTCCATATGAAATCTGTATCCTTGTTTCAATCTATGTGAAAAACCGCTATGTTTTATCTTAGTTATATGATTGCCTACCTAGCCATATTTGATGATATGAATGCCATATTGTGTCTATGGATTTATGTAATTGCAGTTAGGACATATTTTCTGGGGCTCTCTGACAGGTGAATAGGCCTAGATACAAAGGGAACTCTGGCGAAATTTTCCAAAACTTAGGGAGTTAGCCAAATTCGGAGCTATTGAAATATTCCACAATTGTGTGAAACGGGGAATTCATAAGGAACTGCCAGTAAAGGTGACCTGGATCCTCATTCGAGGATGAATAATGCTAAGAGGGGGAGAATCTGAGGCCCGTGAAAGGTTTTTACAATAAACCTGAAGACTCATAGTGCCAACTAGGGGTATGTGTTAGAACGCTCAAACCCCTTTGGACTAAGCTGTGCATTAAAATGTCAAGAAATTATGTTTTCCAGAAAAGTGTCATTATACGGTCAAGAATGCGATTGCATAATAGGTATACGAACCGCATTTCAACCGCAGAGTGAATCAGTGTGTGGGACAAATTTTAAGTCAACTATGTGCTCAATTATGTGATCACATAATCGAAGTAAGGACTGCATAGTCGTTGCATAATTTCCTAAGGTCTTTGTGAAGGGCAGTTCTGTAGTGCATTATACGATTGTAGAGCGTGAATGCGGGCCGTATTCTTACCGCAAACCCAATCAGTACGCCTAGTTTTTGGGAGCATTTTTGTGGTCCATTCCGCAAACCGTATTTTCACTTTGCGATCGCAAAATGCAATCGCAAATCTGACTCGGGCTCCTATTTTATAAATTCAATATCCGACCCCACCCCATTAAAAATACCAGAACAAGCTATCTTCTGTTATTTTTCACAATATAGAGAGAGGGGGAGGGAGTTCTAGAGTGAGAAGGAGTGACATTCATCAAGCTCCCTCTAAATCCATGACCAATTCCTTGAAGGTTGTTAATTGAGGCTACTGGGTCTTCCTCCTAACTGGCAAGTAACTATGCCCTCACCAGTAATTTCAAGTATTTATGTTAAAGCAAGTAATTAGCAAGAGGGTACATGGGGTACAAGGCTAGAAATATTGCATGCATAAGTAACGATGGGGTATGGGAAGATCATGACTTTAAAAAACGGTAATTAGAGTAGAAATTGATAAAATCTCTCACAAAAAGGAACCAAAAACTACAATGTACACCTAGTGCTTGTCAATATGCTCAAACGAGCTAGGATCTTAGTCGTATCTCTAATTCTTGGCTAAATTCATGGCTCTCATAACATAGATCGAAGTTTCTAGGAATTCTGGGAATTTTTGTAAGGAATTAAGGGAGACCACCGAGGTATGTATGGCTAACCTTTTTCTTTTAGTGTTCAATGGTTGGCTTGAAATTTCAAATTGATTCTACTTGGTTGATTGCATTCATGTGCTGAGTGACGGACTTCCGTTCCACATTATTCTATGTGTTTATTTGAAATCATGGTAATTGACAAGGTGATCATGTCTTTCAAGAGTTTGTAATTTCCCTAAGTATATGCATGCCTTATAAGATAGCCCTTGATGAATGAATGACGGAATAACATGAAAAAATTGACAAAAGGGAAGGCTTGTGTTGTGTTGATGAATCTAAGTGTCCTAGAGCAAATAAAATAAAAAGAGGAATATATCCGATATGGAAAAATATGGAAAGAAATGGGAAACTGAAGAGTAATTAAAAGAGGTTATGTCCCAAGTGAGATGGCATACCCGATTGGGCCGAGATCGGACGCCATGCTGTACACATGGTGGCCTTTACATTGGGTTTCAGAATATTATTGTGAATATGGATATGTCTCACTTGGGATGGCTTAGCCGGTCGGGCATAGACCGGACTCTGTGTTAACAACCCATAGTGGTATTATAATTTAAAGACATGATACTTGGCACTAAGGAATATTAACCTAAAAGAATGAAAAGACTTAATCAACAACCATGCAAGACTTATTTGGTGCTCCTCCTTGAATGTTTGTGATGTAATTGTTGATTATGTCACCGTCTTCCATTGTTTCACTGTTCATCCTATTAGAATTGTGTTTTCCATACATACTAGTACTATTCGACAGTATTAACGTCCCTTTTGCCGAGGGTGCTACATCTTTGAATGGATGTAGGTGGTTCCACTGTTGATAGTGCCGATCGTAGATAGTGGTGCACCTTTGTCCTCTTCACAGCTGCCTCGGTGAGCCCCCATTCCTCCTAGGGGTTACAACTCTTTATTGTGTAAGTTATCACATTTTGAGATATGGCCGGGACATTGTTGCCGACGTCATTATTTTTATCTCTTGTATCTTTAGAGGCTCTGTAGACATTTCTGTGGGTCATGTACGGGGGCCGGGGTGGTCTTAAAATCATGTTGTATTTTGAAACTTTACGTTCTAGACTGTCAACTATACGTACTTTGGGAACTAAAAAAAGGAAGCTATAACCATATGGAAATTTTGGAAGTCTAAGCTATAGTTTCATGTAGTGTTATAAAATGAGATGTCCATGATTAACTGCAAAACCCCTTTTATTTATTCAATCACACTAAGAGGAATTGTGGGCCGTAATTGTATCGAATTGGGTAGGAAGTGCTCAGGTAAGGCATGCTCGATCGGGATTTCTCGGTCGTGCGCCGGTCGCGCTCCTCGAGGTTGGGGCGTGACACCCTCAATACTTGAAACTTGAATGAAGGTAAACTGGGTCCAAATTAGGAAGGATCGTACCGAGTCCTCGGTAAAGGATCTAACAAGCTAAGCAAAATGGAAGGTGAACAACTGTTGAACAATTAGAACATATCGTTACGCAAACGATACTATCGGTAAGGCAAGAATGTATCTTTCTTATCCATTTGATTTTGAAACTAACCCATCGCAGTTGTTCGATCGAAGCTATCAAAGGAACCTTTTTACACGAAGGCCATAGGTTTTAAAGCATGCGGTTCACTCTTTTCCCCTTAGATCGGATATTGTCTCAAATGGGTTTTACTGCCAAGGTTTGTAACGAGGAAACAACTATATGCTACCTAAGAGAAATAAACAGTATCCAAGGATTCTTTTCAATCAACCTCGAATACTGGGGGGCATTACCCTTGGAGGACATATTTTCGAGGAAAATATTTCTTGCCTAAGAGGGCCTTGATAGGAGTGTGTCCACATAAAATAGTCGAGCCCCGATGGCAAAACATGTACACATGTGTCAATTGTTTGAAGGAGCATTATGTTTATATCAAAAAAACTTTGTGTCTCAAAGAAGTCAACTACTATGCGAGTTCTACACTTATAATCCTACGGGAAACGGCTCAATATCTAGAATACAAATGCACCCCTAGATATTTGGGGACTATCATCGACAGTCAACACATCCGAGTCATCAAAAACTTGAACTCATAAGACCTCAAAGAGGCATCCCCTTGATATAAAGGCCAAGGCCAACATACTCGGGGACTAACCTCCCGAACAAGTTCGAAAGGTTATTGGGAAACAAGTCCAAGAGACATAGCCAAAGGCTACGACCATATTAAAGAGTACAATAATATAAAAAGGCTATGACCGAAATAATACAACTAGGAGACGTCCCTCTTCATCCATAAAACTAAAGGCCTTCAAACACTTTGTAAAAACCGGATAAATGAAGCTACCCCCAGGCAAAGCAAATAATAAAAGGGCTTTGATAAAATCAGTCCTCAAATGATTTAAAGGCTTCGATAACGTCAACCTTCAAAAAAACTCAAGGGGTATTTGATTATGTTAATACAAAAAAATAACTAATAAGATTCCGATACCTCGAAACTTCGAGGTTGGGTACAAAAAGCACATGCTGAGGCATAAATAAATTTTAACTTAGTCTTTTAGTGGAAAAGAGGGGAAAATTATAGCCGCTTTAGAGGCCGAATTTTCCCAACATAAAGAGCCTAAGGGCCTACATAAAAGAGCTTAAGGGCCAACTTAAAAGAGCCTAAGGGCCGAATCATGAAGAGTTCAAGACCATACTCTCACTCATATCGAATCATAAGTCCCGACATCCAGAGCTAGCATCAAATTAAACTAAGCTTAGGTCGAGGATTAACTAAAACTATAAGAGGTATTATGTTGATCAATAAGAAACTGAAGGTTTAATTATGTTCTGAGCCCAGTATTCGGACTGATCATTAGAGTTATACAATAAAAAAATTCACAGATGAAGACGAAATGGAATTCAACACAAATTAAATATAAGAAAAGAGGCTCTTTGTATTCATAAGAGTTGTTTACTAAAGATATTTACAATACCGACGAGGGGTCCTTTCACAAAAACACAAAAATAAAATAAAGAAACTTAAATCTACTCTGGTATACATCTTCGGCAGTTGCATCTTGGGGAGCCTCATCTTCGGGAACCTCTCCCTCAAGGACTTCATCTTTGTCTCCTCTGCTCTCGGAGCCACTGGCTAAATCCTCGTCATTAGAAAAGAAAAGTGGCATCCTCTTCTTCCAATGTCTTTGCCTTTTCAATATCGGCTGAGAGATCGAAGCTGTGAGCATGCACCTCCTCGAGGGTTTCTCTCCGGGATTGTTGTCTGGCATGTTCAAGTGCACATGATAGCATAACTTCTACCGTGGTAGAGATATCCTTTGCCTTGGTGTTAGTTGCCTCAACATCGGCTTGGTACGAAGATATAAATGCCTATGTATTAGATTTGTCCTTGGCAAGCTCAACTGGAGACTTGGAAAATGCTTCTTTATGAAGTGTCACGGCCCTCACAAAAAGGGAAAATTTAAACTTAGAACAGTAAGGATAACGCGCATGCATAATTTTAAAGGATAAAAATTACTTGTTTGAAGAGCCGATGAGCCTCGTCGAAAAGAAAAAAAGTATTCGGGTTAGGTCCATCTTTGATCAAAACAAGGCATTCTCGAAAGATATCATGCCCTTCATGGATCGTACCCACATCAGGAGTTCTCATGTTCCGAGCATCTCGAAATTACCCCTTGGAGAACTCAGGACTGGGCAGCGACTCATCCACGTTAATTACCCTTAGTGATCCACTTGAGGCATTCTATTTTCTTTGAAGGACCTCGGGATCGGGGCCCTCGGTCTAACCCTCCAAATGACCTCCAAAATGAGGTGTTCTTTTTCTGCTTAATGGTTTAGGGACTTTGCTCGAACTCCTCTCGGAGATTTTTTCAGTTCTAGAATAAATCGCATCAGCCACCACTAGTTCGGTAGACTTTGAAGCATCAATGCTTTCGCTTTTGCGAACTACCAACAAGCAGTCATCATCTTCTTCTTCATCCTCATCTTGAAGGTGTTGGGCCATTTATTGAGATAGGACCACAGTGTCGGCCTTAGGCTTTCAAACCGTATTTTTCTTTGGCTTCAGGAGATTTGCAGGCGACCCCCTCTTTTTCTTCTTTTCTTTGGAAGGATTTGGGGTCTCTTCTTCATTGGTTGGGGCAGCCGCATAGCAACGACGTCTCCGTGACCTTCATAAAAATGAAGTAAGTATTTCTCTAAGAAACACAAGTAAGCAAATAAGAGAACTCACAGTGGATTTTAGCCTCCCATCGGCTTTTGGCTAGGTCATGCCAGTAGTGCTCCGCGTATGAAGAAGTAGAAGCCAGTTTCCGGACCAACCTTCAAGGTCTGGGACCACACTAGGAAACCAAGCAATAACTACACCATTGGGAAGTGGTTAGATTGAGAAAAAGGTGAAATTTAGAAAGAGAAAGTGAAGTAAGGTATAAATCTATTATCAATAAGTATGTACTTATGTTTCACGTTCCAATCCTCGAGGAATGGCATCCCCTCAGTAGGAATCAAGTCAGAGATCCTGACTAGGACAAATCGGCCCATCTATCCTCGGTCTTTGTCCTCATTGATGCTGGAGAAAAGAGAATTCAAGGATCGATGTTGCAGATTTATCAGGCCACCTCGATAAAGGCGAGGGCTATACAACCTGATCAAATGGTCGAGGGTAAAAGACGTCCCCTCGGACTGGCTCGAGAAGTGTCTGATCAAATTGACGATTCGCTAGAATAAAGGGTAGATCTAGACGAATGTCACTTGGTATTATTGGCAAAATTCAAGAATAACTGGATCTAAGGGACCCAGAGCTGGATCTGCGGAACCCAAAATGAATGGATAGTTATATACGCTCAAATACCCAGCTTTATATGTAGTGATGTCCTCTTAGAGGGAAGGGATCACTACATCTTTGTTCCCATAGTTGCAATCCTTTTTCATCTGCTCAAGCTCACCTTCGTTTATTAAATAGATGTATGGGGACATGGCTCACATCGTCTTGGTATCGATACATGTTTTTCGATGTTGAATCGGATGTTGTTTAACACAACGGGGTTTTTTCTTTTTGAAGAACGAATTTGGATTAGCCATTATACCGCAGAAATTCAAGAAAAGAGAAAAGGTTGATGATGAAGTGAGGAAAAATAGAAGAGAAGGTGAACTCAGAGAAGTTAAAGGAGATAATCAAATTTTGAAAACGATTTGAGAAGTAAAGTTTGCAAAATCGTGAAGTTGGTCTATTTATAGAAGTCACTTAAGTGTATTGGGGAATTCAAATAGCCGACTGTCAACCGCCTCCAATTAATGACTTTGGGAACTGCACGAAAATGACTTTTCAGTCACTTCATCCACTGACATCGGATCGAGGCGTCGGAGCAGCGAAAATCAAATCGTTTCTTATCGATCTACTCTAAAAAATGTTGGGACTATCTATATATGGTAAATATCACATGCCTTTGAATTACAGGCTCGAGGCGCCGTCTTAAGCCCGAGATCAAGCAAGGTAGAGTTCAATCCCGATGGATTAGACTCGAGCTCGAAGATAGGATGCAGTACCCGAGGATCGGACTATGATAAATACCGAAGTCGAGTATGCTCGACCTCGAAATAATATCGTTATGAATTTGTATAAGAATGGACGAGATTTCTGCTACATCCCCAAGATCATGACGCAAATTCAGGAATAAGATTGTACGTTTCCATACTAGGCGGTTAGATAGATGTCCAATATTATTCCGTATTGTAATAGAAATATATCTTATTTAGGGTTGCCCTATTATATAAAGGGGACCCCAATCATTTAGAAGATTATCTCATCAATGGCAAAGATATACTATCCTACTTTTCTCTCTTATTGTTCATCAGAATTGTCCTTTACATTTATTATTCTTACTTTATTGCTCTTAGTTCATCTCGAGGTCATTAAGCTCGAGGTCAACACTGCTGAGTAACATTAGTTTGATTCACTTATCTCTTTCATTTCTACTTTATATTTCTCGATTATTAATTGGTATTAAACTAAATCACATATCTTTAAAATCACGAATCAAATTTAATTATTACTCATATTTTCGAGGTAAACAATAATATTTGTGTTAATGTATTTTAATACTAAAATTATAATATGAAAGTGTACTATTTTTTTTATGAAATAGGGGTTATAATTTGATTCAAACTCGAAATTTCAAAAGGAGAACCCTTGAAATTTATGACTTTAAATATGTCATAATAGTTAAAATTTGGTATAATTCTATTGTTAAATATATTATAACTTTTCTTATTAATGATAAAATAAGAAGTTCCAAAATTTCAATCTCCGAACAGATATATTCAGCTATCGCCCATCTTTTGTCGTTTTCAGTTGAAGTGTCCGACTAAGAGTGAGTTGAGTGGGCTCTCCCTTCCACATTTGACTGCAATAATGCGCAAAATTATAATATATACAATTGTTTATGGCGGGGACCCCCCAATGATAGTGGAATCAACTTTATTTAAATTTTATCGTTATGTGAATGTTGAAGTGAATCTAAACAATATAGGCAAGTCTGCTTGTATGAAAGGTGGATGTACTGATATTCTCCTTAATGACAATATATTAGATAATTATTGTCTGACATCACGTATTTAGGATGTTAAGTCAATTGACTTGCACTTATTTTTAAAAGTACTTGTAAATTTCGGTTTGCTCATCAAAACTACTCTATGATTCGGCACTTCACTCTAGTGGTAATTCTAATAGCAAAATGGTCTAATCGTCCCCTAAAGTTGCACTTATTTTTAAAAGTCAGTAAACAAACTTGTATGTCTTTCATTTAAACATTTTTTCTTAATCAAATCCCACGTTTTAAATACCTCTAGCAGTGTGTGGTTCTCACTTGAGTGACAAGGATAACATGTCACAGGCTAAGCCATTTTATTGGTTGACACATGTGATCTGGGGGACCTTTTTCTGAAAAATCTATTTATTTTTATGAAATATTATAAATGGTAGACTGTCCATAATTCCTAAATAAGTTACTTTATTACTATTCTTTATAATGTAATTATTTTTCACCATTATGGTTATAACTTTAATATCTCTTATAATCTCTCTCATGGTCTCTCCCATAATTCTAATGGTTGATGATACATCTCATTCTTTTGGTGTTGCTCAATATAACCCTATAAATCAAGGTATTGAGAATAATATTGTCTACACTTAAAACACTTGAAAGTAATAAGAAATTTCTCGTTACATCTCTAGTTTTATATTGTTATTTTGAGCTTAATTTTTTAACGAATATCGTTATGAGGCTCTAATCAATTGAATTTGATTGTCTGTTTTGGTCGTGTCTAATTGTATCTTTTGAGTGATGAGTTTTTGTTTTCAATGTCACAGATGAACAATCTCCTGAGGAAATTCGAAAGCTTGCGGATCAGAGGTATTCTAGAACTCAACTTCACCTAACAATATTTCTGCCATCATAAGGTAACTAATAAGGACACATCTCCATGATAATTATTTACCCATAAAACAGTACAATTGATTACGTAGTTTATAGATATATGATTTAAATTGATCTGTCAATATAAAATAATGAAGAGCAAAATTAAATAAATTAAGAATAATTGAAGAAAATACAAGCCTAACCTTGAATTAAACTTCTACGGAAGAACGAACAATATAAAGAATAAAGTGCTTAGCAAAATAATTTTTTACAGAATAAGAAAATAATATTTGCCTTTTTCGTACAAGTATTTTGTGTCCTTTAGTGAGTTTAAATTTCTCTATCGATAGCTAAATTAGGGGAGACAAAATCCCTAAATCAAGCTCCTCTTTAAATTGTGTCCAATTGTCACAAGCAATTTCTTGTGGCACTCCAAACTGGCTAATGATATAATTTCAAATGAAATCAATTACTTCTTGTTCTCGAATCTTCTTGATAGCCCCTGCCTCAACTCACTTAGTGAAACAATAAGTAAAAACTAAAAGAAATTTTACCTGCTCGGGCCCTTGAGATAAAGAATCAGCTATTCATCCCCTATTTTATGAATGACCATAGTGACACTACTAAATGCAACAGTTCCGCCGGCTGATATACCAGTTGAGCAAGACGTTAGCACTTACACACTTCTGTACAAACGCATTTTTATCTTGCTCCATCTAGATCAATAGTAACTGACCCTCATTAATTTGAGCATCAATGAATCCACGCCGACGTGATTTACACAAACCTCTTCCTAAACTAGCCTCATCACTTAATCAGATAATAAGCCTCTGATGGTCCTAAATACCGAGATGACAAACCGTGGAATGACCTTGGATACATTGTCCATCTACGAGACAATACTGGACAACTTTTGTTTGTAATGCCCGGAAAGCTTTAGAATCTTCAGGCAATTTTTCATGCTTTGAATATTTTATAAACTCATTTCTCCAATCCCAGATTAGGTTGTTTGAGTTAACTTCCCAATAGCTATCCACATTTAGGACTGAAATAGTTGAATAAGTGCACCAAAATCAACTCCTTCAATATCTATGAATAAACCTAAATTAGCCAATGCGTCTGCCTCCATATTTTCCTCTCTTAAGCTATGAATAACTAGCCACTTCCTAAATTAAAAAAGTAAGATTTCTACTTTGTTCAGGTACTGTTGCATGCTCTCTTTTTTGGCGTCGAAGATTTTATATATCTTACTTACCATCAGCTGGGAGTTGCACTTTATTTCAATCACCTCGAAGCCTTATTCCTGGGCTAATTTAAGTCATTCTACCATTGCCTCATAATTGGCTTCATTGTTAGTCAATAGCAATTCTAATGGCATGTCTCAAGGTTTCACCCGAAGAAGTGATTAGTACTATCCCTATACCTAAGCCTTTTATGTTGGAGGCTCCATCTATAAACATTGTCTGTACACTGGATACAGTTTCTGATATCATAACTACTTCTTTTGCAACTAAAGGTATCATTCCTGAGCTAAAATCAACCATATAGTTGGCCAAAACCTATGACGTAATTGTAGTCCGAGGTTATATTCAATATCAAATTCACTAATTTTAACTACCCACTTGGCTAATCGGCTTGATAATTCAGGTTTATAAAGGACGTTCCTCAAGGGAAAAGTCGTCACAACGGCTATTAAAAGACATTGAAATAGGGTCTAAGCTTTCGAGAGGCGACTATGAGAACTAGAGCCAACTTTTTCAGGTGTGGATTATGTGTTTTCGAACCCGATAATATTTACTAACATAATATATAGGGAATTCCATACTTTCTTTCTTCTGGACTAGAATTACACTCACCACAACTTCCGAAATACATAAATTAACAATTGTTGTCCCTATTTTGTTTTAGACATTAAAGTATGACTGGACAAATACCTCTTAACGTCTTTCAACGCTTACTAACACTCTCGAATCCATGAGAAGTCATTCTTCTTCTATAATATAGCAAAACAATGGTGAAATTTCTTCAAATCGATATAAATTTCCCAAGAGCTGCCAACCTGTCGATCAATCTTTGTACCTCCTTTACACTTTTTAGTTGGTCAAAAATATCTTTAATGGCCTTAATTTTGTGTGGATTTACTTCAATTCCTCTTTGAGAAACCAAAAAATCAAGAAATTTTCCTGACCCAACTCTATAGTGCACTTCTCTGGATTGAGCTTCATGTTGTACTTTCTTAAGATGTCGAATGCTTCTTGAAGATATGTTAAATGATTCCCTGCACTAAGAGACTTAACTAAAATGTCATAATTATACACATATATGATTTTACCAATTTGATGTTCAAACATCTTACTAACGAGCCTCTGATAAGTGGCTTCGGTATTTTTAAGCCCAAGAGGAATCACATTGTAACAACAAATACCATGATTTATGATAAATGAGGTTTTTCTTGATCCTCTAGGTGCATCCTAATTGATCGGAGTATGCATCAAGAAACTCATCTGCTCATGCCCAGCCGTAGAATTGATCATTTGGTCGATGTTTGGCAGTGGAAAAGAATCCTTAGGGCAAGACTTACTTAAATCTTAATAGTCTATACACATTCAAAACTTATTATTCACTTTGGGTACAACTACTACGTTAGCTAACCAATCAGGATGACTTGCTTTCCGTACTGAACCTATATTTGGCAACCTTGTTACCCCTTTTTATACAAACCTATTCCTGACCTCGGCTATCGTCCACTTCTTACGCTTTATCGGAGGAAAAGTAGGGTCCAAAGTTAAGTTGTGAACGAACAGTTTCAATGGAATACTTGTCATATCTGAATGAGGCCACGTAAAACAATCAATGTAGCTTTAAGAAATGCAATAATTCTAAGCTTGATTTCTGGGGTCAACCATGTTCCCAAGTAAACCTTCCTTTTCGGGTTCTGTGAACAAAGAGATTTTTACGAGCTATTCTATGATTGACTTTGTTGCATCCATTTTTTACGGTACTTGAAAATATCACACATGGTAAATATCTGGTGTCTTTTCCTTTCTATCGTTTTCTGCTGGTATTGGAAATGAAGTTGACCTTGGTTCCTGTAGTTGCTATTTGTTGATTCTCTCCCAACTTACTACTAGATAAGGTAACATTCATTCATTTCCCTTACCGCAAGTTTATCACCTCAAATATGCTTAATCATATCCAGTGTATGGAATTTCAGCAACTGATGGTAAATTGGTGGCACAATCTTCATTTCATAGATCCATGGTTTACCAAGAATCACATTGTAGCCCATGTCTTCATCCACAACTTTTAACAAAGTGAATTTTTCCAACCCTTCGGCATATATAGGTAGCACAATCTATTCCCGGATTATTACACTAGTTAATTTGAATACAAGCTAGAAGCTTTTTCATCGGAATTGTGCTTCCAGTTAGCTTTTCTTATTACAAGACCCACAATTGATTGATACTGGTTGAGCTACCTGGATCAACCAACACACATTTAATTTTAAAATGTATACCATTTAAATATATTATCAAAGCAAAATTGTGTAGTGAAACAAGGTTGTCCGCATAATCCTGCGTGAAGGTGATTTCATCAACTTCTGATGCTTCCCGAATCCCCTTGCCATGAATAACTGATATCTTCGTCTTTTTGCTGCCGAAAACGTTACCCAATTTATATCATTTTTAGTCATTGGGTGGGGAGATGTTATGGCTAGTTTTGATGATTCCACTGCATCTCGACTCCTCCTAGTTATTTTTAGCCCCGTGACATAAAAATTCTCTAAGGTGACCATTTTTAACAGCATCGCTACTTCTTCACGAAGATGCCGGCAGTTCCTAGTCATGTAACCATGTCTACAGTGGAATTCGCACCACAAATTAGGATCCCTTTGACTAGAGTCTGATCAAATTGCTTTCGGGAACCTTGCTTCTATGATGTTTCTCATAGCTGAAACGTTCTACCAAACTGATACTGAAATTATAATTCGACAATTGGTGGTATCCTGAATCGCGAGATCCTGATGAATCATTTTTTGTCAAAGCCATACTGTTCCAACCACGGTAGTCCTTCTGTCTGGTTTGAACCTTTCTAACGACTGAAAACCTTTATCTCCGCGCCCATCAAACCTTTCGTTTGGCAGATAAGGTTGGAAACAGTTATTGGAAGATCTCCGATCTACGTCAGAATTATTTTTTAGATTTTCTTGATTTTGATCATGATTACGACCCTTGGATGACACCAAAGAACTCAATTGATCATCTAACAATTCTAATTTTCAATTTATAACAATTATAGACATCAGCCCATGTGGTTTCTTATAATTACAATAGGCTCTCTTTCAACATCCTTGAGGCTCAGAGCTTAAAGGATGGAGACCTTTGGTGAAAGCTTCTTCTTCTCCTCCTTGAGTAGTTATTAATTAATATATCTACCTTCCTGGCTTGGACTTTCCTTGCTCCAGCATGAACTTGGATAAAAGAATCTGCAAGCATTTCAAAAGAATCAACTGATCATCCTGGTAAGAGTGAATACCAAGCTAGAGCTCTATTGATTGGGATTTCGCCAAATTTCTTTAGCAAGACAGATTAGATCTCATGCGGAGCCAAATTATTTTCCTTTCTAGTCGAAGTGCAAGTTGTGATGTGCTCCTGCAGATCTGAAGTTCCATTGTATTTAGGAATATACTATTATTGAACCTCTTTGGAATCAACTCCAAGGCAGCACTTGGTTTGAATGGAAACTGAGTGTACTTCTTTGAATTCGGGTCTTCAATACTGGAGGTGCCCCCGGAATCTGATCCATCCGAGCATGGAATTATTTAACATTTTTTGATCCATCCAATAATTTATTTCCCTCATGAATCGCATGAGCTTGACTTTAAAAGGATCATCTGTGTTGTTATCATTCCCGTATCCACTGCCTGCACCACCTGCTTGATTATCGTTTGATCTGAACTCGTCCCTTGAAGCGATGTTACTGGTTCTTTGCGCTATCTGATCTGCAAGCACGCTTGGAGGGGCTCGTACTCCTCCAATGGAATTATTTGTGGCAATTGATAGAGCTTTCTGGAGCTGGGTCATTATCTGATCCTATCGTGAGAGATGATTCATGATTTTCCTTTGTTGTGCTCTCAAAACTTTTACTGTCTCGACATAGGCTCATCATCCATATCATCAGGGGCTGCAATAAGGAAGCAGCTCTACTTCGGGTCTCAACTGCAACTGCAACAATGCTCATCTCTCAACTAGGCTCGACCCATAAATCTACACAATTAAGAACAAAGTGTAGTATGAGTCATCGACCTGATGTACACGGTAAGTATCAAGACTAAATTCGGCGAGGTAGTAGCAAGAATTACCAATGATACTCACCTAACAACCTGCTCAGTTCATGAATATGCAAGTACACAACAAAAATACTGAAATCTAAGCATGAAGTACATGTACAATCATTCAGTGAACCTAGAGAAGATTACACAAGTCTAGTTTAATAGCTCGGCATACAGAGAAGACATGCATCTACCATCAATGAAACATTAACAATGCATACAGAGAATATACGCATAAATAATCAAGTCAAGTTGCACATGTTAACATATAAAGAAGATATGTACCATGATTTTATTCTTCAGTCAAAGCAACATATATAGAAAATATACATAAATAAGTATGTATACATTTCGAGGTTACCATATATAGAAAATATGCGATAAAACTATATATACGCCTAAGGTGTTTGCATATAGAGATAATGCGCAAATATCAGATACTGATCAATTTTCCTTATACCGCGTGTACGACATTAAGAGGTAAACATGAGATGACGATCCTAGGGGCGCTGCATGGATAATTCATATGACATAACATAACAACTGCATGGACCACTCACGTGCTATGATAACTCGACCCGCACGGACCACTTACGTACTATATACTTAGTCCCGCACAGACTACTCACGTAGTGTTAATCTAATCCATCACATAGAAAGCATATATAAGAATACATGTATACGAACATTAAATATCAAATCACATACTCATGCACTAAGGAAAAATAGCATGCTAAGGTGTATGCATATTCGAAGTGTACTACTACAACTCAGATTAGGCGGATATGGCATAAAAATAATGAATATCATATTTGAATAGGAATTAACATTCATATGATCTCTGACATAATTCAAGATGTTCATGTACAAACAAATGAAGCATGAAAGCAAGAAGCATAATCCAAAACAAGACATAATATAGCCTAAAGACTACCCTGAAACATGGATAAAAATCGGTGCACGCACACATGCTCGTCGCCCAACATGTACGTCACCCTTAATATGTATCCATTATCAACAATTCAAACAAGTAATCCCTCAAACCAAAACTAGGCAGGATACTTACCTCAAACGAGCAAAATCAATACTCCAAGAACGCCTTCCCTAATCGGTCTTCGAACGGCTCAATTCTAGTCAAATAATACACCACAATATCAAATAATGCTAAAGAAAATAATTATAGAGCATATATTCAAAATCAATCAAAAAGTCAACTCGGACTCACTTTTTGGAATCTGATAAAACTCACAAATTGCGTCTACCCATTTGAATATGAGTCCAAATATAAAACTCTCCTCCAGATCCGACTCTGAATCGGGGTTCAATTCTAAATTATTTACTTTTTAAAATCAAGTATAAAAAATCTAACTTTTCTTTTTCAAAATCACGTTCTAGGTGTATAAATCCAAGAGAAAATAAGGTACAAAATCAAATCCAAGAGAAATTGCTCTTCAAAATCTTCTCCTTTCGAATATCTAGGGTTCAAACATGAAAGAATGGGTGAAATCCCAAAATTTCAACTTAAAATGATCTGCCCAAGGATACTCTTTTGCGAATGCGGCACGTGCCTCGCGTTCGCAAAGTATAAAAAGCTTCTACCAAACAATACCCTTTGTAAATATGTAACCCCTCCGCAAACGCGATGCCTTATGCCCAGCCTTCTACGCGAATGCGGCCCCTACTTCTTGTGAAGGCCAACTTCTAGCTTCCAACTCCTTCGCGATTGCGACTAAACCTTTGCGAATGTGAAGAATAAATCTTTACATTAAAAAATAACATTACGCGAACGGGATGCATGACCGTGATCGGAATGAAGGACCTGGCACCAGCGAAATTCTGCAATATCGATAATGCTTTGGATGGTCCAAAACTGCTCGAGCTACCTAGGGCCCTGTCTCAATATGCCACCAAGTCCATAAACACTAATTGGACTTATTCAACACCCCCAAATGCATAAATTATCGTCACCACAATGTATCAAAGGTCAAAAGACACCGTGCACTTTTCTTAATCTCAAGAACTTCCAAAGTTCCAACTAGGCGTTCGATTCATGCCTAAACACTTTAGATCACCATCAAACTTTGCACATATGTCCCATTCAACAAAATGAACCTACTCCAAATTGCAGAACAACAATGCGAACCATATATCATTAAGGCCAACTTCCGGTCAAACTTATGAACTCTACAAATATTTAAATTGCCAACTTTCAACAAATAGAGCCAAAACTTCCTAGTAATCTCCAAATTCAAATTCGGACATACGGCTAAGTGCAAAATTTTCATAACCTATTGAAACCATCAAATCACCAATCCGAAATCGTTTACTCAATAGCGGGACCTTAGTCAACTCTACAACTTAAGCTTCCAAAAAATGAAACTCAGTATTTCAATTACTCTTAAACCTTGTCGAAACCAACTCAATCATCCCCGTAAATCATCAAACATCAAATATACATATGGGGAACATCAAATATCAGAATGTGGCTCAAATATACAAAACGATCGGACGAATAGTTACAGTATTGGTAATAAATATATTCAACACATTGCTTTATTCAACAGTTGACACATGACAAAAGTGCATAGTCATCAGCCAGCAAAGCGGATCAAGAAGTCGGAAAGTAAACTTCGAATATGAATGAAGCGGAGATGAATAAAGATTTTGTGGAAGAAGAATACATTAAATTTCAGTCACACTACCAACTGTCCGAAAAGCTTATAATAAGTGTCCGACAAGATTAGAATGAAATGGAGCCAAATAACAGTTGCATGATTCATGACATCGGTTAATTTGAATCATCCTTACTATTGTTCTTCATAATGTGTTCACAAGTCTTACTCAATCGGTTTCCGTCCTCGTGATCAAGCTGTTTAAGAATTACCAAATAGTAATTTTGCGTTATTTTATTATTTATTTCAATTATTTAACTATGTTTAGATTGAATCACTTGCTTGTGGCCTTATAATTATTAATTTAATCTAATAAGCAAATTTTAGGTTAAATAACTGCCACACAAGCATCATCAATTGTTAGAAGTATTATTAATAGTTGTACTAGTTGAAGGGTTATGAGAAACTTACAATAGGAAAATATGTTAGTATTTGTTTTTTCGTCTCTCTTCTTGGTGCATTTTAAAGCATGTTAAAAAAGAATGACATGAATTTTATGGATTCCGATCCCCGCAAATAACTGCCCTTTGCCTTTAATTCGTACATTGGATATTACGGGACACACAAACATCTAGTGGACATCTAGAGTTTGTTTGGAAAGCTATCATATTATTATTTGGTTGTACAAATATAATTATATAGTTAAATTAAATTTCAAACTAAATAATTACCAAAACTTAAAAGTTACTATAATAAATATATATCTATACATTTTTATAAGTATAAATGATATTATATTTTATATTTAAGATGTATATTTTTTCGTGAATTTAATAATCATATATTTATAACTAATATTTTATATATATATATATATATATATATATATATATATATATATATATATATATATATATATATATAATTCAAATATTTACAAATATAATGTCATAACATTATTCAAATATTTCACAAAATTAATCTATCAATTCTCACTCAAAAAAATGAACAAAATGTAATGTGAGCCAATACCACTAATACAAGTAAATTTGAATCATGAATATAACATAATTTTAAAAGTTAAAAAAATAGTTTAATATATGTCAAATTCCAGCATAATAATAGTAAGTTCCAGTGCAACTTAATAATTTTATAACCGCACATAATTAGGAAACATGATAAGTTTATAACCACATTCAACATCAAAATTTTACTTTAGTTGCATCACTTATTATATGCCAAGTTTTTTAATGAATCATTATTTTTAATATTAGGAGGTGTTATTTTAAAAAATAGAATAAACAAATAAAAAAATAAAATATAGTAAGCAATTACATGGAATCACGAAAAGTAAAGATAGAGAAATAGTAGATAAATAATATACAAAGAAAATATATTTTAAAATTTCAAAAGAAATTAAAAGGTAAAAATAAAATTAAAAAATTAAAATAATAGAAATAAAACATTTAAAGAAAATAAATTAAAATAAAAATAAAAGGGAAAGAAACTAAAAGGCAACCTTGTAATTACACAGTATAATTACTACCAATTCTCACCTATCTCTTGAGAATTGAAGAGTGTAATTACACTCAATTTCATGCTGACCAAGTAATTACTTGACCAAACAAACATATCAAACTGTATAATTACACCCAAATTCATTTTTAATGTGGCTTTCCAAACAAGCTTCAGGGGCCAATCTGTTTAGTATGATGAAATTATAAGAGGATCACATAACGTTTTGTTGGGTAAATTTAATACGGCAGCAAAATTATTTCTCGAATATTATTTTTCTTGATGAAATCATTTTTTAGTGTTGATTATCTCGAAATTTGAAAGATATTATGGCTTTTGTCATGCCTTTACACATTTTATTCCTATTATTTGATTAACAAATACACGAATATAGTTATCAATATTTAATAAATTAATAAAACAAACATTGGAAAATGACTTTTAATATACAACATAAGGCTTTTTCTATGGATAACATGTTTTCCCTAATGAAAAAAGCAGTAGACTAAGACACAAGAAAAAAAAAAGAGATTTAAATTTGATGATAAAAAAGTAGGAGACTATAACTTTGAATCTGAAAGAAAATAAATGACTTCCCCAAGAGACTTCATTTTGGGAGCAACAGAAATTGAATCACTCCCTCCCTGGAGAGGTTTAATGAAGCAAATGGATCCCATCTTCATCCAGATGTATCGCATTTTTTGCCCTTTACTTAGTTACAAAGAAGACTTCATAGATAAAAACTGGGACAGAAACTATGACAATTTGAAGACACTGTTCTAAAAAGATCCTTCTTGTTCTCTCTCTAGAAACGCTTTCGGCGCAAGATAAGCAAGGAAGTTAACTTGCGCCGTCAGCCATGGCGAGAAGATGAAGGAAACAACCAGTGACAAATGTGATACCGGAGGAGGAGAGTATAAAAACGCATGCTATGAAAAGCCTGCTCAATGGTTAACTGAGATAGGTTCGGCACCTACAATCTTTCACAACCCTAGCAGAATTGGAAATTCCGGAATGCAGATAACGCCGGAAAATGGAGTACAACAGCAAATACCAATTATGTTTGGAACTTTTTTACCGCTGAAATTCCAACCTATTAGTGAGGGAATCGACGAAGGCGAGGGTGAAATTTTGGGGATGGACAGTGTCGATACACAACAAGTTCATCGACGACTCCAATTTTCTGCACAAGCAAAGCAAGTTCAGATTGGTCAGAATTCTGATGTTTCTATGGCAGTAAAAGATAAAAGGGACACCATGCAACAGAATCGAAACCCTCAAAAAGGGAAATCGATGTGCTATGTAACACCTGCTATGCGAGTTGGTACATTTGCGGTACAAATTGAAGACGAGGATACGAAGGAACAAGAGGCATACTGGAGTAGTGCATTGATTGGGTTTGTGCTTGGAGAAGACCCGTATGAGCGAGCAATGGATAATTTCATCACAAATGTTTGGGATTTAATTCCAAAACCTCAAGTGTTGCATCATGATGAAGGTTATTATATTTTCAGATTTGATAATAATGAAGACAGGGACCTTGTTCTTCAGGCTGGTCTATACACCTTTCATAATAAGCCATTTGTGTTACAACAGTGGAGAATGGATTTCAAGTATGAACCAGGCAGTGTGAGTATAATTCCTTTGTGGATTACCTTCCCTGGCTTGCCATTGAGATTTTGGTCCACCGAAGCTTTCAGTAAACTAGCTAGTGTGGTTGGGAAGCCTATGTACACTGATATAATCACTGCTGAATTGGAGAAGATATCTTATGCAAGAGTACTGGTGGAAACAGATATATCCCAACCCTTGCCAGATAATTTTGAGTTATATACAAAGAGGGGAGTTATCATAAAACAGACAGAATATGAATGGAGGCCAAAATACTGCGTGACTGTGTAAGATTTGGCCATAACACTAATGATTGCTGGTATAAAAAGAAGCAGGGAAGTGAAGAGGTAACACAGAACCATTACAAGGCACCAGGGAAAAGAAGCAAGTGCAAAGTGAGAACAGGAAATAGATACCAAAAACAAAGCAGAATGGTAAGATGGTTAAAACTGCTAGGACAGTGGAGGAAAGCAAGCATACTGATAATGCTGGAAGCATGGTGATTGATAGAGGGTTGGCAAAAGGGAAAAATATACAACACTATGCTAAAGCCTCATTGAACATGACAAAAAGTTTCTCTTTGTTACAGAAAGGTGATGACTCAGGGGACGCTGACCCATCCAGCTTCACCACAACATGATTTTCAGCACATGGAATATTAGGGGCCTTAACAAGGCCCATAAATTGAAGGAGCTAAAACTCTTTCTGAAAAAGTATAAAGTAGACTGTATGGGATGCATAGAAACTAGAGTGAAGGAAGCAAAGGTGCAAAAGATAATTACAAAACTGGGGAATGATTGGCGATGCATTAGGAAGTACAGTGAACATCCAAATGGGAGAATCTGGATGTTGTGGAATTCAAATGTTGAGATGTAGGTATTGATGATTGATGAACAGTTTATACACTGTGAGGTTAAAGAAAGAAGTACAAATTTCAGAACACTGATAACAGTAGTGTATGCAAATAATGAGATGAACAAGAGACAACAACTTTGGGCCAAATTGTTGACCTTAGGAGCGACTATTCAGGATAGCTGGCTTCTAGGTGGAGATTTCAACAATGTTCTCCACACTGATGATAGAATTGGTGCTCCAGTTATGTAATAGGAGACTCAAGGTTTTCAAGACACACTTATTGCTCTTCAACTCACTCAGTTGAAGAGTTTGGGCTGTTTTTATACATGGTGCAATAAACAAAAACTAGAGACAAGAGTATATAGCTGGATTGATTGGGCTTTTGGGAATGTGAACTGGATGCAGGAATACAGTCACATTGAAGCAGATGTGTTGACCCCGGGAGTTTCAGACCATTCCCCTATCCTTTTACTGTGCAATCCTGAGGAACAAAGAAGGAACATTCATCCTAAGCCATTCAAACTGTATACATCTGTCATAGATCATGCTGAATTCCCTAGGATTGTGGAAAGGGTATGGAATCAGAGCGAGCATGGAGGGAAAATGCATAGAGTATGAAATAAATTGAATGCCCTAAAAGTAGGGTTAAAGGATTTGAATACCTATATGGCAAAGTATAGGATACACCTTAGTGAGGCAAGGCAGAAGCTGGAAGCAATACAGAATCAGATGCAGTTCAATTGTATGGACCAAGGGCTGATAGATCAGGAGAGGTTGATGCTTATGGATGTGGAGAAATGGAGTACTGCAGAGGAGCAGATCTTACACCAGAAATCTAGAGCTCACTGGATTGCTTGTGGAGATTGCAACACTAAATATTTTCATGCTCAACTGAAGATGAGGACAAACTTTAATACTATAAACTCTATATATACTGAAGAGGGAGTAAAACTTTCTGATCCCATGAAGGTGGAAGAAGAGTTTATTACTTGCTTCAAGATTTTACTGGGGGGAAACAATAACATCTGCCAATGTCCAAACACTACAGTAATCCATCAGGGCCTTTGTCTCAACTTGCAACAGAAAGATGATCTAGTGAAGGCAGTCAGAAGGGAGGAAATACTAAGGGCAATTAAGGATATGCGTTATGATAAGGCACCAGGTGTAGATGGTTTCCCAATTTATTTTTTTATAAGGCATTGGCATGTAGTGGGGGAAGACATCTGTGAAGCTGTGAGGGAATTCTTTCTCACTAGGAAGTTGCATAAAGGAGTTAGCAACACAGCACTAACTCTAATTCCTAAAGTGCAAAATCCAAGTAAAGTGAAGGACTATAGACCCATTTCATGTTGTACAACACGGTACAAAATCATCACTAAGATCCTTACAGCTAGGCTGAAGGCAGTTATTGACTACCTGGTTGGAAGATCACAGTCAGCATTCATTGAGGGTCGTAGTATTATTGATAACATTTTATTTACACAGGAACTGTTCAAAGGCTACTCCAGGAAGGGCATTTCTCCTAGATGTGTGCTAAAAGTATATTTAAAGAAGGCCTACGACTCAGTTGAATGGTGCTTCCTAGAAAGACTACTACAGGACTCGGGCTTTCCTCATAAATTCATTGGGTGGTTTATGGAGTGCATATCCTCTGTTACCTACTCTCTAAACATCAATGGTGGACTCACTACACCATTCAAAGGAAGAAGAGGCTTAAGTCAAGGTGACCCGATGTCTCCATACCTCTTTGTTCTGGCCATGGAGTATCTACAAAGAAAATTTGTGCAAATGATAATGAGGAAAGAGTTCAAATTCCATCCTAGATGCAAGAAGCTGGGTGTAGCACATGTTTGCTTTGCGGATGATCTTCTTATGTACTGTAAGGCAGATATTCAATCTGTAATCTTACTGAAGCAGACTTTCCAGAATTTCTCTAAAGCTTCTGGACTTCAAGCTAATGCTGATAAAAGTGTTGTGTACATAGCAGGGGTAACAAACTGGCAGAAGGAGGAGATTTTATAGGTGTTAGGATTCCCTAAAGGCATGCATCCATTTAAATATTTGGGGATGCCTTTGGATTTAAAGAAATTGACCATTGCTCAATGTTGGCCACTGTTGGAGAGAATCACACAGAAAATATGATGCTGGTCGTCAAGGTTGCTCTCCTATGCTGGTCGACTTCAACTGATTAAATCAGTTATGTTTGGTATTCATGCCTACTGGTCCCAAATATTTCTACTGCCAAAAAAAATTATGAATGACTGAAGCAATATGCAGATTATACCTCTGGACAGGTTCAGCTACAGTATCAAGGAAAGCTCTGGTAGCCTGGAAAACTCCCTGTATGCCATACAATGCAGAGGGGTTAAATGTGTTGAATCTGTTTAAATGGAATAAGGCTGCTGTTGTAAAGCATCTATTGGCACTGACTAAGAAGATGGATAGTTTGTGGATAAAATGGGTGCATACCTTCTATATTAAAAATTGTTGTATTGATGACATGCCAGTGCCTAGGTCTGCTGCTTGGGCAATAAGGAAAATATTTGAGTCGAGAGAGTTGATAAATGACATTGTAACTCTCCATGGTAACCTGGACAGTCGATTACTTCAGCTTCAGAAGGGTGATTCATTCAGCATCAAGAAGCTTTACAGACACCAACACCCTTAATACTGTAAAGTCCAATGGAAGGCCATCATACTGCAGACCCAATTACATCCCAGGTATAAATTATTCTGTGGTTGGCTCTGCACAAGAGATTAGCAACTGTGGACAGACTCCAGGAGATCAATATCCTGGTTCCACAGGAATGTATTTTCTGTGGAATGTATCGTGAAACTTTTGACCATCTGTATTTTGATTGCTTGAAGACTAAAGAAATTTGGAATCGACTCCTAAACTGGTTGGGCTATAAACGTTCCATTTCTGACTGGAAGGAGGAATGTGACTGGGTTAGTAAGCTCGTAAAAAGTAGAACTGGAGTAGCAGAAATTACTGCCTGTCTGTTTGGTATCCTGGTGACAGTGATATGGAGGGAGCAGAATAAAATGAGATTCCAGCGTGGTCATTCAACTATTTCAAATTATCTTTTAAAGTTACTTTTTTTATTTGTAACAAAAAAAATACTGAATTATGTCTATTTCACTCAGAAGGTCATTCGACTAGATTTTTCAAAATTTTAGAGTGTTAAATGCCTATTTTACACTCTAAATTAGTAAACATTTATCTTCTTTTTATTTTTTTAAACTTTATAATATTATGATATTTTCCTTTTTAATTTACATTATGGACTTACCAACAGAATAAATTAATATTATTTATAAATTAAAAAATAAAAAATATTTAAACATATATAATGGCAGAATAAAAAAATAATGAATATAGTAAAAAATTAATTAGATTAGTAATAATAATTTTAGCATTTACAACAAAAATTTAAAAATTTAATTACACAATCCATGATGAAAGATAATAAATGTTATAAAATACATATTTCATGCACGAAATATAAAAATAATTATTTAAATAAAGATATTTTTAATATACATTATATATTCTTGAAAATTATGCTTAATTATATTATATATATATATTCCACGCACGACTTAATTTAGCACATTTTACTCTATACAAATAGTCCCCCTGCTTTCCCGTGACATAACTTTGTGTTGTCGGAAAGTTGTTTGAAACATAATAATATAATTGAGCATAATTTTCAAAGAATATATAATGTATATTATAAAAATACCTTTATTTAAATAATTATTTTTATATTACGTGCATGAAATTAGACAAGAGGGGTTGCTCTGATGGTAAGCAACCCCCACTACCAATCGAGAGGTTGTCAGTTCGAGTCTCCCCAAGAACAAGGCGGGAAGTTCTTGGAGGGAAGGATGCCGGGGGTCTATTTGGAAACAGCCTCTCTACCCCAGGGTAGGGGTAAGGTCTGCGTACACACTACCCTCCCCAGACCACACTAAGTGGAATTATACTGGGTTATTGTTATTGTTATTGTTGTTGTTGTTATGTGCATTAATTTATGTTTTACAACCTTTATTTTCATTCATTCTGAATTATGTAAATAAATTTTTGATTTTTTTTTTGTTATTACCAAAAAGGTTTTTAAAAAAGAGAAGATAAATGTTTATAATTTAGAGGGTAAAATAGGTATTAGGTAATTTAAAAATTAGAAAATTTAGTTGAGTGACATTCTGATTGAAATAGGCATAGTTCAATAACTTTGTTGTTACAAATGAAAGAAAAGTGACTTTAGAAAATAATTTAAACTAATAAAGTGACTAATGCTCTTTGGTTTTTGTTTTTGTTTTTTTTGTTTTTAGTTTTTCTTTCCTTCACTGAGCTGAGGGTCGATTGGAAACAACCTCTCTGCCCTTTCGGGTAGAGGTAAAGCCCGTCTACATATTACCCTCCACATACCCCACTTTATGGGACTATACTGAGTAATTATTGTTGTTGTAAAGTGATCATTTGAGTAACTGACTATTACAAAGAATAATCTGTCTTATATTTTTTATAAAATATAATAAGAACACACCAGAACTTCTTAAGGTGGAGAAGCAAATTAAACCTGCTTAAGAATGAAGCTGTCAAACACAGTTAAGAGCGAGAAAAATTCAAATGTCTAATTAAACCTTCAAGCTTTATATTCATACGAGTTGACGTATCATCTAATTTGTCATCTTTATATTCATAAATGATGTCTTTTGGAGGACTACAATGTTGCTTTCTCCGTTTCAGTTCATGTAATTGTATTGTCGTTTATTTGTCTGATCCCAAAAGAATATTTTTATTTATTTAAAAATAATTTAACTTGAATTTTTTATTTAACCCTTTAATGATAACTTTTTATAGGCACATAAATATTTTTATTATGATCTTAAATTTTAGCAATCTCATAATTCTAGCTAAAAATATATTATGTAATCCGTATATATTTAAAAAAAGAATCTCTGTTTTTCCTACTTTATTACGAGTTCTTTTTTGAGCAATTTTTTTTCGTTGTCTCAAATACAAAGTTTTCTTTAATCTGCTTAATACTTATTTCTGTTATGAAATCTCCTATTTAAGGTGAATGTCTATAATTAGAGAGATTCTAGAGTTCTATTCTTGGTAGATAAATCATCCCCCTCCCTATAAATAAAGGGGTCTTCTACCATTGTAAACCACCCCATAACAATCTCTAAGTATCAATGAGAATACTCCTCTCTCTCTATTCTCTCTATTGCTCTTGTTCTTGTATTATTGTTCTTATCTTTATATTATTTCATAACACGTTATCAGCACGAGTCTCTAACCAATTGAAATTTTCGATTGCCTTAACTTTTTGTTTGTGTAGGGTTTTGCTTCAAAGAAAAAAAAAAGGGGAGGAACGAAAAACAGAAAACAAAAGAAGGAGAAAAAAACACTGGAAAGCAAAAGGAAAAGAAAACGTTGAAGAGGAAGAGAAAAAAAAAATGAAAACAAAGGAGAAGAAAGAAACAGAAAACAGAAATAGAAAACGTGAAAGAAAGATTGGAAACAGAAATTCGAGATTTCGACCTCGGTTCCGTGTTCGTGATTCTAAAAGGCACGAGACTCTACCGTCTCAAGAATCTTCTTGAGAAAATTAAGGTAAGTATTTTACTTTTCTCTTTCAAATTCTTGGAATTCTATAATTTGATTTTATATACAAACATAGACAACAAAGTTTGATTATAACTCTAATGGAGTGTGTAAGAAATTATAACCACATGAAGTGGTTAAATCTCTATGTCCTGCCATGATTAAATTCATGTATGATTGTGGGCAAAGAATTAAAAATCCGTCCCATTGAATTTGCTCCATTCCCTTTAGAGAATGTGGAAGCAGTATATGATAAGTCTGAAAGAAGACAAAATTATTACCATGAAGGTATCAATGAATGTGGACGTGGCAAAGAATTCCGTCCAATTGAATTTGCTCCATTCCCTTTAGAGAATGTGGTAGCAGTATGTGATAAGTCTGAAAGAAGACAAAATTATTACCGTAAAGGTATCAATGGATGTGGACGTGGCAATAGACGAAATTATAATCGTCATTATTGTGATAATGAGAATAATAAAGATTCTCAAAATAATCTTTCACTTTATGAAAGTAATATTTGACATGAGATTGTGTAAAGCACATGATTATGATTCATTCCCTGAAGTGAATGTGATAATTGTAATAGAGCCCGTAAGTATGAACACGCTCTTGATGTAAATTTGTTTTATGTCTGACATTATGAAAAGAAAGTTCGTTGCCCTTGAAATTTCGGGCAAGAACTATATGACATGGGTGTTGGATGCTGAAATCCACTTAGATGCTATGGGTCTTGGAGACGCCATTAAAGACAGAAATAATGCATCCACCCAAAACTTTGCTAAGGCCTTGATTTTCTTGCGCCATCACCTTGATGAAGGTTTGAAACTGTGCTAAGGCCTTGATTTACTTGCGCCATCACCTTGATGAAGGTTTGAAAATTGAATATATCACAGTCAAAGATCCACCTATCTTGTGGAATGGCTTAAAGAAGAGATATGACAACCTGAAGTTGGTCACTCTGCCACAAGCACGATACGATAAGAACCCAAAAGCAAATAGTTTATAAACTATATATTATCGTTGCGGTGAAAACGGGCACTGGTCAAAGGCTTGCCGTATACCATGACTTTTGGTTGACCTTTATCAAGCATCTCGAAAGAGTAAACGCCCTGAAACGAATTTTGTCTCTGACGACAACTTTGACATCACCCACTTGGATGTGGCAGACTTCTTTGAGCAACCCGAGGGGAAGATAGACCACCTAATCGGTGATGGATCCGTGATGAAAGAAGATGGAGCTATTTGATTTTATTTTACTTGTTTGTATTAGTGAATGAATAAACTAATAGCCATTAGTATTAGCTCGTATTAGTTAGTTCATGATATAATGTTAGTATTAGTTCTTTAGAATGTATCAATATGCCCAAATATCAATAATATTTTTACTTTCCAGTAGAGGTAATCGACTAACCTGAAAAACTAGTCGGTTATCTCATATTTCGCATAAAAACTGCAAAACAATCGATTGTCAATGATCAACAATCGATTGTCTTTAAAACAGTGTGATCTGGAATTTTACAAAAACAGTCAACAATCGATTGTCTATGATTAACAATCGATTGTCTGTAAA
Organism: Nicotiana benthamiana; assembly: GCA_034376525.1. Classification (NCBI taxonomy): domain Eukaryota; kingdom Viridiplantae; phylum Streptophyta; class Magnoliopsida; order Solanales; family Solanaceae; genus Nicotiana; species Nicotiana benthamiana. Next base: position 74,918,683 of record CM067330.1, read on the forward strand.
ACAGTGTGTTCTGGAATTTTTCAAAAACAGTCAACAATCGATTGTCAATGTTTAACAATCGATTGTCATTAGACAGTGTAATCTGGAATTTTTCAAAATAGTCAACAATCGATTGTCTATTCTTAACAATCGATTGTCTTAAAACAGTGTGCTCTGGAATTTTTCAAAATAGCCAACAATCGATTGTCTATGCATAACAATCGATTGTCTTAAAACAGTGTGCTCTGAAGTTTTTCAAAATAGCTAATAATCGATTGTGTGTGTTTAACAATTGATTGTCAATGTTCAACAATTGATTGTTTGTGTTTAACAATCGATTGTTTGAAGAAAATGTTTAAACTGAAATTTTCAAACTGCAAAGTAATCGATTATGAAAAACATATAATCGACTATCTGATTTATTTTAGTCAATGACATCAGCAGATTTTGAAAATATTATGTGACACAAACGAATTGAACTTGTTTATTCTTATGTTCGTGTAGTTCTTTTGTATATCAAACCATGAGAATTAAATTGATTGAAGGCTCCGGAAGAGCAACTGTAACTCTGCCCAAAGGCATGACGTTTATCTTAGAGAATGCAATATTCTCCTCCATGTCTAAGAAGAACTTGTTGAGTTTTAATGATATCAATTGCAATGTTCTCCTCCAAGTCTAAAAGGAACTTGTTGAGTTTTAAAGATATCATTCAAAATGGATATCATATTGAGACAATAGATGAGAATAATCTTGAATTCTTCATGAAAACGAGGCTGCCCATTTCGGTTTGGGTTCACGCCATTTTGCATGCAGCAATGCTAGTTCGTCGGCTGCCCACTTTGGTTTGGTATCACGCCATTTTGCATGCAGCAATGCTAGTTCGTCGGCTGCCCACTTTTGTTTGGGTTCACGCCATTTTGCATGCAGCAATACTAGTTCGTCGGCTGCCCACTTCGGCTTGGGGTCACGCCATTTTGCATACAGCAATGCTAGTTCGTCTCTGACTGACGAATTGAACAAATATTCCCCGTTGCAATTGGTTTTGGGTCATGGACCCAATATATCCCATTTAAGAATCTTTGGATGCGCAGTATATGTGCCTGTAGCACCGCCATCCCGCACCAAAATGGGTCTGCAAAGAAGGTTAGGAATATATGTTGAGGTTGAATCGCCCTCCATTATTCGCTACCTCGAAACATTGACAGGAGATTTGTTCACTGCACGATTTGCAGACTGTCAATTTGATGAGACACTTTTCCCAAAATTAGGGGGAGAAGTTGGTGAAACCAAACGGGAAATTTTGTGGAAAAATGCATCATTATCTCATCTTGATCCACATACCTCTATTTGTGAAAGAGGCACAAAAGATTATCCATTTGCAAAGAATAGCAAATCAAATGCCTGACGCATTTATAGATTTGAAAAGGATAACAAAATCACATATCCTCGAAGTGAATGTGACAACATCTGATACATATTCATTATTGGAAGAATATGAACATGAAATTGGTATTAAATATACCACACTCACCCCTAGAAGGAGGTTTGAGATGATATATGGCATGAATGATCGTTGGTCACGTACCTATTGTACGCCAAAGTATTTTGGAAATATGACCATTAAAGGACAACGATAATGCATGAAACATATCTTGCATATAAGTTTGACATGACCATAATGGTATAACTTTCTCTTTAAGAAAGATATTCACCACATGGATGTTGATGAATCTGTGGTAGTACAAAATTAATTGAGAGCTCTAGAAGAGCCAATTATTACTATGTTGGAGAAACACAATTGAGTATTGTGCTGTAGTAAGTCTCAAAGAAACTTATTCAGTTTCCAAAGTACACGCGAAAGCGATTGATTATATTGAGACTATAAATAAAGGAAGGCTTTGATATCTCCTATTACTACAACTTGTAGCGGGGTAATTAGCATATGAAAAGCTACCCGCTTTGTTCTTCAGTTTGTACTACACAAAAGAAAGAATGCCACAATAAAGTGGATATCTGTTGGTATAAAACCCATGTCATAATAAACCTGAAGTTTATTGATAAGTGCACATGTCATGGTGTAAATTTGAAGTTTACCAATATTGATAATTTATTCAGATGGCATTCGTGTTAGCCATCTCATTTTAAGTATGATGTGCAAATTCACATAGGTGAATATTAAAGAACTAGAAAGTTCTTTACGAATTCTCTTGTATCACTTGTTCTCATTAATGAACTGACCAACTAAAGTTCGGGTTGAAGCCCATAAATTCTGGAAATATCAAAGGTGAATATGGGCCCATTCACCTGCCATGTATACCACATATGATGCATCTATGAAATGGTTACATGCGCAATTGTTATTAACCCGCAGCCTGGCCGGTGCTTGCGAGGTAAATTGCTCAGTAATCTAACTTCGAGCATAATTTCCAGATTCTCTACTCAAGATAGTTCATCTTGATAAGTTGGTTTATATCAAAGTTGGTTTAGCAAGATAATTATTGAGTGCTTCCACTTAATAGCTAAACTGTTTCTTATGAGAACGAAGTTATATATATATCGGTTTGATATACGTTGTATACGAGAGTATATTCTCCCCTCACAAGTGGTTCAGGGTCAGGAACCAAATAATTTCATCTTGTTATTAATGTGCCGTGTATATTGACATGATAATGCACAAAGATGATTTCCCAAAGTTGAGGAAACAAGTTAGCTTTTCTAACATGAGGGGGAGACATGATAAACACTTGAGAAAATGTTACATGGGATGAATTATCATTTGTATATGTATATCCCCGAATATCATGATATGAACCTGAAGTTCATAAAGGGATAATTCAATTACAACATATTGCAAAGCATGCTATACGCATTTGCTGACCCAAAGAAAGTAACTAAATGGAAGAGATACAATTCAAGAAGAATTGATTCCATATGAAAGACATGTAGTTTTGAACCTATAGTTCAAATGCTTGAAAGTATAAAGTCAAAGGTATGTATAATCAGTTTTCGATATCTTATTTGTCTAGCATGACATGGAAAACTTGATATGCATCTAAAGTCTATTATATGGCTTATATGACTTAACTTGAAAGATTTAAGTTGCTTGAAGCATATGCAATTCTTGGTCCTGAAGTACCACATCCTTAGTACAATTTGTGTACATATGTATCTTGCTATAACTATAAGCATGATGGCATTGAGAATGCATCTATGGAGATATTGAAGATTTATTCCACGACATTATATGAAGATGTTCATATCTATCAAGAATGATAATTTCAAGGTGCGGAATATTTATTCAAGTCAATATGGTTGATTTGTCAAACGTCTACCAAAGATCGTTTTGAAGATGATGCACAAGATTGGAATGCAAATGCTCAAGGATATAAATTGATGTACTCATTAGGGGGAGTTAATGCGCGTTGCACTCTTTTTCCCTTACAAGGTTTTGTCCCACTGGGTTTTCCTTGCGAGGTTTTTAACGAGGCAACCAATAGGCGCATATTCAAACATGTGTACTCTTTTTCCTTTCTTTAATTTTTCCCATTGGGTTTTGGTTTTAAGGTTTTAACGAGGCACATTGTTGAATAGACATTCAAGGGGGAGTGTTATGAAATCTCCTATTTAAGGTGAATGTCTATAATTAGAGAGATTCTAGAGTTCTATTCTTGGTAGATAAATCATCCCCCTCCCTATAAATAAAGGGGTCTTCTACCATTGTAAACCACCCCATAACAATCTCTAAGTATCAATGAGAATACTTCTCTCTCTCTATTCTCTCTATTGCTCTTGTTCTTGTATTATTGTTCTTATCTTTATATTATTTCATAACATTTTCATTTTTCTTTTGACATTGGTAAATGGACTTTTTTGTATATATACGAATTTTTAAAATTATGTACCCGGTTTATCCAAAAAAGTTTATATTCAAAAGTAATTAAAGTTTTTTTTACAAAGTATATACAAATTCGATCAATACTTAAAATTTCTATACAATTTGAATACATATTTTTATACACGATTCGATCAAACGCTATAATTTACCGACAGTTTTATACAAGTTATGTACGATTATGTAGTTGTATATATTTTGTATGTCGTTTGTATATATCATTTGTTTATGTCTTCTTCCTCGAGTTTCAATATAAAATTCTAACCAAAATCACCTCGAATCATCACCAATATCTCTTAAAATTGAGATATAACTCCAAATGATATTCTAAATAATTTTCAATAACACTCAATCCAAATAAATAATAATTTTATAAAATTTGATTTTCAAATTCAAAAATTTAAAAGCTTTTTAATAGTTGTCAATAAAATTTAAACTCATGTCATCCGTTTCATTAGCCCTTGAACTAAATCGGCATCCAAAATTAGCATCATCCAATACTCTAACTTCAATTCGAGTAATCTAAGTTGATTGCACGCACGAGCTACCATCAGTCTCATGAAACCACTTTGCTATAATCCAAAAAAGCACGTTTGTGATGACCTGATAGGTCATCTAGAGTATTAAAGCTTAAAGATGTATTTCAAAATTTTTATCTTCACCGCTGCCATAAGGTGCTTCAGAACATGGTTATAATTCAAACCAATAGGGTCGATTTTGTTGTGTTTCAGATGACGGGTTCGGCAAGAGATAGTGGAAGGATTATGTATTGACCAAACCAACTAGGTTGCTTGCTCTTATTTGGGACCAGTTCTCTCAGCTTGTTCTAGATAAGTTCCTTTCTATCACATTGAGAGAGGATTACGACAGGCAGCTTGAGTGTCTCTAGTAGGGCACTATGACTGTTACTTAGTATGAGATCCATGCTGTGGATCTGCCCCATCATGCTCTTCTTTTGCTCCCTACTGAGAGAGAGGGGGGGATGCTTATTGATGGACTCACTCACCCTTGTTGATACCCAATTTTTTCTGTATATTTTAATATGAAAAATACTTTAAAAATAGAATGTGTATGCACATATAAGTATGTTCAAATATTTTACTATTTTCCGTAATTCTTAAAGATTTTTTTAATCAATTTATTGTCCTATTTTATCCCAAAAAATTTAACAATTATTTCCAAAATTACTATTTTTTTGGTGATTCATTTATCGCATTATCATATTTATGCTAAAATATAGCTAAAATAATTTTTACAAATTTATTTAGCATTTTCAAAGATAAATTACATGTAATTACAATATTAGCCTCTTTTAATTTAATTACATTTATGTCTATAAAAATTGAGCCCAGTATTCTTAATTTGATAATTATATTAATTATTTTAGTACCTTTAATTCATTTCCAGAAGTTATTTTACTATTTTTATAAATTAAATAGGGAAACGTGGCTATTTAAATGTTAGCCCATTTTTCATTTCAATTTTAGCCTGATTTGGCATCCCAATTCAAACCCAATTACCCCGGCCCAAATCCGTTCATACTCGATCAAATCCCAACTCTGTTAAACCGCCCCACCTACGCGATCAATTACTTAGGTTTATTGTGAGTCGCCGAGGAATAGAGCTAGACCCGTCAAAGGTCAAAGCTATTCAAGAGTTGCCACCGCCAAAGGACAAAAAGACGTAATGAGTTTCTTAGGAAGACTTAACTACATCAGCCGGTTCATAGCACAATCTACAGTTATCTGTGAGCCAATCTTTAAGATGTTGAAGAAGGAAGCCGCTACCAAGTTGACCGATGACTGTCAAAAAGCCTTCCACAGAATCAATGAGTACTCGTTAACACAATCGGTCTTGGTCCCGCCCGAGCCAGGTAGACCTCTATTACTCTACCTTGCAGTATTGGACGGAGCTTTCGACTGCGTTCTGGGGCAGCATGATGAAACGGGGAGGAAAGAGCAGCCATTTATTACCTCAGTAAGAAGATTACCCCGTACGAGGCCCGGTAATATCTTTTGGAGTGAACCTGTTGTGCTCTGACTTGGGTCGCTCAGAAGTTGAGGCATTACTTCTATGCCTATACTACATACATCATATCAAGGATAGATCCTTTGAAGTACATCTTTTAGAAGCCCATGCCCACTGGCAAGCTAGCCAAGTGGCAGATCCTGTTGAGTGAGTTCGACATTTTCTACGCAGCTCAGAAGGCAATCAAGGGATATGCACTAGCAGATCAGCTTGCAAAAAATCCCGTAGAAAGAGAATACGAATCCTTAAAGACGTATTTTCCTGACGAGTAGGTATCATTCATAGGAGACATTGTCGAATTCTATAATGGTTGGAGAATGTTTTTAGTCCACACATCTACTGGGGCAACCCCCTATATGCTGGTTTATGGTACAGAAGCCGTCATTCCCGTCGAAGTAGAGATTCCTTCCTTTAGGATCATACAGGAAGCTAAGCTCGACGATGTAAAAAAGGTGAAGAGTTGTTATGAGCATCTAGTTATTATAGATGGAAAGCGAATGAATGTAGTTTTCCATGGTCAACTTTATCATAATGGAATTTCCAGAGCCTGCAACAAAAGAGTCAAGCCAAGACAGTTTATACCGGGGCATCTGGTATTAAAGAAAATTTCTCCGTATCAAGATGAAGCCAAAGGGCAGTTCTCTCCCAACTGGCAGGGTCCATACATGGTTCATCGGGTTCTGACATGAGGAGCCCTCATACTCGTAGAAATGGACGGAGAGGTCTGGCCGAAGCCAATCAACTCTGATGCAGTCAAGCGTTACTATGTGTAATATCTATGCTTTCCTATTTGATGTAAATTTAACTATGTCTGACCTGATTCCCATTTAAGAGGGGATACGTAGGTAGCCTTATGTGTTTGGTCACAATTCAATAAAATTTTCATTTCCTCCTGCGATTGGAAACTGGAGCAGAATTTTGAGGAGGACACTCAAAATTCCAAATTAATTTAAGCCAATCATCACAAGTAGCAGCCAGAAGTATCAACCCATCAAACTAGGGCTAAATTTTCAAGAGGACCTTCAAAATTCCATAGTAGGAGAGGTTGGAATTCTCGAACCACGTCAGAGTCGTCGGTTCATCTAAATATTATTTTATTATACATTTATGTCATACTTTCACGAAAGCACGCATATTTATTTATTGAAAATACTTTGTTTAGCAACGCTACCCCAATGATACATACATTACCACTAGATCAAAGCCAAGCAGGTCGTGCAGAGCCAGCAATACAAACTAACCTCCACCTTTTTACAAAACTTAGTATTTTCTTTAGATGCATGCACTTGATCATCGAGCATGCTATACACTCACAAAAATTGCTCAGGAATACAAGTCTCAATGCCATTGCGTTTACCCACATTTGCTATCCACACACACTAGTGACGTTCCATGTGTCACAGTGTCCCCATCAGTCACCATATCACAATTTGTTATCAGCTAAGAAAGCTATATTTCTATTTGCCCTTTTATTCCTTGCATAAGGCTACCATTCTGCCTTCCGAGACTAAACACTGTCTCCATCTGCATTTTCTGCATTGCATAAGGCTACCATTTTGCCTTCCGAGACTAAACACTGTCTCCATATGCATTTTCTGCATTGCATAAGGCTACCATTTTGCCTTCTGAGACTAAACACTGTCTCCATCTGCATTTTTCTGCATTGCATAAGGATACCATTCTTCCTTCCGATACTAAACACTATCTCCATCTGCATTTGTTTTGCATTGACTAAGGCTACCATTCTGTCTTCTGATATTAAACAATGTCTCCATCTGCATTCCTTATTTACATTTGCATGGCTAAAAGATCGCTGCCTTATTTACATTTGCATAGTTGAAAGATCACCACCTTATTTACATTTGCATGAATGAAAGATCACCACCTTATTTATATTTACATAGCTGAAAGATCGCCACCTTATTTACATTTGCATGGCTGAAAAATTTCCACCTTATTTACATTAGCATGGTTGAAAATCGCCGCCTCATTTACATTTGCATGGCTGAAAGATTGCCAACTTGTACATTTCCATGGCTAAAAGATCGCCACATTCTACATTTGCATGGTTGAAAGATCCCCATCTTCTGTATTGCATGGCTGAAAGATCGCCACCTTATCTATATTTATATGGCTAAAAGATCGTCACCTTCTACATTTGCATGGCTGAAAGATCGCCACTTTATTTACATTTGCACAGCTGAAAGATCTCCAGCTTATTTACATTTGTATGGCTAAAAGATCGCCGCCTCATTAACATTTGCATGGCTGAAAGATTGCCACCTTCCACATTTGCATGGCTGAAAGATTGCCACCTTCTACACTTGCAAGGCTGAAAGATTGCTACCTTTTACATTGCATTGCTGAAAGATCACCACCTTATGTACATTTGCATGGCTTAAAGATCGCCACCTTCTACAGTTGCATGGATGGAAGATTGCCACCTTCTACATTTTGCATGGAAGATTTCCAAATTTACGTTTGCATGGATGAAAGATCGCCACCTTATTTATATTTGCATGGCTAAAATATCACCACTTACTGCATTGCATGGGCTTTAAGATAGCCAAACACTTCATCTCATGGCTAAAAGATCGCCAAATCATCTGATGGCGTCATTGTTCAAAGGCACCATTTCCATAGCCCGAGAACACCATGCCATGGTCTGAGGACCCCTTTTAATCTTTTTCATATCATTATTCAAGGCGTCATCGTTTGGAGATATCATCCTCATAGCCTCAGAGCATCATTTCATGGCCTGCGAATCCTTTATTATATTCTTCATGGCCCAGGACATCATGGTCTAAATACATCATTCTAACCATCCGAAGAAATTTTCATGGTCCCATGGGAAATTGCATCATGTTTAAGTTTACGCATAATATATGCGTTTATTTCTTATTTGCAGGTAAACCGGCGAGCAACATCCATCTCGCAATAGTGATCCCGCTCCAGTTCCCGCAGCCATATCAAACCATAAGCATTCCCCCGTCCTGAATATTGCATCCGTTCTCGAAATTCTCCATGGCCTAAACCTCTTCGAACTGTTTCGCTCGATCAAAATTGGCCATCATATCTTTACCCGACAACTCTTTCCTCATTCCCGGGTAAAGAGGGGAAGATGTTGATACCAAATTTGTTTTCTGTATATTTTAATATGAAAAATACTTCAAAATAGAATGTGCATGAACATATAAGTATGTCCAAAAATTTTACTATTTTTTTGTAATTCTTAAATATTTTTTTAATCAATTTATTGCCCTATTTTATCCAGCAAAATCCAATAATTATTCCCAAAATTATCATTTTCCGTGATTCATTTATTAGATTCTCATATTTATGCTAAATACACCTAAGATAATTTTTACATATTTTAACAAATTTATTTAGCATTTTCAAAGCTAAATTGCATGTAATTACAATATTAGCCTCTTTTAGATTTAGTTACGTTTGTGTCTATAAAGATTAAGCCTAGTATTTTTAATTTGATAATTATGCACTATTAAGCATTTTTCATACCTTTAATTCATTTCCAGAATTTATTTTACTGTTTTTATAAATAAAATAGGGAAAATGGCTATTTAAATGTTAGCCCATTTTTCATTTCAATTTTAGCTTGATTTGGCATCCCAATTGAACCCAATTTAAACCCAATCACCCCGATCCAAATCGTTCATACCGGACCCAAACCTAACTCGATTAAACTGCCCCACCTACCCGATCAATCCAGGTCGTTGATTGAAATGATCAACGGCCACCAAAACCCCATTTCCTTATTTAATCTAAACGACCCCTAAATACTAACATTTCAAACCCCCCCCCCCACCCCCAGCCGCCTCTGTATCCCTTTCTCTCTTAATTCTTCTCAATCCTCTCTCAAAACCATAGGCGTAGCCCTCAACTACAACCCTAAAATCTCCCAAATCAATGGCTTTCAAGGTCATCGGAAGTTTGTATTCACTTCATATGGCTTCTACATGCCCGATTATTATAATTTCAAGACAAGATCCTGGAAAGCTTGGTCCAGACCTTGGTCGATTTCAGTTTTATGGCTGTCTCTAGTCATCTTTGCCCTTGCTCCGGCCAACCATGGCTATCAAAGTCTGACACTTGACTCTCCTGCTTATGTCGATGGTTTTCAAAGCGTTTCTCACCACTTGGGGTTCTTATGGAACCTTAACCATTAAGGTTCTTCCGATTTCTTTTAGATCTATTTTTGCTCTAAGATTTTAAACATTTTTCTCAAAGTTTCGTCTAAAATTCTACCTTCAAAAACCCTTATCTTTTCCGATTAGGTTTTCTGACATGTTTTGATATGTTCTCTTATATCATTCTTCTACTTGAGTGTGCTTGTGAAGGGCCTTAATTCCTTTTGAGGTTTCTAAATCTATTTTTTGTTAGTATTTATTTGATTTACTTGTTTTTCATCTCTAGACTCGATTGGTGTTGAAAACCCTAAAATTTTGGGTTCATTCGAGTTCTGAGACTATTTGCTATGTGATTTACTTGTTCATCATCTCTAAATTTGATTAGTTTCAAAGACCCTAATTTCTTTGGGGCCTATTCAAGCTTCTGAAGTTGCTTCATCTGTTTGAAGTTGCTCGACTAGATTTAAAATCTTTTTGTTTCAGCACCTGTCTCTTTATGTGATTTTGACTCCCTGCTATCATTAAAATTCGACTATGCATTTTCATAAGGGCCTTTACTTGACCTTTTGCATGCTCCTTATACTCTCTCTTTTCTCTATTACTATGTTACTGAACTTGATGTTTCGATAGTTCACTGTCTACTAACTATGTGATTGTTATTGCATGCAGCTTCTCTTTGCTATAGTTTGGCCTCGCATGCCTAATATTTATGCACTCTATTTATATGCTGAATTCTCCTCTAAAATGACCTTCAATTTTGGATTGATTTCAAACCATTCCTTGTGTAATTCTGATTGCACTCGTGTGTTAAGTAATTGATTTTTTCCTTGTTTTGCCTGACTGATTTCCCTATTTCTTGGCTTGATTTGAAAAATTCCATTTAGACTTTCAATTCTTCTATTTTTAACTTGGGAAATCGTTGACTCCCTGATTTACTATGTGTCGATTTTTGATTACCTCCATATTCCGCAACTTTATTTTGTTTTACTACCTTATTTGGCTTAACCGAGTATTTCAAGGATTCTTCATTATTTGTTCCCTTGAATGAACCTCTATGTACTTACCCCTAATTGTCTATTCTGCACATGATGCTCTACTTGATTTCTTTCCTTAATGTTTTCTGCCCATTAACGTTTAGATTTTTACTCCTTAATTAAAGGGAGTACTTATACTAATTTGATTTTAATTCACACACAGTTCCATATTTACTGTTGAACTATGATTCTTTGCGTATTTTCTACATGTTTTCAAACTATAAGTACCTTCATCTTTCATTAGCACGAAAACGAACACTTTTAGTTCTAAACCCTCACTTACACTCAAACACTATCTCTTGCTTTACTACTTGTATTGTGGCCTGTTTAGCTAGCTGAAAGCCAAAGCTGTGTTTCTACTATCTTTCTTTACTGCATTTTGCTTCTTTGAACTAGTATGTTTTAGTTAGGCTTTCAGCACCAACAACAACATGGTTACTTAATGTTCTTGCGTTCTCGTCTGCCTACTACTTGTATCTATTTTAGTACATTTATTTAGCATGTTGTAATTTCCTTTCTCGTGTTCTGAGACAATGTATTATGAATCCTAAACCCCTACCCCAATGTGTTTGGTGCTTGTGGTTTGTTTGGGACATGACAACATCAAATATTGCTGAACATGACTCAAACTTGGTCCTCCTAGGATTATGACCTCCAGGTTATCTTTATATGTTGTGCGTTCTGGTTGATTTGCAAGTATGACAATACCCCTATTGTTATATATGCCCAAAATTGACTCTTGCCTAAGTACATAGGCTCTTCGCAATTCCTAACCCCTGAACCCCCTTGGCGTAAAATTGTCAACTTGTTTGAAGTGTTAATGGTTGTTTCCCAGCACCTCTTTTGCTCTTCTTTGGTTATTTCCTAAAGCTCTGTTTATGCACTTGCACTCTCTCTTAGACTTAACGTCTGCTCCCTCATGTGAGCCTTTCCTTGGGACCCACGAGCTCTCTCTGAACTTGGACACATGAGAGATGGCACTTCACACTGCACTTGTCCCTATTCTGGTGATGCAATTTGGGTGTGAGCATTGCCCAGAGTCCTATTGAGGCTCTTAGGGAACTCTGACACACTCGAATTGGAGAAAGGCTTTGACTAGTGGTCTTTGAGTTGGCTTATCTCATAACTCAGCGAGGAAGTCTAAATCAGGCTTCCTCTGGTTGTACTTTTCATTGTATTTTCTGATGTAATTTATTATGCTGGTTTGTAATAAGTTATAATAACATTTGGGGCTGGCTAGTAAAAAAGGTTGGGTAATTATGCATGCAAGGGTAGAAACATGCCTATAGGTGTTTTAATTCTGCATGCTCAAACTACATATAGAAACCATACTTATAGGGTGTTTTAATTCTGCATATTCAAACTGCATATAGAAACCATGCCTATAGGGGATATTAATTCTGCAAACTTCTTTTAGAAACCATGTCTATAGGATATTTAATTCTGCAAACTGCATTTAGCAATCATGTCATAGAATTTCTTATTCAAACTTCACATCTGGATAACCTGCCTATAGGATTTTATTCTAGAGTTCTGCATGTTTGTCACCATCTAGATATCATGTTTATAAAGGTCTAAAATCGGTAACATATAGAAATTATGCCTATATGGACTTTTAAATAAACCTGATCCACTGCATTCGCAGTCAATATTAGATATCTTGTTCATAGGGATTAAATACCCATAATGGTAGATACTATCACCCGCAGAGCTTGCAACTAGTCTTTATTAATAACTTAATTCCCTTGCCTAATAAGGTTTAACAAGCATGCATATAGGATTTCAAACAATTCATTTCGAATTTCTACTATCTCGTCACCTTCTGAATCCAGTAGATATCATGCCTATAGGACCCCATCTAAACATATAGGCAAGCCTTAGAGTAATAACCACAAACTGAATTCTCTTTTGTTAATGCTACAACCAGCACGTAGGCCTGATTTGTACTCCTTATCTGAATTATGTAATAAACTAATCTGACTCAAATAATTAATCTCCCTCATCTTTAGTATTTTAAATAAGACCTAAGCAGTACGTGTAAGACATGTTACTTTATGTGCTTGTTTTGAGGAGGTATATATGAGCTTTTGTTTGTTTATATGTTTCCCCAAACATGCAGTATGTGTTTTGTATGTCACCTTAGAATTTTTACCTTTGAAACATCAAATAAGCCTAATTCCCTCCCTTTTAGGATTAGTAGTCCTAAGTGCCTCCGGGACTGATAGGAATGGGACGAGTAATAGCATGCAATAAGTAACCAGACCAATCCACGCTTTAATACCTTAATAAGGTGGGAAGAGTAGATATGGACATGATGACCACGTGATAATTTCATGTGTAGTCCCTCATCGAGGACTGATTACTGGACATTGTGTGGGGTGATCCATATTTTAATAAACCTAGGACCCCTTCCCTTTTTCCCTTTTTTCTTTATTTTTATTGTCATAATTCCTTATTTAAAGAAAATTAGCTCCTTTAATTATTCTTTCACACTTTGTTTGCTTTTAAATCATTATGTATTGATATCCCCTCTTATTTGAGCATTATCTGTTTATACATTGATTACACCCCAATTCAAAATAATTGTCTGGCCGGGAACCATACTAGTGGATTTTGAGGGGTGCCTTACACCTTCCCCTTAGAATAATTTCAAGCCCTTACCCTATCTCCGTTTATTTAAATAAAACTCCTTTAGTGTCCTAATGCACTCTAATCAATAAGTGGCGACTCTTCAAATGCAAAATCCAGTTCCCAAAAGGAACAAGTTATCCCTCCAAATGTCATAAATCTGATTTTGCGAGAAAAAAAGGGCAAGGAAACCCTATCAGGCTGCATATGGCCTGGAGACTGAGGGTAAGATTTCTTTTTAGACGGGTTCTAATGTCGCCAGGCGGATCGAGATGGTTTTTGCACAGGAGAGATATTAGGGGTTTAATAAGAGGCCTCATCATTTTGTTGGGTTCAAAGATGCCTTGTTTGGAGGTAGGTGTACTTCTGGTAGAGGCCATCCTCCCAGGCCGTTTCATTCAACATTTCAGGCATCCCATAGTGCCTTAAGTGGTTGTGGCCCTTATATGTCTCATTCTGACTAGCTGGCTTACAATGCACAACTAGCTCCTATTAGTGCACCTTCGCTCTAAGGATTTCAAGGTGGTTACTCTGGTCGACATAGTCAGTTTAAATGTCAGCAGTCGAGGTCCTGCTATACTTGTAGTAATTCAAGGCACATTGCTAGATTTTTCCCTTGGGCACTGGGTAACTCACAACTGCAGAGTTCTTGTGCCTTAGTCCCAACACATGTAGCTTCACTGCTCGCTCATCCCTCTAGAAGTAGGGTTCAAGAAACTAGAGGTGGAGGTCAGGCCATTAGAGGTGGAGGACAAGCCGCTAAAGGTGGAGTCCAGTCAATTAGTGCTCGTCTTAGAGACGTAGTTCAGAGTGGGCGGGCCCCGCCCCAATTATATGCTTTCCCAGCTAGGCCTGAGGCTGAGTCATCTGACATTATTATCATAGGTATTGTTTCATTTTGCCATAAATATGCTTCACTTCTATTTGATCCGGGCTCTACTTATTTCTACGTGTCATCCCATTCTGCTTCATATCTGGATGTGCCTTGTGATTCTTTGAGTGCTTCTGCATATGTATCCACACATGCGGGAGATTCTATTGTAGATCATGTCTTTCATTTGTGTGTGTTTACCATTGGGAGTCTCAAGACTAGCATAGATCTCATATTTCTCAAATTTAGTTTTTGATGTCATCTTGGGTATGGATTGGCTATCTTCGTATCATGCTATATTATCGATATTTGTGAGTTTCTAGAGGAGTTTCCTACAGATCTGCCGGGGATTCCGCCGATAGAGATATTGACTTCTATATTGATTTGGCTCTGAGCACTCAACCCATTTCTATTGCTATATACCATGTGGGCCCCCAGAGTTGATTGAATTAAAAGAGAAGTTGTAAGATTTACTTGATAAGGGCTTTACTAGACCTAGTGTCTTGCATGGGGGTGCACCTGTGTTGCTCGTGAAAAAGAAAGATGGATCAACCAGGATGTGCATAGATTATCGATAGTTAAACAAAGTTACCATCAAGAACAAGTATCCATTGCCGATGATTGATGACTTATTTGATCAGCTTCAGGGTGCCAAGGTATATTCATCGGTTAATTTGAGGTTTGTATACCATTACGTGAAGATTAAGGCATCTGATGTCCCTAAGATATCTTTTCGAACTCAGTAACGGCATTATGAGTTCCTAGTGATGTCATTTGGGTTGACAAATGCCCCAACAACATTTATAGATTTGATGAACCGAGTATTCAAGCCCTATTTATATTTCCTTGTGATTGTGTTAATTGATGGTATCTTAGTCTACTCCCGCAGTCGAGATGAGCATGAGCAACATCTTCAGATCATACTTCATACTTCGAGGGACAACTAGTTATATGCCAAGTTTTCAAAGTGCAAGTTTTGGTTGGATTTAATTGATTTCTTGGGGCACATCGTATCGGTAGTGGGCATACATGTGGATCCTAAAAATATTAAGGTAGTTCAGAACTGGCCTAGACCCACTTCAGCTACAGAGATCCAGAATTTCTTTAGTTTGGCTAGTTATTACTGTCAGTTTGTGCAGGGATTTTCATCTATAGCAACCATATTGACCAAGTTGACCCAGAAGGGTGACCCGTTCAGATGGCCACATGAGTGTGAGGCGAGCTTTCAGAAGCTTAAGACTATTTTGACTATGGCACCAATGTTGGTGTTGCCTATAGAATCAGGATCTTACACTATGTATCGTGATGCATCTCGTATTGAGCTTGGTGCAATATTGATGTAGGATGGTAGGGTGATTTCATATGTATCACAGCAGTTGAAGGTTTATGAAAATAATTACCCTATGACTTAGAGTTGGCAGCTATTGTTCATCCGCTGAATATTTGGAGGCACTATCTTTACGACGTGTTGTGCGAGGTATTCACGGATCATCAAAATCTGCAGTATTTGTTCAAACAAAAGGATCTCAATTTGAGGTAGAGGAGGTGGTTGGAGCTATTGAAAGACTATACTATCACCATCTTGTATCATCCTAGTATGGCCAAGACGGTGGAGGATGCCTTGAGTAGAAATGGAATGAATGTGGGCAGCCTTACGTACATTTATGTTAGTGAGAGACCGCTTGCATCAGATGTTCAGGCCTTGGCCAATCGGTTTGTTAGGTTAGATTTTTAAGTGCCTAATTATGTTCTACCTTGCATAGTGGCTTGGTCTTCCTTGTATGAGTGCATCAAAGAGTGACAGTATAATGGCCCTCATTTTTTTATCCTTAGGTACATAGTGCGGAATAGTGGTGCCAAGCAAGTTACTAATGGAGATGATGGAGTTTTGAGGATACAAGGTCGTATTTGTATGCCCAAATGTAGATGGACTTCGTGAGTTGATTCTTGATAAGGCCTACATTTCTCAGTATTATATTCATCCGGGTGCCGCCAAGATATATCAGGACTTGCGACAACATTAATGGTGGATAAGGATGAAGAAGGATAAAGTTGCATATGTAGCCCGGTGTCAACAAGTAAAGTACAAGCATTAGAAGCTTGGTGGTTTGTTTCAGATGTTAGAGATTCCTGAGTGGAAATGGGAGCGTATCACTATGGATTTTGTTGTTGGACTCCCACGGACTCAAAGGAAGTTCGATGCAGTATGGGTTATTATTGAGAGGCTGACCAAGTAAATGCATTTCATTCTTGTGGCAACTATCTATTCTTGTGAGCGGTTGGCTAAGATCTACATCCGCGAGATCGTTCGTGTTCATGGTGTGCCCATGTCTATTATTTTTTATCGAGGTATGCAATACACCTCACACTTCTAGAGGGCAGTATAACGTGAGTTGGGCACGCATGTTGCGTTGAGCACAATATTTCATCCTTAGATAGATGGACAGTCCGAGTGCACTATTCAAATATTAGAGGATATGCTCTGTGTTTGTGTTATAGATTTTGGGGGTTCTTGGGATCGATTCATGACACTTTTAGAGTTTGCCTATAGCAACAGTTACCAGTCAATCATTTAGATGGCTCCTTATGAGGCACTGTCTTTCTCCAGTTGGATAGCTTGAGCCGGGGAAGGCACGGTTGTTGGACATAGATTTGGTACATTATGCCTTGGATAAGGTCAAGACTATTCAGGATCGACTTCACACTGCTTAGTTTAGGCATAAAAGTTAAGCTGATCATAGAGTTCGTTGGATTCATGGCCGAAGAGAGGGTATTGCTCCGAGTTTTACCATGAAGGGTGTGATGAGGTTCGGGAAGAAGGGCAAGTTGAGCCATAGGTATATTGGACCTTTTGAGATACTTGAGAGAGTGGGTGATGTGGCTTACAGGCTCACATTTCCACCTAGTTTATTAGTAGTCCATTCGATGTTCCATATGTCTATCATTCGAAAGTATCACGGTGATCCATCCCATGTGTTAGATTTCAGCTCAGTCTAGTTGGACAAGTATTTGACTTATGAGGAGGAGTATGTGGCTATTCTAGTCCGACATGTTCGATAGTTGAGGTCAAAGAGTTATCCTTCAGTTCGAGTGCAGTAGAGAGGTTAGCCGGTCGAGGTAGCTACTTGGAAGTCCGAGTCGGACATGTGGAGTAGATATCCACACCTTATCACCAATCCAAATACTTTTCTCTGTCCATTCGAGGACGAACGATTGTTTTATAGGTGGAAAATGTGATGAGTCGATAGGTCATCAAGTGTTTTAAACTATAATTCTGTATTTCAAAACCTCAAATATCCTATTTTAGCCTTTCTCGATTTGCATGCACAGTCCATCTTTTTCTGAAAGGCTTTTATGTTAAAAATTGATAAAATGTAAAATTTTGCCTTAAAAATCTATTTAAATTGACTTCGATCAATATTTTGAACAAGCATAGCCAGATCTGTATATTGACAATCTCGGTGGGTCTGTATCATGATTTGGAACTTAGGCCTATGCCCGGAATAAAATTCAGAGGTCCCTAGATCGACCTATCGCATTTTTGTCAAAAAATTAAAATTTAAAGGTTTAAAGAGTTTAAAGACTTGACCAAAGTTTGACTTTATTGCTACCAGGTACGAATTTTGGTTCCAGAGCTTGGTATACATTTATTACTATATTTATGACTTAATGCAAAATTTGGTGAAAACGAAGTTGATTTGACGTGATTCGGACGACCGGTTGTTAAAACAGAAATTCTAAAGTTTTATTGAAAATTTTATTTGATTTGGTGTCTGATTCATAATTTTAGGTGTTATTTTGTTGATTTGATCACACGATTGAGTTCATATGACATTTTTTACTTGTGTGCATGTTTGTTTTGGAGCCCCGTGGGCTCAGGTGAGTTTGTGATAAGCTACAGAGTGAATCTAGACTTAGCAAATAGCTGGTGCACTACTATTTCTGGAAGCCTCTGACCTCGCAGTTTTCATTTGAGATAAGGCAGTCAACCTGTAAGGTTTGCAATTGCGAAGAGTAGCTGGGCACCTTGGGTTTACATTTGCGAAAAATTGGTTCTCATTTGCAAAGTAGTACAAGAGAGGGAATGGATATCAATTTCAATCAAGGGGTCTCAATTGCGGAAGTCTCATGTTCGCAATTGCGAACAAAACCATCGCATTCGTGATTGTAGCAGAGATGGGGGACCTTCACAATTGTGAAGGATTTCTCTTGCAGGGTTTGCAATTGTGAACCCAATGTCACAATGGCGACGTCTACGCCTAGACTTAAGATGGAAAAATGGAATTTTAGTACGTTCATTAAAAATTTTCAAACCTAGAAACCTTTTTGGCGATTTTTCTAGGAGCCCTTCTTCACCAATTCGTTGGCAAATGATTCTAACCTACTTTCTTTTATTTATCCATTATATTTCATAAGAATTCAATATAAAATATAGAATTTCATGGTAGAAATTGGGGAATTAGGTAAAATTAAGGATTTTTGTAAAATAGGAATTTAGACGTCAAATCGAGGTCGGATTTCAAAATAAATTGCACAACCGTGCATGGGGTGAATGAGTAATCATGTTTTGGTCCAAATTTTGAGTTTGGACCAAGCGGACACAAGGGTTTCCTTTTTTTGATTTTTTTATAAACTTACGTTGAACCTCTTTTATTCGTGGGTAGTTCCTAAGACTTATTTTGAAATTTTTGGTTGATAATTTGCTATATTTAGTTGAGTCTGAGGTTTGCTCAAAAGGCAAAGCCGTGGTTGAACTTTGAGTCAATTTTAGAGCGAGGTAAGTGTTGTGGTTAACCTTGATTCTAAGGGTTAGGACTTGTTTCCTATTTGCAACATGTTTAAATGTTGGGTACAACGTATATGTGAGGTGAAGAGTACTTATGCGTTGTTGTTGGGTTAAAGCATGCATGCATGACTTGTTTTTTTGTTATTTATTTCTTTATTTGATCGTGATATCCATGCTTAGACTAGTTTATTACTAAATTAATTGTTCTTTCTGCTTTTATGGGCTATTTGTGATAATTCAATATTGCTTTTGAAATTGAAGTTGGTATTGTGGAACCATTATTGACGTAAGGTTTATTCTTGCTTATTATATCTCCTAATTGTTATATGTTCATTTTTACGTGGTAAAGGAGAGTGTTAAGCACGAAAGGTGATATCGTGCCGATTGTTGTTTCAATTATTGATTAAAACATAGAGAGGAAGAGAGTTAAAGCACGAAGGGTAATGTCCTACCATATTTATTGTTTCATGACGAATTTGAGAGTAAAAGCACAAAGTGTGATGTCGTGCCATATTTATTATTTTATGGAGAGATTGAGAGTAAAAGCACGAATGGTGATGTCATGCCATTATTACTGTTTCATGGTGAGGTTGAGAGTAAAATCACGAAGGGTGATGACGTATATTTTTTATTCATTATGGTTATCTGTTTCATTGGCTGAATTTTTGTTGACTATTTCATGTTGTCATTCCCTATTGTAGTTACTGTATATTGTACCCCTTTCGCATGTCCCCTCATAATAGTACATATTAAATCCTTATTTGTTGTTATGTTGCACGTATATTTTCTTTTGTACAGGGTTAATTACGTGGGTGCCCTGCCATAGCCTCGTCACTACCTCGTTGAGGTTATGCTTGACACTTATATACATTAGGTCAGCAGAACTCATACTACCCTATGCACTTCTTATGCATATTTTGGTACTGGTCCTAGCTATACGTGAGGTGCATAAGCTCGGATTAGCATTTGAAGACCCGAGGTAGATCTGCTGGCATCCTTAGACCTTGAAGTCCCCTTCCCCATTCCCTATTTACTGTTCATTCCATTCGAGACAGTTGTACTTATTTCAAACCCTATTTATAGAAACTTTGAAAGCGCTTGTACTTGTGAACCCTGATCCGGGTTCTACTAGATGATTGAGTTGTTATGCTATTTCTTACTATATTTTAGCTTCATTTCTGTCTGATTGGTTAATTTATTCAAAGTACTTAAAATTGATAAAAGAACTACTCTAACGTTGGCTTGCCTAACAAGTAAGATATTAGGTATCATTATGGTCCCAAAGGTGCAAATTTTGTATCATGACAATTTAGAGAAAGCTCTCGTATCTAAAACTAAATAACTAATAAAGTAAGGAAAAACAACACTAAATTGATTTAAATAATGAAATAAAAGCACATATAACCTAAATAAAAGTCATCTGATGTAGTTTGACGCCCTTATTATTTCAACTTCGGCTTCCTTGTGAAATCAGTTAGGGAAGCTTACAGAAATTTCCCAAATAAGTTCCAACTTACCAATCTTTAGCAATTAATCATAGATTTACCAAAACTAGCCAAGTATATATAAAAATTGAAAACCCAAATAAACAAGTTTTTTTTCTTGAGATGACCCGAGAGGTCATCTAGAGATTAAAATTTTAATTTTGTGTTTCGAAACCTCAAATAGCTCATTTTTGCCTTCCTTAATTTGCGTGCGTAGTCTGTATCTTTTTTCAGAAGGCTTTTATGTGAAATACTGATTAAAATGTGAATTCGTGCATTAAAATTTATTTGAGTTGACTTCGGTTAACCTTTTAAGAAAATGCATCTGGATACGTATTTTGACGATTCCGGTAGGTCCGTATCGTGATTTGGAACTTACATGTATGTCCTGAATCGAATTTGGAGGTCTCTATCTCGAGTTATCGCATTTTGTCAAAAATATAAAGGTTAAAGTTTAAAGAATTTAAAAGTTTGACCGAAGTTTGACTTTATTGCTACCATATAGGGATTTTGGTTTCGGAACTTGGTATATATTCCTTACTATATTTATGACTTGTCTTTAAAACTTGGTGCAAAAACAGAGTTAATTTGACGTAATTCGGACGTTCTGTTGTAAAAATAGAAATTTTTAAGTTTCATTGGATTTGGTGTCCAATTCGTAGTTCTAGGTGTTATTTTTGTAGTTTGATTATGCGAGTGAGTTTGCATGAAGTTTTTGGACTTGTGTGCATATTTTGTTTGGAGCCCCGATGACTCGGCTGAGTTTCTGATAAGCTACATAGTGATTTTTGAATTTTAATGAATGTTGGTGCATCAGGTTTGCAGATCTTAGATTTACGAGGACTTGATCGACAATGCAAGCCTCGCAAATGCAAAGTCAGGCTCGCATTTGCAAATAGGGAGGCATCTGGGTTAACTTCATTTTCGAGAAGAGTAGTTTGCAGATGCAAAAAGGGCAAGGTTTGCATTTTCAATTAGAAGCGGACTAAGGCAGACTCGCATTTGCGAGTCAAAAGTTTGGGCTTGCGAAAGCCTTGGCTCGCATTTGTGACAAAATATGTCGCATTTATGAAGGTACCAAGCTCAGAGATTCTTTGCATTTTTGAATAAATGATCACAATTGTGAACTTTGTGTTGCAATGCGATAATTGCAGCTGGGTAAAAGAAGGGAAAACCGGAATTTTAGTTCATTCTTTCAAACTTTCAACCCTAAAAACCTTAGAGGCGATTTTTCCAAGAGCTTTTCTTCTCCAATTCGTTGGTAAGTGATTTTAACCTACTTCCTTTCCATTACACATTATATTTCATAAGATTTTAACCTAAAATCTAGGATTCTCATGGTAGGAATTGGGAATTTGGGTAGAATTAAGGATTTTTGTAAATTCAGAATTTAGACCTCAAATTGAGGTCAGATTTCAAAATAAATTACATAATCCGACTCGGGGGTGAATGAATAATCGAATTTTGGTCCAAATTTCGGTATTGGACCAAGCGATCCAGGGGTTGACTTTTGTTGACTTTTTCAATAATGACTTAAATTGAACCTCTTTCACTCGTGGGGAGTTCCTAAGGATTAATTTGAATTGTTTGGTTGATAATTTGCTAGATTTGATTGGTTTGGAGGCTTGTTCAAAAGGCAAAGTCGTGGTTGATCTTTGAGTCGATTTTGGAGCAAAGTAAGTATCGTGGTTAACCTTGACTTGAGTGATTAGGACTTGTTTGGCTATTTGACTAATGTTTAAATGTTGAATACAACGTACATATGAGATGTCAAGTACTTATGCGTTGTTGTTGGGTTAAAACATATGGGTGAGACTTATTTCATGTAATGTATTTCCTTTTTTCTTTATGATATCCATGCTTAGAATAGTTTATTACTTAATTGATCACTCTTTCCGTATTTATTAATTATTTGTGATAATTGAGCATTATTGGAAGTTGAGGTTCGGTATCGTGGAACTGTTGTTGACGTCATGTTTATTCTTTATTATTATTTCTCCTAAATTTTATATATTCCTTAATATATGGTAAAGGAGAGTGTTAAAGCATGAAGGGTGATGCCGTGATGATTGTTATTTTATTTATTTATTTATACATAGTGAGGAAGAGATTTAAAGTACGAGGGGTGATGCCATGCTGTATTTATCGTTTCATGATGAAATTGAGAGTGAAAGCACGAAGGATGATGACGTGTCGTATTTATCATTTTATGGAGTGATTGAGAGTAAAATCGTGAAAGGTGATGCCGTGTCATTATTATTGTTCCATGTGAGGTTGAGAGTAAAAGCACGATGGGTGATGTCGTACAGTCACCATCCATTATGTTATCCGTTTTTATTGGTTGAAGGTTTGTTGTCTATTTTATGTTGTCATTTCCTGTTGTAGTTACTATATCTTGTACCCCCTTTCACATGTCCCCTCCCAATGGTACATGTTTAATCTTTATTTGTTGTTATGTTGTACGTATATTTCTTCTTGTACATGTTTGATTACGTGGTATCCTGTCATAGCTTCGTCACTACCTCGTCGAGGTTAGGATCCACACTTAAAAAGTACATTAGGTCGGTTGTATTCATACTACACTCTGCACTTGTTATGCAAATTTCGGTCCTGGTCCCAGCTATCTGTGAGGTGCATCAGCTCGGATTAGCTTATTTGGAGACTCGAGGTAGATCTGGGTGTTTCGCAGACCATGAAGTCTTCTTCATTCTTCATTCTTCCCTATTTCCTGTTTATTTCATTCAGGACAATTGTACTTATTTCAGATCCAATTTGTAGAACCTCTAGATGCTCGTGTACTTGTGACTCTAGATCCGGATTGTACTAGATGATTGAGTTATTATGCTAATTGTACCTCATTTTAGTTTCATTTCTGTTTAATTGGCCAAATTATTCGAAGTGTTTAAAATTGACAAAATAAAATACTCTAACATTGGCTTGCCTGCCAAGTTAAGCCATCACGGTCCCGAATGTGAGAATTTCGAGGCGTGACATTTTTTCCGAAGAATCAATCACAAAAATCTTCTTCCATATTTTTAAGCGTGATTTGTAACATTAGATGCAAGACGAAAATGAAATTTTATGGATGAGGTAACAAATATGGTTATGAAATACAAAAAATACACACACACACACAAATATATATATATATATATATATAAAGGACTTTTTCCATGGGTATAGTTAAAATTTATTGAAAACATATAGAAGAGTCAATATACAAAATTTGAGGAAGATTGGAGGTGATTTGGATTGATTTGGTAACAAAATTCGTAATTAAAATCGAGTTCAAAAAATTCTTTTGCGACACATGTATCAAACATGTATCACGCAAGTATGTCACACATAGGTGTGTGTATGTATGTATGTATGTATGTATGTATGTATATACGTATACACACACAAATTTTATATATATATATATATATATATATATATATATATATATATATATATATATATATATATATATATATATATATATAATTTGATACACAATTGATATATATATACGTAATACATAGTGTGATTCACTTATATCATTTTTTTTCATGTTTATCTTTTACTTCGATTTTTTAATTGAAATAATATTAGAACTCCACCAAATTATCTCAAAACTGATATTCAAGCTCCTTAAGATGTACTCAATCTATTTTAATAACATCTACTCAAAAAAAGTAAAATTTAACATTTTTGGACTACGAATAATTGTTTAGCTAATATTAGTAATATTTAACTAATATTAATAATATTTTATAAATTAATTAATTTTTATAATAAGCTTCTTGTAAATGGATATAGGTGATAGTTTCCAATCGGTTAGGCATAGGAAAAACTAATGGAGGGAGGAATCTAGAATGAGGGAGTAAGAAGATGGCAAGAAAATGAGAATGATTAGGTCTGATACATTACTTTGTATATAGATATTAAATTGTATATCAAATTATATTAAATTAAAATCTCAATACTAAGGGTAATAAGTTTCTAGATTAATATAGCTGGAGAAAAGTCTATTGGAAAATAATTGAACGGACTGCTAATTTTAATATCGTATAGTAGATTTTTTAATTTAAATTTTACTTATTTTAAATTTAATATCATACGTTAATTCAATTTTATCTTATTGTTCCCACTAAGCATTTCTCATGTTTGACAGGAATTTACAGAAAATCGGGGGGAAAATAAAGAAAACTCGTACACAAAACGAAAAACCTGCTAAAAAAAACTCATAATAAAGTGAAAAAAGAGAGAATCTTTTAAATTTATTTTAGCTAGAATATTGGATTTTCAAAAGTTTTGAGAGCAAATAAAGAAAATATTTACTATTCTAACCATGGTTAGGAGCTTGCTTTAGGTAATTAAATCTCAACCTTTAATTGTCAAAAATGACATGTGCCGAGAAGTATTATTTTGTGTCTCATACTACTGACACTAGTTGTATGAGACTTCTTTTTATCTCACAAATTTATGGACTCCAATCTGATACTAGTTGTATGAGGTTCCTTTTTGTCTCACAAATTTGTGGACTCCAATCAGACACTAGTTGTATGAGGTTCCTTTTTGTCTCACAAATTTGTGGTCTCCAATCTTACACTTCTGGGTCCACAGAAATTAGAATCCATAAAATTGTGAAACAAAAATTACCTCATACAATATAGTATAAATTGTATGAGACACAAAATAAAATTTTCCAACATGTGCCTCTCATTAAATAGGAACTTGGGGAAGAGAGGAGTTCTATTGCTCCAATGGAGCCCCTTATTGCAAAAGAACAGTTTATCCTTAGAGGTCTAAACAGTAAATTCAATTCATTACCATAAATACAATAATCTTTTAAATTGGCCTTTTAATGTTGATGCATCATTCATTCTAAGCACCAAACGATAGCATTGTAGAAAGTAGAAACACTAGGAAAGAATAAGGAATACATACAATATAAAAATAGTAATTGAGGAATCTGTCAAGATCAGTCCACATAAGAGGAGGATGAAATTAAAAAGTAGACATCCACTTGTATGCTGCATCATGTCATGAGTAGTCAATCTCATTCACCTTTTCTTCAATACCCACCTACATTATCTGCTCTTCTACCGTGAGAGGAGCTGGTTGGGATTGTTTAAGCAATTCACGTAATCGTTGACCCAACATTTTGTTCGTTCGGGTTTGATTGTGTCGTAGCTTTATAATTCGGATTAAGTAGTGTGAATCAAACTCATGTTTGAATTGAAATTGAGGTTTCAGCAGTTCTTCCGCTTCCAAGACAAATTCGCCTGTGTAATGCTTACTCTCAAACTCTTCGTTTACACAGTCGCCAGAAAAGCCAAGGGATCAACAGGTCAAGTTTTCAATACCCACCTAATTCTGACAAGAACTTGTGACATACATTGTTTTAACTTTAACGTGATAATTACTGAGTTTTGTGTTGTTTAATAAGTTCACGTAACTATGCCAGCTCTTTTGTTGCATGTATAAGCAACTTTAGTTGTAGATTAATCCTTGCATTACACACCAAAAACAATTTGAATCAATCTCGTATGCACATAATTACTCGTTTTGCTATCCGGAACATTTGGAATATTAGAAACAAAAGCAATGAGACGACAACAACAAAATATTCTGTAACATCTCACACCATAAAAAGAATACTAATAAGAATATTACTAAAATTAGTCTATCTATAAATCATGTTCTATAACTTGTCACAGAATCCAGTTTCTCACAGCCTGAGAAAGTAATTTTAATAGAGTTATTTCAGTCCATATATTTTAGAACATGCCTTCTCATAGTTAGTATTGTGACGATCCGGCCGGTTGTTTTAAGAGTTGTAGTTACGTTCCCCTATTTACTGCTCATTTTGTGCTTTATAGCTGCTATATGATTTATCGTGTTAGTCAGTTCGCGTTCGGAAGAATTTCGAAATGAATTTAGACACTTAGTCTCGTAATGGAAAGCTTAAGTTGAAATGGTTGACCGGATGTTAACTTATGTGTAAACAACTCCAGAATGGAGTTTAATTTGATGGCTCCTTCAGCTATGTTGGGAAATTTTAGACTTAGGAACGTGTCCGGATTGTAATATGGAGGTCTGTAGTGGAATTAGGCTTGAAATGGCGAAAGTTAAATTTTTGGGAAGTTTGACCGGGAGTGGACTTTTGATATCAGGGTTGAATTAGGATTTCGGAAGTTGGAATAAGTCTGTGGTGTCATTTGTAACTTGTGTGGAAAAGTTGAGGTCATTTAGACGTGATTTGATAGGTTTTGAGGCTGGTTGTAGAAATTAGAAGTTTTAAAGTTTATTAGGCTTGAATCTATGTATGATTCATAGTTTTGATGTTGTTTAAGGTGATTTAATAGTTCGACTATGTCTGTATGATGTTTTAAGACTTGTTGGTATATTTGATTGAGGTCCCGAAGGTCTCGGGTTGATTCTGGGTGGTTAATGGATCAAGAATTGGAGTTGTGAAGTTGCTGAAGCTTTAGCCTTTCTGGTGTGATCACATACGCGAGGGTCTTGATCGCAGGTGCGATACCGCAGGTGCAGTGGGTGGTGTGCATGTGCAGAGTTGGAGGATGTCAACAGCGGTCGCAGGTGCAATAGGTTATTCGCACATGCGATTGCACATATGCAATGTGAGGGCCACATAAGCGAGAAGTGAAGGAGTTGAGGTGCCATGGGTTTTCTGCAGAAACGGACGAATAGACGCAGAAGCATATATTTGTGCGCACGTGTGACAGCTGGGGAGTTAAGTGACCTGTGTAGAGATGGAGATTTCACCGCAAAAGCAGGATCACAGAAGCTGATTTTGGACCACAAATGTGGTTTGACTGGGTAGAACATATAAATGCAAAGGTTTAGCGATTTTCACCATTTCTAATTTTTTTAGCTCGAGCTTAGGTAATTTTTGAGAGGGGTTTGAAGAGATTTTTAAGCTAAGCCCATTGTGCTCGTTTTTTCTCAATAATCTTGGGTTCCCCATTAATTGTTCTACCTAGTTTGTGTGTTTACGAGGTATAATTTCAGGGTTTGAGATAGGAATTTAAAGGGTTGATTTTGGAGATTTGAGTGACGATTTAGTAATGGATTTTGATAAATTGGTATGGTTAGACACATGGTTGAATGGGCTTTCAGGTTTGGTGACTTTTGTTAGATTTCGGGACGTGGGCCCAGGAGTTGACTTTGACCAGATCTCGAATTTTTTACTTATAATCTCATCTTTTCTTGTGGAATTGATTCCTTTAACCTGTGTTGATTGTATCATATTGTTTTTGGTTAGATTCGAGGCATTTGGAGGTCGATTCGCGAGGCCAATGTGTGTTGGAGTAGAGATTGACACGGATTGAGGTAAGTAACGGTTCTAAATCTAGTTTTGAGGGTATGAAACCCTGGATTATGTGTTTTGTGATTGATTTGGGTGTGATGCACATGTTAGGTGATGGACGTGTGTACGTGTACTGTGGGAATTGTGATTTGGTCCATTCCATAAAACTGTAAAGTTGAATAACGTGTTGTTAGCTATATGCTCTCCATGTGTTATAAAAATTTGATTGTAAATCATGTTAGATATCATGTTTAGGCTATGTGTTGGTATTGTTGGGACCCACAGAGGTCGTGTTACATGTTTAACTACCTGTTAATTTCTAGTTGTACTCACTCTCAATTTTACTCGCATATCATATCTCAATCTCTATTATTTTTTTGTTGATACATCATATCATTATTATTTGGGCTGATTTCATGATTACTAAGAGCTGAGAGACTGGAGAGGTTTATGACTGAGTAAGACCGAAGACCTGATTGTGATGATATTTATGGGATCGGGCTGCACATCATAGCATATTTTATTGATTTATGCCATGATTGTCTTGATATAACACTTGGGCTGAATGAACCCCTCCGAAGTTTGTACATACCCCAGCGAGCGCAGGTACCTACAGAATGTGAGTGCCGAACACCGAGCGACTGTGAGGTATGATTGGCTTTGAGGAATGAGTGACTGTGAGTAAATGAGTGTTTGTGAGATTGGAGTAAATGTGAGGATTGAATGACTGAAGTTCTAAGATGATGAATTTGATTTCCTTATTGTTGCACTTTTACTGCCATATATCACTGCTTTGAAATTTTTGAGAGATATTACATCCGTTTTTACTTGAATTTGACATGTATAAACTGATTTGACTTAATTTGCCGGATTTGAAAGCATGCTTACTTTCTTTTGTTGAGACTACTGAAATTGAACTATAACTGTGTAGCTCGTCACTATCTTCAGTTCTTTATTTAATTTGTTACTTACAGAGTTGGTTGTACTCACGCTACATCCTGCACTTCATGTGCAGTTATTGGCTTTTTCAGATATGGTGGGTGTTGATACTTGCACAGTTGACCTTTGGAGACTTCAAGGTAGTTGCCCGTCGTTCGTAGTCCTTATTTTATCCTTCCCTCTCTTTCCTTTTATTGTATCTAGTTTCGGACTATCTTGATAGTGTATTCCAAAGCTGTGAACTTTTGATGCTCATGTATTCTGTGACACCGCGATTTGAGAGTTTTATGCATTGTGTTTGGATATTTCCATCTTGTTTATGAGAAGTTACTATTTAAACTACTTTAAAAATTCATTTTTGTTAAATATATTGGAGTTATACATAAATATCGCCTTGCCCGGTACCATGATAGGAATCCATGAGAGGTTAAAATTTGAATCGTGATAGGTATAAACTAAATATTAATGGTACTTAACAAGCAAAATACTCAATGCAGTGGGCCAGGAGGTGTGGTAAGAAGCAGGTTTTCAAAAGTGTATTCATGCAATGACGACAATGGCTCAACACATGTAGAACTACTTAGCCCTTGAACTAGGGCTTGGTTCCTTCAGTTAAATATTTAGCAACCGGAGGTGAAATTATATTTAATAAAAGTAATTAAATCAAGGATACCCAACTTATGAAACTACTAAAATTAGGGCAAAATTCGACGACTGACTGATGTTAGTTGGTGATTGACACGAAAATTTATCGATTCATGGCAGTCCATAATCGAGTCAATTCCCTGAATAATCATCCATTTTGGAAAATTACTCAAGAAGTCACTTTTATTTTTATTAGGACAATAAAATCACTAATGTTTGCCTATATATATAGGTGACCAACGGGTGGGCCGGGCCGGGTCCGGGTCCGAGTCCAATTTTTCTGACCCGTCCGGGTCCGGGCCGGTCCGGTCCGGGTTCAATTAGAGGTGGGTTGTTAACGGGCTGGGTTGATCCGGGTCGGGCCGGGCCGTGCCGGGTTTTTTTTTTTTTTTTTTTTGGAATTACGTATAGTATAAATATTAAGTTATATTAATACTTTGTAATAATTGAATGAACACAACAAAAGATGGGGAAAAAATTGCACTTATTGCAAGTGCTACTTTATTTCTTAAATTCAAAATTTCAAAACTAAAATGTATCATAATTAGTTTACAATTTACATCAAATGGTTTGCATTGCAATAGAAAGTTCTTCAAAATTAATATGAACCGAATGACCTTCTTCTGGAGAGTTAAATTCGGATGGGTTTCCGTGCGTTAATATATCTCCAATTTCTTCGTCTTCCGGGCTATCAAGATCTTCCTTTCCTTGATTTCTTCGTTCAGATCTTATCCAATCTCTTAGACACACTAAGACTTCCAAAGCATTGCTTCCCAATGAGTGCCGTGTGTCTCCAAGTTGTTGTCTTACTTGGCTAAATGCACTCTCGGATGCAACAGTGGAAATTGGGACATTCAGGACATCCCGCGCCATAGCGAAAAGAACGGGAAATTGCTTTGAATTTTCATGCCACCAGCCTAACGGTGAAAATTCCTTGGTGCGAGGCTCCTTTTGCTTCTGCAAGTAAAATTGAAGTTCATCTATATTCCTGCTACTACTTTGAGTGTTAGAAAAAGTTGAAAAAATATTAAAACTATCAATGCCTTCATCATCATCTTCGACTACATTAGAAGTGCTACATTGCATAGTGGGATTTGCAGCAGTTGAAGCACGAGCATTATCACATTGAGTTGCATAATAAGTATATAGATATTGTAAATGTTCATTTAGTTGGTTCATAGATTCATACAAATTTGGGCTTTCAGTGGGCCCAATCTCCATATAAGTGTATAAAGCATTCATTAATTGTTGACAATAAGACATTTTAATTGAAGGATTTAAAACTGCACCAATTAAGTAAACAGGAGGAATTGGAAAGAAATATTTTTTGAATTTTGCTTGCATACTTGCAACAGCATCCGTATATCTATCTTTCTTCTTAAATTCATATAGTAGCAAAGAAATTTCAGCTATATGTACTAAAGCCAAAGTAATAGTTGGGTAATATGCCCCAGAAAACACAACAGTAGCAGTATAAAATTTATGTAAAAATTTAATCACATCACTAATGACCTCCCAGGTATCAGTTGTTAACATACGCCTAGGATCAGTACAATGTGCATTAGCAACTTCTGTTATTGGAAATCTATATTTGTAGCAACATTTTAAAATATATACGTATAATTCCATCTAGTAACTACTTCGTCGGGCATGAATCTAGGTGTAAGGTTATATTGCATACACTTGTTCTTAAATTCTCTTATTCTAGATTGTCTATTATTTCCCTGAATTACTCCAACTGCTCTTCTAACAAGAGTAATCTCATGTAAAAATAAATCGAGCCCACTTTTAACAATTAAATTGTAAACATGACATGCACATCTAACATGAAAAATATCATCAAGAGGTGGATGTAAATTCAATTTTAAAATTGAAACTGCAGCATTGTTGTTTGAAGCATTATCAAAAGACATACACAAAACTTTTTGGTTTAGATTATAAAATTCGACAACTTCAACAATTGTACTACTAATAAATGCAGCAGTATGACTCTGATCTTCATCATATTTAAAAGCAATAATACGTTTTTGCATACAAGTATTGTCATCTATCCAATGACATGTAATTGTTAAATAATCATTTCCATTTACAGCATGGCCAATATCAGAAGTTAGACATACTCTAGAAGGAAGGTGACTAAACAAATAACGTATGTATGTTTGATATTGGCTGTGAAGTCTAAAGATGTCTGATCTACAGGTACTTCTAGGGATACCTTTAAACATAGGATTGTATATCCTTTGAATATACGTAACAAGATAAGAGGAAGAAGCAAATGAAAAAGGTAGACAACCCAAAGCAATCATTTTCGCTAATTCCTCTCGATCCCTCATTTTATCATATTTTAGGAGACCTGCAGTAGTAGGGTTAAGTGTTGTTGCACTTCCATCCCCATTATTTCCCCATTCTATAGGATGATACTTTTGCATATGTCTAATAAGTGTGCCAGTCCCCCCTAAATTACCTCCGGTCAAATGTTTAAACGTTTCATTACAAAGTCTACACTTAACTCTATCACTATCTTCTATCTCATCAAAAAATTGCCAAACAGGACTTCTTTTTCTACGATTAGATTTAGAAGTTGGAGCGACTGGTGGTCTTCTACCCCTTGTTGCACTAGCAACTCCAACTCCAATACTACCAACATTTCCACTAGTAGGTGTAGGTGGTATCTCATCTTCTATTCCAATTTCGTTATCTTCTATTCCGAAATCTTGGTGTAATTGTTCATAATCAATATTTACATCTTGCAAATTAGGCGATGATTCAGAAACATGTGTTATTGGTTCATTATTACTATTACTACCAGAAGCTATAGGACTTTTTTTACTACTTCCACTTCCACTTCCACTCCTACCAGTAACTTTTCTACACGCTCTTTTAGCAGCATTCAACATATTGGAAAAATTAATATATAAGCTAAAATCAAATATGCAATTAAAATATTAAATAAGAGAAAGAGTTGGAGAGAGTGCACCGAATTCGACAATAAATTGAGCACTTGATTACGCAAATCCGGTGTTACCACGAACAAACGTCAAGCAAGTATTTCAATGTTGAACACTTGAACTTCAAGAATCAAGCTTCGAATGCCGATTTCCAAATAAGAAATTACGATAAATTAAATTCGGGAAAATAAAGACAATAAAATTATGAAAGTAGAATATGAATTCTTGAAAATTGAAGAGAAGAGAGTGATTGATATTTGCTAATTTGAGAATTGAGAGAGAGATAGATAATTTTGAGTGAGGAAATGAAGAAGAGGGGAGGATATTTATAGATTTTAAGAAGGGTTAATAATGTAATTTAAAAAAAACAAAAAAAAACTCAAAATTGGCCAAAAATGCAAAAAGTCCCGTTGGGCAACGGTGCTGGACCGTTGCCAACGGTCAAGTGGGCCCCATGTTTTCAGAAATTTTTTTTTAAAAAAAAAAAAAAAATTTTACCGTTGGGGACCGGTCCGAGTTGACCGGTTCGCCCGGAATTTTCCTTCCCGGGCCGGTCCGGTCCGGGTCAATTGGACGGAATCGCCTAACGTCCTAACCCCTTTCCACCCCCAAACCCACCCCCCCCCCCCCCCCCCCCCCCCCCGCTATAAACCGGTCCGGTCTGGGCCGGGTTTGACCGGGCCGGTCCGTGCCGGTCCCGGGTCAACCCGGCCCGGTTGACACCTCTACCTATATATCTGAGAAGTCACTACTCACATTCTCCCACTAGAATCATTTGCCATGTCATTAAATACCTACTTATACAAGAATAATAAGAGAGTATGAGTAGTGACCCTTTGAGATATAAAGGCAAATATGAGTGATTTTATTTTCCTAAAAATATAAAAGTGAATTTGTTGAGTATGCACAATAATATCAGTATTATAGACTAAATGTATCTCTTACACATGACTAAAAACATATTATATTACATTATTCAATAGCGTGAGCTAAATTTTAAACAAGCTTTATCAATATATTTTGAGCATGTAATTTTTGGCTCGTTGAAATTACTCCTACAAAATTCTTAAGCTTAGGGTTTTTCCTTTTTATTATTTATTTTTGGGGATTTAATTGCGCATATCAATGTGTGTTTTCATTAATGCATGCATGACAAGTCATAAAAAATACAAAATTGCATAAGCATTTACGATTTAATTTCACATATTTATGTTAAATTAATTGGTAATTAAGGTTTATTTTGCAAAATATAAAATCACAAATATCAAGTAGTTATTTTGGCATTTTATTGTTTAGCATTTTATGGTTAATTTTCATTTTTGTATTTTTGATTAATTTTGCACATTAAATAGTTATTAATTTGATTTAGCCTAATTAGGAATTTTAAAAATAAAATTAGGAAATAAATAAATAAGAAAAAACAAACAAAAAATGGGATTTAATTGTTTAACCTAGGCTGACCACAATTGGGCCAAGCCTGGGTGGCCCAAACCCCTGAACCCGGTCAAAATACCCAAAACCGAGCCCAAAACCCGTCTCTGACCCAGTCCACATAAGAGACGCCCCAAAACGACGTTGTTTTGGGCCAATCTTAGCCGTTCATCTATGATGATCTGATGGCCCTGAAACCCCTTCCCTAAGTCCCATATATATGTCCAAACACTCGTGTCTATTCAGAGACCAAACTATGTCTTCCTTATACAAGTGTCGCCGTTGTAAAACCACCCCTCCACTACCGTAACACTTCCATCCACTACCCTAACGCCGCCGCGGGAAATCGCCTCACGGTGGTGACCGGCAAACAAATGGTTCTAAACTTACACACCAGACCCTCTCAACCTCCCCTTTCATCTCCCACCATTAGAATCCCTCAAATACCTCCCCAGCTCGTTGAATATCCGATTAAATAGTCGCCGGCTCCGCCGTCTCCGGTGGCACCAACTCTAAACTGGCCCAAAATAACACCTCCGAACCGCCTCGTTCCCCTCTTCCCAACCATCTAGGTCTCATCCCTCGGATATTCACAGACCTCTTGGAATATCAAACGAAAGCCTGACCCAAACCCTAAACTCTCGGGAACACCTAAAATATGGTCCCTGGAGACCATCTAACCTTCCCATTCACACCCCATGATCGACGACCCTCGAATGCAACTAAACATGACCAAAAATCAGATCTGAAGCCCATACCCCATCCCAAAATTAATCAACCTTAGCCTGAAACCCTTTTCCCTCTCCAATAATAAGGCAAAAGCCTCAGAAAGCCAAAGGACCTTCTCACAAGGGGTCAAGAGATGTGAGATTCAAAGAGCCCCAAAATTTACTGTTGCAATTTCAAAAAATGCTAAGTTTCTTTTATACTTTTTTTTTCTGATTGTTGTTAATTTTCCCGTTCATCTTTTTATTTGTTTCTTTTGTTCCCCCTTATAATTGTTTCCTCTAAATGTGTTAATATACTTTGGTTGACTTCATAATTATTTCAATTTCCTCCTTATAATTCTTTCTAGGTTTCTTCTGAGTGTTTAATTGCCTTGTTCGTTTTTATAATTGTTTTCATCCTCATAATTCTTTCTAGGTTTTTTCTGAGTGTTCGTAATTTCCCTTGTTCGTTTTAATTTCCTGTACTTTTCCTTATAATTATCTTAGTTTTCTTCTCAGGGTTTTCTTTTGTTTGTCTTTATAATTGTTTCTTGAAATTACCTTTGTTTGTCTTTATAATTGTGTTAGTTCATGTGCTCTTTTTTATATAATGGCTTTAGGTCTCTTCTGAGTGTTTTAATTTGTCCATCCTTATAATTGTTTAATTTTTCTTCCTTATAATTGTCTTAGTTCTCTTCTGAGTATTTTTATTTCCTTTGTTCGTCTTTTAATTACTTTAATTTCATGTATTCTTCCTTATAATTGCTTTAGTATTCTTTTGGGTGTTTTAATTTGTTCATCCTTATAATTGTTGTATAATTGCTATTGGTTCTCTATTGATTGCTTTTGTTCTTCCTTTCGCTTGCTTCTGAGTTTCTTAGATTTTGTTATGTAAAGGCATGCATGCCCATTTACTCCTCTGTTAGGTTTTTCTGGTTAATGACTTCATTTTAACCACATGCTCTGGTTTTACCTGCTTCTGAATGGTCTGCCTAATATCTAAATTCACTATTGTCCCTGAATTAGCACGCTCTGATTTTTTTATTTCTTTTGGTTCCAAAATCGATTAGTATCCATGTGCTTCTGAAGGTTTTGATGATTAATTTCATCTTTATATCTGAGTAATTTAATTCCACATTGTGATGTTTGCTTGAATATATGTGTTGCATTGATCAAATTTTTGTTAGATAATACGCTTAACGCTAGAGGGGGGGGGGGGTTGAATAGCGTTTTAATAAAATTAGTGTAAACTTGCGGAATTTAAAAATTGCAGAAAATAAATAAGTGCGATAAGTAAATAAATTAGAGCAAACGCACCGATATATCCTGGTTCACCATAACCCGTGGCTAGTCCAGTCCCCGAGAGACTCTCTCGAGATTTCCACTAACTTGTTAAGCTTATGGGTGCTTAACAAACCGTTACAACTTGAGGACACAAGCCTCAACAACCTTTGCTCGGGGATACAACACTCCAAGACTTCAACCAAGGAAACACAAGTTCCTTCTTACAACACAAGGGACTAACATTTCCCTTCAAGTGTACAAAAAACACTTAGCACTCAAACAAGACACTCCTTTAAGAGTAGATATGAGTAAAAAGAATACGCTCAAGATCGCAACAACTTTTGGCAAGAATTTGGCTCTCAAAACCTTATGTAATGAATATAAAATGATAAGCAATAAAGTATGCAAGCTTTAGCAATTGTATGATCAGTTGTTGTATGTTGTTGTACTTAAAAGACTGAATTGAAGCTGTATTTATAGTTGAAAAACCTTGTATTACCGTTGCCTAATTGCCAATTAAGAGTTGCTGAAATTACTCAGTGACAATCGATTGTCAAGTTACCACAATCGATTGTTTGCAAGTTCTTCCAAAAATCAATCCCAGATTTTACGCATAACAATCGATTATATAAGATCAATAATCGATTACTGGCAACGTTCAAAAAATCCTTTCCAGATTTTACGTAAAACAATCGATTGTCAACAATCTACAATCGATTACTCAGCAACGTTCAAAAAATCCTTTCCAGATTTTAATAAAAACAATCGATAATAGGAAATCAATAATCGATTACCTGACGGTATTTGAAAATAATTTGGCAATGGTCAGTTATACAATCGATTATACTAAGTTAACAATCGATTATATATCAGCCTTGAAAAATCAATTTAGACACTGCCTCTTGACAAGCGATTGTCATAAGTTCACAATCGATTATTTAATAACTTTGAAAAAGTCTAGAAGACACTGCCTCAACACAATCGATTGTCATAAGTTCACAATCGATTATTTTGTGACTTTGAAAAATCTGATGGACACTGTCTCGTCACAATCGATTGTCATTAGCTTCACAATCGATTATTTTGAGCTTTGAAAAACTTTGATGGACACTGCCTCATCACAATCGATTGTCATAAGGTTCACAATCGATTGTCATGCAGATTTGAAAAATCTGATGCTCACTGCCTTAACACAATCGATTTTCATTAGTTCACAATCGATTGTCAAGCAGCTGACTTAAACATAATCGATTATCATAAGTACATAATCGATTATCTTAGTTCAGATTTTAGAGGAGTGTTTAAAAATCATTTAGACAAAAGTAAATATGCATTATTTAAAATCATTTTGCTCTAAATTAAATATGCATGATTTGATAAAAGTATTTTTACGAGAGAAGCCAAGTCTTGAGTTTAAGTTGTCGTATCAAGATCACAATTAATTACCGACTCATATCAAACTTAATCTGGATCTTTGTCTTGTGCTTGAATCTTGTTATATATCAATTTCGCGCTTGTGCTTGGATCGCATCATATGTCAATTTGCGCATAGTTTGTCATTCATCAAAACCTACAAATATGAACACACGTTTAGTAATGCCTTGAGAACGTGTTTCCAACAATTTCCCCCTTTTTGATAATGGCAAACTTTAAGCGGGATATGCATATTAGGCAATTCATAATGACGATTCAAGACAAGTAAAGATATACAACAAGTATATAGATATGCAATTTGTTCCCCCTCAATATATGAATTCCCCCTCAATTTATGCCGATAAGTATTGAGTGAGAGTGCATACCCGTTATCTTCCCCTTTTTGCCATTAGCAAAAAAATATAGAATAATAAAAAAACTTGTTTATTTAAAAAACGGCAATAATAACGCAAATAATGTCAAGACAATCGATTATTGATACTGGATAATCGATTATATAAAAGAGAAATCGATTGTTCTGTGCGTCAAGCTTTATAATTCCCCTGCCTTTAGGGCGATACCTGCAAAAATACGTTAGACGTCTCCGATGCTCAAGTTAGAAAACATGTGAGAGGGAAAATGCAATGCATGACTTAGATCAACGTGGAGTCAAGAATCCCGAGTTCACTACGAATTCAGAAGAAGGACT
This sequence comes from Nicotiana benthamiana, assembly GCA_034376525.1. NCBI lineage: Eukaryota > Viridiplantae > Streptophyta > Magnoliopsida > Solanales > Solanaceae > Nicotiana > Nicotiana benthamiana. The sequence continues at coordinate 74,956,927 of CM067330.1, forward strand.
CTTTCTCTAAGGGCTTTGTAAAGATGTCGGCCAATTGATCTTTGGTTTCAACAAATTCAATTTCGACATCGCCCTTAAGAACGTGATCTCTTATAAAATGATGTCTAATTTCAATGTGTTTTGTTCGCGAATGAAGAACGGGGTTCTTCGTCAAGCATATGGCACTAGTATTATCACATCTAAGAGGGATATGATCAAGACTTAGGCCATAGTCCAAGAGTTGTTGTTTCATCCAAAGGATTTGAGCGCAACAACTCCCCGCGGCTACATATTCAGCCTCGGTTGTGGACAATGCAACACTTACTTGTTTCTCGCTAAACCAAGAAACGAGAGAGCTACCGAGCAATTGGCAAGTGCCACTTGTGCTCTTGCGGTCCAATTTGCATCCAGCAAAATCGGAGTCGGAATAGCCAACAAGTTGGCATGAAGAACCTTTGGGGTACCATAGGCCCACATTTACAGTACCAACAAGATACTTCAATATCCGTTTCACCGCAGTTAGGTGAGACTCCTTCGGACACGATTGATAACGAGCGCATAAGCACATGCTAAACATGATGTCCGGACGACTAGCAGTAAGATTAAGGAGAGAGCCAATCATACCTCGATACTTTTTTATGTCGACTTCCTTACCTTTCTCATCTTTGTCTAGGTGATCGGATGTGCTCATGAGGGTTGCCATTGCTTTTGCATTGGTCATTTCAAATCGTTTCAGCAATTCTTTGCAATATTTCTCTTGGCAAATGAACGTACCTTCTTTCATTTGCTTTACTTGTAATCCCAAAAAGAATGTTAACTCACTCATCATAGACATCTCAAATTCGCTTATCATTAAATCGGAAAATTCCTTGCACAAAACATTGTTAGTAGCACCAAATATCATATCATCCACATAGATTTGAACTAATAAAATATCATTGTTTTTATGCTTAACAAAAAGAGTGGTGTCAACTTTCCCCCTAATGAAATCATTTTCCAATAGAAATTTACTCAATCTTTCATACCAAGCTCGGGGAGCTTGTTTTAAACCATAAAGAGCCTTTTTGAGTTTGAAAACATGATCGGGAGATTTAAAATCTTCAAAGCCGGGGGGTTGTTCAACATAAAATTCTTCTTGAATAACACCATTTAGAAAAGCACTTTTCACATCCATTTGATATATATTGAAATTCATAGAAGAGGCAAAAGCAAGCAATAAACGAATAGCTTCTAATCTAGCTACGGGAGCATATGTTTCTTCATAGTCAATACCCTCTTCTTGATTATAGCCTTTTGCTACAAGCCTAGCTTTGTTTCTAGTGATTACACCATTTTCATCTAGTTTGTTTCGAAAAACCCATTTCGTACCAATTATGGTATGATTTTCGGGTCTTGGCACCAAATCCCAAACGTCATTCCGTTTGAATTGGTTAAGCTCCTCTTGCATTGCCAAGGTCCAAAATTCATCCCCAATTGCTTCGGAGATGGTTGTTGGTTCAATTTGAGAAACAAAAGCAGTATGTTCTAAGGTGTCTTTAAGGGAGTTTCGGGTACTTACCTTTTCTCCGACATTGCCAATTACTTGTTCGAGAGGGTGATCTTTGATTGTCCTCCACTCGTTAGGCATTTTCGTTTCTTTCTCCAATTGTGGCGTTTCCTCCGTTTATTGTTCCAAGATTTCATCTTGAATTTCCTTAGGAGTTTCTTCTTGTACTTTGTCTTTTAATCTATTTAAAATACCTGTAAGATCAGAACAAGAATCCTCTCTCGCCAAGCGAGCATTACTTTTGGAAAACACAATATGAGGGGATTCCTCCACATTTTGGGTTCTATTATTAAATACCCTATATGCTTTGCTATGTGAAGAATACCCAATAAAAATTCCCTCATCGGAATTGACATCAAATTTTCCCAATTGATCTTTTCCATTGTTATGAATAAAACATTTACAACCGAATACTCTAAAATGGGAGATATTTGGTTTCCTTCCCTTGTAGAGTTCATAAGGGGTTTTCATGAGTATTGGCCTTATGACTACTCTATTTAAAATGTAGCATGCGGTACTCACGGCATCCGCCCAAAAATGTTTGGAAATCTTAGCCTCTTCGAGCATGGTTCTATCCATCTCTTCGAGACACCTATTTTTCCTTTCCACCACCCCATTTTGTTGTGGTGTTCGTGGAGTGGAAAAGGTATGCTCGATACCGAGTTCGTCACAAAAGTCCGCAAAGAGATTGTGATCAAACTCTCCCCCATGATCACTTCTAATTGAAGTGACGGTTGTTTCCTTTTCGTTTTGAATACGTTTAAGAAAATATTTAAATTCTGAAAAGCATCACTTTTATGGGCAAGAAATAAAGTCCAAGTAAATCTGGAATAATCATCAACAATAACAAAGGCATAACGATTTCTACCAAGACTTTCAATGCGAGATGGTCCAAACAAATCCATGTGAAGCAATTGCAATGGTCTAGTAGTTGAAACAATGTTTTTCGATTTAAAAGATGCTTTTGTTTGCTTCCCTCTTTGACAAGAATCACAAATAGAGTCATTTTCAAATTTCAAATTTGGAAGACCAACGACTAGATTTTGTGAAACCAATTTGTTCAAAAGATGCATGTTGATGTGAGCTACTCTACGATGCCATAACCAAGAATCATTCTCTTGCTGATTAAACAATTTACATATTCGGGTGAAGAATTTGCAAGATCAACCATATAAATGTTATCCATTCTAAAATCACGAAGGATAATTTTAAAATCGCTACGTCTAAAAACTAAGCATTCATCCGAATCAAATAAAACAAGATTTCCCTTGTCACATAATTGACTTATGCTCAAGAGATTATGTTTTAAACCTTTCACAAGTAATATATGCTTAATGGAAGAAATTTCATCCTTACCGACCGATCCGATGCCGATAATCTTTCCTTTGTTGTTATCACCAAAAATAACACTTCCCCCTTCCTTGTGTTCTAGTTGAAGGAATTTGGATTCGTCTCCCGTCATGTGCTTGGAGCATCCACTATCAAGGTACCATAGTACACTTGATCCCTTCAAACATACCTACAAAACAAATTAATGAGTTTTAGGTACCCATGCCATTTTGGGTCCTTGGGGGTTAGGCAAATCATAGTGATGTGATTGAGTGTTATGTCTATGTCGTGTAAAACAAGCAGGAGCAATATGTCCAATTCGTCTACAATAATGACAAGTCACGTTAGGATTATTCATCCTTCTAGGTTGATAGTAATTGGACGGACGAAATTCATTTGCTCTATTCTTGACAATATAGCTATTGCGCAAATCATGAAAAACATTTCTCCTAGCATTTGTTCTAGGATATGCATCATTTCTAGAATAGTTGTTTCTAGGTTGGAAGTCATTTCTAGGTGTTCTAAAAGGTTCAAAACTCTTTCTAATGTTTGGCCTAGAATGAGCATTATTTCTAGCATGATTATTTCTAGGTTGCGATTGATGAAAACCATTTCTAGGTTTGTTGTATCTAGGATGAGCATTTGTTTTATTTATCCTAGGTTGAGCCTTAGGTGGTTGGGGGTTGGCTTCAACTTTCTCTTTAGGCTCGTTTCTAAAACCTATGCCATGCTTGGTCGACTTCAAATTAACAAGCACTTCATTCAAATTTTTATGAGAAGAGTTAAACTTATCTAAGGTGCCCTTAAGCCTTTCTACTTCATTTTTGAGATGCATGCAAGAAGTACAATTTCTAGAACTTTCAGGCTTGTCGGCGCTTCTCTTGCCAAAAAATTTGTTTTCCTCTTTCAACTTCTCATTTTCTAAAATCAGTTTTTCCAATTCCTTTTCTTTAAGAGAGAATTGTTTTTGAAAATCTTTTTCTTTTAAAGAAGCATTTTCTTTTATACTCTTAACAGTTTTTGAAGCTCTAATAAATTCGCTATGCAACTCATAAAAAGCATTTTGTATTTCTTCAAGGGAAAAGAAATTTTTGGAAGAAATTTGACATACCTCTTCTTTGTTGTCTTCTTGTGCCATAAGACAAATATTTGCGGCTTCGTCTTCTTCTTCCTCACTTGACTCGTCACCGGAGTCGCCTCCCCAAAATATGTATGCTCTTTGCTTCTTGAAGGGTTTCTTCTTCTTTTTAGCATTTGGGCAATTTGATTTAATGTGCCCGGTTTCTCCGCACTCATAGCACTTTATTTGATCTCCTTGCTTTTTGCCCTTTCGTTCATACTCTTTTTGCATGAACTTTTGAAATCTCTTGATAACGAGTCCGAACTCGTTGTCTCCGTCCTCATCATTTTGAGGTTGGCTTGTGCTTGCTTGAGAGCAATTCTTTGCTTCCTTTGATCATCAACAAGAGGGTTAAGTATAGTAGATTCATAAGTTTTAAGATTACCTCTTAATGCGTCGATGGTGACATTTGTAATGCCAATGGGTTCTTGAATCGCGTCGGCCTTGGATCGCCATTCCGGAGTGAGACTTCGAAGAATTTTTCGGACAAGTTCCTTATTCGTGAAGGTCTTCTTAAGACCATGTAAATCATTTACGATTTTTGAAAATCGTTCAAACATTTCATCGACCTTTTCGCCTTCCTTCATGTGAAACAATTCATATGCATGGGTTAGGAAATCAATTTTAGCTTCTCTTACCTGGTCCGTACCTTCGTACGTAATTTCCAGCTTGTCCCACATTTGCTTCGCCGTTGTGCAACAAGATATCTTCCTGTAATCATCAGCATTTACAGCACAATATAATAAATTAATAGCTTTAGCATTATTTTGCACCTTTCGGATATCATCCGCATCGTATTCATCTTCGGACTTTGGGACCCATTCATTTTCGACCTTCTTGGTTGGAATTTGTTCTCCATTCATTATGACCTTCCAAAGATGAAAACTATTTGATTGTACAAATATTCTCATCCTCTCCTTTCAGTATGTATAATTTGTACCATCGAATAGCGGTGGTCGGGTGGAGCATTGTCCTTCACCTATTCCTGCAAAAGAATCACGAGTAGAAGCCATGGATGTTTCTCTCAAACGGTTAAGTCTTCAAAGAGTTGGGCTCTGATACCAATTGTTAGATAATACGCTTAACGCTAGAGGGGGGGTGAATAGCATTTTAATAAAATTAGCGTAAACTTGCGGAATTTAAAAATTGCAGGAAATAAATAAGTGCGATAAGTAAATAAATTAGAACAAACGCACCGATATATCCTGGTTCACCACAACCCGTGGCTAGTCCAGTCCCCGATGTTGGAAACACGTTCTCAAGGCTTTATACTAAAACGTGTGTTCTTATGTGTAGGTTTTGATGAATGACAAACAAGCGCAAATTGATATATGCGAAGTTCAAGTACAAGCGCACAATTGGTGGATAACGAGATTCAAGCACAAGACAAAGTTTTATGGTTTAAATGAGTCGTTCTTAATTGTAATCTTGATCCGACAACTTGACTCGTGACATGGCTTCTCTCGTAAAATTATTTTTACAAAATCATGCATATTTAATTTAATGCTAAATGATTTTAAATCATGCATATTTTCATTAGTCAAAATGATTTTTAAACATGCCTCTAAAAACTTGACTAAGATAATCGATTATGTACTTATGATAATCGATTATGTTAAGCTGCATGACAATCGATTGTGAACTAATGACAATCGATTGTGTGAAGGCAGTGAGCATCAGGTTTTTCAAACCTGCATGACAATCGATTGTGAACCTTATGACAATCGATTGTGATGAGGCAGTGTACATCAAAGTTTTTCAAAACTCAGAATAATCGATTGTGAAGCTAATGACAATCGATTGTGAAGAGACAGTGTCCATCAGATTTTTCAAAGTCACAAAATAATTGATTGTGAACTTATGACAATCGATTGTGTTGAGGCAGTATCTTCCAGACTTTTTCAAAATTATTAAATAATCGATTGTGAGTATAAAACAATCGATTGTCACGAGGCAGTGTCTAAAATGATTTTCAAAGTCTGATAAATAATCGATTGTTAACATTGCACAATCGATTGTGAAGCTGACCGTTGTCGTAAAGTTTTCAAATACCGTCAGGTAATCGATTGTTGATTTTGTACAATCGATTGTTGATATTAAAATCTGAAAAAGATTTTTTGAACGTTGCTGAATAATCGATTATTGATTCTGTATAATCGATTGTTTTACGTAAAATCAGGAAATGATTTTTTGAACGTTGCCAATAATCGATTGTTGATCTTGGACAATCGATTGTTAAGCGTAAAATCTGGGATTGATTTTTGGAACGATTGGCAAACAATCGATTGTGGCCTCTTGACAATCGATTGTCACAGAGTAAAATCAGCAACTCTTAATTGACAATTAGACAACGGTAATGCCAAGTTTTTCAACTATAAATACAGCTTCATTTCAGTGTTTTAAACACAACAACTAATCATTCTATTGCTATAAGCTTGCATACTATTGTTTATCATTTTATATTCATTTCATAAATCTTTTGAGAGCCAAAGTCTTGTCCATAGTTGTTGTCATCTTGAGCTTACTTCTTTACTCATATCTACTCATTAAGGAGTGTCTTGTTTGAGTGTTTAGTGTTTTGTACACTTGTAAGAGAATTGTGATTCTCTTGTTGTAAGGAACTTTTGTTTCCTTGGTTGAAGTGTTGGAGTGTTGTATCTCCGAGCAAAGGTTTTGAGGCTTGTGTCCTCAAGTTGTAAAGGTTTGTTGAGCACCCGTAAGCTTGACAAGTTAGTGGAAAATCTCGAGAGAGTCTCTCGGGGACTGGACTAGCCACGTGTTGTGGTGAACCAGAATACATCGGTGCGTTCTTTCCTTTTGTTTATTTAACGCACTTATTTATTTCCTGCAAATTTTAATTTCCGCAAGTTTACGCTAAATTTTATTATAACGCTATTCACCCCCCTCTAGCGTTAAGCGTATTATCTAACAATTGGTATCAGAGCCCAACTCTCTGAAGACTTAACAGTTTGAGAGAAACTTCCATGGCTTCTACTCGTGATTCTTTTGCAGGAATAGAGGAAGGACAGTGCTCCACCCGACCGCCACTATTCAACGGTACAAACTATGCGTACTGGAAGGAGAGGATGAAAATCTTCGTTCAAGCAAACAATTTTCATCTCTGGAAGGTGATAACAAAGGGAAATCAAATTCCAACCAAAAAGGTTGAAAACGAATGGGTTCCCAAGTCCGAAGAAGAATATGACGCGGATGATATCCGAAAGGTTCAAAATAATGCTAAAGCAATTAATTTATTATATTGTGCTGTAAATGCTTACGATTACAGGAAAATATCGTGTTGCACAACGGCAAAGGAAATGTGGGACAAGCTGGAAATTACGTACGAAGGTACGGACCAGGTAAGGGAAGCTAAAATTGATTTCCTAACCCATGCTTATGAATTATTTCACATGAAGGAAGGTGAAAAGGTGGATGAAATGTTCGAATGATTTTCAATAATCGTAAATGACCTACATGCCCTCAAGAAGACATTCACGGATAGAGAACTTGTTCGAAAAATTCTTAGAAGTCTCACTCCGGCATGGCGATCAAAGGCCGATGCAATTCAAGAATCCATAGGCGTCTCAAATGTCACAATCGACGCATTAAGAGGTAACCTTAAGACTTATGAATCTACAATACTTAACCCTCTTGTTGATGATCAAAGGAGGCAAAGAATAGCGCTTAAGGCAAGCACAAGCCAACCTCAAGTTGATGAGGATGGAGACAACGAGTTTGGACTCGTTATCAAAAGATTTCAAAAGTTCATGCGAAAGGAGTATGAACGAAAGGGCAAAAAGCAAGGCGAGCAAATAAAGTGCTATGAATGCGGTGAAACCGGGCACATCAAATCAAATTGCCTAAACATCAAAAAGGAGAAGAAACCTTTTAAGAAGCAACGTGCAACATTTCTTGGGGAGGAGACTCCGGAGATGAGTCAAGCGAAGAAGAAGAAGACGAAGCCGCAAACCTTTGTCTTATGGCGCAAGAAGACAAGCAAGATGAGGTACGTCAAATCTCTTCTAAAAACTTCTTTACTCTTGAAGAAATGTGAACTGCTTTTGATGAGCTATATACTGAATTTATTAAAGCTTCAAAAACTGTCAAGAGCATAAAATTGCTTCAAAAACTTATTAAATTCTATTAAAAATGTCAAGAGCATATAAAATTTATTAAAGCTTCAAAAACTGTCAAGAGCATAAATTCTATTAAAAATTGCTCTTCTTGCATGCATCTCGAAAATGAGGTAGATAGACTTAAAGGTACCTTAGATAAGTTTAATTCTTCCCACAAAAATTTGAATAAGGTCCTTGTTAATTTGAAATCAACCAAGCATGGCATAGGCTTTAAGAATGAGCCTAAAGAAAAGGTTGACGCCAAACCCCAACCACCTAAGGCTCAACCTAGGATTAATAAAACAAATGCTTATCGTAGAAATAGCAATCCTAGAACAAATATGCATGCTAGAACAAATGTTGAACATTTTAGAAGACCTAGAAATGACTTACCACCTAGAAATGACTACCCTACAAATGATGCATATTCTAGGCCAAACACTAGAAGGAGTTTTGAACCTTTTAGAACATCTAGACATGACCATTACTCTAGAAATGCTGCTCATTTTAGAACTAATAGTAGGAGAAATGGTTCTCATGAAATGCGCAATAGTCATAATGAAAATAGAGTAATTCATTTTCGTACATCAAGTTACTATGAACCTAGAAGGATGCATAACCCCCAACGTGACTTGTCATTATTGTAGACGCATTGGTCATATTGCCCCTGCATGTTTTACACGACATAGACATATCACTCAATCGCATCATTATGATATGCCTAACCCTCAAGGACCCAAAATGGCATGGGTACCTAAAACGCATTAATTTGTTTTGTAGGCGTGTTTGAAGGGATCAAGTGTACTATGGTACCTTGATAGTGGATGCTCCAAACATATGACGGGAGACGAATCCAAATTCCTTCAACAAGAACACAAAGAAGGAGGAATGTGATTTTTGGGGATAACAATAAAGGAAAGATTATTGGCATCGGATCGGTCGGTAAGGATGAAAATTCCTCTATTAAGCATATATTACTTGTTAAAGGTTTAAAGCATAATCTCTTGAGCATAAGTCAATTATGTGACAAGGGAAATCTTGCCTTATTTGATTCGGATGAATGCTTAGTATTTAGACGTAGTGATTTCAAAATTATCCTTCGTGGTTTTAGAGTGGATAATATTTATATGGTTGATCTTGCAAATTCCTCACCCGAATATGTTGATTGTCTTATGAGTAAAGAGGATGATACTTGGTTATGGCATCGTAGAGTAGCACATATCAACATGCATCTTTTGAACAAATTGATTTCTCAAAACTTAGTTATTGGCCTTCCCAATTTAAAATTTGAAGATGACTCTATTTGTGATTCATGTCAAAAAGGGAAGCAAACAAAAGCATCTTTCAAATCCAAAAATATTGTTTCAACTTCTAGACCATTGCAATTGCTTCACATGGATTTATTTGGACCATCTCGCATTGAAAGTCTAGGAAGAAATCGTTATGCTTTTGTGATTGTTGATGATTATTCTAGATTTACTTGGACTTTATTTCTTGCCAATAAAAGTGATGCTTTTCAGAATTTTAAATATTTTCTTAAGCGTGTTCAAAACGAGAAGGAAACAACCGTCACTTCAATTAGAAGTGATCATGGGGGAGAGTTTGATTACAATCTCTTTGCGGACTTTTGTGACGAACTCGGTATCGAGCATACCTTTTCCGCTCCACGTACACCACAACAAAATGGGGTGGTGGAAAGGAAAAATAGGTGTCTCGAAGAGATGGCTAGAACCATGCTCGAAGAGGCCAAGATTCCCAAACATTTTTGGGCGGATGCCGTGAGTACCGCATGCTACGTCTTAAATAGAGTAGTCATAAGGCCTATACTCATGAAAACTCCCTATGAACTCTATAAGGGAAGGAAACCAAATATCTCCCACTTTAGAGTATTCGGTTGTAAATGTTTTATTCATAACAATGGCAAAGATCAATTGGGAAAATTTGATGCTAAGTCCGATGAGGGAATTTTCATTAGTTATTCTTCACCTAGCAAAGCACATAGGGTTTTTAATAAAAGAACCGAAACTGTGGAGGAATCCCCTAATGTTGTATTTGCCAAAAATAATGCTCGCTTGGCGAGAAAGGATTCCGGTTATATCTTGCAGGTATTTTAGATAGCTTGAAAGACAAAATACAAGAGGAATCGCCTAAGGAAAATAAAGATGAAATCTTGGAACAACCAATGGAGGAAGCTCCACAATTGGAGAAAGAAACGACAATGCCTAACAGGTGGAGGACAATCAAAGATCACCCTCTCGAACAGGTAATTGGCGACGTCGGAGAAAAGGTAAGTACCCGAAACTCCCTTAAGAACACCTTAGGACATACTGCTGTTGTGTCTCAAATTGAAACAACAACCATCTCCAAAGCAATTGGAGATGAATTTTGGACCTTGGCAATTCAAGAGGAGCTTAACCAATTCAAACGGAATGACATTTGGGATTTGGTGCCAAGACCCGAAAATCATACCATAATTGGTACGAAATGGGTTTTTCGAAACAAACTAGATGAAAATGGTGTAATCACTAGAAACAAAGCTAGGCTTGTAGCAAAAGGCTATAATCAAGAAGAGGGTATTGACTATGAAGAAACATATGCTCTCGTAGCTAGATTAGAAGCTATTCGTCTATTGCTCGCTTTTGCCTCTTCTATGAATTTCAATTTATATCAAATGGATGTGAAGAGTGCTTTTCTAAATGGTGTTATACAAGAAGAAGTTTCTGTAATGAGCCTTCCCTTGACAAAACCAGCCTGATTTTCAGAGATTATAGTTGGTAAAATAGAGGCCATTCTGAAAGCGAGGATCTTGGAAATAATTTTGTTGGTTACATTACACAAGCTGATAGGCCTCATTTGAGAGAAATCTGAAGGTGTGCTAACTTTAGGTATTAAAACTAGGCATGAATGTGTAAAAAGTTTAATCAAGCATGCTCCATTGAAGTGAGATAGCACAAAGTTGCAAATATCCTTTTAATGATATTCCATGTAACCTGATAGAAGTGGCCATTATAACCATCCGGACCTGCAGCACTATTCAATTTATGGAAAAACTGCTGCCTTGATTTATTCTTCAGTAGGAGTTTCTAGTAGCTTGGTATTGTCTTCTTCTGTTGCCATTGGTTCAGTCTATTTCAATACTCTATCCATATCCCAGTGCTCTTGCCTTGTGAATATTTCTTGGAAATGGTCCACTGTTGCTTTTGAGATAGCATCATTACCTTGAATCCACTACCCAGCACTATTCTTTATCCTGTGGATTTGGGTTTTTCTCCTTCTGTTCTTGATAATGCTATGAAAGTATCTTGAATTGGTATCTCCATATTCAGCCCAGTTCAACTTAGCTTTTTGCTTGAGAATTGATTCCTCCATATTTAACCATTTGATATATTCTGGCTGTGCCTTATGTAAGATCTCCCTATTGGGTTCTGAGTCGTCATTTTCATATGTTTTCTCCAGAATTAGGGTATCTGCCTCCAGTTGTTTCACCTTTTCAAATACATTCCCAATAGTTTCTCTAGACCAAAGACTTTATTTTTTGGAGAGTCTTCAGTTTCTGTTGCAGTATCCATTGAGAGTTGCCATATACCTCTATTTCCAAGTGTCCTCAACCAGGTTTTAGAAGTCTGGTTAAGTTTTCCAAAAGTTTAAAAACTTGAAGTATTTGATAAAATCAGTATGAGTGTTATTGCATTCCATGAAAATGAGGCTATGATCTGATCATGTTCTAGCAAGATGATCTATTCTGGTTTGTTGGTATAGGTCTGACCAGTTATCATTTATAAGGACTCTGTCCAGCCTTTTGCTTATTCTTTTTCTCCTTATCCTACTATTACACCAGGTGAATACATTGCCAGAGAATCCAGCATCAGCTAATTCGCAATCTTCAATTCAATTTATAAAGTCTAGACTCCTCATCAAACTATGTTGTATTCCTCCTCTCTTTTATTCCGGAGCTAGGATTGAGTTGAAATCTCCAAACACAGCCCAAGGTCCATCGATTACGTCATGTAGGTCTTTGAGATTGCTCTAAATCCTTCTTCTTTTCACAGACTTTGATTTGGCATATACTGCAGCGAGCCAGAAGTTTTGGTTGTCCCGATCCATCTTGCATTTGAAGGTAATTTGTTGTCTCTTATCAGAGATGATAGTGCAGTCAAAATTAGCTCTCCAGAAGAAACATATTTTGCTATTTTTGTTGGTTGCTGCAAAGTCAAAACCCAAGGCTATTTTATATCTTTCAAGCTTGTCTGAACTCAGAAAAGGTTCTTAAAGAGCCACAAAGTCTATCTTATATATGTTGACTAATTTCATTAGTCTTAAAGTTGCTCCCTTGGATTTCATTCCCCTTATGTTCCATATAATGACTTTGATCATTGAAGGATAAGAGTTAGTTTTGTCTGCTTTCTTCAGGTCCATGACCTCCCTTAGCCTTCTTTTTGTTTTGGTGACCTCTAGGTGCGTCCCTGTTTATTGATTATATATTTGATTTCTTTGAGGACTGGATCTTCTTCATTTTCAGAGTCACTGTTCATGACTATGTTGAACTGTTTGGAACTTTCTCTTCAAAGGAATCCATAGCTTCTTCTTCATCTTATTGTTCTATCGTATCATCGTGGCTATAAAGATGCTCTAAACTTGAGCCATGTCTCTCGTCATTATTCACTACTGTAATGGAACCTAGATCTACCATAAGATGGATACCTTTATTTTTCACATTTGCGGTATCCATGGTAATTGGTGATTGAATATCTTCATTGTTTTTTCCAACTTTACTAAGTTGGTCTTCTAATATAGTAGTAATGGTAGCATTTTTCCTATTCTTTTGCTGAGTGATTGCCTTATCTTCTTCCTGATGCGGTTTCATGTTGCCTTGTAGCTGAGTCTTTGTTTTGGTTTCTTTCAGGTGTTTGCTCATACTGATCTTCATCTCATTTCCTAGGACTTCTGTCACAATTACTTCAAAATGACTTGACTTTTGCTTGATCCATAGCATGTTCTTTACCTTTAATCGGCCATTAGCATTTCATTTTTTCCTCTTTTTCCTACCTTTCTTGCTTTTCTTTGTTTCCAAATTCTTCTCTATATTTGTAGGCTCGTTTTTTTCTTGACTATGCTTTGATACTCCCTCATCTTTTTTCCCAGTTTCTTTAGTTACATTGGTAGTGTTGGCTACAACATCTTCCTTGAGGTGTTGTTTTGATGTGTCTGCATCATTGTCCACATTTGTCTGCGCCTTAGTTGGTTTAGCTTTCTTGTTTCTTCTGTTTATAACCTCCGTGAATCCCTCATTATTTTGCTTTCTAGGAAAGTTTGTAATTCGCTAGAGCTAGCTTTGTCTTCCCTTGTTGTAGTTCCCTGGTTAATCCCTGTTACATCTTTTTTCCCCAGTGTATCTCCACCTCCAATTTATGTTTGCACTAAAGCTGTATCTTTACCATTTTGATCTAATTCAATGTTTTCTGTAGCTATCTTTTTCTCGAGAACTCTACAGTTCATCATGTTGTGCCCAAGTTTTCTACAATGTTTGCAAAATTTTGGAATGCTCCCATATTCAATTTTTTGGGCATATCCTTTCAAGGGAAATTCCTCATCCTCGGAACCCACCCATACACTATCAGGTTGAGGTTTCATTAAATCTATTTCGACCCTGGCCTTGGCTGTGCTAAGTCTAGTTTTTCCCTAAGTTGCAGCATCTAATGATAATGGTGTGCCGATATTGCTAACAATTTATTTCACATAGTGCCAATTATGCATATTAAACGGGATGCCTAGGAGGAGAACCGCACCGGAACAATTGGGATGTCTTCGTCTAGTTTGAAATCCGGCGATCATTTTTGTAGCCACATTTGTAATCCCTCGATTTCGATCACCCTTCTGTACCATATCAACTAGAAGTCTTCTTCATTGGTAAAGTCTATGAAAACGTTGTAGTTATCATAGACACCGATCTTAGCAGAACCCTTGATTGGGAAACGTTCCCTGAAGGTAGACCTTATTCTTTCTATTTGTGGACGAGGTTTCAAGAATCTCCCCACAATTGTTAATTTGCATTCTTAAACTATGTTTCCGTAATGGTCTTTAGCTTTAAATATCACCGTTGGCATCCCGTTGTAGGTGGTTTGCCGTGTTATTACTGCTTCTCTTGGGTGACGGGCTGTGGGCATTGGGGTGACTGTTGTTCTAGTTACTGATTTTGCATATGTTTGTTTTCCTGCAATTCCTTCAGTAGGTGGAATTGCCACTGCCGGAGGGTTGTTTTGGTTGTCAATACGTGCCATTTGGCTGCTGTCCGAGAGCGCCCATGGGGTGGTGCGTGTTTGGGATGCGCTAGTGAGTTTCAGTTTTAGCCTAACTTATATAAGTATACAGAGAGAGAAAGAGGGGTCAGTGCTTGAACTATCTTCCATTGGGAACTAATACACAAGAAAATCACTATAAAGTTTAGTTTGTGGAGTGAAAGGGCCAAACAGAACGAGAGTCGACAAGCCAACAAGACTACAGCCTTGAAAATACAACTCTAAAGCATCAGGCTAGACCCCTAAATGCTCTGTACTTAAGGCGGGAAATCAATCCTCCTTGCTCGTTCTTAAGTCTTTCTGTATCGCCTTATTTCATTCACTGATTTTTGTAATTTATTTTTCTGAAGAGTTGGTTGGTGTGGGGCAATCAATTAAAACCAAATATTCATCGCTTTTGAGAGAACTGAACTCTTGGACCCTCTAAAAGGGAAAGGAGAAACTGTTCACGACATTTTTCACTCGAAAATCCAACTCTAAAGCATCTCCACAGAAAATCGGCAATAAAAGAACAAAGGTTGCACAACGAAAAGAGAAGAATGGATCATGTGCCTAGATTATTCATGACAAGGATAGTAGGTTAAAAAGTAACCGCAACCTGTCACTGCCACAGGAAATAGGAAAAAAGAGAAAGTGTAAACCGAGATGATCCTATCGACATATGGTAGAATTTTTCCTTTTTCAAAATCACTTGGAAACTTCTCAAAATTCAAATTTTAGATTGATAAATATCAGAGTGAAGGTTTGCCAGGAAACTCGAGATAGAAAATCATGAATCCTTAGAAATTCACAAATTACTTAAATCTGCAAAAGATGAGATATCCGTACAACTTGAAACAGGAACTCCGTTCATGAATCCTTATCTAGTCCTATCTTTCCCTACAATATTCAAAGAATATGCATCTTTCACTTTCAGAGGAGAACGATGAACCGCGCAGATAATAGAAAGTAGCTTATGGTTGGAGAATCAAAGTTGGATAAGCTAGAAGCAAACATTTCATCTTGGAACAATGTCCTTTTAGACTATTAGAATGGAAAAAATAGACTGCTAAAGAAATCACAGTTCATTGACAGGAAAGGCATCATGGTTCTAAAAGTACATGAACCTAAGAAGAGGCTTACCAACAACAACTACCCAATATAGTCCCACAAAGTGGGGTCTGAGGAGGGTAATATGGAGAAAGCCAGAAGACCAAATGAACCCTCTAAATGAAAATATCTGTATAAGGCCACATATAAGCACTCACTCTTGGGTCGGGTCAACTGGCCCAAGAACAAAAATGAAACGGGCTCAGATTATTTACAACCCAATCTTCCAATCATCACAGCCCAACTCCCACATACACAATGTATACCAGAAAATACAATAAATATACAATGTATATACAGTGTATACAATCATTTGTAGTCTTTCATCTCAACACCCCCCCCTCAAGTTGGAGGGGGAACCACCTGCAACTTGGATAGCAGTGGATGAAGCACAGTGCCAAGCAATGGCTTAGTGAGCAGATAAGCCAACTGACGAGAAGTAGGAACATGAAGCAGCTTCAGAAAACCATTCTGTAGCAGGTCCCAAACAAAATGGCAGTCCACCTCGATGTGTTTGGTACGCTCATGAAAAACAGGATTGGTAGTTATATGGACAGCAGCCTGACTGTCACAATACACAGAAAAAGGAAGAGAAACAGATACCCCAAGATCAACCAATAAACGAGAAAGCCAAGATAATTCAGCAACAACTTTGCTGAGGGCCCTGTATTCTGCCTCAGCAGAAGACAGAGAAACAACAGGTTGCTTCTTAGATTTCCAACTAATCAGGCAACCACCTAAAAGCACACAAAAACCAGTGACAGATCTCCTAGTATCAGGGTAGGCAGCCCAGTCACTATCAGAATAACCAGCAATAGAGAAATCATCACAGGCAGAATAAAATAGACCCATAGAAGGAGTGCCTTTAATGTATCTCAAAACATACAGGGCAGCAGTCATATGTGGAAGTCTGGGGCATTGAGGAATTGACTCAGATGTTGGACAGCAAAGCATATGCAGGCCTAGTATGAGTCAGAAACAACATCTTACCAACCAGACTCCTGTACTGGTCAGGAGGGGATAAAAGGTCACCAGAATCAGCATGAAGTTTAAGATTAATGTCCAAAGGAGAAACAACAGAGGAGACATGTACACAATCAAACTGATGCAGTAAATCAGAAATATACTTATGCTGATTAAGGATCATACCACCAGGAACAACTGACATTTCAAGGCCCAGAAAATAAAGCAAAGATCCTAGGTCTTTGATTTTAAACTGATCATCCAGAAACAGTTTCAGGGCAGTAATCTTATCACTGTCATCCCCAGTAAGGATAATATCATCCACATAGACTGCCAAAACTACAAAGGACCCAGGTTTACCTTTGATGTACAAGGAATAGTCATTCAAAGAATGTTTGTACCCTCTGGAATAAAGAGCAGAAGACAATTTGGCATACCATTGTCTGGATGCTTGTCTCAGCCCATATAGAGATTTCTTGAGCTTACAAACCAGAGGAGAAGAAGTAGAAGATGAAGGAGAAACAAAACCAGAAATAGGAGCAGAAACAGTCAAACCTGGGGGAACAGTCAAACCTGGGGGAAGTTTCATATAAACTTCCTCATCCAAATCCCCATGGAGAAAAACATTATTGACATCTAGTTGAAATAGAGGCCAGTGATTCTTGACAGCCACAGCAATTAGGCATTTCACAGTGGTCATCTTAATCATAGGAGAAAAGGTGTCAGTAAAATCAACCCCTTCAACTTGAGTGTCACCCCTAATAACAAGCTTGGCCTTATACCTTTCAACAATACCATCACCTTGTATTTGATTATATAGACCCACTTACAGCCAATGGGTTTCTTACCAGGAGGAAGGGAACAACATCCCAAGTATGGTTAGCTTCCAAAGCATCAAACTCCTGTCTCATGGCTGCCTGCCATGCTGGGACAGATGCAACTTGAGAGTAATACAAAGGCTCAGATTCCAATGTAGAAGAAGAGGAACCAGAAAAGGCAGGGAGTTGGCAGACATAATCCATAAGATAGGAAGGAGGATTATGCTGTCTAGTGGACTTTCTAGGAGCATGAATAGGGTGTGAAGGAGGTAAAACAGGAGGAGAAATGTGAGGATTGAAAGAAGGAAGGGAAGATGAAGCAGCATCAGTAAAGTCAGGAACAAGAGAATCAGATGGAGGGGAAGGAGGGGAGGAATCATGTATAGGAAAATCAATGTCAGAGGAATGTTCAGCAGGAGGAATAGAAGGAAAAGATGAGGGAGAAGGGTGAAGAGAAGAAGGTTTAGTCTAAAAAGGAAAACAAGTTTCATGGAATATAACATTCCTGGAGACAAACCACTTCTTGGAAACCAAATCATATAGTTTATAACCCTTTTTGGAAAAGGGGTAACCCAGAAAAACACTAGAGAAGGCTCCAGGTTTTAACTTGTCCCTTTGAGGAATAGGGACAGCAGCATAAGCAAGGCACCCAAAAGCCCTGAAATGAGAATAGGATGGAGCTTTCCCATACAAAATTTCATGAGGAGACTTATTGTGAAGAATTCTGCAAGGAATTTTGTTAAGAAGATAAGTGGCAGTCAACAGACAATCCCCCCAGAAAGACACAGGTAGGCCAGATTGGAAAAGCAAGGCTCTACATGTTTCAAGAAGGGTTCTGTGCTTTCTTTCAACAACACCATTCTGTTGGGGTGAATGAAAGCAGGAGGTTTGATGAATAATCCCCTGGCTACTAAAGAAAGATATGCCCTCAATGCTGGATCCCAATTCTAAGGCATTGTCACTTCTAACAGTTTGAGCCACAGTGTTAAACTGAGTTTTAACAAAACAGATGAAAGACTTAAGCAGAGAAAAGCATTGCTTTTAGATCCCATTAAGTGTGTCCAGGTTACCCTAGAAAAGTCATCAACTATAGTAAGGAAGTATCTATAACCAGAAGAAGTAGAAGTGTGGTAAGGCCCCCAAGTATCTACATGTATTAATTGAAATGGTCTCGTAGTACTGATACTGCTATCAGGAAAAGAGAGTCTGGTTTGTTTGGCCATAGGACAGACAGAACAAGGAAAATGTTGTTTAGAAGCAAGGGGAAAAGACAAACCAGAAATATGTCTCATATTTGCAAAATAAGTATGTGCTAGTCTTAAATGCCAAATGTAATTCATATTACTGGTAACAACATTATTACAAATGGAATTATTTACAACTAGAGGCAAGGCAACAATTTTGCTGTCAGACACATTGTCATCATTGCAAAAATCAGACAAAGCACATACAGAGGTAAAAGAAGAACCAGGAGAGGAAGAAGGGGTAGGTGGCACCCACAACAGTTTGTATAGGCCAGCTTCCTCTTTACCAAGATCCAAAGGCCTCTTCAGAGAAGGGTCCTGTATCATGTGAAGTAAACAGGAAGTTGGAGTAAACAAAACTATACAGTGCAATTGTTTTACCAACTTGTGAACAGAAATCAAGTTGTGTTTAAAGGAAGGAACTAGAAGCATATTGTGAAGAGTAAGGGAAGAAGTTAATGCAAAAGAACCTGTACAAGTTACTTTCACTTTGTAACCATTAAGCAAAGTTACAAGATAAGGAACAGTCAAATGTATGATGTTAAAGAGTAGGTTTTTATCATGAGTCATATGATTAGATGCCCCTGAATCTATGATCCAGGTGACAGAATTAATGTGTGTAAGCATGCATAATTTGGAATCAGAAACAAGACTCTCACTCAACATAGTACCAGCAAAATTAGCAGCACACATGGGAGGAGGAGCTTGATCACTGGAATCCCCTAACTTGGTCTGTTGCAACAAGCTCATCAATTGATCATAGTGGTGTCTGCTCAACCCTGGTATCATAGAGCTGTGACCATCTATGTGTGTAACATGGTGATGGCTGGCAGGAGGATCCCCAAGAGGAACAGACATATTAGGATTCACATGATTAACATACACACATTCCTCACCAGTGGAGACATGAGCAGCTGCAGATTTCCTTCCCTTGTTGTAATTTATGTTTTGAGGAAACCCATGGATCTTGTAGCACTTATCAATTAAGTGCCCAGATTTCTTGCAGTATCTGCAAAATAAGGGTCCTCTGTTTTGCTCAAAATTAACTCTGGGCCTGAAAATAGGGGGTCTAGGCACTGTGGTCTGATTAAACCCAACTGAGTGCTTGTTTGCATTAGCATTAAAAGACATAGAGTCTGGACTGATTTGAGAAATAGATTGAACTTGTCTCTGTTTCTCATCATTAAGCACTATATTGTAAACACTGTCAAGGGAAGAAAATGGCTGCATCATCAACAGATTACTCCTAACCCCCATGTATGCTTCATTTAACCCCATAAGAAACTGGAATACCTTATTTTCATCATCTTCCTCAATTATTCCATTTTTAGCAGCACACACACATCTCTGCCCATGATTTGTGCACATTGTGCCCAACTCATCTCACATACCTTTGAGCTTGTTAAAGTATGAGACTACGTCTAAGCAGCCTTGAGATGTGTGGGAAAGTTCCCTTTTTAATTCAAAGATTTTGGTCTTGTTAGGGGTACCATATCTTTTCTCAATTTGGGACCATATACTCTGTGCAATATCGGAATACTGCACACTATCAGCAATCTGAGGAGACAGGGAAGAGGTCAACTAGGAAATGACCATGTTATTACATCTATCCCACAGTCTCTGTTGAGCCACATTAGTGGTAAGTCGAGGACATGAGCCGTCAACAAAGCCGATTTTGTTTTTAGCAGATAATGCAACAATCATCTTGCGCCTCCAACCCCCATAACCACTACCCGAGAAGGGAGTGGGGACAAGAGAGACCCCAGGGACATAAGAGGAATATACAAAAAGGGGGCTGGTAGAGTCTACCGAGGAGGAGGTACCAGCAGTGGTATTAGAAGCCATGATTAGTGGACCAGCTTGAAAAAAAAAACAGTTTCGACAAGCAAAATATAACGGAACCAGATACTCACATACAGAACTAGATAGTCACACACAAAGCATACAATACTCAAAATAAGGACAGAGTTACCCTCCTTCTTCCCGATCGGAGAAGATCAGCCTTCAATCAAAAAAGAAAACCCTAGGTCCAACACCGGAAACCCTAGGTTCTGAAACTCACCGGAGCAAGGTCATAGATGCCGGAAATCACCCAAAACGTCCATCAAGCAAAGAAAACGTCATCGGATAACACCAAAACTCTAGGTCCGAAAGTCGGAAAACCCTAGAATTTGAAGAACTCGTCGGAACAAGGTCAGAGATGTCGGAAAATCACCCAAAACACCTACTGATACAGGATCGGACCCTCAAATAGATACAAAAGTCCCGATTAACCGATTAACATTCATCGAAAAAAGATATATTTTTCTCAGATAACTGGAAAAAAAAACTTCAGCGAAAGCTTCATCAAGTATAGATAACACATAACAGAGAAAGATCGGAAGATTTTCCCGCTCTGATACCATGAAAACATGAAGATTTGAAGATAAAATCAGAGAAGATGAAGATGAACAGTGTGAGACAGAGAGAGAGAGAGAGAGACGGAAGCTTCTGGAGAAAGCCAGAAGACTAAATGAACCCTCTAAATGAAAATATCTGTATAAGGCTACATATATGCACTCACTCTTGGGTCGGGTCAACCGGCCCAAGAACAAAAATGAAACGGGCTCAGCTTATTTACAACCCAATCTTCCAATCATCACAGCCCAACTCCCACATACACAATGTATACCAAAAAATATAACAAATATACAATGTATATACAGTGTATACAATCATTTGTAGTCTTTCATCTCAACAACCGTAGACAAGTTAACTTCTAACAGTGATAAACAAGAAGCTAGGTCATATATACCCTCATCGAGGAAAAAGAAGATCAAAATTAGGAGTCATACTTAAACCATTAGAGCAAAAAAATCCAATACTAACTAAAAACTTGGTAAGGACCAGGGCCACTGATAATAGAGGAAAAAACTAACAATGGACTAGTTCACAGAGAACAAATAGTTGATAAGAATGATCTAGAGGTCACAAGTGCGTTGTTAAGAAAAGGAATGTAAAATCTGCTTATTTATGTAATTCTAGTCACAACATACTTAGATGGACTCATTTAATTGTTGAAAATACTACTATATATAACAAACAAAGTTTATCTTTCGTCGGGCCACCAAGCAATTACAAGTGAAAGGAGGAGAAACTTACATAACTCCTTGCAAGAAAACAGACCTGTATCCACATTTATATTGTGGGACTTGCAGGAAATGGGTTTGGCAAAATGATTCAGCTGAACTCTCTCCAACTGCAGCTGCTTTATCGCGCTTCACTTCCAAGTCAAACGTGTGCATGTACACACATGACTAGTAATTTTAGGGCAAACGTACGATATAACCAAAGAAAACCTTGGGCAAAAATTCCTCTTGCCTATATAAGCTAGCTTGCCACAAGAATGGAGACCACAAAGCACATCTTCCTGAACAATGTGAGAGATATCAACCTCCCAGCAAACCTCAACGAGTGGATCATCGAGAAAATCAATAGCATCCACATAATCGGGAAGACTTGCCATAGTTGAAAGCTCCCAAGTCGTTTTTGTTTTTCCTTAAGGGGCTGCTTTATGTGCTTTCTACTGGTATGTCATATGACCAACCACATAATCGAGGAGGTTATGTTTTCTTCGTACATGCAAATTCGGAAAGAGTGCCACTTGTGATCATGCACGCTGTAACCATAAAGATCTGACGAGACATCGTAATAAGACCATTCAACCAACCTTACGTATAGCATCTTCTTGGAGTAAGTCAATGATGGTAGTGTGGTTTGAGACACTGGAATATGCAGAACTTTTCATAAGCGGTGTTACTATTTCTAGTAAAAGAACTCTAACAGTCAAAAAATATTTTTTGGGAGTTCAAACCAAGACCTCTCACATAATACTTGAAGCTAACAACCACTACATTACTAAGATATTTTGTTACAAGTGGTGTCACTTTTAATGGTTTTATCTTGTATTTTTATTTTATTTATTATTTTTATATATAAAAATAGTAAAAAAAATTGACGAAGCGGTGTCCCATGACACCGCTTGTCACCAGGTAAATCCGCCCCTGGTTTGAGGGTATTACTATATTGGGAAAAATTATATTCATATATATGACAATGTATCACTACACGTGGGATGATCAATAAATTATATTTAGCTACGGTCCGAGAATTACAAATCAGGTAAGAGTAAGGAGAAAGGAAGAGACACGGGGTGAGAGTAACGGCAACCGCTCCTGTTTGAGCTTATTTACATCCGAGCAATGGAAAAAATAAATCTAGTTAAAGAAAAGGGTGCAAATACGGTATTAAAGAGTATTAAATGCTGAATCTGTTAAGGAGCATATGCATTTAACGTGATGATCATGTAACGTGACATTTAATGTCATTAATTACTCATAATAGCTTCATAATGACTTAGCAATAATGTACATTCCAAAAGGGGCCTATAAAAGGAGAGATATGTAATCGATTGAGACACAAGTTACTATTGGAATATACTTTAATTTACTTGCTTTCTGATAATATCACTCTCAATTTTCTTTCTTTATATACTTTTTCGATTATCGGTAACACGGCTCTTCTAAATTCTAGCTTTGACCAAAAAATTATTTTTCGGTTAAACAAATTGGTTCTGTTACTGCGAATCTGATAATCAATTATATCTTAACTTGATTTTTTGTGTTGAATAAACTATGTTGAACAAGAACGACAACGCTCAAGGAAATCAAATCAATTAGCAAAATCAGGGAGTTCCGTAAAATAATGACAATCAAGTTCCAATTCCACAAGACTTGCCGCAACAATCTCGTGAAAGAACTCCTGAAGAATCTCATATAGACAGTTAAGTTCAATTTGAGAATGTTGAAACTATGGATGAAGTTTTGCAAAAACATATCACTACTCAGGTCAACAAGGATTTACAGGCTTTTATTAGTCAATTACCTGTTGCTACTCCTACACCTACTCCAAATTGCAATACTTTGGAGAATTCTCGTTCCGGGCTGGTTAATTCAGGCAGTGGTGGAACCCCCGGTGAAATACATGAGGGAGATCTAGGTAATCCAGTTAATTCTAATTTACAAAATTTAGTACTAACATTGTAGAAACAGCTCAAGGAGCAAAGTGACCGCATAGAGCAAATACCCGGGGTACCGCCCGTGATCAAAGAGGTAGATATGGATAAATACTCAACAGTCCTGGAAGCCAAGTGTCGCCCCTCTCCCAATTCCAAAAAAGTTCAAGATGACCGATATTCTAAAGTATGATGGTACAATAGACTCGCGAGATCACGTTATCATATTTACAATAGGTGTCAAGGACAATAATATGACCAAGCAAGAGATTGAATTAGTTTTGGTTAAAAAATTCTGTGAAATGCTCACTCAATGAGCACTAACATGGTATTCTCTTTTACTTAAAAATTCTATAAATTCGTTTCCTGATCTTGTAGATCTATTTGTTAAAGCACACTCAGTAGCTCAAAAAGTTGAGAAAAGAATGGTGGATATCTTCAAAATCAAACAAGGAGATTCAGATTTTCTTAGAGAGTTCGTAATAGATTTCAACGGGAAAGGATGACATTGCCACGAGTACCTGACAATTGGGCAGCCATAGCCTTCACCAATAATTTGAATGAGAAGAGTTCAGAAGCTACGAGACGACTCAAGGAAAGCCTTCGAGGATTCCTAGCAACAATGTGGAATGATGTTTACAAAAGATACAGTACAAAGATAAGGATTGAGGAAGATATTATTCTACAACATAAAATAGAAGAAAAAGTAAGTTCAAGGCATGAAAAAAGATATGGGGAAAATAGGTATGAGCCTTACATAGGACCTGCGGGAAAGGATTCACGGTCAAGGCAAGATAGTCAAAGGTATGATCATAAATCTTGAAGCAGGGAATCATGCTCCTCATCAATGTTCGGAGATGATCGGAACTCACATGGACCACAAGATAATGATGGAAGTTTAAAAGCAAGGCTTGGTGGTTACAGCTTAAACGTAAGTACCTCTGAGCTCGTAGCTATTTTAAGAAGCATGGGAGATAAGGTACGATAGCCGACGGAGATGAGATCCAATTAAAACAGATGAAACCCTGATCATTGGTGCGAATTTCACAACAATCACGGGCATAAAACTGTAGATTGTAAATTTTTGCAGGGCGAGGTTGATCATTTGTTAAAGCAAGGGTATCTCACTTATCTATTTAGTGAAAAAGGTAAGCAAGCATATGTGAAGAACATACAGGAGCATCCAAAACTGTCCTCGCCCAAAAGAACCGTCAATGTTATAAGTGAGGGTGAAGATATCAATGGCATTTCCTATGTCGCAACTAATAAAACTTCCAGAATATCAATCACTCATGGGAAGCGGTTGCGACATGTACTAGAAGAATAAAATATCACATTAAACGATGCAGATACTGACGGTGTCTTAACTCTAATGATGCACTAGTAATATCTTTACTTGTACATGACACTAACGTGAAACGTGTTTTGATTGATCCAGGCAGTTTTGTAAATATTATTTTGATACAAGTGTTGCGTGAGATGCAAGCTGAGGATAAATTGATTCCAAAAGCACACACTTTGTCGGTATTTGACAACTCTGGTGTTTTAACGAAAGGAGAAGCAATCCTTATTACATTCATAGAAGGTGTTGTCAAAGACACCAAATTTCAAGTCATAGACATGGAAATGACCTTCAATATGATTCTTGGAAGGCTATGGATCCATGACATGGATGATGTTCCATCAACATTATATCAAGTTATTAAATTTCCATCACCTTGGGGGATATGTCAAATCAGAAGCGATCACCAAACTTCCAGAAGCATCAATTCCGTTACAGGTCCGACTGATAAGGATGAAGACAAATAACAATTATAGAATTCAGGTGGGGGAGGCACGGTATCAACCTCAACTGAACAAGAGCAAATAGATGTGCATTCAAGACTTGATACCATTCAAGAACCAGAGGAGTACAAGAACATCAGAATAACCATAGAAGAATTTGAGGCTATGGTTTTATTTATACACTAGCCCGAAAGGAAAGTGTATATAGGAACCAATCTCAGCCCAGAGGTAAAGCGTAAGTTAATTGAATTTTTAAAAGCTAGGCAGAATGTTTTTCTTGGTCCTATTCTGACATGACAGGAATACCACAGAGGTCATGACTCATAAACTAACCGAAGATCCATCATACCCTCCAATCAAGAAAAAGAAAAGAACATAAGGAACTTTCAAGCATAAGATGATTCATGAAGAAGTTCAAAAAGTGCTGAAAATTGGTTCAATTTGTAAGGTAAAGTATCCTGATTGGTTAGCTAACACTGTTGTGGTTCCCAAAAAGAATGGTAAGTGGCGAGTCTGTGTAGATTACACAGACCTTATTAAAGCCTGTCCAAAAGACTCCTTCCTTTTACCACACATAGATTAATTAATTGATGCTACTGCAAGGCATGAGCTATTAAGTTTTTTAGATGCATATTCAGGCTATAATCAAATCAAGATGGATCCAGGAGATGAGGAAAAAACTTCTTTCATAACAGACAGAGGGACTTACTGTTATAAGGTAATGCCTTTTGGTCTTAAGAATGTAGGTGTAACGTATCAGAGGTTAGTTACCCAAATGTTTCAAGAACATTTAGGTAAGACCATGGATGTGTATATATATGATATGCTAGTTAAGTCTCAAAATTCTAAAGATCATATATCCCACATGTCTGACACGTTTAAAATTTTACGAAAGTATTTATGAAGTTGAATCCCAAAAAATGTGAATTTGGTGTGGCATCAGGTAAGTTTTTAGGCTTTCTTGTTTATAACCTTGGTATTATCACGACCCAAACTGGACGGACATGATTAGCACCCGGCCATACTTGCCGCGCACCATCATACATTTTACCTAACCTTCTTTATTATCTATTAGGGCCAACTAGATCAATATAAATGGTATCCATGGATCGCGGACGACCAATGATAAAAGATGATGGCATAAACATACATATCATAGGGTGGCCAGAAAATCAAGAAACTATATATAAGGTACGAGCTACCATAATACCATGAGAGACTATAAAACAAAAACCTGTCGACAAGGCATGCGAAACTATACATGAGTTGACACCTGTCTATGAGCCTCTAAAAGAATATAAGTTCTGCAACATAGCCGGAACAGGGCCCCAACATACCCATAATATCTATAACAAAAATGCATACCAAGACCACGGCAAGTCTGGAGAAGGGATCTCGCCAATCACCGCTGAACGGGACAACCTACAGTGGTGGGGGAGCTACACTTTCCTGTCTGTCAGGACCTGCAGCACGACATGCAACGTTCACAAACAAAAGGATGTCAGTATGAATAAAGTACTGAGTATGTAAGGCAGGGAACAATAAATACGAATAGTAATGTAGGCAGGGGTAGAGAATATACAACATGTAACATCTGAGTACCTCTGAGGGCTACTGACATGAAATGCATGATACTATGTATAAATACATACACTTTTAAAACCTACGCCTCTGTGGGTATCATCATCATCATATCGTACTCGGCCGTAATAGGCTCGGTAAAAAAACGTACCCGATCATCATAAGGCTCGGTAGAATCGTAGCCGGCCATGTGGAGCTCGGTAAAACCCAATTGATAGTGGTTGAACAATAGGTGTCGTACCCGACCAACAATAGTGGCTCGGTAGAGTAAAATAGATATATATATATATAATGCATGCTTGACACATGGAAACACGTTCTAGACCTTTCGGAGTGATGTAAGATCAATATCCTCTGTACACGTTATTAGGACTAACTCTTCACTATGAACCTTATTAGAATCAGGAAGTACCAACAACATTTATAACATAAGAATAAGAGAAGCAACATCACATCAATCGTTCCATAAGAGGGGAAACAATATAAGTACTGCTAGCTTCTATGAGTAGAGTATCTTGGAAGCTCGTTCATTATAATATGTACGACCGGAGTCATGAAAAAGAAGGAAAGGGATAGCCTCACATACCTTGTATATACTTCCCCAATCTCAAGCTATGCAATTTTCACAACTCCTTAGTCTACAATAAGAGAAACGATACTATCGTTATCATTTAAGCGACATAACTATTATATATCGGTCACAACCTATTTTATGATGAAACGGGCATCACCTCCCCTATATATATGACTTCACACCATTCAAAACAATCACCAAACAGCCTAAAAACATCAATAATAATCATATTGAGCCTCCCAAAATAGTCCACGCACAATCTAATTACTTCATACATACGACGACCACCGTAGTTGTGTCAAACGACCCAGAAATGTTACGAAGAAATATCAGCCCACAACCCTACATATATATGGTGTTTCTCCACACCCTTCCACCTCCAAAAATCCAAAAAATATAAGTAAAACACTCAGCCCAACAGCAACACAAAACAGTCCACTACTAGTGAATAACTTGAACTCACGGCTTCCGATCACCATCTCGCGCGTTCTTACATGTATAGAACGAATTACCATGAGTTCACAGCAGAAAAAATGTATGAAATAGTGCATTAAATTTACCTTACTCGTTGGATAACTAAGCCCTTACCTTGGTTCTTCAAACTCTTGATTTTACCCTCAACTAGAACTTGAGAGAGAGGAAAAATCGATTAGGGTTTGTGGGGGATTATGGGAGGAGGTTTACAGTGGTTTTGGTATGATTATTTGTGAGATATATTTAATGTTATATTTCAGGAGATAACCTTTTAAATGGGCTCAATAGCCGACCCGAAGTTTCCCTTTTTTGGGCTATCATTTTAACAAGTAGTTGACACACCTACTTGTCACCTAGCAGCTTGTGTAGTCTCATGAAAATAGCTATATCTCTCTACTCTGATGTTGTGTTGATAAACAGTTTAATGAGCTGGAAAGTAGACTCATATATCTTTAATTTGGTGGGTATATCACCCCATAATTCTTTGTAAATTGAGAGAAAAGCTTAGAAACATTTGACCTAATGTTTAAGTAAAACTTTAAACCTAAGTTGTGACAACTTTAGTCGACTTTTGTTTCATAACTCGTTTGACTTCAAGACTTTGAAACAGATATTATATGATTCAAATACAGTAAAACATGACCTCTTTAGTATATTAAGGACCTATAGGTTTACCTGAAAATACGAGTTACAACACCCTTGATTCGTTTAACTTCTAATACTTGTTAATCACCCTTATACACCCTTGTATCACTTAAGATCAATAGGATTAACTTCTTATCATCCAAGGATAATTCCTTCTTATATTTATTTTAACTAACGTATGGCATAAACTAACACGTGTGCATATGGGTTGTAACACCCTCCCTCCCCCAGGAACATTCGTCCTCGAATGTAAGAGTTTATAGGGAGTTCAAATCATCGTGGATTCCAACGGAAAATGGTCACTAGCAAAAGTTTCAAGCAGTTAAGCCCAACGTATGGCCTCACAAGGCAACAAAAAGCATTATGGAAATGTACATTATTTGCATATCACCATTTTGTATTAAGGAAGAGTGTTTTCAAGTTATTGCGTACCTTATAAAGCCGTTTCACCTTTCCAATGTATCATGCATTCCACCAACATCCTTGTTATTATCATTCTGGAATAGGTAAGGGTATTTAGACTTCATCTCTTCTTCCGCCTCCCATATCATTTCTTCCATATTCTTGTTCCTCCACAATACTTTGACGGAAGCTACATCTTTTGTTCTCAGCTTGCGAACTTTTCGATCTAATATAGCCATTGAATGCACTTCATCATATGATAAATCCTCTATAACTTGTACATCTTTGATAGGGGCAACTCGAGAAGGGTCTCCAATACATTTTCTCAACATAGATACATGGAATACCGGGTGGACAATTTCTAATTCGAATGGAAATTCCAACTCATAAGCAACTTGTCCAATTCGTTGAAGAATTTCATACGGACCGATATACCTTTGACTAAGTTTAACTTTCTTCCCAAAACACGTAACACCCTTCATCGATGAGATCGTCACGAAACCCAATCACCAACCTCAAATTCCAAATCATGACGTCGAACATCCGAATAAGACTTTTGCCTGCTTTGTGCCGTCCTCAAATCGTTCCTGTATCACCTTCACCTTCTCAATGGCTTGGTGAATCAAATCTGGCCATATAATTCTGTTTCACCGTCTTCAAACCATCCAACTGGTGATCTACATCTTCTCCCGTATAGTGCCTCATATGGGGCCATTTTAATACTAGAATGGTAGCTATTATAGTAGGCAAATTCTATGAGTGGAAGATGGTCATCCCAATTCCTCTTAAAATCTAGAACACATGATCGTAGCATATCTTCCAGTGTGTGAATAGTACGTTCAGCCTGTCTGTCTGTCTGCGGATGAAATGCAGTACTGAGATTCACCTGCATGCCTAAACCCCTCTGAAAAGACCTCCAAAAATTAGCCGTAAATTGAGCACTTTGGTCTGATGTAATAGATACTGGCACACCATTAAGCATAACAATTTCCATAATATACAACTTTGCATAATCTTCAGCCGCATAAGTTGTCTTAACTGGCAGAAAATGGGCACATTTTGTAAGTCGATCAACTATCACCCAGATGGAATCAAACTTTTGATAAGAGCGAGGTAATCCAATAATTAAGTCCATATTAATCACCTCCCACTTCCATGTCGGAATCTATATATTCTGAAGTAATCTACCGGGTTTCTGATGTTCTATCTTTACTTGTTGACAATTAGGACACTGGGCTACAAATTTGGCATTAGCCTTCTTCATGTTATCCCACCAATACATCTCATTGACATCATGATACATCTTTGTCGAGCCGGGATGGATGGAATGTCGGGATTGATGAATCTCATTCATAATCTATTCTCGTAATCCTACCACATTAGGCACACATAATTGTCCCTGGTATCTCAGTGCCCCATCTCCTTCGATCTCAAAAGCCGTAATTTACACTGCTTAATGCGCTCTCTCAATCGTACTAAGATGGGATCTTCATATTGCCGTGTTTTTACCTTGGCTACCAAAGATGATTATGATGTATTATGTACAGTAACACCTCCATCATCAGAGTCTAATAATTTGATTCTCATATTGGCTAGCTGATGAAGCTCTTTAGTCAACCCCCATCTACTTGCCTCAATGTATACTAAGTTTCCCACTGACTTACGACTAATAGCGTCTTCCACAACATTGGATATCTCGACGTCAAAGTCTTTCAGTAATTCAAGCCACCTATGTTGCCTCAAATTCAACTCTTTCTGCTTGAAGATGTATTGTAAACTCATATGATCTGTGTAGATATCAACATGGATGTTGTATAAGTAGTGCCGCCATATCTTCAAAGCATATATTACTGCAGTCAATTCCAAATCATGGGTCGGGTAATTCTTTTCATGCTTCTTCAATTGTCTTGAAGCATAAGCAATCACCTTTCCACGTTTCATCAATACGCACTCCAAACTTATACCTGAGGCATCACAATATACCACATATCCTTCTGTTCCTTCAGGGAGAGTGAGCACATGTGCGCATGTTAATCGATTCTTCAGTTCCTAAAAACTACGCTCACAAGTCTCAGACCACTGAAACTTGGTAGATTTTTGTGTTAACTTAGTCAATGGTGTTGATATGGAGGAAAACCCTTCTACAAATCGCCTATAATATCCTGCTAGCCTTAGGAAGCTGCGGACTTTTGATGGTGTTGTAGGTCTCGGCCAATTCTTTATTGCATCGATCTTCAGAGTGTCGACACCGATACCCTCGTCAGATATCACATGGATAAGGAATGCAACTGAGTTCAGCCAGAATTAACATTTGTAGAGGTTAGCATATAACTTACGATCCTGAAGCATCTGTAATACTATCCGCAAATGGCCCGCATGTTCTGCCTCTGAACGAGAATACAGCAGAATGTCATCAATCAATACGATCACGAACACATCAAGATAGGGCTTGAATACTGTATTCATGAGATCCATAAAAGCTACTGGGGCATTTGTTAGCCCGAACAACATCACCAAGAACTCAAAGTGCCCATATCTTGTCCGGAAGTCCATCTTTGGAATATCTTTCTCCTTAACCCTCACCAGATGATACCCTGAACGTAAGTCAATCTTGGAGAAATACTTGGCACCCTAGAGTTGGCAAAACAAGTCGTCAATTCTTGGAAGTGGATACTTGTTCTTTTTAGTACACTTATTCAATAGTCGATAGTCGATACACATCCGTATCGACCCATCTTTCTTCCACATGAATAGAACTGGCGCACCCCAAGGTGACGTGCTAGGCCTAATGAAGCCCTTATCCAGCGAGTCCTTCAACTGCGCCTTCAACTCTCACAACTTTTCCGGGGCAATACTGTATGGAGGGATAGGGATCGGTTGAGTGTCAAGAAACACATCAATGCTAAACTCAATCTCCCTTTCAGGAGGAAGGCCTGGGAGTTCATCTAGGGAAACATCTGGAAATTCATTGACCACGGGGATTGATTGTAGAGTAAGGGGCTTCACCTCCACATCCCTAACGCGAACGAAATGATAAATGTAACCTTTCGAGATCATTTTCCTTGCCTTAAGATAAGAAATAAACCTGCCTTTTGGTGTTGCAATGTTACCCTTCTTCAATGACGGGTTCACCAAAAAATTGAAACCCAACAATCTTCGTACGAAAATCAACATTTGCATAGCATGAGGACAACCAGTCCATCCCTATTATCACATCGAAATCAACCATTTCTAACTCAAATATATTTTTCGAGGTTTGTTGACTAAAAATCATCACAGTACAACCGATATATACTCTTCTAGCAATCACAAAATCTCCCATTGGAGTAGATACCGCAAGGGGTTTACGTATCAATTCAGGTTCATCGCCAAACTTATTAGCCACAAAGGGTATACCCTATGATAATGTGGATCCCGGATTAATCAGCGCATATAGATCATAAGAAAACACGGACAATATACCTAATAACATCTGGAGATGACTCGAGATCTTGTCGACCTACTAGAGCATAGGTTCGTCTTTGAGCACCACTCAAACTCGGACTTGCACCTCTACCTCTACCACGACATGTCGACTGCTAAAACCCCATGCTGGAGGTCGAACTGATGAGGAAGAACCCAACACAGATCCTGTTGGCTGAGCCATACCATCACCTCCTCTGTCAAAAAATCCCGCATCACATGGCCAGGCTGTTCGCAAGAATAACACGCATCAGAACTTCGATGGCACAGTCCAAAGTGGGCCTTACCGCACTGATCACAACGTGGTGTTGGGAGTCTCATCTGACTAGTATCCCTGTGATGTTTTGAATAGGATAGATCATATCGAGGCCTCTTAAACTATCGATCATAAGCGCAAACTCTAACCTGGACCAGAATAGGATCGATCATATCGAGGCCTCTTAAACTATGGAGGAGAACTAGCTAGAGGTGGTGCCGAACTCCTCGAAGACTGGGGCTAGATGCCACCTCTGAAGTCATCAGTATACCTTGCAAATCTCGCCCTCTTATGTTGGCCCCTATCCTACTCCCTATTTTCCCTTTACTAGCTACGATCCTCTAGGATCTGGGCATAAGCTTGAATACGGGGAATATATATGCCCTCTACCAAGGAGGTTGTCGTGCACTCATTTATCAGATGTGGTCCCAACCCGTTCACGAACAAATTCTCCCTATCACTCATCTCGACTACCATATGGGGAGCATACCTTGCTAAAGAATCAAACTACATACTGTACTCCCGCACCCTCATATTACCTTGTCTAAGGTTCAAGAACTTATCAGCTCTAGCTCGTCATATATCAACTGGCAAGTAGTGACGAAGAAAGGCCTCAGAAAATTCCTTCCACACAGCTAGAGGAGCGTTCGGACCCCTGGATCTCCAACTATCATACCTGAGAACCACTAAATCTCATAGCCGATAAGAAGCCAACTCTACTACCTCTGTATCACAAACATGCATAACCCGCAATGTATGATGAACCTGGTCAATGAAAGTCTGTGGGTCCTCCTTGGGGTCCGATCAGGTAAACACTGGAGGGTCTAAATTAATAAAATTACAAACTCTCGTACTAACTGTTTCTCAGCAACACTTATATTCTGCCTTTGAGCCTGAGTAGCTACCAAGCTAGTCAATAACTGCAAAGCACTTCGCATATCCTGGTCTGTAGTGCCAGACGGAGGAACTGGAGGTGTTAGGTTCCTCCTAATATCCTCTGGAGGAGACGCAGTAGATGATGTATGAGACGGCATCTCATTCTGAGCTTCACTTTGGCTTACTCTGGCTAGGGGCACCTGACTGGTACCCTCTCCCGCAGTTGTATCAAGCCGTCTATTAATTGTTTGCTTCCTAGTCGAAGGCATTGCTGAAAGAAAACAAGGTGAATATTAGAGACGAACACTTAGGACTCAACTCTACGCACGATCTAGATTCAGGAAGAAGGTAACAACCTTGAATGTCCTATAGCCTCCTGATTATAAATGTGGCATGCTACACATCCATAATCAAGACTCTACTAGACACAACTTATAGACAATCCCTAGGATAGACCGGCTCTGATACCAGGTTTGTCACGACCCAAACTCGAGGGCCATGACTAGAACCCGGCCATACTTGTCGTGCACCATCATACATTTTACCTAACCTTCTTTATTATCTGTTAGGGCCAAAAAGATCAATATAAATGGTATTTATGGATCACGGACAACCAACGATAAAAGATGATGGCATAAACATACATAAAATGGGGTGGCCAGACAATCAAGAAATTATATATAAGGTACGACTACCACAATACGATGAGAGACTATATAACAAAAACCAGCGGACAAGGCATACCAAACTATACATGAGTCAACACCTGTCTATGAGCCTCTAAAGGAACATAAGTTCTGCAATATAGCCAGAACAAGGCCCCGACATACCCATAATACCTATAACAAAAGTGCATACCAAGACCACGACAAATCCTGACAAGGGATCTCACCAATCACCGCTGAGCTGGACAACCTACTGTGGTGAGGGAGCTACACCTGCCTGTATATCAGGACCTGCAGCACGACATGCTGCATCCACAAAAAAAGGACGTCAGTACGAATAAAGTACTGAGTATGTGCAGGAAACAACAAATACGAATAGTAATGTAGGCAGGGATAGAGAATATACAACATGTAACATCTGAGTACCTCTGAGGGATACTGACATGAAATGCATGATACATATGTATAAATACACAAACTTTTAAAACATACGCCTCTGTGGGCATCATCATCACCATATCTTAACAGGCCGTAATAGGGTCGGTAAAAAAATGTACCCAGCCATCATAAGGCTCGGTAAAACCCAACTGATCAGTGGTTACACAATAGATGTCGTACCCGGCCGACTATAGCGCGGCTCGGTAGAGTAAAATTGATACATATATATAATGCATGCTTGACTCATGGAAACACGTTATATACCTTTCGGAGTGATGTAAGATTGGTATCCTTTGTACACGTTATTAGGACTAACTCTTGACTATGAACCTTATAAGAATCGGGAAGTACCTACAACATTGATAACACAAGAATAAGAGAAGTAACATTATATCAATTGTTCCACAAGATGGAAAACAATATAAGTACTGCTAGCTTCTAAGAGTAGAGTATCTTGGAAGCTCGTTCATTACAATATGTACGTTCAGAGTCGTGCAAAAGAAGGAAAGAGATATCCTCACATACCTTGTATATGCTGCCCCAATCTCAAGTTATGCAATTGTCACAACTCCTTAGTCTGCAATAAGAGAACCGATACTATTGTTATCATTTAAGCGACATAACTATTATATATCGATCACAACCTATTTTACGATGAAACGGCAGAACCTCCCCTATTTATATGACTTCACACCATTGAAAACAATCACCAAACAGCCTAAAAACATCAATAATAATCCTATTGAGCCTCCTAAAACAGTCCACGCACAATCTAATGACTTCATACATACGACAACCACCGTAGTCATGTCAAACGACCCGGAAATATTACAAAGAACTATCAGCCCAAAACCCTACATATATATGGTGTTTCTCCACACCCTTCCACCTTCAAAACTCCACAATAAAATATTATAACACGCAACCCAACAGCAACACAAAACAGTACCAAAACAGTCCACTACAAGTGAATAACTCGAACTCACAACTTCCGATCACCATCCCGTGAGTTCTTACATGTATAGAACGAATTACCATGAGTTCACATCATAACAAGTGTATGAAATAGTGAAGTAAACATACCTTAATCATTGGATAACTAATCGCTTCCCTTGGTTCTTCATACTCTTGATTTTACTCTCAATTAGAAGTTGAAAGAGAGGGAAAATCGATTATGGTTTGTGTGGGATTTTTGGGAGGAGGTTTACAGGGGTTTTGGTCTGATTATTTGTCAGATATATTGAGGGTTATATTTCAGGAGATAACCTTTTAAATGGGCTCAATAGCCGACCCTTAATTTCCCTTTTTTGGGCTATCATTTTAACAAGTAGGTGACACACCTACTTGTCACCTAGCAGCTTGCGAAGTCTCACAAAAATAGCTATATTTCTCTACTCTGATGTTGTATTAATAAACGGTTTAATGCGTCGGAAACTAGACTCATATATCTTTAGTTTGGTGGGTAAATCACCCCATAATTCTTTATAAATTGGGAAAAAAGCTTTGAAACATTTGACCTAATGTTTAAGTAAAAGTTTTAACCAAAGTTGTGACAACTTTTGTCGACTTTTTTTTCATAACCCGTTGGACTTCAAGACTATGAAACCGATATTATATGATTAAAATACCTTAAAACATAACCTCTTTAGTGTATTAAGAACCTATAGGTTTACCCAAAAATATGAGTTATAATACCCTTGATTCGTTTAACTTCTAATACTTGTTAATCACCCTTATACACCCTTGTATCACTTAAGATCAATAGGATTAACTTCTTATCATCTCAAGGATAATTTCTTCTTGGATTTATGTTAACTAACGTATGGCATAAACTAACACGTGTGCATATGGGTTGTAACACCCTCCCTCCCCCAGGAACATTCGTCCTCGAATGTAAGAGTTTATAGGGAGTTCAAATCATCGTGGATTCCAACGGAAAATGGTCACTAGCAAAAGTTTCAAGCAGTTAAGCCCAATGTATGGCCTCACA
The DNA here is from genome assembly GCA_034376525.1 of Nicotiana benthamiana. NCBI lineage: Eukaryota > Viridiplantae > Streptophyta > Magnoliopsida > Solanales > Solanaceae > Nicotiana > Nicotiana benthamiana. The sequence continues at coordinate 74,993,627 of CM067330.1, forward strand.
AGGCAACAAAAAGCATTATGAAAATGTACATTATTTGCATATCACCATTTTATATTAAGGAAGAGTGTTTTCAAGTTATTGCGTACCTTATAAAGCCGTTTCACCTTTCCAATGTATCATGCATTCCACCAACATCCTTGTTATTATCATTCTAGAATAGGTAAGGGTATTTAGACTTCATCTCTTCTTCCGCCTCCCATATCATTTCTTCCATATTCTTGTTCCTCCACAATACTTTGACGGAAGCTACATCTTTTGTTCTCAGAAAATAAAGAAAAATAAATTTTAAATTTTTTATATTCATGTTATAATTAAATATATGTATATTGTGCAATATAATGTATATTTCGGTACGGTATCAATATTTCGATATTTTTATTTTAAAATACAAAATACCATACTTAATACCAATTCTTTTTTAAAATGAAACCAATTACCATACCGGATACCAAATATTAAATTTTTTTATTTCGATATAGTAATTCGGTATTTATCAAATATGTACAACTCCAAAAGAAGTAGTTTATAAGTCTTTTCTAACTATATAAAAAAAAAAGAACTATTTTATGATGACAAAAATGAACAAATTAATCAAATACTACTAGCTATGTCATTCTATTTAAAGATCGGGTGCCCCACTTCTAACAAACCAAGAGTGAACAAATAATTTAAATACTAGCCCTTTCCACCCAATAATGGCAACCATGGCCAACGATACAGAGGTGCCACTTCTGACACCAATAGGAAATTACAATGAAGATGATGAGTTGCGAAACCCAATACTGAAACCATCAAATTGGCCTTTAACTAATTCATCATTCAAAGCTGACGAAGATGATATCCAACAAATCCGTGGAGTGAAAGATTTAATCGGAGAGTTTTCTGTGGAATCCAAGAAACTATGGTACCTTGCTGCTCCAGCCATTTTCACTTCTGTTTGCCAATATTCCATCGGTGCCCTAACTCAAGTATTTGCTGGTCATGTTGGTACCACTCAACTAGCCGCCGTCTCCATCGAAAACTCTGTCATTGCTGGTTTTGCTTTTGGTGTCATGGTATGATGCATTTCTACCCTACGCATGACTTTAAAATATATGATTGTTTCAAAATAGACAAAGCTGCAAATATATTGCTCTTACTACTTATTACTCCCTCCATTACTTAGTTTCATTTGACACGAACTTTAAGGAAAAGAGGAAAACTTTTGAATCTTGTTATTTTAATTTTTGAGGGGTAAAAATTTATAATATTTATGTGGATAAAATAAAAAGTTAAAAGTTGAATTATTTCTAATTATAAAAATATATTATCTTTTTTGCAATAGACTAATAAAAAAAATGTGTCATCTTAATTGAAACGGGGAGTAAAATTTTATTTTCATCATACCATAATTTATAGTCGATTCAGCTATGAAAGTAGGTTAAATTTGATCTTTGTCTATCATTTTAGGAGGATCGATAAGTATTGTTAATTAGAGCTAGATGGATTTTAGAATGGACTTTGTGGGTAAGCTGAACTCGTGGATTTTGGCTCGAACTATATATACTGATATAATAAAATCACGTTCATTTTGAATTGATGGCTAATCAATGACTGACGATCAGACTTATGAAAATTCAGAATTCATGTTTGCTGTAAACGAGTTTTATTGTGATCACAGTTGGGCATGGGAAGTGCATTGGAGACACTATGTGGACAAGCATTTGGAGCAAAACAACTTGAAATGCTAGGAACTCACATGCAACGATCATGGGTAATCCTAACTACTACAGCCGTGGTTCTAATATTTCCTTACATTTTCGCCACCCCACTTCTCAAATTCATCGGTCAAACGCCAGATATATCAAAATGGGCAGGTATACAGAAGCAGTTAGAATAATATGCGTATGCAAAAAGAAAAGGAAATTAAATACATAGCTATAATAAGATATTACTCAATATCCTACTGATTCTGAATTCATTAACTCTAAATCTTGAATTCGCGATTTACAGGCATGTTTGCAGTGTGGATGATTCCACAGTTGTTCGCGTATGCACTGAATTTTCCAATACAAAAATTCTTGCAAGCTCAAAGCAAGATCATGGTGATGGCGGCCATAGCGGCGGTTGGTCTAATCGGACACACATTGTTCAGTTGGCTGTTGATGCTCAAGCTAAGGTGGGGACTGGTGGGTGGTGCGGTGGTGCTGAATGGTTCGTGGTGGTTCATTGTGGTGGCTCAGCTGGTGTATATTTTCAGTGGGACTTGTGGACAAGCTTGGTCTGGATTTTCTTTAAAGGCTTTTCAAAATCTTTGGGATTTTGTTAAATTATCTTTTGCATCGGCTGTCATGCTCTGGTGAGTTTCTTGATTGAAGTCGTTTAGATTATAAGTTTAATTTCTATATACAGACATAAAATACAAGATTTTTTTACATTATAAGATTATTTAAAGGTAATTGTATATTCATAATACTTGCAACGAATAAAATATGGCATGTGATCTGCAATAATAGATTATGTTATAATTAACTCTTGCGGTGTAGTTAGATTATTCAGCTTTTATTAGTAAACGCAATACATTCATGATTTCATACTTCAAACCATTTTCAACCCCAGAAAAGAATACTTAAAGCCATTTTACTAATAATATTACGTTATGATATTGATGGTCCTTATCCAATAGGAAAGTCCCAAATAAAATAAAATTACAGATGTCACACACGTGAGTTATAAAATTTTGACCATTCAAGTCTTGAAACTTTTACTAGTACATCCATCACTATCCAAACTATTTATTTAAAGGAAGTTAGGGACTTATGTTGATGATAAATACGTAAGACATAAGTTTTATGCATAAAAGATGTCGTACACTCGTATTATGTTATCAATAATGCATCTTTATATATGATCGGTCTTAATATTTACTAGTAATAAGTGGACGTGATCATTTCTTGTTGACGTATCATTATTTTAGTATTCGAAAGACTAAACACCGTTCATCCTCCTCTATTTCAACCGTCAACTTCCCCTCAGACAAGAAAAGGAAATGAAGTACAGGACATTAAATTATGCCCATGTCTGTTGTACATCGTATAAATAAATTTAGATCGCACAATTTCGCTATTCATCAGCAATAAATGAGGCTAGCTGCTGCATTGATTGAAAAATAAAAGAATATAATAACGTTGTGTAGCCTAATGTGACAAAAGCTTCTGGAATCCCGGCACCATTTGGGCAGTGTTGATCATGTGATTAAGAATTAACTATTTAGGGTTTCTGAATTCTTAAACTATTTGGCGCTGAGTATCCTTGTAACTAGCACCTAGGGCTAGAATTATATATATATATATATGTCACGTTAACAACTATACTTCTAATAGATGGTTATACATTCATACACAATTTTCTACTGATATTGACATAGTTTTATTTAATTTGGCACGAATCCTTATTGGAAAATAACCTACGCTTTCGTACTGTGGACCAAAGCTGATGCGAAATTTTCTTATTAAATTATTTACTATGGTTGCACTAATAAGTAGCGGTACAAGTTGACTAAGGAATTTTCTAAGCTTAGAGTCAACGTGGCGTTATTAGCATTTTTTTTTGCTGACAAGGAGACGTTTATATTAAGAAATATCAATCTTATTGTTCTCACGGAAAGTACAACTAATAGTAGTATTTTATTACATAGATACCAATCCGCGAATAATGGGGACGGAGAGATAGAAGAGAGGATCTTGGGAACTAATAACTTTCATTTTAATAATGTGTTCAAAGTTGAAACCATTAACTAGGCAGCCTCATTATTTATTTTTTGTGTTTAAATTAAGAAGTCTATTAACACATATGAATATGAATGCATATATGAATATTAAAATTTGAATATTAAATAATTAAGATTATTTGATATTTAATATCCCTCTTAATCATTTTTTGCTCAAGAATCAATTACATCTGGGCCACCATTTTCGGAACTTGTGGTAAGCGATTTCACTGACAAATCTTCTTCTCCACATCTCGGAGTTTCTAGTTCTCTACACACTCCCGGGATGGAGCACAACCCCTCCCCCTTTATCTAGAACTTCATCGTTGACGGGATTCTCTCCAGGTGATGAAGCAGAAGGTGAAGCAGAAGGTGAAGCAGAGGCTGCACTATCACTGCTCTCAGCTGATCTCTAAGACGACTCGGAAGAAATTCGCGCTGAAGCTTGAGCAGTAGGCGAGCTCAAAGGTGTGGGAACATCTCTCAATCTAGACCTCCATTGGGAAGTCAGGTACATATTCCGGCACTGAATCAGAGTCAGATCCCACCGGGGAGGATACATACTCACTTCCCTCTTAATGGGAAGCACTTCTATCTGCAGCCTTGATTTATTTCCTTGTATCTCCAATTTCTTCCAAACTTGTGGGGTCAATCTTATTATTCCTCGTCCCCAACCCCGGGAGGACTCTTATTTTCTTTTTTGTTTGTCACCACCATCTTGTGATTTAACCACTGTCTACTAGAAGAATTTATTTAGTGCTTGTTAGTATCACAGTACTTGAATAATCAGTGAAGAATATGAATGGAAACAACTTATCGCGGACCACATAAAAAGCATTGCGGCCGCAAAGGCACCATCAGATGTGACATAAAATCTCATCGCAGACCGCAGTGGAGTGGGGTTCAAAATACCCGCTCTTTGATTTAGGGCACTGAGGACCGCAAAAAATGATGTGCGGTCACGGTAAGGCACAACAGACCGCAAAAAATCAACAACGACTGCGGTCATTAAATTGGCCCCTCTGAAGTTTACCACCGCAGACCGCAAAAAAAAACCATCAAGGTCACGGAGAGGCATTGCGGACCGCGAAAAATACACTGCGGTCACAGTAAGCCGAATTCAGCAACACCAACCTAGGGTTTAATTTTTTCTCATTTTTAGCCTTAATTCACATATTATCAATCCACTAGGTAGTCAATCATTATATTTAACTAATTAATCCTAATCTAAACAACATTATGCAACCTTAAGCTAAAAAGTAAAAGAAAAAGAAAGAAAAAAAGTACGAACTAATGAATTAAAAGAGAATAAAACAAAATTAAAGACTAGGCAAAGATTTGAAGTACTAGAGATGAGATGCAATACAGATGATTGATTATCAGCGTTTGAATTTATGCACTTAGAGCTTGATGAACAGTACTTTTCTATTTAGAGAGCAAATGAGCAAAAAGTATAAATGGGGGCCTCAGGTCATATTTATAGCAATAGGACCTGGGACCCATTCTACTTACCCACCACGGTCAGCATAAAATGCACCGCAGACTATGGTACTTAACCACAAGAAACGCTGCCAAGGAGTTCTTCACGGACCGCAAAAAATGCTTCGTGCAGCCGAGCTGATAACTTCAGAGAACCTCCACTTTTGACCACTCAACATTGCGGACAGCAATGAAATTTTCCCCCCGTAATAAGGCCATTGCAGCCGCAAAAAATGCAATGCAGCAGTGGTCAGAACATCAGAAAGTGCAATATTTTTCCAATTTGGTCCTGCAATACATCAAAACAACCCTACACATATCTCACAACCATTTTGTCCAAAAGTAAGTCCTACACTAAAAAGAAAATCAAAGAAAAACAAAAAAAAAGACACATGGGTTGCCTCCCAAGAAGCGCCTGATTTAACATCTTGGCATGATGCAGTTTAACATCAAATCATTTTAGATGGATCAATGACACTAAGTTGCTGTCATTAATCTTGCCAAGATAGTGCTTGACTTTGTGCCCATTAACCCTGAAGACCTCCCTATTTTTATTTTGCAAGTCAAGTGCACCAAACGTAGTCACAAGTATCACTTCAAAAGGTCTACTCCATTTTGACTTAAGTTTTTCCGGAAACAGACGTAACCGAGAATTGAACAACAGAACCAAATCACCCACTTTGAACGATTTGCCACTAGTACACTTATCATGAAGGTATTTCAACTTGTCCTTATACAAAGACGAACTGGAGTAGGCATGAAATCAGAATTCATCAAGTTCATTAAGCTGCTCCACATGAATATTTGTTGCCACATCCGGTTCAAGATTCAACTTCCTCAAATCCCAAATGGCCTTGTTCTCTAACTCAACCGGTAGATGGCAAGCGTTCCCAAATATCAACCGGTACAGAGACATACCAATCAGAGTTTTGTAAGCAGTCTTATAATCCCATAGAGTATCATCCAATTTTGTTTACCAGTAGTTCCTATTTGCATTGACCGTCTTTGACAATATACTCTTGATTTCCATGTTTGAGACTTCAACTTAGCCACTCGCCTGAGTATGATAAGGGGTAGAAACTTTGTGATTGACACCATACTTTGCAAGCAAAGTGTTAAAAGCTATATAGAAAAAATGATACCCCTGATCACTTATGATTGCTCGAAGAGTGCCAATCTTAGTAAGAATACTCTTCTTGAGAAATACAACAACACTCCGGGCCTCATTATTGTGTAAAGACAAGGCCTCAACCCACTTTGAAACATAGTCAACTGCCACTAGAATGTATATGTTGCCAAATGAACCAACAAACATGCCAATAAAATCAATGCCCCACACATCAAAAATATCAATTTCGAGAATAGTGTTGAGAGGCATCTCATCCTTTTTTGAAATACCGCCCATTCTTCGCATTTGTTCAAAAGTTCGCTTGCATCCTTGTACAAAGTTCGCCAATAAAACCCACAGCTAAAAACCTTCGAAGCTGTCCTCGCCCCACCATGATGACCATCCTAGGGAGAGGAATGACAAGCCTCTAAGATACTCAATTGCTCCTCCTTCGGGACACACCTCCAAATCATACCATTAATGTAGATCTTAAAAAATTACGGCTCATCCCAATAGAAGTCCAAACTATCCTGTTTAAGCTTCTTACTTTCGTTAGAAAAGAGCTCATGTGGGACAATACCACTCATAAAGAAATTAACAACGTCCACAAGCTATGGCATACCATTCACCGACATAGAAAAGAGTTGCTCGTCGGGAAATGAATCATTGATCTCTAGGCCATCACAAGGCCTCCCCTCCCCCTCCAAGCGGGACAAGTGGTCCGCCACTTGGTTTTCACACCCTTTCCGGTCCGCAATCTCCAAATCAAACTCTTGAAGTAACAAGACCCATCGCATCAACCTAGTGTTGGAGTCCTTCTTCATCATCAAGTATCTAAGTGTGGCATGATCGGTACAAACTATGACCTTGGCGCCCATTAGATACGTCAAAAATTTCTCCTTTGCGAACACAATAGTCAACAACTCTTTTTTAGTCATTGTGTAATTCACTTGAGCATCATTCATCGTCTTGCTTGCATAATACACCACGTGTAATATTTTATTCACTCTTTGGCCCAAGACCTCCCCAACCGCAACATCACTTGCATCACACATGAGCTCAAAAGGAAACCTCCAATTGGGTGTGGTAATAATAGGAGGGGTGGTCCTACACTGCATCAAAACAACCCTGCACACATCTCACAACCAGTTAGTCCAAAAGAAGTCCAACACGAAAAAGAAAATCAAAGAAAAACAAAAAGAAAGACCTATGGGTTGCCTCCCAAGAAGCGCCTAGTTTAACATCTTGGCACGACGCAGTTTAACATCAAATCATATTAGATGGATCAGTGCCACCAAGTTACAGTCATCAATATTGCCAAGATAGTGCTTGACTCTGCACCCCTTAACTCAGAAGACCTCCACTTTTTGTTTTTCAAGTCAAGTGCACCAAACAGAGTCATAAGTATCACTTCAAAAGGTCCACTCCATTTTGACTTAAGCTTTCCCTGAAACAGACATAACTGAGAATTGAACAAGAGAACCAAATCACCCACCTTCAACTCCTTACTTGGAGTATACATATCATGAAGGTACTTCATCTTGTCCTTATACAAGGACGAATTAGAGTAGGCATGAAATCGGAATCCATCAAGTTCATTAAGCTACTCCACATATATATTGGCAGCCATATCTCATTCAAGATTCAACTTCCTCAAAGCCCATATGGCCTTGTGCTTTAACTCAACAGGTAGATGGCAAGCTTTTCTAAACACCAATTGGTACGGGACATACCAATTGGAGTCTTGTAAGCAGTCCTATAAGCCCATAGAGCATCATCCAATTTATTTGACAAATCATGTTATTTGCATTTACCATCTTTGACAACATACTCTTGATTTTCCTTTTTAAAGCTTCAACTTGGCCACTCGCCCGAGGATGATAAGGGGTAGAAACTTTGTGATTGACACCATACTTTGCAAGAAAAGTGTCGAAAGCTTTGTAGCAAAAATGAAACCCCCCCCCCCCCAATCACTTATGATTGCTCGAAGAGTGCCAAACCTCATAAGAATACTCTTCTTGAGAAACGCATCAACACTCTGGCCTTATTATTGGGTGAGGACACGGCCTCAACCCACTTTCAAACATAATCAACTGCTACTAGAATGTATGTATTGCCACATGATCTAACAAACAAGCCCATGAAATCAATGCCCCACACATCAAAAATATCAATTTCGAGAATAGTGTTGAGATGCATCTCATCCTTCTTTAAAATACCGCCTGTTTTTTGACATTCGTCACATCTCTTTATAAGTTCACTTGTATCCTTGTACAAATTTGGCCAATAAAATCCACAATTAAGAACCTTCGAAGCTATCCTCGCCCCACCATGATGACCATCATAGGGAGAGGAGTGACAAGCCTCTAAGATACTCAACTGCTCCTCCTCTGGGACACACCTCAAGATCATACCGTCAGTGAAGATCTTAAACAAGTACGACTCACCCCAATAGAAGTCCAAACTATCTCGTTTAAGCTTCTTTCTTTGGTTAGAAGAGAGCTCACATGGGAAAATACTAGTCACAAGGAAATTAGCAACGTCCCAATACCATGGCATACCATTCATCGACACATAAAGAAGTTGCTCATCGGGAAACGAATCATTGATCTCTAGGCTATCACGAGGCTCCCCTCCTCCTCCAAGCGGGACAAGTGGTCCGCCACTTTGTTTTCACTCCCTTTCTGGTCCACAATCTCCAAATCAAACTCTTGAAGTAACAAGACCCATCACATCAACCTAGATTTGGAATCCTTCTTCACCATCAAGCATCAAAGTACGGCATGATCGGTACAAACTATGACCTTGGCGCCCATTAGATACGGCCAAAATTTCTCCATTGCAAACACAATAGCCAACAACTCTTTTTAGTCATCGTGTAATTCACTTGAGCATCATCCATCGTCTTGCTTGCATAATACACCAGGTGAAATATTTTATTCACTCTTTGACACAAGGACGCCCCAATCGCAACATCCCTCGCATCGCACATGATCTCAAAAGGCAACCTCCAATTGGGTGCGGTAATAATAGGAGGGGTGGTCCTATACTGCATCAAAACAACCGTAGACACATCTCACAACTAGTTAATCCAAAAGTAAGTCCTACACTAAAAAGAAAATCAAAGAAAAACAAAAATAAAGACAGATGGGTTGCCTCCCAAGAAGTGCCTAATTTAACATCTCGGCACGACACAATTTAACATCAAATCATTTTAGATGGATCAGTGCCACCAAGTTGTTGTCATCAATCTTGCCAAGATAGTGCTTGACTCTGCGCCCATTAACTCAGAGACCTCCCCATTTTTGTTTTCCAAGTCAAGTGCACCAAACGAAGTCATAAGTATCACTTCAAAAGGTCCGCTCCATTTTGACTTAAGCTTTCCCGTAAACAGACGTAACTGAGAATTGAACAAGAGAACTAAATCACCCATCTTCAACTCCTTTCTACAAGTACACTTATCATGAAGGTACTTTATCTTATCCTTATACAAGGACGAATTATAGTAGGCATGAAATCAGAATTCATCAAGTTCATTAAGCTGCTCCACACGAACATTGGTTTCCACATCTCGTTCAAGATTCAACTTCCTCAAAGCCCACATGGCCTTGTGCTCTAACTCAACGGGTAGGTCGCAAGCTTTTCTAAACACCAATTGGTACGGAGACATACCCATTGGAGTCGTGTAAGCAATCCTATATGCCCATAGAACATCATCCAATTTCTTTGACCAATTGATCATATTTGCATTTACCGTCTTTGACAATATACTCTTGATTTCCCTGTTTGAGACTTCAACTTGGCCACTTGCCTGAGGATGATAAGGTGTAAAAACTTTGTGATTGACACCATACTTTGCAAGCAAAGTGTCAAAATCTCTATAGCAAAAATGAGACCCCTCATCACTTATGATTGCTCAAAGAGTGCCAAACCTAGTAAGAATACTCTTCTTGAGAAATGCATCAACACTTCGGGCCTTATTATTGGGTAAGGACACAACCTCAACCTACTTTAAAACATACTCAACTGCCACTAGAATGTATGTGTTGTCACATGAACTAACAAACAAGCCCATGAAATCAATGCCCCATACATCAAAAATATCAATTTCGAGAATAGTGTTGAGAGGCATGTCATCCTTCTTCGAAATACAGCCCGTTCTTTTGACATTCGCAGCATATCTTCATAAGTTCTCTTGCATTTTTTTACAAAGTTGGCTAATAAAATCCACAACTAAGAACCTTCAAAGTTGTACTCTCTCCACCATGATTACGATCATAGAGAGAGGAATGACAAGCCTCTACGATACTCAACTGCTCCTCCTCCGGAGTACACCTCTAGATCATACCATTAGTAGAGATCTTATACAAGTACGACTTATCCCAATAGAAGTCCAAACTATCACGTTTAAGCTTCTTTATTTGGTTAGAAGAGAGCTCACATGGGACATTACCAGTCACAAGGAAATTAGCAAAGTTCACAAACCATGGCATACATTCATCGACATAGAAAGAAGTTGCTCATCAGGAAATGAATCATTGATCTTTAGGCTATCACGAGGCTCCCTTCCTCCTCCAAGCGGAACAAGTGGTCTGCCACTTGGTTTTCACTAACTTTTCGGCCCACAATCTCCAAATCAAACTCTTGAAGTAACAAGACCCGTTGTATCAACCTAGTTTTGGAATAATTCTTCATCATCAAGTATCGGAGTGCGGCATGATCGGTAGGAACTATGACTTTGGCGCACATGAGATATGATCAAAATTTTTACATCGCGAACATGATAGCCAACAACTCTTTTTCAGTCACAATGTAATTCACTTGAGCATCATTCATCGTCTTGCTCGCATAATACACTGGGTGAAACATTTTATTCACTCTTTGACCCAAGACCTCCCCAACCGCAATATTTGACGCGTGTCACACATGAGCTCAAAAGGCAAGCTCTAATTGGGTGCGGTAATAATAGGAGTGGTAGTTAGCTTTTGCTTGAGAAGTTCAAAGGCTTGCATATATCCCTCATTGAACACGAACTTGGCATCCCTTTCCAACAGCTTGCACAAAGGAAACACTACCTTCAAAAAATCCTTGATAAACCTCCGGTAGATCCCCGCATGCCCAAGACAACTTCTAACCCCCTTGACTGAAGTAAGGGGAGGGTGCTTTGAAATTAATTTTATTTTAGCTTTCTCAACCGCTATACCGTGCTTTCAAGTTTTATGGCCAAGGACTACGCCCTCCTCAACCATGAAGTAGCATTTTTTCCAGTTTAGCACAAGATTGGTTTCTTCATACCAGGACAACACCCTATCAAGATTCTTCAATCATTCATCATATGAGTCACCCATAACATTGAAGTCATCTATGAACACCGCCAAAATGTCCTCCACCATGTCGGCAAAATATGTCCATCATACACCGCTGGAATGCAGCCGGTGCATTACACAACCCAAATGGCATCCTAGAAAAGGCAAAGGCACCATATGGGCAAGTGAAGGTGGTCTTCTCCTGATCTTTCGGAGCAATCAAAATTTAGTTGTACCCAGAATACCCATCAAAGAAATAGTAGAAGGCATGCCAGCAAGTCAATCTATCATCTGGTCAAGAAAAGGCATTGGCAAGTGATCATTGCAGGTCGTTTTGTTCAACTTGCAATAATCCATGCACACCCTCCATCCGGTGACAGTCCTGATAGGAATCAACTCATTTTGTGCATTGGTAAGCATGGCCATACCACCCTTCTTTGGCACATATTGCACCAGCGAATCCTAAGAACTATCAGAGATGTGGTACATAACCTCGGCATCCAACCACTTGAACTCCTCCTTTTTCATAACTTCTTGCATTGCCTCATTTAACCTCCTTTGGTGTTCCAATGAGGGCTTTGCATCATCTTTAAGAATAATCTTGTGCATAGACAATATGGGGCTTATCCCCCGAATATCAGCTAAAATCCATCCAATTGCCTTCTTCCATTTTTGGAGCACCGCCAATGTGGCATCTACCTGCATGTTAGTAAGATAAGAGGAAAGAATAGCTGACAAAGTTGAACTAGGGCCTAAGAATTCATGCCTGAGGTGTAGAGGCAACGACTTCAACTCCAAAATGGGAGGTTCCTCAATTGAGGGCTTACTAGTGGAGCCTTACTATTCTCATGATCCAAAGAGAGCTTCTGAAGCTCCTCATTCCATATAAAGTATTAACACACTTCACACAGCCTTCATCCTCATTTACATCAAGATTCGACAATACTGGCTTTAGGGCTCCTCCACATTGATCATTGCACTATTATCATCAATTATCACTGTATTGACAAGATCCACGAACGAGCACACTTCCATATAGTTGGGTTGCTTCATTGACCTACATATATGAAAGAACACTTTTCATCACCCACCTGGAAGGTGAGTTCCCCTGTTTCCATATCAACTAAGGTCTTCCCACTTGCAAGGAAAGGTCTTCCCAAGATAATAGGCCCCTCAAAGTCGACCATGCAGTCAAGAATCACGAAATCAGCTAGCAAGATAAATTTGTCTACCCGGACAAGAACATCATCAATTATACCCAATGGCCTCTTTATTTATCCGCCATTTGCAATCTCATGGAAGTCAGCTCGGCTGTTCAATACCCAAAGTCTTAGATTCTGAGTAGGGTATCAAGTTGATACTTGCCCACAAATCACTTAGAGCTTTTGCAAAGTCTGCACTCCCAATGGTGTAAGGAATGGTGAAAGCACTGGGATCTTGTAGCTTCGGAGCCATTAAGTACACTATTGCACTAATTTTGTGGGCCCTCTTTATAGTTTCACAATACATGGATCTTTTCTTTATCACCAAGTCTTTCATGAATAAAGCATAACCTAGCATTTGCTCTAGAGCCTCCACCAAAGGCACATTAATGGATAATCTCTTCATCATGTCAATAAATTTCTTAAACTAGTTCTCATTTATCTGCTTCGTAAGCCTTTGAGGATAGGGTGGATGTGACCTTCGCAAAGGAGCCTTGGCTTTAGGCACAACTATTTTCGGCTTACGTGTTCTCTAGACGAGTTCACGTCATTCTGAGTTTCCACCTTGTTATCATGGATATCAATCCTCACTTTTTTATTCAAGTTCTCATCAATCACATTCTCAACCACCAAAAGGATATCATCCTCTTGCAACTCAACTTCACCACACAAACTTTCTTTTTGTTTGGCGGTATTCACATTACCGCCCCGTCCACTTCTTGTAGTCACTGCCATTACATTCCCAGAGTTGTTCCCACCCTTCGGGAAAGTATTCAAGGATTGTGAGATTTGTCCTAATTGAACCTCCAGGTTTCTGATTGAAGTATTATGGGATGCCAATTGGGCATCAGAGTTAGCATTCTTTTCATCATCTATTCAAATATCATTTAGATTCTCCCCATTTCATGGTTTGATGAACTAGGACCTTGGGATGGGAATATGGGTGGATTGTTGGGTTGTTGATACATCGGGAGCCTTTGAAAGTCGTGCCCCCGATTTTCCTGATTGCTACTGTTCCAATCGCCCTGATTGTTGTTTCCACCCTAGTTGTTGTTGTCGCCACTCCAATTACCTTGATTATTCAGATTATTGTTTTGGTTTCCCCAATTTGAATTTTGGTTCTTGTTCCCCCAATAATTGTTCCCTTATTGCTGTTGATTTCCCCAATTGCCTTGGGATCTCCATTGTTGTTGCTGGTTAGAATAATTTCCCTTTTAGCCTTGATAATTGTTCACGTATTGCACTTCTTCATTCTACCCATCATAACTATCATTTGGAACCCACCACTATCTTGGTCATATTGATCAAAACTTCCTTGGTTCTGTTGACTTCTTTTTCTTCTTTTGTTCACTAGAATGTTGACACCCTCCATAGCATTTACTTGTCATGGAGTTTGAAACTGCTGTAATTGTGCCTTTTCTAGCTAGTTCATTGTGGCTGTCAGTTATGCTATTTCCTACCCATGATCATGAAGCTCTTTGTGCAAGTGAATGACCATGGGTTCACCCTGTGGCACATTTGCTCTACTTTTCCAAGCGGAGGACGTGTCAGCTATCTCGTCCAATACTTCATTTGCCTCGTCATATGGTGTGTTCAAGAAATTTTCCCTAGTGAGTTGTTCACTATGCACTTATTTGTTGTATTAACCCTAGTAAAATGTCTATTCTATCACTACCTCGGTCATATCATTATTGGAACATTCCTTTGCCATGGTCCGGTATCTCTATCGTATCTCATGCAGTGGTTCGTTGGGCTCCTGTTTGAAAGCTAATATTTCATCCCTCAAAGTTGCCATGTGGCCGACGAGAAGAACTTTGCAATGAATTTATCCGCTAACTCATCCAAAGTAGTGATGGAATGGTTGAGAAGTTGTTCAAGCCAGTCCAAGCTTTCCCTTTAAGTGAAAAAGCGAATAGTCTCAACCAAAGTGCATCCTCTGACACATTTGTTTGCTTGATCCCGCAACAGGTATCACAAAGCCCTTAAGGTGTTTGTAAGCATTCTAATGGGGAGCACCTGTCAAATACCATCGCAACTCCAACAAAGTCAACATCACATTGTAATTTGGAAATTGCCTGCCCGGATCAGGGATGACACAATTGCACTAGCATATCCTTAATTGGGAAGCACCCGATAAGCCTCTCTTAGAGGTGGCGGGGGAGAGTCTGGAACATTATCATTGGCCTAGCATCCTCTACTTGAGATTGATGCACCATTGGAAACTCATAATCAATATTGTTATCTACCTCATCCCCCGGCGGAAGATCTCCAAGAGGTTCGATTTTTGCTGCCATTTTGAACCTGAATTTGTGACACTCGTAAATTAGTAACACAGAAGGAAAGAAAAATAATACACAAAACTATTTAGATAGATAGCCAAAACTGTTAGCTCCCCGGCAACAATGCCAAAAAATGATCGGGTCCAACCCTACACCACTACAAAGTGGAAAGAGTGGTCGATGCAGCTTTTACCCGAGAAGGTCAGGGTCGAATCCACAAGGAGCTAGAATGATTAGGATTTGGATTCCTCTCTAAACTAGCAGTGTGTAGTGCTATTGATTACCCTTCTAATCAAAAAAAAAAATTTGTTACTTGTAAGTTTATACTAATGATGTGCGAAATCAAGCTTAGTATGAAAGCTTGTATGATTTTCTAAATGGTTAACGAGGCACTAGGGAAGTGACTTTCTCCTAGGTGAATACTTGACGGGTTCTAAAGCCTAAGGCAAAGTTGTTATGTTGGAGATTTTGATACAGCCAATGCACAAAACTACTCACTCTATATCTCTCGGTAGCTTGAGTGACTTTACCCTAATTGACTTTCTCAATATCTATTGGGTGTCAGGAATATGCAAGCAATATATGCTCAAGTCGGTTATTACTATCTCTAGGTTTAACCCTTTAATTGGGACTATCAATCTCTTGAATACACCATAATTCCTTGTTGGACAGATTTTCCTAGACTCAAACTCTCTTTCTCAAGAAGATCCTAAGTAAAAAAGGCACAAATTAGTGTTTGCAACCACTAATTCAACATGAAAAACACAAATAAGTCCAAATATCAACCACATAAAAACATCTAAGCCTTAAAACAAAATACCCATCAAATGTTCACACTAAGGTTGAGCCACAACCCTAGCTAATAGGTCTAGCTACTCATAAAAATGGAAGAAATCATGATTTAGATGAAGAATATCCCATATAATATGATTACAAACTAAGAATTGAAGATTCAATGTTGAACTAGCTACAAAATTACACAAAATAGGTCCAAAACGGCCTTCACATGCTCAGCTATTCATACGATACCCTAAAAATTTGAAAAAGAAGTATTTATACAAGGCCAAATTTTCTGGACAAAATAATCCCTAATGGAGGTACCACAGCCACGGTGAGGCTTTTTAGCTTCACTTCTCATTGTTTGAATCTGGCGACCATGGATCGTATAAAATGCACCGCGGCCGCGGTGGCTTCACCATGGACCGCAACAAATGGACTGCGGTCGCGGTGTCTTGAAACTTCCGAAATCCTGAGCTCTCTAAATCCCCCCTCTGCAGACCATAACAAATGGACTGCAACCTCAATGAGGCTACCGCGGCCAGTAAGAATCTTCTATAGACCACAATGCTTAGAACTTTAGGAATGCACCTCTCTGAACTTACCCACCGTGGGGCCGTACTAAATGGACTGTGGCCGCGGTGGATCTGTTGCAGTTGCAATGTATTATTTGCTACAGAAGTGCTTTGACTTGTTCTTGGTACTTGTGAAGGTTTCACTCCTTTTTGAGCTGGTTTTGACTTCTTGTCACTTTTGTTACCAAACCCTACAAACAAGTACACTATGTAAGCTTTTGGACTATTTGTATATATTTTTAATCCAAAAGTCAAGTAAAATGGAGTATAAAATAAACTAGAATTCCTAGTTATCATACCTAAACCAACCTGTTAGGTCATCCAGTTAACAGTAAACACAACTCTAATAAAATAAAGGTGACCAACAAATGATATATCCGGATTCCATACAATATCCCAAGGTTTGGTAGTACAAGCCATGAGCTACTAAGACTGATTATTCCAAAAACTGATATGAGATGAATACAACTTTTGTTTGAAATGTACATAAATAGAATTCAACTGTAAAACTACCTAGGGACAAGTGGTAGCGACACCAAGAAGGCATGAACATCTTCAGAGTCAGCTCCTATCATCTACCGAAGCTTCCTCCAAGATCTGCATGCAAGGTCCAGAAGTGTAGTATAAGTACAACGGGCCCCATATACTCAACAAGTTTCTTGTCTAATCTCATTGAAGTAGTGACGGGGATTTTTAGTTAAAGATACTTACTGATATAATATATGCAGAAGACTAGCAATAGAACAATACAAGAGCATAACCGAAAAGCATACTAGAAACAAATATGCAAATTAGTAAATGATTACTAGAAGAAATCACGATTTATATTCCTCAATATCACGACCATTACTTTGCTTAGAGCGATAACCAACAAACCATGGTAGTAATCCCTAACTTCCATAGTAAGAGAAATACACTCAAGATATCAAGTCAAATGGCACGGCAACACCCTTCGAGCATTTATCTTATCCTCACCAAAGATTCATATAAGAGTACCAACCAGATGAATGAAATACCAATAACAGTACTGACAAAGTAGAAATACATTGGTAGCAATAATGAACAAGGCAGTACATATAGACAACAGTAAAATCTAGGTAGAAGGCATAAAAGTAATGACATCAATTAGGAAAGAAGAACATAAATTTTCACTAACTAACATGGTAGAAGGCCTAAAAGTAAGATATAACAAAATGAAGGAAAGCGTGATATTTATCAGCTAATAAATAGAAGGCATGAATAACTAACATGGTAGAAGGCTTATACGAACGTGTGACAAGTAAGGAATGACATGGATGTAGGTATGCCAAACAAGAAGGAAAAAGATGATATTTGAAAGTTAAGAAAATAGAAGGTATGAATAATACAACTACAATTGAGGTAGAGGATAAAGACGGAATAACAATGAAAAGTCACACAGCAAAATATAGGTGCAATGATAATAGCTCAAGATAAAAGGCTTGAATATATACACAAGGAAAAGTTATCACGCATGTCTCTCGTCCTCGCCTGCACGGAAACACCCTTCGTGCCATGAACGCATGATGATATAAAAACATGATAATATAAATGAAATGGCACGACATCACCCTTTGTGCTTTTACTCTCATCCTCGCATGAGAATGCAAATGAAAATATGATAATGTAAATAAAATGACGCGGCATCACCCTTCGTGCTTTTACTCTCATCCTCACATGATACTGTAAATAAAATGACATGGCATCACCCTTTGTGCTTTTACTCTCATCCTCACATGATATTGTAAATGAAATTACACGTCATCACATTCGTGTTTTACACTCGTCCTCACCAAGCACATATACAAATGGCATAGCATCACCCTTCGTGCTTTACACTCTTCCTCACCAAGCACATGTATATCAATGACAGACAAGTTACGAAGCATGAATAACATCAAGAAGAGTGAGTAAACGAATATTCCAAATGAACATCAATCACAACTTTCAAGCCAATAACATTACAATTAAACTCAAGAACCTTATTATTCAAGTATTTAAAAAAGTATCAAAAATGATCTTCAACACATGTATAGGATCCAATATCTCAAGAATAACTGTCATAGTCGATGTATTAGTGATTAAGCATAGTGATGATATAATTTAGCACGTCAATAGTTTCATAAAAATCCATCAAATTTTAATTAGGTTATAATAAGCTAAATCTTGGTTTCAACCATTTAATTTCATATTCTTAGTAATCTAGACGTCAAGTAAGACATGAAACAAGAAGGTCACGTAATTTTACAAGGAACAATTAATCGTATAATTTAGCCCTGAGCATGATTAAGCCTGGCACATGCATATACGCTCCTCACCTCATATATGCATCACCCTTGCATGTAGAAAATAATGACAATTTGTAGGAAAAGTTCCTCCAATAATGACCACATGTTTGCAAATACAGTAGTTCGCAACTGTGAAGTACCAGCACCAGCAAACTCAAACCTCACCAAAATGATCCGAAACCACCCAGAAACTCATCCGGAACCTACCAGACACAAATAATATATGCATTTCAATATAAAACACGCTGACCTACTCGCGCTCTCAAGACACCGAAAAGAGGTCTTATTATCTCGATATTGACCATGGTCAAACTCCAAATTTCTCAACTTAACTAGTCTTTCAACCAATGATCCAAAATACGCCTGATCCCTCAAGACTCCGTCAAATCATACCAACAAGTAAAAAATATAACACGGACCTGCTCGAGGCATCAAATCTCAAATAGCAACATTAAAACCATGAATTGTACCTTAAATCAAGCTTTATGAACTTTTGAACTTTCGACTTCCAAAAGTCGTGCTGAACCGTATCAAATGAGCTTGGAATGACATCAAATTTTGCACACAAGTTCTATTCTTACTTGCAGGACTACATTCTAAATCTGATAACATCAAAGTCAACTCCCGGTCAAACTTATGAATATTCCAAACCTTCAAATTTTCAACTTTCGCCAAATAATGGTGAAACCTTGTAGAAATATCCAAATAAAATTACGAGCATATCCCCAAGTTCAAAATCACCATCCGAACCTATCAAAACCATCAAAACTCTAATCTGAGACCAAATACATAAAAGCCAAACTTTGTCAATTCTTCCAACTTAAAGCTTCTAATATGGCTTCAAATCCTTTCTGAGGCACTTGAAAACCAAAAACTAACGATTCGCACAAGTTATAATACATTATATGAAGCTACTTAAGACTTCAAACGGTTGAACGAAATGTAAATACTCAAAACGACCAGTTGGATTGTTACAGCGGTTCCTCTTTTTGGGTTCCTATGAGAACTTCCAAGAATATAAATCCTCTTTTACTGATGAAGGACTTTGTACCTTGCTAGTTTATCAAGATATTCCCTATACTTTCTCTCACTATATGAATTATGAGACCTTAGCCCCATCATATCAGGCTTACATAGCAACTCTATTTTGTATTGTGGAGGCATCATTCGATGCTAATGCTATCAATGCCTCTAGATGAGTTGAGGTTATAAAATCTAAGATTGCTGCCCTAGAGCAATCACACTTAGGATGTAGTTCATTTACTAATAGGAAAAACTGCAAGTATGGTATATATCGTGAAGTACAAGGCCACAAGTGAGGTAGCCAGATTCAAAACAGACTAATATTGACAAAAAGTTACAGTCAAAGAAAAGATATTGACTACTCGAAGACTTTTTGCATGTTGTAAAACGGTAACAATTAGGACCATCTTACCTATTGCAGTTGCACAGCATTGGCATATCCATCAAATAGATGCATATAATGCATTCTTAAAAGGTGACTTGCTTGATGAAATCTATATGGAATCACCTCAGGGATTTCAGAGTGAGGGGAAGAGATATGCAGATTCATAGACATTGTGTATGATGCTAAGCTTTCAGAAGTTCTTTTCTGCTATGGTTTTAGTCAACATGACTATTCGCTATTCATGAAGAAGATTGGCAACAACGTTATAGTAATCTTGGTATGTGTAGACGATATGCTGATTACAGTAGTAATTTAAAACTTATAGAGAGTATGAAGTTAACCTTATAACAAGCCTTTAAGATGAAGGATCTCGGAGAGCTAAAATACTTCCCAGGAATAGAGTTTGTAAGGAGTAAAGATGGATTGTTGATGCATTATAAAAATATGCGTTAGAGTTGATATGTGATCTGGGACTAGGAGCATCTAAACCAGCTAATACTCCACTTGAAGTCAATACTAAGTTAACTACTAAGTAATTTGATGATCATGTAGGAGCATCAAGTTGCAGCAGAGAGAGTTGTTGCCTGATATAGGAATGTATCAGAGATTAATTGGGAAGTTACTATTATTTATATAACTAGGCCTAACATATCATTTGGTGGGTGGACTCTTAATCAGTTCCTACAGTATCCTAAAAAGTCTCACATTGATACTACCTGAAGGGTGGTTAGATATGTAAAACAAAGACCAGGACAAGGGTGTTGTTGTCAAGCTACAACAATGGAACTGCGACTGCATTTTGTGATGTTGACTGAGCAGCTTTCCCGCACTCTAGAAAGTCTGTGCAGAATTCTTCATCAAAATTGAGAGATTATTCTGTTTCTTGAAAGTCAAAGAAGCATATCATAGTGTCTACAAGCTCTGTAGAGCAGAGTGCAAAAGCCTTGTCTTTATAGTTGCAGAGCTAACATGGCTTTTAAGATTAATAAAAGTTTAGATTGAGGTGAAACTACTGGTTAATATCCATATTGACAGCAAGATAGCCATATAGATACCAGCAAATCTAATTTTTGATGAAAGAACGAAACACATTGAAATAGATTATCACCTTATCTGGGAGAAAATTTTGAAGGGCAAGATGAAGACAGGGTATAGCAATACGTTGACAAAGAGACTTGGCAACGTACAATATGAATACTTGAGTTCCAAGCTTGGTGTACTTAAATGTGTTTGTACTACCCAGTTTGATAAAGAAGGAGTCACTTGACACGTGGCTACAAGAGCTTTTTGGTCAATTTAACAGAGAGTTAATAGAGATTGTTGGCTAATTAGGTAGCTGTGTATATAAAGCAGCCGCGTAATAATGAAAGCAATTTACTTTTCTCTTTTTCTCCATTCTCTTTGTTGATCCTGAACTGTGCTCTCAAATAAGGTTCCATGTCTGCTCTCAATACAATAAGTGATAAATAGATCAATATTGCTTATTGAAATCCTAATGACTAACATATGCACACATATATGGGCATGGGGTTGGGTAATTAAGTTGTTCTTTTTTTGGTTAAGTTGATGTTATTTCAAATATTGCAGTATGAATATAGAAGGTTGGACGTTCATGGTGGCACTTGGGTTCAATGCCGCAATAAGGTGTGTGTATATATGTTATCCCACAGAGATTATAATGACTGTCACTTAATTCGCAAGTTGTTATTAGAGCAAGCAACAGCCTTAAAATTGTTATCATTTGATGCAGCGTGAGAGTATCAAATGAACTAGGAGCAGGGCATCCAAGAACTGCAAAATTTTCAGTAATAATAGCCTCCATCACTTCTCTTATAGCCGGCGTCTTCCTCTCATTGGTTCTACTTATTTCTCGGAGTTGGTATCCTCCATTGTTTTCAAATAGTGAGGAAGTCCAGCAGGTTGTATATGAGCTCACACCTATGTTAGCAGTCACCATTATTGTTAGCAGTCTTCAACCTACTCTTTCAGGTACTCAACTTACATTTATCGTGCCAAAGTCATCAAATTAATATTTGTAAAGAAAACTTTTTCATGCAAAATTCAAGTAGACTACCACATGTATATACAATTGTTAGGTGGTCTAAGCGTGAAGGTTGGTGACTTGGTAGCTTTCCTGTACGTAAATGCAGGGGTGGCCATTGGAGCAGGGTGGCAAGCATAGGGGTGTGCATTCGAATCGGTTTATCAATAAATCGAATCGATTATTTGTTATCGAAATCGAAAAAATCAAAACCTTATTGAAACGATAGCGATAAGCATATGTACAAATCGGTAATCGATAAGTAATTATCGATAAGGGTCAAAATCGTATCGATAAATCGAATGCACGCCCCTAGACTGTAGATATTTGTAAAATAAGTAATTACCTATTTGTGTAGATTAATATAACATACAAAATGTATATATATTCCGCTACTACTTTGAAAGCGGCTATACAATATCATTTTCCCTAATCTATACCATTTCCTTTACCTTAAGTCCCTTACCGTACTATTTCCTCTACCACATTTAAGGAATCATAAAGATCAAGGGAATGAAGTTCAAATTAATGGAAAACAAAATTAGCCGTGATGATGTATTTTGTTTTGTTTTGTTTTTTTATACTGTTGGAGTGTTGGTGGCATACATTTGATCAGTTACTTTAGTTTTGTTGCATGTGCTTGTTGATACAATTTTTATGTTATAAATGGTGTTCGTCTTATTTTAGCTTCTTTTTGTCCATATAAATTAGGCACGTTTATAGCGATATACTTTCCGTGGAATCCCGCAAATTTTCTTATTGGTGTAATCGATAACCGAATCGATAAGGCCCCAAAATCGATAAATCGAAATCGAAAAAATCGAAACCTTATTGAAACGATAACGATAAGCATATGTACAAATCGATAATCGATAAGTAATTATCGATAAGTGTCAAAATCGAATTGATAAATCGAATGCACACCCCTAGGCAAGCATATGTTGCATATGTGAACATAGCTTGCTACTATTTGTTTGGTATTCCCATAGGTCTCATACTTGGCTTCCTAATTGACATTGGCGTTAAGGTATGAATTCCTTTATCTCACTTGAAAAATATTGTTAATAGCATTCAGAATCAATTGCCATAGGAACCATCAGCTCCAAGATTCTTATTATTTAAATGTCGTGCACGAAATTCTCAGGGAATCTGGTACGGGATGCTAGCAGGTATGACTCTTCAAACTGGTGTCTTGATCATGATGGTCCTTCGAACTAATTGGAACAAGGAGGTAAGGCACACATCAAGAATCAAACTCTGTTGTTTTATCAAGTTTTATATACGGACAACAAGAAAGATTTTAATATTATCATTATAGTTTAACCCATGATATAAGTTCGTTATCATTTATATCATGTTTTTTATTAAAGTTTATTTACGTATAATTACCTTAACAGTTTGACTATTTTCACTTCGGTTATCTGGTGCAGGCTTCCCTTGCCAGAGACAGGATAAAACAATGGGGAAGAGACTCGGAGGCGAAAGAAAATGGTGGAGACTTTATTAGCTGAGACCTGAGTGCAGGCCAAATTGAAATTATACTGCCTACTTAATTTGAATGCCACAAATATTATAGAGAGTATAATAGTTTGCATTTATGTCAATTCTTTAAATATTCACGATTCACACAGGAATCTAATGTTTGGAAGAGAAAAAATGGGGCTTTTTTCACTTTTAGCACGCTAGCATGCGCCAGAAACTATCAACATTCCGTAGGGAGGAGGCCAGAAACTATCTACATTCCGTAGGGAGGAGAAAGAAAAACCATCAAACATGCCAACAGAAGATAAATGCGAAGTCTAGTGCATGGCAGACTCGATATTTGCTAATAATCATATTAAAGATCGTAATATACAACAGGCATTAGAATAGCAATACACATCAGACTATACAACAACAACAACAACTACCCAGTATAGTCCCACAAGGTGGGGTCTGGGGAGGCTAATATGTAGACGAGCCTTACCCCTGCCCGAAAGGGCAGAGAGGCTGTTTCCAATCGACCCTCGGCTCAGTGAAGGAAAGGAAGAACAAAAACACAACAAAACAAAAGAGCATTAGTAACTGCAGCAAAAATTGCATAAGTAATTATCTAAACATAAGAAAAATAAATAAAATAGCATGCGATAATATCATTCAATAACTACCATAAATAACTACCATAAGAGAGACTCAATCTAAAACAAAAATCATCTATGGGTAGCCATGCCAAGCCTCACCCAACCCCGGGTGAGGAGTACTAAAAACTCTAGGAGCCCCTATCCTACAACCCTGATACTAGACCTCCAGACTTTCCTATCAAGGGTCATGTTCTCGGAAACCCGCATTCTAGCCATGTCATTCCTAATCACCTCACCCCAATACCTCTTAGGTCTCCCTCTGCCTCGCCGAACGCCGACAATCGCCAACGCTCACAACTCCTCACCGGGGCATCAAGACTTCTCCTCTGCACATGCCCGAACCACCTCAGCCTCGCTTCTCGCATCTTCTCATCCACCGGGGCCACCCCCACCTTCTCTCGAATAACTTCATTCCTAATCTTATCTAACCTGGTGTGCCCGCACATCCACCTGAGCATCCTCATCTCCGCTACATTCATTCTCTGAACATGAGAGTTCTTCACTGCCCAGCATTCCGCCCCATACAACATTGCAGGTCTAACCACAGCTCTATAAAATTTCCCCTTGAGTTTCAGTGGAACTTTCTTGTCACACAGGACTCCTGATGCAAACCTCCACTTTGACCACCCCGCTCCTATACGATGAGTGACGTCCCCGTCAATCTCTCCATCCCCCTGCATCACCGACCCAAGATATCTGACATTGCCCCTCTTGGCGATGACCTGAGATCCAATCATCACGTCTCTGCCTACGTCGCTCAGCTCGGCACTAAACTTGTACTCCAGGTATTCAGCATTAGATCTGCTTATTTTGAAACCCTTAGACTCGAGAGTCTGTCTCCATACCTCTAACCTCTCATTAACGCCGGCCCTCGTCTCGTCTATCAAGACTATGTCATCAGCAAATAGCATACACCAAGGCACATCCCCTTGAATATGTCGGGTTAGAGCATCCATCACCAAGGCAAACAAGAGAGGGCTAAGCGCCGATCCTTGATGGAGCCCCATAACCACTGGAAAATGGTCCGAGTCGCCACCCACCGTCCGAACCCTAGTCTTAGCTCCATCGTACATGTCCTTGATTACTCTGATGTAGGCTTTCGGCACGCTCTTCGCCTCCAAGCACCTCCATAGCACCTCCCTAGGGACCTTGTCATACGCCTTCTCCAAGTTGATAAGCACCATGTGCAGGTCCTTCTTCTTATCCCTGAACTGCTCCACCAGGCGCCTGACAAGGTGGATAGCTTCTGTAGTGGAGCGACCCGGCATGAAACCGAACTGGTTCACAGATATAGATGTCATATCCCTCACCCTCGCCTCGATCACACGCTCCCAGACCTTCATGGTGTGAGTAATTAATTTGATACCCCTATAGTTGTTGCAGCACTGGATGTCCCCTTTGTTCTTGTACAAGGGCACCATTGTACTCCACCTCCACTCATCCGGCATCCTTTTGGTCCTGAAGATCGCATTGAACAACCTGGTGAGCCAACTCCACTCCTGACCTACCCATGCACTTCCAGAACTCCACCGGGATCTCGTCAGGCCCGGTCGCTCGACCACTACTCATCCTACGCAAAGCCCTCATGGCCTCCTCCACCCTAATGCGCCTGCAGTACCCAAAGTCTCTATGTTGCTCTGAATGCCCCAACTCCCCTAGCTCTATGTTACGATCCCCCTCCTCGTTAAGTAAGTCTCTAAAGTACGCCTGTCACCTCAGCTTGACTTGAGAATCCCCCATCAGAACTCTACCATCCTCGCCCTTGATGCACCTGACTTGGTCAAGATCACGAGCCTTCCTTTCCCTTGCTTTAGCTAACCGGAATAACTTCCTGTCCCCGCCTCTTTCCCCTAGTTCCTCGTACATGCGACCAAACGCCGCATTTTTAGCTTCTGTAACCGCCAGCTTCGCTTCTTTCCTCGCTACCTTGTAGACCTCCCTGTTCGCTCTTCGTTCTTCCTCGCTTGTGCTCCCTGCCAACTTAGCAAACGCCGCCTTCTTCACCTCTACCTTTCCTTCGACTACATCATTCCACCACCAGTCACCCTGGTGTCTGCCTGAATAGCCCTTAGCCACCCCGAGCACGATCTGTGCTTCCTCCCTAACCAAGTTCGCCGTCTCTGACCACATAGCGTCCGCTGCCCCACAACTTCGCCAAGCTCCGCCCTCAGCTAACCTCCTCTCCAACTCCTGTGCTTTCTCCTTAGTCAAAGCACCCCATCTAATCCGCGGTTGTCCCCGAGCACCCCTCCTCTTCCTCTTCACCCAGAGACCGACATCCATCACTAGGAGTCTATGAAGAGTCGAAAGGGACTCTCCCGAAATTACCTTGCAGTCCTTGCACATACCCCTATCGCTCCTTCTGAGGAGGAGGTAATCAATCTGAGTCCTCGCCGCCGAACTCTTGAAGGAGACCAAATGCTCCTCCCTCTTCTGAAATGTCGAGTTCGCAATCAGAAGCTCGGAAGCCCTGGCAAAATCAAGTAATGACGTGCCTCCTCCGTTCCTAGCCCCAAAGCCGAAGCCACCGTGCACCTCACCATAACCACCAGCAGCAGCCCTAATATGACCATTAAAGTCTCCTCCAATAACTAGCTTCTCAGATTGGGGAATACTACTCACCAGGTCACCTAAGCCCTCCCAAAAACGCCTCTTAGCCTCCTCGTCTAAGCCCGCTTGTGGCGCGTAAGCGCTGATGACGTTGAGGACGCAACCCCCAATAACCAACTTAATTGACATTAACCTATCATTCACTCGCCTAACCTCGAGCACAGACTCCCTTAGGTCTCTATCTACCAAGATGCCCACTCCATTCTTACCTCTCACGACCCCCAAGATACACATAAGACTATATATACCAATAAAGAATAGAAAGCTAGACAATAAACATCTTTACTTGTATATACCTCACTTTTGCAAAAAGAGTGCAGCTCCAACCAAAGGTATCCATATTGTTAAAATTGCCCAGAATGATTGGCTATTCTCCATACCAACTGCTGGTTTCCACACCATAAAGTCCCCCAACCAGTCCCTGCTTGATGGAAGCTGATTTGTTGTTGACCTACTTTGTCTTTCATCTTTGTCCTTGTTTTTGTCCGTCCATGTTCCAGCATAACTGCACAAAGAACAACAGGAAAAAATGAAGGGAATTTCGCACCTATCTTCGACGATTCTCGGAATCACTCACCTACAGGAAGCATGAGTCCGCATGATTCTTAAAAGAATACTTCATACGAAAGCTATCATGAATAAGGAATTGTCCCCAAAGTTGCGAAAAATGAGTAAACAGCCTAATATTTAGTTAAAAAAAAGAAAACAATGTTATCCACCTATTCATCATTTGTATATCTTAAATCAATATGCTCAGAACTCCATACTAATATGTTTCATTCAGTAAATTTCTAACTTCAGTAGGTTTGTCTACAATACAACTAATTAGATTATCCAAGCATCAACAAGCTTCAGTTTCTTAGAAAGGTCTCATATCTGATCATACCCCTTAAAAACTGGCACTTGCATATCATGCTCGCTGCGTAGAGGCAAGTAATTGATACTGTCTTAATAAGCTAACATATGCAAGATAATATTGCATGACAGGAACTTACCTATCATAGCTAGAACCATTTCTTCTTGAGATATCTTCAGCTTAGGTGCTTGCAATATATAGCGAAGCTCTGCAGCTTGACGTCGGATGCTGATACTGGGATGTTTCCTTTCTAATTGCTTATACAAATCAATGCAGTCAGCATGGCGGTTATTAGCTTCATAAGCCATAGCAAGCCATATTTGTATCTGAAAGTTCATTGAACATAGGCAATTAGTCTTAGAACAAAAATTAGCACATCTTGTATGTGCTAATTCAGGAATGGGTCGCCACTAACCTCTCCTCCGAACAAGGTTGGTCTAGGAATGATAGTAAGAGCACCCTCGAGGAATTCTATTGCACGTCCATACATGCCCTTCCCATAAGCCTTCTGGCCCAAATCAAACATTAATTGAGCAGTTTTTCTGCGTTCTGATTGCTCTTTTGCCACCTAAATTTCAAACCAAAATAAAAAATTATAATTTAAAGGATCTGAAATGTTTTATCAAACCCCATTTTTAACCAAGTCATTTAAAAGATAGTTCCACCCATATCAACATAATCACGACAAACCTTCACCAGATACAACAGCAAGTATTTTACGAAGCATTCAAGTCAAATATACGCAATAATAGTTGTTAAGAGTAATTTTCAGCAAATTTCAGCTCTTCCAGATTTTCTTGGTTGCAAATAAATACCCACTCAAATAGAGAACCGTTCCCAATTACTGAAAAATAGGTTTCAGCCACTGATGCGCTACAAAATGTGGCGCTACAGATGATCCTGAAATAATTCTCTCATTTCTGCAATTCCAGATACAACTTTGCAATCATATGTCACCCACCTTAGTTTCCCTTCTTTTGCTCCCTGTCTACCACGCTTCAAAATTAAATTACCAGTTCGTCAAACCTAGTTGAAAGATGAATAAGACTATCACTAGTACCTCAGAAAAGGCCACACTGCTCCTTTTATAGGTTGCTTCAATAGCTATTCATCTCCAAGTGCTAATCCGTAAAAAAAGTTACAATAATATGAAGAGAAAGCATCTTATGGACCAGGGCGGAGCTAGGTGGGCGGAAGGGGTTCATCAAACCCCTTCGCCCGAAATATACATTGTTTACATAAAGTTAAATTTGTTTTCATGTAGTCGAATCCCCTTAGCTTCTTGTTTGTTCACTTTTTTTTTTATATTTTGAATCCTCTTGGCGAAAATCATGCTTCCACCACTGCTTATGGATACACAAATATACAACTTTCAGGTTCCTTTGGTTCATTAGGTGATCACTTCTTGGCTGCCTAAGCGTAGATGGAGTAAGTTAAGTAGCAGGTACTCAATCGATGATTTGTCGTGAGCGCACAAACTAGTCCAAACATCACCAATATAAAAGAAAGTAGTAATACGACAGATTAATAAAAAAATGGATTGTTATAACATCAATAATATTAAAGCCTGACCTTTTCGAGCTCCCTTCGAACTCTCTCCCGCTTCTCCTCCTCGGTCTCTTCGCTACTTTAACCTTCCTCACCAAACTCCTCATCAACCCGATTCTGCAACTCCTCAGCTTTCTTCTCCAACTCCTTCATCTCTTCTATCTTCTTCACTCTCCTCCTCATCTCTTTCTCCCAATCAAACTCTTCTCCACTTTCTCCTTCATCCTCAAACCCATTTTCATTCTCATCATCACTTAAATTCTCATAATCCACAGCACCCACTTTCGGATTCACTTTTCCTCTAAAACCCACTTTCGGATTTACTCTATCTTTCTCATTTTCAAATCCACTACAAGTGTACATGCTTTGATTCTGACATGGGTCTTTCTTTACAAAAAAAGTTCAAAAGAACGTCTCTTATTTTGCGATCTGGTAGCACGACAGCAGCCCGTGGGATGGTCAGGTGAGTTCCGTCGAGTAATAGTGCTATGTTCCCGACCACTACCGCCATTTCCGATGATGGACTGTTCAAATGAGTGAAGGAGGAATAATTGAGTTGGAATTTTCAAAACTGGGGAAGCTTTGAAATGAAAAGTAGATATTTCTAGCATATCAGTATTGAAATGACGAAAAAGACCGTTTCTTTTGTGGTTTTGTGATGCTGATTTTTGTAAATATATGGAAATTCTTTGGGCAATAATGGGTGCAAGAAAATGGAAGACATGGCCATTGGTTAACGAGAGCCGTGTGGCAGCAAGTGCTATGGGGCTAAAGAATTTTCAGAGTTTGGGGCTCTGCCCCGGCACGAGCCTTTTCTGGTTTCACGTGTGATTCACCGTTCTCCGCCGTTGATGAGGCGGATGAGAATGCCATCGACGGCATGGAATAAAACACGATGAACCCTCACAGTATGCAACTTGTAAGGAAGTCGTTGCGTTGGGCCTTAAAATTTCTCTCAATAATATGCTCCACTCTCCAGGTTTATAAATTATAATATAAGGTCTAAAAACATTTTATATATATATATATATATATATAAGAAAATATTTAATTTAATTTATTTTAATTATATATAATAAATTTAAATATATCAAAAGCTAGTATTCTCATATAATGTTAAGATCTTTTATGAATAAATTAACGTCAAACCAATATACTCTTCGACCGACTCAAAATCTGTTCTTCTAGCCATTTTGATATTTTCACATCCTTCACACGGGCGGATTTATATGGACATGTAACGCCGTTTCGTTGAAAATTTTTATTATATATATAGATAATAAGTAAAATAGTAATTTAATATAAAAGTATTAAAAGTGACACTAGTTGCAAATTTGCAATGAAACAAGTGAGTAGTCGTCAAGGGATGGAACTCCTTTGGCGCACCAAAATAGATTTTTAAACGTTTCAGCTAAAGTTACTATATTTAAAAACTACTTGATCCTAATTTGTTAAAAACCTTTTAAAAATAGGAATTGTTGCCCACTTTAAAAATAATTCTTTTCCCTTAATTAACATAAAAATTACTTGACCTAATTTATCAAAAACCTTTCTGAATTAGGAACTGCTGCCCACTTTAAAAACGATTCGTTTCCCCCAATTAGCATAAAAAGTACTGTTGCCACTTTTCAATTTTCAAACTCCAAAGAAGCTAAATTGCATCAGGTTAGTACTAATTCTTTATCTCTTTCGATGATAATTTTTTAAGAAGTACTTGTACTTTATGACTAGAACTGTGAATCTATTTTGTAATTTGAATTTATAATTAATTTTTTTGGTGTATTTAATGAGTTTCAAAGTTAATGTGTAGCATAGATTTGCTCCTAGTTTATTTTAGTCTATTTTCTAGTTATAATAAATTTATTTAGGATTTATCTAAGAATAAAGTGGGTACTTGAATTTTGATTCAGATTAAATTACAATGAAGAGATACTATATTGCAACTTCCAAAATTCAAAATTTGAGTTCAACATCTCAAGATTTATCTAACTTGGAAGAAAGGACTAATGAGTCGGAACAACATCAACAAAGTGAAAGAGTTAATTTAGACACTTTAGAAATTGATCCTGGGGAAAGATTAGCAATTCTAAAATATCATCCAAATGACCGTGATGCAATACGAAGAACATATCTTCAAAGAGGTGCTTTCCAACCTCGAGAGCACAAATTTCCTCAAAGAAAATTTTATGATAAATTGCGTCGCTTTAATCCTCAATGGTTTTCCGAATATTATTGGCTGGAGTATAGCGTAACAAAAGATGCAGCTTTTTGCTTCTATTGTTATTTGTTTCAAGATGAATGTATCAAACAAGGGGGAGGAGATGTATTTTCAGATGTAGGATTTACAAGTTGGAACAAGAAGGAAAGATTTGATATGCATATTAGTGGACCAAATAGTATTCATAATCAATCAAGAAAGAAAAGTGATGATTTGTTGAGACAAAAACAATCCATTCAAAGTGTACTTGCTAAACAATCTGATCAACAAAAGCTAGAATATCGGATTCTTTTAGAGGCTGCAATTGATGTGATAAGATATCTTTTACACCAAGGATTATCATTTCAGGGACATCGTGAAGATGAATCATCTCTCAATAGAGGTAACTATGTTGAACTTCTTAGATGGTATACTAAAAGGTATGATCATGTTGCTGATGCATTTAAAAAAGCTCCAAAGAATAATCAATTAACTTCTCCATACATTCAAAAGGGTATTATTACTGCATGTAATATGGAAACAGTTAAATGTATCATTGAGGACTTAAATAATGATAACTTTTCCATATTAGTTGATGAATCTCGTGATGTGTCATGTAAGGAGCAAATAACTATTGTTTTGAGGTATGTTGATAGAAGGGGAAGTGTGATGGAGCGATTTATTGGTATTGTTCATGTTCGTGAAACTACTGCTTTGTCTCTAAAGAATGGAATTATTGGTTTACTTGCTCAACATTCTTTAAGTTCATCTTCCATATGGGGACAAATGTTATGATGGAGCAAGAAATATGCAAGGTGATATAAGTGGGCTAAAAATCTTGATGCAAAAAGAAAGTAAAGGTGCCCATTCTATTCATTATTTTGCTCATCAGCTTCAACTAACTCTTGTTGCAGTGTCTAAAAGATGTGATGAAGTGCAAGAACTTTTGTTGGTTGTTTTCGATATCTTAAATATGGTGGGATCTTCTTTCAAGCGTAGAGATGAACTTCGTGAATCTCAAGCGGAAGAAATTGAAGAAGCATTACGTAAAGGTGAGCTTGAAACTAGTAGGGGCTTAAATCAAGAATTAGGTCTTGCTAGAGCTGGTGATACTCAATGGGGTTCTCACTTCAAATCCTTTAACAACTTTATTCTTATGTTTGGCCCTATCATTGATGCACTTGATGCAATTGCTGTTAATGCACGTTTTGAAGAAAAGTGTAAGGCAAAGGGATACCTTAAAGCATGTTTAATATTTGAGATTGTCTTCATGTTGCATTTGATGCGCACTATTTTAGCAATCACAAATAAGCTTAATGTTGCCTTTCAAAAGAAGGAGCAAGATATTGCAAATGTTACGATACTTGTTAGAGTGGCAAAAGATCGATTGCAACTTCTAAGAGAGAAAGGTTGGGCTTCACTTATTGATGAAGAATCTAAGTTTTGTATCAAATACGACATATTGATACCTAACTTTGATGAACCTTATGTTATCCTTGGAAGATCACGTCGTAGAGTTGCAGAGTACAATGTTTTTCATCACTACCATGTTGTAGTATTCTCTAAAATTATTAATTGGCAATTTCAAGAACTCAATAACCGCTTTGATGAGGTGACAACTGAATTGCTTCTTGGAGCTTCTTGCTTGAACCCAATTAACTCTTTTTCAAGTTTTGACATTGAAAAGATATTGAGATTAGCGAAGTTATATCCTGATGATTTTGATAAATATTCTATAGTTGACCTTCATTTCAGCTTGAGAATTACATTGTTGATGTCATAGATCATGACAGAAGGTTTTCGAACTTAAAGGACTTGGTGATCTTTCTAAGAAACTAGTAGAGACAAAGAAGCATGGGACTTATCCTCTTGTGTTTTGGCTAGTGAAATTTTCTTTACTTTTTCCAATTGCTACGGCTACGGTTGAAAGAGCTTTCTCAGCAATGGAGTTAATTAAGACTCACTTGCGTAATCGAATAGATGATGAGCTTTTGAGTGGTTGTTTGGTGCCTTATATAGAAAAAGAAGTATTTAGTAATATCTCTAATGAGGCTATTATGGATACATTGTAAAACATGAAATCTCATCGAGGAGAATTATAGTTACGTGCTTGAAATTGTGTTTCGTTAATATAATTTAAGTTGTCTTTAAATAATATGATACATTATATTACAATAATTTATTCAATTGTTCGTTCTGTTAAATAGTGACACCGCTTATAAAAATCCTGTGTACGCCACTGATCCTTCATCTATACTAAACTTGGCATAATTGTGTTCTCAAGGTTATTTTTTTTCTGTACTGTTTTAAGCCTCACTATTCATGTTTTAATGTATATGTCATGGAAATAGTTTTAACTAAAGCGGTGAAGGGAGTGCATGTTCGGTAGCACAGGTGCGAGATTTTAACCGCAGATGCAGAAATGGGCATTTAAGTGAAAATCGCGGATACAGTGGATTCGGCCACAGAAGCAGTACCGCGGGTGCGAAAAGCCTGGGTCAGAAGGTATAAAAGATTACTCTTCACAATTTTCATACAGGTTTGAGCTTGAGGGAGCTATTTGAAGAGGGATTTCAAGGGAATTTCATAGAGGTAAGGGTTTCGGGCCCTAAAATCGATTCTATGGTGTTATTTTACTAATTTGGCTTGAAAATCAATGGATACTAAGGGTAAAAAAATTGGGAACAGTAGGGCTTGAAATTTGAGACCTTTGAGAAAGGATTTGAAGGGTCATTTGTGGTCGAATTTTAGTACTTTTGATATGTATGAACTTGTAGGAAGATAAGGAATCTATTGATCGAATTTCTAGACATGGGCTCGGGGATCGGGTTTGGTTAATTTGGGATTCGCGTTGTATTTTGATTACTTTTGAGTGGCCTTTGTGCCTTTAGCATATTTTGATGGTTATGTTCTGATTTTAGTTAGATTCGAGGCAATTGGAGGACGATTCGAGAGGAAAAAGAATCGCGGGCTGGAATTTTGGCTTGACTTGAGGTAAGTAACACTTTCAACCTTGGTATTGCCGATTAGAAACCCCAAACGATGTGTTCTATGATTGTTATGAAGGTGATGCTATGCCAGGTGACGGGCATATGAGCGTACACCTTGAGAAACACGGCACGTATCATTCCAGCACTTCGCTTAATGGATATCTATTATCGATATCTATGTTGTGATTATGTGATCTAGCAGTTGAGCTATAAATCATGTTAATTATCATGTTAATTATCATGATAAAACTTCATGCCAACACTGTTGAGACCCGAGAGGTCGTTACGTTCTATCATGTTATTAGATTCATGTGTATTACATACTCAGTCCTGTTTATGCATATTATATCATGCCTCAGTTTCGATTATTGTTATTTGACATATCATATCATTATTCAGGCTTGCATTATGATATCTTAGCCCATACGTATGAGACTGGAGAGTATTAACTGAATGAAGCCGAGAGCCGAATATTGATTGACAGTATGGGATTGGGTTGTATGTCGCAGTTATGATATTAATCATGCCTTCGTTGGCATTGATATAGCACTTGAGCTCAGAGAAGCCCCTCCGGAGTCTTTACACCACAGTGAGTGCAGTAGATGATTATACTGAGGGATGGATTTCCCTCGACATGGACTTGTCCGAAGTACTATTCGGGATATGAATCTTATCCGTGAGGCTGGATTGGCCTGTGTCCTCGGTACTAGATGACTACGTCAGTGATGTATATTCCGAGATGGACCTTCCCTAGGTCGGATGGCCATATACAGTACTGAGTGGTTGAGCACTTGTGAATGGAGGTTGTGGAACATTGATCATGCTACCTGTGCATCAGTGCATAAACAAAATCTTTGAATATTGAACTATTTTTGTTGCTTCTATTACTATTGAGTTTTACTTGAACTGTAAGCATGTCTACATTTCTGTTCCAATTACTGCTTTATTTCTTGTTAAGCTTTGGTCTGCCACTACCTGTCAGTCTATAGGTTGGACTTGTTACTTACTGAGTTGGTGTACTCACGTTTCCCCCTGCACTTTTGTGTGCAGATCCAGGTATCTCGGGGAACGGTAGTGATTATTGATCTTCCTTGTGCGGACTTTCATAGGAGATTCCGAGACAGCTGTTTGGCGGTTGCAATTCCGCCTTCTCCTTCCCTATCTTCCTCTAGTTTTACTTATTGGATGTATTCAGACTATTCTAGATTTGTATTTCAGACAGTTGTATTAGTTTTGCTCATGACTAGTGACACTCAAGGTCGGGCATTGTGTTTCATTCTGTTGTTTTGATACTTCTATTATTATTATTAAATTCTGTATTGAAGAGTGATGTTTTTTATAAGTGAATAATTGGGTAAAATGAGAAAAAGGAAATAAATGGCTAGCCTAGCTCCACGATAGGCGCCATCATGACCAGGTCGGATTTTAGGTCGTGACAAGTTGGTATCAGAGCCTAGGTTACATAGGTCTCACGGGTCATGAGCAAGTTAGTAGAGTCTCGCAGATCAGTACGGAGACATCTCTATTTATTTTTGGGAGGCTGTAGAACCTTTAGGAAGAAGTCAATATTCTTGAATTCTTGTCGTGCAAATCTGTTGATTCTAGTACTAAACTTCTGTTGTTCTGTTATCTCACAGATGATGAGGACACGTGCTACTGAAAAGGATAGACGACCACCAGTACCACCAGTTAGGGCCACTAGATGTCGAGGACGTGGTAATGAGGGCATGGAGTGGCCTGCAGAACAGCTAGGGCAACACTTCCATATCCAATCGCCTCCCCAATCCATGATCAGGCTCCAGTTGGGGATGCTCCAGCAGCACCAGTTTCGCCACCGGTTGTATTGTTATTTCGGGTCTCTAAGAGACTTTGCCTCAGATTGTGACTGTGTGCACCAGCCTTGCTCAGCCAGTCACAGTTTCTACTATAGCAGCTACTTCTCAGTATGGGGGAGGCACTCAGACTCCTGCCGCCTGTGCACCCAAGCAGGGTATTCAGGGACTCCAGGCATTGGAGGCACCACTAGGTCAGCCGGTTGCACCTGCTCAGAATTTGTGGTTCTTGATATGCCTGATGAGGAGCAATCTAGATTGGAGAGGTTTGGTAGAATTTAGCCTCTGACTTTTGGTGGCGTAGAGAGCGAGGATGCCTAGAGTTTCTTGGACAAGTGTCAGATGATTTTGCGTAGAGCGGGTATACTAGAAACTAGTGGGGTATCATTTACTATATTTCAGTTTTTTTAGGTTGTCTTCACTTGGTGGGAGGCTTATAAGAGGTGTAGGCCTGTTGGTGCACCACCCTTACTTTGTATTGGTTCTCTACTCCCTTCCTAGAGAAGTATGTACCGCATTCCCGCAGGGAGGAGCTGCGCAGGGAGTTTAAGCAGTTGTGTCAGGAGGGCCTGTCTGTGACGCAGTATGAGATGAGGTTCTCCAAGTTAGCCCGTCATGCTATTTGCCATGATCCTAAACCCAAACTCAATCATGATGGAGCCTCTCGTGAAGACAAGGCCAGTTGACACATTGCCATTTCAAGTTTAAGCAATAAAATAATAAGTATTAAGTCTTAAGCATGATAAAATATCAAAAATAAGCAATTAATAGTATAATTTGCGGAAAACAAACCCAACATAGCCCGATACCAGGGTGTAACTAGTCATGAGCATCTACTAAGATACGAATACAACAAGAATCTAAAATGTACTAGATACATTGTAATTAAATCGAGAGGGAGAAAAGCAATGCTGCGAATGTCGGGCAGCTACCTTGCTAAACTTCGATGACTCTGCCTCTGAGCAACCGATACCCGCTACCGCGTTCATAAATACCTGAATCTACACACAAGGTTCAGTGAGTAAAGTGAGTACTTCTAACTCAGTGAGTGATAAAAATAATGAATACTGAGCAATATAAAATCACATTAAACACGCCTTTAAGCTATAAGAGGCATAACAATAGATAGTAAATATAATTAAGCAGGGAAATATCCTAAAACCCTTTAAGTAGTCAACGGTATATAGAAAAAACAAAGAGAAAGGAAAACATATAAGAATTTCCCCTCGGGCATAATAACATCAAAATCAGCCCTTCGAGTAATATCACAGGACAATACCAGCCCCTCGGGCTATAGCTCATATCACATACACGCACTCACTGGGGGTGTGCAGACTCCTGGAGGGGCCCCTCACGGCCCACGCGCAATATCAAGTCATCTCGTGGCATCATAAACAGGCTCTCGGTCCCATAAATATCAATCCACCTCATGGCGTACAATCTCAGGCCCTCGGCCTCATTATCATAATCAGTATATCACTGATGTGGCATGCAACCCGACCCAAAAGTATCCACATAATACAGGCCTCTGGTCTTACTCAGTCAAAATCTCATAAGCCCATTGGGCAATAATAAATTATGCAGCTCAGCTCAAAGTATCTATAAAACACCATTTAAGGTTTCTAAAACATATTAACATAGCTGAGTTTTGAAAACAGTGAAAGATTTGGCATGACTGAGCACAAGTATGAAATCAAACAGTGAGGAAAATATCGTTAACGATCCCATAAGGGTTCAAACAGTTGGCACGAAACACAAATATGGCATTTAGCCCAAAGTATAATAATATCAATTAATTAGCTATCAAATATACAGAAAAATAGTCATTCGGCATGGACTAAGTCACAATCCCAACGGTGCACGACCCTGCGCTCATCCTATAGCACGTGCATCACCTCAACACGGTCGAACATTGTGTAATCCGGGGCTTCATACCTTCAGAATAGCATTTAAAATCGTCACTCACCTCGAACTAGCCCAAAAAGCTACTCTGTAACATGCTTGCCTCTCGAACCAACTTCTGAGTGCTCCAAATCTACCAAGTGCAGATTTTTATCATCAAACTATACTAAACGAATGAATTCCAATTGAAAAATATCAATTTTAAGCGCAAACCCCGAAATTAGTCAAAACTGGATCCCCGGGGCCGCATCCTGGAATAGGACAAACTTTATACCAAAATATTTTTCATCATCGCACGAGTCCGTACATAAAAAGAACTCAAAAATCGGAGTTCGTTAATCATCCCTAAGGTCTCATAATCTCAAGCCCTAACCCCACTTTTTCTACTGATTTTCATGAATTAAACACTAATATTTTTTTCCTTAATCACAAATAATCGAGTTTTAGTGTCCAAAATCCTTAACTCAATGAAGAATAATGATTTTCTCTCTTCAAAATCGCCTCGAAGCTCTTTTCCAATTTAAGAATGGTGTTAAAGGGTTTAATGGTCACGGAGGGTTTATTTAAATAATGTTCACGCATTTTACTGTTCACTCGAGTTACTGTTCATCCGAGTTACTGTTCGTGCTGCTCTGAAAAATGCAGCAGCTTTTCTTCTAAGTCTAAATTGATCTGTTAACCTTTCAAAATCCATCTGAGGCCCTAGAAAATCTCAACAAATATACCAACACGTCCCATAACATCATTTGAACTTAGTCGAGCCTTTGAAACACCAAAAATAACATCAAAACACCAAAATCACATCAAATTCAAGCCTATGAACTTTGAAACTCCTAAATTCTACCAACGACGTTGAAACTATCAAAAACAACTCTAATTTACCTGAAATTTTACAAACATACCCAAAATGACATTAGGAACTTGTTTCAACTAACGAAACTCCATTCCAACCCCGATAGCCTAGTTTTCACTGCCGACCGAAAATCGCTAAAAACTAACATTCCCCAATTCAAGCCTTATTCTACATCGGACATCAAAAAATATTCCAGACACACTCCTAAGTCCCAAATCACCTAATGATGCTATCCGAGTCATAAAATCCTGCATTTCAAGGTCATTTACCAATAAGTCAAAACTTGGTCAAACCTTTCAATTTCAAGCTTCAAACTGAGAACTGTTCTTTCAAATTCATTCTGATTACCTTGAAAACCAAAACCAATGATTTACATAAGTCATAATACATAACACCGGGAAAGTCATGCCCGAGAACTGGAGAGCAAAGTGCAAAAGCTCAAAACGATCTGTCGGGCTGCTATATCCTCCCCCACTTAAACATACGTTCATCCTCAAGCATGCCCAGAGTTGTTCCAAAAGACAACAAATTGATGAATAACCTTACCATGAACATACCCGGGGGTGATCCTATGTTACCCTATCTTATATAGGTCTGATAACACAACGTAACTAAAATTTCACAATCCAATAAACCTTAGAACCACATATCCACTTCTGAAATCATCCACAAGATTAGAATCTCATATCTATACTATGAATAAGTCCGAACAAGCTGCAATAACCCATACCTAAAACCTTAGGTGCAATTACATGATATACCATATAACTCAAACACTTGTTGCGATAACTTCTAATCACGACAGCTGCACACAACAACCGAATATCGATAGAACACTCCTTACCAACTAAAGTCTCATTCCAAAACTTTCATATACTGCCAATGGTAAATGAAACACGCAGTAAGCCATACTTCTTTGGAAAGGACCATAGAAAATTTCTAAGCCGAACCTCGATATTTATCCTTCCAACATGCTGAAATTGAATCCGCTCGTATTCATTAAAGATTCCAACGATCTCATCTTACCAACACAACCACTCTGGTGACATGACACATCAATACAGACTAAATCTTCAACTTGCGCAATCTGCGCACCAATAAGAAACAATTCGAACATACTCAACTCATGATAATGACTTAAATGAAAGAGTTATACCGCAAGCTCACTAGTACCACCACAACACAAGGCTGAGAACCCGCCTCACATCGTAAAAACAGAACACATGAATCTAAACCACAAGGTCATACCTCCACATAACTTCGCTGCAATGCGCGACCCTATCCAAACACTGGTCCACATGAAACACCTCAAGTCACTCTGGTCGAAATTGACGACCACGCGCAATTGATGTTTAGAACCAAAGCAAATCATCATAACTCTTATGAAGGAAATACATAATACCACACACCCCAACAGTACATAGCCGATATGCCATCCATCGAACAATATCCAATACTCCTCCCACTCGAGCTCCACTGAGAGACCTCAATAATACCGCTCTATATGCGCCTATAACCAACAAATCCAAATGCCTCACAACACGAAAAGGTAACTCATATATCTATTCAGAACACTAATAGGCTAAATAAAAATCGAAGCATACATCCCCCAGCAATACAACTCGGAGCCAACCAAGTCGACTCAAGTTAGAACAGACATCCACATTGGCCTCCCAACGGATCCCTTATCAAGGAAACCCTGAAACTGCTCCCTAAACTCCTTGAACTCTGTCGGTGCCATACGATACGGTCCCGACATCAAATCAATACTGAAATCAATAACCTTGCCGCGGCGATATTGAACACATCCGAAAAGTCCCTCACCACCGAAACTAAATAAATTGTACGAGTCTCTACATTGATATCCATTACGAAAGCCCAAATAAGAAAGACAATCCTTCCTAGCCACCCGATAGGTCTTCAAAATATAAAATCAACCTACTAAGAACATAATCCGTCGAACCTCGCCACTCAATCCAGGGCATTCTCGACATAGCCAACATCGCCACCTTAGCGCAATAGCTTAGAATTACACAACACATTGACAACCAGGCTATACCCAATATCACATCCAAAATCTAACATACCAAGCAGCAAAAGATCCACTCAAGTCTCCAAACCTTGATAGTCACTAAACAATGCCGATACATACAACCCACAACCACAGCATAGCCTGAATTTGAGAACTCCTAATCTCCAACTCCATAAAAGATACGACTCACATTCCACCGTCTGAATATACAAAACATCTTTAATACCCAATCATTCCCACGAGAGATACTCTTATGATTCTTCTGTGCCACCAAGATCTAATTATCAGCAGTCGATCTAATAAGAAAGTTTCGCAATACTTATGAAGTACCATCAACTTAATCACAATGCCTTTTTCTGAAACATATACCCTAGTCAAACCGCCCCAATTAGCAATACCATTTTCTTAATCATCTGAAGATAGTTCCCTTAATTATCTGAAGCTCATTTCTCTAACTAACTTAAACTGCCCGTGTTGCCTAAGAATTTTATAACCTTCCATTCAGAACTGAACTGTAACCTTACACACACAAATCTCCATCCTCCACAACATACTGCATATATCATACTATCCTAGGATACACATGAAAACTTCATCTGTCTTCCGAACCACAAACATCTACGTACTCAGCTAGTCAAGAACTTTCCATTCATCCCATCTAGAAGAAAATTACTATACATCCCATGATCCTCATGCCCATAGAAAATATACATCTCCAACTGAGGTATAAACCATCAAGAACTCTCCGAGTTCACCTTGCACAAACCAGACCTGCCAGGCTTGAATCCTTATAACTCACCAAGCCACGCAAGCCATCAAAACCTAAGAGTAGTTCCGTGAAATACCTGTATGAACTCATTACCTTGTACATACCCAAGGAACTAATCATATCCTTACTCCCGATCCGGCCTACTACCAAGATATTACATCTATCCGAGTTTCCTTCTTATTTTCCTTCAACTTGATATTTCTTCTTGATATAACACAACAATTCCTCAACACAGACTCCCTACACGAGACCCAAGCATAAACCACACTGACTAAGGCTCATAAGCTATTTAATACCCCCTTAAACGTCCCTAAAAGCACCACAATCAAAATACTTTACTCTGAAGAGACCTCATTCAAATCTATATCTATTACTTTGACTTTCCTAATGCTGATAAATAGAATCCCATAGTTGATATAGAAATGACACAAGTCTTGACATCCTCCAAAATGCAAACCTTAGTTTCTAGCCAAAAGTACAACTTGAAAATCCCCAAATCATTGCATGTAAAATCTTTAACACGTTGGAACTATTCTCTAGAGTCATCCACTCTACTCGAATTACAATTAGCCTGATCAAATAAACTAAACAACCTGTGCCTTATTTGCACTCTCACACCGTAGAACGTAACCTTACCTTAAGCAACCAAGCAACTTCCTTCCCCATGCACTGGGCATCCTTCACCAATAACCACTGAAGAAACTATGTGCTACTCATACATCTATGAAGTATAACATAACCTTTGTCGAAATATTCCTTTACTTGAGCTATCATTGATTTTGATCCCCCATAAGCCATAACTGATTCACCCATACGCCTCAAACTGGAACCAACATGGAACATAACCATTCAATCCACTAATCAAGATCAGACTCCCCCACTTGGCTCAAAGCTATAGATCAAAACACATACAATAACTCATCATGCATATATTCTAGACCATCTAGCACTTTAAGTATTCTACAATTCTTGCTTTCACTCCCGCAACAGTTAAACCCACTCTCTTAAGCGATCCAAATTTAAATTTCAACACATATAATTTACTTGTAAATGAGATCTTCTAACAGACAACATAAGGAGTACACAACTTCAGAGAACTCCGCAGGAGATAACCCACCTATTTTGCCTCAAATTAACATTTCTGTATAGCTTCCACCGTCATAAAAATTATTCCGTCACTTAGTCTT
Source organism: Nicotiana benthamiana (assembly GCA_034376525.1). Classification (NCBI taxonomy): domain Eukaryota; kingdom Viridiplantae; phylum Streptophyta; class Magnoliopsida; order Solanales; family Solanaceae; genus Nicotiana; species Nicotiana benthamiana. The sequence goes on from CM067330.1 coordinate 75,036,752, forward strand.
CCTGAGTCTGAACTCATACCACAACATGAAGTTTACTTTATTCCCAACAAGGAAAAATGAAAATATTCTTCAAATGCCCATAACTCGGGGATAACCTTGAATCAAGGTGGAAATCAAGCACCTAATAATTCTTCTATCCTCCAGCAGACCCTTCTCGTCGCCTCCAAATCATATGATCACATCTCGCAGTCATAACATACCCATCGCATAGACGTCTGTCATCACTTCTATTAATAGGGTTACTACTAAATATATAAGTTCAAAAACACGGCTCACATAATCAGCACCTCGGTGCTCAAGCTATAGGTAAAAATTTGGCCTCAAGTCCTCCAGACTAGCCCGACGTCAAACACACAAAGATCACATCTTGCCCCTTGATCAGGGAATCACAAACCATCGATGCACATATGATACTAAGTGCTCATGCGCACATGCGGATGTTGGAAGGAGTATCAAGAGTTACTTCTCAAGCTGAATTAAGGATGCATGATAAGAATTCAAGAATGTGAAGTTTTTCCTAAAGGTTCTACTTCCTTTCGAGGATAAATACAGACATCTCCATACTGATCTGCGAGACAATACTAAACCTACCCATGACTCGTGAGACCTATGTAACCTAGGCTGTGATACCAACTTGTCACGACCCTAAACCCAAACCCAGTCATGATGGCGACTCTCGCGAAGACAAAGTCAGCCGATACATTCCTATTTCAAGCTTAAGAAATAAAATAATAAGTGTTAAGTCTTAAACATGATAAAATCTCAAAAATTAGCAGTTAATAGTATAATTTGCGTAAAAAAAGCAACATAACCCGATACCTGAGTTTCACTAGTCATGAGCATCAACTAAGGTCTAAATACAACAAGAGTCTAAAATGTACTAGATACAATATAATGAAATTGAGAGAGAGAAAAGCAGTGTTGCGAATGTCGAGCAACTACCTTGCTAAACTCTGATGACTCTGCTTCTGAGAAACCAATACCCGCCACTGGGTTCAGAAATACTTGAATCTGCACACAAGGTGCAGGGAGTAAAGTGAGGACTTCCAACTCACTGAATAATCAAAATAAATGAAGGCTTAGCGATATAAAATCATGTTAAACACAACATTAAGCTATAAGAGGCATAACAACAGTCAATAAATATAATTAAGCAGGAAAATCTAATAAACACCTTTAAGTAGTCAACAGTATATAGAAAAACAACTAGAAAGGTAAACACATAAGAACTAACCCTCGAGCATAATAATATCAAAATCGGCCCCTTGGGAAATATCACACGACAATACCAACCACTCGGGCTATATCTCATATCATAATGGGTACCCGCGCTCACTGGGGGTGTGCAGACTCCTGGAGGGGGCCCTTACGGCCCAAGCGCAATATCAAGCCATCTCGTGGCATCATAAACATGCTCTCGGCACCATATCAATATCAAGCCACATCGTGGTATGTAATCTCAAGCCCTCGTCCACATTATCATAATCAGTATATCGTTGTTGCGGCTTGCAGGCCGACCCAAAAGTATCCTCACAATGTAGGCTTTCGGCCTTACACAGTCAGAATCTCATAAGCCCCTCGGGCAATAGTAAAAATATGCAGCTTAGCTCAAAATATCTTTAAAATATCATTTAAGGTTTCTAAAACATATTAACATAGCTGAGTTTTGAAAACAGTGAAAGATCTAGCATGACTGAGCACAAGTATGAAATCAAACTGCGAGGAAAATATCATTAACAATCTCCTAAGGGTTCAAACAGTTGGCACGAAACCCAAATATGGCATTTAGCCCAAATTATAATAATATCAAGCAATTAGCTAGCAAATATAGTAAAAAAAATAGTCATTCGAGATGAACTAAGTCACAATCCCCAATCATGCATGACCCTATGCTCGTCCTCTAGGGTGTGCGTCACCTCAACACAAACATTGTATAATTTAGGGTTTCATACGCTCATAATAGCATTTAAAATCATTAGTCGCCTCGAACTAGCCCGAAAAGCTACTCTGCAACACGCTTGCCTCTCGAACCAACTTTTGAGTGCTACAAATCTACCAAGTTCATATATTTGTCATCAAACTATGCTAAACGAATGAATTCTAATTGAAAATTATCAATTTTAAGCGCAAAATCCGAAATGGGTCAAAACCCGACCCTCGGGCCCATATCCCGGAACTGGACAAACTTTATACCAAAATATTCTTCATCATCTCATGAGTCCGTACATATAAAGAACTCGAAAATAGGATTTCGTTTGGACCCTCAAATCATCCTTAAGGTCTCATAATCTCAAGCCATAACTCCACCTTTTTCTACTAATTTACATGAATTAAATACTGATATTTTGTTCCTTAATCACAAATAATCAAGTTTTACGGTCCAAAATCCTTACCTCAATGAAGAACAATGATTTCCTCTCTTCAAAATCGCCTCAAAGCTCTTCTCCTGTTCAAAAATGGTGTAAATGGGTTTACTGGTCACAAAGTGTTTATTTAAATACCGTTCACGCATTTTACTATTCACCCGAGTTACTGTTCAACTGAGTTATTATTCATGCTGCTGTGAAAAAATACAGCAGCTTTTCTTCTACACTAAATTGATTCGTTAACCTTTCGAAATCCACCTGAGGCCCTCGAAAATCTCAACAAATATACCAACACATCTCATAACATCATTCAAACTTAGTCGAGCCTTCAAAACACCAAAAACAACATCAAAACACTAAAATCACATCAAATTCAAGCCTATAAACTTTGAAATTCCTAAATTCCACCAACGACACCGAAACTATCCAAAACAACTCCGATTGACCTGAAATTTTATAGACATATCCAAAACGACATTACAAACCTGTTCCAATTGTCAAAAATCCACCCCGATCATGATGTCCTATTTCCATTACCGATCGAAAATTGCCAAAAACTAACTTTTGCCAATTCAAGCCTAATTCTACACCGGACATCATAAAAATATTCCGGACACACTCATAAGTCTCAAATCACCTAAGGAAGCTATCTGAGCCTTAAAATCTATATTCTGAGGTCGTTTACCAATAATTCAAAACTTGGTCAAACTTTTCAATTTCAAGTTTTAAATTGAGAAATGTTCTTCCAATATTCATTCTGATTACCCTGAAAACCAAAACCAACGACTTATATAAGTTATAATATATTACACGGGGCAAGTTATGCTTGAGAACTAGCAAAAGAAAGTGCAAAATCTAAAAATGACCAGTCGGATCGTTACTTTGTTTGGTTGGTTCCCACAGATAAGGAGAGGATCATGAGGTTTATTGATGGCCTCAACTATCAGCTACATATGTTTTTGACTAAACAGAGAGTATTTGGCCCTTCTTATCAGGAGGTGGTTGAAATTTCTGGAGAGATTGAGTCAGTTTGTCGCCCAGGGGCGGGAGGAGGGGGAGGCTAAGAGGACTCGAGGATCTGGTAGTTTTGGGTTCTTATTTGGGAGGCTAGTTTCACCACGCAGAGTTTGTTCATACAGGCATGCTCAATCAGCCCGTTCAGGTCACTGTGGTGGGTCATATGGCCATGGTTTTCATTGTTCATATTAGGGACACTCATCTCTCAGTGCCCTTCTAGCTCAAAGTTTGACTCTGGCACCATCAATTCAGGGTTCATCTATTCCTAGTTCTTCTAGTGGGCATCCCATTGCATAAGCTCCCTTCAGTCCCCACTTTGTACGAGGGGTTTCTTCGAGTGTAGATATTTGGGTCATATCAAGAGATTTTGTCCCCATCTTACGGGAGGGTCATCCTAGCAGAGGAGTCAACCTTCAGCTTCAACACCAGTTACTTCCTCACCCGCTCAGTCAGCTAGGGGTTTCCCTAGAGGGGGAGGCCGATCAGGTGGTGGTTAGGCCCGTTTCTATGTGTGGTCAGGCTCGGTTCTATGCACTTTCAGCTAAACTCGGTGCTATTGCTTTAGATGCTGTGACTATAGGTATCGTCTCAGTCTGCCATAGAGATGCATCTGTATTATGTAATCCCAGCTCCACTTATTCTTATGTGTCATCATACTTTGCTCATTATTTGAATATGCCCTGTGAGTCTCTTGTTTCATCTATTCATGTATCTACCTCGGTGGGCGATACTGTTGTTATAGATTGTGTGTACCATTCATGTATGGTGACTATTGGGGGTTTGGAGAACCGAGTGGATCTTTTGTTGTTATGCATGCTAGACTTTGATGTTATATTGGGCATGGATTGAATATCTCCGTGTCGTGCTATTCTGGACTGTCATGCCAGGATAGTGACTCTTTCTATGCCGGATATGCCATAGATTGAGTGGCGAGGTTTGACTGATTATGTTCACAATAGGGTGATTTCTTTCTTGAAGGCCAGCGTAATATTAGGAAGGGTTGTCTTTATTACTTAGCATTTTTTAGGGACGTCAATGTAGAGACTCCCAATATTGATTATGTTCTAGTTGTGAAGGACTTTCCTGATATGTTTCCTGCAAACCTACCGGGCATGCTGCCAGACAGAGATATTGATTTTGGCATTGATCTGGTGCCGAGCACTCACCCCATTTCTATTCTATTGTAGCATATGGCACTCGTGGAGTTGAAGGAGCTAAAGGAGCACCTTCAAGAACTCCTTGATAAGGGTTTCATTCGACCTAGTGCATCGCATTGGGGGTGCGCCTATTCTATTTATAAAGAAGAAGAATGGCACGATGAGGATTTGCATTGGTTACAAGCAGTTGAACAAAGTAACAATTAAGAACAAATATCATTTGCCTTGTACTGATGATTTTTTTTACCAGCTTCTGGGAGCGAGAGTGTTCTCCAAGATTAATCTCCGTTCAGATTATCACTAGCTGAAGATCAGGGACTCGGATATTCTTAAGATGCCTTTTAGCACATGATATGGTCATTATGAGTTCTTGGTGATGTCTTTTGGGCTGACCAGTGCCCCAACATGTATTTGATTAATAACGTGTTCCGACCATTTTTTGACTCGTTCGTTATAGCCTTCATTGATGATATTCTGGTGTATTCGCGTACTGAAAAAGAGAACGCGGAGCATTTGAGAGTTGTATTGCAGATATTGAGGGAGGAAAAGCTTTATGCAAAGTTCTCCAAGTATGAGTTTTGGCTCGATTCCATGGCATTATTTGGGCACGTGGTGTCCAATGAGGGTATTCAGGTTTATCCGAAGAAGATAGAGGCAGATCAGTGTTGGCTCAGACCGTCCTCAGTCATTGAGATTCACAGTTTTCTCGATATAGCAAGATATTACCGTCGGTTTGTTCAATGATTTTTATCTATTGCATCGGCCTTGACCAAGTTGACTCATAAGGGTGCTCCACTTGTGTGGTTGGATGAGTGCGAGGATAGATTCAAGAAGCTCAAAACTGCCTTGACCATAGCTCCATTGTTAGTATTGCCATCAGCGCTAGGTTCTTATACCATGTATTGTGATGCTTTGAGAGTTGGTATTGGGTGTGTATTGATGTAAGAGGGTAGAGTGATTGCTTATGCTTCTCCTCAATTGAAGCCTCATGAGAAGAACTACCATGTTTATGATTTGGAGTTGGCTGCCATTTTTCACGCGTTGAAGATTTAGAGGAATTATTTATATGGTGATTCTTGTGAGGTGTTTACTGATCATCGTATCCTCTAACACTTGTTCAAGTAGAAGGATCTCAATTTGAGGCAACAGATATGGTTGGAGTTGCCAAAGGATTATGATATTACTATTTCGTACCATCTAGGGAAGACCAATGTGGTGGCCAATGCTTTGAGCTGAAAGGAAGTGAGTATGGGGAGTTTGGCATATATTCTAGTTGGGGAGAGACCTCTTGCAGTTAATGTTTATTCCTTGGCCAATCGGTTTGAGTTTGGATATTTCGCAGCCCAGTTGGGTAATGGCTTGTGTGATTTCTCGATCCTTTATATTTGATCGCATCAGAGATCGTCAATATGATGATCCCCATTTTCTTGTCCTTAAGGATAGAGTTCACCACGATGATGCCAGAGATGTGACTATTGGTGATGATGAGGTGTTCAGGATGCAGGGTCGGATATGTGTGCCCAATATGGATGATCTTCAGGAGTTGATTATGGAGGAGGCCCATAGCCTGCGATATTCTTTTCATCCGGGTGCCACAAAGATGTATCAGGATATGAGACAACACTATTGGTGGAGGATAATAAAGAACAGTATGGGATTTGTAGCTCGGTGTCTCAATTATCAATAGGTGAAATATGAGCATCAGAGACCGGGTGGCTTGCTTCAGCGGATGAATATTCAATAGTGGAAGTAGGAGCGGATCACCATGGACTTTGTAGTTGGGCTCCAACGAACTTTAAAGAAGTTTGATGCTATTTGGGTGATTGGGGATCGGCTGACCAAGTCCGCGTACTTCATTATGGTGTCTACTATTTATTCTTCAGAGTGATTGGTAGATATCCATATTCGCTAGATTATTCATTTGCATGGTGTCCCAGTTTCCATCATCTCAGATAGGGGAACTCAGTTTACTTCACTATTTCGGAGATCAATGCAGCGAGAGTTCGGCACTCAGGTTGAGTTGAGCATAACTTTTCACCCTCAGACGGACGGGCTGTTCGAGCGCACTATTCAAATATTGGAAGACATGTTGCGTGCTTGTGGCATCGATTTTGGATGGTCATGGTATTAGTTTCTACTGCTCGCAGAGTTTTCTCATAACAACAGCTACCAATTGAGTATTCAGATGGCTCCATATGAGGCTTTGTATGGGAGGCGGTGTAGATCTCCAAGTGGTTGGTTTGAACCTGGCGAGTCTAGACTTTAGGGTACATACTTTTTGCAGGATGCTTTAGACAATGTGAAGGTAATTTTGGAGAGACTTCATATAGCATAGTCGAGACAAAAACGTTATGCTGACAGAAAGGTTCGGGATGTGTCCTTCATGGTTAGCGAGAAGGTTCTATTTAAGGTTTCACACATGAAGGGTGTTATGAGGTTTGGAAAGAAAGGAATGCTGATTCCTCGGTTCATTGGGGATTTTGAGGTACTTTGGAGGATTGGGTAGGTGGCTTATGAGCTTGATTTTCCATCCAGCTTAACGAGTGTGCATCTCGTATTTCATGTTTTTATGCTCCGGAAATATATTGGGGATCCGTCTCATGTTCTGGATTTCACAATTTAGTTAGATGGTGGTTTGACTTATGATAAGGAGTTAGTAGCTATTTTGGAGCATCAGGTTCGAAAGTTAATGCCAAAGGATATAGCTTCAGTGAAAGTGCAGTGGAGAGGTCGGCCATGGAGGAGCCTAGTTTCCATCTTTATATTTGTTTACTTGTAAGTTTTACTGGGTTCTCTACTTAAATTGAATGGAAATTTATTGGAATTTTCAACAGATACAAATGGAAAGAAATTGATAAAACATCCCTAGAAACCGACTTCTAAAAACCAAAAGATATTAAATTACACTAGCATAATACATGAATTTAAAATAAAAGAACATCATCAAAACTTGCACAAATGATCAAATTTGTCATGTTAGTTAGATAATTAGGTATTACATTCTCTGGTCCACTTTAAGTGTTGTTTTGGTCGATTTCACACATATAGTTGAGGAATTTATCTTTTAGCATTAATTAATATTAAATTGACCATATTACCTTAAAGTGTATCAGAGGGAGTATAGTTTAAAAGTATTTAATGTGATGGTATCTTATCGAACACTTCCTTGTGGATGATATTTTTTATGTGTATATTTTCTCCTAATGATTCGGTTACTCTACCTTAACCAAAACTCTTGTTGTCAATCTTGATATCCCTATAGAAAGTGCAACATACATGTGTTCATGCAAGAAAATATATTGTAGTAAATATAGTCTTATATTTAGGATGTTTGTCCTTGTGCTTTATTTCTTATATTTACAAAATATAAACATACTAAAAATTATTTTCACACAAACTTAAAAGGAAATTCTATAGTTTCGGAAGACCAAAGTTGAATTTAGGGATAAGAATATGCTTATAATCTCATTAACCAGTATCATAATTTTTGCATGTATGACGTTATTGTCAAAATTTCTATATACCATTTGTGTGTTATTAAATAAGTTATTCGGCATATCTAAGTTTTGCAGTAGCATAAAATGCATATGTATCTTTAGAATTAACCTATATAATGTCACGATCCGGAATTTCAACCTTCAGGAGTCGTGATGGTGCCTACTCGTGGAAGCTAGGTAAGTTATGAAATTTAGAAATATTTAAATCCTTTGTTTTAATCCTTTTTAACAACTTACATTTAACAGGTGATAAATAATTAAATAACAACGAAACATGAAATTTAGCGGAGTTTTAGATAAATAGAAAACCAAAATGTACAAAAGCCCAACATGTCTCTATCCAGCACCTAGTGTCACAACGTACACGAATTATCTAAGAGTGCTAAATACAAGAGTCTGAAACAATGAAATAAAACTCTGTCTCGGTACAAAAGATAACAGTGCATAAAATAGATAGAAGAGATGTCGGGCCTACGGATGCCTACAGGACTACCTCGGGATCCCCTGGACTGAAGTATAGCTCCCTAGCTACTACTCCACACCGTAAGCTTCTCCAGTATCTACACATAGGTGTAGACTGTAGAAGCAGCAAAACCGACCCCATGTGCTGGTAGGTGCGTAGACTAACCTCGGCGAAGTAGTGACGAGGCTAGACCGTACTACCATATAAACCTGTGCAGTTATACATATATATACAGCGGAATAGAAATACGGAGATAACCAGTCAATATGGGAGGGGAAGCATGCTATGAGGAAGGTAACAATTCCAAGTAAAAGTCATCAATAAAGAATGAGAAATCAATAAGTGCACGACATCACTCTTCGTGCTTTTACTCTCTTTTCTCACCAAAGCAATTATATGATAAAATGTGCGTTGCATCACCCTTTGTGCATTTACTCTCTTTTCTCACGTATAATCAATAGAATCGGCACAGAATGGTACATCATATGGTACGGCATCATCCTTCGTGCTTTTAGCACTCTTTCCTTTCAATACAAAACAATATACGACATCACCCTTCATGATTTAACACTCTTCCTCACCCAAACATAAACACAAACAAGGGGCAAGTGGATTAAAAGAATAATAATAGAAATCCCGGCAAGGGAATACAATTAAATAATTAAATCTTGGCAAGGGATGGAATTCACAAAGCAAAAGTATCTCGGCAAGGGAAAAATTTAATAATTTTTCTCTTTCTTTCATTTTTATTTCATATCTCACATTACCACTTGAGCCAATCCTCCAACAGGTCCAATCATCTCATATACTTTCACAGTTTTAATATAACTTGAGCCAATTCTACTCGATGTTTATAGGTCACAATTTCCTTCCACAAGCTTTTCACAACAAAAAGGAATCATCACCAGGGCATGAGAGATACAACGAAATCAAGATATTCACAATTTAAATACTCATGGTCATGCTAGACACCAACATATAGATACTCGTCACCATGCCTATACGTTCTACTCAAAAATTACCACATACTAAATATGGCTTAACTCATAATCCCTCAAGCTAAGGTTAGACTAAATACTTACCTTAATGCCTTGAACAAAAATCAAGTCTCAATTATAGCTTTACCCCTTGATTCCTCCGCCAACTCATTCGTATATAATCACAAATTACTTTATTACATAAATAAACGCTAAATGAATCAACCACAATGCATGAAAATGAGTTTCCCAAAGTTTTACCCAAAAAGTAAAAAATCGCCCCAGCGCCCATGGGGTAAAAACCCAGGTTCGAACCAAAACCCGATTACCCATTCCCCCACGAACTCAAACATATAATTTGTTTTGAAATCCGACCTCAAATTGAAGTCCAAATCTCAATTCTTTAAAAAACCTAGGTTCTACCCAAAATATCCAATATCCCCCATGAAAATCTTTGATTTTAAGTTGAAATCATGTTAAAAGATGATAAGAATTGAAGAAAGTTGGTTAAAACGACTTACAATTTATTTGGAGAAGAAAGGATTCTTGAAAAATCGCCTAAGTGTGTTTAGGTTTGAGAAAATATGAAAAATGGGTTTCAAAATCGGTTAAGTGTAAAATTTGCAAGTCTCTACCTCTCAGATGTGGGATTCTGAGACAGGGTTCGCACTTGCGAACCCTTCATAATTTTCCAGCTTTCGCATTTGCGAAGAAGTGGTCGCAATTGCGACTTCGCATTTACGTAAAGAAAGCTCGCATTTTCAAGGGAGAGTGGCCTGGGATGGTTTCGCATTTGCAATCCAGCCTTCGCATTTGCGACCAAACTTTGCATTTGTGAAGCCTGCAGGCCTAAACACACCAGCAAATTTTTAAGTTCAAAATGCACTCGATGGAATATCCAAAACTCACATGAGCCTTCGGGGCTCCAAACTAAATATACACACAACCTAAAAGACATCCTACGGACTTATTCACGTAATCAAATCGCCAAAATAGCATCATGAACAACGAATTAAACCTCAAAATCCATGAATTCTTTCAAACTTCATAAAACATAAAATTTTCTTAAATATTGTCTGAAAATAATTTTACACAAAAATTCATTTCTCAGGCTTGGGACCTCGGAATTTGATTTTGGGTATACGCCCATGTCCTATATTTTTCTACGGACCCTCCGGGGCCATCGAATCATGGGTCCGGTTACATTTACCTAAAATTTTGACCAAGGTCAATTTGATTCATTTATAGCCAAAACTTATCATTTTCACATAGTTTCTCATTTAAGCTTCCCAGGTATGTGCCCGGACTACACACGCAAATTGAGGTGACCTTAATAAGGTTTTCAAGGCCTCAGAGTCATAAAATTTAATTTAACAAGTGATGACTGTTTGGGTCATCACATTCTCCACCTCTATAACAACTGTTCGTCCTCGAACAGACAGAAGAAAGAAGTACCTGAGTCGGAGAAAAGATGGGGACAATGACTCTGCATATTAGACTCGAATTCCTAGGTCGATGCCTCAGGAGGCTGACCTCTCCATTAAACACGAACAGAAGCAAAAATCTTGGATCTCAACTGAGGAACCTGCCAGTCTAGAATAGCTATCGACTCCTCCTTATAAGACAAGTCCTTGTCCAACTAGACAGTGCTGAAATCTAACACGTTGGCTAGATCACCGCGATAACTCCGAAGCAAGGACAAATGAAACATTGGATGCACAGCTGATAAGCTCGGTGGTAATGCAAGTCTATAAGCCACCTCTCCCATTCGATCAAGAATTTCAAATGGACCAATGAACCTAGGGCTAAGCTTGAACCTTGCGGTCCGCATAGCTCTTCTACTTGGACTGAGCTGAACAAAGCTTATCCTGAATGATCCTGACCTTGTCCAAGGTCTCCTCATCCTGATCTATACCCAACAATCGAGCCTCTCCCGGCCTAAACCATCCAATCGAAGATCGACACTACCTACCATATAAGGCCTCATAAGGAGTCATCTGAATACTCGATTGATAGCGGTTGTTGTAGGAAAACTCTACGAAAGGCAAAAACTGATCCCATGAGCCTCCAAAGTCAATGACAAAGGCTCGGAGCATATCGTCCAAAATCTGAACAGTCCGCTCCGGCTGCCCGTCTTGGGATGAAATGTTGTGCTCAACTCAACCCGTATGCCTAAATCTCAATGAAATGCTCTCCAGAAGCGCGAGGTAAACTGCGTACCTAGGTCCGAAATGATAGACTTGGGTACACCATGAAGGTGAACAATCTCCCAAATATAGATCTCAGCTAACCTCTCAGAAAAAGAGGAGACTGCCACAAGAATGAAATGTGCTAACTTGGTCAACCTATCAACAATGACCTATACTGGGTCGAACTTCTTCCAAGTCTGGGAGAGTCTAACAACGAAATCCATAGTGATCCGCTTCCACTTCCACTCGGGAGCTCAATCTTCTGAAACAATCCACCAGGCCTCTAATGCTCATACTTAACCAGCTGACAATTTAAATACCGAGCCACATTTGCCACAATATCCTTCTTCATTCTATGCCACCAATAATGCTGCTGCAAATCTTGATACATCTTCGCGGTGCCCGGTTGAATGGAATACTGGGAACTATGGGACACCTTTAAAATCAAGTCTCGAAGCCCATCCATATTGGGCACACAAACTCGACCCTGTAATATCAAAACTCCATCAACATCTAAGGTAACCTGCCTAGTACCTCCGCGCTACACCGTATCTCTAAGGACACACAAATTGGGATCATCATATTGCCAATCACGGATACGCTCCAATAATGAAGAACGAGCGACTGTGCAAGCTAACATATGACTAGGCTCAGAAATATCTAGTCTCACGAACTGGTCAGCTAAAGGTTGAACATCCAAAGCAAGCGTTCTCTCACCGACTAGAATATAAGCAAGACTGCCCATACTAGCTGACTTCCTACTCAAGGCATCGGCTACCACATTGGCCTTCCCCGGATGGCATAGAATGGTGATATCATAATCTTTCAACAACTCCAACCAACTCTTCTGCCTCAAATTCAACTCCTTTTGCTTGAACAAATACTGAAGACTCTTGTGATCCATGAACACCTCATATGCCATGCCATATAGATAATGCCTACAAATCTTCAATGCGTGAATCATGGCTGCTAACTCCAAATCATGTACCGAACAGTTCTTCTCATGAATCTTCAACTGTCGTGAAGCATAGGCAATGACCTTGTCATCCTGCATCAACACTGTACCAAGCCCAATAGGGGAAGCATCGCAATAAACGGTATAAGACCCTAAACCTGTGGGTAAAACCAACACCAGTGTCGTGGTCAGAGTGGTCTTGTTCAACCTAGTTATGGGGGCTGCAATAGATGAAAACCCTTCTACAAACTGATGATAGTAGCCTGCCAATCCCAAGAAACTTTGAATCTCTATAGCTGATGCTCTAGGCCAATTCTTGATTGCATCAATCTTCTTCAGAATAACCTGAATACCCTCCGCTGATACAACATGACCCAGAAATGTAACTGAACCCAACCAGAATTTACACTTCGAGAACTTAGCATATAACCAACTATCCCGTAGAGTCTGAAGAACCACTCTAAGGTGCTGCTCGTGCTCATCCCAGCTGCGAGAATATATCAATATATCATCAATGAAGACTATCATGAATAAATCCAAATAAGGCCCGGACACTCGGTTCATGAAACCCATAAAAGCTATTGTGGCATTTGTCAACCCGAATAACATAACCAAGAACTCATAATGCCCATACCGAGTGCGGAAAGCTATCTTAGGGACATCGGATGCCCTAATACTCAACTGATGGTATCCAGATCTCAAGTCAATCTTTTAAAATACCTTGGCACCCTGAAGATGATTGAACAAATCATAAATCCTTGACAAAGAATACTTATTCTTAATTTTTACCTTGTTAAAATACCGGTAATCAATGCACATTCTCATCGAACCATCTTTTTTCTTAACGAACAATATTGGCACACCCCAAGGCGATACACTAGGTCTAATGAAACTCTTCTCAAGTAAGTCCTGCAATTGTTCTTTTAACTCTTTCAACTCAAGAAGGGCCATACAATATGGCGGGATAGAAATGGGCTGAGTGCTCGGAGCCACATCAATGAAAATGTCAATATCCTTGTTGAGTGGCATACCCGACAAGTCTGAAGGGGAAACATCAATGAACTCACGAACAACATGCACAGAATCAACAAAGGGTCCTCAGCATCAGAATCACGAACATATGCCAAATAGGCCAAACACCCCTTCTCGACCATATGTCGAGCCTTCACATACAAAATGACATTACGGGTAGAATGACCGGGAGTCCCTCTCCACTCTAATCGAGGTATACTCGGTAAGCTAAGGTCAAAATCTTGGCATGGCAGTCTAAGATAGCATGGTAACGTGATAAACAGTACATCCCCAATATAACACCGAAGTTAAACATGTCTAAGCGTAACAAATCTACATGAGTCTCAAGGCCCCCAATCACCACAATACAAGAACGATGGACTCGATCGACTATAATCGAATCACCCACCGGTGTAGAAACATAAATAGGAATAATGCATCATTAGGCATGACCAAGTACGTGGCAAAATAAGATGACACATACGAATATGTAGACCCCAAATCAAATAACACTGAATCATCCCTATCACAAACCAAAATCATACCTGTAATAACTGCATCTGAAGCCTCTGCCTCGGGCCTAGCCTGAAGAGCATAACACCGGGGCTGGGCCCTACCACTCTGATCTACCTCTGTAGGACGACCTGTAGCTGGCTGGCCTCTACCTCTAGCGGCCTAAGCTCCACCTCTAGCACCTCTACCTCCACCTCTAGTACCTCTATTCCCACCTCTAGCTAGCAGGGCGGGTTGTGGAACAGTTGGTGCCTGAACCATGGCGCGGGGCTAAGAGCTACTCGGTGCTGGAGAGCAAAACCTAGCAATGTGACATGGATCACCACAAGTGTAACAAGCCCTCGGCTGCTAAGATTTCTAGCCCTATTATGAGCATATGATTTTTGACCAATCGAAACAAACTCCTACAGTACTCTTAAAATTTAGGATTTTCTCTTTTAAAATATTAGGATTTTAATTTTTGGAAATTAACTGCATATGCATGTTCATTACTGCGTGTCAGGATTAATTAGGGTTTTAATTATTAAATAAACTTGTTTCATAAATTAAAATACAAAAAATATATATGTGCCAGCATTTGAAGCTATGTTTGTTCAATTTTGATTGGTTTTAATTTTATTTGTGATTTGTAGTTTTTAAATAAATTTAGTAATTAATTTTAATTAAAAGAAAACAAAGAAAATAATAATAACAAAATACAATACATGTATACATATATAGGCAGCCACTCAGGCTGGCACAATTGGACCAGACTTGAATGTCCCAATTTGTTCCATCTCTGAACCCATACAAACAAGCCCAAACGATCAACCAGTCCAGTCCACACCCACATCCATCCAAACAACGCCATTTAGAGCCCTTTCCATCACAGTCGTCGATCCCCACAACATCCAACGACTACCAAACCCCCACTTCAGTCCATACATATATGTCCAAACCCCTTCAGTATACACACGACCAAAATCACCTTCCTTGTATCTCTACCGTCGATCATTGACCACCCCGTCAACACCCATTGACCACCCCAACGCCACCGTTGACCACCGCTTGACCAACCTACTGCCGCCGCCAGAAATTGCCTCACGGCGGCGGCCGGCAACCTAACAGCCCCAAAATTACACCCTTTAACTACCATGGCTTCCTCTACCCCGTCCCAAAATCAGTTACCTTCGAATACCACCCCTCCGTCTCGAATACCTCTTTAAGGTGGTCGGAAACCCTACCTTCGGCAACCCCCATCCCAAAGCCTCCCAAAACTACACCACTAAGACACCTCGACCTCCCAATTCCAACCATGCACACCACCGCTCTCAAATCACCCTGAGACTCTTCTAATCTCAGTCTGAAACCAAACCCCAAGTCCCCAAACATGCCGGAAAGGCCCCAAAACCTTTCCAACCAATCCTTAATCCCTAGTGAACTAACCATGCCACCCTTGACCCCGAATACCCTCAACCATTAAGAATATCCAAATCTGAGACCTATTTGAGGTCTCAGAATCCTGGAGACTCCCCTGAGTCCTTTAAATCGATGATACACCACCTTAGAGGGTTCAGAACCATATGGAAGGGGCCAAGATCCAACTGACCTGATTTAAACAAGAATAAAAATTAGAGCTAAGTTTCCTGCTTTTCTTTCATTTTTTCTTTAGCTTTTGATAACTGATTAGGGTCCAATATTCATGCTTGTTTGTTTGTCACTAGCCTCTGCTTATCTTTCATTTTTTCTTTAGCTTTTGAACCGATTAGGGTCCAATATTCATGCTTGTTTGTTTGTCACTAGCCTCTGCTTATTTTTCATTTTTCTTTAGTTTTTTAATAACTAATTGAGTTCAATAATTAAAGTCTGCACTCCTGTTATTTGATTCTAGTTGTTCTTCTGGAAATTAGGGTTCAATATTCATGTTTGTTTTTTTGTCACTAAGCCTGCAATAATTGATTAGGTTAGTACATGTTTTAAAGTCTGCATTTCTTTTAATTTTGGTTGTTTGTCTGGTTGTCCACAAAAGTTCTCCTAAGATTAGGGTTTAATGTTCATAGGCTTGTTTTTTTGTCATTAGTTCAGCATCCTATTACAATTAGCTTTTAAGTGATATGATTCTCATAATTTGATGAATTTAATTAATTTTCCGATTGGTTTGATTGTTTGATTGTGTCACTGAATACATGTTATAATGAGCTTGTCAATTTTGGTTAGTTTTGATAATCACAAGTTGTTTAGTTTAATAGGTGATCTGAATTTAGCTGACCAAGGTTAGTTAAGGCTGAACTAAGGTTAAAGGAATTGGCTAGGGACAGCTTCAGGGGTAGGGTAATTTAGGAAAGTTAGTAAGGGTATAAAAGGGATTTGAAATTATAAAAATCTTATAAGAATCATGTAGAACTTCCAGCAGGGACTAATACATAATTCCAGCCTCAAACTTGAGGCACAAGTTAAGAATTGAAGGACTACATAGGCAAAACATACAATTTGAGATGAAGACCAAAAAGAAACTAGTAAAAATCTGATGTCCTAACAGTTTTGCTCTAAATTGAACCATTTGGGGTATTAGAGGGGATCCAGAAACCTTTATCTTTAACAGTAGAGCTGGAAATACTGACAAAAAAATTTTCCTCAGAAACTAGAGCTGAAGTACTGCATCTATATCTTAAAAAACACTACTAGTGCTGTTTTGAATCAATTTCTGAAAGCTGAAATCTCTAAGTACTCTGTTGAAGTCCTGGGTGCACTTTGTATTTTGCTGTTGATTGCTTAGCTGATCCCTTTATATTAGTCATAGGCTGTTTCCTTTGCTGCATTACAGGTACCCCTTAAAGCTCATGTATATGTGGAGTTCAAAATGAAATATACTTTCAGATGTGAAGATCTTGTTGTCATTTACAATTTTTATTTTTTTATTTACTTCCCTCATTTCCCTATTTAGTTGTGATATAGGTGTAGTGATAGGATAATCATCATTTTATTGTCCAATTTTAGACTGATCCACTTCTGTACTTAATGGACACAGGGACTGTCTTAATATGTAATAATTTGGACGTTTGATTGAATTTTCCCTTTTCATGTATATAATGAATAGCTAGCTTCGAGCTTTGTCTGGTTGGTTCACATGAGTGGCTGATTGTGTAATCAACTAGATGATGCTGCTTGTATGTCATGTTTTTTTTAAAATAAGGATTCCAAAATGATAGTTTAGTAAATACCCAAAACCCCGATATCATGCATTATGTTGGCTATTTTAAGTTTCAACATATTAGCAGTGTGTTCCTGATCTACTAAGCTGTAAATCTAAGTCGTGCTCAAATTCTAAAGAGTTAGGCTCATATACTCTGACTGATGAGTATATGAATCATTTGATTCAAATCTGATGTTAGGGACTGATATAAAAATGGTTATTAATATTCCCTTCGTGAATGTATAGAAATTTGATTATGCATATAATGTCAAATAAAGAAGATTATTATCGATTGGGATCCTTCAGCCAAATCAGTACTGGGCTCATTCACGAGGCCCAGTACGTGCCCAGGCATTGTCACATAACACGTTCATCTGGGCTGAATAACTAACACCCCAAAACAATATTATTATCAATACAGCATGAGCAACATGTGCTCCAGGGCTAGAACAAAACGCAATTTATTTATGTGTCCATCGGCCATGAACGAGGCTAAGGCTCACATAATGTTTCCCAAGCACCAAGTTTATACATAAAACCATTATTGTATTCAAGCCCCCGGAAGAGTAGAAATTTAGCACACATTAAAATGCCCTTATAAAAAAATAAAAATAATCCGTGTTGATTCAAATAGATACATATGATGGTTCCTTACCCTATCAAGACCCATAGAAAAGGAAGTGTCGTTTAGCAAATTTCACGGCCTTCCTGCGAATGTCAAAGACGCAGTTGCTATAGGCGTGCATTCTAAAACATACTTTCCTAAATACGGGTGCACATTTATGTTACACAAATCCAAATCTCAACGAAGTTGGAATGTGTCAAAATTCACGGATGCATTTATGTGACATGGTTCGAGGCATGTTTTAACAACGTTGCAATTCTCTTTAAAATAATTATAAAAGTGGTTAAGGTTAGAAAGTATATAAGTTAAAACAAGTTCTAAAATCAGGTAATTTAAGCCAAATATAACAGTTGAGCGATCGTGCTAGAACCACGGAACCCGGGAATGCCTAACACCTTCTCTCGGGTTAACAAAATTCCTTACCCGGAGTTCTGGTTCGCAGACTGTTAAACAGAGTCATTCTTTCCTCGATTCGGGATTCTAACCGGTGACTTGGGACACCATAAATCTCCCAAGTGGCGACTCTGAAATTCTCTTAAATAATTGAATCTCGTTTCGATTGTCCTTAAATTGGAAAAACTCCCTTATTTACGCCCTTCGCCGAGTTGTAGTAGCAAAAAAGGAGGTGTGACATCTCTGGTGACTCTGCTGGTGAAACGAACCCAGAATCTCTGGTTCAGGGTTCAAGAATTCGAGCTTAGAATAATTGTCGTATTTGGATTTGTCTATTTATTTGATTTTACATGTTGGCTTAATGTGCAAAATGATGCTTTTACCGCTTTGATATTATTTGAATTGTATATAAATTGTTATGAAACCCTTCTCTCTTTATCTTAGGGGATGTGCTCGCTGGTCGAGACTCCCTATTCTGTTAGTGTCATACCATAAAATAAGAAAGAGGCTCGGACAAGTTACAAAGCCGGATGATCTCGCCGGTCCCCGATGCGTAGCCCCCTCCTCGACTCGAGTTGTCTGCTCGGGTACACAGTCTAGAACAACCCAGGCTTATACTTAGAAAAACAAAACCTCATGTCGGATCCCTAGTAGGAATGCTTATCTGCATCATGCATTTGACTTAGGGGACTCAACACAGGGGTTGGGTCCATCTAGGACAGGTGTACCCAAAATAACAGACCATCCTGATGCATCCTTATGTGATACATGTTGCATTTCTCCAAGGGTAAAAGGGTCATTTGGTGGACCAATGATAGCTTAGGGTAAATAAAAAAAAAAGAGAAAAACAATGAAAAGAAAAGAGGGTGAAGTGTTAAAATAAAACAAGTAGGATTTAGTTATGTTTTGTTATATTTTTATTAAAAAGAGACACAGGATATGTGAAAAATTCAAAAAAAAAAAGAGAATATTTCACACTTTTTATTATTTCCTGAAAATCAAAAAAAAGAAGAGAAAATAAATATGGTTTACATATTTCATCATTTTTTTCAAAAAGAGACAAAAGAAAATGTTTTCTTTAAAAATTAACTGTTTTTTAAATTTTTTGCCCGTATCCAATTTGCCCGAACTACGCAAACCTGATTCTCGTCTTTCAGGGTGTGATACGTAGGCAACCCACATAGGGTTCGTTTGTCCTTGTAATTCTTAGATTCTTGGCTTTGCGGGGTCATAGCCAGATTTTGCACTTCTAACTACTTTTAGCCAGACAGATTAGTTTTAGCATTCAGAAGTTGCTTGTTGGAAATTGTGTGAATTGAGTTATGTCAATGGACTCTACGATTGAAATTCTTAGAGTTCAAGTTGGAATTCTCTTGTCAAACTTCTTTTATGCTGGTGAAAGTTCTGTTGAGATCAGGCTTTGTTTGTTGGAGCGTTGTTTTGTGATTTTAATTTAATCAATGAGGTGTTGGTGCGGCCATGTTTGAAAGTAAATCATGCCTTGTACATTTTGAAGCTTGTCTTGTTGAAGTTTGCCACTTTTGTGAAGTTTTGGAGTAAATTGATAACTGAAATTCTCCTAGTTTGAACTTGTTATCATTGGTTTTTAATAGTTGTTGTTATTGTTGAGTTTAATAGAGGGGATTCAGTTGGACTAAGTTTGAGCATGCTTGAATTGTGATTTAGTTGAGCATACATTAAGCTTACTCTGCCGAAATTTTATGTCCGTTGAGATTTATGTGCGAGTTTAGCAGTGATAGTTTGGAATATGGTTTTTACTTCTAAGAAAGTTCTCTTTGATGAATTAAGTGCTTATGTTATATAAACTTTGTGGTTATTCTGACTCAATATTGATGTTATTCTAATGTTTTGTTTCTACAGTTCAGGTCGTCATTCTGGGCTGAAAATTTCTGTGCCTATTGCTGCTAAATTTAATGCTCAAGGTGTTGCTGAAGTTTGAGTTTTTAGAAGCAATTGAATAGCGAACCTGCCAGCTTATTTGAATTTTAGAATTTTGCATTTAAATGAAAGTTGTTGATGTAATACATTTTCCTAAGCATTATTTGTATTTTTTTACAATATTTTGCAAATCTGAAACTGGGTGTGGACATTTGAACTTGTTTGAAGAATTTTGAACTCAAATAAGAGTGTTTTGGACTGTTATTGAAGATTGTTGAAACAACCTTGGAAAGTTTTCACTTTTTGCACTAGTTGTGTAGTGAGTGCAAGTTGATTTTTCTGCAAATTTGAGTTCAGTTGATTACAAATGTTTTGATTCTGTTAACAGTGAATTACAAGCTGAAAAATATTCCTTAAAGTTATTTTGTTTGTTGATGCTAGTTTAGTTTGGTGTTAGTTGGTCCAGCAGACTATAAATGTGAATCTGTAGAGTTGTCTGTAGCATAATTTTTGCTTGGTTCTAAATGTTAATTACATCTTGAGTTTGATCCTGCACAGGTGCTGAGTTTCAATTAGGAGTCAAGTTACAATCGTGTTATTTGGATCTTCACTCACTTTTTAGCATGTAAATATATATATTAAGTTTAATCTCGATATTTTAGTTTTTGTTTCACTTTGTAGTTGGGTTATTTAACAAAAACTAAAAAAAATAAGAAAACAAAACTACAAAAAGAGTTATATTTTTTTTGGAGCATTAATTTTATTTTCATGTAAAAAGAAAGCAGAGTTTTCAAAAAAAAAAAAAAAAAAAAAAATATATATATATATATATATATATATATATATATATATATATATTTGGCTAACTTTTGCTTTTTCATTTAGTAGTATTTAGTTTTTAGTTTTTATTACTTTGGATCATCCTTAAAGTAAATTAAAAAAAATGATGAAAAGAAGAAGAGAAAGCAAAAAGTAGAGAATGAAAAGATAAAGTTTTCTTGGTATCACTACTTTTTGGGTTTATTTTTTGAGGTTTGCAATATTTATGAAAATTGCTTGAAGTGCATTGAGGCTGCAACTTTGTGAGTTATTGTGAGGATGTCCAGAATTGCAGAATTGACCAGCTTTTGCATATGTGACCATCTTTTGTAAATATTTTGGCCATCGATTTTTGTGGTATTGAAATGGTTTCAAGTTGATTTTAATAAAAAAATTGTTTTTTATCTCTTAGAGCCTTCATGGTTTGAGTTGTATAAAAACAAAAAAATGAGTTAGTTTATTCGCTCTATTTTCGATCTTCCAGAACTACGCAAAGATCTGACTCATGCGGGGACATGATACGTAGGCAACCTACATAGGGTTCAATCGAATCATTTATTTTATTATTAAAAAAGATAAAGATAAAAATCGAAAAAAAATAGAGAGAAAAAAATAAAAATGGTGTAATTATAGGACATGAAAATTAGAGGGTAAAAAGAGTGATAAAAAAAAGAGGAAGGAAAAGTAAAAAGAGTGATAAAAAAAAGAGGAAGGAAAATGATCAAGCACGTGCCGGAAAAGCAAAGAAAGAGAGATGTTGAAATGAACAAATTGGGGTGATGCCATATGACCTTCATACCCTCGAAGTCATGTTGGAGCCGGTAACTGTGACTAGGTGCATTGCACACAATGTGGTATTTTAGCTGTTTAATGCCCTAACACTAACATGATGGCTTCATTTTGTTATGCTCATAGCGGAAGGGTGGTAGGTTTTTGATTTTTAAAGTAGTAACTCTCCTCTACAACACAAAGGCAAAGGCAATGGCGATAGAACTGAGTTGATCGACACCGGGGCCCGAAAGCAGTTGGTTGACCAGGACAATGGATTAATTGAAAGTTGGTCAGTATACCTAAACTACCTTTTCTGGTGGTGTTGTGCAAAATCCGAGACCACCACGAGGTTCGGCTCACAATTCCGACCAAACCCCAGAAATTTCTCCGGCAGAATCCCCGTCACGCGCTCCCACGCGCCACCACAGCTGTCGGCGCGTCAGACCACGCGCCGGCGCGTGGGGCTGTTTCCGGCCATTTTTTGGCTTCGCTCCTTCAGAACAGATTGCTCGGAATACAATTCTGACCCCACCCATCCACTTTTTGTTCGATTCCGACAACTTTGATTTTTTCCGGCGACCTACAGTGATTTTTCCGGCAGCTACAGTACTTTCCGGCAAAAATTTCTTCAGGACATTTTGCTCCTACTTGAATTCCGAGCCTATCCATATTTTTACTTTTCAATTCCGACAACTTTGAATTTTTTTCGGCAGCTACAGTGTTCCTGTTTTCCGGCAGCACCAGTTTTCAGTCCTCTGTTCAGTTTCAGCGAGTTTTCAGTTGATAATCCAACGATGTCTTTGGGACTAGATGCTTTCGGGCCTAAAAACCAGGGTTCTGGCAGTTCTGGTATTATGATTACCTCAGAACCTTTAATGGGAGGTTCAAACTACCTAGCTTGGGCTTCGTCTGTCGAGTTGTGGTGTAAAGGCCAAGGTGTTCAGGATCATCTAACCAAAGAGTCTAGTGACGGAGATGAAAAAGCCAAAGCACATTGGGAGAAGATTGATGCTCAATTATGCAGTATTTTGTGGCGATCTATTGATTCCAAGTTGATGCCCTTGTTTCGTCCATTCCAAAAATGTTATTTGGTTTTGGAAAAGGCTCGTACTTTATACACTAATGACATATATCATTTCTATGATGTGATATCGCAGATGACAAATTTAGAGAAACAGGAATTGGATATGTCTACTTACTTGGGTCAAGTGCAGGCAGTTATGGAGGAATTTGAGACGTTGATGCCAGTTTCTGCTAGCGTTGCAAAGCAGCAAGAGCAACGACAAAAGCTGTTTCTAGTTCTTACTCTTGCTGGGCTTCCTAATGATCTTGACTCAGTACGCGATCAGATTTTGGCTAGTCCGACTGTCCCCACAGTTGATGAATTATTTTCTCGCTTACTTCGCCTTGCTGCAGCACCAAGTCACCCAGTGAGCTCATCACAGACACTTGATTCATCTATCCTCGTCTCCCAATCCGTGGACAATCGGGCTTCTCATACTATGGAGTATAGACGAGGAGGAGGTCGTTTTGGAAGATCTAGACCCAAGTGTCCTTATTGTTATAAACTTGGTCACACTCGTGATGTGTGCCATTCTTTACATGGTCGACCAACAAAAAATGCTTATGTTGCTCAGACCGAGCCTACAGGTAACCAGGAATTTTCTGTATCTGAAAGGGAGTATAATGAGTTCCTTAAATATCGAGCAAGTAAGCAGACGTCTCCACAAGTAGCCACTGTTGCTCAGCCTGATACTTCTGTTGCTGGTAATTCTTTTGCTTGTGTTTCCCAGTCTAGTCCTCTTGAACAATGGGTGGTGGACTCAGCTGCTTCTGATCATATATCTGGTAATAAATCCCTTTTGTCAGATATTACGTATTCACAGTTTCTTCCCAACATTACTTTAGCTAATGGGTCTCAAACTAAAGAAAAAGGAGTTGGACAAGCAACTCCTCTACCCTCTGTCACTCTAGATTCCGTCCTTTATGTCCCTGGCTGTCCTTTTAATCTTGCATCTGTGAGTCGTTTGACTCGTGCCCTCCATTGTGGAATATACTTTATTGATGACTCTTTTATTATGCAGGACCGCAGTACGGGACAGACGATTGGAACAGGACTTGAATCAGACGGACTCTACTACCTTAACTCCCTAACATCCTCTAAGGCCTGTCTAGCTGCAGATCCTCCAGACCTACTTCACAGTCGTTTAGGACATCCTAGCTTGTCCAAACTTCAGAAGATGGTGCCTCGTTTGTCCAGTTTATCCACATTAGAGTGTGAGTCATGTCAACTCGGGAAACATACCCGCGCCTCCTTTCCTCGTAGTATTGAGAGTCGTGCAGAGTCTGTTTTTTCTTTAGTTCATTCGGATATATGGGGTCCTATTAGAGTATGTTCAACCTTAGGATTTCGTTATTTTGTTAGTTTCATTGACGATCATTCAAGATGTACTTGGATTTTCTTAATGAAAGATCGTTCTGAGTTGTTTTCTATATTCCAAAATTTTTGTGCTGAAATTAAAAATCAATTTGGTGTTTCTATTCGCACCCTTCGTAGTGATAATGCCTTAGAATATTTGTCCTCTCAATTTCAGCAATTTATGTCCTCTCATGGAATTATTCATCAGACCTCTTGTCCTTATACCCCTCAGCAAAATGGGGTTGCAGAAAGAAAGAATAGGCACATTATTGAGACTGCTCGCACACTTCTCATTGCATCTCATGTTCCGCTACGTTTTTGGGGCGATGCAGTTCTCACATCTTGTTATTTGGTTAATCGGATGCCTTCATCTCCCATCCAAAATCAGATTCCGCATGAGGTATTGTTTCCTCAGTCACCCTTATACTCTGTCCCCCCTCGTGTGTTTGGGAGCACTTGTTTCGTTCATAACTTAGCTCCTGGGAAAGATAAGTTAGCTCCTCGTGCTCTCAAGTGTGTCTTCCTTGGTTATTCTCGTGTTCAGA
The DNA here is from genome assembly GCA_034376525.1 of Nicotiana benthamiana. Lineage (NCBI taxonomy): Eukaryota > Viridiplantae > Streptophyta > Magnoliopsida > Solanales > Solanaceae > Nicotiana > Nicotiana benthamiana. The sequence goes on from CM067330.1 coordinate 75,061,540, forward strand.
AGGGCTATCGTTGTTATTCACCTGATATTCGTAGGTACCTTATGTCAGCCGATGTCACATTTTTTGAGTCTAAGCCTTTCTTTACCTCTTCTGACCATTCTGACCATCTGGCTATATCTGAAGTTTTACCTATACCGGCCTTTAGGGAGTCTATATCTCCTCCTTCACCTTCCGCTACAGAAGTCTTACCCATTCCAAACGTTGGACCACCTACTGTGGCTCCTCCTAGACTCCATGCACAAGACACTCCACTCTTGACATATCATCGTCGTCCTCGCCCAGCATCCGGCCCGGCTGATTCACTTCCTGCACCTGACCCTGCTCCTACTGCGGACTTGTCTCTTCCGATTGCACTTCGGAAAGGTATACGGACCACCCTTAATCCTAATCCCCATTATATTGGTTTAAGTTATCATCGTTTGTCATCACCCTATTATGCTTTTCTATCTTCTTTGTCCTCTGTTGCGCTCCCTAAGTCTACAGGTGAAGCATTGTCTCATCCAGGGTGGCGACAGGCTATGACTGACGAGATGTCTGCTTTACATGCGAGTGGTACTTGGGAGCTCGTCCCTCTTCCTTCGGATAAATCTACTGTTGGTTGTCGTTGGGTGTATGCAGTCAAGGTTGGTCCAGATGGTAAGGTTGATCGTCTTAAGGCTCGTCTTGTGGCCAAGGGGTATACTCAGATATTTGGGCTTGATTACAGTGATACCTTCTCTCCAGTGGCTAAGATAGCATCAGTCCGCCTTTTTCTCTCTATGGCTGCTGTTCGACATTGGCCCCTGTATCAGCTGGACATTAAATGCATTTTTACACGGTGACCTTGAGGATGAAGTTTATATGGAGCAACCACCTGGGTTTGTTGCTCAGGGGGAGTCTCGTGGCCTTGTATGTCGCTTGCGCCGGTCACTTTATGGTCTAAAGCAGTCTCCTCGAGCCTGGTTTGGTAAGTTTAGCACTGTTATCCAGGACTTTGGCATGACTCGGAGTGAAGCTGATCACTCTGTATTCTATCGGCATTTTGATTCACATCTCTGTATTTATCTAGTGGTCTATGTTGACGACATCGTTATTACCGGCAATGACCAGGATGGTATTACTAAATTGAAGCAACATCTCTTTCAACACTTTCAGACTAAGGATCTGGGCACACTAAAGTATTTTCTGGGTATTGATGTCGCACAGTCTAGCTCAGGTATTGTGATCTCACAAAGGAAGTATGCCTTAGATATTCTTGAGGAGACAGGAATGACAGGTTGTAAACCTATTGACACTCCAATGGATCCGAATTCTAAACTTCTTCCAGGATAGGGGGAGCCTCTTAACGATCCTGAAAGATATAGGCGGTTAGTTGGTAAACTAAATTATCTTACAGTGACAAGACCTGACATTTCCTTTCCTGTGAGTGTTGTGAGCCAGTTTATGGGTTCGCCATGTGATAGTCATTGGGATGCAGTTGTTCGCATTATTCGGTATATAAAATCAACTCCAGGTAAAGGTTTATTGTTTGAGGATCAAGGCCATGAGCAGATTGTTGGATACTCCGACGCTGATTGGGCAGGATCGCCTTCTGACAGACGTTCTACTTCTGGATATTGTGTCTTAGTAGGAGGAAATTTGGTATCTTGGAAAAGCAAGAAACAGAATGTGGTTGCTCGGTCTAGTGCAGAAGCAGAATATCGAGCAATGGCTATGGCGACATGTGAGCTAGTTTGGGTCAAACAGTTGCTCAAAGAGCTGAAATTTGGTGATGTTAGTCAGATGGGACTTGTGTGTGATAATCAAGCAGCTCTTTATATTGCGTCAAATCCAGTGTTCCATGAGAGAACTAAGCACATTGAGATTGACTGTCACTTTATCAGAGAAAAGATACTCTCGGGAGATATTTCTACAAAGTTTGTAAAGTCAAATGATCAGCTTGCAGACATTTTCACCAAGTCCCTCACTGGTCCTCGTATTAACTACATATGTAACAAGCTCGGTACATATGATTTATATGCACCAGCTTGAGGGGGAGTGTTAGAAGTCTAACTGTATTAGAAGTCTAGTCTAAACTGTATAAGGAGTAGGCTAGGTTATGTGTATTATATATAGGGCTCATTGTATTATGTTTAATCTTAGTTATATTCTTCTCCCGTGCTTTCTCACAGAGACTACACATGGCAGAAATGTATCAGGCTTGGATGACCGGGACAGCACCACCCTCGCCACCACCCAGCTGCTTAGATGCTACCCTTCTCCAAACTTCAATCATGGTTTCGAACGATCCTCCATACTCTCCAGATGCACCCGCTTACTACAATTTTCCCAACCACCCCAGTAGCTCCGTCACTTGCCCTTCAACTATGCCCAACAATGAATATTTACTCAGAGTTCATGATATCCAATACTATCCTGCAGAGGTGGCCCACAAGGTTCCTGACTCATACAAGCAGAGCCTGCAGGATGAGCCTCATGTTGAGAATGAAAAGTTTACATGGAAAGAAGCATGGAATGGAGTACCCCAAAGGCTAGAAGGTATAAGACAGTCCTTGAAGAACAAGCAAGGAATGCGAGACCAGGGTGATATGGCTCGCGAATAACTATTTACATTCCCTACGTTTGACTACCCGCAGGGTTCAAAGTGCCAAAATTTAACTTGTACGATGGGTATGGAGATCTGGTATCCCACCTGAGGGTTTATTACAGTGGGTGTTGGAGAGAAAGATGACATGTTGATAGCATATTTCAGCAAGAACCTGACTGGGGCAGCATTGGACTGGTACACTCGTCAAGATATTGGTAAATGGCCTGCATTGGGTGACATGGCTCAAGATTTTGTTCGATACTTTCAATACAAATCCAGTGTTAACCCAGACCGTGCTTCCTTATCTAAAATGAAAAAGAAGTCGGAGGAAAGCTTTAGGGAGTTGGGCTAAGATGGACAGCACAAGCTACTCGAGTCAGTACCCCTTGGTGAAAAGGAAATAGTTGAGCTTTTCCTACAAGCCCAGGAGCCCACCTACTTTGGTCATTTGATCTCGGCTTTTGCAAAATCTTTCAATGATGTGTTAAAAATGGGGGAGCAAATAGAAGAGGGAATCAAGTCAGGCCAAATCATGAGTGGTTCGAAAGATATTCAGAACATCCAAGTAAGCTTCGGCGGAAGAAAGAGAAATAGAAAAGATGATCGACATTTCCAGCCTCGACATCGTCCTCGTGGATATCCTCACGTACCAGCTGATCCTCCCCCAACGTTGCTTCTCTCACTGAAATCAAAAAATCGTACATCACCTTCCCCATACCCAGCTCCACAGAATGCTTATCAACCCCCGCGAGCATACCAAAAACCTCCTGGATTAGGTTTCCAGCCCAGCAAAGCATTAAGAATGAGAGGCTACTGAAAAAAGAAAAGGCTTTCACCCCTATCGGAGTATCATATGCTAGTTTGTTCCAAAGGTTGAAGCAGTTGGACATGTTGAAGCCGATTGGGATAAAAATGCTAAACCATCTGTCAAAGAAGTTTGATGTTTCTCAAAGGTGCACGTATTGCTCATATGCCCCGGGGCATGACACAGAGAAGTGTTGGAGTCTAAATAAAGCAATTCAGAAGATTATTGATGCAGGTGACATTGTCGTGCAAAATCCCGATGCAACAAACACTAGCGAAAGTCCATTGTCTGTGCATACTGAGATGCACATGTTGGAACGTGAGAATTCTTCTGGGAGCCTCGGAGGCACGAGTGCTCCTAAGCTTTCAACGCTATCAAAGGTGGATCTTCAGAACGAGCTGGCGAAAGGAACCCAAAAGCAATATGTTAAGACCAATGTGAAGAAGGCTTGTGAAGTGCCTAGTTTTATTGATGTGGAACCTAGTGGCTAATATGTCGTGATGGGTAATTGGGAAGACACTCCATTTCTTGGTCAGCCAGAGAGGAGCGTTGGTAGTTTATTTTGTTGTCATTTCTGTTGTCCGGGTTATTTTCAAGGTTGTAATCCGGATATTGTCTTGTGATTCAAACCCTTCTATCATTTTATTTTTCCTAGTTTTATTTAGTGTCGTCTAGGTTTGTTCAGGGTTTTAACCCCAGTCTTTTTACTTGTTTTGTTGTCCAAGCTCTTTCACCATCTGTCTAATGCAATTTTCCGTTATTTCTAGTCATTTGGTTTAGTTTTCTTTTCTTTTTACAATTCTTTCCCCTATTGACTTTAATGACATGACATACATGCATAACCCCAGGCCTGGTCATCAAAGATTATTCATAAGGCAATAGAGATACTTGAGGGAAATAAGAACATTTTTTTAAAACAAGGAGGATGTATTAGCAGGAAAAGCAGAACTCAGCACCATAAAAATGAAGGATCACAGTTCACACAATCATTTTGGAGATTCATCAAAAGTTATTGCAACGTCTTATCTGGGCATGGGTAATGTGTGGTAAAGCCAGCAGATGCAAAAGCAAAAAGGGTTCCTAGGCAAAAGAATTCTCAAATTTTTGTTTATTATAGATGGAGATAGCACGATAGAACTTGCAAGAGAATGGCTGTGGATTGGACCCTCCAATCTCACCCTCATTTTCCTCTTTCCACGTTTTGAATCTTTTACTCAGATACAACAGTTCGGAGAGGAAGTGAGCTCTCAACCTCCTTTGCTTCAGCATTTCTTTCAGCAACAATTTTTTGGACATCCCAAACATCTTCTGGATGCACTTCTTGAAACAAGTCTTGTGTTCATCCATTGAGGCATTTATAAATTCATTAATGTGATCCTTCACATCCTCCAAAAATGTGGCACTTTCAGACTTCTTTTTTTGGCATGATGATGCAACAGCAGGTGTTGTTTGCTCAAGTGGACTCTTCTCGGTTGACATGTTCTGCATACCTATAATCAGAGAATTTTGAAGGGGAATCTGATAAGGGTAATTTAACTTTTAGGGCTTTTTTCTCAGATGATGAGCACATCACTTTTAGCAAATGAGCAATTGTCTAATGTTCCACCGTCAAAAATGGCAAACAAAGTCGGAACGGCGGAGCAGAGGAGGGGGAGGTTCAAAAAAAGGGGAAATAAGAACATAATTGGACCCTTTAAGATCTTTTGAAGCTCGAACCATGTGAAATAGGGGCAGATAGAACATGAAGAAATCCTGAAAGCAAGTTTACCAAACTGGCAAGGAGCATTTGTTGTAGCTGGAGTGTTGTCCAATGGTGCATTATATTTGACAGACGAGGAAGGGAAATGTGTAGAAATGACTATCAATTTTGACTTAGTCATGAGATACTATGTATGATTCCTTTGAGTGATTGTACTTGCTTGTCTTGGCATATTTTGAAAATTGAAATGACGAAGGCATTTATTTTGCTATCTAAAAACTTTATCCTTGCTAACCTTTTTGAGCTTTAATTAGTTTATTTCATACCCCTCTGTCGGAATCGGTAACAAAAGTCATAAACACAAGTGTGAGAAGGAACTGAAAGGAAAAGAACAGAAAAAATGAAAAAATGAAAACAAAAGAAAGAAAAAAAGAAAAGAAAAGAGAAAGGAGAAAAGAAAAGAGGAAAAAGAAAAGAGAGAGAAAACAAAAACAAAGAAAATAAAAGGAAGCAAAGAAAAACAGAAAGAAAAAAGAGAAGAAAATAACAACAAAATAAGGAGTCGGCATGAACTACATTTGTCCTGATTCCTTTTAAAAAGGATATGTAGGCAGCCTCACGGTTCGGTCTCATCCAAATAAAATTACAAAAGTCCCCAAGAAAGAAACTGGGGCAGAATTTGTGGTTGTTGTAAGAATTTGATTCCGAAAATTGTAATTTTGAACTCATTTAAATTGTTTTGAGCCTTTGATACCCTTTCTTTCTACCCTATCCAAAAGCCCATGTTACGGTCCAAAGGAAGACCTTCTGATCAGTCTTCAAGGGATGCCAAGTTGAGCAAGTATAGGTGATTCATGGCAGGGGCAACACTCCGGGCCAAATAGGAAAGATAATAAATGAGAGAGTCTTATTAGTGAAAATCCTCACGGGCACTGTAAGGCAATGAGAGCTAGAAATAATGGAAAAATGAGAGAGTCTTATTGGTGAAAACCCTCACGGGCACCTTGAGGCAACTGTAAGTTGAGAGAAAGAACAAAGTAAGAGAGGCTTGATAATGAAAACCCTTTGGGCACTACAAATCAAATAAGGATTGAGAATCAGATTGGATAATCGGAGCATCGAAGTCCAACTTCACGGTCTGGGGGTACAATAAGGGTTGAACATTAGATTTGCTTAACAAAATGGGCCGCAGGTGCATGTCATGGTCATTAGAGTTGGTACCCGCATTTTATAGGTTTCTACTTTTTAGGTTTATTTTTAGGAATCATCTCCTTTCTTTGTCCTCTACTTTGTTCCTTTTGTCTTGTTTACTCCCTCCTCTTGAGTTTGTCAAGTCAAAATAAGTGAGAAATGACTTCAAAATCTGCCACCAGCTTTCCAATTGTACAAAAGGGGACCTTGTCACATCAAAGCAGCATAAGTCAGAAAAGAACAACAGGCACACTGAGCTGGTAACAATCAACATGCTTCAGGGTTCGTTTGAAATACAAAGGCTTGGAATATAACAATTCATGGACAATGCAACAGAATGAGGGCTAGGGTGAATGGATCAAAAGTGTTCTAAGAAGAAATCAAAGTTATCATGGCTAGCGATAGAGCATGTAGACCTCAAGGTCAGAGCCAGTGATTTGGTTCAGGAAAGAACATTATACACAACGTGGTTGGTAAATATGCTTTGTGGATCAGATGAAACACAAGGGTTGCCAGGTGTCGATTCAGGAACAATGCAGTAGACGGAAGGTATTGGGTTCGAAGGTGAAGAGGTATTTTATGGGTTAATGTTTACCAAGGAAGCGGTTAGTCAAGGGGAAAATAGGGTCTTCAAATGAAAACCAATCATCATGAGAAGTGAAGGAGCAACAAACTTCAAGGTCAAGGCAGTAGTATAAGTCAATAAAAATAGCATACACATGAAGTGAGGGGCGATGGACGTGCTTTGGGGGGTCATGTGAAACACAAAGAATGGGAAGATGTCAGTTCATAAGCAAAACAACGAATAAAGGATCTGGGGGTCTAAATGGAGAAGAGGTATTTTCTACGATAAGGGTGACAGAGAAATTGGTCAGACAATAAGCAAGCGATGTCTTACAAGGTGAAATCAAAGTTACCGTGGCAAGTGAAGGAGCACAACACAAAGATGGGAAAGGCCACGAAGGTTAGCCAAGCATAGTAAACTAACTCAGAAATCTTAGGAAAGATTCACAAAGATGAGGTGGAATGCAGTTTAAAACTCAAACAGGTATGGGTAACATGGGCAAGCACCAACACCTTCCCCAGTAAGAGTCGCAGAAACAACCAAAAATTAGAATTGGCATTTAAGTCGGAACCATCAGGACCCTCCTAAAAAATGGGACTTAGAGCAAATATTCCCCTAGCTAGAGTCGATAAGAGTCATTAAAATTCATCAGGACCCTCTTGAAAAATGGGATTTAGAGGGAAAATTTCAAATTTCCCCAGCTGAGTCAGCAAGAGTCATTAGGACCCTCCTGAAAAATAGGACTTAGATATTTCCCCAGCTGAGTCAGCAATAGTTACCATGACTTCACTGAAGATGGGACTTAGATATTTCCCCAACCTGAGTCAGCAATAGTTACCAGGACTTCCCTGAAAGATGGGACTTAGATATTTCTCCAACCTGAGTCAGCAAGAGTTACCAGGACTTCCCTGAAAGATGGGACTTAGATATTTCCCCAACCAGAGTCAGTAGAGTCATCAGGACCCTCCTAAAAAATGGGACTTAGATTAGATATTTCCCCAGCAAGAGTCAACAAGAATTGTCAGGACCCGCCTGGATAATGGGAAGTAATTTTAACCGCGAATTCCCAGCAGATCCCCAGCAAATATAACTCGTACAAGACATCATGGAAATAATACCTTTTCAGAAAATACAGCTTAATCTTGAAATTGTCAGCAGTGGAGGATTGTCGAGACCAGTTTGTAATGAGGCTCCCACCTGGAGAACAAGGGAATGTTTTTGAGTTTTAAGTTTTTGCAATCAGGCGCCCACCTGGAGAACAATGGAATATTTTTCAGTTTCAAGTTTTTGCAATCAGGGGCCCTCCTGGAGAACAAGGGAATATTTTTCAACTTTAAGTTTTTGCAATCAGGCGCCCCACCTGGAGAACAAGGGAATATTTTTCAGTTTTAGGTTTTTGCAATCATGCGCCCGCCTGGAGAACAAGGGAATATTTTTCAGTTTTAAGTTTTTGCAATCAGGCGCCCACCTGAAGAACAAGAGAATAATTTTCAGTTTTAAGTTTTTGCAATCAGGCGCCCATCTGGAGAACAGGGGAATATTTTTCAGTTTTAAGATTTTGCAATCAGGCACCCAGCTGGAGAAAAGGGAATATTTTTCAGCATTAAGTTTTTGCAATCAGGCGCCCACCTGGAGAACAAGGGAATGTTTTTCAGTTTTATGTTTTTGCAATCAGGCGACCACCTGGAGAACAAGGGAATATTTTTCAGTTTTAAGTTTTTGCAATCAGGCGCCCACCTGGAGAACAAGGGAATATTTTCAATTTTATGTTTTTGCAATCAGGCGCCTACCTGGGGAACAAGGAAATATTTTTCAGTTTTAAGTTTTTGCAATTAGGCGCCCACCTAGAGAACAAGGGAATAATTTTCACTTTTAAGTTTTTGCAATCAGGCGCTCACCTGGAGAACAAGGGAATATTTTTCAGTTTTATATTTTTGCAATCAGTCGGCCACCTGGAGAACAAGGGAATATTTTTCACAATTTCAGGTTTTGTAATCAGGCGTCCACCTGTAGGACAAGGGAATATTTTTTAACGCAACTCGAGTTAAGCAGTCAGGCACCCACCTGTAGAATGAGGGAATACTTTCAACGGAATACATGTCGAAATCCAACAGTTCGGTATCGGACATGAAGAGAAAGGCAAATAGTCAGCGAGGTCGCAAGAGGTTCGCAGAAAGAGATATAAGGCAACAAAGCAACAAGGATCAAGATTGAAGACGTAGATAGGCTTTTCTTTGGAATCCGTAGTTTATAGTTTAGCATAGTTTTCTCTTTACTTTTTATAAGGAGTAATAAGGAGGACAGTAGACAGTAACAGCAACCAATCACAGTCTCTCATAGTCCCAGCTACCAAAACTTCCAGAAGTACACTGACTTGATTCCTCTATCGCCGAGGATATGTAGGCAACCTTTGAAGCACGGTTCGGTCAGAAAGTTTTCAAAATGCTTCACATGGAGTGTTCAAATGGACGAAATCGCTCATATTTGCTCACTTGTCTTTGCAAGAAAACCCTTCATGTTCCCGCGCAAAGAGTGGCAGCTGTGAGCATATGATTTTTGACCAGTCGAAAAAAACTCCTACAGGACTCTTAAAGTTTAGGATTTTCTCTTTTAAAATATAAAGATTTTACTTTTTGGACATTAATTGCATATGCATGTTCATTACTGCGTGTCAAGATTAATTAGGATTTTAATTTTTAAATAAACTTTTTTCATAAATTAAAATACAAAATATATATATATATATATATATATATATATATATATATATATATATATATATATATATATATATATATATATATATATATATATATATATATATATATATATATATATATATGACAGTACTTGAAGCTGTGTTTGTTCAATTTTGATTGGTTTTAATTTTATTTGTGATTTGTGGTTTTAAAATAAATGTAGTAATTAATTTTAATTAAAAGAAAAATAACAAAATAATAATAACAAAATACAATGCATGTATACATATATAGGCAGCCACTCTGGCTGGCCACAATTGGGCCATACCTGAGTGGCCCAATTTGTACCGTCTCTGAACCCATACAAACAAGCCCAAACGATCAACCAGTCCAGTCCACACCCACATCCATCTAAACGACGTCGTTTAGAGCCTTTTCCATCACAGCCATAGATCCCAACACCATCCAACGGCTACCAAACCCCCACTTCAATCCATACATATATGTCAAAACCCCTTCAGCATACACACGACCAAAATCACATTCCTCGTATCTCCACCGCCGATCATTGACCACCCCGTCAACACCCATTGACCACCCCAATGCCACTGTTGACCACCCTACTACCGCCACCGGAAATCGCCTCACGGCGGCGACCGGCAACCAAACAGCCCCAAAATTACACCCTTTAACCAACATGGCTTCCTCTACCCTGTCCCATAATCAGTTACCTTCGAATTCCACCCTCCGTCTCGAATACCTCTTTTAAGGTGGCTGGAAACCCCACCTCTAGTGACCCCCATTCTAAAGCCTCCCAATACTACACCACTAAGACACCTCAACCTCCCCATTCCAACCATGCACACCACCGTTCTCAAATCACCCTGAGACTCTTCGAATCTCAGTCTGAAACCCAACCCTAAGTCCCCAAACATGATGGAAAGGCCCCAAACCTTTCCAGGCAATCCCTAAACCCTAGTGACACTAACCATGCCACCCTTGACCCCAAACACCGTGAACCATTAAGCAAATCAACGTCAGAGACCTATTTGAGGTCTCAGAATCCTAGAGACTCCCCTGAGTCCTTTAAATCGATGATACACCACCTTAGAGGGTTCAGAACCACATGGAAGGGGCCAAGATACAACTAACTTGATTTAATAAGAACAAAAATGAGAGCTAAGTTTTCTGCTTATCTTTCATTTTTTCTTTAGCTTTTGATAACTGATTAGGGTCCAATATTCATGGTTGTTTGTTTGTAACTAGCCTCTGCTTATCTTTCATTTTTTTTCTTTGGATTTTGATAAATGATTAGGGTCCAATATTCATGCTTGTTTGTTTGTCACTAGCCTCGTCTTATATTTCATTTTTCTTTAGTTTTTTTTATAACTGATTGGGTTCAATTATTAAAGTTTGAACTCCTGTTATTCGATTCTAGTTGTTCTTCTGAAAATTAGGGTTCAATATTCATGTTTGTTTGTTTATCACTAAGCCTGCAATAATTGATTAGGTTAGTATATGTTTTAAAGTATGTATTTCTTTTAATTTTGGTTGTTTGTCTGGTTGTCCAAAAAAGTTCTCCTAAGATTAGGGTTTAATGTTCATAGGCTTGTTTGTTTATCATTAGTTCAGCATTCTATTACAATTAGCTTTTAAGTGATATGATTCTCATAATTTGATGAATTTAATTAATTTTCTGATTGGTTTGATTGTTTGATTGTGTCACTGAATGCATGTTATAATTAGCTTGTCAATTTTGGCCAGTTCTGATAATCACAAGTTGTTTAGTTTAAAAGGTGATCTGAATTTAGCTGAACAAGGTTAGTTAGGGCTGAACTAAGGTTAAAGGAACTGATTGGGGACAATTTCAGGGGTAGGGTAATTTAGGAAAGTTAATTAAGGGTATAAAAGGGATTTGAAATCATAAAAATCTGATAAGAATCCTGTAGAACTTTCCAGCAGGGACTAATACATAATTCCAGCCTCAAATTTGAGGCACAAGTTAAGAGTTGAAGGACTACTTAGGCAAAAAATACAATTTGAGATGAGGACTAAAAAGAAACTAGTAAAAATCTGATGCCCTAACAGTTTTGCTATTAACTGAACCACTTAGGGTATTAGAGGGGATCCAGAAACCTTTATCTTTAACAGTAGAGCTGGAAATACTGATCAAAAAATTTTCCTCAAAAACTAGAGCTGAAATACTGCATCTATATCTTAAAACACTACTAGTGCTGTTTTGAATCAATTTCTGAAAGCTGAAATCTCTAAGTACTCTGTTGAAGTCCTGGGTGCACTTTGCATTTGGCTGTTGATTACTTAGCTGATCCCTTTATTTTACTCATAGGCTGTTTCCTTTGCTGCATTACAGGTACCCCTTAAAGCTCATGTATATGTGAAGTTCAAAGTGAAATATACTTTCAGATGTGAAGATCTTGTTGTCATTTACAATTTTTATTTTTTATTTGCTTCCCTCATTTCTCTATTTAGTTCTGATATAGGTGTAGTGATAGGATAATCATCATTTTATTGTCCAATTTTAGACTGATCCACTTCTGTACTTAATGGACACTGGGGAGTGTCTTAATATGTAATAATTTGGACGTTTGGTTGAATTTTCCCTTTTCATGTGTATAATGAATAGCTAGCTTCAAGCTTTGTCTGGTTGGTTCACATGAGTGGTTGATTGTGTAATCAACTAGATAATGCTGCTTATATGTCATGTTTTTTTTTAAAAATAAGGATTCTAAAATGATAGTTTGGTAAATACCCAAAACCCGGATATCATGCATTGTGTTGGCTATTCTAACTTTCAACATATTAGCAGTGTGTTCCTGATCTACTAAGCTATAAATCTAAGTCGTGCTCAAATTCTATAGAGTTAGGCTCATATACTCTGACTGATGAGTATATGAATCATTTGATTCAAATCTGATGTTAGGGACTGATATAAAAATGGTTATTAATATTCCCTTCGTGAATGTATAGAAATTTGATTTTGCATATAATGTCAAATAAAGAAGATTATTATCAATTGGGATCCTTCAGCCAAATCAGTACTGGGCTCATTCACGAGGCCCAGTACGTGCCAGGCATTGTCACATAACACGTTCATCTGGGCTGAATAACTAACAGCCCAAAACAACCACAATAATTATCAATACAGCATGAGCAACATGTGCTCCAGGGCTAGAACAAAACGCAATTTATTTATGTGTCCATCGGCCATGAACGAGGCTAAGGCACACATAATGTTTCCCAAGCACCAAGTTTATACATAATACCATTATTGTATTCAAGCCCCCGTAAGAGTATAAATTTAGAACACATTAAAAGGCCTTTATAAAAGATAAAAATAATCTGTGTTAATTCAAACAGATACATATGATGGTTCCTTACCCTATCAAGACCCATAGAAAAGGAAGTGTCGTTTAGCAAATTTCACGGCCTTCCTGCGAATGTCAAAGACGCAGTTGATATAGGCGTGCATTCTAAAACATACTTTCCTAAATACGGGTGCACATTTATGTTACACAAATCCAAATCTCAACGAAGTTGGAATGTGTCAAAATCCACGGATGCATTTATGTGACGTGTTTCGAGGCATGTTTTAACAACGTTGCAATTCTCTTTAAAATAATGATAAAAGCGATTTAATTTTAGAAAGCACATAAGTTAAAACATGTTCTATAATCAGGTAATTTAAGCCAGATATAACATATGAGCGACCGTGCTAGAACCACGGAACCCGGAAATGCTTAACACCTTCTCTCGGGTTAACAGAATTCCTTACCCGGAGTTCTGGTTCGCAGACTGTTAAACAGAGTCATTCTTTCCTCGATTCGGGATTCTAACCGGTGACTTGGAACTCCATAAATCTCCCAAGTGGCGACTCTGAAATTCTCTTAAATAATTGAATCTCGTTTCGATTATCCTTAAATTGGAAAAACTGCCTTATCTACGCCCTTCGCCGGGTTGTAATAGCAAAAGAGAGGTGTCACACCTACTACCCTAAATGACCAGCTCAGAAACTCTGAAGTAGCGGTGCACTGATGGGAGTTGGTGGTGCACTGTAAGGTTGATGATCAGAATAATGCGTCTGAGAACCACAACCACTTGGAGCATCGTGAGAAACCTAGAATGCTGACTGAAAGGGCCTAGAAGGATGACCCATATCATACGAATCTCTGCCTCCAGACGAGGCACCATTGAATATGCCTGACTGGCAACATCTCTTCTCTACCCCATGACCCCCCCCCCCTGTGATAATACCATCTCAACCCTACGAGCCACATTGGCCACCTCCTGGAAGGATATCTCGCTCCCAGCCTCTCTGGACATCTGAAGACGAATCAGCTGGATGAGTCCATCAATAAACCATCTCACTCTCCCCCTCTAAGTGAGGAGCATAGCAGAGCATGGCGAGCCAAATCAATGAACTTGGTCTCGTACTGAGTGACTGTCATGGATCCCTACTGGAGACATTTCAACTGCCTCCGGTGGGCCTCTCGCTGTGTAATAGGGAGAAACTTCTCCAGAAATAGCTGTGTGAACTGCTCCCAAATCAAGACTGGCGATCTTGTTGGTCTAGCTAAGCAATAATCCCTCCACCAAGTCTTGGCGGATCCAAACAAGAAACTTGTAGCAAAATCAACCCCATTGGTCTCACCAATACCCATGTTCTGAAGAACCTCATGACAACTATCCAGATAATCCTGGGGATTCTCAGCAGATGCACCGCTAAAAGTAGAAGTGAAGAGCTTAGTGAACCTATCCAGCCTCCAAAAAGCATCGGCGGACATAGTCTCTCCATCGCTGGTCTGAGCTACCACACCCGGATGTGCTACCCAAACTAGCTGAACCACTGGAGTCTGAATCTGAGGAGCTACCTGCTCCGGAGTGTGAGTAGCAGGAGTCTGAGCCCCTCCTCCAGCCTAAGAGACGATTGGTGCTGCGAGAAGCAAACCTGATCGGGTGACACTCTCCATGAGGCCTACCAATCAAGCGTCGCAAAGAATTGGGGTAGCTATAAATCCCTCTGGGACCTGAGTTGGGCCCACCAGAACTGTTGGGGCCAGAACGCCTCTTCAAAATCAACCTGAGGCTCTGCCACCGGTGCTGCTGCTTGGCGCTGAGCTTTGCCCCTACCTCGGCCTCTAGCACGGCCTCCGCCTCGCCCTCTACCCATAGTGGGTGCTGCTGCTGGGGGCTCGGGATGCTGAGCAGTAGATGAGGAAGCGCATGTTCTTGACATCTATGAAAGAATAGAGTAGAAATCCAATTAACATTGAGAAACAAATCCGCACGACAAGAAAGAAAAAATGTTCAATTTTCCTAACTCTGTAGCCTCTGAGGGATAAATACAGACGTCTCTTTAATGATCCCTCAGACTCTACTGAGCTTGTCCCATATGCATATTGGCGATGAGTACAATAGCATTCCAAAAACGAATTAGAATTTTACATTCATGTGTACTTTAAATCGAATAAGAAGTTTGTCCGTGGATAATGTTTTAAAATTTACAATTACATCCATTTTAAAATTGGGTTGTTAACAAATATATTAATTTTTTAAGAGCCAGACGACAACTTTTTTACCAGTATGTTGTTCTCTTTCTGGTTATGCAAACTCCTTTTTCCAGGTATTCGTTTGTCTGTATTCATATTTGCTACTTGTATTGATAATATGAAAATGGCCTAAAAATATCATTCAACTTTTAGAAATAATTTATTTATATTATTCATTAAAAAAGTATTTATTTTATGCTATTGTTGTTACACATTTGGCTCATCCATACCATTATTGACTAACGGCTCAATTTTTATTTGGGTCATCCATGTCACTGCCGTTAGTTAATAATGGCATGAATGAGCCAAATGTAATGAATATTTTTTTAACGAATGATATGAATAAATTATTTCTAAAAGTTAAATGGTATTTTTAAGCATTTTTCGTTAATAATATAAATATATAGCAATATTGTCATAGTGAATTCCTTGAATCAGTTCTTCTCTTATTTTTTAAAAATTTCTGTAGATAACTCGTGTTAATAGTGTTATGGGTTTCGTACATATGTAGTCGACATTGAAAATTTTCTCAGGTGTTATGTGTGGGTGTTAAAGCGTATATTATACATATATTAGTTCTCGGTTGATTCAATATTTTAGATTTCTTTCTCTTTTATGTTTTTTACAAACAAATTCGGAAATTTTATTTTAGTTGAATGCTAACATTGTATTTGAACCACTTCGCTTTGTCTATTTGTCCTTATCCAGTAAACCTTTGTATATAATTTTCTTTACTCACTATTTTCCTTAGGATCTAGCAGTGATCATGTTACAATAGAAGATTATTCTCTTTAATTCTTGATAATTGAAAAGAGAAACGTTTTGGCATAAAATTTGATTTGCTTAAGGTGCAAATGGTTTTGCCTTTGGTAGGGTAGATGTGAGAGAGTAATAGTTATAGAGAGAGTATTCTCTTGGCATAAAATATTGTGCGATCTTACAAGAAAAACTGCTGGAGAAGGCTTCGAACTGTATTTAGTCTTATGCATTAACTATTAATGACTATTAAGTATTAATAATAATTAGAAAAGTAATTAGTCTTTTTCTAAAGCAATCTACTAGCCAGTATGCCTAGGGCTAGTTTCTATATATATCTAAAAAACAAAACAAAACAATGTCTGGTGGCCTTACAAAGTGCAAGAACTAAATTTGATGCATACTTAGACCCTATTATCAAAGGTTAGTTAGGTACTCCCCAATGATAGTACATACTGAAATCTAATACTATTACAAATATTAAAAACTAGCCTTTGAATTTCAAAACATGTTGCTGCCCAGTTTTTGCATGAATAGCCTCTTTGCATCTTGATAACCGTTGTCAAGCCTTTAGTATCTTGTGATTACCTATCCTGACCTTTTAGTGTCATTTGCATTTCCCATTCATCTAAAAATTCCTCCCAGCAATGCATGCTTCCATTACAAATATCAGTAGCATTCCAACATCTGGATATTGGTGATGTCCAACATCGTGCGAGAACTATATTTCTGTTGTCGTTTATGCATATTTTCTTTCCTGCTCTTTCTGTATTTCTTGGATGTATCACTTGCTGAAGTAACATGGTATCATATTGCATTGATTCTTCAGTCCAGATTGCAGCCATCGTGTCCAACAATGCCCAGTTGTGATAGTATATTACTATCCCAGTCCCTTGTGCTCCATATTTATCCTCAAAACCTGTGTTACTGACTGGCCTCTCCATGTGAAGTGATCCCTGGACTAATGTATTATGGTTATGCTTCCAAAGTGAAACTACATTGCCCAAAGATTTTGGCCTATATCTGTTGTGCTCTTGTATGTTCATCTGGGCCTTGTGTTTGCCCCTAGCTCTCGTTACTACTATAGTTATGTATATCCATGATTCATTTGCACTGTACTGAGTACCCTGTACTAATACCACCAGTTGCAACCTCCTCATAAGATAAATCATAACCACAGTAGTTACATTTCCTGAAAATAGAACCAACAGTCAGAGAAAACAAAGAACATTATGTCCTCCTCCAGTTGGATTTGATTATAGTGAACTCTTATGTGGGTTGTATGAGTTTCCTTATGGATTGCCCTCAAAGATTCCTGACTTCATGTATGTTTTATTTCCTTCCCAATATTTTGTTGCATACGTCTAATCCACAGTTGCATCATCCAGTTGGTATTCTACAATTCAACTGTCCACAATCTATGCTCAGATATGACCCAAACTATTTGATTGTTTCCCTTGTGATTTGCATGTTGTTCTGCTGCCTCTGTGATTGCTATAAAGGTTTGCTCCTCTGATATCAAGTGCCATACTGATCTGCAATTCACAGAGGTTTTATGCTGCAGGTTGCTCTTCTTCGCCTAAAATTTTATCCCTACATATACCTTCCTTCCACTGGATTGGGTGCAAGACACCAATACCACCAATAGGAGATCCAGTAGGGAGTAGTGCCAAGATACCTCTCCTGCAAAAAAGAAAACCATGTTAGTAAAAATAATCATCATATTTTCTTCGCTAAGGATTTGAGTATATGATCATCAGTTACATTCCTATAACCACATCTAAACCTCATTTTGGCTCTCTATTCCTTCATCCCCTCTGCATCCAAACTCCTTATTTCCTTTGATCTCCTGCTCACCCTTCCTCTACTACCTAGTTCATCTTGCCTATATCATTTAAACATTCTAGGCAGACTTTCTTTTATTGTTGCTGCAAGTTTCCTACAAACCTTCTGCTACACCAGTCAGCTTGTGTTATATGCATCCCTGCCTGACTCCCTGTATCCATTATGTTCTCTCTGGCTTCTCATATCATTCCAGCTCCATAAAGACCACTCCTTCTGCACACTACCTCACCTATTTCCACTCTAGGTTCCATAATCTTTTTAAGCTTACTTATTAAGAGTGCATCCTTCGTTAGACTTAGAATTTGACTCCTATAGTTACTCTCTTTTAGCTCCTGTGTTGCTGAAATAACTCCCACATTGTCTGGTTTCTTGTACTCACCTTATTTCCTCTTGAACCCCTTAATCTATATTTTCCAATTCGAATTCTGGGGAAAGGACCTGCTGTGATTTTCCAATAACACCTGGTGCTGTATATGGACAGTAGAGTGCCCTGCATTGCACCTACATATGTGTCCATCTTTGATTTCTTTTCAGTGAAATGAGTGCATAGCACTAATACCACCAACTGAAGTTCTATCCAAAGACAAAACACAGATGCAATATCGAACCTGCAAAAAAAAGAAACTCCTGTTAGGGATTTAAAAACATCATCCTGTACTCCTCACACGTGATTTGTACATGATGATCATAAAGCAACTCCTGTCCTCCACTCCTCTCGTTCATCTTTGTTCTTTCCTCTTTCTCTCCTACTGCTTCGACACTTTTACTCTCAAAATTGGACATTGTAATTTTTCACCATTAACAAGTGTTCTGCCTTGTATATCCAGGTGATGGAAAGAATGGCGTTCTATGAATCCTTGATCAAGAGCATAGTTTGCCAAATGGTTAGCTAGCTTATTCCCCCCTGAATATATGTGTTACCCTGCTATTACACATCGTCAATAGTTGCCTTATCTCCTGTACTTCTTCATCAATAATCCAAGATGGTTTACATACCCCTTCAATCACTATCTTGAGCAACATAGAATCTGTTTGGACCCAGATGTTTGCTATATCATTATCCATACTGTATCGCAATACCTCCAGAATATTTGTAGCTTCAGCTTGTGTGTTTGTCACCTCTTGAATTTCCTTACCACAAGTATAAATCAAATCCCCCTGCTCATTCCTCAAACGGAAACCAATTGAGCTCCTTCCAGTATTACCCCTCGATGCACCATCTGTGTTTATTTTTATCCACCCTTGCATTGGAAATTCCCATAGTACCTTGCTAATCTTCAGCTTAGGAGTATACTCTTCCATCATTTTCAAAATATCAGGCCATCTGTAAGGTACCTGAGCTATACCAGGCTTTCTCACTTTGATAAGTGACTGAATAGTTTTGCAGACTTGAAACACAACCCTATTAGTCGACATTGGTTCCCCATGTTTGTTTCTATTCCTCCTTTTCCAAAGTTTCCAATCAATAATACAAGGTAAAGCTAAAAAAAATAGGCTTTAACCTGGTGATCACCTTCAGTGTCCAACACTTCACTATGGTTTGGTGCAAGTTTAGCCCTTCCAGAGATAGGCCAGCATGATTGAAAAAGTATGACCACACTCTTATAGCTATGTAAGATCTAAAGAACACATGACTGGTTGTCTCTTCATTTGGCATTACACACCAGCATTTAGAAGGCATAAAGTATCCCATTCTCCTCAAAATATCATCTAGTGGCAGCTTACCTTTCCATAGCTTCCACATGAAAAAAAGAAATCTTAAATGGCAGTCCCTTAATCCATATATCGGAATATGAAAGTGCAGGATCTTTCCTCCTTCTCAAGTAATGCCAGGCAGATTTAACAGTGAATTGTCCTCTAGTTTCTAGACTCTAAATAGGTTTTTCCAACTCTTCTGAATATGTAGGGCATGGTATGTTGTCCAGTATTTGCAAAGTTAAATCTTCAGGCAATATTTCTCTTAGCTTCTCTTCATCCCAGTGTCCATGAACTATTACTTCATTTATATTTTGAATGGATTCATCCACAATGAAATTAGTAGGTGTTACAAAATAAAGGGCTCCCAAACCAATCCAGTTGTCAAACCAAAAAGTGAAGACCCCATTTCCAATTTCCAAAAGATCTGATGATCCACAAGCTCCCTACATTCCAACAACTTCCTCCACACATGTGAGCCATTCCTCCAAGGTACCACAATGGCATTCAACTTCTTGCAATACTTTTGACTCATAAATGAGCTCCACAAAGATGGTTTCGTCCTGAAATTCCACCATGATTTGCAAAATAAAGCTTTGGACATGTCATGTAAGGATCGAAAACCTACTCTTCCTTCCTCATAAGGTAAGCATAAAGAATCCCAAGATGCCCAGTGTCTTGCTATGCCATCAATAGAATTACTCCAATAAACTCTGCCAAACAACTTATGTATCTTGTTGATTATATAATTTGGAGGGTTCATTGCTGAAAGCAAGTGAATAGTCATACTCTACAGCACATTATTTATCAAGACAGCCCTTCCTCCTATAGATAGTAACCTGCCTTTTCAAGCTTGTAACTTATCAATAACCTTTGTGATTAATCCTTCATAATAGTCCATCTTGCTCCTTGCATAAAAAATGGGACAGCCAAGAAAAATAAATGGAAAATCCTGCCTTTCAATACCAGTAACATTTTCAATTTTTCTTACCACTGCATCACTTGTTAAATGATGGACATATACTGCAGATTTTGATTTGTTCATTAATTGCCAGGAAGCTGATTCATAGGCAGACAGAACCTTCATTATTAGTCTCAAAGAAGTGACATCTGATAATGAAACGATTATTGTATCATCTGCATATGCAAGGTGGTTGATATTAGGGCTCCATTTTGGCAGGCCAAAGCCACAAAAATGCAAATTTTGGTGTAAATCATTCACTCCCCTCGAAAGTGATTCAGCAGCCAAGATAAACAAAGTAGGTGACAAAGGATCACCTTGCTTCACCCCTGTAGTTGACTTGAAAAAACCATATGGTTGTCCATTCAATAGCACTAAATACCAGTTGTTAGACACAATACCAAAAATCAATCAAATAAACCTTTCAGCAAATCCCATCTTCCTCAAAACCTTCGTAAGGAAAAGCAATAACAGCCTATCATATGCCTTCATCATGTCTAGCTTTATCACCACATTTGGGCCTACTTTTGTTCTCAATATAATGTCAGCTATGATTTCCTGAGTAAGCAACACATTTTCATTAATACTCCTTCCTTTCACAAAGCCAGCTTGCCCATCAAAAATCACATTAGGAATATCCACTAGCCTTTCACGAATGACCCTCGATATAATTTTGTTTGAGAAATTGCTCAAACTAAATTGCCTTAAGTCATAGTAAGTCTAGACATATTTCTTCTTTGGTAGAAGGACTAAGTTTGTGTAAGTCACAAACTTAGGAAGTTCCTGACCACTGAAAAAGGCCTTCACCATATCTACTATGTCGCCCCCAATGATTTCCCAACAAGAATGGAAAAAATTTCCATTAAATCCATCAAGCCCTCC
The DNA here is from genome assembly GCA_034376525.1 of Nicotiana benthamiana. Lineage (NCBI taxonomy): Eukaryota > Viridiplantae > Streptophyta > Magnoliopsida > Solanales > Solanaceae > Nicotiana > Nicotiana benthamiana. The sequence continues at coordinate 75,082,771 of CM067330.1, forward strand.
TGCACTGTCTCCATTAAGACCAAAGACTGCCGTATTAACTTCTTCCCTTGTTGGCTATTTTGTCAGTTCACCATTTAGCTCCTCATTCATCATCATAGGCACATGTTCCAGAATTCTGAAATCATTAGGAGCACTAGATTCCTAAAATTGCTTATGAAAAAGTATGCTGCTTCATCTGCCATAGCTGTTGTATCCTCAAACCAGTTCCCATTTGTGTCTTGGATTCTTTTCAACTGTAATTTCCTTCTTTTACCATTGACATGAGCATGAAACATTTTTGTATTTCTATCAGTATCGATAAACCAGGCCATACTTGCTTTTTGTTTCCAGAATTCTTCCTCTAAAACCCATACTCGGATCAGATCAGCCTGTACCTTTTGCAACCTTTCATGATTTTGAATTGTTGGATTCAATTAGAACTGTGTCTCATGAACCATCACCACTTCCTCTAAGCTAGCTATCCTTTTAAATATATCTCCAAACATAGCTCTACTCCATGTAGATAAAGCTTGCTTCAGTTTTTTCATCTTGTGATTAAACAATATAAATGGGCTAGCTTGGAAATCTGCATGCCAGTTTTCTTTAACAACATCCAAGAATGACTCTTGTTTGATCCAGAAGCTGAGGAATCTAAATGATTTTTTGATAAGAGTATATATAGGATTATATGTGAGATGCATAGGACCGTGGTCAGAGCCAATCTTTGAGAGATGCTTGATCTCCAAGCCTGGCCAAAACTGTTGAAGCTCCATGTTCCCTAAACATGTGTCAAGTCGTTTTAAAATACAATCTTCCTCATCCCTCCCATTCTACCAAGTGAAGATACTTCACTTGAAGCCAGGATCAGAAAGGCTGCATGAATTAATGCAATATCTGAAGTCATCAATCTCATTTATATGGACTGGAAGTCCCTCGAATTTCTCTTCTTCATCCCAAATCATATTAAAATCTCCACCCACGAGCCATGGAAATGTCATATCACTGGCCAAAGAGTATAATGTGTCCCACAGTTCAATTCTTTCTATTGCATTACATTTAGAATATACCATGGTAATAGTGAACTTCTTTTGATCATCATTATCAGTCATCTTCAATGTAATCTGTTGTTCCATATTGAAAAGAATATCAAAATCATATTTTTGATCTATGAAAATCCATACTTTGTTTGATACATTAACCACAACCTGCTCGCAACCTAGCCTTCTCCTATATTGCTCCACAATCCTAGTCTGGTGCATAGGCTCCATCAAAGCTATAAAATCAAAGTGAAATTGTCTATCCATTGTGATAATACTTTCAAAGGCTTGCATTGTATTAACTGACCTTATATTCCAAATCAAAGCATTCATTATTAATTGGTTGATTTTGATAAAGTTCTCCTTGTTTGAACTCTTGGAACATGCACCCCAGTACTGTCCTTTTGTTGTTTTTTCTTACCTCTTCTAGCTGCTATCTCCATTTGTCTGGGAGATATCACCTTCCCTTGCAACATTGATGAAATTTTGAGTTGTGGATTCAGTATTCATAGCTCTCCCTTTTGTTCCCTGCATCTACTTTTTTTCTTCAGTATTTTCTGTGGTGATCACCTGATTTTTGAGAGGCTTTGGAATCAGACTCTTCACTGGAATCTTTCTCTGCACACCTTCATTTAGGACTCTTGTAATAGGAATTATAGTCTCCTGCATTAAAGCTACTGTTCCCTCAGCTGATGGAATATGTTCTAAGTTCTGCTACTTCTCTGAATCTATCATTTTCTGATTTGTGCCATGTTGTTGCTATTGTAATTCAGTACTATCACCTGGATCCCCTGTATCCACAGCATCCTTTACTTTTATAAGTAACTCTAGGCCTAGGATTTTCATGTCCTTCGAGGAATTCTCCTTCATCTAATCCTTCTTCAAGTTGATCATCCCATAACCCACCTCCAACAAAATTCACACGATCCTTCAAATTGTCTTGCTCACGAATCACACTTGTATCTAGAGTATCCTGGCAAGACTGATTTATGGTGACATTATAGACTGGAAAAATTCTATTCACCCATTGAGTTGTTGACTCCTTAGCTACTTTATCAGCAGCTGCCTTTATCAAATTCTTTTTCTCATTCAGACTAACTACATTACCTCTCTTAGATGATGCTACACCAGTTGACTTATAAGGGAAAACTGCAGCAGTTGGATCTAGAACCTTCTAAACATGGGTGTTCTGCACAGCACCATCCTCAACAATAACCAATTGATTCCCTTCATTGCTTTCCTCATCATCTCCTTGTAAAACTATAAATTTGTTAGCTGTTTGAATTTGTTGTTCTACAAATACTGGACAATTTGCTTCCTTGTATTATCATCATTGTCTGACATTATTTCCCGCACTGATTAGGAATTATTTTGAGTACTATTACCTGATCCTTGCGCATGCATCCCATTAGTTTGCTCAACTGAACTATCTTTTTCCTTGTAGCAACTTGATTTCCACTTTTCTTCACTTGATTATCTCTTACCTCCTTCCATTGTTCTCCAACTGGATTCAAATTACCTACAACCTTTCCACTTGTCAAGATCATCAGAGGCTGATTATGCTGAAATATTGGTTGTTTCTTGCTACTTTCTATATTCTGCTTGCCTTGATCATAAGGTGACACTTCCGGATGAAGTCTACAACATTCAAAAGCCTTCATGCCCTTGTAATCTACACTCCTTACAATACTTGGGCATCACATCATACTCAATAGTAACCCATTCAGTCCTTTTTTCACCCAATGATTCATTAACAATGTCCATCCTTACTTTCTTAGGATGATCAGCCAACAAATCGACTAGAACTTTAACTCTAGAACAACTAGGTCTTGTCTTGTTAATTGTAGCCATGTCCAAATATAAAGGCTTACCCAAAGCAAAAGCAAGGGAAAATAAGCAGTCCTTCACAAAGTACGAGGGTAATAAACCTGGGAAAGAAATCCAGGTCATAGCCATTGGAGTCTTTTCTCCTGTTTTGCATTTGGCATCATAAATGAGAGGACGAATCTAACATTTATGGCCATCTTTGTCTTTTACATATTGGGATCCCTTTGACGAAAAATCCACAAATTCCTGCCACAAAGTCATTCTTATAAGAACATGCCTATCTCTCAAATATCCAATGCTACATTTTCCCTTTTTTCCACATTGATCTGGAACAATGCCACGAATTTCGTTCAATTCTGGCCATCCATACGCGAATTTTCCAACCACAGCATATTGGAGACCCTCAATCGTATTCATTCTCTCAACTTCAGCTTCAGTAAACTTCACCATTGATTTCCCATTAACCACAATAGCATGACGAAAAGGAATTGGATCTACAGTCGTTCGTTCATGGCAGAATTCAATGTGTTTGGTTTCAAAATTTTGGAATAATCTAATGGTTCAGGATTATTGTTTGGATCAGCAGGGGTTGAGGAGAGGGTGGAGGAAGGCAAACCAGCCGATTCTGATGGCTAACCGCCGGCCAAAGCGGCCATGAAAGCCTTCTCTCTCTAGGTCGCCTGTGAGTCGCCAATTCTGTCGCCAGAGCTTCTCTCTTCTCATTCTTCAATAGTGCAGTTCATCCATAGATATTTTAGTACCAATTAGATTGTATTTCTCCTAACCTAAAGCAATCAAAACCTTAATACGAGCCGCATCTAAGATGAAATTCACTTATAAGACATGTCTATCGCAAAAAGAATTAGAGAATATTGTTATATATAGGGCACTGGTTTAAGAAATTTTAGTTGAATGTATAATTTTGCTATATGTGAAGGATTATTGGGTGTTGTCACTAGATACTAACGGGGTACTAATGACAATGGGGCTCTGTTTTCTCTTCTTGTAGATATATATTTTGAGAATTTATTTTAGTTGAATGTTTACTCATATGCAACTATCAACATGTAAATTTTGCTGATAGATAGCACAGGGCACAAATAAAATGCTAGATTTAGTGAAAAAACGCACAGTTAAATGAAAGACAAATTCTACATATAGGATTCAAAAGTAAAGCCAAATAAAAATTGATCAATAGGCATAAGATATAAAAAAATTTATATCTAAGTAAAAATATATTGTTCAACATTAGTAATAAATCGTATCATAGTGAGATGTTTGGCATTATTTTTTTATAAAGTTGACTCAATTATTCAAAATCTGGTACATGGGGGCATTTTTACTCTGTAAAGGAGTATAATTTGGTTTTAGTAAATTATCTGTTCATAGAGTTTGGTATGTTATAATTATTATTTTTTTGGAATGAACTTTCAGAGTTTAATGTTTGTTTAGAACGAACTTTCATTTGGAAATAATATATTTTTATCCAATACTAAGTTACTTTTTTCTAACAGATTTCTTAATTATGCAACCACACTATTGGTGATACTTCTATTTTTTAGTAACTAAAATTATTAAATACATTAATTATAATTTATATTTGGACAAGCTTTCAAAATCTACTTATTAAGCTATAATTTAGCTGAAAATTCTGGATTTATAAGGTAGAAAGTTGAAGGGATTCAAAGAAAATAATGATGAAAGGCATGCGGTAAAGAGAAATGGATAAAATGAATGACATGACTAAGAAAGAGTGGTGTTACGTCTCTCTAGTTCCCTCGAGGAAAAAGAAATTGACTCAAAGAGTCGACAAAGTATGAGCGGAAATGAGAAAATGGAGTGCTTACGGAAAGATGAACCGATTCTATTTCATCAAGACCTACCTTGATCCAAAAAGCCTTCATTGCATCTCGAAAAAGCCCTACATGATTTCAAATTGAGTGAGCTTACATTAGTGGTGATATACATAAAGGGCAATCTTATGGTACTTAGAGCCGGACTTGTGATATTCTTTTGAGAGAGATGAGCGAACTTTTCACAATCTTTGATTCGAGTGTTATATTCAAAAGTGAGATTTGCTAATGGAGAGTAGAGGAGGAGGAATTTGGCATCCACAATGACCTACATGAAAGAGCGAGCTTCCTTGATGAATAAAGTCAACTCTTGATGCTCTAGTTTCACATTAGAACTCTTGTACTCAAAAAAGTCAAATCATTGAATTGTTGATAATTCATATGTGTTATGGGTAATTCTTGGTACCAATTGATGTGTAATTGAGTCACCTTAAGCTAGCTGAAATATCCTTTTTTCTAGTGGACATAGGAAATGTCGTAATTGCTTGAGGACAAACAAAAGCTTAAGTTTGGGGGAGTTGATAAGTAGGGATTTTGACCGCTTATTTGCTTTCTTTTACTTGAATTTTAGCTCAAAATGCTTAATGGTATTCCTAAGAACTAATGAAATGTGCTTTTGTGCAAGAATATTGGGAAATGAGCCAAAGAAATCAAAATCAACTCATAAGGAGTCAAAAGTGAATAAGAACAAAAATAGGACAAAAAGGCCAACAGTGTGGACCGCACAACTCTAGTGCGGCCGCAACAGAGGAGATTCAAAGAGTTAGTTTTCGGGATAGGTAAAGGCATACGGACCGCACCACAATAGTACGGCAGCACTCAAAATTATGCGGTCCACATAACACAAAGATCATAGAGATAGGAATTCTAGAGTTAAGCTAGAATGCGGACGGCATTGTTTTTGTGCGGCTGCACAATTAGAAGCGTGACTGTGCTCATTTTTATGCAGACCGTAGAAGCCTCAAAAGTGACAAGCCCACGTTCCAGGAATGCGGACCACACTATAATTGTGTGGCCGTAGAAGCTCGTTGTGCGGACATCACACACAATGATGCGTCTGCACAACCTTCGCATGGGCATTTTTGTTAGATATGTTCAGCTTAGTATAAATAGAACTTTTTGTCATTTTTAGTTTAAGTTTTGTTTTGGGAGAGCACCTGAGCCTTTTTTTGAGTAATTTTGTACTAGATTAACTTCTAAACATTAGATTTTCTTTTCCTAATCAATTATTATACATTCTATCTTAATTGCTCCTTGTATTTCTTCATTTTTCATGAGTAGCTAAATTTCTAGCTAGGGTTGTGGCCCAACCCTAGTGTGCGTACTTAATGGGTGTTTTATTTAGGGATTGTTTGTGATTAGCTTAGTGATATTTAGCCTTGTCCATGCTTGTATTCAAGAATCAATAGTTGCAAACATTGATTCATTACTATTTGATTTAGTCTCTACTTCAGAAAGAGAGACTAAGTCAGGAAAACTTAGCTAACAAGAAATTAGAGTGAACGCTAAAAATTGATTGCCCCAATTAAAAGGTCAAATCTAGAGATACTAAGACCCCACTTGAATATATATCACTTGGTTTATACAATAATCATTTAGACTTGAGAAAGCCAAATTGGACAAAATCACTCAAACTACCAAGAGGTATAGAGTGAGTAATTGTATGTGATTGCTATATTACAACCTCAACTAATCAAACTTGCCCTAGAGTTCACAACCCGTAAGGTAACTACCTAAGTGGAATTCACTGCCCTAGATCTTTTATAATTTGAAGAATAATCAAAACTAAAAATATTGTCTCCTAGTTTCATATTTTCAATCAATAGCCTAAGGTAGAAGTAAAATAATAAACAAGAATGTGGAAGTGTAATTTGAGGTACATCACACAATTGCACTAAATATATATACCTAATCTTAATTCAAAACCCCCGAGGATTCGACCTCGACTCGTGTTGGGATTTATTATTGCTCGACCGCCTCAATGCCTAAACTTCTAGTGTGATGGGCGACATCATCTTTATACAGTTTAATTCTATTCTGAAATAGTTGTGCTTAGAGATTTTCTTTAGTGAACTCAATAGAGCTTGTAACTTGTACTACCTGTTTTGGAATTGTTGGCTTTATATAGAAATTTATGTTCCATATTTAAGAGCATTTGGTTGAATTTTGCCATTAGTTTAGTAAGTGTTACACTTACTGTCACGCCCCGACCTCGGGGAGCGCGACCGACGCTCAACTGAGATAACCCGGTTAAACAGAAGATATATTTTCGTTAATTAGACAATGAGGAGATCGTGTATACAACACCAATTCATTACCATTGGTTAATTCATTTTAAATTCTCAAAATGCCCACACTTTCATAGTTTGAAGTAGAACAATTGATTCAAAAACAACATAACTAGTTTGACTTTCCCAGCACCAATATATATAACCATCGCTATGATTACGGAGCCTCTAATAGATATAAAAGAGTATAATGATAGTGCCGGAAATAAGGTCCCGGCTATACCTCAAACGTAATACACGAGGAACAAAAGATACATGACCCCGGAATGAAGTGGGCTTACCAAGTTAGCTGGGAAGAGGGTGTACAGTTATCAGTGATCAATGTTGTCTGTTGTGGAACCACCTGCATTCATTAAAGATGCAGCGCCCTAGAAAAAAGGGTGTTGGCACATATGAAATAGTACTAGTATGTATGACTAAACACCCTCTCAATAGAATGTGTAATAATACAAGAAAGAACAATCATAAAATCAATGGAAGCCTCAAACAATACCAAAATATCAAGTTAGTAGCAAGATAAGTTTTCAAATAAATTTATATATTTTAGGTTGGGAGATCTTTATTATCGATATACCACCCTATATTTAGCACAGAGTTCGATCACGACCCGATCGTCTAGGTCGTCTCACCCAAAGATATTCCATCAATTTCACAATCTCAATCACAATTTCAAGCACAACCACCATGTGTGCGGCATGGCATCCGATCTTGACCCAATAAGCTAGGCCATCTCATGATTATAGACTATAGTTATGTATTTTAGTCGATTATTACACTTTAATTTACTGCACTTTAGTTGATTTTGTGCTTTAATTGCTATTGTTTTGCACTAAGTGTGTGTTTTATGCCTTGTAGGGGTGATTCTGAGCTAGATAGATGTTATGGAATGAATTCAAGTTATTTTGAGCTTTTAAGTCTGAGTAAAAGCACAAGGAATTAAGCTGGAGTCATATTCATGGATTAACGGATGATAGAGAGACGAAACGAAGAATCGAGTAGGCATATTACGCCATGTCTAGTCAAATGCACATATCTATTCGCTCAGAACTCCATTTGGGCTCTACAACTTTCATTTTTAAAATTTTTCCAAATTCCAAACAGAACAGGATGAAAAATGCGCGAAACAATAGCCTTGCCAAATATTGCATTTGTACCGCACCTAGACCATGACCACGGACATCCAAGCTTGGAAACTTATCTTTTTTCACCTAGGATAAGGTATAATTATTTGGGCCTGAACCTAATTGGTATATACACATGGAAAAACGTCATTTTGAGGAGATTGGACATAATTTAGACCTAAGGAGGCTAAGGAGACCGGGTATTTGACCTAAGGAGGCAAGAACACACTAGGAGCAAGGTGGAGAATTCTTCTACGAGTTTTTCACTTCCTTCTTCCTACTTCCATTATTTTTATCAATTATAGTATTATAGTTATGCATACTGTTATGAATAGCTAATTTGTTATCTATAGCTTTGATAAAACCTTTTGTAGGATAAATTCTTGTTATGTTTTTATATAATTGAGCAGATAACTTTTCTCTATTTTTTCAACTACGTTTATATTGTGGTTGGTTGAAGCGCTCTCAATCGACTGTGCCTATTTAGTATGTATTACTCGGGAGAGAGTGAATATTTAGGTAGTTGTTGAACAACATCACTCCTAACGTATATGAGAGATCAACACGGAGGGTTTACAGGTGGGATTAGGGTAACAAAACCTTGGGTACGATCCGAGTGAGCTGTACCTAATGCCAGCTAGTGTAGTTTTGGAATATATATCTAATAAATTATGGTAATTACTCAGCAGAGAGTTAATACAGTCAGAACGCTCGTAATGGTAGAGAATACTTAGCAAATTTATTAAAAAAATGTAGTAGCAAGGATTCTGACAATATAGAAAATCATAACTCTAGACCTCCTTAATCTTGTCTCTAACCCTTAGTATCTTTAGTTGTTAATTTATTGTTTTAATTTGTTAGTTAATTAGTTAAACACAAGAATCTTAATATCTATATGTTAGAAATTATAGAAGCTTGTTTCTTGGTAATAGTGAACAGTTGTAGCTGAACTTTAGTTCTCTGTGGGATTCAACTCCGGACTTGTAAATTGGATTATATTTGCAACGACCGCTTAGTCCTTTTTATAAGGCATAGTTGGGCGTGATCAAATTTTGGCGGCATTGTCGGGGTAGTTGTAGCTGTATATATTGCTAGGGTTCAAGTTTGAACTTTTATTTTGTTTTGCTTTATTTTTTTTATAACTGTTGATATGAGAAATATGACATCTTGAAATTATGGGAATTTAGGTGTAGATAATTCTACTATTAATCTCCATACATATTGTGAAGAAAACCACCCATGGAAATATTTTCAAAACGTTTCTGAGAACGAGTTTTGTGCACCAACTCAATCTTATTTGTGGAATGTGTGTGGTGGTAAAATGGTCACTTTTATGGTTGTGCTTATATTCTTCCCCCAACTCCTTACTATGATGGTTCTACCTTTTCTTCTAAAGTCAACAGGAACAAAGAACTTGGGGATGCAGACCTGAAGGAGATCAAAGATATGTTAAAGTGCCTTGTGAAACAAATAATGAAAATAATTGCAGGTAGAAGGCAAGAGCAAACTATTTGCTAGTTGGAGGCTCAATTGAGTCAAGTGGTTGGAGCTTTTAATGGTCAACAAGCCAATATTCAGGATAGTAGACAAGAAGAGCATGAATTTGAGGTCTTAATTGGGGAGGTCAGAGTAGAACATCAACAACATAACCAACTACAATTTGAGGAAGTCAATGTTGAAGAAGTGAGACTAGAGCCAGCCAAGGACTTTGAGGATATAAATTTTGTTGACTCTAGTATCATTGACGTTGAAGATGTTGAAAGTCCTGAAGTTCATATGTTTGAGAGCATTGGTCCATACTCCAAGCATTTTTTTCACATTATGTTTGGATGATGACATGGAAATAGAGTCATCCGAATCAATTAAAGAGTCAAGGAATGAGGAACAATGTGCGTATATTCTGGAATTCTTCTTGCCAGAAAGTTAGGATTACATACCTCATACAAAGTCCAATGAGTGCAGAATAATACATTATTTCCTTGGGCCAGTTAGATTTGTTCCACCGCCCTTTGACCATAATCATAAGCTTGAATCAAAACTTGGGGTTCAATTCATAAGCTCGAGGTGGAGGCAAAAGGTGACTCACGTCGTGCCGCGATGTTAAATCAAGCATTTGTTGGGAGGCAACCCAACTTTATTTTTTTAATTCTAATTTAGTTTTTTATTTTTATTATTATATTATTTTCGTAGTGTCGATTTTTATATTTTCTAGGAGCATGGAAAGAAAAGCGATTGGAAGGATGCAATAGTAAACCATTAGTTGGAATTAAGTGTAAGGTACCCGCACGAAGGACAAGGCATGGAAGAAGTCTGAGTACCCCATAAGATGCTAGTGCTTCGGCCTTTGGCCTACAAGGGAGTTCCTTTTACCCTCTTATGTGTATGGGTGTGCATTTTAAGTATGGGGTGAGGAGATTGTCTAGGTGACTTTTTATGCTATTTTAGTTGTGTTAGTTTAATTGAATAATTTTTTTTTACAAATTAGAAAAGATTGGATTTTATCAAAAGATGGATCTATTAGATAATTTTCTTGAGGGATTTAAGTCTAAAGAAAAAAATAATTTTCTTTTGTTAGGTAGTGTAGAAATTACCCTTTGGTTTTTCTTTGTGTCGCGGTTCTTTTCCAAGTGTTTTGTTTGAATTAGGTGTAGATAAATTTTTTTTGGGAGTAGGAGCCATTGTGTTATGTTTTGAATTGAAGAAATATCTCTTTACTTTGTTATTCCTTGAGAATAGTGAGTACTTTGGTTGTGACGCTTAGACTCCATTTTTTACTCTTGTATAAGTACCTTAAATTGCATGATCTTAAATTTGCTTAAATTCTTTGAATAGAGTGTCTTGATGAGTCCAATATTGAGTGAATTATGTGCCATATGTGTGTAAGGATTTGTTATATTCTGTCATTGCATTTGATGCCTAGAACTTGGCCTGTGTGTTTGCAAAGAGAAATAGTAGTTTTGTTCAGTCTTGAAAATGATATAGGCATTTCTTTGTTGAGCCAGATATGTATATTTTACCCACCTAATTATTATGTATTATATTTAACCCCTTTAAGCATGTAATCATGTTTCTTTGGCGACCACATTACAAGTCTTACACATTTATTTGATTTAACCATCTATTTGAACTATTGTAATATCTCATGAGCACTTGAATTATTTATAAACTATGTAAAAGTTAAAGAATGGGTGGCTTGTTTGGATTTTGAGTGGAACTAATGAAGAAGAAAAAAGGAGCACTGTTTTGAACAAGTAATAGCCACTTAAATGGGAAAAAATAGTTTTATTGCTGTGAAAAAAAATATTTCTTGATAAGTGGTGACTCTTGATATAATTATGCTTAAAGAAGTATGTATTAATATACATTAAGGTGAAGGTGGAGTTTGATTTGACATAAGTATGTGGTTTGAATGTTAAAGTATATGTATTACAGTGCTTAGCGAGGTGTAGTCACTCTTATATCTAAATGTATCCTACCCGTCTCGCAGCCTATATTACAATCAAATGAAATCCTACTTGATCTTAGACTGAATGAGCTTGATTAGTAGAGTAGTTCACCACGGGTAAGCCTATGGTCATCTTTTATGGCATATGAATATTATGTCTGAGAGTGAGTGAACTATTTCTATCTTGGGTTCCTAAGCGTTCTTAAATTTTATTGTATGGAACTACTCTCTTTTGTTGTGTGAGGGAACTTGATTCATGATGTAGATGTAATGTTAGTGACCTCTATGTTAGAGTAAGTGGATGAGTTGTGAATAATACGCGGTACTTGGGAGTCAAATCTTGAGGTGAAGATGTTATGTTTTTGTGCTTAGCCTATTTTAAGTATTCTTAGTGTGAAGAGTTAGGAGAATTGTTTCAAAATGTTGTATCTATATAAGTGTAGTTTGATTACTCGAGGGCGAGCAATGGTTTAAGTGTGAGTTGTTGATGATAGACTATTGTTGATACCCAATTTTTCTCTATATATATTTTATGTGCAAAATACTCTCAAAATATCACATGGGTGCATATATAAGCATGTCCAAATATCTTATTATTTTTCCTCAATTTTTAGAGATTTTAAAAACCAATTTATTTCCTTATTTCACTCATAAAAAAATAATAATAACCAAATTATTATTTTTTGGATGATTTATTTATTGGATTCTCATATTTATAATAAAATATAGTTGAGATAATTTTTTTCATATTTTTACAAATTCATTTGATATTTTAAAGCTAAAATTGTATACAATTGCAATATTAGCCCTGATAGGATCTAACTGTGTTTTTATATTCACAAAATTAGATCGGGTACTTTTAAATAACCAATTATGTACTATAAATTATTTTAGCATCATTAATTTATTTACATAAGTTATTTTACTATTTTTTATAAATCAAATGGGAAAAATAACTATTTTAAAATGTAGCCAGATTTTATTTTAATTGTAGCTTAGCTCCACCCCAATTTGAATCCCAATTCCCTGGCCCAATTCCTATTAAACCCCGACCTAAACCCAATTAAACTAACCCATACCTGAATCCCCCACCTAACCTTTTAAATCTCAGTCGTTGATCATTTCGGTCAACGGCCATCGGCTGCCCCTACCTAATTAAGCCCAAACGATCCCCCTAAGCCCTATCATTCCTCACTACATGCCGCCTCTGAGTTCCCATCGTCTCTCAAATCCTCTCTACACCACCCTCAAACCCTAGTTGCTTCCACCCCACTCCTCCATAATCTATGGCCTCCTCTGGTCATTTGAAACCTTATGCCGGCCTTCCATGGCTTCTTTGTGTTTGTTCTTATGTTTTCAAGGCTAGACCATGAAGAACTTTGGTCCATCCTTTGTTCGATGTAAGTTCATGGCTGTTCTCCGGTCATATGTGGCATTTCTCTGGCCAATTATGAATATTCGAGTCAAATCTTTGACTCTCTTGGTTAGATTGATGGTTATCAAGGCGTTCTTGTTGTTTTTAGGTTCTTCTGAAACCTTAAACTCTAAGGTTCTTTCGATTTTCCTTAGATCTGCTTATGGTCTATGTTTTCTTTAAACTCCTAAGCATGTTTCTCGAAGTTTCTTCTAAAACCTATTTTCAGAACTTCTTTATGATTTCGATTAGGGTTTTTTGGTTAAGTTATTTCAAAACCTTTTCTAATTTTTGACATATTTCTCTATGTTTGCTCGTATTTGTTACCCTCTCTAGGTTTGCATGATAAGAAAAACCTAATGTCTTCTGAGTTTTCCTAGTCCATTTGTACCTATTTGTTTGATTTAGCTGTTTATTATCTCTAGGATCAATTGGTGTTGAAAATCCTATTTTTGGGGTTTATTCGAGTTCCTGGGGACTACTTATTTGTCTGGATTACTTTTTCATCATCTCTATACTTGATTGGTTTCAGAAACCCTAATTCTTTGGAGTCTACTCGAGTTTCTGAAAATGCTTGTGCAATTCATCTGTTTGAAGTTGCTCGACTTGATTTGAAATCTTTTTGTTTCAGCATCTATTTCTTTATGTGATTCTAGTTTTATGCTATCATGGAAAATTGACTACTTTTTCAAAAGGGTCTTTTACTTTACCCTTTGCATTCTTCTAATATTCTCTCTTTGACTTTAGGTTTGTTATTGCATGTTGCTTCTCTTTGCTATAGTCTAGTCTCGCATTCCTATGGTTTATGCACTCTATTTAAATGTTGAATTACCCTCTTGAATGATCTTCAACTCTGGACTGATTTCAAACCTCTTTATGGAATTCTGATTGCACTCGTCTGTTAGGTTTAATTGATTCCTTTCCTTGTTTTGTCTTACTAATTCCCTTCCCAAAATTATTACCTCCTTGTACATAGACTTAATTAATTACTCGATTTTTACTACTCCTTTTATGGCAACGACCAGTATGCCTATAAATTGATTTTTTTTCCCTTATTTTTGAGTCTGTCACTGCCCATTAAGAAAGTGATCCCTTAATTAAAGTCAATCATGTATGTATTTGATTCTTAGTAGTGATTGTTTCCATGTTTGTGGCTTATTTCCTCTCTTTCACTAGTTTTCAAAAAGCTAATGCTCTGCACTTCTCTTCTTTCCAAACAGGAACAAACTTTAGCTCCGAACACACACTTACACTTAAAAACTCTCTCTTACTTTACTACTACTTGTGCTATTGCCTGCTAAAAGCCAAGGCTATAAATGAAGTCCTGCTTATTATTTTACTTACTGTACTTTGCTTCTCTGACTGGTATGTCCTAACTAAGTTTTCAGCATCAACAACAATGTGTTTCTTTACTAGTCCTTTCATTCTTGTTTGTATCCTGTTTGTATTGAACTAATTTCCATCATCAAGCATGATGTATTCTGCCTTTTATGTTCTGACTTAATGGTTTTGTTATATAATTATCATGGCTTGTGAGCCTTAAATCCCCACCGCATAATGTGTTTGGTATCTATGTTTGGTATGGGGCATGGCAGCATTGACCATTATTGCCCATGACCCAAGCTTGATCCTCGTAGGATCATAACTTCTATGTTTTCTCTAGTTGTTCTGGTGAGATATAGGCATGCCAACATCTTCTATTGTTGTGCATGCCCCAAGATGACCCTTGCCTAAGTATATAGGCTCTTTGCTATGAAGTCCCAACCCCTGCTCCCTTTTGTATGAAGTTATGAACTCTGCAATTGTTCCCCTGCCACTCTTTACACTTCTCATTTCCCCCTCAGTTTTAAAAATCTATTTCTGCACTTCCATTACCTTCTTAGATTTAACTTATGTCCCTCTTATGTGAGCCTTGCCTTGGGACCCATGAGCTCCTTCTTAACTTGAACACATAAGCACTGGCATTTTTATACTACACTCATCTATATTATGATTATGCATCTTGGGTGTGAGCGCCACCTGGGGCCTTCTTGAGGCCCTTAGGGAATTTTGACACAATCAATTCTAAGAAAGGTCTGGAATCAATGGCATTTGAAGTGGTTTGTTCCATAACTCAGAAAAGAAGTCAGGAATTTGGCCTCCTCTAATTGTAATTTCTTTTTTTCCTAAAGTAATTCATTATTGGGTCTGTAATAAACACTGGGGTTGGTCTAAGAAAGGTCTGGAATCAATGGCATTTGAAGTGGTTTGGTCCATAACTCATAGAAGAAGTCAGGAATCTGGCCTCCTCTAAATGTAATTTCTTTTTTTCCTAATGTAATTCATTATTAGGTATGTAATAAACACTGGGGTTGGCTAGTGAAAAGGGTTGGGAATTACGCATGCTAGAGGGTAGACATCATGTCTACAAGAGTTAAAATTATGCATGTTTAATTCTGCAATTTAGATATCATGTCTATAGAACTTAAGGTTTTGCATGTTTAATTTGCGGTTTAGATATCATGTCTATAGGATTTAAGATTATGCATGTTTAATTCTACAATTTAGAAATCATGTGTATAGGACTCAAGATTCTGCATGTTTAATTCTGCAATTTAGAAATCATGCCTATAGGAACTAAAAAAGGTCACAATAGAAAACATGTTCAAATCTGCATTTTAGATGCCATGTTCGTAAGATCTCAATGGTTAATATCATATATCATGTCCATAAGGTTAAAATCACCCCCTCTTTGTAGAAATCATACCTATAGGGATTAAAAAAATAAGCAATACTAGATATCCTGCCTATAGGGTCCGAAATCATTAAAAAATCAATTCGACATGAATCAGTTTCCCCTTTTATTTTTACGCGGTTTTAAAGGCGTGCCTATAAGATTTCCAAAATCATACGTTTAAAAACTGCACTTCTTTGCGATACCTCTGAATCAGTAATAGATATCATGTTCATAGGATTTTGCTTAAACACCTAGGCAAGCCTTAGGTGATAACAGCCGTAAAAAACTTATTTCACATTGTTAATTAATGACTAACGCAACCAGCAAACAAGCCTGATTCGGACTTCCTATATGTATCAAAGTAATCTGCCTCAGCAATTAAACTCCCCTCTTCCTTAGAATTTTTAATCAAACCTAAAAAGTATGTGCAAGTCATGCTATTTATGTGTTTGTCTTGAGGAGGTATATCCGAACCATTGTCTGATTACATGCTTCCTCATTATATGCAATATTATATGTTTTGGATGTAGCCTTAGACGTTTACCTTTTGAAACCAAAATCAAATATCCCTCCTTTTTAGGAATAGTAGTCCTAAGTGCATCCGGGACTAATAGGAATGGGACGAGTAATAGCATGCAATAGTGATCGAGATCAACCCGCGCTTTAGCACCTTAAAAGGGGTGGGAAAGGGTAATATAAATATGATGACCGGTGCGCCAATACCACGTGTAGCCCCTCTTCTGATGAGTGATTACCCGGTATTGCATTGATGTGATCCATATTTTAATAAACTTAGGACCCCCTTCCTTTTATTTCCATTTTCTTTTAAAAGCATTGCAACTCCTTGTTTTAAAATCAGCCTCAATTGCTCTTTCATGCCTTCTTTAGTTTTGAAACAGTTGTTTATTGAAATCCCATCTTATTTGAGCCTTATTTGTATAAATGTTAATTACACCCAAATTCTTTAAGAACTATCTGGCCCGAAACCACACTAGTAGATCTTGAGGGGTGCCTAATACCTTCCCCTTAGGATAATTTCATGCCCTTACCCTATCTCTAGTTATCAAATGAACTTAGAAATGAATCTTGAAGGTGTCCTAATGCACTTTAAATCATTGGATGGTGACTCTCCAAAAATGCAAATCCCCTTTCCCAAAAGGAATCGGTTGTCCTATACCAAAATGTCATGAACCCGATTTCACGAGAAAAAGGGGGCTCGACAGCATAGAGACTCTGCTGGGGATGTTTAGGCTTTTAATATTTCAAATTGTACTTGGGAATTTGTACTTTCCCTTCATATGCGGATACCTGTTTAAATTCCTTCAAGCATTTAATTTCTTTTACAAAGCGACACTGACTTCTATTCTTCTTTCCTTTTCTTTATTGCTACTTTACTGTTATAAACTGCTGTATTTGGTTCTTTCTTAAACATTCAAATACATGACCCCGTGTTTTTTCTTTTTTGCATAATCATGCTCAACATCATATTCCACTCGTGCCAAACAAATACCATAGCAACGCTTATAATGAGTGGTTGTGCTCTTTCTGTATTATTATCCCTCAAATGCGAAAAGGCATATTTGCGGTAAAACCAGTCGATCAACGGTGTAGTCGACGGTTCCGTGCCTTCCCCCTTTGAGTTATCCGCTCAAGGGTACCAGTCAAAAACCCGTAGAAACCTTACTGTGTTTAAACTGTGCATGCATCAACCTAACCGGGTCAGTTATGTTGTCCACATAATGATCCTTTAACATAGACTTGTCCAAAGTCCACTAAGTTTCCCTAAACCCAAACGAACATCACCATGTTCTGTGCATTTATTTGGAGAACTAAAATGCAACGTCCTAATTATTGGTATTAAATAGTCGAGTTTGGTGGGGGTAAGGGTCTAACCTTATTTGCCTTGCAGAAATTTGAGGCACAAAGTCTCTAGATTCGACATGGTCACCAACATCCATCCAAGGATGCTAAGCTGGTGGAAAGATCTTAATTCTAGTGATCAAACTCTCGTCTGAAAATAGAAGATTGCCAATATGCTGAAGGAGCCGAAGGCAGACACCTAGCAAGGGCCTACCTATTGCTGGGACTTCGCAAATTGGAAAAGTTGTTCAACGGAGCCAGGGATGCTGAATCTGGGGAAGGTCCTTCTGGGACCAAGTAGGATAGGAGTTTTTCTTTTCGCTTTATAAACTGTAATAAGGTCGATGGCCATTAGTGATTTCCATTTCCTGTTTATTTAATATCAATTCGGTATTCATCTATTTTTCATCAATAAAATAAGGTATTTAGCATCCTGAGTTCTCCAGATCAATTTGTCTCTAGGCTTACCTCGGCACAACGAGGATTTCCAAATTAGGACCCTCATTAACTTAGTTACCGTTTGGTTTTATTTTGTTTTGTTTAGTTATTCCCCTCCCCAAAGGTTAGTTCGAGCCCTCTGGCAACATTATCATATTTCACAAGATGCAAAGACCCTCCACTCACTCCTCCTCTAGTCCTGTCAAAAACAAGAACAAAGGGAAGATGGAAGATTTGAACAACACCAGAAAGGAGAACTCGACTGGAAGGGTAGAGGTCATTCATGGTCACAGTACTCAGGTTTCCAAGAAAAATGTATCCCAACTCGAAGAAAAGCTGTTGAAATTCCAAAAAGAACTTGACTAGGTTCGGAACCTAGCCAATCTATCCTTCTCCCTCAGCACCCCAGACCCCGTCTTCCCCAACGGACAAAACCCCACACCTCCACAAAAGCAACCGAGTCGTCCTACTATTCCAACAAGGAATCAATTCAACACTTACCGCACTCCAAACAACAATCCGTTACAAATGACCATTTCCACACCTAAAACAACCCAATTTATGTGGAAATAATGCCACTCTCCACCCAATCCATAAATTGCATCCCTGAATCTGAGGAGAAGGATTTATTCATCGGGAATCTGGCTGAAGAGCTTGAGAAACTGACTAGACGAATCGAAGGAGTTGAGGAAAGTAAAGGTATTGAAGGGTTGAACTATGAAGATCTCTGCATACAACCAGATGTTAAACTGCCAGAGGGGTACAAACCTCCCAAGTTTCAGATGTTTAACAGTACAGGCGATCCAAGGGTCCATCTAAGAACATAATGCGACAAGCTGGTCGGACTAGGAAAGGACGAAAGGATCAAAACTATTTATGAGGAACCTGAAGGGAGATGCACTATCCTGGTACATCAGCCAAGATCCTAAGAAATGGTCAAATTGGGTAGGTATGGCCTCTAATTCATCGACATGTTCAGATTTAACACAAAAAATGCGCCAGATGTATTTTACATTCAGAATCTGAAGAAGAAGACTACAAAAACATTTTGCGAGTATGCTACTCGATGGAGGTTGGAAGCCGCTAAGGTCAGACCTGCCTTAGAGGAGTAATAGATGAACAAATTCTTTCTCTGGGCCGAGGACCCGCAGTACTATGAACGGCTATTGTTGATTGAAAATCATAATTTTTTTGACATCATCAAGCTGGGAGAGCGAATTAAAGAAGGTATCAAAAGTGGCATGGTTACAAACTTCGAGGCCTGGCAAGCCACGAACAAGGCCTTGCAGTCAGGTGGTGTGTTTAAGAAGATAGACGTATGGGCCATGATGGTCAAATGAAGGACCAAGTCTCCCCTCAAATACCAAACCTACCTTATGCCCCCACTCACGTATCGTCATCTCCAAAATACCAAGCCCCAGCACCAACTTATCAGTCACCTCCACCTCCCACATATCAGCCTACCTTGCCCAAATATTCCCAACAGGCACATGCATACCAAGCTTACAATTCTCAACCATCTCATTACCAATCACGCAGAACTGGGTTGGTTTTAAAATATAATTGTTTGAAGGATCCCCCCTCCCCCAAAAAAAACTCTCATCTCCCATATCTCATCTCTTTTACACAGACGCCCCTGAACCCTAGCCCGTGCCCCCTTTTCCACTACCTTGGGTGGCAGCACCACTACCAATCCTTACCAAATTAATACCTTGAGATCCCCTCAATACCCATGTCCTAAATCCTAACCCCATTTCCTTCGAATATGCTTTGAACTCGTCGAATTTAAATTGGAAGTAAGACCTAAAAAGGTCAAAGACTTTGGAACCAGTAGATTTGGCATTGATTAAGGCCAGAACAGGCTTGCGTCATGTATTTCCATATGAGAACGCATGATTGAGGCCCCTTTCGGTTAAAAACGAGTTCTTGAAGAAGAAATTCAAGGTTTGGACAGTCCGTTAGGTGCCTCTACATATCTAGTTCCACTCTTGTTTCTTTTCTGTTGTTTAAAGTCACCTTTCTTCCCCTCGCTTCTGTTTTTGTGTCTTTGCTTTTTCATTGCATGATTATTGCCTTAATTTCATTATCACGATTTATCATTAACTAATAAATTTAGGGCTCTGATTTAATTAAATTACAATAATGTTTAGTTCAATCAATTTTGTTCTTGTTTTGGCTATTTTTTAAAAATAAAGGTTTTGGATTTGTTTATGTGGGAAAATTATGGGTCAAGTTCTATTCCGGGGCTCCTATGTATTTTAATTAGTTATAAAACAACATACCCAAATATGGATATAATTTGGGGTCCATGACCCATTTAGATTGGCCAGTTGATCCGGTTAGTTTTAGGGTAATAAACAGAGTCTTAGAGGGTATTTTGGGGCAATTAGATAGAGGAATCTTTTGCTAACTAACTGAGAAGCTTCTAGGAAGCTAGGTGGGGGGTTTAAATTGATATTTCATACTTTTAGTTAAGGGGAGCTAAGAAAAACGAAAACTGAAAAGGGGGGAAAAATGTGAAACTGATTCTTCAATTATTACCTTATACCTTGCCTATAAAGGAACCTCTTTCTTGCCTTTCAAGGCAGAACTTCAGAGATTTTAAGAGCAACAAATACAGAAGAACTCAGAAACGGCTAAAAAAGATAAAACTACCGTTCCATTTATTTTCCTTTGAATTTGGAGGTTTTGATATTTTGAAAAATATTTCTGGTTCATCTGGGGTAGAATGGTTTGAATTTCGTTTGTTAAAAGCTTGGTTGAGGTTATCTTTGACTACTGTTCGTTTGAGAGTAGATTTGGACTGTTTTCCCATCAGTTTTATGGCCGAAATGAATTGTTTGCTCTGAGTCCTTATGTGTTGTTGCTCGTGTTGATTTATGTTGTTAATCTTGCTGATACCTCATTTCTTTGCTTCCTTTGTTTCATTTCCAAGCATGCGCTGATTCTTGAAGTAGTGTATTGGGTGCATATGTAATCAAATTGGAGAAATGATAAATGTTAGCTTTGTTCATGATGTTGCATTTCACTTTAAAGTCTGTGTTTGAAGTCCATTTGAATATTGTTGGAGACTGGGGATAACTTCGAGTCTTAATGAAACTGAGGATAACCACTATTTCTCTAGTTTGATTTGGTGAACTTTTGATGAATTTTGTATGTAAGCTAGATTGGTGGTCATATTTGGATTTGCTTAACATTTTCCTTCGATCTAGCTTAGATCTGTTCCAGGTTTAGTTTGGTTCATAGATTCTGAATTTTGATTTGTGCATAGGCCACGTTTTCCAGGATTCGTTTTGGGTACTTGTGTTTTGTAAGAACTATGATTCAAATAATAGGTTGATGCTTTGATAATTTGCGAATTTAACTAAGTTGTGCATGTTTCTTTGTTGTTGTTGGCAAATTCATAACTGGTACTTGAATTTCACCTCATGTGTTAATAAATTAGTTGGTTCAAAATTGAGATATGAATTATGTATCCCATTCAGTGTTCAGTTTTTTTTCTAGAAATGATGAGTATTTGGGAATATGATGCATTTCTGATTTCATATGTGCTAATTTATTATGACTCGATTAAGGTTGTTGGGCACAGATTTTAATTCATCTGGAAATAAGTTAATGTTCCACTTGAGTCACATGTAGTTCAGCTTCTAACGAATTCATTACTGGGGGCCCTCGTGAGCCCAAAGCAGTTCCAAGCAATTGAATTAGTTTTTTACGTTGTGATTCCATTAAGGGTTAGTACGAATATTCACTGATTAATCCATATAAATTCTCTGTGCTTTTAGTCAATTAGCTAATCGCTTTAATTGGAGGAGGTGAGCTATACTAAATAGTGTAAATAGTCTATGGCCCTCCAAATGTAGTTTGAATTCCCTTTTAAGAATGGAGTTAAGGTGCTCTGCGTCAAAGAAAATCTCAAATGTGTGGCTCTCATGTAATTATTTCTTTTAAAATTAATTTTCCATGGCCCTCGCAAAGTTAAAAACGTGTAGTTGCTTTAGGCACGTCATTTTAATAATTTACCTTCCCAGACTCAGATGCGCAATTATGTGACCCAAATCCAAATCTCAACGTTAAATAAAATGTATTGCGAACTGCGAGTGCATTTATGTGACGTGGTTCGAAACATATTTTAAATAACGTTACAATTCTCCTTTAATTAAAATTAATTGAATAAAAACTGTTAAAGTTAAAATTAAATCATAGGCTAAAACGTGTACTAAAATTAGATAATAATCCGAATATAACAGTTGAGTGACCGTGCTAGAACCACGGAACTCAGGAATGCCTAACAACTTTTCCCGGATTAACAAAATTCCTTACCTGGACTTCTGGTTTGCGGACTGTAATACATAGTCAATCTTCTCCTCGATTCAGGATTTTAACTGGTGACATGGGACACCATAAATTATCTCAAGTGGCAACTCTAATTTTTAAATAAGATTAATCTCATTTCGGTTGTCATTTAAATTGGAAAAAACTCTCTTCTACGCCCTTCGCGGGGTGTAGGGAAAAAGGAGGTGTGACAAGGGGCCACCTACATGAGGGACATGACTACCATTTTTCATGATATGATACACAAAGAAATTGAGGTATATATGGATGATAGTATCATCAATTTCAAGAAGTCCATTGATCACATGGAATATTTGAGGAAGTTCTTCAACAGATTGCGAAGGTACAGCTTGAAACTGAATCTCGCAAAGTGTGCATTTGGGGTTCCCGCCAGAACGTTGCTTGGGTTTATCGTGAGCCGCTGAGGAATAGAATTGGATCCATCAAAGGTCAAGGCCATTCAGGAACTTCCACCGCCAAAGAACGAGAAGTAAGTGATGAGTTTCTTAGGAAGACTTAACTATATCAGCCGGTTCATAGCACAGTCTACGTTATCTGTGAGTCAATCTTTAAGATGTTGAAGAAGGACGCCACTACCAAATGGACTGATGAATGCCAAAAAGCTTTTGACAGATTCAAGGAATACATGTCAACACCACCAATCTTGGTCCCGCCCGAGCCAGGTAGACCCCAACTACTCTACATCGCGGTACTAGATGGTGCCTTCAGTTGCGTTTTGGGGCAACATGATGAAACAGGGAGAAATGAAAAGGCCATTTCCTATCACAGCAAAAAGTTCACTCCCTATAAAGCCCAGTATTCTCTATTAGAGCAGACATGTTGTACTCTGACTTGGGTAGCTCAAAAGCTAAGACACTACTTCTGTGCCTATACCACGTATCTTATATCAAGGATGAACCCTTTAAAGTACAGGTTTCAGAAGCCCTTGACCATTACAAAGCTAGCCAAGTGGCAAATCATGCTGAGTGAATTTGACATTGTCTACGTAACTCAGAAGGCAATCAAGGGACAGTCACTGGCAGATCACCTTGCTAAAAATCCCGTAGATGGGGAATCCGAACCTTTAAAAACATATTTTCCCAATGAAGAGGTAACATTCATCGGAGAAGACATTTCAGAATCCTATGATGGTTGGAGAATGTTTTGTGATAGAGTAGTAAATTTCAAAGTAGTTAGCATAGGAGCAGTCTTGATATCAAAAATCAGTCAGCATTATATGGTGTCTGCCAAGCTCAGATTCCCTGTATCAACAATATATCCTAATATGAAGTCTGCATCTTAGGCTCAACATGGCCATTGACATGAACATTCAAGAGTTCCTAATAATTAGAGATTTAGACTGGCTTATACATTAGGTACGAGAAGAATGGGCAACCAAGGACTCCAAGATACTCCCATATCTGCATCAGGTACATTGAGAAAAAGGTTCACAAAGACGAAGTTCGACATGTTTCCAGAATCCAGAATGAGTTCGTTGATACATTATCTACCCAATAAACTATGATACAACATTTGAATAAGAATTTCATCGATCTCATTCCGGTGAAACTTCATCATCAGCTGGCTTACTGTGCCCATGTTGAAGATGAAGCAGACAGAAAGCCTTGGTTTCATGATATCAACGAATATTTGGCAAAATGAGAGTACCTGGAGGTTGCCAATCATATTCAGAAACGTACACTGTGTAGATTATCTAACAATTTCTTCGCCAGTGGAAGAACCCTATATAGGAGGACACCAAATTTGGGATTACTGAGGTGTGTCGACGCAAAGGAAGCATCCAAGCTGCTAAAGGAAATTCATGCTGGGACCTGTGGTTCACATATGAACGGATTTGTCTTAGCAAAGAAGATACTCCGAGCTGGTTACTTTTGGATGACTATGAAAACAGACTGCATCCAGTATGTCTGAAAATGTCATCATTGTCAGATACATGTAGACGTGATAAAAGTGCCTCCAAATGAGCTTAATGGAACAAGCTAGTCGTGGTCGTTTTTCGCTTGGAGAATGTATGTTATTGGACCAATAGAGCTTATCGCTTCCAACGGGCATAGGTTTATTCTAGTAGCAATCGAATATTTCACCAAATGGGTTAAAGCAGCATCTTTCAGAGAAGTGACTAAGAAGGTCGTGGCATACTTTGTCCGCGACCGCATTATTTGTTGATTCGGGATTCCAGAGTAAATTATTACTGATAATGGCTCCAACCTCAACATCGACTTGATGAAAGCTATGAGTGAAACCTTCAAGAAAAGAAATTCAACATCCTACATGCCTCAAATGAACGGAGCTGTGGAAGTCGCCAATAAAAATATCAAGAAGATATTGAGGAAAATAATAGATAAGCATAAGCAGTGTCATGAGAAATTATCACTTGCTCTGTTAGGATATCGTACCACAGTTCGCATATCAACTGGGGCAACCCCATATATGTTGGTATATGTTACAGAAGCCGTCATTCCTATTGAAATAGAAATTCCTTCCTTAAGGGTCATACATGAGGGTGAGCTCGACGATGCAGAAAGAGCAACGAGTCGTTACGAGAAACTAGCTCTCACATATGGGAAGAAAATGAACGCAGTTTGCCATGGTCAACTTTCTCAGAACAGAATGTCTAGATCCTTCAACAAGAGAGTCATGCCGAGATAGTTCACACTGGGCAGTTGGTACTAAAGAAAATTTTCTGCATCAGGATGAAGCCAAAAGGAAGTTATCTCCCAACTGGCAGGGTCTGTATATGATTCATCGGGTTTTGACAGGAAGAGCCCTTACACTTGTAGAAATGGACTGAGAAGTCTGGTCAAACCGATTAATTCACATGCAGTCAAGCATTACTATGTGTAATCTTTATGCTTTCCTCAATGATGTAATTTGATCTATGCCTGACCTGATTCCCATTTAAGAGGGGATATGTAGGTTGCCGTATGGGTTCAATCACAATTAAATAAAATTTTCATTTCCCCCAAATTTGGAAACTGGGGCAGAATTTTGAGGAGAACCCTCAAAATTTTGAAGCAATTTCAGCCGACCATCGCACGAGCAACAGTCAGAAGTATCAACCCATCAAACTGGGCCAGAATTTTGAGGAGGACTCTCAAAATTCAATAGTAGGAGAGGTTGCAATGTCTCGAACCACATCACAGTAGTCGGTTCATCTAAAACTATTTTATTATACATTTATGTCATACTTTAACTAAATCATACATGTTTATTGAAAATGCTTCGCTTAGCAACGTTACCCCAATGATACATACAGTACCACCAGATCAAAGCCAAGAAGGTCGTGCAGAGCTAGAAGGGATACAAACTAACCTCCTCCCCCCTTTTACAAAACTCACGATTTTTCTTTGGATTCACGTACTTGATCATCGAGCATACAATACACTCATAAACATTGTTTAGTAATACAACTCTCAAAGCTATTACGTTGACCCACATTTTCTATCCACACATTCCAATGATATTCCATGTGTCACAGTGTCCCTAGCAGTCACGATATCGCAATCTGTTATCAGCTAAGAAAGCTCTATTTCTGTTTGCCCTTTTATTCATTGCATAAGGCTACCATTCTGCCTTCCGAGACTAAATGCTTTCTCCATCTGCATTCTCTACATTGCATAAGGCTACCATTATGCCTTCCAACTTGCATAAGCTAGTATTCTTCCTTCCGAGACTAAATGTTGTCTCCGTCTGCATTTCTCTACATTGCATAAGGCTACTATTCTGCCTTCCAACGTGCATAAGGCTACCATTATGCCTTCTAAGACTAAACAATGTCTCCATCTACTTTCTCTACATTGCATAAGCCTACCATTCTGCCTTCCAACTTGCATAAGGCTACTACTCTGCCTTTCGAGACTTAACACTGTCTCCATCTGCATTGCACGGCTGGAAGATTGCCACATTACATGTCTGAAAGATCGCCACATTGCACGGCTGAAAGACCGTATAGTTGCACGGCTGAAAGATCACTACATTACATGGCTGAAAGATCACCACATACTATTGCATTTCATGGGCTGAAAAATCGCCAAATTATCTAAAGGTGTCATCGTTCATAGGCTCCATCCTCAAAGCCCGAGAACACCATGTCATGGCATAAGGATCCCTTTTCAATCTATTGCATATAATTATTCACATGCATCATGGTTCACAGGCACCATTTTCATGGCCCGAGAATATCATTTTATAGCCCCGTGAATCCTTTATTATTATATGCTTCATGGATCAAGGCATCATGGTCTAAGGATGTCTTCTTAACGCCCAAAGGCAACATTCATGGTCCGACGGGAATTCACATCATGTTTAAATTTGCGCACAATATATGCTTGCATTACTTATTTGCAGGTAAACCGACAAGTAATACCCGCCATGATAGGAGCATTTTCGCTCCGGTGCCGGCAGCCACATCAAACCTAACACCTCTGGTAAGCCTTTCACCCACCTTGACCAAAACATTGTGTCTGTTCTTGGAAGATACATGTTAGTATACTCCGCTGACGGATCCTGAACTACATATAGCTTGATTCTGTAAAATCAGGGATATGTAGGCAGCTCAGAAGCCCGCGCACAGCCTATCTTCTTCAAACTATGTCATTTGGTCAAAATTTGGTCATCATATCTTTACCCGACAACTCTTTCATCATTCCCGGATAAGGAGGGGCAACAGCTGATACTCAATTTTTTCTTATGTATATTTTATATGCAAAATACTATCAATATATCACATTGGTGCATACATAAGCATGTCCAAATATCTTATTATTTTTCCTCAATTTTTAGAGATTTTAAAAACCAATTTATTTCCTTATTTCACTCATAAAAAAAACAATAAGAATTACCAAATTATTATTTTTAGTGATTCATTTATTGGATTCTCATATTTATACTAAAATATAGTTGAGATAATTTTCGCATATTTTTACAAATTCATTTGGTATTTTAAGCTAAAATTGCGTACAATTGCAATATTAGCCCCCGATTGGAATTAACTATGTTTTATATTCACAACATTAGGTCGGTACATTTAAATAACTAATTATACACTATAAATCATTTTTGAATCTTTAATTTATTTTTAAAATATTTTAATATTTTTATTAATCAAATGAGAAAATGGTTATTTTAAAATCTAGCCAGATTTCATTTTAATTGTAGCCTAACTCTACCCAAATTTGAATCCCAATTCCTATTAAACCCCGACCCAAACCCAATTAAACTAACACATACCCGGATCCTCCACCTAACCTTTTAAATCCCATCCATTGATCATTTAGATCAATGACCATCGGTTGCCCTTACCTAATTAAGCCTAAATGACCCCTTAAACCCTATCATTCCTCACAACATGCCGCCTCTGAATTCCCCTCGTCTCTCAAATCCTCTCTACACCATCCTAAAACTCTTGCCGTTGCGACCCAATCCTCCCTAATCTATGGCCTCTCATGGTCATTTGAATCCTTATGCCGGACTTCCATGGCTTTTTGTGTTTGTTCTTATGTTTTCAACTCCATACCATGAAGAACTTTTGTCCAGCCTTTGTTTGATGTTAGTTCATGGCTATTCTCCGGTCATCTATGGCGTTTTTCCAGCCAGTTATGACCATTCGAGTCAGATCTTTGACTTTCTTGGTTAGATTGATGGTTTTCAAGGCCTTTTCGTTGTTTTTGGGTTCTTTTAAAACCCTAAGCAATAAGATTTTTTGATTTTCTTTAGATCTACTTTAGGTCTATGTTTTCTTTAAACTCCTAAGCATGTTTCTCGAAGTTTCTTCTAAAACCTACTTTCAGAACTTCTTTATGATTTCGATTAGGGTTTTTTGGTTAAGTTATTTCAAAACCTTTTCTAATTTTTGACATATTTCTCTATGTTTGCTCGTATTTGTTACCCTCTCTAGGTTTGCATGATAAGAAAAACCTAATGTCTTCTGAGTTTTCCTAGTCCATTTGTACCTATTTGTTTGATTTAGCTGTTTATTATCTCTAGGATCGATTGGTGTTGAAAATCCTATTTTAGGGGTTTATTCAAGTTCCTAGGGACTACTTATTTGTTTGGATATACTTTTTCATCATCTCTAAACTTGATTGGTTTCAAAAACCCTAATGCTTTGGGGTCTACTCGAGTTTTTGAAAATGCTTGTGCAACTCATCTGTTTGAAGTTGCTCCACTTGATTTGAAATCCTTTTTGTTTCAGCATCTGTTTCTTTATGTGATTTTGGTTTCATGCTATCATGCAAAATTGACTACTTTTTCAAAAGGGTCTTTTACTTGACCCTTTGCATGCTTCCAATATCCTCTCTTCTCTCTACTGACTTTGGATTTGTTATTGCATGTTGCTTGTATTTGTCATAGTCTGGCCTCGCATGCCTAAGATTTATGCAATCTATTTATATGTTGAATTTTCCTCTTGAATGATCTTCAACTCTGGACTGATTTCAAACCTTTCTTTATGGAATTCTGATTGCACTCGTCTGTGAAGTTTAATTGATTCCTTTCCTTGTTTTGTCTTACTGAATCCCTTCTCAAAATTAGTACATCCTTATACTTAGACCTAATTACTTACTCAATGTTTTACTACTCTTTTTATGGCAATGACCAGTATGCCTATAAATTGATTTCTTTCCTTATTTTTGAATATGTCACTGCCCATTAAGAAAGTGATCCTTTAATTAAAGGCAATCATGTGTGTAATTGATTCTTAATAGTGATTGTTTCCATGTTTGTGGCTTATTACCTTTATTTCACTCGTTTTTAAAAAGCTATAAATGCCATGTACTTCTCTTTTTTAGACATGAACAGACTTTAGCTCTAAACACACACTTACACTCAAAAACTCTCTCTTGCTTTTCTACTACTTGTGCTACTGCCTGCTGAAAGCCAAGGCTATACTTTAAGTCCTGCTTATTTTCTTTCTTACTGCACTTTGCTTCTCTGACTGGTATGTCCTAACTAAGTTTTCAGCATCAACAACAATGTGTTTCTTTACTATTTCTTTCATTCTTGTTTGTCTCCTATTTGTATTGAACTAATTTCCATCATCAAGCATGATGAATTCTGCCTTTTATGTTTTGAATTAATGGTTTTTTACTTACTTATCATGGCGTGTGAGCATTAAATCCCCACCTCCTAATGTATTTGGTATCTATGTGTGGTATGGGGTATGGCAACATTGAACATTGTTGCCCATGACCCAAGCTTGATCCTCATGGGATCATAATCTCTATGTTTTCTCTAGTTGTTCTGGTGAGCTTATAGGCATGCCAACATCTTCTATTATTGTGCATGCCCCAAAATGACCCTTGACTAAGTATATAGGCTCTTTGCTATGAACTCCCAACCCTTGCTCCCTTTTTTATGAAGTTACGAACTCTGTAATTATTCCCCTACCACACTTTGCACTTCTCCTTTCCCCCCTCAGTTTTAAAACTCTATTCCTGCACTTCCACTACCTTCTTAGATTTAAGTTCTGCCCCACTTTTGTGAGCCTTGACTTGGAACTCATGAGCTCCCTCTGAACTTGGACACATAAGAGCTGGCATTTCCACAGTGCACTCATCTCTATTCTGATTATGCAACTTGGGTGTGAGCACTGCCGCGGGCCCTCTTAAGGCTGTTAGGTAACTTTGACACACTCAAGTCTAAGAAAGGACTGGAACCAATGGCATTTGAAGTTGTTTGGTCCATAACTCAGAAAGGAAGTCAGGAATCTGGCCTCCTCTTATTGTAATTTCTTTTTTTCTGATGTAATTCATTATTGGTTCTATAATAATTTCTGTATATTGGGATTGGCTAGTGAAAAGGGTTGGGAATTATGCATGCTGGAGGGTATAAATCATGTCTATAGGATTCAAGATTATACATGTTTAATTCTACAATTTAGATATTATGTCTGTAGGACTTAAGGTTCTGCATGTTTAATTCTCCAGTTTATATATCATGTCTATAGGAGTTAAGATTATGCATGTTTAATTCTACAATTTAGAAATCATGTCTATAGGACTCAAGATTATGCATGTTTAATTCTGCAATTTAGAAATCATGCCTATAGGAACTAAAAATGGCCACAATAGGAAACATGTTCAAATATGCATTTTCGATGCCATGTTTTTAGGATCTAAAGGGCTAAAATCAGATATCATGTCCATAAGGTTAAAACCAGTCTTTCTATGTAGAAATCATGCCTATAGGGATTAAAAAAATAAGCAATATTAGATATCCTGCCTATATGGTCCGAAATGATTAAAAATCAGTTCGACATGAATCAAGTTTCCCTTTTATGTTTACATGGTTTAGAAGGCATGCCTGTAAGATTTCCAAAATCATTCGCTTAAAATTGCACTACTTTGCTATACCTCTGAATCAGTAATAGATATCATGTTCATAGGATTGTGCTCAAACACCTAGGCAAGCCTTAGATGATAACATCCTTAAAAAACTAATTTCACGTTGTTAATTAATGACTAACGCAACCAGCAGGTAAGCCTGATTCCGACTTTCTATCAGAGTCATGTATCAAACTAGTCTACCTCAGCAATTAAATTCCCCTTGTCCTTAGCATTTTTAATCAGACCTAAAAAAGTATGTGCAAGCCATGCTATTTATGTGTTTGTCTTAAGAAGGTATATCTGAGCCTTTGTTTGTTTACATGCTTCCCCATTATATGCCATATTATATGTTTTGTATGTCGCCTTAGACTTTTACCTTTTGAAACCAAAATCGGCCTTATATTCCTCTCTTTTAGGAATAGTAGTCCTAAGTTCTTCCAGGACCGATAGGAATGAGGCGGGTAATAGCATGCAATAGTGGTCGAGACCAACCCGTGCTTTAGTACCTTAAACGGGGTAGGAAAGGGTAGATATGAATATGATTATCAGTGCACTAATACCATGTGTAGCCCTTCTTCTGAGGAGTGATTACCAGGTATTACATTGATGTGATCCATATTTTAATAAACTTATGACCCCCCCCCCCCTTATTTCCCTTTTCTTTAAAAAGCATTCCACCTCCTTGTTTTAAAATCAGCCTCAAATTCTCTTTAATACTTTGTTTATTTTTCAAGTAGTTGTTTATTAAAATCTCCTCTTGTTTGAGCTGTATTTGTTTATATGTTAATTACACCCAAATTCACAAAGGACTATCTGGCCGGGAACCACACTAGTGGATCTTGAGGGGTGCTTAACACCTTCTCCTTCGGATAATTTCAAGCCCTTACCCTATCTACGGTTATCAAATGAACATAGAAATGAATCTTGAAGGTGTCCTAATGCACCATAAATCATTGGGTGGCAACTCTTCAAAAATGCAAAACCCCTTTCCCAAAAGAACGAGTTGTTCTATACCAAAATGTCATAAACCCAATTTCCTGAGAAACAGGGGGCCGACAACTATAGTTATGTATTTTAGTCAATTATTACACTCTAATTTAATGCACTTTAGTTGATTTTGTGCTTTCATCACTAGTGTTTTGCACTAAGTGTGTATTTTATGCCTTATAGGAGTGATTCCAATCTATGTAGATGTTATGGAATGGATTCAAGTGATTTTGAGCATTGAAGTCTGAGTAAAAGCCCAAGGAATTAAGCTGGAATAGTATTTGGGGATCAACAGATAATAGAGCAACCAAACAAAGAATCAAGTAGGCATATTGTGCACTGCCTAGAAAAATGCACATAAATTTTTGCTCAGAAATCCATTTGGGCTCTACAACTTTCATGTTTTACGTTTTTTCAAATTCCAAACGGAATAGGGTGAAAAATGTGTGAAACAGTAGCCTTGAAAAATAGCACATTTGTACCGTGTCCGAACCGCAAATTCGGATGTCCAGGCCTCGAAACTTGTCCTTTTTCTCCTGGGTGAAGGTATAATTTTGTTGGCCCGAACCTCTTGGTATATATACATGGAAAAATGATACTTTGAGAGGGTTGGAAATAATTTAGACCTAAGGAGGCTAGGGAGATAGGGGATTCGACCTAAGGAGGCAAGAACATTCTAGGAGCAAGGCGGAGAATTCTTCTACGAGTTTTTCAATTCATTCTTCCTACTTCTATTACTTATTATGAATTATAGTATTGTAGTTATGCATACTATTATGAATAGCTAATTTGTTATCTAGTTATGCATACTATTATGAATAGCTAATTTGTTATCTAGAGTTTTGATAGAACCTTTTGTAGGATAAATTCTTGTTATGTTTTATATAATTGAGCCATAACTTTTCTCTATTTATTCAACTATGTCTATATTGTGGTTTGCTGAAGAGCTTTCAATCAACTTTGCCTATTTAGTATATATTACACGGGAGAGAGTGCATATTCAGGTAGTTTTTGAATAACATCACTCCTAATGTATTTGAGTACGGGGGTTTAAAGGTGGGATTAGGGATAAGGAAACCTTGGGTACGATCTGAGTGATAAGTACTTAATGTCAGCTAGCGTAATTCGGTAAAATATGTCTATAAATTATGATAATTACTCGAGAGAGAGTTACAACAGTCCGAGCACTCATGATCGGTAGAGAATACTTGGGCGAATTAATAGAAAACATAGCAAGAAGGATCCCGACAATAGGTAAAATCATAACTCTAGACCTCCTTAATCTTGTCTCTAACCCTTAGTATCTTTAGTTGTTAACTTAGTATTTAAACTTGTTAGTTAATTAGTAATACAAGAATCTTAATACCTATAAGTTAGGAATTGTTCAAGCTTGTTTTTTGGTGATAGTGAACAGTTGTAGCTACACTTTAGTTCTCTGTGGGATTTGACTCCGGACTTGTAAACCATATTATATTTGCAACGACAACTTTGTCCTTTTTATAAGGCATAGTTGGGCGTGATCATCTCACCACAATGTCGTGTGGATCGCATCACCCTTTCTAGCAATCATCTCATCCCAATTAAGGGGAATAATCTCATCACATCAATCTCATCCGAAATAAGAGAAATAATTACAATCCATTCCTACACTGACACGTGTAGTTTTGGGTTTAGGTTATTCAACCTTTCTTCCTCGGTGACTAACGACACTCCCAAAAATATTTATCAAATAAAGGACTTTCAGCTCACTTCATAATCTTTTATACATCTCTCCATTTCATTGGTCTTAGTGGTCCCAAATGTAATATCATTCTTGGCACGTTGGACATATTTCATATTTCATGCTCACCTCTTTCGCTTTCAAATATCATCATGGATTTTCAACAAGGCATTTCTATTCAAAACATTAAGTACATATGTGAGCAAATAAGAGTCTTAAGCAAATTGATATTTCTTACACAATTTGGCATAATAGCTTTCATTTGAAACACGACTAGAAGTCATAACAATTTAATACGCAACCTACACTTTGAACACATTCACGAAGGATAACATAACCTGATAATATCATTTGGAACACACTGAATATGTATCTTTTGACACAAAGCTTATTCAAAATCGTCAATTTATAATGAACAACTTGAGACTTACAAGAACATCGTGAAATTCAATCCTAAGAGAGAAGTTTAGCAAACATACCTTGCTTTGAGCTACCTTAAATTACTACAATGATTCGAAAATCTTAGAAACTTTAATCTATTTATAAACATAGCAAAATTGAACCATAATTAGGAAGATATTCATGGTTTTAGCTCATTTGAGCATTTTATCAAATACTAGGTGCGCATTATGATTTCAAGGTCCTCCTATGGTGGATTCCTTCATCCCACAATCCAAAGTCTACCCATTGGAGCTCTACAACCTTCCCACAAAACCTTGATAGTCTGTATATGCATAAATAACACTCTCACACCAAAGAATCACACTAACTAACCATCTTCTACCCCAAATTCAAAATTAAAAACTAGTGTATGGAACCTTACCTCTTAGGTGAAGACCTTG
Source organism: Nicotiana benthamiana (assembly GCA_034376525.1). Taxonomy (NCBI): domain Eukaryota; kingdom Viridiplantae; phylum Streptophyta; class Magnoliopsida; order Solanales; family Solanaceae; genus Nicotiana; species Nicotiana benthamiana. Next base: position 75,116,978 of record CM067330.1, read on the forward strand.
TGGATTCTCCATATCTTGAGCAAAGGATTTCTCCTCTCTCTCTCTAGAGCACTTTCTCTCTCTAAAAATATCAAATTTTCCCCTCACAAATGGTCTTTTATGTCTATTTATCAAAATAGGGTCGAGTTATAAAATCAGAAAATGCATCCTCCGTACTCTACTCTGTGGTTGTAGAGTGCACTGCAAATCAAGTTTATGGCCCACAAAATGGTTCTCCAAAATTGGGGCTGGCCTAGTCTAGTTTGCAATAGGTTTGCGGTCCGTAGATGAGTTGTGCGGCTGTAGAATGGACCCGCAGAATCACCCAAACCTAAAATATAGAATTGATAATATAGGATATTTTCCTACAACTTAAAAGAATGAAAATTGAGGTTTTGAGCTATAATTTGAACTTGGATTTGAAAACAAAAAAAAATATTGAACTCGTGGGGTTATGTGTAGTCGGGATCTACCTCTTGACTCGGGTTTGGACTATGTGGTCACGTGTTGAACTTTGTAGATTTCTTGGGAATTAATTAAAGATTGAAGCTTGATTGTTTGTAATTTATCCCTATGATGTTGTTTAACATTATTAAGTATTATTTAGCAAGTTCGAGCCGGTTGAAAGTGATTTATAAGGGAAAGGCAATTTTGTAAGGTTGATTTAGCCTTATTAAGGTAAGTATCTTGCCTAGGAAGAACCACTGATAGCATTTGCAGCTGCTTCTTTCCGATCGATATACAAGCAGTTGGGCGCGAAGCTTTCTTCGTGAAAAAGCTCGTCCTTGTCAATATAGGACTGTCTTCATTCTGCTTTTACTTATTTTTTTTAAATCTCTCATTTTCTAAATTTTTTCATTGTCTTTAGTACGATCTGGCTTCACACCTCGCGGTGCTTACACCTCTCGCCTATCAGAACACCAACCCTGGGGATTACTAAATAACGAAAACGTAAAAGTGACCGAGATGCGAGGGGAAAACTTTTGTTTAACATTTCTGGAAAGACCACCTATTTGTTCGTTCACCGAGTTCAGCACGAAATCATAAATAAGCTCTACCAAGGATTGCCAAGCATTTGGTACTGCGTTTCCTCCTCCCTTAGTCTTGTTGTGAGGGAATAACACTTAGGATATAACTTTATTTGTCTAATTTAAATGTGTGAGAAGCGACGGATGACGAGCGAATATGCAGGTTCTTGATGGTACGTTATAATCTCGTGTTTTAGTCGCTTATTGCACTCTACTCAGTGCACCTTTATTGTGTTTGAGCTTTAAACGCTAGTATTTTGTGCTTATTATGTGTTTATGCCTTGTAGGAGTGATTCTGAGTGATGTAGATGTTACGGAGCTAATTTGAGCTATCTAGAGCCTTGAAGTCTGAGTAAAATCCTAATGAACTAAGCCGGGATCATGCTCGGGGGTTGAGAACCACATCCAGATATCAAAAAGCGAGCAAAAAGCAAACTTTGAGAAATTTGCACTAATGCGACGCATTGTGCGAGGAAGTGTTGTATTTTCAGACTTGATGGAAGTTGAGCTGTCTAGATTTCCCTACTAAGGCTTTGCATGGCGTGTCACCTCATGCTTTGTGCCTATGCAAATTTTATAGAGCCAATGTCCTATTTCGGCTAGAAGAAGGTGATTCTGTCTGGGCCCGACCCTACTTGGTATAAATACATGTAAAAATATTACTTTCTGGACTTAGGACACATAATCGACCTAAGGGAGCTAAGGAGGAGTTACAGGAGCTAGAGCATAAGGGTTTCCTCATTCCTTCCTTACTCAAGACCTGAGTTTGGATTCATATTATGTTTTCCTATACTTTTATTACATTTATGATGATTACTCCATATCTATCGAGTAGTTCCATTTAGGGTTTGATAAATTTGGTGTATTGATATTTGTTTGTGGATTATAACTCTAGTATTGAAGTGTTTTGGATGATTCAATTGTTGCATTTATCGTCACGTGTTCATGTAATCGAGAGAGTCATAACTTGCGATATCTTTACATTATATTCTTAGTTGATTTCATTAATTCTTCTTAGTAATTGAAATAGGCTAGTTGAATCATTGATTAAATATAGTTAGAAGGATAATCGAGAGAGGTTCTCCTAAATACCAATCTACTACTCATTCTTGCATATATTCATAGAGCATAAATTGGTTCATATCGTGAGGTTAAGATTTAATCAAGAGAGGAGTTTCTACTAAACGTTTGAACTTATAATTGAGTGAATTCGAGACACTCACTTGAATATTAGAAATGAATTATCTAGAGTTAAATGCCAGACAATTATCTTGCATCTATCCTATCAAAACCCTATCTCTTCCCATTGATAACTTTCTTTGCTTATTCCTTGGTTTGATCGTCATTAGTCAATAGTTTTCAATTCTTAGTAAATTTTAGTATTAATCACATAAATCTCAACTGCTGATCATCTTGGATAGCAATCTAGCTATAAATGTAATAATACTGTTTAACTTCAATCCCTATGGTACGATATTATATTATACTATATTTGATCAGCGAGCATAATTTAAAGTGGTGTTTGCGCTCATCAAATTTTGGCATCATTATTGGGGATTGGCAATCAGTAGTGTTTGAAATAGTTTGTAGTAACGGTTAGTGTTCTTTGACTATGCGCAGACTCGAACTTCTGGGAAAGGTGTTACTAAACGAGCCAGAAATTGAAAAACAATTGTGACAGCTGAGAAAGGAAAAAGATTTCACCGAGACATCAGAAAAGGTTGGTCAATACTAAAACAAAGGAACTATGGCTGGAGACAGTGGTGAGATTGCAGATTTGGCTGTAAAAGAAGTAGCCCGGCAACGAGAAAAAGCTGCAAAGGATGTTGAGGAAGCAACTATTAGAGATGCACAGATTATGTATGAAGAAGAGAGGGCTCGAAGACTTGCTCAAAATCAACCCTTCGTTGTAGACCATTTCGAAAATATACCTCTTGGGAATGGGAGATCATTGGGCGATTGACGAGTGCAAAACTATGTATAAAACTTAGGCTCGCTAGTCAAAGATAGTGTAGCATTAAATCATCTCCACAAGGATTGGTTTAAAATTCTAATAAATCTCCATCTTAACACTATCCAGGATAATAAAGCTTTAATGTATGTTATTATTGACTATTAATAAAACTAAGATTATCTGTTGTACGAAACTAATGGAATTTAATCACTAAATAGCAACAATTGAATATCAAGGTGAGAAGTATGGGTTGTGACAAGATATGCGATTAAATATTATTCTGGATAATTCTATGTTAAGTTCACTCTTAACTTCTATTGATTCCTTCAATTTTAACAGATGATTAAGCTACCTTAGGGGTTCAAATTCTTCTATCGAGTGAATGAGAGTTCCCTTAATAAACCTAATAATAGGTCCTATGAATATATGCACAATTATAGTGAATGAATGATCTTTTGAAGAATGCCTCTCAATGATTCTTCTAACCCATCTCAAACAATTCTTGGGCTTTACTCATACTTCAAACACTTTATAACTGTTGAGTCTTTAGAGGGAAGATGAACGAAGATCCAAACACACATTTGATGGACTTCGAGGAGATTATGAACACCTTTCAATACAATGGGGTGTTACATGATGCAATATATTTAAAGGCATTCCCCTTCACACTCAAATATGATACAAAGTAGTGGCTTCGAAGCTTGTCCACGGTATTAATTAGAACATGGGATGATATGACTAGAAATGTCTTGATAAATACTTCTCATCAGCTAAGACGGGCAAGTTAAGAAGATAAATCTATAACTTCTACCAAAAAGAGATTGAAACTGTTTTTGAAGCATGCGACTAGTTTAAGGAGATAGTGCGAAAGTGTCAATATAGCATAATTGAACTCTAGATGCAACTCCAGGATTTTTGGGATGGATTGACAGCAGCCTTACATAGAACATTAAGCAATGAAACTGGAGTCCCTTTGATGAAGAAGACTCCAGAGCATATAGTTACAATTCTTGATGAGTTATCTGAAGATGAAAATCAGTAGCCCTCTGAGAGTGCTGAAAGAAGAAAATCAATTGGTGTTCACTAAGTTGATGCTAATACATATGTGCAGGTACAACTTGATGCTATGGATAAAGAAATAAGGAATCTGACCTTGGCTACAATACGAAGTGAGCCTCATGCAGCGTGTGATATATGTGAAAGAGGACACCTTACTCATGAGTGTCAAGACTCAATTGAGGAGGTAAATGTTGTGGGAAATTAAAACTTTAATGCAATGGGTTAGAAGCACTCCGATTTTTCATGGAGTTCACCTAGGGGTACTGCAAATGATGGAGACAAAACAATCCCAGATTTTAGGGGCAAGGAGCTCCGAATTTTGCAAATCAACCGAGGCCGCAGTTTCAGCCACAACAACCCAATCTGCCTAGTCTAGATGATCTCATGAAGGCCTTCATTGTCAAGACAGATGAGAGGCTTGACACCCATGGAGCAGCTATCAAAGAACTGGTACATCTTTTTGAAACCTGGAGAGACAGGTTGGGCAACTTGCAACATTAATATTCGAGAGGGTGTAGGGACGCTTCCTGATGATACTGAGAGAAATACCAAAGAAACAATGAATGATATGACCTTGAGAAGTGGGCAAGTGTTGAAAGATTCCACTCCAATCCAAGAAGATGTGATACCTTAAAAAGAAAGTGAGGAGCAGCTAAAGAATGAAGTTGATAAGAAGAAGAAGGGCCAGACAAAAGCTGATAAAAGAAGAAGGGAGAAACTTCGAGAAAGAGGAACATGAACAGAGAGAGCATATGCCCGCTTTACCTTTTTCCCAAAAACTATATAGAGAAAGTTAGACAAGCAGTTTAAGAGAATTATGGATATGCTGAAACAGGTTCATGCAATTCACCAGTCATAGAAGTGCTCCCACAAATGACGGCTTATGCCAAATTCTTGAATGAGATCTTGACAAAGAAGAGGAAGATAGAAGAGACCTCAGTTGTCAAGATCACAGAGCATTGCAACGCAATATTGCAAAATAAACTCCCACAAAAATGTGGAGATCTAGGGAGTTTTACTATACCTTTCTCTTTTGGCACTATTAATTTAGTTAAGTCTTTATGTGGTTTTGGTGCCTTAGCTAATTTAATGCCTCTATCTATTCACATGAATCTGGAGAAGGAGATCGGAGAGATAAGGTCTGCACCAATATCTTTGTAGCTGGCAGACCAACCAACTCTAATACCCGAGGGATTATTGGAAGATGTGTTAGCTCGGGTAGAAAAGTTTGTATTTTCTGTAGATTTTATAGTGGTGAAGATGGAGGAGAACAAGAAGGTACCCCTCATCCTAGGAAGACAATTCTTAGCAACCAGAAGAGCTATCTTAGATATACAAGAAATAAAACTCATGCTTATAGTGGGTGAGGAGACGGTGACGTTCAAGATGGATGTAAAAAGGGGGCACAAATGGATAAACCAACTGTGAGTGTTGAGTGGAAAGTGAATCGCTCGAAAGAGAAGGCTGCAGTGAGTGAGAAAAATCAATCTGGGTTGTACCCCAAGAAGGCTAAGAAGAAGCTGTCTGCATGGATGTGTGTATTGGTTTAGGCGCGTGAAATAGAGCCCGACTTCGACTAAGACCTCGACTAGATATTTAAAAAAGTTTCCTTTACCTTATGTTTTTTAATTGTGTGTCATGGGGACATGACAAAACTTAAAGTATGGGGTAGGGGATATGTTGTATGCATGTATATTAGTTTTAGTTTTACTTTTTAGTAGTTAGAGATAGAAAAAAATTAAAATATATAAGAGATTGAAAAAAATCGATTTTCCCGGTGATGGATATCATCAACGAGTTTCTTAAGGGATTAAAGTCGAAGGAAAAAGATTAAATAAATATATTTTCTTTTGCTAGGTAGTGTAATAATTCCCTCTTGGTTTTTCTTTGTGTCGTGGTTCTTTTCCAAGGGTTTTGTTTGAACCGAGTGTAGTTAGTTTTTTTATTTTTGTTAGGAATAGGAAGCCTTGTGCTACGATTTGAACTGAAAATAATATCTCTTGAATTTCTTATTCCTTGAGAAAAGTAAGTTCTTTAGTTGTGACACTTAGGCTCAGTTTTTTACTCTTGTATAAGTACCCTAAATTGTATGATCTTAACTTTGTTTAACTGCTTTGACTAGAATGTCTTGATGAGCCTAATCCTAAGTGAGTTATGTGCCAGGTGTGTGTGAGTTTTTTGTATTATTCTGTATCTTGAATTTAATGTCTAGAACTTACACCGCGTGTTTGTAAAGCGAAATAGTAGTTTTATTCAGTCTTGGAACTATTATACGAATTTCTTTGTTGAGCTATTTATATGTTTTTACCCACTAATTGTTATGTATCTTAGTTAACCTCTTTGATCCTGTAATCATGTTTCTTTGGCAACCACATTACAAGCCTTACTCATTTGTTTGGATTAACCATCTATTTGAATCTTGTACTTCTCATGAGCACTTGAATTTGTCATGAACTTTGTAAAAGTTAAAGTGTGGGGTATTGGTTTGGCTTTTTAGCGGAACTATTGAAATAAGGAGAAATGTGCATTGTTTTGAATATTAATAGCCACTTGAATTAAATATGAAAAAAAAAAAAGAAAAATAGTTGTATTGTTGTGAAAAAATTATTTCTTGATAATGCTGAATCTTGAGGTATTTGTGCTTAAAGAAGTATGACTTGATGTATATTGATGTAAATGTGGAGTTATGGTTTGACATAAGTGGGGGGTTTTGAACAAGTAATTATGTATTAAAGTGCTTAGGGAAGTGTAGTCAAATTTATATCTAAATGTATCCTACCCATCCCGCAGCCTATATTACAATCAAATAGAGTTATACATGATCCTTGACTGAATGAGCTCAATTAGTAGAGTAATACACTATGGGCAAGCCTATGGTGCATATTTTGTGGCATATGAATTTTGTTTCTGAGAGTGAGAGAGTTCTTTATATTTTGAGTTCCTAATTGTTCTTAATTTTTATGTGTGTATAACTAATATTTATTATTGTGTGAGGGCACTTGATTCATGAAGGAAAGATAATGCCATTGACCTTTGTATTAGAGTAAGTGAGTGGGTTGTGAAAAATGTGTGGTGCTTTTGAGTCAAATCTTGAGGCGAGGATATTAGGCTATTGTGCTTAATCTATTTTAAATGTTCTTGGTGTGATGAGTTAGCATAGTTGTTTAAAAGAATCGTGTCTTTATAAAGTGTAGTTTGATTGCTCTAAGACGAGCAATGATTTAAGTGTGTGGTATTGATGGTAGGTTATAATCTCATATTTTAGTCGCTTATTGCACTCTAAATCATTGTACTTTTATTGTGTTTGAGCTTTAATCGCTAGTATTCTGTACTTATTGTGTGTTGTATGTCTTGTAGGAGTGATTTCGAGATGTTACAGAGCTAATTCGAGCTATCTGAAGCTTTGAAGTCTGAGTAAAAGCTTAATGAATTAAGTCAGGATCGCGGTTGGGGGTTGAGAAGCATATCTAGATATAAAAAAGACAGCAAAAAGAAAACTCTAAGAAATTTGCACTATTGTGATGCATAGTGCGAGGCCGTAGCATATTTTTGGCTGAAATTGAGCTCTCTGGATTTCCCACTAATGCCCCGCATGGCACGTTACCCCCCATGCGGCGGACCTAGCAAATTTTACAGAGTCAAATGTCTTATTTCGGCTAGGAGAAGGTAATTTCATCTAGGCCCGACCCTACTTGATATAAATACATGAAAAATATTATTTTCTGGACTTTAAACACAAATCGACCTAAGGGAGCTAAGAAGGAGTTGGAGGAGCCAGAGCACAAGGATTTCATAATTCCTTCATCACTCAATATCCGAGTTTGGATTGAATTTCTGTTTTCATATATTTTTATTATATTTGTGATGAATTACCCCATATTTATGGAGTAGTTCCATTTAAGGTTTGATGGATTTGGTGTATTGATATTTGTTTGTAGATTATAACTCTAGTATTATTTATTGAGGTGTTTTGGATGATTTAAATATTGCATTTATAGTCACTTGTTCATGTAATCAAGATAGACATAACTTGCGATATCTTCAAATTATATTGTTGGTTGAGTTCGTTAATTCTTCTTAATAATCGAAAGAGATTAGTTAAATTATTGACTAAACCTAGTTAGAAATATAATTGAGAGAGGTTCTCTTAAAGACCAATCTACTACGCATTCTTGCATATCTTCACAGAGCTTAAATTGGTTCATATCATGAGGTTGAGATTTAATCGAGATATGAGTTTCTACTAAATGTTTGAGCTAATAATTGAGTGAATTCGAGAGACACACTTGAACATTAGAAGTGAATTATCTAAAGTTAAGTTCCAGACACTTATCTTGCACCTATCCTATCAAAATCCTATCTTTTCCCATTGATAACTTTCTTTGCTTATTCCTTGATTCGATTGTCATTAGTTAACAACTTTAAATTCTTAGTAAATTTTAGTATTAATCACACAAATCTCAACTATTGATCATCTTGGATAGCAGTCTAGCTGTAACTACAAGAATATTGTTTAACTCCAATCCCTGTGGATACAATATTATATAATACTATATTTGATTAGCAAACGTAATTTAAAGTGGTGTTTGCGCTCGTTAGTGCTATGTATGATTTTGACTGGATTAGACTTTATACTTTAATTATGCTTGTGTGGATTACATACTTTCAATGATTCATGTTTAATCATTTGTATGACTACATAAACCTCTTGAATCATGCTACAGATCAAGTGTAGGGTTTGATATCCTATTTGAGTATGATGCTTATTGTTGTATGGTGTACTCGCCTAATCTGAGTTGTAGTTATACATTTTGTACATGCATACATCGTACGTGAATTTATATAAAATATATATATATATATATATATATATATATATATATATATATATATATATAAATATAAATATATATATATATGTGTGTGTGTGTGTGTGTTTTCGCGTAGAGGAGCAATTTTACTTAGAGATTTTCACACAAAACTTTGAGATAAGTGATTTGTACTCATATTTTGTAGCATTTCAAGAATTTGTATGATCATTAACACCTAAATACAAAATTCTGGGATAAATTTGGTATATTTGCCTATAACTTAAAATTGAGGGTTTGAGCTATAATTTGAACTTTGATTTGAAAGAAAAAATAGACTCGTAAGGTTATAGGTAGTCGGGATCTACCCCTTGACTCAGATTCTTTTTTTTTTTTACTCTGTTCATCTCTTCTTTCCAATTCTTGATAGATTTAAATCCATTCTTAACTCTTTTTTCTTTAACCTCACCCCGGACATGGTTAAGTACACATATCACTTGATTTATCTTAACCAGTTATTTCCTAGAAATTTACAGGTTAATCCATCAAAATAGTTAAGAAATTGGAAAGATAACCATGTACTAAGAGTAATTTTTAATTATTTACAGAATGACAAAAACTATACATAAATAATAATTTTGGTATCGAGCCAGCAGAAAAACTCTATGAAAAGCCTACTCAACCAACTTTCTAAAAATCCCAAAAATCTTTCCAAACCACTTTGTAAAATATTTCCCTTTATGAATATCCGAGTAGTTATTCCTCTAAGCTTGTGTATATATATATATATATATATATATATATATATATATATATATATATATATATTGTGTGTGCGTGCGCACACGTTATGTGAGATGGTCTGGTTTGGAATCACGTGAGTTATTTGTGCGGTTATTATAATTTTGGCATGTGAGTTGTGCGTGTAGTGTATGGATAAGGATCCATCCCCTTAGGGCCGTTCTCTCATGTTTTACCTAGACATCATACACGCTTATTATAGAAGCTGGTCAGTATTTGGACTTTGTGTATCTTCTTTTTGTACAAACTCCTTGGATGTATACATAATTATTACCGCATTCTTCTCTATATGTTAGTTTTGAAATGTATTCGTGTCTTTCAATGCATATCCCCTCCATATGTTGAATTGTCAGTTGTTTACGGTGCTTGAGCATATCTTCTATATGTATACTGTTGGCCTTATCTATACCTTCTGCGTAGATTCTAGTACTATTTTGCTTTTTTTCTTTGTGTATGTATACATGTTTGATAGTGAGTACCATTGACCACTCTCGCCACTACTTTGCTGGGGTTAGTCATGATATTTACTGAGTAAATGAGTTGTTCTTACTCATACTACATCTACACTTAATTGTGCAGATTTAGGAGTTTGACCCAGTTGAGTATTAGGAGCTGTTACGGTAAAGACCCGAGGTAGAGCGGTATCTCGAGCGCAGTCCCTAGTGTCTCCTTTTATCTTTCATTATTGTTATTATTTCAGATAATATAATGTATTAATAGACTTGTAATCATATATTATAGCTCATGACTCAGTGTTACTAGGTTAAAAGGATTTGCTGTATTGATTTGGTATTTATCTATAATTATTCAATTTTCAAACTCATAAATTGAATATTTGTTATTATTTCTTTGTAATGCTAAATAATTGGCTTGCCTAGCAAATAGGGTTAGACGTCATCACTGTCGCAGATGATTATGGACCGTGACAGTAACTCTTAAATTAATAACTTAGTTGCATTTAAGAATAGTTTGCTTGACAATGCAGGTTGCCGGATGCTAATCTAATCCATGATTTTTTGGATCATGAGGAGATAATCGTGTCTCACATAGACTTCCAAACAGTTAGCACATAACCTTCACACTGTGATAATTGAAGACATTAAAAATGACCTACAGTATTTGGAATATATGCAAATTCATAAAAGAATATAACATAATGCCAGTAAGTATAACGTGAGTTAAAAATGTTAGGATTATGATTCCTACTAAAGACAATAACCTTCATATTGAACAATTCGGAATTAAAACTACATGAGCGGAAGCTAACCTGAATCCATGTGTGGAAATTATTGAACCTCCTTTGATGATTGTCCAAATGTCCTTGTGAACTCCTTGATCCTTTTCTTCAAGATTTCTTGAAGATTGTATCACCACAATAATCCCTCACAAGGCTTAAACAATATGTGTATAGTTTCACAATAATAATATGACAATTACCAAAGGTTGGTATATGGTTTTCCACAATTATTTGCAAGACAACAATGGTGTTTTTGCTCTTGATTCAATGGGAGGAAGAAGAGTCTTGTCTCTTGCAATAATGTGGGAACCATAACCCCCACTTTATAACAAAAGAGTTACATAACCCAAGAGTCACAAGAGTTACATAACTCAAGAGTCACAAGCTTGTAACCATGGTTACATATATGTAACCTTAGTTAGCCCATCATTAACTAAGGTTACCCTTTTGGGTATCTACACATTAGTCCTACACTTTATATGACAACATATTGGCCCCCTTAACATAATGTCCATAAGACCACAAAATTAGGCCAAACAAAAAGATAGCACATAACATATAATTTATCCATATATTGTTCATATGTATGTAGATATAAATTCATATATCTTACAATCTCCCACTTGAACGAGATACACAAACATATGTACAAACCTTAGCATTATATGTTACAAAATAACCTTAGGTGCGCAAAATTGCTATCACAATAAAATTGTCATGAACAATCCGGTCCATCAATCATACCAACATATGAACTAAGTGCTCTTTGTTACTCATTCGTAACTAGAACCGGCATAGATCACGTATGTCAATATAACCAACGATATGGATCAAGTGTAGGTATGTAGCATGGAAATAACATAAAGTGTGGTCAATAGAATGTCTATTTCGAACTGGTTCTCTTTATTGAGATCAATCATAAATTGTAAGAGTACAAAAACTTTAAAACTGAATATCTGCAGATATAACTGAATTACTGAATTTCTGAATATAATGAACAATACATAAATGAACAATACAAAACTCCCACTAAAATACATAATCCTTATCTGATTTGACACCCATACAAGCAATATGCTCATGAAATACTTTTGGTGTCAATCCCTTAGTGAGCGGATCCGCAAGCATGGAGTTTGTACTAATGTACTCAATGCACAATTGTCCATTTTGTACTCTTTCTTTAACAACCCGAAATTTGACGTCCATATGTTTTGCTTTCGTCAAACTACTGTTGTTATTAGCATAAAGGACTGCCGATCTGTTATCACAAAATAGCCTAAGTGGCCTTTTGATGCTATCAACAATTCGCAGTCCACCAACAAAATTCCGCAGCCATAATGCCTCATTAGATGCTTCATAACACGCCATAAACTCCGCTTCCATGGTGGAAGTGGCTGTAAGAGTTTGCTTGATGCTTCTCCAAGAGATAGCACCGCCCGCAAGCATGTAAATATAGCCTAAAGTGGACTTCAAACTATCCTAACATCCAGCAAAATCGGAATCGGTATACCCAATGATCTCAAGCTGGTCCGATTTCCGGTATGTAAGCATGTAATCGTTTGTTCTCTATAAGTACCTCATGACCCGTTTGGCTGCCTTCCAATGGTCCATTCCCGGATTGCTTAGATATCTGCCTAACATCCCAACAATGTATGCTATATCAGGTCGTGTACATACCTGAGCATACATCAGACTACCTACAGCCGAAGCATAAGGCGTCTTCTGCATTTCCGAAATTTCATAATTATTATTTGGGCACTGTTTGAGACTAAATTTGTCTCCCTTAGCAACAGGGGTGTTGCCTGGTTTACAATCCTGCATGCCAAATCTTTTCAGAACCTTATCGATATAGCCCTTTTGTGACAGACCGAGAACACCTTTAGAGCGATCTCGTTGTATCTGAATTCCTAATACAAAAGAAGCTTCACCAAGATCTTTCATTTCAAATTTCTTTGAAAGAAATTTCTTAGTTTCAAGTAATAATGCTATATCGTTACGGGCAAGCAGTATGTCATCGACATATAAAACCAGAAAAATATACTTACTCCCACTGAACTTATGGTATATACAGTCATCAGCAATATTCGGTTCAAAACCAAAAGATGTAATGACTGCATGAAACTTATAATACCATTGACGAGAAGCTTGCTTGAGCCCATAGATGGATTTCTTTAATTTGCAAACCTTCTTTTCTGATTCATCCGAAACAAAGTTTTCAGGTTGCACCATATAAATTGTTTCCTCAATGTCACCATTGAGAAATGCTGTCTTAACATCCATTTGATGAATCTCAAGATCAAAATGTGCTACTAATGCCATTATAGTCCTGAAAGAGTCTTACGATGAAACTGGAGAGAAAGTCTCTTTATAATCAATGCCTTCCTTCTGAGTGTATCCTTTTGCGACAAGACGAGCTTTATACTTAATAACATTGCCCCCTGAATTCCTTTTGGTTTTAAAAATCCATTTACAACCAATAGGTTTAATACCTTCGGGCAATGCAACAAGCTCCCAAACGTCATTATCGCTCATAGACTTCATCTCATCATTCATGGCATCAATCCACTTTTGAGAGTTAGAACACTTAATGACTTGACGGAAGTTGATTGGATCATCTTCCTCAAGTCCAATATCACTTTCTTGTTCTTGGAGAAATACTACATAATCATCCGAAATTGCATTTCTCCTCTCTCTAGTGGATCTCCTTAATGGCATTTCAGTTTCTTGAGGTTGTTGAGTTTGATTTTCATTAGTTATATCAGGGTCCTGACGGGGGAGATTTTCGAGATTGTCTTGAACCGGAGTTGTGTGATCCGTGTCATGAAGACCAAGATCAACAACTTGAGGGAAAGACACATGTTCTTCCTCAAAGACAAAATCTCTAACAACTTTATCTCCCCACCCCCCAAACTCAATATCCTCAAAGAACCTAGCATTACCCGTCTCAAAAATAGTTCTAGAAGTGAGATCATAAAACTTAAAACCCCTGGATTTTTCATAGTATCCAACAAAATAGCTACTAACCGTCTTAGCATCCAGTTTCTTTTCATTCGGCCTATAAGCCCTTGCCTCAGCTGGACAACCCCAAATGTGTAAATGCCGAATACTGGGTTTATGCCCAGTCCAAAGTTCATATGGGGTTTTGATTGTAGCTTTAGTTGGAACTCTATTAAGAATATAAGCTGCGGTTTTTAATGCTTCACCCCAGAGTGAGTCTGGCAAAGTTGTACGAGAAATCATACTTCTTACCATATCCTTAAGGGTCCGATTTCGTCTCTCAGCTACACCATTCATCGTAGGGCTGCCTGGCATAGTATACTGAGGGACAATCCCACACTCATCTAGGAATTTAGCAAAAGGCCCTGGACGTTGTTCACCTGAACCATCATATCGACCATAGTATTCACCACCACGGTCAGATCTAACGGATTTAATTCTTTTTCTTAGTTGATTTTCAACTTCAGCCTTAAATGATTTGAACACGTCTATGGATTGGGACTTTTCGTGAATTAGATATAGGTACCCATAACGAGAGTAATCGTCTATGAATGTGATAAAGTATTGTTGACCATTCCTACATGGAGTAGGAAATGGCCCACAAATATCCGTATGTATCAATTCTAAGACGTCCGAAGCTCTCTTAGCACCTAATCTAGTCTTGTTTGTTTGTTTTCCCTTGATACACTCAATACAAATTTCCGAATTTGAGGAATCAAGAGAATCAAGAATTCCATCTGACACGAGTTTCTGAATTCTTTGAATGGATATGTGACCCAAACGTTTATGCCAGAGTGATATAGAATTCTCATTAGTTAATTTTCTTTTGGTACCACTTAAACTTGTATGCAAAGTTTCATAATTTGAAGTTATTGTATCAACCAAATATAAGCTATCAAATGTTGATAAAAGACCAGTACCAATAAGATTTGAATTCTGAAAGAGACTAACTTCATTATCACCAAAAGAACATGTATAACCGGATATGTCCAATTGGGGAACCAAAATTAAATTCCGTCTAAAAGACGGTACAATAAAAGTCTCATCCAAATCTAAATTGAAACCGGTCTTAAACAACAGCCTAAATTTGCCAATAGCCTCAACTGGCACCTTCTTGTCGTCACCCACATAGATCTATCTTTCACCATCATTTGGTTTTCGGCAGTTCAGGCAACCCTGCATAGATATACTTATGTGAGTAGTAGCAGCAGAATCTACCCACCAAGTATCCTTAGGTACCGAAATTAAATTAACTTCAGAACAAACAAGAGAAAGAAATGTACCTTTTTTCGCACGCCAAGCGTGGTACTTGGTACAATCCTTCTTCACATGATTAGTCCCCTTACAGAAGAAGCAACCTAATTCAGTAATTTCAACCTTAGGTTCCTTATGTTGCTTAATCTTGGGCTTTGCAACCGCAACTTCCTTACCTTTCCTCTTCTTAGTTTCCTTAGAAGAGGATGCCAAATGAGCACTTTCAGTCTTATCTAGCTTTATCCTTTCCTCTTCTTGCACACAATGTGAAATAAGCTCATTAAGAGTCCATTTCTCCTTCAGGCAGTTGTAACTGACCTTAAACTGATTAAAGTGTGCAGGAAGAGATATCAAAACAAAGTACACAAGCAGTTCCTCAGGTAAATTCAGCTTGAGTGACTTTAGTTTCGAAGCAAGATGAAACATTTCCATAATGTACTCCCTAATGTTTCCCTTGCCCTTATACCTCATGGAAACAAGTTTACTCAATAGTGTACTTGTTTCCGCCTTTTCGTTTTGCATAAAACACTGTTCAAGGTTTTCAAGGAAAACTTTGGCAATAGGTTCATCATTCATAGTGCCCCTGAATGATTCTGGAATTGCACGCTTCATGATCATTAGACTCATGCGATTCGAGCGTTCCCACTTCTCCATCACCCTCCTTTCATCAGGAGAGGATGTATCCTCAAGAGAAGCAGGTTGCTCGATCCGAAGAGCAAGGTCAAGATCCATGCAACCGAGAACGATCATGACGTTCTCTTTCCATTCCTTAAAGTTTGTGCCGTTAAGCACAGGGATGCTATTGATGTTGGCAGAGATCGTAGAAGCAGAAGAATTAATTGAAATAGAACAAAAGGATTACTAAATACATGCTTACATATACTTGAACTTTAACATTACTTTATAGATTCAAAATAGGCATTTCCCATTACAAGATACCTAGCACAACATTGATTTTAGTCTTTGGACAGAAAAACAACTTGTAAGTGGTACTCTTGGTGTAGTGATCAAACATAGACAATAAACTCCTGTCAAATATCAAACCTTCCTTTGGGCCGATTTAATATTCACATGGAAAACCAAATAATTGTCTCATATTTACCACCACAAGCATGTTCGAATTCCTGCCAAATAACAACCTTCCTTTGGGCCGGTGTTAAACGCATGGAAGACTAACATCCACAGTCATCTTATATTTCAAGATCAACCAATCTACACAATAGAGGTTACTTTGGCAACATAATGCTTCAATTGACTAATTTAAAATATTAGATGCTAAAACTTTAGTTCCTTAAGCCATATTATGAATCTCAACTTAATATGTTACATGTTTTGACATGCAACAACTGAAAATTAATTGTTTTGATACTTGAGAGGACAATTCCAAAAATATGAATATTGATGGACTTTAAAACAATTAATATTCAAAACCTTAAATATTAATGTATAATACATTAATAAAAAAAACTTAAGTATTTTAATTGATTATCAATTAAAATCTGAAACTTAAAAGATTTGTAACGTTTTTAACCTTACTGGACAAAAATAATCGATTATCTGCTTTAAATAATCGATTATCTTTGGCCGAAAAAAAAAATTCAGCTACTGGACCAAGATAATCGATTATCTAAACCAGATAATCAATTATTCTGGTTTTAAGAAAAATTTTCTAAGTCACTGGACCAGAATAATCGATTATCTAAACCAGATAATCAATTATTCTGGTATATATAAAAACGTTACAAACTCACTGGACTAAGATAATCGATTATCTGTCCAAGATAATCGATTATCTTGGAGCAGTGAACCTTACTGTTTTAATAAGAATTTTCATCATCAAAACATGATTTTCAACAAGCATCTTAAACAAGAAAACTTGTTATTTACCAACTAAAATCATGTTTTATACAATGTTTTAACACAAGTAAAGATAACATGATATTAAAACATCAAATTTCATCAAAACACAACATTCATAAGAAACATGCTATTTCATGGTACTAGAATTTCATAAATAAAATTCTAACATTACTCGAACATGAATCCTAACATAACATGAATCTTATGAACATCCAAATTATCCAAATATGAAGGTGGCTCTGATACCAATTGTTAGGATTATGATTCCTACTAAAGACAATAACCTTCATATTGAACAATTCGGAATTAAAACTACATGAGCGGAAGCTAACCTGAATCCATGTGTGGAAATTGTTGAACCTCCTTTGATGATTGTCCAAATGTCCTTGTGAACTCCTTGATCCTTTTCTTCAAGATTTCTTGAAGATTGTATCACCACAATAATCCCTCACAAGGCTTAAACAATATGTGTATAGTTTCACAATAATAATATGACAATTACCAAAGGTTGGTATATGGTTTTCCACAATTATTTGCAAGACAACAATGGTGTTTTTGCTCTTGATTCAATGGGAGGAAGAAGAGTCTTGTCTCTTGCAATAATGTGGGAACCATAATCCCCACTTTATAACAAAAGAGTTACATAACCCAAGAGTTACATAACTCAAGAGTCACAAGCTTGTAACCATGGTTACATATATGTAACCTTAGTTAGCCCATCATTAACTAAGGTTACCCTTTTGGGTATCTACACATTAGTCCTACACTTTATATGACAACACATTGGCCCCCTTAACATAATGTCCATAAGACCACAAAATTAGGCCAAACCAAAAGATAGCACATAACATATAATTTATCCATATATTGTTCATATGTATGTAGATATAAGTCCATATATCTTAAAAAAATGCTACATAAATCATGCAAGCTAGTTTGAAATAAAGTTTATTTGTATTGCACTTGTATAGATATTTAGCTTGTCAAAGATCTACTTAACTAACTAGAAATTTAGAATTTTGTATATCAGATTAGTATGATATTTAAAGAACTTTCAATTTTAGAGAATCATGCTTTGTTTAAAGTTAATTATTAAGTACTTAAAATGTAAGGAGCCCAAATATAATATTCATATAGCTAAATTAACGGGGCATTTGCATCTATACCCGTTTTTTGGGTCACGTTTTAATCTCTGTCCGTTTCGTAAAAAAATTACAAGCGTACCTACTTTTTCGGGTAACTTCAGCATATAAGATTGAAGTAGCAAAGGCAATCACGCAAAACTTTAGCATTTTAGTAGACGGAACTGAAGTAGCAAGTGTGCTGAACTAAGTGTGCTGGAGTTTTTGTTTGTAATTGCGGAACTTAAGGATAGTAGCTGAAGTTTTGTTCTCTATTTGCTGAAGTTTTTGTTAGTAATTGCTAAAGTTTTTATTTTTGTAACTAGCGAACTTCAGCTTTAGAGCTGAGAGTTTTATTTTGTAACTGGCGAACTTCAACTCTAGAGCTGAAGTTTTTGTTTTGTAACTGTCGAACTATTTTTGTTTGTAACTGGCGAACTTCAAGTTTTTGTTTGTAACTGGCGAACTTCTGCCTTCTTAGAGTTGAAATTTTAAGTGACTTTTCATAAGATATAATGTTAATTTGGTTTGATTGGACTGCCTCCTTCAAATGGTGTCCTGCCATAATCCCCTATGCATACTTAAAGTTTTGCTATTTTTAAGAAACAGATAAATATGATTAAATTTGTCTTAAGATACTTATTATGTTGCTTCTAGTGCTGCTATGTTGAAAGCTAAACACTTCATATATTGCCAACCAGTTAGGAAGGTTGAAAGTATAAAAGAGAGTATTAGAAGAAAAAAGCAAGTAACTCTAAATCTATGGCAATATGCAAGTTGTATTCATAGAGATAGATAGTTCTTCCGTTGATGAATTAAAAGGTTTTTATTTTCACAGTCCATATTAATTATTGAACATTTTCACAATCAGCGACTTGAGAAAGGAGTGGTCTATCGGATTGAGGACGAATATAATTTTAAGAAGGAGAAGGAAGAGGAGAAATATAGCTCAAGTTGTTTAAAAAATAAGTACAAAATTTTAAAAAAAATAAATATAAATTAAATGGAGGCAATCAAGTGCCCCGTATAATTTTACTAAATCAACTGACTTCAAAATAATACAAATTGTTCAACTATCTTTTGTGATACTATCACAATTTTTCAGTTGGAAAGAATATCAAACTATCTAGAAAATAAGTATTTGATAAATTATAGAGAAAAGACAACAAATATAAAATGATTTACATTTTATACAAATATTGTAACTATTTTGAACTCTACAACAACAACTACCCAGTATATATTTTGAACTCTAGTGTAGTTTAATTTCTAGATGTGACTTAATTACTATATTTTACTAAACTACCAAGTAATGCAAACTATACACAAATTTATCTTCAATTAACTAAATAATTTTTCTGGATATT
Source organism: Nicotiana benthamiana (assembly GCA_034376525.1). Classification (NCBI taxonomy): domain Eukaryota; kingdom Viridiplantae; phylum Streptophyta; class Magnoliopsida; order Solanales; family Solanaceae; genus Nicotiana; species Nicotiana benthamiana. The sequence continues at coordinate 75,136,443 of CM067330.1, forward strand.
TTTTTTTACCAGAAAAAAAAAACGCTCAAAATAGAAACTGAGCCTATAGGCCCAAAAATAACAACAACTAACCAGGCCCAAAAAATAAAATAAAATAAAAAATTAGCTACAGTCTCCTTCTGCAGGTTTGCATTAACAGTCTGCCCTTCCCATTTGTTCTTCAACCTAAAACCAACGTTCCTAAATCCTACCTGCTTCTCCACCAAATACTTCTACTCCATTTTCTCTCTCTGTTCACTTTTTCCACCGGCCACCGGAACAACAATCCGGCGTCTTAAACCCTAAACCTAACTCTCTCAAAACCCTAAAAAAAGCATGGACTTCCAACAACTACATCCGTATAGTAGTAGGCCACCACAACAACAACCACCGTTACCGCCGCCGCCGTCCATGGCGGATCCCCACTATCATCAACAACGACCGCCGGTACCACCACCTGGTTCATGGTACTCGAACCAATTCCAATACCACCCACCCCCACCTCAGCATTCTCCCCCGTCTTCTCAGCCACAGCAGTGGGGTCCACCCCCTCCCCCTCCTCCTCCATTTCCGGGAACTTCTCATGGGCCTTATCATATTCAGCAACAGGCACAGGCCCAGTATCCACCTCCTCTTCCCCCAAGGCCTCAATCCTTTCCTCATGGAAATCAGGTAATTAATGCAGTTGGCATTCTGCAAAAAATATTCAGGTCATAAAACGTAAAGTCTGCTTATAATATGGTGCATTTCGAATATGTTTGTATAGTAATAACACTAAAATGAGGGATACGTTCATTGGTTATGCAGTTACTGAAGCTAGACTAGGAAAAATGTTCATTATGGATTATGATGAGGCTTGCTTATTGTTCAATTCTAGTTATCTATTAGTCTAGGATGAGTTACATTGTATGTTAAATGCAAAACCTATTCGGTTTACTTAATATGTGTGACTCATTTTTCCCCTTTGATTTGTGGGATTTACAATGGTTGTGAGACCAGTAATGTTATAAGAGAGCTAGTATCAGCCTATAAGACCCGATAGATTCTCAAGATTAAGTGTATTAGAGATGCAAATGTTAAGATAGATGCGCAGTTTTACAATATTAGACAAAATAAAAATAATCACATTTGACATAATTTACAAGTAGCACATATAGAGGACAAAATGAGAGGTTCTTTGATATAGTTTGAGCATGTTTTGCAACAACAACAACAACAACCCAGTATAATCCCACTTAGTGAGGACTGGGGAGGGTAGTGTGTACGCAGACCTTACCCCTACCCTGGGGTAAAGAGGCTGTTTTCAAATAGACCCCCGGCATCCTTCCCTCCAAGAACTTCCCACCTTGCTCTTGGGGAGACTCGAACTCACAACCTCTCGGTTGGAAGTGGGGGTTGCTTACCATTAGAGCAACCCCTCTTGTCAGATTGAGCATGTTTTAGGTTGATTTAAACTACATTTGATCCGTAGTGTCATAGGCTATGATGATTGAAGGCATGAAAAAGGGATGATGTAACCTAAATCATGTGAAACTTAGTTGTCATACAAGACCTATTAATCTCTAGCTTCAGCAAAGAACATACACACACTAGGAGTAAATGATCCATATGGATGATGTCAACTAGTTGAGATTAATGTCTAATCATGTGGATACTCAGGTCTGAATATTCATATATGCGATATTAATTTTTCAGGATTCTTTTTATTTTGGTTAGAGATTTGCGCGTCAGTAGAAAACGTAGAGAATCCATAGTGGACATACTTGAAAGAGTCTGAATGGGGCAAACTGGATATTAAGGATTCATATAGCCAACTCCAAAAAGTTTGGAATTGAGGTGTTATGGTTGTTATTGTCGTGGTTACATGGTTTCCTTTCTGCTAATGGATTTTTTACGATATGCTTGACTTTTACCAATTAAAGATTCACACTTGCTTGCAGGACCGGGGCAATATGAACTGGGGTCAACAGCAAAGTTGGGAAAACTCAGGTTTGGAAATATAGTAATAATTGGAGTCTATGCTTGTTTAGTAATTCAATATGCTTTGGGATCTAGTTTCCTGGAACCCATTTTCGGTTGAAAATTGTTTGGAATCGAGTGCTAGCTGTTTCTTCTTTCTTAGACACTATTTCTCTGAGTAGAGGCCACTTCCTTTAAATTTATTCATGATGTTTAACTCTTCTAGTGCTTCTGCTTGTTGTTCCTTTTGTGGGAACACAGACATGCTTTGGAAAATAATTGGATTTATTTGTTACATTTCAAAATGGTTAGAAAAGGTGTCACAATTTTGGTCTATTCCAAGTTTAATATAGTTCTAAGTGTCTTTCATGTCATGTGGGACAATGGATGCTCTCTTCTTCTCGAGTCGAAAAGATAAAATCTAAGCTGTTGTTGAGGAGGTTTGCTAAAGAAAATACTAATCTCTTAGCAAGGTCATTAGGTCTTAGGGGTGCAAAAACTTACTTTTAAAAAGTCATTAGGTTAGAACCTCAAATATGAAAATCCCGTTCATCGTACGAGAAGAGATTTTTGCAGAATGTAATGGGATGCTCTATCCAATTAGATCTCTGGGATTATCACTGACAAAAAAAACCTGGGATTGTCTCCCCCTGCCCTTTATTTGGTTTATTACTTTTTTTTCCTTTATTTCTCTTTAGCACTTGCCATATTCTAACTTTGTGGAAACAGTATTTAGTTTCTATTGTGATGTACACTTGTATATGTCCTTCTATTTGTACCCATCATTAAGGCCTCCTTCCTGCCCTTGGTAAATGAAAGTAGAGAAATTTTACATGGCCTCTTCCTGTTCCCCCCTCTGGTACTTCTGTGCCCTAAAGATTACATCTACTATTAACTAGTAGCACCCAGCAATGAAGATTGGGCTGCAAAGGCCCGAGCATGGGCAGCTGCCAACGCTGCTACTGACTATCAGCACCAGCACTCGCAGTTTACACATGATAGCAGGCCGGAAGAGCAGAGTCATTACTATGGGCAATACACTCAATCTGCTGATCAACATTTCCAAGACATTCAACAACCACCAGTTCTGCCAGCAAGTAATCAACACTCTATGAATCCTGTGGCACCTCCTCAGAGGGCGTTGTTTGGCCATTCACAGGAGCCTGCCTTCTTCACCTCTGGGCAACCTACTTATGTTCCTGACATGCAGTTACCTTACACTGCTAGAGATGGAAGTTTCACTGGAGATTCAGTTGCTTCATTCCCTCAGCAAGGAAACTCATCCATAAGTCCATTAGTCCATCAGCAGGAGGTACCTTCTAGTTATTCTTCTATTGCAGGTAAAAAAATTTAGTTAATATATAATTTTGCATCTGAAGTTACTGTGCTTTTGGAATTGCTTCTCTACAGGGGCTTTTAGATAATGTTTTCTGCTTAATGGGGCTTCTAGTTACTCTTTGGGATGTTGTGTTTCCTTGAGCCTTTGAGGCATAAGTTCAGTAGTTTAATGAGGATACCTATAATCCCTTCACTAAAATTTCATGGTGCGATCGTTCCTTCTCTTATTTAAGGCTTCAGCGTGAGGGTATTCACTTGAGACAATTGATGCTACTGTATCTTGATTTCATGGAATATTGGCTCCATCATGCCAGCATATCTTTCCGTTCTCCATCCTGCTAACTTGGTGTTTTGTTTTTCAGGATACTCCTGTTTTGGATAAGTTGTTTCCCAAAGATTACAAAAAGAGGAACAGTTGAAAATTAGACACTATTTTGAAGTCCACTTAAGTTTAATCACGCTATTTATAAACTTTTAGGCAATCTCCTTATTCTATTCAGCTAGAGTAGGCAGAAAGGATTTATGTGATCTGCTTCTCCTTGTCAATGAGAACTGCTTTATTGCACATTCCTAATGTGTGCCCCTCTGTTGATTTTTCTGTAGTTCTTGCTAATTATGTAATGACCTGTTTAAATCCTACTTGGGATTGGCGGAAACTTGGTCTGTCCAATGATTATTTCCTCTTCCATATTTTCTCTACTGAAATTAAATTGATGGAGGAGAGGATTCAATTTATTTGATTGTGGCGAACAATGAAGATTTAATTCTCATGTAGCGCATTTGTATCATCTAAGAAGAGGTTACTGACACAGTCTAAAGGAAGTAAAAGCTGTAGGAAATATATAACTTATGAAGAATTACACATATGATGGGACACATGAAAAATGCAAATTAGTATTGCAAAGTAACTGTTTGCAAGAATAGAAAACATCAGTTGAACTTGAAGATACAGTTGCTTAGAGAGTTTTACAGTTTCAAATTTTTAGTTCATTTGCGCTCCATCTTTATTGCAGGTTATCACTGTGTTGGTACCCATACCAATAAAACGCTGTATCTTACACCAAAAAGACCAAGTATTTCAAACATTGTAACTTACTTTTTTTCATTTATCTTTCTTCTCTCCTTCAAAACGTCTCGGTAGGCTCTGTAAGAGAAGTCAGTCTTGTATCCATAAAGTTTTTGGGTTGAGAGAAGGCCAAAATTGAGGGCCAGAGTCTCAAGCAGCATAAGTTTGATGCTGCTGACAGAGAGGTTCTTTCCCTATATAGGATAGTTTTATCTTCAACACATCTGATGCTTGTGCGCGTGCGGCTAAAGAGCGTTGATTTGTCTGAACAAATGTGCAAGGGAAAGCCATTTATGTTTGTAACATAATTTTTAATAATAATTAGGGAAAAGGTTACGGTTCTGTTAAAAAGTATACGTTATCATCTACTAGCAATGTGTAATTTATGCATGAGATATAAAACCTTACCACAGGGCGAGACTTTTCTTTCGCTGGCTTAAAACTGCTGGACACCTGTTGCCCGATGGAACCACAAATTTCATAGGAATAAGCAGGCCGTTTATTGTAGCGATTTGTTTTTCATGTATTAACATATCATCGAATTGAGAATCCTACATTTCTTAAAGTTCAGGAAATTTTATTGGTATGAAGTCTTTGTGGTTGCAAATCCGATGGTAGAGTAAAATGTTCTGTTGATTTCCAAGTCTTCAGTTTCTGAATGCTCGTTCTAATGTCAGGTAAAGAAGAGGCTGGGAATCAAAATGAGCCGTTCTATGGTTCTTCAGCTTTTGGCAACTCTACTCAGCAGCATCATGCACAACCAATGCCACCAGCACCCAATAAACCTGCAGTGATGGAAGAGCATCATTATGTGATAGGTCCTGATCTTAGTGATCAGCCTTTGGACTTTGCACCTCATTTTAATCATGAGCATGACCGGCATTCCCAGCCCTATTTTGTTTGTGCTGATTCTGTAGGCTCTGTGGGGGTTGCAGATCCTATTTCAACAATGCCTTCCAATTATGCATGGCCTTCTTCTGCTGCTCCTGGTGCCGCATATCCTCCTCTTCCTCCATTACCTCCAATGGGGTCTCAGGTTTTATTTTAAACTCCAAGGTTAACTTAAATCCAATGCTCTAGATGCCATAATAGAGCTTCCTTATTGTACTTTATACCGCAGGTTGATCCTACTGTCATTGACGCTTCTCCAGTTGCTGAACACACTGGACCATTCTTTGGTAGAGTACAGAGTTCAAGCTTCAACCCAACTGTCCCATCGGTTGGTGCACACTTTGGTGTAGGTGCAGGGACTGCCCTGCATCCTCCAGCAGCTTTTCCAGCTGATGCATATGGGATTTCTGATCGCCCTAAGAAGGTTTGTATACTTGTTCAATGGGCGTTCATTTTGTAAACTACTGAGTCATGATTCATCTGTATGTCTGGCATTTTTAGGCTGCTGTGCCAAATTGGCTTAGAGAGGAAATAATTAAGAAGAAAGCTGTCATCACAACTTCAGCTCCAGACCTTCAAAAGGAGGATTCTCAATCTATTGAAGATGAAGGTGTTGATAAATCTTACCGGAAAGATGACCAGGCTGATAGCAAGAGCATTGATTCTTCAAGGTCAAGTGAGGAAGAGGATGATGATGAGGTCAACTATTTGTTCTTGATTACTCATTCGACTGAAGATGTTACTTTTTGTTGAATTTGTTGTGTAAGAAGTCTGTTCACTTGGCGTAATATACCCTTCTGCTGGATTATACTGTTTCAACGAATTCATAGTTTTGAGGCTTTCCTTTTTTTTTTTGAGATAATTTTTGTGAGTAGTTTCTTCTTTGACTATTACCTTAGACGCATCATAAAAAGTGTGGGCTTATCTGAACTTTTACTTGTCCATGCAGGTTGAGGTAGAAGCAGCACGAACTGCAGCAATGAATCAGGAAATAAAGCGTGTCTTAACTGAAGTTCTTTTAAAGGTTACTTATGATTAGTGTATGATCGATTTCTTTACTTCATTTTTGCAGATGCATTAACTGGATACTGTTTTACAGGTTACTGATGAACTATTTGATGAAATTGCAACAAGAGTTCTTAGCGAAGAGGATCTCACTGTTGCTGGTTGGTGTCTTGCGTTTTTCAAATCCTTCCCTCTCTAAATTTCTTCTTTTTCCATGTCTTTGCTCCCAGGTCATTTATTTTGGGACTAAGTTGGTCTTCTTTGTCTTTTAAGTTGAGCAACAAGCTGGTGTTTCCAGCCAGAAGGTATCAGCATCTGTTCAACCTGTTACAACTCCCAAGGCCTCTGCCAAGGTTCTGATACCACCCAAACTTAAGGATGCTCATTCAGTTGATGCCAGTGAGAAGTCTACTTCAAGTTCTCCTGGGGATCTTTTAGGCCTTGCTAGTTATGCATCAGATGATGAGGATGACAATGAAATTCAGAGTTCTGATAAGCAAAAGCCCAAAGAGCATGACAAGGGACGATCTCATGAAGAATCTGAGAAGCATGATAGATCTCCTGTAAACCTGGAGAAAAATCCTCGCGAAATGAGTCCTAATGTTGGAACTGTTAGGAATATTGCTGTCAGCTCTAAGTTGACAGATGACAGGACAACAAGATATTCTGCTCATGAAGATGCTGGAGGCTCCTTTAAGACTGAATCAAGAGTTCCGGAGGATAAGATGCTGGGTGAGAAGGATGTTGTGAAAACTGAAAATCCATCCGAGACTCTTGATCTCAAAAGGACTAAGGTAGATAACTCCAGAAGTGAAGACAAAAGAGATAAGTCAGATAAAAGTGGTAAACGTGAAGTTAGAAAGGGTTCTGGCACAAAGGATAATGGTATTGATATTACAAGCTCGAAGGACAGAAAAATTGAGAAAGAAGAAGGAAACCGTAGGAACCATGAGGAAGGACATGTTAGAAAGGAAAAGGTGGACGATCTAGATGGTTCAAAAGATAGAGTGAAAGAGAGAAGTCGTAAGTCAGGTGAAAAAGCCAAGGAATCTGACTCAAGGAAAAGGCCCTCTCCTTCTAATGTGAAGGAAGAAAGAAAGGAGACAGAAAGACACAGCAGAGCTGGTTTTACTAAAGATAATGGAAGAAAAAAAGAGAGAGCAAAGGATGAAAAAAGAGAAAAATCTAGACATAAAGAGGAAAGGGTCTCCAGCAGACGTAAGAGACATCGTTCATCTTCTATTGATAACAGGGGTAAAGAGAGCAAGGACAACTCTGTTAGCCGTGCCAATGATTCCAGTGATGATTCTTTAGATGATTCTAGAAGGTTATTATATTTTTTATTTTTTTATTTTCTGCTGTTCAGTCCAATGCATTGACCCTCATGTAATTGCTCATCTTTTTCTTGTGGATTGCAGGAAGGTGCATGCAAATAGACACCGGTCACCATCGCCAGTCAGGTCAAGGAAAAGGTAATTTTGAAGGCGCCTGAATGCTCTGATTATTGTTTCCATTAACTCTTACAATACAAATTTTCTTTATCAAAAAATAAAATAAAAAGTGTACCCATTTAACTCAAAATCTCAAGATCAATGTTCTATTCACCAATTATTTCGCGTTTAGTTGGTCATAGTCTTTCATTTTCCTTGCGCAATGATCTCTTGGTGTTTTTTGGAATTAACTGTTCACTATGCTGGGTAATCCCAAAGATGTTGGCCCTTTCTCTTTTTTTCATTATTTTTCTTTGATCTTTAACTCTATTATTTACTATTCGTATTGCATGCAAACATTTATGACTCCTCACTGTCTTGCCTTTTGATGAAGTAATAAAATTCATTAATGGCATCAACAAGATGCATGATGATAAGTATAAAAGATGAGTGTTAGCTCCATAATAGGCTAACTATAGTTCCAGGGAGCTAGCAAAATCCAAGAAAAGCTCAGCAGAATTTACAGGGGAGAGTTTGCACCAACTAAAGAGTAACAAAAAACATTTAGCCTCGATTGCATCTCTGGGACTACCCAACCTTCAATAAGGTATATGAGTCGCGCCTTACATTCAATAAGGTATATAGGAGTCTTATGCAGGTAACTTGCTTCTGCGTGAGAGAATTAAGCATACTTCCAACAAGAGAGTCAATTATTTGTGGAAATGGCAAAGAAATTTTGTTTAGGTTGGTGCTTTGGTCTAAATAAATTAGTATTCTGAGAAGAAACTTATCTGAAGCTAGTAAAAATCTTACCAAAGATCGATTGAAGTATAAAACTAGTCCGATGAATAATTTGATGAAGAACACCCATGGAGGCATGGACTGATGAAAAACGTACTCCAATGGGCAAAGAACACCCATGGAGGCATGGACTGATGAAAAAGCGTACTCCAATGACAAGACTGTGCAATTGAGTCAATAATAATTAAATGTGCTTAGGAGGCTGTATAGCAAAGGCATGATGAGTATTTAATCATTGCAGGTACTTATTGGTTAAGACAGCTAGACATACAGCAGCAGAGTAATCCTGGTTTCTGTTTCGTTGTGCATTTGAATAGACTTGTAATGACTTAAGAGGAATAATGTAAGAAGAAACCAATGAATAATGTGTCACTGACACCGACTCACTGCTGCTGACTCCTAAGATTGAGTCCTTTAATTTTCATCATGGTGCTATTATCTGGTCGGATAGCTTTGGTAACATTCAATCTAGCATCAATAATTTGGAAGGCATATCCGCATGTCTTTGCAAGTGTTGTACTTGCCATCTGTCTGGTTTAACATCTAAATGTTTTAAAAAGAAAATGTGGAGGCTCATTAGGTTATTCACCCAGTTAAAGATGTACCCTTGCTCTTGTTTATATCAATTAAGACTATTACCAGTACTAATACCATATATTTAGTGGTCAACAAATTAATTGTTCAGGTTTAGATTGCTTACTCTGTTGTTTGCTGCTTTTTGCTAGAGTCATTGCTTACACTGTAGAGAATGGTCTCTATGGACATGATTATTAGTCGTTGAGATGCTATGCCTTCTTTAAAAAAAGGCTTCATGGAGAATTCTATTCTAATACTTCCAACATAGATTCATGGTTAGAGTAATTGCTTGTTCCAAATTCTTGTGCTCATATCTTTTCCGAATCTTTTTGGTTAAGGTGGTTTGTAATAGGGTGATTTATTATGTCAAGAAAATTTGTAAGAGTAGGACTAATGTCTGTTGAATACTGTTCATTTGGATATTAGCCCTTGAAAGAATTAGTCAAATCTCTTAGAAGAGATGACTTTCTGTTAAATTCTTTGAGGTTTTCTTTTACACATTGAATATATAGGTAAGTTCTGTCTTGATTCCTCCGTAGTGAGTACAGGTTTCCTCCCATGGGACTACTTAGCTAGAAGTTCTGATTCATCCTCGTATGCATATTGCATAAAGGATTATGCAATTTTCTTTTCAAATGATAATTTTTGCACTAAATTGGTAGATGCCAGAGTTAATTTTTTTAAAAGGGTACAAATTCCATACTTACAGTTGTTTTAAAATTGTTTACTAAAAGAGTAAATTCATCCTTCATTAAGTGACTTTTAAGTGCAAGTGAAATTCCCCATTACAGGGATTTCCCCTATATCAATAAAATTATTCACCTTACAGAAAAACAAGTGTAAGTGGTATTCCTCAAAATTATTGAAGTCCTGAATCTTGTAATACCTGGATCAGTCTAAAAGTCTCTTTGTGGATAAGTGGCTTCTCTTGAAGTTTATATTTTAGCCAACTTCATATAAGGTACCATAAATTATAGGGAGTCATTTAATGGTAAAGAGGCTCACTAAAATGCTTTCTCAAAACAAAAAAAGAAGAAGGAAAAGAGAGGCTAATTTAAAGTTGCTATCCGTTAGATGACTTTTTGATGTTCTATGTATTGTTCGTCTCTAAAAACATTATAACAGGCTGTTTCAGGATCGAGGACTTTTAACTTGTGGATAAATTTTGATTTGAAAATCTAATGATAGTGTTGCTTGATAAAGTGACTAGTTTATTGTTTTGATAAACTCTTCTAAAGCAGCTATTTTTACGGGATTTTGGATCAGAAAATAGTATGAGCGTGTTTGGCTAAGCTTATAAGCTGATCAAACTGGCTTATAAGCATTTTTTGACTTTTCTACGCGTTTGGTAAAATTAAAAGTTCTTATAAGCTAAAAATAAGCCAAAAGCCATAAGTAGGTCTCCCCGAGCTTATCAAATTTCAGCTTATAAGCACTTTAAGTTTGACCAAAATATTTACTAGGGAAAAGGGTCAGAACTGCCCCTAACGAATTGACTCCAGGTTAAAAATGCCCCCCGTTAACCTATTTTGAAGAAAATGCCCCTACCGTTAAAATTCTGGCATATTTGTGCCCCTAAGTCTAGCAACTGACTGTACTTATATTTAAAACGGTAGGGGCATTTTTTTCAAAATAGGTTAATGGTAGGGGCATTTTTAAACTGGAGTCAATACGTTAGGGGCACAAATATGCCAGAATTTTAACGGTTGGGGCATTTTCTTCAAAATAGGTTAACGGAGGGCATTTTTAACCTGGGGTCAATACGTTAGGGGCAGTTATGACCCTTTTCCGTATTTACTATTTTATCCATGAAATACTTCTTTTTAAAACAAACTCTCGTATACCATTCTTCAGCTGCTTATTATTAATTTCAGCACTTTTATCCAAACACGAATCTGCTTATTTTTTAAATCAGCTTCAGCACTTAAAAGTGCTTTTCAGCACCTAATACTTATCAGCTACTCTAAATCAGCTAAGCCAAACGGGCTCTATATCATTAAGAGGGGAAAACTGCTGACTGGCACCATTGTTTAAATTGGTGAAATTTATGTATTCTGAGTCTTTTTCAAGATTGAGGTAATTCATCCTCAGGATTATTGGGCAATGTCTTTAGCTATGTTTCAACTTGAAAATAACGCAACAATACAGTGGTCAAATTCTTCTAGAGCCTGAATGCATAGAAGGCTGAGAATTTGTATCCAAAAATTCTCTTTTTGTTGCCACTTATTGGTTTGGCCTGTAATCTTTTTATTTTTAGCCATGTTTCGCGGTCTCCTCATAGCAAGCACTCTCAGCGCAGGCATTCTCCGTACCCTGCCAGTGAAAAGATCAGGTATCTTGTTGGGTGTTCTTAAAATATTCTCTTGATATTTTTCAGTCTTAACCATCCAATCAGCATAAGTAAGAACATACAAGGTGAAACAAATCTAATAAATGCACTTTAGAAATCTTATCATGTAATGGCTGGTTCATGTAATGGCAGGGGAAGGAGGTCAAGGACAAGATCAAGATCAAGATCTCCTGGTCGTAGGAAAAGATGAGCAAAGGAGTAATGGAAGGAAGTTAAGATAGAGTTATGAAGGCCAATAACTTGCATACTCCTATTGGGCAGGGACTTCGGCTGTTAATTAGAGAGTGGATACGCGAGTTGACCTGTTTGAAATCCTCTGTTACTGCCTTCGGCTGTTAAGTATAACAATGGATATGCCAGTTGAGCTATTAAAATCCTGTGTCACAGGTTCTGGCGGCCAGGGGGAAAGCTGAGATATCCTCATGCAGAGGATTAGTGATATGAGTGGTTCATGGTGCCTCTATGTTAAATCAGCTAGCTGCTGTTGGCATTTTCGACAGTTTATTTGTTATAATTTTGAAGTTGATAATTTGATTAGCTGTAAATTTGTATTTGGAGGTAAAGGTATCTAAAGAGGAGAACCAATACTTGAATAAACCACGAGCTCTTTCCATTTTATAATATTCCTTGGAAGCTTCATTCAGGAGTACCAGATCTCATTGTTATGCAAGCTTATACTGCTCTGAGGGGAATAAGAGAATATCTGGCATGATGTACCCAAAGAAGAGCATTGTGTTTGGGGAATCTACAGAGAAATGAAGGGCGTATGCAGACGTGGTAAATGGTGGATCAGCTAAGAAAGACTACTTTGTTTTTTAAGAATTGGTCTTTTATTCCTGATATCTCAAATAAGAGAAAGGGAAAAGAAGAGAGGAAAATGAGGAGTGTAAACAAGTACTAAAATGTGTTGTATTTACTTGGGACCAATGATACAACACTACAATATTCCTAATCACAAAAATAATTTGTATATATACAATAGAACATTAATATGCTTTAAAGGGTCTATTATTTACTAGTGGGATGGAATAGGTTCGATAAGAGTGGAATACACAGAAGATTCTTATTGCAGAACTGGATTATTTTGAAATTGAGATTTTTGATCAATTAGTCAATCGAATTGTACATCAATGGGAAAATCTTGTTCTATCAGATGTTTGTAATCCAGTAACAATTTCTTTTTAACTAGTAATCCAGTATTCTGTATCAAAATAGTGAGTTATTTCTATTTAACTACACCTCGTTCCAAAATAAGTTGGGTGGTCTTCAGTATTTAGATTTAGATTCCTTTATTGAATCGTTGGTTGTCAACTAACAACTCCGTTTTCTATCCATACTAGTCTTAATGTACGTTCGTTGTACATTTGTTCGGCATCTATCAATAAAAAGTGTATGAAATACAACAACGACAACAACAACTATCCAGTATATTCCTACCAGGTGGGGTCTGGGGAGGGTAATATGTAGACGAGCCTTACCCCTGCCCGAAAGGGCAGAAAGGCTGTTTCCAGTCGACCCTCGGCGTCAAAAAAAAAAGAGTTATATCTATTAACAATAAACATCAATAGAGATGCAACATTCATTTAAATGTAAAAAAAACAAATGTTATTACCTTGATGCAATAGTTAGATTTAAAGTAATTGAGTATCTTCTGAACTTGCAAAGACGAAGATTTTTAGATGAGTCAATTATATAGTAAAAGTTGATGAAAAATCTAAGTTTTTAAAAATAATGATTTTTGGTCTTATCGCAAAAAGAGAATCCAATTGCTAAATTTTCATTAATCTATTGTCACTTCCTTTGGAGAAAGTCATCGTTCTCTATCCAGCACATAATCATATATTCGAATTCTACATCTGAATATATATGGATGTTATCTTTTCATGAAAACATAAAATATATTTAATTTATAAATAAAATTATACTATAAAAATAGTTAACATCCTTTTATATTCTTCTAAGTAGTGCTATAATTTTATCTACTCTATATTCTCGGAAAGTTTAATAAATGATGCCTAAAGTAGTATTTTTGACCAATTTTATTTCATCTTTAGTCTCATGTCATCACATTATTGCTAGTACCTTAATATATCTTCATTTTTTGAATTTGATTGATTGTTTTGTTCATATCAATCAAAAAAATATAAAATAGTTAAGCTCATTACTATACTGTATATAGACATTTCTTGCTTTTTCGCTCTAAATTTATAGCAGCAGTAATCTTACAATTTTTTTAACTTTACAGCACACACATATTAATAAGATTTGTACTTCAATTCAACAAAATATATGCCATTTGTCGATTTTATTAAAAAAGTGACATCTTTGTCTTTTTAGAAATTATTTAATATTGAAATTTTATTTTTTCCCTCAACGACATGACTTGTTGGGATCCACTTGATATAAAAGGAGAAAATACCAAATTTCACCAGTATACCTGAAGGTACGAATTAGACGTGTCGTACAGTTTTTCTTGACCTTTAAAAAGAAATTATGTATAAAAAATAAATAAAATGGCTATTTTGGGAACCAAGTGATTACATAACATGTTCGGAGGACTAATTTGGAACCTAATTCCTTACAGTTGCATCCGGATTACTTTCTTAATTTATTTTCGAAGAAAATTCCATCAATGTGCCAAAACATTGTATAATATTTTAATTTCTTTTTTCAGGTAATCCTGAGTTGAAGTAATTGGTTGCTTTATGCTTAGTTCAAGTTCCTTAGGAATTAATATAACAAATTATCAATTTTGCTTAACATCCTTAAAACTGTCATGAGTCATGACGTAGAACAATATTTCCAAGAAATAAATAATATACTTTATTTTTATGGTGGTCTTATTTGAAATTTTATAGGCTTTATGCTAACTATTTTCAAGGTCCTAAATTTCGTAAGAGTAACATGAAAAAAATTATAGTTATGTTACATAATGTAAACGGAAAAGGTCCAAATATGTCCGTAAATTATAAAAAATATGATAAATATATCCGTCATTATTAGTTTGGCCCAAATATGTCCAAATCGTTCAATAGTTGTGCAAATTTGCCATTATTAGATGGAAACCATATTTCTTTTTTTTTTTTTAAATTTATTGATACCAAACCTGACCTAAAAACAACCGACCCGACCCGACCCATTCACCCTAAGTCTAAAAGATCGAAAACATATGCTTCAGCTATACTGTATCGCCCAGCCCTAAACAGACTTCCCTACACCTTTCCCTCTTCCGTTAGTCATCTTCTTCTTCGGTAGTCTATCTTCTTCCATCTTTAACGACATGCCGTTCATCTTCTTCCTTCAGGAATAACAGGCCGTCATCCCTTTAATTTTTCAGGAACAACAGGCGGACTGAAGTGTCGAAATGTTCGAGTTCTTCGAATAGCTGTCGAAGGATATATGGATGTGGAGTTGCTGCACTCCATTTCACATCGCAGACTGAAATGAAACCCGGAAGACGTTTTTTCAGGTGTCATCAACAAAAGCTATTATTGTCATCAACAAATTGAAAAGGAAAAAGGATGCTCTTCTTAAAGAAAGGAAAAAGGATGCTCTTCTTAAAGAAAGACTTAGAAACATGGGTGGAAAGATCGTTTCTTATGTTTTTGGGTTTCATTATTGGATTTGTGGTTATGTATTGAGGGAAAACTAAGGCTGTCAACCGGGCCGGATCGGACCGGACCGGACCGGATCAGACCGGTATAAACCTGGACCGGACAGACCCGGTAACTAAGGGGCCGTGTGGGCTAGGTTCGAAGGGGGGGTTGGTCCGTTTGGGATTTTTGGGGTTGGAATCGGACCAGACCAGCCCGGTTTACTAATCAGTGCCTTGAACCGGTTGGACTGGCCCGACCCGGTTCAACGGTAATTTTTTTTTTGTTTTTGATTTTTTGAATTTTTGCGGCCCACGTGACCTTTGGCAACGGTCCAGATCCGTTAGCCAACGGATATTTTTGCAAAAATGACCATTTTTTAGTTATTTTTTTGTATTTATTAATTTACAATATTAACCCTTCTTAAAATCAATAAATACCCTCCCCTCTTCTTCATTTTTTCACTCAAATTTTTTATCTCAATCTCAATTCTCAAATTATCAATCTCTCTCTTCCCTTCAATTTGCAAGATTTCATATTCTAATTTTATAATTTTATTTGTCTCTCTTTTCTCGAATTTAATTTATCGCAATTTGTCATTCGAAATTTGAAGCTTGAAGTTCAAAATTAAAATACTTGTTTGACGTTTGTTCGTGGTAACACCGGATTTGCGTAATCATGTGCTCAATTTATTGTCGAATTCGGTGCACTCCCTCCAACTCTTTCTCTTATTTAATATTTTAATTGCATATTTAATTTTAGCTTATAGTTTCATTTTTATAATATGTTTAGTGCTGCTAAAAGAGCGTGTAGAAAAGTTACTGGGTAGGGGTGGAAATAAAAAAAAGAGGTAGTCCTATAGCTTCCGGTAGTAATAGTAATGACCCAATAACACATGTTTCTGAATCATCGCCTAATGATAATGTAGAGATTGATTATGAACAATTACAAGAAGATTTTGGAATAGAAGATAATGAAATTGGAATAGAAGATGAGATACCACCTACACCTAGTACTGAAAATATTGGTAGTATCGGAGTTGGATTTGCTAGTGCTACAAGGGGTAATAGACCACCAGTGGCTCCGACTTCTACTCATAAAAGAAGAATTCCGGTATGGAAATTTTTTGAAATAATAGAAGGTACTAATAGAGTTAAGTGCAAACTTTGTAACGAAACTTTTAAACATTTGGCCGGAGGAAATTTAGGGGGGACTGGGACACTTACTAGACATATGATGTCTAACCATCCCATAGAATTGGGCAATAATGGGGATGGAAGTCAAACAACTATTAACCCTACTATTGGAAGTCTAGTAAAATATGATAAAATGAGGGATCGTGAGGAATTAGCAAAAATGATTGCTTTGGGTTGTCTATTTCTTTTGCTTCTTCATCGTATCTTACTATGTATATTCAAAGGATTTACAATCCTTTATTTAAAGGTATCCCTAGAAGTACTTGTAGAGCAGATATCTTTAGACTTCATGGACAATATCAAATATACATACATTATTTGTTTAGTCACCTTACTTCTAGAGTATGTCTAACTTCTGATATTGGTCATGCTGTTAATGGAAATGATTATTTGACAATTACATGCCATTGGATAGATGATAATACTTGTATGCAAAAACGTGTTATCGCTTTTAAATATGATAAAGATCAAAGTCATACTGCTACGTTTATAAGTAGTACAATTGTTGAAGTTGTTGAATTTTATAATCTAAACCAAAAAGTTTTGTGTATGTCTTTTGATAATGCTTCAAACAATAATGCCGCAGTTTCAATTTTTAAATTGCATTTGCAACCACCTCTTGATGATATTTTTCATGTTAGGTGTGCATGTCATGCTTATAATTTAATTGTTAAAAGTGGCCTTGATTTATTTTCAGTTGAGATTACTCATGTTAGAAAAGCAGTTGGTGTTATTCAGGGAAATAATAGACAATCTAGAATAAAAGAATTTAAGACTAAGTGTATCCAGTATAACCTTACACCTAGATTATGCCAGACAAAATTGTTACTAGATGGAATTATACATATATATTTTTAAAATATTGCTACAAATATAGATTTCCTATTACTGAAGTTGCTAATGCACATTGTACTGATCCTAGGCGTATGTTAACAAGTTCTACTTGGGAGGTCATTAATGATGTTAAATTTTTACATAAATTTTATACTGCTACTGTTGTATTTTCTGACGCATATTACCCCACTGTTACTATGGCTTTAGTACATATAGCTGAAATTTCTTTTCTAATATCTGAATTTAAGAAGAAAGAAAAATATAAGGATGTTGTTGAAAAAATGCAAGCAACATTCAAAAAATATTTCTTTCAAATTCCTCAGATTTACTTAATTGGTGCAATTTTAAACCTTCTATTAAAATGTCTGATTGTCACCAATTAATGAATGCTTTATTTACTTATATGGAGATTGGAGAAACTGAAACCCCAAATTTATATGATTCTATGAACAAGCTAAATGAATATTTACAACAACTATATAATTATTATGCAAATAAGTGTGATAATATTGCTCGTGCTTCTGGCAATGTTAATCCCGCTATGCATGTAGCAGTTCTGCTAATGTGGATGATGAAAGCCTTGATAGTTTTAATATTTTTTCTATATTTTCTAACACTCAAACCAGTAGCAGGAATATTGATGAGCTTCAATTCTACTTGCAGAAGCAAAAGGATCCTCGCACAAAGGACTTTTCACCATTGGGATGGTGGCATGAAAATGTAAAGCAATTTCCTGTTCTTTTCGCTATGGCTCGGGACGTGCTGAATGTGCCAATTTCTACTGTTGCATCGGAGAGTGCATTTAGCCAAGAAAGACAACAACTTGGAGACACCCGCCACTCATTGGGAAGCAATACTTTGGAAGTTTTAGTATGTTTCAGAGATTAGATTATATCGGAACGAATAAATCAAGGAAAGGAAGATGTTGATAGCCCAGAAGACGAGAAACTTGGAGATATATTAACCCATGGAAACCCATCTGAGTTTAACTCCCCAGAAGAAGGTTAATCGGTTCATATTGTTATGATGAACTTGCTAGGGCGATGTAAAATATTTGAAATTCCTACTTTACTTGTTAGAAAAAATGTAAACATTTCATTTTCTACTTTTTCAATTTGAAATTATGAAATAAAGTAACACTTGCAATAAGTGCAGTTTTTTCCCATCTTACTTGTATTCATTCAATTATTACAAAGTATTAATATAACTTAATAGTTATACTACACATAATTCCAAAAAAAAAAAAGAATTAAAAATATACTAAATCCGCCCGGTCCCCTCAACCCGTAACCCGTATGATTCAACCTACCCTAGCCTGCTACAAATTCGTCGCTGTGCAACCCGGCCCGGCCTGAAACCCGGACGGATCAAAAAATTCTGACCCAGACCTGCCCGGTTGGCCCGTTAGACTGGCTTAGGGAAAACTTGAAAATATGCTTGTAATTGTTTATGGTTGTAATTGCTTATGGTTGTTTTAGTTGTATAATTTAGATGCATCGTGTTGTAATGGTTGGATGAAAATAGTTGTAATATGCATTGTATTGTAATTTCTCAGCAGCATGTGTTGTATAATTTCTCAATTATTTCGCATCGTTCAGTTCAATTTGTGGTCTTGTGATGAGGTTTAATTTGTGGTTGTTCTGGAAACTCACACTGTCCAGGTCACTACATTTGCAGTTCATATCAACTAACTGTAATTGAGTCAGGTCTTTGATTGCTAAATGTCCATTCTCAGCATTCCCTGCAACAATTGCATTCTAGGAACCCACATCTCTGCGTTTTATCATATCGAAAATAACAAGTGCTTGCTTCAAATACCACTTTTTAAAGAAACGTATTGGAAAGAGGTGAGAAGTTAACATTTTTGAGGACATGACTCTTGATAAAAAGCTGTGGAGGTCGAATTAAAATAAAAATTTAATTTTTGTAAATATAAAATATCAATCTTTTTAAATTATTTTTTATAAAAAAATTCATCATTATTTTTTAAATAGACAAAAGATAAAAATGCATCACATAACTTTGAACACACATTACTCCTCTTAACACAAAAAAAGAAAGAAGTTATGACTGGGAGCGGATTTCAGGCTAGGAAAAACAAAAAAGGGAAAGGAGAAAAAGTAAAATTTTTATTTTGTGTCTTATATAATTGACATGGGTTGTATAAGTTAACTTTTATGTTTTATAATTTTGTGGATTTAAATTTTTATGGATCCAAAAATATAAGATCGGTCCACAAATTTATAAAATAAAAAGAAATTAACTAGTATCAATTATATGAGATACAAAATCAAGCTTCTCGAAAAATTATAATAACACGGAAGATTCTGCGGGAAGAGCTCCCACAAGACTTTATTTCGGATGCACCCCTTTATTTTTTACTAATTTACAACCCTGCGATGCACGGATAATATTAAAAAGTATATTATGATCTTATTAAATTATGATCTTAGAGCACATTAAATCATATTATTTAACCAGATTTTAATTGCGATGTTAATTTTTAATGCGTTGTGGAAAATAATCTTTATGAAATAAAGGATATGAATCACAGTCATCGAATAATTTATTTGTTCTTTATTAAATTATCAAGTGAATTACATTTACCTAATGTTTTATTAGTTTTCACATTTTTATTTATTTATAATTAAAATAGTGTAATAATTTTAAAGTTAAAAACATTTTATTACTGTGTTAAAAGATCTACTAATATATGTAGTAATGCATATATTTTGTATTATAAAATCAATAAATTTCCTTTATTTTATTTTCTATTTAAAATATAAAATTATGAATTTTATTTAATGATTTAGTTCCCATTTATGGGATTTTTATTTAATATTTTATGTTCACTCTATTGCATAGAATTCTTTTTATTAACTTGACTTAAATTCATATCCACTACTATATATATATATATATATATATATATATACATAAACTATATTTTTTTAATTTTAAACTTACATTTTCAGAATTCTTTAAATTTCTAAATTCAATATTATTTTTGAGTGTTATATAACTTACTTAATTTTATTTTTAATTAATTCAAAGTATAAATAACTTAGCATCATATTTGTCTCATGTTTTCTCGTACATTTTTTTAAGTGATATTTTTTTTTGAAAAGTTATTATTCTATTTATAATTAAATCGTAAAGTGAGAAGCTTTACTATATTAAAAATAATTGTTGGAAATAGGAGGCTATATATATATATATATATATATATATATATATATATATATATATATATATATATATATATATATTTGTGGAAGAGAGGATTGATGATTTAGAAGCTTGATTGATCTTGAATGCTTTGCTTATTGCTTGATTACAAATGAGGGAATACCTCTATTTATACTACACAATGAAATAGTCTAGAACACTTCATCATCTACTAGTATCTAGATAATTCCTAAGTATTCTCATGGTAATTTTAGACTTAGATATTTTACAAGATTATTCTACACAGTTTGACTACTACATATTACAAGAAGTTTCTAGATAATGGACTACAATTGATCTAATATACTTGGATACTTGCAAGCCCAAATCCAAGACACATAACCCAGAATCAAGTTTATTTTTCAACAGCCCCACTTAAACTTGATTTCGTCACTCCGAGCATATTCCGTAATCTCTGAAACGTCTCGTGTTTTAGAGGCTTTGTGAAAATATCAGCAACTTAGTCAAATGACTTCACGTACTTTATCTGCACCTCTTTATTTGTAACACACTCCCTGATGTAATGGTATTTCGTATCGATGTGCTTGCTTCGATCATGGAAGACTGGATTCTTTGCTAGAGCAATCGCAGACTTGTTATCCACATATATCTCTGTAGCTTCCTTTTGAGAAAACTTAAGCTCATTTAGTAACTTCCTGAGCCACACTGCATGACAGGTGCACGATGTTGCTGCTACATACTCGGCTTTACACGTTGACAGAGTCACAATGGGTTGCTTCTTCGAACTCCATATGAACGTCGTATCTCCCATATAGAACACGAAAGCACTCGTACTCTTACGATCATCTATGTCTCCGGCCCAATCACTATAACTGTATCCAACTAGCTTGAAGTGATCAGAAGGCGAATAAAATAGACCATAGTGAATCGTACCTTTGATGTAGCGAAGTATCCTCTTTGCTGCCTTCAAGTGATTTATTGTAGGTGCTTCCATATATCGACTTACTAGTCCAACTCCGAAGAGAATATATGGCCCTCGTGCAGGTTAGGTACCTCAGACTTCCAACCAAACTCTTGTATTGTGTTGGGTCCACCAAGTATCCTTCATCATCTTTTGACAACTTGAGATTGCAATCCACCGGTGTGTTCATCGACTTGCAGTCATTCATCTTAAACTTCTTCAGCACCTCCTTCGCATAACCTTCTTGGGATATGAATATTCCTTCTATCTTTTGTTTCACCTCGATCCCAAGATACTAAGCCATAAGTCCAATGTCGGTCATCTCGAACTCCCGAACCATTGCTTTCTTGAACTCCTCGAACATTTTGGGATTACTACCGGTGAATATCAAGTCATCCACGTATAGCCACACAAGCATAACATCTCCATCCTTGCTTACTTTGGTGTAGAGGTCATGATCATGTGGGCATTTTGTAAAGTCAATCTGCTGGAAATACTTGTCTATCCTGCTATTCCAGGCCCGAGGCTCTTACTTCAACCCGTATAAGGCCTTTTTCAATTTCAGCACCTTATTCTCTTGCCCTTTCACGATGTATCCCGAAGGTTGTTCTATATAGACTTCTTCTTCCATTTGGCCATTAAGGAACGCTGATTTGACATCCATTTGATAAATCTTCCAATTATGCTGAGCCGCAAGTGAGATCATCAATCTTATAGTTTCTAGACGAGCGACAGGAGCAAATACCTCGTCATAGTCTATGCCGGCTCGTTGACTATATCCCTTCGCCACCAACCTTGCCTTGTATCTTTCAACTTCACCTTTGGAATTCTTCTTGGCCTTGTACACCCACTTTACACCAATAGCCTTATGCCCCTTTGGTAGAGTAGCGAGATCCCACGTATCATTCCTCTTGATTGCTTGAATCTCCTCGTCCATGGCACGTTTCCGCTTCTCGCTTTTTGTTGCGTCTTCATAGCTTATTGGCTCACAATCGGCAAGAAGGCAGAACAATGTTAGATCCTCCATAGGCTGAGTTACCTCGTACAACTCCTCAATGCTCCTTGTGCGATGTTGCAGCGTACTTGATTCTCCTCCTGATGTTGGTGTCGCTTCATTTGGTGTTGTTAGAGTATGTGGAGAGTGCGGAGATGGTGTACTAGAAGGTTCTTGAACCTCTAGATATTCTTAGTTCCTTATAGTACTCTCGAACGGATAAGGGAGAAAATCGTAGTTCTGCTCTTCGGGAACATTCCAATCCCATGTTGCTTCTTCATCGAACACCACGTCTCGACTTGAGACTATTTTACCGCTCTTGGGATTGTATAGCTTGTAACCCTTCGAACTTGAGTCATAGCCCACGAATATGAGCTTCTCACTTTTATCATCGAGCTTCGTCCTCTTCTGATCTGGCACATGAGCATATGCCACACTTCCGAACACTCGTAGGTGTGAGATGCCGGGCTTCCTTCCACTCCAAGCTTCAATGGGCGTTTTGTTCTTGACGCTTTTAGTGGGCGAGCGATTTGCTAGATAGATCGCACAGTCCACTGCCTCGGCCCAAAACTCCTTAGGCATCCTTTTGCTCTTTAACATACTCCGGGCCATATCAAGGATGGTCCTATTCTTTGTTTCTGCAATACCATTTTGCTGAGGGGAATACGGAAGAGTTAGAGGACGTCGTAAGCCATTGTTGTCACAAAATTCCTTGAATGCCTTGGATGTGAACTCTCCTCCATGATCAGATCTCATCGCCTTTATGGTGAGACCACTTTGATTCTCCACAAATGCTTTGAACTTCTTGAACATTCCAAAGACTTTCGACTTCTCTTGTAGAAAATAGACCCATGCCTTTCGACTAAAATCATCAACGAATAGAAGAAAATATCTATTTTTACCGAAAGATGGTGGATGGATGGGTCCACACACATCCGTGTGAATAAGTTCTAGAGGTTTCTTCGATCTTCTAGAAGCCTCTACTGGAAAACTATTTCGAAAGTGCTTTCTAGAAGGCATCCCTCACATATTTGATCCGGATGATTAATTGGAGGAAAACCCTTCACAGTTCCTTTACTTGATAATAACTTTAAGCCTCCAAAATTTAAGTGCCCGTACCTCATGTGCCAAAGCCAAGAATTATCTTTGAAACATGCTTTTAAACATCTTGGAATGCCATGTTGAATATTTAGCAAAAACATCATATTCGTTGACATTGACACTTGAGCAATCAAACCTCCTCTTTGGTCTCTTATAGAAAGACTACGATTTATCATGTGAATATCATAGCTTTCTCTAAGAGTGGTCCAACACTCAGTATATTAGACTTCATATTGGGCACATAATACACGCTAGAGATAAATTGATGCCTTCCATTTTTCAAACGGATGAGGATCTTACCTTTGCCTTTAACCGGGACTTTAGAGGAATCTCCGAAGGTGATATTTCCACTTATTGCCTCGTCTAACTCCACAAACATACTTTTGTCACCGCACATATGGTTGCTTGCACCCGTGTCGAGATACCAAAAATTCGATCCTCCGTTGTCTCAACTTTTGCATGCTAGTAACAAAGTGTTTTCCACGGCTTCGGTATCTTCTTGTGCAAAATTTGCTCTTTCTTGCACGTAATTGTTTGACTTCTCGCATTACGAAGCATAGTGGCCAAATTTATGACAATAATAGCATTTAGTTTGAGAGTTGTCATACCTTGGCCTTCTACTTGTGTAGCCTCTCCCGCGACCTCTTGTCGAGTGAAAATCTTGGCTTCGTTCTTCATTTTTGTAAGAACTATAGCCTCCACGTTTGATATATCCTCGCCCTCGTCCTCGGCCACGTACTTGACCACGACCCCGTTGACTCGTTTGATGAGTATTTTCACTACTCTCTTCCTTGAAAGAGAGTTTTGCTTGTAAAGCTTGCTCAAAGGCTCCTTATTTTTCTTATTGAACCTCTCTTCACGGGCTTGTAGTGAACCCATGAGTTCATCGATAGTCATTGATTCTAGATCTTTAGATTCTTCGATGGCTACGACTATATTGTCGAATTTTGAATCTAATGATCTAAGAATTTTCTCAATGACTCTTACATCGCTAAGAGTTTCACCATTCTTCTTTAATTGATTGACAATCGCCAAGACTCTTGTAAAATAATCGGAAATTGATTCGAAGTCTTTCTTATTTAAGGATTCGAACTCACCTCGTAGGGCTTGTAGTCGAACCTTTTTCACCTTATCAACTCCCTTGTGAGAATTCTCTAAGATCTCCCATGCTTTCTTGGCGGTGGTTGCACTTGCAATTTTCTCAAAAGCTCCATCATCTACACTTTATTGGATGATGGAAAGAGCCTTTTGATCATTGATCTTGTCTCGCTTTTCTTCTTTCGTGAGTGAGCCCTTGTCTTTAGGCTCCTCATAACCTTGCTCCACAATCTCCCATAGGTCTTATCCACCTAGGAAGGTCTTCATTTGGATGCTCCATCGATCATAATTATCCTTTGTGAGGCGAGGAAACGTGATGACATTGTTGGCCATCATCTTGTCAAACCAAGCTCTGATACCAATTTGTTGGAAATAGGAGGCTATATATATATATATATATATATATATATATATATATATATATTATTTGTGGAGAGCGGATTGATGATTTAGAAGCTTGATTGATCTTGAATGCTTTGCTTATTGCTTAATTACAAATGAGGGGTGATACCTCTATTTATACTACACAATTGAATAGTCTAGAACACTTCATCATCTACTAGTATCTAGATAATTCCTAAGTATTCTCATGATAATTCTAGACTTAGATATTTTACAAGATTATTCTACACACTTTGACTACTACATATTACAAGAAATTTCTAGATAATGGACTAAAATCTTGATCTAATATACTTGGATACTTGCAAGCCCAAATCCAAGATACATAACCCAAAATCAAGTTTATTTTTCAACAAAAATTTACCAACGGTTTTAACAATGTATCCATTTTTCCAGTTTAAATTCATTTAATTTATTTTCTATATAAATTTAAATTTTATTTAATAATTAAACTTATATATAATAAAGTATTTCATTCTAACCTCTGTTGCATGGAATTCTTTTATTTTTAAAAAGATATGATTCTTGACCTTTATTTTGCTAAGATTTCAGTTATGTGATATATTATACCAATTTTCTTGTCTTGATTCAAATATAATACTTTAATTTATAATTTTTTTTCCAAAAGTTTTGTTCTTTTGTTTGGTTTGCATGATTATTGTTATTGTACTATTCTTTTTTTTATAACCATGGTTTCCGGGTATAGTTTTGTGAACCAACTAGTTGTATTCACCGAGTCCCGCTGTTTTAATGCGGGTGCAAGGTTAGTTCCACGAGGCCCTAGAGACACGGCCGGTTTATAATGCTTTCAGTGGCCCACCGGGGGCTCAAAATAGTAACCTTAAAACTTTTGTCCTCTGACCTTTACCAGTCAAGCTACTCCTCAGAGTTTGTTATTGTATTATTCATTACTTAGTATTGCTATATTGCCATATGACTTTTTATTAGCTTACAACTTTCTTAGTGTCTTTACTCATTGCTCCCCTTTTAGTATAATAAGATGTAGTTTTGTATTGTTTCTGAAATTTTAATTTAATTTTGGTATTTTTTTCTATAGCTCCAATTTTAAGTATTACTAGTTTTAGTATACGTGTGTTGCAAATATATCATCATATAAATATTATATTAAAAATTAAGTTCAAATTATAAAATATTAAATGTAAGCTTCGTAAATAATAATATTGGTCCTAAATAGCTAACTCAAGAAAGGAAGAAACTTTGTCATACAGAAGCCCTCAACCATTTAGTCACCTTAAACTTGTGCAGTTTTATAATTTTATTGCTTCAGTTTCTTTTTTTAAACTAAATATTTCCATTTCATTTATAGATCAAATATTACAGAGGTTCCAGTAGCCGTTTACAAACAGTCTAAAAGGAAAAACTCCTTTATGTTCTAATACATTAATCACAATAAGCATGTTGAGTTTATCTTCTTACTTCTACGAAAAATAATTCAGTCTTCGCAACGCTTCCTTCCAGTGCTTAAGCGCGTTTCCCTGAATGTACACATGAATCTATTGCTTCAGTTTCACAAAGTTATCAAATTATTCTTTTTTAGTTTA
The DNA here is from genome assembly GCA_034376525.1 of Nicotiana benthamiana. Lineage (NCBI taxonomy): Eukaryota > Viridiplantae > Streptophyta > Magnoliopsida > Solanales > Solanaceae > Nicotiana > Nicotiana benthamiana. The sequence continues at coordinate 75,162,768 of CM067330.1, forward strand.
GCAAAGACACATAGCCCTTATATTTAAGAGTTTTAGTGCAAATATTTTTGGAAAGCTGTAAAGTTCATTCAAAAATTACATGATCAACTATACTTTCATTATGATGTAGGGTCGAGTTATGGGAAGTGGTCTAATCAAACGACACATGGTAAGTATAAGGTTAAAAGAATTAGAATTTCAACCTATTTTTAACGGATGACATGTATATCCTATTTCTAAAAGTTTAATAGCATATTAAGCCTTTTTTCGTAACTCTAAATTGAAAATTGAATCTTTTGATCTCGTAAAGATTTGTGAATAAAAGGTGGTCGCATAACTCATAGAATAAAATTGATAAAATAAAAATGTGAAGCCTAAAAATGACTAATGTTAAGTTAATATCTTACAATAAGTTGTTATTTGTTAGAATGAGTGCAAACAAAAAAATAATTAATAACAACTCATGTAGGATATATTTTGTCTTCACCATTTTATCCTTGTTACATCAAGTTAGGACTTTTATTAATCTAAGTCTTAAATGCTGTATTAAGAATTTTTTCAACTTAAAAAATAATTCTTTTTATATGATGAATTTAGAAAATAATTGAATATGTTTTTTGTCTAATAAGTTGCTTAAAAATCTTATTAATTTGTTACTAAAGAAAACAATTTATATTTTGTTATTCAAATCTTAATGTAAAATTCTCCCTATTTTTAAATATTTAACTGTAATAATATTTTTATCTACTAAACGTTATATTTCCAAAGGGTACTAATAAAAATATTTCTCACATTTTACTTTTAAATCTTTGTTTTATGGAATCATTTGTGTAATTGACTTTTATTAACCGTGCCTTTTTTCTCTCTTTTATTATTTTTTTAATTTTTTCTTATCAATTTATTTTTATTATTGAGTGTAATTTTCAAATATCATATAAAAATAGATGAACAAAAAAAAAAAATTTAAGTAGGAGGCTAAAAGTTATAAATTAATAAACGACATGTTTGGTTTAGACTCTACTTCTATTTCCAACTATTTAAATAGATGACTCTAAAATATGTACTCAGAATTAATCATTGTGTTTCACCTAAATAAAATTTATTTATTTAATAAAATTGTGATGTTATTAAATTAAAAAGAAATAAAATTTATTTATTTACTAAAATTATGATGTTATTAAAATTAAAAAGAAGACAAGCTGAAGCCTGAAAGTTATAGACATGATGTTTATTAGTACTGAACCTAACCTAAGTCAATATAAAACATCAAATAACTGTAGCGGAAGAAACTAAGCCTAAACAAATAACAACGTGGAGGTGGGCATTGGTCAGTTCAGTTCGATTTTGAATATTATCGATTTTGTCTATAGATTATCGATTTATAAATATCATAACCCGATAACCAAATCGATAAGATATTAATTATCGATTATCGGTTAATCGGTTAATCGGTTATATCATTATCGGTTCGATTATCGATATACCCAATACGATAAAACAACTAAAAAATTTTGCAATATACAAAACAAAAAAATCAAATAGTGCAGTATCTAAAATTTTTTGTAATATATAAAATAAAGAATCAGTTTTTTCTTAACAAAAGCAAAATATAAAACAAAGAAATTAAACTGTGCAGTTAAGTCTTGCACATTATATTGCATTCTTAACCCCAATTTAATAACGAAGCTCATTCCTAAAACAAAGCAAAAAAACGTATGTCAATGTGATAACAAAGCCCATTCCTAACCCTAATTTCCATTGCTCCCTCCCTGCTGTAAAAAATGCCTATTGGGTTTATATATTGCTGTCAATATATAATATTATTTTATATATTGTTTTTAAAAATAAAACCCTAGTATATATTTAAGGGTAAATTAGTAAATTATTCTATTCTTATTAAGTTATCGGTTTTTACCCAATAACAAAAATGCAAATCGAGCTCGAACCAATAATCCAATAATTCTTTTTACATATTACCGAACCGTTAACCCAATAACCCAATACAGATAATCCAATAAAAAATTGACGGTTCGAATTATCGATTTTACCCGATATATACCCACCCCTATAATAAAGCAAATTCATTTTGAAGTAAAAAATAACTCGATAGTAACTTTCTAAATATTAGAAGTTCTTATATAATTAAAATAAGGAAAGATTTTGTAATCTAAATTTTAGTATTTTAAAGTGTTAAATATTTGGAAAATAATAATGACCATTCCTAAATATTAGGAAATGATCAAATTACTATTTATCTAGTACAAATCTTATTTTAAAAGAATAAAAAAGACAAATGATATTTCTCTAATGACCTTCGTACAAACCTTCGTACAAACCTTCGTACAAATGATATCTAGTACAAACCTGCATACTTTTAATATAGTATAGATTCATTATTTAATATTTCTATATTGACATATGACCCTTTATTAACTTATCACTTTACTTATTTTCCTTACTAGTGGCTTCACTTTTAGTATAATATTTTGTATTACTCCTAAAATTTAATTTAACTTTGTCCTTTGTTCCGCAGCTCTAATTTTTTGTTTAAGTTTATCAATAATATTCTTTTTCCTATTTAATTATTTTATTAAACAAATTAAAGTATAGAACCCTTCACATTAATTCTATTCTTCTCTATATGCATTATTTTCTATCATATAATATTTTAATTATTTTTTCACATTTCATGTTGTATCTGTAATATAAGCATTATCTTATTTTTTTTAATTCTTATAAAAATAGGCCAAAGTTTAAACGAAGAAATTCTTTTATTATTTGCCATAAATCTACTAATGCTTTTAGTTATTATCATTTAGTATTACGTGCAATAAGCAATTAAACTTTTTCTTCTTTTGTTTTCCGAATACAAAAAAAGACTTTAATTTTTTAAACTTAATTATATGACAATTTTAATTACGTCTTTATATTGCTAATTTTTTGTTTGGCATTCTTTCATTGTAAATATTTTAATTTTTAGCTTATCAATTATGTTTTCAATTACATGATATTATCCATATATTATGTTGTCTTGTAACAATTCAAAAAACCTTGTCATATCAAATTTAAATGCCTAATCCTTCTATATATTTACAATTATATAATCTTTTTTCAAAAATTATATTTTTTGTTCTTTGTCTATTGTTATTGTGTTACCCGTTACTTAATATGGTTATATTATTACGTAACTTTTTATTAACTTGCCGCCTACTTTATATCCTTATCTATTACTTCTATTATAATATACTATAACGACTGTGGTTTTTATTTCTCTTTAAATAAATTTTTTACTTATTTATAATCTTTCGCCTATAGTATTTAAATTTATCGATAACATTTTTGAGAATTGATTATTTATTTGCTTCATTATATCATTTAAATTAATTTAAAGTATAAGTTCTCTCAAACTGTCTTCATCCCCCTATTTCTGAATTATATTCCCTAGTAAGTATGACATTTTATTTAATTTCTTCATTTGATGTTTTACAATAATAGACAAAATAAAAGTGCATATGATCAAACTATATAGTACTTCACCAAAATATCACAGTACTTTTATTATTAAACTTCTAGTAATTATTATTTCTGTTGAAACTTTTAGCCTTTTAAAAAATTATTTTAACTACATACTTGTTTAAAATTTAAAAAAAAAAGTGTAAAACAGACACTTTGGATTATCCATCATGAAATAAATTATTTATTAAATATAGCTATATTCTGAACTTTAGGTTAAAACCCTAAAATACATTTATCTTCAACTCATTAAAAAGTATTGAATTTTTAAAATAAATTAAAATTACATATTAGATTACGGTAGAATATATTGTTCTCACTCGATATCAGAAAAGGAATCCAAATACTATTTATATCAAAATTCTTTACTTACCAAATAAAAAACTTAGGAGTATATAAATATTAGTACAACTACAGTGGCTAAACTTTATTTTTAAATAAAAAATTATTATTGCAATTTAATTTAAATGTGATTCCATATATAGTTCTTCAAACATATTTCTTTATTTGACAATCTCCTACAAACTCTCCTTAAGATTGCCAAGTGACTTTATTATAACTTGCCACTTGGCTTAACTACAATGCAAATTTTAAATCTATATAATATATATATATATATATATATATATATATATATATATATATATATATATATATATATATATATATATATATATATAAAGAGAGAGATTATTATCGCCCAAAAATATTAACTAGGGGTTTAAGTTTGGCCGGGAGCTATTTTGAATTTTGAAAACTTTTGTGGCAAACTTCATAAAAGTTAAACCCGAGCCCACCCAATCAAAACCTTGGTCCAAGGATAAATTCCCAGAAGAAATTAAAAAATCAGTCAGATTTACAAGTAGTCATTCAAAAATAGCTACAGTTTCAAAAGTAATTGAAATTTAATCACTTTTCATGTAAAGATAAATTTGAACGAAAATACTGTTCAAAGTCCAAAAAATACTCTATCGTAATATACTGAAATTCCGGCATAGTATATTGGAAAGTATACTGGAGTTCCGGCATAAGTATACTGGAGTTACAGTATAATATACTGGACTTCCAGCATAATATACTGGAGTTCCAGTATAATATACAACGGTCCAGCATTATATGCTGAAAGTTCATCCACACGTGCTCCAATCTCCAGTATATTATGCTGGAACTTTTCGCGTGTTGGAGTTCCAGCATAATATGCTGGAAGTTCATACATAGGTGCACCGAACTCTAGTATATTATGCTGGAACTTTCTGTGTTGCAGTAAAATAATGGCTATTTTTAGTGACTTTACAAATGCTGGCTATTTTTGAATGATCAGTCCAAATATTGGCTGGCCCCTACTATTTTTACTAGATTCTCACTACCCATAATCTAATGAGTCCATATATATTTTCAAATCAGAGTCCAAATCGACTCTTAGAACTCAATTCTTCATTTTTCAACAACTTGACAAAATTTAACAATTTTTTCTCTTTGATTCTCATAAATTTTATGTTAAAATCTAAGGTATATTTATGAAATATAGTTGTGAATTTATTATAATCGTTTACTCAATATTTGTAGATAAAAATTCCATTTAAAATCGTCCAAAATCGAACTCCAACACCTTATAAGAAAAAGCAACTAAATTAAGAAACAAGAAAAAAATGCAACAGTTGTCCTTGCTCGATTCAGGTCTTTGATGATCCCAAAATTTACGTTTGATAATCCCAACACGATCCTTGCGAGAGTACACCCATGATAGCCTTTTGAATCACCAAAATTTACCTTAAAATGTGGGAGACATGGTGTTTTGAAGTTTTAAAGGAAAATCTATAAAATTTCAATGGCATTTTCGTAATTATTACACACAAAAACCAACAATAAAAAAATTCCGTTTTAGCATCCAAAACTCATTTGGAACCTCCATGACACAAAACTCTATATGCATTTCAATCATAAAATATGCTACGAACTTGTTCACGCGCTCAAAACACCGAAAAGAGGTCATCTTGATCCGATATTGACGATAGTCAAATTTCAAATACTTAACTAATTTCTCAACAAATGTTCCAAACCATATCTGAGATCTCGGGACCCTATCCAAGCATATCAACAAGTACAAATATATCATACAAACTTATTCAAAGCCTCAAAACACCTACGAGAATATCACAACAAAGAATTGAGGCTCAAACCAAATAGAATTTCTCTTAAGTTGTTAAATTTTTATTCTTTCAAAAGAATGTCTGATTCACACATAAACACGTCGGATAACTTTTAACTTTCCACACAAATTCAATTCAACTATATAGACCTATCCAAAGTCTCGAAACATCAATTGGAGTGTGATGACATCAAAGTCAACTCTTGGTCAAACTCAGAGATGTTGGTTTGTTTGCTCCCCCTTCAAGTGTCAACAAACCCTTTTAAGTGCTTGTACGCGTTTTGATTTGGAGCCCCGGTGAAGAATCCCTATTGTTCCAACAGTGTAAGTATGACAGTTGTGATTTAAAAGTTTCCAGCCCTAATGCGAGGTGGGACTATGGCACTTGCGTATCCTTCATTCGGCAACACCCGGTGTGCCACCGCTCTTGGAGGAGGTGGGAGAGAAACAAGAACGTTGTCTTGAGGCGGGGGGGGGGGGGGGGATACCTCGTCTATTTCCTTGATATTCAAGAAGAACCTTATCAACTTAGTCATCGTCCCCGTTATCCCTCAATGACACGTTTCTAAGAGGATCATTGTTGTTGAGAGCCATTGTATCACTATAATTGATTCATGAAAAGATTAGTAACTCAGAAATAAAAGAAACAAATCACACACAAAATCAATATATATAGCTAAATCTATTTTTAGCTTCCCAACAATGTGTGACGACCCGACAGATTATTTTAAGAATTTACGTCCTAATTTCCCATTAACTGCATTCCTCATATTTATTTCTGCTATTTTAATTTATCGGGATATTCGGTTTTGAGTTTCGGAGAGTTTTAAGACACTTGGTCTCTAAATGAGAGCTTAAGTATTGGAAATCTAACCGTAGTCGGAATAGTATGAAGACAACATCGGAATAGAATTCTGATGGCTCCATTAGCTTTGTTGGGTGATTTTAGGTTTATGAGTGTGTTGTCAAATTTTGTTTTTGGAGGTCTGTAGCTAATTTAGGCTTGAAATGCCGAAAGTCGAATTTTGAAGTTTCCGGTTGTATAGTGAGATTTTGATTCGAGGATCAAAATGGAATTCCGGAAGTAGGAGTAGCTCCATAATGTTGAATGTGTCGTGTGTGCAAAATTTTAGGTCATTCGGACGAGGTTTGATAGACTTTTTGATCGAAAGCGTATTTTTAGAATTTTAGAGTTCTTAGGCTTGAATCCATGGTTAATTTGAGCTTTCGACATTATTTTAGGTATTTTAATGATTGGCACAAGTATGGGGAGTGTTATTAGACTTGTTTTTGCTTTTGATTGAGGTCCCGAGGGCCTCGGGATAATTTCGGATGGTTGACGGAAAGATTTGGAGTTTGGAGTTGCAGCTGAAGCTATAACTGCTGCCAGAACTGCATTTGCAGTTGAGAGGCTGCAGATGTGACTCCCGCAGATGCGGAAACTAGCCACATAAGCGACATATGAGGAAGGGGCCAGGAGCTACAGAAGCGGCATAAATATCACATATGCATGACCGCAAATGCTAATTCTAGGTCGCATGCATGTTTTAGTCCTAGTAGTACAGGATTTTTCTGATGTGTTTCCAGTTGACCTTCCATTCATCCCTCCTGATAGAGATATTGATTTGGCATTGATCTGTTGCCGGGAACTCGGCCCATTTATATTCCTCCGTATCGTATGACTCCTCTTGAGTTGAAGGATCAGTTACAGGAATTGCTTGATAAGGGTTTTATTCGCCCAGTGAATCACCTTGGGGTGCTCCTGTATTGTTTATGAAGAAAAAGGATGGTTCTATGCGTATGTGTATTGATTATCGCCAATTGAATAAAGTTACAGTGAAGAATCATTATCCTTTGCCTCGTATTGATGATCTGTTTGACCAACTTCAGGGTGCATGAGTGTTCTCTAAGATTGACTTGCATTTAGTGTACCATCAGTTGAAGATTCGGGAACCAGATATCCCAAAGACTGCTTTCAGAACTCGATATGGTCATTACGAGTTCTATGTTATGTCATTTGGGCTGACCAATGCCTAGCAACCTTTATGCATTTAATGCACAGTGTATTCCGACCATATTTTGACTCATTTGTCATTGTCTTTATTGATGACATTCTGGTGTATTCCCGTAGTTGGGAAGATTATGAGCAACACCTGAGGAGCAGTGCTCCATACTCTGAGGGAAAAGAAGTTATATGAAAAGTTCTCAAAATGTGAGTTTTGGTTGGATTTTGTGGCATTCTTAGGCCACGTGATATTGAGTGAAGGTATTCAAGTGGATCCGAAGATGGTAGAGGCAATGCAGAGTTGGCCCAGACCATCCTCAGCTACAGAGATCCATAGTTTGTTGCCTTGGCGGGTTATTACTGTCGTTTTATGGAGGGGTTTTCATCAATTGTAGCCCCTATTACTAGACTGGCCCAAAATGGTGCTCCATTCCAGTGGATGGAAGAGTGTGAGGTGAGCTTTTCAGAATCTCAAGACAACTTTGACTACAACCTTAGTTTTCATATTGCCTACAAGTTTGGGGTCTTACACTGTCTATTGTGATGCCTCGAGGATTGGTCTTGGAGCGTTTTTGATGCAGGATAGTAGGGTGATTTCCTACGCGTCCAGACAGTTGAAGGTGCATAAGAAGAATTATCTTGTCCATGATCTCGAGTTAGCTACAATTGTGCACTCCTTGAAGATCTGGCGCCATTATATCTACGGTGTGCCCTGTGAGATTTATACTGATTATCGGAGCTCGCAGCACCTGTTCAAGCAAAAGAATATAAATTTGCGCTAGAGGAGGTGGTTAGAGTTGCTGAAGGACTATGATATTATTATTTTGTATTATCGGGACAAGGCCAATATGGTGGCCGATGCTTTGAGTCGCCGAGCAAAGAGTTTGGGGAGTTTGGCTTATTTACCAGCATCAGAGAGGCCTATGGGGATAGATGTTCAGGCCTTAGCTAGCCAGTTTGTGAGATTGGATCTTTCAAAGCCCAATCGGGTTCTAACTTGCGTGGTTTCTCGGTCTTCCTTATTTGATCGTATCAGGGGACGTCAGTATGATGACCCTCATTTTCTTGTCCTCAAAGACAAGGTTCAGCATGATGATGCCATAGATGTGACTATTTGTGAGGATAGAGTATTGAAGATGCATGGTCGGATTTGTGTACCCAATGTTGATGGGCTTCGAGAGTTGATCCTAGAGGAGGCACACAGTTCGCAGTATTCCATCCATCCGGGTGCCGCAAAAATGTACCAAAATTTGAGGCAGCACTATTGGTGGTGGAGGATAAAGAAAGGTATAGTTGGGTTTGTAGCTCGGCGCCTCAACTATCATCAAGTAAAGTATGAGCACCAGAGACTGGGTGGATTGCTTCAGAAGATAGAGATTCCGGACTGGAAGTGGGAACATATTACTATGGACTTTGTAGTTTGGCTTCCACGGAATTTGAGGAAGTTCGATGCTGTTTGGGTGATTATGGATTGTCTGACCAAGTCCGCGTACTTCATTCCTATGTGGACTAACTATTATTTGGAGTGTTTGGCAGAGATTTATATCTAGGAGATTGTTCGTCTGCATGGTATTTCAGTTTCCATTATTCCGGATAAAGGTACTCAGTTCACATCACGGTTCTGGAGGTCCGTTCAGCATGAGTTGTGTACTTGGGTTGAGTTGAGTACAACATTCCACCCTCAGACAGACGGGCAGTCCGAGTGCACTATTTAGATTCTTGAGGATATGCTTTATGCATGTGTGATTGAGTTTGGAGCGCCGTGGGATCAGTCTTCCATTAGCATAGTTTGCATACAACAACAGTTATTAGTCCATCATTTAGATGGCGCCTTATGAGGCTTTATATATTAGGCGGTGTAGATCTCCGATGGGTTGGTTTGAGCCGGGTGAAGCTAGATTACTGGGCACAAACTTAGTTCTGGATGCTTTGGAGAAGGTTAAGGTGATTTAGGAAAGACTCCGTATAGCCTAATCCAGATAGAGGAGTTATGCAGACCAGAAGGTTCGTGATGTTTTCTATATGGTTAGAGAGTGGGTCTTGCTTTAGGTTTCACCTATGAAGGGCGTTTTCAGATTTGGGAAGAAAGGGAAGTTGAGTCCGCAGTTTATTGGCCCTTCTGAGATATTGAGGCGTGTTGGGGAGGTTGCTTATGAGCCTGCCTTACCTCCCAGCTTGGTAGGAGTTATCCGGTATTTCATATTTCGACGCTCCACAGGTATCACGACGATCTGTCGCACGTGTTGGATTTTAGTTCAGTCCAGTTGGACAATGATCTATCTTACGTTAAGGAGCTAATGGCAATATTGGCCATACATGTTAGAAAGCTGAGGTCAAAGGACATTTCACCATTAAAGGTTTAATGGCGGGGTCAGCCGGTCGAGGAGGCAACCTGGGAGACCGAGCAGGATATGCGCAACCATTACCCTCATCTTTTCACTACTTCAGGTGTGTCTCTATGCTCGTTCGAGGACGAACGAATGTTTAAGTATAGGAGGATGTGACGACTCAGCCGGTCGTTTTAATATTGACGCCCCGATTCCATATTAACTACTTTCCCGTGTTTATTTCTACTATTTTAATTTGCCGAGATGTTCAGTTTTGAGTTTCGGAGAGTTTTAGAACACTTAGTCCCTAAATGAGAGCTTAAGTGTTGGAAATTTGACCATAGTTGGAACAATGTGAAGACAGCCTCGGAATGGAATTTTAATGGCTCCGTTAGCTCCGTTGGGTGATTTTGGGTTTAGGAGCATGTTTGGATTTTGTTTTGGAGCTCTGTAGTTAATTTAGGCTTGAAATTCCGAAAGTCGAATTTTGAAGTTTGCGGTTTGATAGTGAGATTTTAATCTGAGAGTCGGAATGGAATTCCATAAGTTGGAGTAGCTCCATAGTATTGAACGTGCTGTGTATGCAAAATTTCAGGTCATTCGGACGAGGTTTGATAGACTTTTTGATTGAAAGAATATTTTGAGAATTTTGGAGTTCTTAGGCTTGAATCCATGGTTAATTCGAGGTTTTGATGTTGTGTTAGGTGTTTTAAGGATGGGTATAAGTTTGGGTAGTCTTATTAGACTTATCTGTGCTTGTGGTTGAGGTTCAGGTGGCCTCGGGATGATTTCGGATGGTTGACGGAAGGATTTGGAGTTTGGAGTTGCAGATAAAGTTATAAATGTTGTCATAACTGCATCTGTCGTTGAGAGGTCGCAGGTGTGACTCCTGCATATGCGGAAACCAGCTTCAGAAGCGGCAGATGAGGAAGGGCCAGGGACGGCCGAAGCAGCATAAGAAACGCACTTGTGTGACCGTAGATGCGAATTCTGGGTCGCAGGTGCGGCGGGGAGGTTTTAAGTGAGAACCATAGAAACGGTTCCCCAACCGCAGAAATGGTATCGCGGATGCGATTTTTGGATGCAGATATGGGATTGTTGGGCAGAAAATATAAATAATTGCCTTCACGAATTTGAGCTATTCTTTCACGATTTTTATTTGAGAAGTGATCTTTTGGGGAGAGTTTTTAGAGGGGATTCAAGAGAGTTTCGAGGAGGTAAGATTCTTAGAACCTAAACTCGTTACTATAGTGATTTTATAATCCTAAGCATGAAAATTTAAGGAAAGTCATGGCAAATTGAGGGTTAGGGCTTGATTAATTAGAGACTTTTGATTAATAGTTTGAGAGACCAATTGAGGTATGATTTTGGTACTTTTTGTATGATTGAACTCGTGGGAGTGTAAGAATTCTGGAAATATAAATTTTACCTAATTTCGAGACGTGAGCCCGATAGGCATTTTGGTTATTTTCCTAACAGTTACTTAAAGTGTTATTTACATTATGAAATTAAATTGAATAGATTTGGGTCATTTGGAGTCGAGTACTCTTGGCAAGAGCGTGGTTTCAGATTGATTTAAGTTGGTTCGTGGTAAGTGGCTTGCCTAACTTTGTGTCGGAGACTTCCCTTAGAATTTGGTATTGTGATATTTGAAATGCCTCATACGTGAGGTGACGAGCACGTACTTGTGCTAATTGCTGAAAATCCATTTTCATTAAATAATTAAAACTGTGTTTTCTTTTTCCTGTCATTACTACTTGAAATTTAAGCTTGTTGTTAGCTTAGGAAAGCATGCCTAGATGACTTAATTGCTTATTTTTTCGGACTACCTTATTTGAATTATGTGCAGCATGCTAAGCTAGAAATACCTATTTTGCCTTGATATAAAGTTGCCAAGTTATGACTATTCTTCATATTGCTGCTTGTCTGTTTATTTGGGACTAAGAATGTGGGATTCCGGTATATTCCCCTGCACATTTATATCGATCTATAGGAATGTACCCGATAGATTCCTCCGCACTGGGTATTTACATTTGGAACTATGGATTGGGATTTCGGTAGATCCCCGCACATTGATAGTTGGACTACAGGATGAGATTCGGGAGATCCTTCAGATATATATAATGGACTACGGGATGGTATCCTGGGAGATCAACTAGATAGTTGTGATTGGGACTACCGGACGGTATCCTGGGAGATCCCCGGTTGTTATCTTTGCGTTGAGCTGTGTTTCCTTTCCATGATTATCTTATCTATGTTCTAGTTGTTGTTGTTCTTCTATTTTAGTTACTTCTTACTGTTGCACTCAATTATACTATCTTGTTCTACCTTTTTATACCTTATATTTTATTTAACCTCAGTAGGGCCTTTCCCTTCCTCGTCACTACGCGGCCGAGGTTAGGCTTCACACTTACTGAGTACAGCTATGGTATACTCATGCCTTTTATGCGCATGTTCTTCATGTGTATATCCAGGTACTTCGACTCAATCCTATCATCCCTGAGGCGAGGTGACTGTTCCAGAGACTTCGAGATATATCTGCCACGTCCGCAGACTGAGGAGTTCGTTTCTATGCTCTCTTTTAAGTATTAGACCTTCTGTAATTCTTTTCCTTGTTTGATATTCTGGAGTTAGATACTTGTAAATATTCAAAGGCTTGTGGTTTCATGAGATTCCAGGTTTTCAGAAGTGTTGTTAGTTTTGAGAAGTTGTATTCTTCCGCACTAGGTGCCATCACGACAATTCACAGAGAGGAACTGGGTTCGTGACACAAGGGTGCCAAAAGTTGATGTCGCCCAAACTCACACCACTAGTTGGGATTGTGAGGCGATGGATGCAATTATAAATGCCCAATGCGGGTCGGGATCGATTCCACAAAGAGCTTTATATGGGATTAGGTATATACCTAGTGTTGATACCCAACTTTTTCCTATGTATTTTTTATACTCAAAATACTTTCAAAATAACATGTGTATCCATATATAAGCATGCTAAAGAGTTTTGGTATTTTTTCCTAATTTTTAAGATTTATCAAAATCAATTTATTGTCTATTTTAACAGTACAAAATTCAATAATTATTCCCAAATTATAACTTTGGTGAATAATTTACTTCCATTCTCATATTTACACCAAAATATAATTAAGGTGATTTTACCTATTTTTTACGAATTTATTTGGTATTTTTAAGCTAAATTGCATATAATTGCGGTTATAGCCTATATAACAATTAACAACATTATCATAATCATTTTTCAGTATTTTTGGATTAATATTTAAACATTATTAGTTAGTCAGTGCCTTTATTATTTTTAAAATTATTTTTATTATTTTATAAAAAATGGAAATTGGCTATTTAACAAATAGCCCTTTGTTTTTTCAATTTTAGCCAATTTAACCCAACCAGACCCAATTGACCCAATACTAAACCAAATTCGCCCCAGCCCAATATCTAAACCAACTCGGTCCAGCCCCGAATTAATCTGAGTCGTTTATCAAATAAGATCAACGACCCAGATCATTTTTCTTTAATTAAATTCTAACCTACCCCAAGATCCCTCATTCTGCAAGACCGGTCTCTCTCTCTCTTTATCCGTCTCTTCCTCTTCTCCTTCTCTCTAGAACTTTCTGGTTTTCCTTCTTCGATGGCCTTCACCGTCTCTCCAGCCACCTCCAGCCTCGCCTTTCGACCATCAGCCGCCTTGAAGCCCTATCTCACCGGTTCTCTCCGTCCCCGATACCCCATGAGTCTCCACCATACAAGATAGTCACTGAAGCTTCACCTGGGTTTGTTTCCAGCCTTTCTCTGATGGGTTTTGATTCGATGGTGCCATAAACACCGTTATCCTTGAGTATCACGGCATCCTTGAGTTTCACGGCCAGGTTTCTCTTACTTCTCACTAGTTTCTCGTGAAACCCTAATCTCGACCCAGAACCTCTTGAGTCTCTATATTTTTATCGGTTTTAACTCATGCCTTTATGTTTTGCACTACTCTCTACTCGATCTTTATGATTGCTCAAGTTTTAAACGTTTTGTTCCTTTTGAAACTAGGGTTTCTGAACCCAATTTAAAATCACTCTATTTTCTAATTTTGAGTACTAACTCGTGATTTTCAGTACTATTTCTAAACATTTTTTGCATAAGTCTGATGAAAACCTAGCTTTATGTTTATGTTGTATTATTTGTTCGATTGTGTGTTCTTATGAGTTCTTCTCTGAGTTCCGTGCTCTTTGCTTTAATTTTGTTGCTAGAATTTCATTCCCCTGCCATTATGTGTCCTGCGCTTAGGGTTCTCTGATTATTTACATGGTGGTTTTATACTGATTCTTACAAGCCTCTTTGAGATTGTGATACTTGCCTTATATTATGATTCTGCATACTTTCCTTATGGTTTGGTACTGATTTCAAATTGCTTCATTAATTTATGGGATACCTTCCTTGACTAATACTAATTTCCTAGGTTTTCAATCTCGTCCATTATTCTGAAAACTATTTTCCAGAATTAAAATGGTATTTTTCCCTATATGTGTGCACAAATATGCTAATTGATTTGCCTGACCTATCTCCCTAATAGAGTATTATGCACATATTCTTTATTTCGTACTCTATGCTATTCTATTTCCTTATGTGATCATACCATGCTTGTGATTTCCTTCCTTTTGATTCCTTAATTAAAGGGGATTCCATATAATGATTGATGCCAGTTCCTTGATTAGGGGCTGCTACCTTGTTTTTTTACTCATATTCAGTACTATAAGTACCCCCCACCCACTCTCTTTTAAAACATGAACACATTGCATATCACAAACATACACACAGAGTAATTACATTGCTCTCTCTTGTGCTATTTCTCTCATTTCTCTCTTGTGTTGTTGCTGCTCCCTGCTCCCGACTGTCATTAGCCAGCTGAAAGGCTAAGGCTAATGTCGGGCTTATACTTGGCTCTTGCATTCTGATGTTCTCTCTTTGTTGCTGGTATGTCCTGAATGAATTCCATGCTCCAAACCAATGTGTTTATTACTACTTCAATATGTGCTATTCCTAATCATTTCCTACTGATGTTTCTACTGTGCAACATGTGATTAATTCTTGGTTTGCCTGTTGGAACTTGCATGATCATGATTACTGTTCACCTGTCATGATTGAAGTCTGTTGCTACTCACTTTGTGTCTAAATCCAACTATGTCAAGGTCTCTTAAAGCTTTTGGTTTTGTGAGTTTGCATGTGATATATTTGTCCCCTTTACCCATTGCCCTTGTGTGCAACTCTCCAACTTACTCTTTTGTAAACTCTTTGAACTACAAACTTTCCTCTCCTTCCTGCACTTCAAACTACTCGTATAGATTAGGTTCTACCCTTTTCGTGTAAGCATTGCTTTGGGTACCTCTGAGTACTCACTAAACTTTGACGCACAAGGCTGGTAATTCCACACTGCACTTATTCAAAATTTTGGCAATTGTATGGGTGCTGATATTGCCAGGGACCCAATGGGGGCCCTATGGAGCTTTGTTGCACCCTGACCATGTCAAGGCTGTGAAATATGAAAGGAGTAAGGTTGGAAGATTGGGCTTGATTGAAGGCTCCCTATAGAATTACTTTTTATTTTTATTCTTTAATATTGTAATTCAGCTATCATTGGTTGCAATAACTTATAAATGAATGATTGGGGTTATAGTGAAATTGGGTGGGGTTATGCATGCTTAGTTTAAGTATTGGGTAGAAAACATGTTTATATGATTTATTTACTTATTTGCACAATAGATATTGTGTTTAGGACATGCATCTCATACATTAGAGATCCTTTTTTAGGCTTTTTACTTTCAACCTATTATTATGCTCATTTTGTAACCATGATCAATTAATAACAAGCCAATAACTGTTATAAGACTATTGCTGCATTCTCATTAGCATTTAGAGACCATGTTTTAGGAACTTCTATGTGCATTAGATATCCTGTTACTTAGGGTTTTATTTTTTCTGAGTTGTAATCGTAAACACCTCATTAGTATGTTTAATCTAACTATACCAGTTTGGTTAACTATATCCTTTAAAATTGGAAATCAAATATGCATGTTCACCCTCTAAGATAATTAGGCAATGCATACGACGCCTAGGCAAACTTTAGGCCTAACAAGAATCGATTAATCATGTTTTACCGGTTTAGGACTAACCAAGATCTTTTAATTTGAACTCTGCCGCTCCCATTCTTGCCTTGACTCTCTGAAGTTCACTCTTTTTTTTACTCTCTGAAGCTCACTCTGTTTTTTTACTCTCTGAAGTTCACTATGGTTTATTAAAACTCCCACTCTATCTTAAAAAATCTTGAAATTATACGTCTATTTACTTCCACTGATTTTCTGATTCTTGTTCTGTTATATTTTCAAACTACTAGGTTACCACTCTCTGCCAAGAATCGTGCTATTTGAATACCTGCCCTACATCTCGTTAAGCTACTGTATCTTCAAGTCACTTCTCTTCGAATCACTACGTTATTTTCAAAACCCATGCTTTAACAATTTTTATCTATATTTTACTAGGGTCTAAATTGCTGTATACTTCTAAATCTTACTGCTGTCTTTAAACTGTTGTATTTCTGAAAATCAATCATTCTTCAAATCACTTAGTCTTAACTGAACCTTCTGCTTTCACTGCTAATCTACCAAAATATACCCTTTTGAAACCTACTGTTTTTACTTCAACATTCTTGTTTTTAAACTCCCATATTTGGGACCTTAAATGTATTTGAGACGTGCTAATTATATGGACACTTGTGGAGGGATCTGTGAGCCTTTATTTGTCTTTGTATGTTCCCTTATGTGCGGTCCTACTTGTTATATATGTCGCTTAGCATTTTATCCTTTAAACCTAAAGGTTCAGCCTAGTCCTTACCTTGTAGGAATAGTAGTCCTAAATGCCCTCTAGGACTTATAGGATGGGACGGGTAATAGTATGCAATAAGCATTCGTGACCAACTCACACTATAATAACCTTTACGGGGTGGGAAGGGTAGAATATAAAGATGATGATTGATGCGCTAATATCTCATGTAAGCCCTCTTTATAGGAGCCATTACTGGCATTGACGTGATCCATATTAATCATAAACCTAAGACCCCATCCCTTTACTATTTCTTTAGAATTGTTTAAATCTTTTTTCATAAATTTCTTTAGAATTCTATGTGCGGTCCACAATTTGAAACTTGGCTTGATAGGTTGGACTTCTACAGCCGCACAATTCTGGGTTGCGATCGCACTTCTTCAACTTTTGTAGATTGCACATTTATGAGTGCAACCACACTCTGTTTCTGCGGTCGTACAATTATAGTGCAGTCTGCACTTCTTGACCTTGGGCTTTGGAATTTTGGACTTGTGTGGACCGCACATTTCTAAGTGCGGTTGCGCTCTTGATTCTGTGGCTGCATAAGAATGGTGTGGTCCGCATTTCTTTATGCTCTAAAATACCATCTCTCTAAACTTTATCTTCTGGGGCCGCACACGAATTGTGCCTTCCGTACTTTGCAAAGAATTTTTGTCAAGGTTCTCTTCATGTTTTACGGCCGCACTCAATTTTATGCAGTCCGCATGGTGCCCTTTTAGCCTCTTTTTGGTCTTTGTCTAAAATTACTCCTTCTTGAGTTGATTTTCATTTTTTTGTATCATATTTCAACATTCCTACAAGCAGAATATTTCATTAGTTTTTGGTAATACCTTTAAGCAATTTTAAGCTAAAACGAACGTAAAAGAGTATAAATAAGTAGTCAAAATTCCTACTTGTCACTAAGTACTAGGCCCTGAGTTATGAGTAAATTTTCCTCAATCTTCAAGACTTAGACGATATTTCATCTATATACACTCACCACAGATTTATATGGGTCTGATTTACCAAGATCCTCAGCCAATCTTTGATTTTTCGTCGAACTAGGGTCTTGAATTTCAATTTTTTTCTTTACGAGTTCTATCATCGATTGCATGCGATTTTATTTCCTTAGTTTTTGTTTGATTAATTATTTTGCATGTTTGTTCTTTCAATTTCTGCAACTATATAAACCCCTCCCCTAATTCCCTTTGAAAAGAGCTCGAATCGCTTAACCATTATTACTATTCTCTCACTTTTACCTTACATTTTATTTCTGCTCTCTTGGTTGTGGTTGACTGAAAGCTAAGGCCACCGAAATCTTCTTTATTTTTCCTGCCTAGTGCGAGCATTGATCGGGGCTCACTAAAGCTCCCTGAACTATGAGGCACTAGGACATGGGTTCTTATTGTCGTCTTTACTTTGCTGTCACTGCTGAGATTTTGAGTTACTCACTTTTTTGCTCAATTAACTTCACAAATGGTTAGCATTCATGACCTTTTACAACCTTAAATATTATTTCTCTACTTGTTCATGTATGTGTATTATGTATGCCAACACTGTTTAAACTTAGATAAGAATCCCTTAAAGCTTCTTTGTTAATTGTGAACTCTCAGCATTGTATTGTTGTATGCTTTCTGCAATTTATTGTCAGAATAATAATAGAAATTTAATAGATAAAGACGGGAAAGAGAAATATGCAGAGGGGAATATCAAATTCTGACAGTAATATGTAGTTATGTTCTCCATTATCGAACTTGATAGGTTTGAACATGTGTGGTAGACCTTCACTCTACGTATTCGATCCAAAGTTGTTTTTTCCCTCTTAAGTTTGCATGAATGGTCATGTTCATGTTAGCCTTAACATCATTATGAGTTCATATTCATCTTGGATTTCTGGGATCATTGTAGAAATTGTTTGCTCAATATCTGCTTTAGTGAATCTCCTCCTACTAATCTATTATTTCCTTCAAAGTGATTCTTAACTCTCCCATGTTATAGCATTGTCTTAATATTTGGAGTACAATAAGCATGGTATTTAGATTAGTAAGGCATGTGCTATTACATCCTATAGGCATGTTGTCAAAGTGTGCACAGTAGTGACACAGAAAGGGGTGTGTTTGAACAATATACCAATGAGGCATGCACAATTCCCTATAGGCATAATCTCTATTAGCATGTGACATTCCAAACAAGATAACAAGTAAGGCATACTGAATAAAAATAGCAAATATAACACACGTATTCTATAGGCATGTTTTCTATCATTTCCTGCAAATAATAGAATTCCCCAGCCCCCTTTTCACTAGCACCCTAATTGTTTGTTTACAAATTATTACATGCCCAAGAATAAAGTCTTGAAAATAACAAAACATAGGCTGAAATGAATACATGACCACAAAAGTCATTACAGGACCAATACAATATCCTGAGCCTTCAATAGTCTTACTCTCTGGAAAAATAGCAGGCCCAAACCGCATGCTTACAAGACAATCAGAGTGCACCTAAATCCAGTGCCTAGATCCAACAGCACACATGGCCTAACTCCAGGCCCGATAAATGACTTATTCACCCAAATGGATGCCAAATTAAGCTATGCAAGTGACACAATACCTGACTTAAACACTTAGTTCTTTTAGCTGTAACCATCAACAATTCTACCAAAACACATAAATAGGATCATACTAAATAGAAAGGCACACAAGACACCTATCAAGCGCGCTTATATTTGTGATCAAATAGAGTTTGATAGTGTCAAGGTTGAGCATCATAGGAAAACAAATCATTTTAAAGAGTTTCAAAGTAAAGCATGATCCAAAAACAACTAAAGACCTTTAGCTATTAGTCTAATAGAATCATGAACAAGAAGCATGCAGAGTATAACCCTTACATGAAAGTTTTAACATGAAAACCTAATGAGAATGTGGTAGGAAATAACATAGCAACTTACTAGTGGACACAATTCGACAAACCTAACACTTCCCTTATCAGAGGGATATTAACAGAGCACAAAGATTCTACAGCACTCATAATAGGTAGAAGAACATGTTAACAATACAAGCAATTGGGATTCATGTTAGTCGACTTCACATGAGAGAACTACACATTGGTATCTATCCTAGAAGTAATGCTAAAAGTGTAGGATTGACTTGTCAAAGGACACAATCATCAGAGTTACAAGATCCATGTACTATGATACAAGATCAATGTATCCCGATACAAAATCTATGTATCACAACAACCCTATATAAAATCCATGTATCGACCTAGTACAAAATCTATGTACCGACCAGCTCACAGAGCCCAAAGTAACATTGTTTATAACCTGACTCCGAACAATACCAAATTCAAGCGCAAAGAGGCCCTCAAAAATCAATATCTGATCATCATGTACAATGTGCCATAACTGTATCTCATCCGCAGACTTACTCTTCGTGCCAAAATCCTCGGTCCAAATCACATTTCCATTATTCAAAATTTATCCATAAGCTCAAGAATTATAGATAAAAGATGACCAAGGATATAATAAATGTCATACAGACACGTGCTCATGAAATCTCATTGTGACTACATGTAATTGAGATATTTAACATATCAAGAATAAGTTCACTTGCCTTCATAGTTAATCACAAGCCTAGGCATGATTTTTAACACCAATAAGAGAGCAAAAGTAGTCACATAAGTCAAATAAATTATGAAATAAATAAGCAAGTAGACAAAACAAGCATATAATCAATTGGTTAAATTGCTTATATTGCTTTAGTATGCTATCCAACATAGATGACACGTTTATAGGAATAAAGTGTTATAAATCAACCTAATTGTCAATTATTAGAAATCCTGCCTATAGGATATTATTGCACATAAGGACTATTTCATGATATCAACGTTGTTAAGGGTGTCTCATCGTCTGATCACGCAACCATTCCTATAGAACACTAATGTTTGCCTAAGGTATACCCTTATAGAATCAGTATTAGTAATCTGGTCACTCATATCGCTTCACTGCTTCATCGCGTAAACAATTAGATATCATGACTATAAGACTTACAATGTTTTGACCTTCCTATACGTTGCTTATATGATACCAAATCATAATTATGTAAAAATCCTGCCTATAGGACTTAACGATAAACATCATGTGCTGCCCAATCTAAAATATGCGACTGATCGCGTGCTTTTGTGCTTATATGTAGAGGCTAAATTGAGCCATTCTTCCCTATTACGTGCAGTCCTACCTGTTTTAAATGTTGCTTAGTTTTATCATTTTAAGCAGCCTAAGTAAGTCTAGAACCACCCAAATAGAGGTTCAAAATCTCCTGGACCATAGGCATAGGATGGGTAGCAGGCATTTGAATTAGAACGCTTTAGGTAAAAAACTTCAATATATTAATCGGGTAGCAGGAGATGATAGTCTGCGCCCGCTGAATAATATAAACAACTCTTATCTAAAAGGAGTTGTGAAGTATTATTTATATTGCATGGGGTGATCCTTTAGGCTAAAAAACTTAGGACTCCCTCCTACTTTATATACATGTTATTCACAATTAGTCATTTAATGTAGACCATTGTAGTCGCATCCTTGTAATCATTAATAATTTGTGCTAATTCTTACTGTGTTATATGAGATTCTTAGACTTTTACATTTTTTATTTGTCTGTTCGCCCAATCTAATTACATAATCCACGTAGTCTTAAGTTCGGCCGGGACCCACAGTTGTGGACCTCGAGGAATACCTAACACCTTCTCTTTGAGGTAATTTGAGCCCATACCCGATCTTTGATGGCGTTGACTAGTCAAATAAAGTTATTTGTAAATAGGTGCCCTAACGCACCTTAAAAGTCGTTAGGTGGAGACTCTTCTCTTTTAAAACCTCTTCCATGTAAAAGAGTTATCACACGTTGAAGCCCGTTTTTGCGAGAAAACGGGGCCCGACAAAAGGTGTTAAGAGTATTTGTGTGGTTATAAAAACTTTTCATTAAGTGAAGAATTGTAAGTTTAAATTAAGTTATTTCCAAATTTAGAATGAAGTCATTCTTCTTGAAATGGACCAAAAAAGAAAATCTGAAGCCTAAATAACACTAATCATGAAAGGAGTCTAAATTTTGAAGAATTAAAACTTAGGGTTCAAATCTTTAAGAAAACTTGAAATGGGTGCTACCACGCCCCTAGTAATAGAAAATGGTTGATTATTGCGGATTGGGCAGTTGAAGTTCCATTTCCATTTCATAGTTGCATTAAAGAAAAAGGTGACATATTCCTTGACCCTTGAAACCTACGGCTGCCTAACGCAAATGCCTCACACACTCACATGCCTTTAGCTCCTCTTTCACGGCGTTGCTACTGCTGCTGCTGTCCCCAAAATGGCTGCCTTTTCACTTTTCATTTTCATCCGTTAAAGTTCCATAAAACCCAAGATCATGAAAATCTCCAATCCCTTATTCTTATCACTAACAAAAATGAACTTCTTTCAATCTATTCTCTTCCCATTTCTCTACAACAACAAGGTTCATCTTTATGCATTATTATGTCCTTTTTTTAATCAATCAACATTGATTTCTTTTTCCACTTCATCAAATCTTTGAGCTCTCTGCTTTTGCTATGCTACTTTGTTCTCTGTTGTCAATCGAACTTTTTTTCCATTAAATTAAATGACTTCACCTTTACTATGTTCTCTGTTGTCAATCAAGATTTCCCATGGCAACAAAGTTCTCAACTTTCTGCATTTACAATGCTATTAATGTTCTTCGGCATCAGTAAAATTATTGATTTTCAACAAAGTTTTCAACTTAATAATACATTTAATAATGCTATAATGTTCTTTAGCATCAATCAAAATTGAATATTTTTCCACTTCAATAAAGCTTTTAACTTTATGCATTTAATTTGTTCTTATTCTCAATCAATATTGAACTTTTCTTTCTCTTTTGGTGGATTTACAGGCAAAACAACTTGGGTTGTGGTTGATTTGGCTATGGGGGTTTATCTTAATTGGTGTCTCCTTTTATGCTACTCAACTTATGCCATTGCCGCTCTCTTTTAAAGATCAGATACTTTTGGATGGTCCAACTATTACCATATTTACAGCGCCAAAGCCTTTTGTGGGTTCCATTGGGGAAAGGCAAGCTCTTGCTATTCGATCTTGGCTTGGCTTATCACCAGACATTAGTGTTGTTCTGTTCAGCCAACAACCTTCTGTTTTCTCCTTTGCTGAATTATTTAATCCCCGCGTCTCAGTTGAGCCCAACGTCGATTTCACGTATGAAAATTTTACTTTTATTTCTTAGTTAGTCACATCTTTGCAACTAGTATTCGTTGTTTTTCGTATCCTAAATGAACTTTACTTCTATAACGGTGTAAAGTCACAATTTAACTTTATTATCACAATGGTTAAGTTCTGTGACCGTACGTTTTTTTCTCGTTTATCAAATTTACAGTTCTAAAGACTATAATCAGTCAATCCTGCATGAAAATGGCGTACCCCGTGTACAAAGTGCATCTGGCTAGTAAGCGGTAAGAAGAGTGGATGCATACTGTATGCAGTATTCGGCTGCATAAAATCTCCGGTATAGGCTGACACTTGAATTTCTTGATGCTAAAAGTAGTAATTTCTAAACGAGCTTGATTTTGAAATGACATTTATATCTCTAACTGGACTGAAGGGAGGAGGAAAACAAGAGTGACCGGACATGTTTATAGTTAACACAAGCATTAGACATTCACTGAGAAATGGAATATAGCCACTGTACAAGTTTGTATTTTAGCCTTTAATATCAGGATTAATCTTACACATTGTTTATGGGTAAAACAAATGCATCTAAACGGTAACTTAAGAGAACCTTAATGGAAGAGCTTTAAAAGAGGATCCATAAGATAATCACTTTGCTGAAAAATGATTTGTTATGTGGTTGAATGTTAACGTACATTAGTCCTCTTCAGTTTTAGGCTTCAATTGATCACGAAAGTTTGAATTGTTACTCTTATATCTTTGTCCTTTGTCTTTTAGGTTCATAGGCACACCATTTTTTCATTCCATGGTTGCAAGGTCAAAAGCATCCTCTTCAGATATTTCTGTTGTGATTGATCCAGACACTATTCTCTTGCCAGACTTCATTCAAACTATGAAACATGCTCATAAACTTGATCATGATTGGCTCCTGTTTTCTTCTTCAAAAAATGTTTCCCACTTCCCATTTCACTTGGATGCAGATGGGAAACATTGGCTTCAAGATGATGGAAGCCGAGTGAAGACACGAAAGGTATGGCTAAAATGAACCTTAGAAATGATTCGGACAGGATAAGTCATGGGAAAACTTCTTAATTTGTGTACACCGTTCCCCTAGTTGCAGGATTTTCTTTCACAAGATTGGAAATGGAACCTTTGTGACAGAAAAATGCTAATAGCTTGGAACAATGGAGATCTTCCGTTGCATAAAGGAGTCCTCCCCCCGTTCCTATATGGAAAGGGGCTTCATAACCGCTGGCTTATAAATGAAGCTCTGCTCTCTGATTTCAGATTTGTCTTTGATGCTAGTTGGTCGATTTCCAATTTGTACCTTAATGATCTTGACCAGGATTTCAATCGCACAAGTGAAGATTTTCTTGGCCTGACTACAGGAAAAAGGTTTTGGGAATTGACAGGGAACTCCAATTTAGCAAGGCTTTATGGATCATTGTATTTCCACGAGCAGAACTTCTCTAACATATTTAGACTTTTTCAGTGTGGAGGACACTATCTCCTCATAAATTCCGCACAAATGGTTGTTTACCATTTGAAGTACAAAGGATCATTGAGTCTAAGGAAACAAGTTATGTCCAAGTCAACAAGAGAGAAGAGAACTTTGGAATGCATTGATACTATCAGATCAACTGAGGGAGCTAATGACTGCTCTGTGGAGGACTACTTGAATGTGTCAACACCAATTTCGCTTCCTTTATCTTTAGATATACTACTGTCACTTCGTGCAGACAAAAATAAGACAGTTGTGCTAGCAGTTGTTGGGTATAGTTACAAAGACATGCTAATGAGTTGGGTCTGCAGGCTGAACCATCTCCAGATCTCTAACTTTTTGGTCTGTGCTATTGACGATGATATATATGATTTCTCCATCGTGCAGGTAACTTGTTTTTTATTAGCTGATATTCGCCACACCAAATGTGATTGATAGGTTGAAAATCCATTAGTGCAGCTAGGTAATAGCTCACTCATTTATCACGACTACCTCAATTTCTGTGGAAAAATATATGTCCTACACCATGCTTAGAATGTTAAGATTTCGTCTCCATCTGTTCTGTTTACCATCTTACTAAAAGTCTAAGATGAACTTGTGTTGCTAGGGCCTTCCCGTCTTCAAGTATGCCAATCTTGGAACCAAGATCAGCTTCGACAACTGTCATTTTGGAACTGAATGCTTTCAAAATGTAACCAAAGTTAAGTCCAGAATCGTTCTGCAGATACTGAAGCTTGGTTACAATGTATTAATGAGCGATGTTGATATTTATTGGTTCAAGAATCCGCTTCCCTTGCTTAGCTCATTTGGCCCGGCAGTTCTTGTGGCACAATCAGATGAATACAAGTTGACAGGTATTTATGTATTTCCCTTTTAACGAAATTATCTTTTTTGTTGAAAGCTGAAATTTTGAGTGCAAAGAACAACTAGTTAAGTAGTGGGATTCATATTCAGGAGGAAGATATCTACTTATCACATGCTTGTGCTGTTGGAAGATAAACTGTTACCACCCTTGAGTAAGCTAATTTCTCTTTTTATTTGTGCGCAAATATTATGGCTCAATTACAGGACCTATAAACTTACCTCGACGTCTGAATTCTGGGTTCTATTATGCTCATTCGGACGTTATGACTATTGCTGCTCTCGAGAAGGTTGTGAAGCATGCAGCAAATTCAAATCTCTCTGAGCAGCCAAGCTTCTATGATACTTTGTGCGGGGAAGGTGGATACAATCGCATAGATGATAGCAGATGCTTAGAACCTCAAACGAACCTGACCGTTCAATTCCTGGACAGAGACCTCTTTCCAAATGGCGCATACAAAGATCTTTGGCAAGAAAGCAATGTGAAGGAAGCCTGTTTGATGAAGGGCTGTTTTATTATTCATAACAACTGGATTAGTGGGAGAAGGAAAAAGCTAGAACGTCAAGTGCCATCAGGGCTCTGGGAATACGATATGAGCACAAGAATGTGTTTTCAGACATGGCACAAGACAAAAGTTGTGTATTTTTGAAACAACAAAACTTGGAAACTTTTTGCTGCTTCTTGTATCATGGAAAACTTTGGTTTTGCCGGTTGAGGAGAATCCAAAGAGATTATTGTTGGAGGATATACTTTTCTATTTGGCCTTTGGAGTTATCATTTGGTTCATTTGAGATAATGCTAAGTTCATAAAGGCTGGCCTAGAGAACACAAAATATGTTTATCATGCTCTGGAATCCTTGTTTATAGGGATATCTTGACCACAACTGTACTCCTATTATGATGCTTGTAGTTGTTGTGGCAGGCTTCTTGTTGCTGGAAATGCTGAAGCTTTGTGGTAACGAGTCAGGACTAGGCCAGAATAGAGACAGAGAACTTGGAAAAAGGAAAAAGTTGAAGGAAACTGATTCATTTAGCCTGAGTTCACAAATTAAGGATATCACAGTGAGGATAGTTCATCCTGGTGGGAAGATAGATATGTACGAATGTGCCATTTCTGCAGCTCAATTATTAAAGAACTATCCAGGAAGGCATGTTGCTTTGCCGGATTTTTTCAATCGTCCCCCTGAATCTCTTCTCACTGCAGATGATATTCTCTTGCCAGGGCAAAAATACCTTTTAATCCCCTCTACTACTGTAGAGAAACTGAAGCGCAAACACTACTCTCATAAAGCAAAACATTTCACTGAAAGTGAGGAGCCTAAGTTGGACCGCGAAGAAGTCGTGGATGTAAGCGGAGATTGTTTAGAGGACTCTATATCTTATGCAAAGGACTTCTATGCCTCCAAAGAGAGATGGTCCGGTTGGTTATGGAAGAAAAGGCAGCAGGAGAAATTTGTACCTCCTATCCCAACAACAAAAACGTGGAAGGATTCGAGATGGAAACCTAATCTATATTCAATAGAGGAGAATTCTCCATGAGTATCTTTTCCCGGTATGTCAATTTTTCATGAAGTTTAACTGCAAAGCTCTATCTTTAGCTAAGGAGAGATAATGGTCAGTTTTGCTAGATTGTGTTCTTTTCCCATTGCACTCTCTCAAATTTTTTTTTTTGGATGTCATTATTTGTGTTAGTTACAACGGAAGCAGCTGGAAAGACAAGGAAGGAGAAACCTTTGTACCATGTAACACTGTGCTATGTAGTTGTATATCACATAAAACATACACAGCTCTGATTTTAGAAGAAATAAACAGATCTTTATCTTCCACAGTTATGGAACAATATTTCCAGTTTACATTATGCATGTGCAAAGTGTGATCAAATTTTGGACTGCATTAGATCTTAACCATTTTGTCTAAGTTAGACTGATCTCTTTGCTTGGATAAAGAACACAGACACACACACACTCTTTCAGACATTACTTTGCCTCCTCATTTTCTTGTGTTCCCTGTCTACTGCTTCCTTTATCCTTTACCTCAGACCATCCTTCTCTTTGCTCATAGTAAATGGCCCGTACTACCTGTGCCTTCAGTCTACAAGATCTTAACTTTAATTTCTTGTTAATTGGGCACTGCGATGTTGATCAATTGGTCCCAGGCATGTGAAGAACAGTTTCAAACTTTAATGTCTAAGATCAACAACCTGATATGGAAGTAAAATACAAAGAAACAAAATCACGTTTGCTTAAATCCAACACAAAAGTGCTAGGCAGAAACCAAAGCTTGTTCGTCTTCTAAACTGAATGGACTACTACTCTTGATCATGGATCCTCCGCGAGGTTCAAAAATTGCATTTCTCAAATCACGACAGAAAGGTTATCTGTGTGATTTTATAATTAATCCAAGAAGTTTGAGTGGTGGCGTTGTCTGTTAATTTACACTCAGAGTATGTATGATAAGAGCTTAGTAAATATCCACGTGTAGATAACAGCAAAGGTAGCACCCGCTGGAATTGTTACTAACCAGGAAGTCACAATCTCTTTCACCGTCTCTGCTCTTACACTGTTAAGTCCTCGGGCAAAACCGACACCCATGACTGCTCCCACCAGGGTATGTGTACCTGAGATTGGTAGCCCCAGCTTGGACGCGCACAAAACCACAGATGCGGCAGCAAATTCAGCTGCAAATCCTCTGGTGGGTGTTAATTCTGTAATCTTCTTTCCAATAGTTGCAATCACTCTGTATCCCCACATAGTTAGCCCTGCCACAATTCCGAAGCCTCCCCATGTTAGAACATCATTTGGAATAACAATATCGGCTCCGCTGAGCCCACCCTGAAGAATGGCTAATGCTGCTGCCAATGGTCCAATTGCATTGGAGACATCATTTCCACCATGAGCAAATGACATGAAGCAGGCTGATAAGACTTGCATGTAGCCAAACACACCATAAACTATTTTCAGTTGTGTTCCTTTAGGTCCTGCAATATCTGAAAGAAATCCAATGTTTTTGGAGTCGGTAGTTTCTGTTTCTGGTTCTGGTTCTTTTGAACTGGACTTGGCAAGGAGGTGACCGAGTTGGCCCCGAATGATTCTGTCAACTACAAAAGCACCAACAGCGCCACAGGTTATAGCCTGGCCAATTGCTACAGTTAAAGTCTTGCTCAGAGGGAGAGCTACAAAAGAAATTCCGGCGACACCCAGAAATACAGCAATTGGTGCAGCTGCTGCAGCCGCTTGTCCTGGGTTCCGAGCACTGTACACAAACTAAAAATAGTAAAAGACATCAGGATTAGAAATTGTAAGTTGCAACAGAAAAAGTCTTGGTCACAATAGCCTGAGGCGGAGTATGCATTTTTTTGTATAATTTTTTTAATAAAGGAAAAATTATGAGTATATATCAGAAGAACATACCCTCCGGATGCATTTGTACACAAGAAAGGACATTGCTGCTCCCAGTAAAGGTGAGATCACCCATGAGGAAGTTACCCTTGCTAATGAACTCCAAAAGACTGCACCAGGTCCCCCGTAAACAAGACCAAAACCAACCATAGATCCTACAATACAATGTGTAGTGGATACTGGCCAACCATAATATGATGCAACCTGAGCAAGAACACAAAGAGTTCACCAGAAAATTCATACGAGACTAGTTGGTGATTTGCTAAATGGACAGCAGTGCTTCATCTGTCAAACGTGTGATCAGATAGATGCAGAGTCATATAGCGAGATTCATCCGAACGAAATGTGAATATTGGCAGAGTTCCTAGCTAAGACTTATTAGCCATTTTTAGCAATTAGAGCCTGAAAAGATATTCCGCCGAGCAATTTAATGTTAGGGTAGTCTATGAATTCCGATGCAGTTTGAATTGAAGTTCCATTTGTGTACTACCAAGAATTTATCATTTCAATAGCTTCTCAGAATGTGGTTTCTATGATGTGCAATTTATCAATCTAGAAATAAACATGTGAAAACAACCAAGACAGTTTACATGACTTTTAGTTTTTACTAAGTGCATTGATCTACAAAATAATTGGCATGGCTTGAAATGTCGTTTACTATTTGTCAGTTTAGGCTAATGACTTAGATTGATAGTCAAAACACAAGACCTTTTTAAGTAATTACTTGTGCCATTCTCATTAGAATATAAAATAAAGTTATGTTAAACACATATATTAAGTGTGTTCCTAGATATAATTTATGCAGATTATTCCAGAGGAGTAATATTCTTGACAACGTTTCCTTAGTATACTATTGGAGCAACGGCTAAACAACTGTTGGCCTAAGTTGTTCTTTAGATTTGTCCAATTACAAGAAACTCAATACGGCTTTTATAGGTCAGGTATTTCAGTGGGTTTCCAATATTTGCTTGCAGAATCCTAGTTCTTAACTCCTTTTGTCTCATTAAAAAATTCAGAAACAGAAACCTAGTATAGGATTACCTTGTAGAAATCAGGAATATCCAAAATTACTAGAATCTCTCAAAAGCTAAATTGATTAAATTGTTACTCCATTTCTTCCGATTCATATCATTCAATCTTGTTTTAGTTTTATAACAGTGGTGTTTAGCACACTTCAATTAACCCCCATTGGCACAGGTTTGGGATAATTCTATCGTCAAGGCCGAGGCAAATGAAAAGAAATCATCTACTACTCCCTATGTTCTAATTTATATAAATCTATTTTCTTTTTGGTCTGTTCTACCCTTTCTAAATTAATATCAGTTTGGCTTAATCTTACAATTCTACCCTTAATGAGAAGCTTTTACTCCGGGCCCATCTTGGACTTGTTTATTATTACAAATTTCAAAAGTCTTTATTTTTTCTTAAACGCCGTGCCCGGTCAAACAAAGAAACTGACTGGAAAAAAAACAAAGGAAGTAGTATTTTTGTATCTCTACTAGGTTTGAATCCTGATCTCCGCGGGACTTTTCTGACTTCACTAATTACTACGCTGCACTTATGTCACTTATTCCATTCTCAGTTTAAGTTCTATATACTGATGACGTAAAATATATACACAATCACGTCGCTTAAAGAGTAATTCAAGTAACTCTATTTAAGTTCGTGCATGGATAATCTGTAATAAGTTGTAAGCAACCTACTATGCATTGACTTGAATATTCAATGCATCATAGGTGTATATAATTAAACACCTTCATCTTAAAATTTCCGACATTTTATATCTGGAGCTAGTTTTTGAAAATGAAAAGTAAACGTAATTTTTATTTGCCCCTCCCCTTAGATTCTCGTTTGATCCCCTTTGTTGAACTATTGTTCCTTTTGGTGACTTGAAACCCTGACCCTGGCTTGTAGGTGGGAGGTGTTGACCATCTGAATAACCCCCTCTTTATCATACATGAAGCTAGTTTTCAAAACTACTTGTACAGTAGGCAAGTTATGTAAACGTTTTGAACTATGGATAAGTTGTGGAATAAACAGGGAATGGTAGTAAGTAAATGCACCTGCAACCATGTTCCAGCAGCAGCCAAAGAAGAAAGCAGACCAGCAAAGAGTAAAGTGTCTTTTCCTTGGAAAACATTAGCCATAAGAATACCCTTCTGCATTGTATTAGTAACATGTGTTCCCATTAAGAGTGCCCCTGCAAATTCAAGAATCCCTGCTGTGATTACTGCTTGCCTCAGACTCAACGCCCCTGAACCAACTGATGTTCCCATTGCATTTGCCACATCATTTGCTCCAATATTCCAAGCCATGTAAAAACCAAACAAGATTGTTGCATAAGACAACATCTTGTATTTCAAGGCCAATCCTTGACCTAAAGACTTCATGAAAAATGGCAAAATCAGTGCAGCTAATGCAATGCATATTGATATAGCAGAAGCTGTGCTTGAAGATATGTGAAAAGCTTGTGCCATTCCAGGCAATTCATCATCTTCCTCAGAAGAAGAATTTGCATGTTCTTGGTTGGATTTGATTTCAAAATTCTCACCTTTATCACCATCTGCTTCAGCAAATGATGATAAGGCAGCAAAAGGGTGTCTAAAGCTGGAATTTTTCAGTCCCAAAAATGAAAAGCCGGAACTAATTTGGGGCTTCAGTACAAGAAAATCTTTCTTGGGAAATTGGGTTCCATTGAAAAATACACAAAGCCTTTGTCTTGGACAGAAAAGATAAGATTTTTGAGCTACTAACATGGCTTCTGATTTAGTAGTGTTTCTAATACTAGATAAACTGTAAGAAGAAGCCATGGCTTAAATGGAAGAAAAATTTTGAAGAAAAAAAAAACAGTGAAGCAATTATTCAAGTAGATTCTTGGCCATGGAATGAAGAATAAGAGGAAGAAAAGAGAGGCTTAGTTGGTGGAGGAAGAATTGTGACAGAACAAAATGCATAGTTTCTTTTTTTTTTTTTTTTTTCTGTTGGAATTTAATTCTCTTTTTGATCTATAGGTTTGGTAGTGGAAAAGCTAAGGGTGAGAATGGATTTGACTGCTAGATTTTGTTGTATTTCTAATGAGTGGTTGCTATGGCTTCTCTCGACTGCAAGTTCATCTGCATGGCCACTTGCTTTCAAATACTAAAATGACATATAAATGAAACCCATTTATAGGTATTGGATTGGATAAGGAATCTAAAATAAATTAATTGGATTTATATAGTGAAAGAAATATCAAAAATAATAGCCGGGAAGTTATTAACTTTTAAAAGTTGAACAGTTAGATAAATTAGAATTCCTCAAAATTGAAAAGTTATAATAGAATATTGAACTTAACCTATGTACAGTAATAGTGCAAAAGAAAGATACATTATTTTTAACATATTGTACCATATTATTCACTGCAGGTTTGTGTTGTCAAATTAGGATAGCCGTAGATAGTAATGTTGTTGATCTCCTAAACAAAGTGTAAAAATTATATATGTTAGTAAAAATCAAACTGATAAAATAATGCCCAAACATATTTTAACATGTCATATAAGACAGAACAGATGTGTAGTTTATCCACAGAAAAGAATCTCTAATTTTGATATTTTTCTGCTGCTTGTCATCCATTTAGCCTTATTACAAAACTGAACAAACCTAGTAAGCTTTAGTTTTACTTCAAGCAAATACCTTCTATCCAATTTTTTGGGTTCCCACTCAGATATCCGTACTTACATCGGAGTATGATTGATTAAAGAAGAAAAAGTATTTACTACTCTAACACAATCCTTAGTATATTATTTTATTAGAAATACGTTGTTTATGCTATTTCATGTCACTAATGGTGTTACACAACAAGAAGTTAACTCACCTTAAATTTCTCATTAGCGGTGATAATACTATGAAAATCCAAGCTTTCGTTTGGAATACCTTGTTTTCTATCTATTTATGTTTGTTATTCTGTTTCCTAACGTGGCTCATAATATTTTGAATTTAATACGTAAAAGAACAATATTGATCTAATTCACTCTACAAGATAACATATTAAAAATATTAACAAATTTTAAATTTAATAAAAATATAAAAAGAAAATAAATTTAGCTATAAAATTAAACTTGTAATCCGTAGCCAACCGGGGAAAAAAGCACTATAAAAGTACTTTTGCTCAAGTAATACTCAATGGTTGTTTAATCGTGTGACGACTTGTCATGATCCAAAATCTAACCATAGTCGTAATAGCGCCTATAATGTTACAAGGCAAGTCAATTTCCAAAATATTACTACTAATTTAATTATAAGAATTTAATAAAATATTTTTAATAATTTAATTCATGATAAACTAAACCAGCTCTAAATATAAATAATATAAAATATAAAGAAATGAGTCCCAAACATCGGGGTGTCACTAAGTCATGAGCATCTAAACTATGAGCTAAGAAATATAATTGTCTAAAATAAGAAATGACAAGAGGAGTAACAAGGTCCTGCAGACTCTAGCAGCTACCTTGCAATCTCCATAGATAGCCAGCCTGAACTCAACGATCACTGCGCTAACTCACCTGGATCTGCACATAAAGTGCAGGGTGTACTATGAGTACTACAACCTCAGTAGTAACAGAAATAACTAAGGAACTGAGCAGTAGTGACGAGCTAAGTAAAACAGTTCAATTACTTATTTTCACAATTTAAAGATAAACAATTAAATTCCATAACTTAGTAAATATCATAAAGAAATTTAACAGATAAATGCAGCAACAACAAAAGTAGATGCAACTTCACAACAATGTTACTCAATCACTCAGCACTCAGCACTCAACACTCAATACACTCAACACTCTGCGCTCACTGGGGGTGTGTATAGACTCCGGAGGGGCTCCCAAAAGCAAGCGCTAAGCACGGACAACTCACGTGCCATCATATCAATACCTGGATCCGCACGGTCAACTTACGTGCTACGCGGATAACTCACGCGCTATGGTATCAATACCTGGACCCGCACGGTCAACTCACATGCTACGCGGACAACTCACGTGCTATGGTATTAATATCCTCGCAACCAGGCCCTCGGCCTCACTCAATCATGTACCTCACTAGCCTCACAATCATCAACAAATTAGGGGATACATCCCATATCAAGTATTACAACATATTAGCAAATAATAGAGACTGGGGTAAACATGTACAATAATTTCTATGACTGAGTACAAATAATATGAGCATAAATAAAGCCTAAGCATGGTCTCTAACATGAAGGCAAACAAGTTCAACAACAAGTAAACACATAACTACAGATAATAGCTACTAGGCCTCGCAGTCTCACGGGAAGGACCAAGTCTCAATCCCTCGCGATGTAAACCCACACGCCCGCCACCTAGCGTGAGTATCACCACCAAACAATCAGATGATATTACTTTCTCCGGGTTAATACTCTCAAAGCCAGAGTTAAAACTGTTACTTACCTCGCTAATGGAAAGTTCCCCAACCTTGAAACGTCTACAACACCAACCAAACTGCCTCCAATGGCCTCAAGCTATACAAAAATATTAATTAATAATATTAATTACACTAGTCGGACTCAAATCCGAGTTTCTCCTAAATTTCAGACTTACCGACAAATATTAATATTTCACTCAACAAATTATGAATTTTAAAAGCATAACCATACTTCAATATCATGATTCAACTCAATGTCCAATTAAATTTCTGTAAGATAGTATTTGTATTCCAATGGCATTAACCAAAGTAGAATCTATCCAAATTAAGAGCAAGGATTCGAAACGGTAGCTATTATATTCACGTCAAAATATGTTCTTCACTAATGCACTGTAACTATAGGAGTATGCATTGGTAAACTATTTCCATATTTTAAAAGTATTTAATCCTGAAACCCAATCATCTCATAATCATACCTCCTTATTATTGACTGTATTATATGTCTGGTAGTTATTCCTTGTCACTAAATTATTATTGTTTCACCATTCTAAAAAAAGTACGACCCAGTACAATACCACTCAGTGATAGACCCCTGGCATAAATCCCCAGAATTTGCTCCTGGGGAGACTCGAACTCACAACCTCTCGGTTGTAAGTGAGGGTTGGTTACCATCAGACCAAGTCCCTCTTGTTTCACCATTCTACTTTTTGATAATAGTATTAGTCAAATTACATATACTAATGGACCAAAGGAATCTTAATACCATATTTAATACCCTGGTGGTTATGTCCAAAAATTAAATATATAACCAGAGGAGAAGGAAAAGTTATCATGTTAGAATCTGCAAGTTAAATGCGTAGTGAAGACAAAAAAAAAAAACAGTTAGTGTTAAATCTCCCATCTACTTTTTAATGAATCTCAGCTGAATTTACACATTCACTCAAATTGGATGTATCTGTTTAAGTTCGAGGTGAGAAGTGCTAATCTTGCACAAAAAGTATCGAAAAGAAAGAGAATGGAGTTAATACATTTGCATTCAATTTGCCGTCATTGAAATGCCGGGACTACTATTTTTCTTGACTTCTAGGGTTGAATATAAATGCGACTCCTCTCCAAATCCAATTTGCTCATAGTAAGATAAACTAATGAATATTGGAAAATCTCAATTAGGTTTTCGTTGTCAAACCCATCATTTTTTTTATTATCATATTTGTAAAGTAGGCCTAATATCTATTTATATAATATAGTACTTTATATATTTACACATAATAAGTCCAATTACCGACTTACGTCAATTCAAGCCTAATTCTACCACGAACTTCTAAATTACATTTCATACACATTTCTAAGTCCAAAATCGCCCAATGAAGCTAACCGAATCATAAAAATTCAAATCTGAATTCGTCTACTCATAAGTCAACTTTCGCTTGATTTTTCTAACTTAGCTTTCTAACTAAGAGACTAACTGATCATTTTACTCCAAAACTACTCCGAACCTAAACCTACCAACTCTATATAACATAACACAGCTGAACAACATATAAATAAGCATAGATGGGGTAAATGGGGCTATAAATCTCAAAACGACAAGTCGGGTTGTTACACAACTCTTGAAATTAGAGTCAATTACTCAAAGAGTAATTCAACTATCTCAAGATATCTTCCACTTTTTTTTCGTTTGTAACAACAAAGTACTGAACTATGTCAATTGCACGCAGGAGGTCACTCAACTATATTTTTCAAATTTTAAATTGTCAAATACCTATTGCACCCTCCAAATTATAAATATTTATCTTTTTTTTTATTTTTTAAAACTTTTTAATATTATAATTTTCCCTTTTAAATTTATGGACTTACTTATATAAATAAATATTATTTATAAATTAAAAAAATAAAAAATATTTAAGCATCTATAATGCTGGAATAACAAAATAATGAGTGTAGTAAAAAAATTAGTTCGAATACGCTATTTGTAATAATGTATTAACAAAAAAATTCAAAACTTTTATTTACACGATTTAAAATGAAAGAAAATAAAGGTTGTAAAATATATATTTCGTTGACATAATATAAAAATAATTATTTAGATAAAAATATTTTTATAATATATATTATATATTCTTGAAAATTATGCTCAATTATATTATATATATATTCCATGCACGACTTAACATAGCCTGTACAAATAATCCTTCTGCTTTCCAGTGACATAACTTTGTGTCATCAGAAATTTGGTAGAAATATAATAATATAATTGAGCATAATTTTCAAGAATATATAATGTATATTATAAAAATATCTTTATTTAAATAATTATTTTTATATTACGTGCATGGAATATATATATATATATATATATATATATATATATATATATATATATATATATAACCTTTATTTTTTATTCTAAATTGTGCAATTAAAATTTTGAATTTTTGTTGTTAATACTAAAAATATTATTACTAACAAATTATTCTAATTAATTTTTTTTACTATGCTCATTTTTTATTCCAGTAATATGTAAGTTTAAATACTTTTAATTTTTGTAATTTACAAATAATATTTATTTATTCTATAGGTAAGTCCATAAGTTAAAAAGGAAAAATAATAATATTAAAAAGTTTTTAAAAATAAAAATGTTATGAATATGTTAGAGTAGTTGTCCATTGAATACTCCTAGACATCCCTATTCCATGAACCATTTGAGTTCATGTACTTAGTTAATTAATCACTTATTATTTGTAACCTTTAGGTGTATTCTTGTAACTTTTCATGTATCTTATAAATAGGGTATTCTTTATCCTATGAAGAACACACAAGAAACAAACTTGAATAAGATAGCTTCTACATTCTCTTCTTCCTAAAAGAGGTAGTCAGCTTTTTTCCGATTCAGGTATACATTCATATGTTTATAATATTTCTATTAGGATCTTCTTTAACATGCAATTTAATTACCATATGCATCACTTGTTTTGAATATGATTATAATAATTACATTGGTATGAAAATAATAAATTTCAGTTAATTTATTTATTTTGTATTGAATATTGAAACTTGTCAGAATTGATATCATCTAGTTTTATGCCTACTTAGCTTGTTGAAATGTATTGTAAGTAGAATAAAATTAAACTAGTACATATTAATTCACTTATTTATTCAATTAAAATATACTTACACGTCTAAAGTTTTGGTGGGTAATATTAAACACTAATTTATCATCGCACTGCACATAATTATTTATTTGATAAACCTACATATAGAATATTAATACACGATTATGTACTGCACTAAAATTTTCATTGATAATAATTCTTGTCATTCTAATTCACTTATTTTTATGATAGTTTTCACTATGTCGAATTTATCAAAGCTTGAATTTATGGAACTTGAGATCTTTGGAAATAACTATTTGCCATGGGTAATTGATGCTGAAATTCACCTTGATGCTAAAGGTCTTGGTGACACTATTAAAGAAGGAAATGAAGCATCAAGTCAGGATAAGACGAAAGCCATGATTTTCCTTCGCCATCATCTTTATGAAGGGTTAAAAGTGAATATTTTGTTAGGATTTATGCCCGTCACTAGAGGGGGGGGGGGTGAATAGTGCGGCACGAGAATATTGATAAATATTGCGGAATTAAAATTGCAGGAGTAAAGTAAATGCAGTAATTAAAAGATTAAGGAAAGAACACACCGAATTTATACTGGTTCACCACAACGTGTGGTTAGTCCAGTCCCCGAGAGACTCTCTCGAGTTTCCACTAACTCTGTTAAGCTTACGGGTGCCTAACAAACCGTTACACTTGCTCGTAGATGTACATTCTACAAGACTTCAACTTGCTTGATGATAACTCACCTCAAGACTTCACCTTGCTCGTGGATACTGCACCACAAGACTTCACCTCGCTCGTGGATACCGCAACACAAGACTTCACACACTAAGATTAAGGGTACTTAATAAACCCGACAATCAATGAGAAGATATGGTCTTCTCAAACACTTTTCTCTTTTACAACAAGAACTCTCTAATAAGAGTAGATAAAGAGATACAAAATAAGCTCTATGAACAACTCAAAGTTGTCTCTCAAATGGCTCAACAAAAGCTCTATAATGATGCACAAATAATATCAATATGTATATGAATAATGAGAGGTGTTGTGTGTTTCAAATCAGCTCAAAAGACCTCTATTTATAGGTGGTAGAATTTGTATGTCCGTTGCTTAATTGATAATCAATTATGCTGATTTTATGCAAGATAATCGATTATTGGATTTTGATAATCGATTATTGGCTTTAACGTTCAAAAATCAGAAGCTGATTTTATGCTAGATAATCGATTATTGGATTTTGATAATCAATTATCTGCCTGTCGTTCAAAAACATTGGCAACGGTCAGAGAATAATCGATTATGCTCTTTTAGATAATCGATTATTCTGCCTTGCGGAATTTCCAGTTTAATCTGGAAATTCAGCATAATCGATTATCAGCATATGGATAATCGATTATCTGGCTATGCTATCCAGAACTGAAAACTTACTTCAAAAACCATTTTGGTTAAAATGAAAACGTTAAAATTATTTTGTTTGAAGTATTTGAAATATGATTATGATAAATATGATTTGATAAAAAGATTTTATGCATATTTATGATGACCTATGTTGAGCCAAAAGACGAGATAACTTAAACGTTGCTCTTACGTTGGTTCTACCTAATGACCTACGCCTTGGGTCTTCGATCTTGAACTTTTGAGCTCGTCTTTGGCTTTTCCATGCAATCCATTCATCAATATGCTTCTCGGCATTCAATCTTGATTGTTTGTCATATAATAACGTTGTTTGACACTTGACTTCATTGTTTGTCATTCATCAAAACCTATACCTGAAAATCATGCTAATACAACCAAAGCACACATATCATGGATAGAATGATTTTCTACAATTTCCCCCTTTTTGATAATGAAAAACAACAGGAGATATGCATATCGGATTCCCCCTAAATTCATGCTATATCTCAACATACAATTCATGCAAACGATTCCCCTTAATGATAATTCCCCCTCAAATAAGGCATATTATAACGTAGATACATTCCCCCTTATTTGATTCATATCGCCTAAATCTTCCCCCTTTTGGCATTAGCAAAAAGAGAGTATGCAAAGGCTACTTTCCCTTTTCGACACTTCCCCCTTTTGGGTATATCAATTGTTAGTGTCAAGAATAAAATAGGAAATACAATGAGGAATATACATTGGCGATATTTAAATAATCATACCAACATGAAATAATACCAAATGTTAGTAAAAACATAACAACCATAATGACGGTTATTTTCGCAAATCATATTGCTTAAGAACATATCAACAGTTAATTTTTAACAAACCAATAGTTGTATTAAAAATACGAATCATTTATTTTTCAAGAATATATCAACTGTTATTCAAACCAAAAATAATATTCATCAAAACATGAATCAATTATTATTATTAACAAAAATAATTGATACTGTTGAAACACGTTCTCAAGGCACTATACTAAAACGTGTGTTCATATTTGTAGGTTTTGATGAATGACAAACTATGCGCAATGGACATATGACGAGGTCCAAGCACAAGCGCGCAATTGATATATAACGAGATTCAAGCACAAGACCAAGATCAAGCAAAGATATAAAGTTATACATGAGTCGTTCTTTAATTGTGATCTTGATCCGATAACTTGACTCAAGACTTGGCTTCTCTCGTAAAAACATTTTTATCAAATCATGCATATTTAATTTAAAGCAAAATGATTTTAAATCATGCATATTTACTTTAGTCAAAATGATTTTTAAACATGCCTCTAAAATCTGGACTAAGATAATCGATTATGTACTTATGATAATCGATTATGTTAAGTCAGCTGCATGACAATCGATTGTGAACTTATGACAATCGATTGTGTTAAGGCAGTGTGCATTAGATTTTTTCAAATCTGCATGACAATCGATTGTGAACCTTATGACAATCGAGTGTGTTGAGGCAGTGTACATCAAAGTTTTTCAAAGCTACAAAATAATCGATTGTGAACTTATGACAATCGATTGTGTTGAGGCAGTGTCTATCAGACATTTTCAAAGTCACTAAATAATCGATTGTGAACCTTTGACAATCGAGTGCATTAAGGCAGTGTCTAATTGATTTTTCAAAGACTGATATATAATCGATTGTTCTCATAGCATAATCGATTGTGTAATTGACCGTTGCCAAAATATTTTCAAAAACCGTCAGGTAATCGATTATAGATTTCTAATAATCGACTGTTTTAAATAAAATCTAAAAAAGATTTTTTGAACGTTGCCAGGTAATCAATTGTAGATTTCTGACAATCGATTGTTTTAAGTAAAATCTGGAAATGATTTTTTGAACGTTGCCAAGTAATCGATTGTAGATTTCTGACAATCGATTGTTTTAAGTAAAATCTGGAAATGATTTTTTGAACGTTGCCAGTAATCGATTATTGATCTTAGATAATCGATTGTTAAGCGTAAAATCTGGGAATAATTTTTGGAACGATTGGCAAACAATCGATTGTGGTATTTTGACAATCGATTCTCACTGAGTAAAATCAGCAATTCTTAATTGGCAATTAGGCAACGGTAATGCATGGTTTTGCAACTATAAATACAGCTTCAAATCAGTCTTCTAGACACAACAATTGATCATATTATTGCTATTGCTTGCATACTCTATTGTTCATCACTTTCTATTCATTACATAATTTTTGAGAGCCAAAATTCTTGACGAAAGTTGTTGCGTTCTTGAGCGTATCTGTTTACTCATATTTACTCTATTAAGAGAGTCTTGTTTAAGTGAGTGCTAAGTGTTTTATACACTTGAAGGGAAGTGTTAGTCCCTTGTATTGTAAGAAGGAACTTGTTTTTCCTTTGGTTGAAGTCTTGGAGTGTTGTATCTTCGAGCAAAGGTTGTTGAGGCTTGTGTCCTCAGTTTGTAAAGGTTTGTGGAGCACCCGTAAGCTTAACAGTGTTAGTGGAAATCTCGAGAGAGTCTCTCGGGGACTGGACTAGCCACGGGTTGTGGTGAACCAGGATACATCGGTGCGTTCGTTCTTATTTATTTACTTATCGCACTTATTTCTTTCCTGCAATTTTTAAATTCCGCAAGTTTACGCTAATTTTTATTATAACGCTATTCACCCCCCTCTAGCGTTAAGCGTATTTTCTAACAGATACCAATTGTTATTCAAGATTAAAGTTATCAAAACATGAATCAACAAAAATAATTAATATCAATTGTTAACAAAGATATATTAATTGTTAACACATATCAACTATTACGTTTTTATCAAAAATATGATAACTAACCGACATTCCCCCTCGATGCAATAAGGTTTCGTGCTTGATGCATCTACTACGATATTGTAGTCTTCAAGCACACCTGCAAACGTACCTAAAAATAGGTTTTAGGTACCCAAGCACTTTTGGGTCCTTGGGGGTTAGGCAAATAGTAATCATAGCTCAAAGATAAATCCCTATATTTTGCAAAACATACGGGTGTTATGTGTCCTACCCGGTTGCAATAATGACATATAACATTCGTGTTGTGCATATGTCTTGGTTGAGCCAAAAACGTTCTAGGTGATCTAAAGTCGTTATTCCTAGAAGCGTTGAAATTCCTAGAGTCATTTCTAGGCGGTCTAAAATGATTAATTCTAGACTCATTTACAAAAATCCTAGAATTATTTCTAGGTTGAACATCGCAATTTCTAACACGATTCTTACACCTTTTATTTTTCCTGGGCCTTTTCTTTTTAATTTCTTCAACTATTTTAGGATTGTCTACACTACGTTTTTCTAGTGTGTTCCTAAGTTCTATGTTTCCTAATTTCAAAGAATCACAAAAAGAACAATTAGAATTTTGATCAATTGAAGAATCTTCATGCATCTCCTTAATTTTATTTCTAAGATCAATATTGTCATTTTCCAAAAATTTATTTTTCTCTTCTAAAACTTTAATTTTAGCCTTGGCCTCTTTGGAGATTTTTGAAGACTTTTTCAATTCATCATATAATTCTTGAAAAGCTTCTTGAAATTCTTCAAAAGAATAAGAGTTAGAATTACTTACCTCTTCTTCCTCGTTGGCCATGAGGCATAATGCGGCAGTTTCATCGCCCGAGCTGTCCGAATCCCATGTCACATGCCTTTGGTGTTTGTTCTTCTTCTTGTCCTTGGATTTTGGACAATGTGATTTGGTGTGGCCAAGTTTTCCACAATTTTGGCATGAAGGACTTGGTTCTTCCTTCTTTATTTCCTTTTTCATAAACTTATAAAACTTTTCGATCAAGGCATTGGAAATATTATCATCATTGCTATCCGAATCACTTACCTCTTCTCTTTTAGAGGATGAGGCTTTGAAGGCAATACCTGGACCTTTATTTCCAAGATAAGGATTAAGAATAGTGCTTTCATAAGTTTTGAGGTTACCTCTTAGTCCATCAAGTGTGACGTCCGTGTTTCCTATCGACTCTTGGATGGCATTGGCTTTGGATCGCCATTCAGGAGTGAGACTCCGCAAGATTTTTCGAACTAGATCTTTGTTCGAATATACTTTTCCGAGAGCATGGAGATCGTTGATGATCATTGAGAATCGTTCGAACATAATATCGATGCTTTCATTCTCCCTCATTCTAAAAAGTTCATATTCATGTGTTAGAAAATCAGCTTTTGATTCTCGGACTTGAGACGTACCTTCATAAGTGATCTCGAGTTTATCCCACATCTCCTTGGCGGTTGTGCAGCAAGAAATCTTCCGATAGTCATCCGGATTCACCGCACAATATAATAAGTTGACGGCCCTTGCGTTATTTTCAACTTTCTTGACGTCCTCGGCATCATATTCATATTCCTCCTTTGGAACCGTGGTTTCCCCAACTTTCTTTGTTGGTATTTGTTCACCGTTCTTGATGATTTGCCACAAGCGAAAGTTATTTGATTGGATGAAGATTCTCATCCGCTCTTTCCAATATGTGTAATTTATTCCGTCAAATAGTGGATGCCTATTGGTGGAGTGTCCTTCGCTCATCATTCCTGCGTTCAATATTCTCAACAAAAAAATATATATAGTTCTCTCAACCGGTTAAGGCTTTCAGAGAGTTAGGCTCTGATACCAATTGTTAGGATTTATGCCCGTCACTAGAGGGGGGATGAATAGTGCGGCACGAGAATATTGATAAATATTGCGGAATTAAAATTGCAGGAGTAAAGTAAATGCAGTAATTAAAAGATTAAGGAAAGGACACACCGAATTTATACTGGTTCACCACAACGTGTGGTTAGTCCAGTCCCCGAGAGACTCTCTCGAGTTTCCACTAACTCTGTTAAGCTTACGGGTGCCTAACAAACCGTTACACTTGCTCGTAGATGTACACTCTACAAGACTTCAACTTGCTCGAGGATACCTCACCTCAAGACTTCACCTTGCTCGTGGATACCGCACCACAACACTTCACCTCGCTCGTGGATACCGCACCACAAGACTTCACACACTAAGATTGAGGGTACTTAGTAAACCCGACAATCAATGAGAAGATATGGTCTTCTCAAACACTTTTCTCTTTTACAACAAGAACTCTCTAATAAGAGTATATAAAGAGATACAAAATAAGCTCTATGAACAGCTCAAAGTTGTCTCTCAAATGGCTCAACAAAAGCTCTATAATGATGCACAAATAATATCAATACATATATGAATAATGAGAGGTGTTGTGTGTTTCAAATCAGCTCAAAAGACCTCTATTTATAGGTGGTAGAAGTTGTATGTCAATTGCTTAATTGACAATCAATTATGCTAATTTTATGCAAGATAATCGATTATTGGATTTTGATAATCGATTATTGGCTTTAACGTTCAAAAATCAGAAGCTGATTTTATGCTAGATAATCGATTATTGGATTTTGATAATCGATTATCTGCCTGTCGTTCAAAAACATTGGCAACGGTCAGAGAATAATCGATTATGCTATTTTAGATAATCGATTATTCTGCCTTGCGGAATTTCCAGTTTAATCTGGAAATTCAGC
Source organism: Nicotiana benthamiana (assembly GCA_034376525.1). Classification (NCBI taxonomy): domain Eukaryota; kingdom Viridiplantae; phylum Streptophyta; class Magnoliopsida; order Solanales; family Solanaceae; genus Nicotiana; species Nicotiana benthamiana. The sequence continues at coordinate 75,207,072 of CM067330.1, forward strand.
ATAATCGATTATCAGCATATGGATAATCGATTATCTGGCTATGCTATCCAGAATTGAAAACTTACTTCAAAAACCATTTTGGTTAAAATGAAAACGTTAAAATCATTTTGTTTGAAGTATTTGAAATATGTTTATGATAAATATGATTTGATAAAAAGATTTTATGCATATTTATGATGACCTATGTTGAGCCAAAAGACAAGATAACTTAAACGTTGCTCTTACATTGGTTCTACCTAACGACCTACGCCTTGGGTCTTCGGTCTTGAACTTTTGAGCTCGTCTTTGGCTTTTCCATGCAATCCATTCATCAATATGCTTCTCGGCATTCAATCTTGATTGTTTGTCATATAATAATGTTGTTTGACACTTGACTTCATTGTTTGTCATTCATCAAAACCTATACCTGAAAATCATGCTAATACAACCAAAGCACACATATCATGGATAGAATGATTTTCTACATATTTAACCTTGAAAGATCCATTTTAATTATGTACTAGTTTAAAGGAATGATATGACCACCTAAAGGCCATGGTATTGCCGAGAGCTCGTCGTGAGTGGATGCACTTATGAATACAAGATTACAAGACCATTAGTGAATACAATTCTACTGTATATAGAATAATTTCCCAACTAATATTATGTGGGGAACCTATGAATGATGAGGACATGCTGGAAAAGACACTTTTCACTTTTCATGCCTCGAATGTGGTGTTACAACAACAGTACCATAAAAAAGGCTTTAAGAAATATTCTGAGTTGATTTCATGCCTTTTGGTGGCCGAACAACATAATTCCCTTTTAATGAGAAATCATGAAGCCCGCCTACTGGATCAGCTCCATTTCCATAAGCGAATCTGTGATGATTGATTCAAAGTCTGAAAAAAGACAAAATAATCATCGTGGCCGTATAAATATACGTGGGCGTGGCAAGGGGAGAAATAATAATCGCCATGGTGGTGGTCGTTATAAACAAGAGAACAACAAGGGTTCTCAGAGTATTTCTTCAAAAGGAAAAGGTAATGTTTGCCACTTATATGGTATGAAAAATCATTGGGCATGGATTTGTCATACACCTGAATATTTTATCAAACTTTATCAAACATCTACAAAAGGGAAACAAAATAAAGTTGAGATTCACTTGACGTTTCAAAATGATGTTGAGGCGGGCTCTATGAATAATCATGATAAAGTTGAAGCAAACCTTGCCTAAAAAGATGATATTTTTGAAGGTCTTGCAGATATTACTCTTTTAGAAGCTGGAGACTTCTTTGAGCATCATAACTGAAGACTATTATTGAAAAAATTATAAGAATAAATATATTTATTTTTATGAAGTTCATATTTTGAATAAAACTTTTTATGTTGTTGGTATTTAATTTCATAAATATAGTTTCTTTTGTTATTAAAATTTTCTATATTACTTATGATGTATTTTTTCTTCTTCTTGAAGAATACGAAAACTTCCCAGTCTTCAGTTGACCTTATGAATAATAATGAAGAAATATGTCTTCTGGATACTACGACGCACACCATATTAAAAGATAAGAGATATTTCTATTATTTAATTATGAAAGAAGCCACTTTATTTACAATATCTGGTAATACAAAAGTAATTGAGGGCTATGGAAGAGCTACTATATTACTACCAGGAGGAACTATATTGGTTGTTAATGATGCATTATATTGTAGTAGGTCTCAAAGAAACTTGTTGAGTTTCAAATATATTCTCCAAAATGGCTATCATATTGAGACTATGAATGAAGGAAAGGTTGAATACTTTTATATTACTACAATAAAAGCGGAAAAGAAGTATGTGCTAGAAAAGCTTCTCGCATTTTCCTCCGGATTATACTACACTAATATTAGTGAAGTTGAATCATATGCCATAGTAAACAAAAAGTTTACTAGTGATTTTATTATTTGGCATGACCGGTTGGGCCATACCGGTTATAATATGATGCGCAAAATAATTGAGAATTCACATGGTCATTCACTGAAGAACCAGAAGATTCTTCAAACTAAATAATTCTGTTGTGCTGCATGTTCTCAAGGAAAACTGATTATTAGACTATCAGTAATTAAAGTTGGAGTTGAATATAATTTTTGGAACGTATAGAGGGTGATATATGTGGGCCCATACACCCTCTATGTGGAACATTAAGATATTATATGATCTTGATAGATGCATCTGCAAGATGGTCACATGTGTGCTTGTTATCAACCCGCAATTTGGATTTTGCGAGGTTACTAGCTCAATTAATAAGATTAAGAGCACAATTTCCAGATTATGCAATTAAGACACTTCTTCTTGATAATGTTGGTGAATTTACGTCCCATGCATTTGATGATTATTGCATATCAACTGGGATAACAATTGAACATCCAGTTGCTCATGTTCATACTCAAAATGGTCTAGTAGAATCATTGATCAAACGCCTCCAATTAATTGCTAGACCAATGCTTATGAGAGCAAAACTTCCCATTTCAGCATGGGGACATGCTATTTTGTATGCAACAACTCTTGTGTGGATTAGACCTATAAGTTATCAAAAAGTCTCCCCAATACAATTGGCTTTTGATCAGGAGCCAAATTATTTTCCATTTTAGAATATTTGGATGTGCAGTATATGTTCCAATTGATCCACTACAACGCACAAAGATGGGACCCCAAAGAAGATTGGGATATATGTTGGGCGTGAATCTCCTTCTATTATAAAATATTTGGAACCTATGACTCGAGATTTATTTACGGTAAGATTTGCTGATTGCTATTTTGATAAATCAGTATACCCAATATTAGGGGGAGAAAGAAAGCAATTGCAAAAAGAGATAGATTGGGATGCGTTATCACTATCTCATTGAGATCTTCGAACAAATCAATGTGAACATGAGGTTCAAAAGATAATTTATTTGCAAAATATTGCAAATCAACTGCTAGAAGAATTCTCTAACCTACCAAGGGTGACTAAATCACATATTCCAGCTGCTAATGCTCCTAATCGAGTTAATGTTTCGGTTGGACAATCTATGAATACAAATGATTCTAAGGCACACTTGAAACGTGGTAGATCAATTGGTTCCAAAGATAAAATCCTCGAAAGGAGCAAATGATCTAGGAGATTATAATATGGAGGCAATTGCTCAAAAAAGTCTTGTGATATAACAAATGAGAAGAATTCAGAGGAGGTCCAGGTACCTGAAAATAATAAGAATGAAGAGATTTCAATAAGTTATGTCTCTACGGAAAAAAGGTGGAACCGAAATAATATTATTGTCGACAATATTTTTGCTTATAATGTTGCTGTTGAAATAATGGAACAAGATGATGATCTTGAACCAAGATCTGCCGATGAATGTAGGCAGAGAAATGATTTGCTAAAATGGAAAGACGCTATCTTGGCAGAATTAGCATCACTTGAAAAATGTAAAGTATTCAGATGTATAGTCTGAACACCTGAAGGAATAAAGCCATTGGGATACAAATGGGTTTTTGTGCGAGAACAAAATGATAAAAATGAAGTCATTAGATATAAAGCACGACTTGTGGCACAAGGATTTTCGCAAAGACCTGGAACTGATTATATGGAGACATATTCTCCAGTGGTGGATGCAATCAATTTTAGGTATCTTATAAATTTAGCAGTCCATAAAAAACTTGATATCCATCTAATGGATATTGTCACAGCCTATTTGTATGGCACATTAGATAATAAAATTTATATGAAAATTCCCGAAGGGCTTAAAGTTCCTGAAACTAATAAAACTTTCTGGGAAACTTGTTCAATAAAGCTTAAAAAGTCCTTATACGAATTAAAACAATCAGGGTGAATGTGCTATAATCGCCTGAGTAAGTATTTGCTGAAAAAGGATATAAGAATGATCCAATTTGTCCATATGTATTTATAAGAAGGTCTGGATCTGAATTTGTTATAATCGTTGTGTATGTTGATGATCTAAATATCATTGGAACTCCTGGAGAACTTCCACAAGCAGTAGACTGTTTGAAGAAAGAGTTCGAAATAAAAGATCTTGGAAAGGTAAAATTTTATCTTGGTCTATAAATTGAGCATATGAAAGATGGATTTTTTGTTCATCAATCAACTTATTCCGAAGAGATCCTAAAGCATTTTTATATGGATAAAGCACATCCATTGAGTACCCCGATGGTTGTGAGATCACTTGATATAAATAAAGATCCATTCTGACCTCATGAAAATGATGGAGAGCTTCTTGGAGATGAAACTCCATATCTTAGTGCAATTGGGGGATTAATGTATCTTGCAGATAATACTCGACCAGATATAACTTTTGCAGTAAGTTTATTAGCAAGATTTAATTCTTTTCCAACAACAAGACTGGAATGATGTTAAGCATATTTTTAATATCTTCGAGGGACTATTGATATGATATTATTTTATTCTTATGAATCCGGTTCAAAATTGATTGGTTATGCAAATGCACGTTATTTGTCTGACCCACATAAAGCCCGATCTCAAATAGGTTATCTATTTACTTGTGGGGGTACAACTATTTCATGGCGTTCAACAAAACAAACTTTATCGGCTACATCTTCCAATCATGCAGAGATAATAGTTATTCATGAAGCTAGTCGAGAATGTGTATGGTTGAGATCAGTGACTCAACATATTCAACAATTGAGTGGTCTTTCTTTAAAAATGAAGTATCCAACGATATAGTATGCAGACAATGCTACTTGCACAGCTCAACTTAAAGGAGAATATATCAAAGGAGATAGAACAAAGCACATTTTACCAAAGTTCTTTTTCACACACGATCTTCAGCAAAATGGTGAGATAAATATTCAACAAATCCATTCAAGTGACAATCTAGCAGATTTATTCACTAAGGCATTGACAACATCAACATTTGAGAAGCCGAGATATAAGATCGGAATGCGTCGTCTCCGAGATATCAAATAAAGATTTCGTCAGGGGGAGTATAATACGCATTGTACTCTTTTTCCCTTAACCAAGATTTTGTCCCTACTAGGTTTTCTTGGTAAGGTTTTGAACGAGGCAGCACTCAATGCGTATTACCAGATATGTGTACTCTTTTTCCTTCACTGGACTTTTTTCTACTGGATTTTCCTAGTAAAGTTTTAACGAGGCATATTATCTTTTAGATGGACATCCAAGGGGGAGTTTTATGAATATGTTAGAGTGGATGTCCATTGAATACTCCTAGACATCCCTATTCCATGAACCATTTGAGTTCATGTACTTAGTTAATTCATCACTTAATATTTGCAACCTTAGGTGTATTCTTGTAACCTTTCATGTATCTTATAAATAGGGTATTCTTTATCCTATGAAGAACACACAAGAAACACACTTAAATAAGATAGCTTCTACATTCTCCTCTTATACATCTTGTCTCTATTACTATATTATTCTATTTTTCTCTTATTTTTAATAAAAATAAGACAAATGTTTATAATTTAGAGGGTAAAATAGGTATTTGACAATCCAAAAATTGGAAATCTAGTTGAGTGATCTTTTGAGTTCAATAGACATAGTTCGGTTGTTGTTAAAAATAAAAGTAAAGTAACTTTAGGAGATAATTTGGAAGAGTTGGGTGACTATTTGAGTAATAGAATCCTTGAAATCATATCTAAAGGTTGTAATTAATTAATGTTCAAATCCAACTTAACATCTGTCAATTTCTTTGTTAGTTTTTTCCTGTATTCTTGCAACAAAAAAAGTGTAGAAGGTATTGGCTTTCCATTAGCCACCAAAACCAACCCAAACCATTGTTTTCTAGCATGATAACAAGGTTTAAAAATCGAATAAAAAAGGGAGAAAAAAACGAGAGAGAGTTTTAGAGAACTTAGTTTAAACTTTTCTCATGGAATCATTAACTTTTGTCATAAATATTGCCCATTTTCAAATTCTTGGGTTGTTTGGAGGACAAAGTCAAAGTAATAAAAGCAAGAATGCAGCAAGTACGGTTGAAACAAGCTCTTAGAGCTTTGCATTCAAGGTGTATTCTCTCGATGTGGGCTGATGAGAAAACTTAATAAAGAAACATGAATAACATGAGAGAAATTGAGATGTACGAGGAAGGAAACACCAGCAAAAATGAAATATTTTGTTGTTCCGAAGAGAGAGAAGAGTGAAAATTTAAAGGATTTAACAATGGTTAAGTTAGGATTTTAGTAAGGAATAAATTACCGCCTTTAGATATGATTTTGATGAGTTGTCATTGTTGAAATGTGAACAATATATAAACTTGTTCCATTTGTTTATATTAGTCCATAAAGTAGAATATTAAGTTAGTACATGTATTAGAGTATGAATATATTGAAATTAAATTAATTTTGAGTTCCAGAAATCTATCAAAATACCTAGCCTTAAGCAAATCTTGCAGTCAGTTACAGGCGAGTCAGAAGTCCTTATTGCAAGTGTTATCTCTATTTATCTTATTGGGATTGGAGCAAGAGTGAAAAGGAAAAAAGAAAGCTATCTTTATCTTCTCCTCCAATCGCTACTTCCTCCCGACATGAAGGAATGCCCAATAATCCTTTGGGAACTGGTATGTCCTTTCAGTTTTGGTCTAAGGAAGGCCAATCAAAGGTACAATGCCTAGTAGTGTTATCCATGTACCTTGAAAGATGTAAGGTGTGGACTTAGTTATTATGTTTACATGTAGTGTAGGCTAGATACATGAACGATTCTAGATTATATAATGTAGAAGAGCCATACGGCACGAGCAGTTGAGTACAGTACTATCATGCCTTTGTTCTAACTTCAATCTTGGAGAAAGGTGAGTGGGCTAGGATCGGGCTATTGGATCGAGCAAGGTTAGGAAGGGAGGCAAGGCGAAAGGCATGCACTGGGTACCGCCGAAACGAATAGCTATTTCTCCTATAACTAGTCATGTATTCCTATCCATTTGGAGCAAGTCAAGTTAAATAGAAACTATCCTTTCCTTCACTGTCTTCTTTGTGAGTTTTGGGTATTCTTTTATCTTGTCTTACTCTCCCAAGTTTTCTAACATTGTAGTATCAAACCGGTGTGTTTTAGAGACAACCAAACTTGGATAGAATATGATAAATAGTAATAGAACTCTATTTTAAGTACCTATACTCAGAAAAGAGAACTATGAAAATTGGTGTATCCAGATGAAGGCATTGCTTGGTGCCTCTGATGTTTGGGAACCGGTAAAGGTCGGAGATGATGGAGCGGAATATGATGATTCTTTTAATAAGAAAAATCAAAAGGCGCTCACTGTCATCCATCAAATTTTAGACATCATATGTTTGAGAAGGTAGCAAATGCAACCACTTGAAATCAAGCATTAGAGATTCTTCAAATTTCGTTTATAGATTTGGATAAAGTGAAAAGAGCTCGTCCCTAAACCTTAAGAGGAGAATTTGAATCATTGCATATGAAGGAATCCGAATCTCTTTCGAATTATATTTCAAGAGGTTTTGCTGTTGTCAAGGAAATGAAGAGATACGATGAAGACTTAAGTGATGATAGGGTCATTGCAAAAATACTACGATTCGTTGATTCAAAATTTAATTATATGTTGTGGCTATTGAAGAGTCCAATGATTTGGTACCATGACCATTGAAGAACTCCACAGTTTCTTTGCAAGCACATGAAGAAAAGTTAAAAAAACCGAAAGAAGAATCACTTGAACAAGAGTTGCAAGCAAAACTTTCTTCCAAGGAGAAAGATGAAAGACGTTTCTCATAACAAAGAGGCTGTGGATGTGGACAAGGTCATGATGCATAAATAAGAGGCTGTAGTCAACAACCATATCAAGAAAATAGGAGCCAAGACTCTAATCAAGGAAGAGATAGAGGATGGAGGCAAAATCAAGGAATGTATGATAAGTCTAATATTGAATGTTATACGTGTAATAAATTTGGTCATTTTTCCTAGGAATGTAAAAATGATATGGAGGAAAATAATAATTTCACGGAGAGCAAAAATGAAGATGGAGATGGTATTTTAGTTCTCGCTTGCAAAAGAGAAGAAAGTAGAGAGAGAAATCAATAGTACCTTGACTCATGTGCAAGTAGCCATATTTGAGGAGACGAATTTATTTATGGAGCTTGAAGAATTGAATGGTGGCAACATTTGGAGACTCTTCCCAGGTTAAAATCAGAGGAAAATGTACGATTTTAAATTCATTTGAAAGATGGTAGTCACCAATTAATTTCTAATAATTTTTATGTACCAGAGATGAAAAGTAATATTTTATGTTTGAGATAGTTTTTGGAGAAAAATTATGATATTCATTTGAAAGATACAAAATTATTCTTGAAAGATGAAAATGGGAGATTATTAGCCAAAGTTCCTATGGCTAATAATAAATTATTTATTTTGAACCTTTAATGTGATGTTTCAAGGTGTTTGCTTATATATACCAAAGATTCATTTTGCCTTTAGCATATGAGATTTGGTCATGTGACTTTTGATCGTCTACGGTTGATGAAGAAAGAAAGCATGGTGAATGAATTGCCAACTATTAACATCCGAGCCAACTTTAGAAAAGATGTCTCTTTGGAAAGCAAGCAAGAAAAAAATTTCTTAAAGAGTCATTGACAAGAGCCCGATTGCCATTGGAGTTGATTCACATGGATATATGTGAACCAGTAAAGCCATATTCACTTGGTAAAAGTAATTTTCTTTTACCTTTCATTGATGATTTTTCTAGAAAAACTTGGGTGTATTTTTGAAGGTGAAATCGGAGGTGTTTGATGCTTTCAAAAAATTCAAAAGTATGGTGGAGAAACAAAGTGGCTATCAAGTTAAGTCATTGCAGTCCGATAATGGTGGAGAATTCACTTTAAATAAATTCAAGGTTTTTTTTTTGTAAAAATAGTGGAATTCATCATTTTTTGACTTTTTCAAGATCACCACACCAGACTATTCTAAACATGGCACAGAATATGTTGAAGGGAAAAAATATGCCAAAGGAGTTTTGGCTTGAAGCAGTTGTGAGTGCAATATATTTGTCAAATCAGTGTCACACTAAGAGTATTTATGAAAAAATACCTCAGGAGACTTTGAGCAGATTCAAGCCAAAAGTTGCTCATTTGCGAGGTTTGGGAGCATTACCTATGCACAAGTACCAGATGAGAAGAGGTCCAAGCTTGATGATAAAAGTGAGAGGTATATTTTTATTGGCTATGATCAATGTTCGAAATGTATAAATTATATAATCGAAGAAATGGCAAGATCACTATAAGCAGAGATGTTGAGTTTGATAAAGATAATGTGTGGGAATGGAAAACTAAAAAGCAAGATTACTCATTTGGTCTTTTCTTTGATGAAGATGAGGATGAAAAAGTTGCGGAGCAGCCCATCACACCACTTTCAATACCTCCCGCATAAGTTCAAGAAGAAGATGAGTCAAGTTCAAGTTCTTCAAGTGAAGTGCCTAAAAAAATTAAATGTTTTCGTGATGTAAGCCCCCAGAAAATTTTACTAGGCGATATAGGATTTCGGAGTGCCAGGTAGACTAATTATAATATTTTATATGATTTAAATGTGATGCAAATGAAGTGGATGTGGTGAATAAGTGTATGAGTCATGAAATAAGTGATGTGGGGTCCAATGGGAAGCCAAAGTCTAAGCCAAGTTGGAAAATTTCATAATAGGTTAAGATTTCAAATGAGTTTGCACAAGTCCTTACTTTGGACGAGCATATCTTCGTGTATATGAGGAGCTGTGGGATGTATAATCTATCACAGTAAAGCTCTTTGAATCTAGTTTTTGACGCATCAAACCGTTCGTCATTTGAAGGTGTATACAGAAAGTTACGACTATTTTCGTGTCCCTTTCGTCGCCAGTGCCCTGGGTAACGCCAGGCGCTAGCCGTGGCGCCGGGAATTTTGAGCTACTAGAATCAGCGCCACAGGCAGTATCCAGCGCCACCTATGGCGCCCGAAACATTTTATATACACAATTTCAGGGTTCATTTTTACCCATTTCATTTGGATGGAACTTGGGATTCCTCTTTCACCCTCTCAAGACCTTCAACTCCCCAAATCTTCAAGGTATGCAACCTCCATTTAATTGGTGTAAAACTCCATCATTTTTACACTAGTATTGATGAAATCTTCTCATAAAACACATAGATTTTCAAGAAATTCTTTCAAGAACTCAAAGGAGAGTTTTGCAAGATTTCTTCCAAACGGTAAATCCTACACCTTAGAATTACATATATTGATATATTATGGGAATATGAGTATGAATTAAGTGTTGGAACTCTTGGTGTAGTGATTGGAAGTCATTAGTTCCCAAAATAAGTACATAATTATTATAGAGATTGAAAGGGTGATTATTTGATATGATTTATTGGTATGGTGTGAATGGATGGTTATACATATATTGTTGGAAGTTATAAATTGGTTAGGAATGATGGAGGAATAAATTGTTGGTTAATGATGATAGTTGGATGAACTAATACTATGGTTATGAGATGAAAAGATTTATACCTACAAAGCGTTTGATAATATGCCTAAATGGCTTAAGTTATGGAATTTTTTATTGGTATTGGCCCTATTGAATGTTGTTTTATTGATTGAAGTTGATTAAGTATATCTGATCATTATAGTATCATTAGGGGGAAAATTTGAGGCATGTATGTCTAACTTTAACTCTTGAAGAATTTCCTTGTTGTGACGAGCATACGGTATGTGTACCTTATATAAAAATATGTGTATTGATTGTCTTAGTTGATTTCCACACCACCATGTTATATGTTATTTTGAGAAGTGATTTGATGTGCCTATCTTATTAAGTGCAAAGTTTATAAATGCTTGAGGATACCGACGTGGAAGTATGTGTTAATGAATAAAAGAATTTTAATGTGTCCAAATGTAGAAATGTGTATAATGGCTAAAAATCCTACGTGGTAAGTAATGAAAGAGGGTATTGTGAAATGATATAAATAATTTAAACGATTACGGCAATACCTTGTACACGATTACTGCTTGGTGACAGTTATGGTACCTTGGGCCTAAATGTATGAATTGTTGATATGAACTTGTGTTTTCTTGAAATGATGATTCTTGTGATGTATTGTTTATGGTTGTGATTACAAAATATAATTTTCAGGCGGGATCAGTTTGCATGTCACAACACGAAGTAATAAGGTGTGGTTATGGTGATAAGGGTGGGCGAGGTAATAAGGGTGTAAAAGTGATTATAATCACTATAGAAATGAAAATATATATGAAACTCTTGATATGAAAATGTTGGAAAGGGAAATGAGAGATTGTGAAACTTTTGACTTTGGTTGTTTCTTCCTACGTGCAATGGTTGTTGGTTTTATTACCGTCTCTTAACTATGTATTGTTTGATTGTACTTGGGATAAAGTTTGTTCATACATACCAGTACAATTTAAATGTACTGACGTCCCTTTTACCGGTGACGCTATATTCTTGTTATGATTGTAGGTGGTTCTATAGCAAGTACTCCAGTCCACCGATAGTTGCACCTCCTCCACTTTCTGTCAGCTGTATTGGTGAGCCCTTCTCCTCTCGGGGCCTTGAGTAGCTCATTCCGCTTTTCCTCTTGGAGTCTTATTTTGGTATTTGTATAAGGTATAGTCGGAGCTTTGTTACCGGCAAGTATTGTAACACTCTTTTGTATCCTTAGAGGCTCCGTAGACAGGAAAACGTGGGTTATGTACTTATGTATTTTGGGTAGTATAACTTGTAGATCACGTAAAGTAAGCATGTATGTTACTATGACTTGTAAGAATGTGTTTAATCATAAATGGATGTTTCACTTGAACAATGAATATTGAAATCACCGAATAACATGTGGGATAAAAAAGAAACTCAGGTTTGCTTGACTGGGGCTACCCAGTCGAGCGCCGATCAGGCCCCTTGATTTGGGGCGTGACACGTGAGTTGTATGAAAATATGAAAGTGGTAAGAAAAGATTTACATAATTTGACTCACTTTTGTTTGTTGGTGGATAGTGAGTCTTTAACTTATGAAAATGCTGCCCAAAATGCCAAATGAAGTTATGGCATAGATGAAAAATTCAAGGCAATCAAGAAGAATGATATTTGGGAATTAACCACACTTCCAAAAGGCAAAAGTACCATTAGTGTCAAATGGGTGTACTAGTTGAAGAAAAATTCCAATGGTAAGCTGGAAAGGGATAAAGCAGGATTGGTTGCCACCGCATACAAGCAAAAAGGCCGGTATTGACTATGATGAAGTATTTGTACCGGTTGCTTGTTTGAAAATAATCCGTTCTATTATTTCATTAGCAGCTCAAAAGCAATGGAAAATTCATCAAATAAATGTGAAGTCGGCTTTATTGAATGTTATTTTGGAGTAAGAGATTTACATTGATTAACCTTTGTGCTACAAGGTTTAAGGACATGAAAATAAGGCTATGGAGCTTGATTACGTGAAGTCGCAAGACCAAATTACGAATATTTTCATCATACTGTTGAAGATTAAGCTTTTTCAAAAGTTAAAGAAGGCTCTTGGAGTGATGAAAAAAGTTTAAGGGGGATATTGAAATGTGAACATAATCTTGTTTCCACTTGTTTACATTAGTCCGTGAACTAGAATATTAAGTTAGTACATGTATCAGAGTATGAACACGTTGATGTACAATGAAAAGTACAATGTCTAGTAGTGTCATCCATGTACCTTGAAAGACGCGAGGTGTGGACTTAGTTATTATGTTTACATATAGTATAGGCTAGATACGAGAAAGATTTCTCCCGTAAATAGCTATGTATTTCTAGTCATTTGGGCAAATCAAGTTGAATAGAAATCATCCTTCCTTCACTTTCTTCTTTATGAGTTTTAAGTGTTCTTTTATGTGTTGTCTTACTCTCCCAAATTTTCTAACAGTCATAATCTTAAGCAATCATCGAGCATTACTGGATATGATCTTAACCCTATATTTAGTTTCTTTTTCTTGTGATCTTCAATTGATTCCACTACATTATTCCGTCAAATTAATTGTGTGCTCTTGGTGAATAGTTTGAAGAATGTTTTAAAGAACTACAATTAAGATACATTTGTAGTTTGAATTTGAAATCTGAAATTTCTTAGTGCTTGTTTTATGGGTGGGTACGGTTAAAATTTATCTTAAATATCAGACGAGTTATGTATAAAATTTGAAGAAGATTGGAGGTGTAATTTCCCTTTTCATTTCCTAAAGTTCTTATACGAGTGAAAGGAGTTATTTCTCTTTGTTTTTTCTCTCCCTTTCGATTGCACTCTCTTTTCGTGTTTCATTTCTTTGGACATCTTCTTTACAAACTTAGACAACTGGAATAAACTAGCATTGTTGCATATATGAATATCATACCTTCATGTTTCTTCAACCTTTATTTCTTTTGAATTTTTTTTTCCAATTATCAAAGAAGACCGGCGAACATCAAAATTGAGGACAAAATTTTTGAGAAACAGTCAGACATGGAAATATTTAAGAGATAGCTATAAAAAGTGGGTGGAAGAAGCAGATGAATTGGGAAGGTGGGATACATAATGCATAAAAATAGGTAAAGTACGGTAAATCAACAATAAATAAAAAATTGGGCTAAAAGGTATCATGGGTGGGTGTTCGGAAAAATAAGACTGATATGAAAATTTCTGTTTGAAATTTTAATTTTTGAATTGAAGAAATTACAATTTAAATAAGATTTGATTTTTCGAGTTCGATTTCGAATAAATCCAATTGAATATTTTGAATTTTTAATTTTGAGATGATAAGTAGATATTTTTCGTTCTTGTATAAAAAAAAAGAAAAGAAATATCCAAAAAAGTACTCAAGTCAAATTAACTAAATAATTCCTCGTCCCATCACAATCATACATATGAAGTATCCATGCAAGCAATAAAATTATTATTAAAAAATATAACAAAAGCCTAATTAGATATTAACAATAAACAAGACATATAGATTAACAAGTCAAACATAATAACACAATACCAAATAGATAGTAGAACAACTTCAACCTTCAGTATTCACAAATACAAAAAGTAAAAACAAGCGTGGGTAACAATAAAAAGAACCCTATATTTGATTTAGCAAGGTATTGATATTGAATTTAGTAATTAGTATTGGATATACAAGTTAATATTTAATGAGCGGGGTACTAATCTTTTTAGTCGGCACATGAAAAACGAGTGGCTAATTGATATGGCTAAATATAAGATATAAAAATTTCGAGTTCTAGATATTCAAAAATCCGAAGTCACATATCGAAAATCCAATTCAAATCTAAATTTAAATTCAATCTGTAATCTGAAATTTAAAAAGTTCAAACTTTAATTTGGATTTCTGATTTTCTCTAACTATTACCATGTTGAGTGTTTACACCCCCTAATGACCATGTGGTACCAATTTCTTCGTAAAAAAATAGTACAGTATAGCTAGTTTTCGAACTGGTCATTTAAAATTAGCTAACATTTACCAAGTCAATGAAAATAGTCATTTTTACTGCAATAGAGACCTGCACAGCATAATATATTGAAGATCGGTGTACCTGTATATGAACTTCTGCATATTATGCTGGACCGATATACTTTGCCGGCTCCAGTATAATATACTGGAGACTGGAGCAGCAGTGCTCCAAACTCCAGTATATTATACTGGACCACTATACTTTCTCGAACTCCAATATATTATGCTGGAGTTCTAGTGTACTTCTGCTGGAACTCCATTATATTATGCTGGAGTTCCAACATACTTATCCTGAAACTCCAGTATAATATGCTGGAGTTCAAGTATACTTATGCTGGAACTCCAACATAATATACTTGAGTATTGTTCAGGTTTTGAACAGTGTTTTCGCTCAGATTTATCTTTACATAAAAAGTGGCTAAATTTCAATTACTTTTGAAATTTGGCTATTTTTGAATGACCAATTGTAAATTTGGTTGTTTTTGAATTTCTCTATAAAAATAGCACGGTATAGCCAGTTTTCGGACTGGCCATTCAAAAATAGCCAGCATTTACCAAGTCAATAAAAAATAATCACTATTTTGCTGCAATAGAGACTGGTCCAGCACAATATACTGGAGTTCGGTGCACCTGTGTATGAACTCCAGCATATTATGCTGGACCGGTATACTTTGTTGGCTCCAGTATATTATGCTGGAGTTCTAGTGTACTTATGCTGGAACTCCATCATATTATGCTGGAGTTCCAGCATACTTATCCTGGAACTCCAGTATAATATAGTGGAGTTTAAATATACTTATGCTGGAACGGCAATATAATATGTTGTAATATTTTGCGGGTTTTCAACAATATTTTTGCTCAAATTTATCTTTACATAAAAAATGACTAAATTTTGATTGCTTTTAAAGTTGAAATATTTTTAAACGACTTAATCAGATGACTTGGGCCTTAAAGCTGCCACCGCTCTTGAGTATAATGTAGGAATTTTTTTCTAACTATACCATATATGAAACTTTATTACCAAAAATGTGCATAGTTTATATATTACCCGCCCAGTCCACACTTTAATTACAATTTGTATAGCAATCACAAATTAAGCAGAATCTGCCATTTATAACACGCGAAAAATCAGCCACTGAATCTGGGATTGATTTATTCCATATTAAATTTGAAATTTGAAACGAAAAGGAGGTCTGGAAGCTGCGTAAGTTTGAAACGGAAGGAGATTTCTGTTCTTCATCTTCATTTTATTCTGTTTTTCCATATATTTTCCACCATTGATAGCCGTTAAAAAGCTTGAAAGCTTTGAATTCAAATTTAGGTTTTCAAAAATCATTATTTGTTTGGATTGGGTGTTGTTGGAAATAATCGGGAATATGGTTTACAGGTTATATCTCAATTTTGAGGGATTTTTGGTGAAGATTAGACTTGGTTTTGACTGAATTTCATATTGAAACTCGAAGAAGAAGAAGAAGAATAAGAAGAAGAAGAAGAAGATTTCCAGAAATTGTAGGTAAATTATAGAATTGTAGATAAATTGTAGATTGGGAAGACTCAAACTTTTACAAAGCTTCTACAATTATGTCGAAATTGCCAATTATGCTACAATTGAAATGGAAAATTGAGTTATTAAAATTTAATGTATCTAGTTTGTAGATATCTTGTAAATACATTGTAGATTATTTGTATCTGATTGTAGATGCATTGTTTTCTGTTTTCACAAATCCAAAACGACTAAAGTTTCTACAAAATCTTCTGCAAAAAACAGTCTACAATTTCTCTATAATTTTTCTAATTTGGCTACAATTTGTCTACAAATTCTGGAAATATGTCTTCTTCTTCTTCTTCTTCTTCTTCTTCTTCTTCTTCTTCTTCTTCTTCTTCTTCTTCTTCTTCTTCTTCTTCTTCTTCTTCTTCTTCTTCTTCTTCTTCTTCTTCTTCTTCTTCTTCTTTCAATATGAAATTCAGCCAAAACCAAGTCTAAATCTTCACCGAAACCCCTCAAAATTGACATTAAACTACTAAATATATTCCGAATTATTTACAACAACATCCAATCAAAACAAATAATGATTTTTGAAAACTCAAATTTGAATTCAAAGCTTCAAAGCTTTTTAAATTGGGGTCAATGGTGGAATTCAAAATAGAAACGTGGGGGGAGGGGGGAGGGGGTTACGGGTAAAGGTAAAACATGGGGAAAAGGGGGGGGGGGGGGGGAGTGGGACGATACGGTCCTATAATTATGCCTAATATAAATGCACCCATAATTATATCTCTGATTTGAATTATGGTATATAAATAGTAATTTGGTATATTGAAATGTAACTAACTCAAATATTAAACATTGAGGGTAATAAGATTTCATATGTAATATAGAAATATAAAAATCCCTATAATATAATTTAAAAATTTAGACTATGGGCCTTTCTATAAGTACGTGTTATCAAGGGCCCAACCCAGTATTCATAGCATAGCGAGACTGGATATTGGGTTGAACTCTCTTGAATGTAACTTGGCCCAATTGAATATATATATATATATATATATATATATATATATATATATATATATATATATATATATAAATAAATAAAATTTTCTGCTATTAATTTAAAAATTGGTATACAATATTATTTTCCCCAGAAAAAATACCTACACGGAAGAAAACACTTCCTTCGTCTCATAACTTTCGTCAAGCTCTAAAAGTTTAAAATTGTAAAATTTTATTTTTAAAATGATAATTGACTTGCTACTAGTTTCACAATGTATCGGTATCGGCTCTTCGCCACCTGAGGCTGGGGCTGGGGCTATAGTGTGTCATTAGTGGCGACTTTGCAAAGTTTAAGATCGGTTAAAGTGGATATTATTTTGTAGCATCCAATCAGTGAAATATGTATGGACAAATAAAAAGCTAAGTAATAATTGATATAATTTAGTATGTCTTCAATTACCGATTAAGTCAGAATTTTTCTCAAAAGTGTTTAAATTTGTAAAAATTTAAAAAGAATTCGAACAAAAATATATAATATATATTATATTTATTTAAAATTTGATATTTCATTTATGTACACAATACAATTTTTCGTAATATTTTGATGAAAGGTTTTCAATTGACGACTGCTTAGTAAAAGGTGGCTTCGCCCCTGTCCGCAACCAAAGGGAGAACCAGTAATTTAAGTTTATGGATTCTAAAATTACCATTAACCCGTAACTTATTTTGGTTACTAAGTTCTCAATTAAATATTTATACATACTTAATAAATTTTGTACATAAGAAACGAGATAAGCTTGCCCGTAACTAATGATGTAAGTCCGTTTGTCCTCAACTACTCATTAAAAATTATTATATTGTTATACCATGTTTAAGTATCAATTTTTTAGCTAGATATAATTTGGTGCCATCAAAGGCGGATCTATTGTGTAAAATATATTTCACGTGAACCTGTGATTTTCGAGTTAAAATATAGATATATTATATATAATTTGGCAAAAATAAATATATATATTTTAGGGAACCCATAGTCAAAAGAGATAAAGTAGTGCACTAGTTTTGCTCTCTTATTTCCACTAGCCTTAAGGGCATGGATTTGAATCCACTGTTAGTGTAACTACATTTTATTATTAAAATAAATTTTTATAACTCTCACTACTCCATGATATAAAAAATGGCCATAACTCCTATAACTTCTACTACTTCATGAAGTAAAAAGTGGTCATAACTCTTTTGTAACTCTTCTCCCATGTTCTACCACTAATTATCTCCTGTTCTTCATGATATCATAACTTATTACCCCCACTTTCTTTCAATTTAATTCAAGGAAGAATTCTTACACCTATAAATATGAGTCTTTCTTCCATATTGTGGTATGACAAAATAATTGTAGAGTATTTCTACAAAGTGAGGTTAAAGATTTGAAAAAAAGAAAAGAGTTGTTTTTATACTTATGTTGAAGGAAGGTATTCCTCTTGGTGGAGATATGGATTCAACAACTTGTCTAGAGTTTATTCGAGTCATAGAACGTGATCTGGCTGTTGTATCCTGGGGGAGACAGGTCAAGAGAATTACTGTTGGACCGGTGAAAAACTTTACTGCAGTGGGCTTGAATCTCCTTAAAGAGAGTGATATATCCGCTCCTCAGCCTGAAGATATTTTATTTATTTTATTTTATTTTTAATTGTAATTGTATTTTTACCAGTAATTTTAAGGAGATTCACATGGCTAAAGTTGAAAAATTTACGGATATCAAGGTGGGAGATCTCATTAAGACACTTTGTTTTAACGGTACGCATTTCAAGAGATGGAAGGGTAAAATACTTTTTTATTTGAGTCTCATCAATGTTTCTTACGTTTTAACTGAGAAGAATCCTAGCAAAGTAGACAACTCCTCCATGAATGATGATGAGCTAACTGCCCTTCAAGAAAAAATTAAAAAATACAACGATGACTCATACAAGTGTCGATATTTTCTTCTTAATTGTCTATCTGATAATTTTTATGATTATTATGATAGAAATTACTCTACTGCCAAAAAAATTGAAAAGTATTGCAGAGTAAGAATGATACCGGGGAGGCTGGTGCGAAAAAATATGCTGCTAGCGGATTTTTTCGTTTTCAAATGGTGCACAACGAATCTATAGTAGACCAAGTTCAAGACTTCATAATGATCGTTGGAGAGCTCAGATCCGAGGATATTAAAATTGGAGACTACCTTATTGTTTGTGGCATAATAGATAAAAGACCACCTTCATGGAGAAAATTTCAAAAAACTATGCGGCACAAACAAAAAAAAACTTCACTTGATATGCTGATAATGCGGATTCACATGGAAAAAGAGGCAAGAGGCCAAGATGCACTATGCAATAAGAAGAGAGCACTCTACAACCCGTCATTACAAAGGTAAAATTTAATTACTTCAAATAATATTACTCTTGAAACTCGCAAAAATACTTATTTGAAACCAAAGAATAAAACTATTAAAAAAACTTATGGTAGACCTCTCAAGAAGAATAATGGTGTAAACAACCAAGCACGGTATCAACAAGTTCAAATTGCGAAGCCATGCTTTGTTTGTGGCAATAGTGGGCATATTTCTCGATTTTGCAAATTTTGGAAATGTGGTTTTACACCACAGGCAAACGTTACCGAAGAGCCACTTGTGACAGTGAATACAAACATTAACATGGTAGAAAATGTTGATGGATGGTGGGCTGATTCTGGAGCAAACCATCAAGTTTGCCGTGATAGATATTGTTTTAAAGTGTATACTCCATTTGAGGAGCCCAAGACCATCATGCTTGGTGATTCTCACACAATCCGGGTGCTTGAAAAGGGAGAGGCCGAGTTAAAGTTTACTTCAGGAAGAGTTTTAACGTTGAAAGACGTACTTTATACCCCTTCATGAGAATAATTTTGATGTCTAGTTTTCTTCTTAACAAAGCAGGCTTCAAAAAAATTATTGAAAGTGATAAATATGTAGTAGTGAAAAAGAATATTTTTGTGGGTAAGGGGTATGCATATGATGGGATGTTCAAGTAGAATGTTGAGATGTATTAAACTACTTTAAGTTTTGTTTATATGTTGTCTTCTAATAATTTTTGGCATGCTCCTTTGTGTCATATTAATAATAGTTATGTGGGAATCATGAGTAGTTTAGGATTAATGCCAATGATTAAAAAGAACTTAGAAAAATATGAGGCTTGTAGTAAAACCAAAATAACTAAAAGGCCTCATTTTTACGTTGAAAGAAAATCTGAATTGTTAGAATTAGTTCACACTGATATTTGTGAACTTGAAAAAATTTTAACCCGTGGGAAAAAATTATATTTTATTACTTTTATTGATGATTTCTCTAAATTCACATATATTTATTTGATGAAAAATAAAAATGATGCGTTTGAAAATTTTAAACATTATCTCCATGATGTTAAAAATCAATTTGATAGAAAAATAAAAAGAATTAGATGTGATAGAAGCTGTGAATATGAGTCTAATAAATTTAATTCTTTTGTGAGATCATTGGGAATAATTCATGAAACTACTCCACCTTATTCTCCCGCATCAGATGGTGTGGCTGAAAGAAGAAATAGAACTTTGGTAGAGTTAACTAATGCCATGCTTATTGAGCCAAATGAACCTTTAAATTTGTGGAGTAAAATTTTTTTGACTGCATATTATATGTTGAATAGGGTACCTCATAAGAAAATAAAGTGTACACCATTTGACTTGTGAAAAAAATACAAGCCAAATTTGGGTTATCTGAAAGTTTGGGGTTATTTAGCCTATGTTAGGCTAACAGATCCTAAAATTTTAAATTTGGGTAAAAAAGTTGCCACTTGTGCTTTTCTTGGTTATGCTCTAATAGTACAACCTTTATATTTTTAAATCTAGAAGAGAATATAAGTATAGAATCATGTGATGCTATTTTTCATGAAAACAAATTTTCATTTGAGCCTAGAAATAATGGGGGCCAAAGAGATAAAAATAATATTTTGTCTATGCCTTGTTCTTCTACTTGTATTTTGCAAAATAAAAAAAATAATGCTTCTGAGTTAAGAAGAAGTAAAAGAGCTAGAACAGAAAAAGATTTTGGTCCTGATTTTTATGTTTTTAATATTAAAAATGACCCTCTTACTTTAAAAGAAGTTTTATTATCGCCTGATGCTATTTTATGAAAAGAAGCTGTAAATGATGAAATGGAGTCACTAATTTCTAGTAAAACCTGGAACTTGGTTGATTTACCACAAGGTTGTAAAATAATTAGATGCAAATGGGTCCTAAAAAAAAAGCTAAAACCAGATGGATCGGTTGATAAGTATAAAGCTAGGTTAGTTGCTAAAGGTTTTAAGCAACTAAAAGGCCTAGAATTTTTTGGTACTTTTTCTTCCGTACCTAGAATTACATCCATTAGACTTTTAATTACCATTGCTGTAATTTTTGATTTGCATGTTCATCAAATGGATGTATAAACTACTTTTTTTAATGGGAAGCTAAATGAAGAAATTTATATAGATCAACTTGAGGGTTTTATAGAAGCTGGCCAAGAAAGTAAAGTGTGTAAACTTACTAAATCTCTATATGGCTTGAAACGGGCACCTAAGCAATGTCATGAAAAGTTTGATTCCTGTATGATAGAAAATGGTTTTAAATCAAATGAATGTGATAAGTGCATCTATCATAAGTCTTAGAATAATTCACATGTAATTGTTCGCCTCTTGTTGATGATTTGTTAATATTTGGCTCTAACATGAATGTTATCGGAGAAACTAAAATCATACTTAGTAGCCATTTTAACATGAAAGATTTAGGGGAGGCAAATTTCATTCTTGGAATGAAGATTACTTGAAAATGTGATGGAGGTTTCTTGACCAATCACATTATGTTGAGAAAATTTTGAGAAAATATAATTTTATTGATTGCAAGCATGTTGTAAACCCTTTTGATTCAAGTGTTCACTTATTTCTTGTATAAAGTGATAATAATGTGATAAATCAAAAGGAATATGCTAGCTTAACTGGAAGCTTGAGATATGTGACTGATTGTACTCGGCCTGATATTGCATATGCAGTAGGAGTACTTAGCAGGTTTACAAGTAAGCCAGGTAAAGAACATTGGCATACCATAAAAAGAGTTATGAGGTATTTACTTGGTACAAAAACCTATGGCTTATTTTATAAAAAAATATCCTGTTGTACTTGAAGGCTTTTCTTATGCAGATTGGAACACTTTATTTGGTGATTCCTGTTCTATTACAGGTTATATTTTTACTTTGGAAAGTTGTGCTACTTGTTGGAAATCGAAAAAGCAAACATTAATTTCTAACTCTACCATGAAGGCTAAGCTAATTGCTTTAGCTTCAGATAGTGAGGAAGCGAATTTATTGAGAGATTTACTATTTCAAATTCCTTATTTTGAAAAACCAATTTCTCCTATTTTAATTCATTATGATAGCACCTTGCAATTGGTAGAGTACAAAATTGTTATTACAATGGTAAATCCAGACATATAAGGACAAAACATAGTACTATGAGATCATATTTGACAAGCGGTACCATTAATGTTGATTATGTTAAATCTTGTGATAATCTTGCAGATCCACTCACTAAGGTCTTAGAAAGAAAAAAGGTTTGGAGCACATCGAAGGAGATGAGATTGAAGCCCATAAGCTCATAAGTCATATTTGAGGAAACCCAACCTGAAGACTAGAGATCCTATAACCAGGTTCAATAGGAAGAACGATTCATATGACGACTTGGTTTAAAATGCACTATTTTTATTACTATTCCGTCCCTATGGTGTGAGTGCATTTATCCTGTAATGATTTTCGAGGTTGGGTTTTATTAACTCTTAATGTAAAAATTTGTAGCTCGTATGAGTGGGGTGTTATAGTTACATGAGCACCCTTGACAAATTTCACCTATGTGAGTATGGAAGTAAGCCGCTTCCTATGAGAATTGGGCTTGTTCTCAAAAACACTAATGAAAAATGGGATAGCACAAGGTCGTAACGTGCTGGTTAATAAAGCTCATGTCAACACCTTGATTATTATGTGTAAGCAGTAATATTTTTTTTTTAAAGCAGTCATAGTTCAAGTCTGAGACCACTATTGACTCTAGAGTAAAGATCGTTGTTTTGCTAAGTGGATGTTCAATGCAGAGCACACCTTCATTATGTATGATATTCTCCCTTCAACTGGTAAAATCTCTTATATATTTTAATATTAAAATGAGTTGGGGAATGTTAGTGTTTTATCATTAAAATAAATTCCTATAACTCCTACTACTTTATGATGTAGAAAATGGTCATAACTCTTATAACTACTATTATTCCATGAAGTAAAAAATGATCATAACTTTTTGTAACTCTTTTCCCATGTTCTACCACTAATTATCCCATGTTCTTCATGATATGACAACTTATTACCCCACTTTCTTCCAATTTAATTCAAGGAAGAATTCTTATACCTATAAATAGGAGCCTTTCTTCCATATTGTGGTATGAAAAAATAATTATAGAATGTTTATATAAAGTGAGATTAAAGTTATGAAAAAAGAAGAAAAGAGTTTTTTACTTTTATTAAAGGAAGCTGTTCATCTTGGTGAAGCTTTAAACTCAATAACTTATCCAGAGTTTGTTCCTCACCTTCTCTTTTTCTTCAACAAAACCCATTCATTAATTCAACAAAACAGAGTCTCGTTTTCCTTGCTTCTCTTTCTTCAATTTTGAGTTTTTCAGTAGACCTCTTCCCCAATTCTTGAGGAATTTAAGTATGTAGGCTTCTCTTCTTCAACGCCCAGTTGAGGATTGGTGGTGTATAAAATTAAGCATAATGTGGCAACTTGTACAACTCCATGAATGTGTGTCTGTTATTTGCTTTGATTGATAAAAGAAGAGATCTAGTGTGTTTACTTTTCGTTAGACAACTTATTTCGGTTTTATTTTTTGTATATCTTTTCTTTGTTTGCTGCCATGTAATATTTTTATTGGTTCCGGTTGTTAGGTTCATTTGGTTGTTAGGTTCATTTGGTTTGGAATTGTCATATTTGTCCGACACATTTTGATAGAGGTAAAGGGTGTGTTTGGTATGTTGTTAATTTTGTTATGTTTGGTTGGATTAAATATTTTGAAATATATTTTTTTTATTAATTTATTTTTTTTAATTGAAGGAAAATATATTTTTTACTAAGAGAAACAAAAAATATTTTTCAAAACTCCTTCTCAACCTTTCCCACTCTCGTCACCCCACCTCATCCCTCTATAAGAATTTTTTTTCTTTCAAATTTTATTTTTTTCGTTACCATCCACCTTATTACCCTTCCATTCCATCCCCCTCTTCTCCTCATAAAAAAAAGAAATATTTTTTATCTTAATTTTTTTTGTAATTTTAATTTTTTTTTATTTTCTGCACCATCCACCCCTTAACGGCTCATCCCCCACCCCCAAAAATTTTTTTTTTTTTTTGTAATTTAAATTTTTATTTTTTTCGTTTTATTGTCGCCCAGCCTCGCGCCACCCACCCCTACCCACCCCACCCCCACTCCCCTTCCCCCAGAAATATTTTTTTAAATATATTTTCCAATTTTGAATTTTATTATTTATCGGTTTAAAGCCTTAATTTTATAAGTTCCAAAATTCTCAGTTTGGAGGTTTATGTGTAAGGAAGTTTACGGGTTTAGAAATTATAAAGTTTACGCGTTCGAAATTTTGCGATTTTGAAAGTTTAGCGGTTCAAAATTTTATGAAATTTGTGGGTTGGAAGGTTGTTGTCTGAAAGTTTATGACTTCATATTTATTATATTTGGATTATTTATGAATACTCTTGAGAAGTTATTTTTCTTAATTTGCGTACCGAACACCGAAAAATAAATAAAATTCCTATTTGTTTGTTTTTCAAAAAAATATTTTCTTGAAAAATATTTTCCACGAAAAATATTTCCTGTTATACCAAACACACCAAAATGTTTAATAGGTACAAGCTTTAGTATAAGTGTCTTAAGTAAAAAAAAAGTACAAGTTTAAAAGGTGTCTATGTATTCAGCCTAAAAAAATAGATACCTCACTAATATGAAGGTGCTGAAGCAACCTTTGTCGTCTAACACCAATGGTCTTCAAGCAATAAATGCTAGTGTAAAATATCAGAACAATAGGTGAGGTTTCAAGTATTTTTCATTGCTTCGCGTATTGCAATAAATTACGGACCACCTCATAAGATGTTACTACAATTGATTACTCCTATCAGTTTATGTATCAACCAGTAGGCCTGTTTGGAATCAATATCTTCTTTTGATTTACATTTGATATGACTAAAGAAATTCCAATATTCGTGATACTAAATTGGTATCTGCAACCAAAGATAACCTCAGGAGTAGGACATAGAAGACTGGAGAGATCCAAGATAGGTGGGTGAAAAATTTCAGAAGGAATGAATGAACAAAAATTGAGTTGAGAGATATGAAAGGTAGGGTGAATTTGGACCTTAGGTGGGAGCAACAACTTATAAGCAGCTACGCCAATCCAGTCAACAATAGAGTAAGAACCAAAATAATGAGAAGTAAGCTTATGATAGGGGGAGACAGAAAGAGTGGATTGTCTATATGGGTGCAGCTTCACAAAGAGCCAATCACCAACTAAAAATTACTTGTCAGTGTGATGAGAAAGCTTGAACTTACATATGCTGTTGACATCGTGCCAAATGATATTTAGATAGTTGCAATTTGAATTACCTGAGAAACATAATATTTTCAATTTCAGTAGAAGAAGAGTCACCAGGAAGATAAGGTACGTGGAGAGGAGGAGGATAACTATAAAGCAGTTCAAAGGATGAGGTCTGAATTGCAGAGTGCTATGATGAATTATACCACCATTCAGCTAAAGGCAAGAATGAACACCAATCAGCTGGTGAACGAGAACAAAATCAAGATAAATAAGTCTCCAAACATTTGTTAAGAACCTCAGTTTGGCCATCAGTTTGAGGATGGTAAGCTGTGCAAGTCTGTAGATGGACACCTTGAGGAGGAAGGAACTCTTTCTAAAATGTACTGATGAAAATATGATCACTGGTTATAGTAGCAGGGAAACCATGTAATTTGAAGATATGATCAAGGAAGATAGGCACAAGAGACTGGGCAGTGTAAGGATGAGCAAGGGAAATGAAATGGCCATACTTGGTCAATCTATCAACTATGACCTAAACTACCATTTTTCCCTTTGATTTGAGTAAAATTTCACAAAAATTCATATTGATATCTGTACAAGGAACTGTAGGAAGAGGTAGGGGTTGCAATAAGCTAACTGTTGCAGAAGTATCATATTTGTTTCTTTGACACATAGAACAATTGATATCCTTCCAATAAAAGTAAGCCAACAATTTCCTAGTGGTTACACTAATTTTAGAATGGCCACCCGAGGGAGATGAATGCCACAGCTGCAAGATCTTAGTCATTAAATTCATGTCATTTCCAATCACCAATTTACCCTTTCTTCTGAGCTAATTGTTTATCCAAATAAAATGCTTGTGTGGCTTATCTTGTAGGGAGTAGATAAAACTATGTAACTCAGGGTCATTTAACCAACTATTCTAAATATCAACCTAAAGATCTGCTTGTACAGAAGAGACCATTAAGGTCATTAGCTCAGCATTTGATATTCTGGATAAAGAATCAGTAGCCACATTCTCTTTTCCCTTCCTTTGTTGGATTTCAAAATCAAAGGGTAACAACTTAGCCATCCACCTAATTTGTAGATCAGTATGCAACTTCTGCTCCAAGAGATATTTGAGAGTTTTTTTATCAGTCTTCACAATGAATATTGGCCTACAAGATAGTAAGACCACTTGTAAACTGCAAAAACCAAAGCCAACTCCTTTTCATACACAGAAAGAAACATATGCCTTAGAGCTAAACCTTTGCAAATGAAACCTATAGGGTGTCCATCTTGTATAAGAACATCCCGTATGCATGTGCCACTAGCATGTATTTCAACTATAAAAGGAAGAACATAGTTAGGTAATGCTAGAATAAGAGTAGAAGTAAGAGCTGATTTTTATTCTGCAAATGCCTCTGCTACTTTATCATTGGATAGGAGCAGGGTGGTCGAAGTGGATGCTTGCTTCTGGGGTCCTGTGTGACAAGAAAATCCCACACAAACTCAAGGGGAAATTCTACAGAGCCGTGGTTAGACCTGCGATGTTGTATGGGGCAGAGTGCTGGCCCGTGAAGAACTCCCATGTTCAGAGAATGAAGGTTGCTGAGATGAGGATGCTTAGGTGGATGTGTGGGCACACCAGGCTAGATAAGATTAAGAATGAAGTTATTCGACAGAAGGTAGAGGTGGCCCCGGTGGACGAGAAGATGCGGGAAGCGAGGCTGAGGTGGTTCGGGCATGTACGGAGGAGGGGTCCCGATGCCCCGGTGAGGAGCTGCGAGCGGCTGGAGATTGTTGGTGGTCGGCGGGGTAGAGGGAGGCCTAGGAAGCATTGGGGAGAGGTGATTAGGCAGGACATGACTAGAATGCAGGTTACCGAGGACTTGACCCTTGATAGGGGAGTCTGGAGGTCTAGGATCAGGGTTGCAGGCTAGGGGCTCTTAGAGTCCTTCGTTCGCCCCACCCGGGGTTGGGTGTGGGATAGTAGGATTACCCGTAGATGACTAGTGTTTTAGCGTAGGTCCCCTCTTGGTTGGTAATATGATAGTTGTCGCTTGTTATTGTCGCATGCGACGGTATTTATGTTTCTTATGTTTACATAATCATTTACGTTATTTATGCAGGATTACTTATGCTTTGTTTTGTTATTGTGTTTTGTCTTGCCTTGGTTCCTAACTTTATCTTTGTTTTCCAATGCAGCTTTTCATTCTGTCCTATGCGCTGAGGGTCGCTTGGAAGCAGCCTCTCTGCCCTTTTGGGTATGAGTAAGGCTGTCTACATATTACCTTCCCCAGACCCCACCTGGTGGGAGTATACTGGGTAGTTGTTGTTGTTGTTGTTGTTGTTGTTGTTGCCTCTGCTACTTTATCAGTACAAAAAGCCATCTTTCTTGAGCAATTCTGTTAGGGGTCGTTTGGTATGAGGTATAAGAAGGTATAAGGGTGATATAAAAATTTAATGCCACCTTAATACTCTGTTTGGTTAGAAAACAAGGTATAAGTTATCTTGGTATTAATTTTAACACCGGGATAACTTATACCTTATAGAAGGTGGGGTAATTAGCACTGGTATAACTTATACCTTCTTCTTAGAAATTATACAATTTTCATTCTTAATACAACATACCAAATAATGAATAAAAAATAATCCCAGTATAACTTATCCTAATATAATTTATACCGGCATAACTTATACCTGTATAAATTATATTCTAACCAAACAACCCCTTAGTGGTATGCTTATAAGGATATAACCTCTAATGAACTTTCTGTAATAGCCAGCTGGTCCCAAGAAGCCCCTCAGTTGCTTAAGAGTAGTGGTAGTTGGCCATTATTGAACTGCTTCAATTTTCCTTGGATCAATAGAGACTCCCTTAGCAGAAATAAAATGCCCTAAGTATTCCATCATTGAGACTCCAAAAGCATATTTAGACTGTTTAGATAATACACAGTGAGTGACCATTGTATCAAAAACCTGTTGAAAATGTCCACATGATCTTGCAAGCTAACACTGTAGATAAAAATATCATCAAAAACACCAATACAACTTTCTTTAGAAATTTATAAAACAAATGTTTCATGAGACACTGAAATGAATTACTAAATACTCATAGTGCCCTGAATGTATTTTGAAAGTTGTCTTGGGAACATCCTTACTCACCATCCTTATTTGGTTATAGTCCGACCTGAGATCTATTCTAGAAAATATAGTATCCTCAGATAGCTCATCCAATAAGTCATCTATGAGGGGTATTGGGAATTTATCTTTAGCTGTACAGTGATTCAGTTCTCTGTAGTTGACACATAGCCTCCATGACCCACCCTTCTTTCCCACAAGTACCACAATTTAAGAGAATGGACTATTACTGCACTGAATTACTCCTTGTTGCAGCATTTCACTAACTAACTTTTCAACAATATCCTTCTTAATAGAAGAGTACCTGTAAGGTCTAACATTCACAGGTTTAGAGCTAGGTTGGAGAGGTATTCTGTGGTCAAAATCTCCCCTTTGAGGAGATAGAGAAGTAGGTTCAGCAAAGATCAATTGATACTGTTGTATCAATTGATCAATAGGAAGAACACTATTAGAGTTGGTCATGTGCAAATCTTGACACTGCATAGTAGTTGTTGAGCTAGGAGTACTGTCCAACACTTGCAACATAAAGAATTGCATATTCTCCCCCTTTAACATGTTCAAGGACTTTGGACTGGAGACCTTACATTCCTCAGATACTCCTCTTAACAAGTAAGACTTTTTTTTGTAATTGAAGGCCATAGTTAGCTCAGAATAGTCCATGGTAATGAGACCTAGTATTTTCATCCATAAAGCCCCTAAACCAAATCATATTTACCAAATGGGAATACAATCAAGTCAGAGGAAAAATTAGTGCCCTACAAGATCCATTCAAAATTCCTAACAACACTAGAAGTGGCTTCTAGAGTGTTGTTACCAAGGCTCACTATGCTCACCCTGGTAGGACAGATTTGGCACCCCAATATTGGCCCAAGTTCAGGTGAAGTTTTGAAGAATGACAAATGAACTCATCACGGACCAGGTTCATCATGAGAGACACAATGTTTATCAACCTATACATGTGAGTTGCGCGTGAAGAAGATAAGTCTCAAGGATCAAGCAGCAATATCTTCTGAACTGATAAAAAAGGTTGCATATTGAACGAGGAGAGGAGGTCTCCTTCTAGGAAGAGAACACAATCCGGATAAAGGATATGGTTCGGGTTTGCATTGCTCAGGGACTCAATTCAATGGAAGATTAGCAATTGAGTCTCAATCAAACTCTAATTATTAATTCATTTAATAACTGTGATTGTTCTCTTTACATGAATTGCATAAATGCAGAAGTGAAACTAAATTGAAAGCAAAAAGGCGAAGTAATTTTGCAAGCAATTTATGTGAGATTTGAGTGTGCATTCCTGAAGCTAATTAAACAAGATAGAAAGACCAGCTCCATTGTGTTTATTCTTATTCTAGTTCAATTGTAGTAGGTGGTTTAAAGTTTTACCTTTCCAGCTTTCATAGATGCAGTTGTATTAGGTACTTTGACTATTCAAGTTAGAGTTAACTTGAAAGTGTCGCGACAGTTGAGGCTGTGTGGCACACTAGGATTAGAGTTAATCATTAGGTTTACAAAAAGTTTCTGTAAATGTCGTTTTGGCTAATTGGTTTTAGTGGATGTTTGGAAAAATACTACTGCGTAGCAAGTCATGGTTTTTTCACTTTTTGAGCCAAGTGTTTTTCACGTAAAAATCTCCGTGTTCTTTATTTTCTGTACTTTTAATTGCACAACAGTAGTAGTTGGAATACCTAGAAGGACCAAGTTCTCCTAGATCGAAAAATTGGGTACTACACAAATCACCCCTCCTATTGTGTGGTATTGATGTAAAGAAAATCAATAGGTATCAGAGCAGGTTGTCCTTGAAGAGGCTAACACCTTAGGAAAAGATCAACATGAGTGGACCACCGGGAACTGGAAAGGGTATTCTACTGCCAGACCTCCACTTTTAATGGACAATACTATTGTTGGTGGAAAAACAGGATGAGAGATCATATTATTGAAGAGGACTATGAACTCCGGGACATCGTCACTGATGGCCACTTGGCAACTACAAAGAAGAATGAGGAAGGGGTAGAAGTACCAAAGACAAGAGCTGAGTGCACTGCTGAAAACCTGAAAAAATGGGAGAAAAATGCTAAGGCCAAGAAATGGCTTGTGTGTGGACTAGGTATAGATGAGTACAGTAGGATCCAAAGCTGTACTACTGCTAAGGAGATATGGGACACTTTGCATGTAGCCCATGAAGGAACACCTCAAGTGAAAAGATCAAGATGAACATTCCTGTATTCTCAATATGAGAATTTTACTATGAAGGAAGGAGAAACTATCCAAGAGAAGTATACTAGGTTCACTATACTGATAAATGAACTTAAGTCTCTTGGAAGGGTCATTCTTGAAGAAGATAAGGTTGAGAAAATTCTGACAAGGGTTCTGCTAGTCACATGGGAAAGCAAAATCATTGCCATTCAGGAATCCAATAATATTGCTACTCTCAAATTGGATGAACTGATTGGAAATCTTACTGCTTATGAAATGAGAAGGTAAACATGAAGATAGATACACCCAAGAAGGAGAGAAGCTTATCTCTCAGAATTGCTGAAGGTTCAGATATGGAAGATGATGAGATGGCTATGATCACTAGAGATTTAAAGTACCTGATGAGAGGAAATGGTTCTTCAAGAAGTGCAACTTTCAATAAGTCAAGAGCTCCTGAGAAACAGATCAATAAGGGTTGTTACAAGTGTGGTAAAACTGATCACATGATCAAGAACTACCCTCAATGGGAAATTGAGTGGAAGAAAGAGAGGGCTGAATGAAGGAATAGGTAGAAAGAACATGTTCAACCAAAAAGGAACAAAGGTTCAACTAAGGCTATGGTTGCTGCGCGGGGAGAAACCTCAGATTAAGACTCAAAAGATGAAGCTGAAAAAGAGCAAACACTGATTGCCATTGGCGAATCAGATGATGAATAAGAGGTAAGTATTCTTTATCTCAAAGACAAGATTAAATTTTTGTCTAAAGAAAGGTTGGCTGAGCTATTACTAGACTTCATTGATGAGTCTGAGATAATTAACAATGAGAAGGAAGTTCTATATAGGGAATGTGTGATCCTAAAATCAAAATGCAAGAGTCTAGAGTCTAGGGCTAATGAGAGTGATAACACAAATGCTGAGTTCAAGAACCAGGTTCTTGAACTTGATAATAGTGTCCTAGAACTTAGGTTTGAAAACTAAAACTGAAACTAGGAACAGGAAAGAAGAAAGTTGATCACAACATCTCACTCTAGTAGAAAATTTGGGAAAAATGAAATATGAATTGTATAAGAAAGATGAATTCATCAAAGTCCTTAAGGAATATCTAGGAAAGGTGAAACATGAACTAGATAGAACTTGCAAGTGGAACAAGGCTTCTGATGCACTTTCTTGGCTGCAAGAGCATCATAGTAGCAACACACGAGGACTTGGTTATAAGACTCAAGTACCAAACTGGGACCCTGAAAGCAAGTACCTCACACGTTATGAAAATAAAATCTGCACACATTGTGGCAAGTTTGGCCATTACAAGAGTGAGTGTAATGCTAAAGAAAAGGCTAGTCAAAAGAACAAAGCTTTTGTTCAAGAGAAAAGTAAGGTGCCTGGGTGGCAAGAAGGAATTTGATTCATCCTTTTGTCTATCGAAAGGGACACAGACTTCTTTGGGTTCCTAAGACTAACCCCTGATTTTTTTGTAGGTCCAAGTGAAAGGAAGTAGCCAAATATGATACATGGATAGTGGCTGCTCAAAACATATGACAGGGAGAAAGGACCAGTTCCTTTCACTTGATGAATTAAAAGGAGGCAATGTCTCCTTTGGGAATGGGAAGAAAAATGAGATTATTGGGGTTAGAAAGGTAGGTAAGACAAACTCTCACTCTATTTAGAATGTCTACTTAATAGATGGCTTGAAATACAGCCTGATCAATGTGTCACAACTGTGTGATAGAGGAAACCTTGTGGCTTTTACGTCCTTCAAATGCTTTGTGATTAACCTTACCACTGACAAGATTGTTTTGCAGGGAAAGAGAGTTAAAAATATTTACATTGTAGATTTGTCCACTCTCTTATAAAATGAACTAACTTGTCTAAGTGTGCTGGACAATTATCCCTCCTATGGCACAAAAGACTTGGTCATGCAAGTCTAAATCAGCTAGACAAACTAGTCTCTAAGGACTTGGTGATAGGATTAACCAATATCAAGTTTAAGGAAGACAAAGTTTGTGAGGCATGTGCAAGGGGGAAGCATATACGGTCATCCTTCAAAATCAAGAAAATGGTAAGTACAACTAAGTCGTTGGAACTGGTTCATATGGATCTATGTGGTCCAATGAGAACCATGAGCAGAGGTTGAAAGAAATATGTAATAGTGCTTGTTGATGATTACTCTAGATTTACCTGGGTTCTATTTCTACTTTCCAAAGATGAAACATTTGGCATGTTTACTGCATTTGTTAGAAAAACTCAGAAATAATTAGGAAATCAACTAACATCCATTAGGTCTGACCATGGAAATGAATTTGAAAATTCCAAGTTTGCAGATTTATGTGATGAAAATGGTATAGATCATTTTTCTCTGCCTCTAGGGATCCTTAACAAAATGGAGTAGTTGAAAGGAAGAATAGGACTCTTGAGAACATGGCTAGAACCATGCTACTTTCTAGTAAATTGCCCTACAGCTTCTGGGCAGAGACCGTAAACACTGCATGTTACATATTCAATAGATGCATGACTAAACCTTTGGTAGAGAAAATTCCCTATGAGTTACTTAAAGTGAGAAAACCAAACATATCCCATCTTAGGGCATTTGGTTGCAAGTGCTACGTGCACAATAAAGGAAAGGACTCCATAGGAAAGTTTGATCCCAGAAGTGATGAGGGTGTATTCTTGGGATATTCTTCACATAGAAAAACATATAAAGTGTTTAATAAAAGAACTCTATGTGTAGAAGAAAGTGTACATGTTATTTGATGAAACTAACGTTCTTTCCGAGAGACAAGAACATGAAGATGAACCATTGGAGTGGTAAAGGAATTGACCGAATCCCCGGCACAAGTAAAAGTGGCATCAAAAGGAAGAACATGTGATTGAACAGGTCTTTTTAATAAGGGCAACCTGACAAGGGGAACTAATCAAGGAGAAATTGAACCAAACCCCCAAAAGGAACCTCTTCCTAAGCAACAGAACATGGGAGAAATATCTAGCAGAAACCAGTTGGTTGTGAAACCTCACATTTATCAAAGTTCTCATCCTGTTGAGAACATTATCATTGATCCAACATCTAGAGTCAAAACTAGATCACAACTGAAGAATCTGTGTGCTTTTCATGCTTTCCTATCTCTTATTAAACCTAAAAATGTTGTTGAAGCTTTGCAGGATGCTGATTGGGTGAATGAAATACAGGATGAACTCAACCAATTTGAAAGAAGAAAAGTTTGGAATCTAGTTCCAAGACCCAAGGACAGATTTGCCATTGGCACAAAATCAGGAACAAACTTGATGAAGATGGAACAATTACAAGAAACAAGACAAGGCTGGTGGTTCAAGGCTATAGCCAAGAGGAGGGCATTGACTATGATGAGACATTTGCTCCAGTTATAAGACTAGAGGCAATCAAACTCCTCATAGCCTTTGCAGCACATATGGAATTCACTCTCTGTCAGATGGATGTCAAAAGTGCCTTCCTGAATGGTACCTAAAGGAAGAAGTGTTTGTGAAACAATCCCCAAGGTTTGAAAGCAAGGAATGTCCTGACCATGTGTACAAGTTAGACAAGCTGTATATACGCTCAAGCAGGCCCCAAGAGCTTGGTATGAATGGCTAAATTCCTACTGGAGCATCATTACAAAAGAGGTAAAATTGAAAACACCTTGTTCTTAAGGGAAAAATGTAAAGACCTTCTTGTTGTGCAAATATATGTTGATGACATATTATTTGGGGCTACCACTGATAAGTTAATTAAGGACTTCGCAAAACTAATGGGGAGTGAGTTTGAAATGAGCATGATGGGTGAGCTTAATTTCTTCTTAGGCTTGAAGATCAAACAAAGTCCAAATGGAACCATGATCCATCAGCAGAAGTATACAAAAGAATCAATCCAAAAGTTTAAAATGGAGGATTCTAAAGAAATAGACACACCTATTGTAACTGACACTAAATTAGATGTTGATGAACCTCGTTCATCAGTTGATCAAAAGTTGTACAGGCATTTGATTATTTCACTTTTGTATCTTACTGCCAGCAGACCTGAAGTGGGATGTATTCCAATATTCAGTGATAACACTAGTGCTATAAGTATGACAAGGGACTCTGTTCATCATAAAATGACCAAGCACATAGATGTTACACACCATTTCTTAATAGATAACTATGAGAAATGATTGATTTCAATAGAATTTTGTGCTACTGATAAAAAAATAGCTGATATCTTCACAAAAGCACTGAGTAGAGAACAACTTAAAAGGAACAGGTTGGAATTAGGGATGATTAAGATCACCTAAAAGGTCCAGTTCAGAATGCACAATGAATTTTTTTTTGTTTGGTTATGAGTTCTAACTTTGTGTAAAGGTCTAGATCAATCTTACTCAGTCTCACACTTTAATCAGTATACTCTTGTGACATGTGATATATGGCTCAATGATCTCTTACAAAGTTTTTTCTATTATGATATTTGAGGCATGTTCAAGAGAGTTCTACTTGAAGAACCTGGTTCATTAGTATATGCTCATGAGAAAGTTCATGTATGTTTTCTATATTTTGCACAATTAGAAAGATTAATTTTCCAATCATGAGTAGAAGTTCTACTTTTATCAAACTCCCAGAAATTTTATCCATTGAGCATTGAACCAGTTTCGTTCTCTGAAAACTCTAAAAACGGGATTTTTGCCTAAAATATAGCGATGCCTAATAATCACTAAAGAGACCAAAATTCTACTTTGATTAGACTCCTGAAAAAGCTGCCATTACCTCAATTAATACTAATCACCTCTAAATACTCACCACACCCTTCTTCATTATTTCATAACCATCAAAAACCCCTCTCCACTTCTGATCATCTCATTTCTCTCCAAACATCCCAAATCTTCTCTAGAAATTCACCATGACTAACCCCCAATATAATCCAGGCACTCCCCCACCAATATCCCCTTATAATACGACTTCATCCAATCCTCCTAGTGGTTTCCCAAAACCTAGATTTCGTAGACAGAAAATGTTGGCTAGGAAAAATGTGGCTTCTGGGTCTCTAAGAAAAGCCATAAATGAGAAATTGTAGGCTAGCCAAATGAAGGAAAGTCCTGTTCGAGAATCTAACTCCAGCTTGGAGTCTGAAGCTTTTATTTCTGCTAGCAAAGGTGAAGAACATTTGTCTTCTGACACTGACAAAAATCAAGAAACCCCTGGTAAGATAAGCACTTGTTTGGTATTTTCTGATGTGGTTGAAAATATAGAAAATAGATTTGGTTTGGTTGGTTCTGTGAAAGATGTAAAAGGGGCTGAGTGAAGTAGGAGGAGAGGTAAAAAGAAAGAAAAGGTTCTTGCTATCTGTGGAGGAGTTGAAGAGAGTGGCAACAAGTCAGAGGGAAGTGGCTCTAGGGAGGTTGCGGAAGGGCTTGTTCATCTGAGCAAACAACAAGATGAACCCGATTCATCTATTGAGGAAACTTTAGCTGATATTCTGAAAATAGTTGGAGCCAGTTTTGATCCAAAGAAGCGCAAGGCTTCCTCACAAATGACTCCAACTGCTTCTAAGTCAACAAAGAAAAAAGTGTTATCTCCAATGCCTAATGTTCCTGTAGTACCAAAGGGAAGAGCTACTAGAAGCACGATCAAACAAAGTGAAGAAGAATTACAAAAAGCTCTAGAAGAAAGCAGGAAAAAGAAGAGGGAAAAGGGGAAAGCAGGAAAAAGAAGAGGAAGAAGAGATGGAACTGGTCCATCAAGAAAGAGAAACAACTGTGAAGGTTCCTACATCCAAACCAAAAGGTTCCAAGACTTCTTCCAAGAAGTCTTCCTCTAAGCCTGTATCCACTGAGCCCTCTTTAGACAAAAGAACTAGATCTGCAGTAAAAAGAAAGCAAGAAAAGATTATTGAAGAAGAAGAAGAATGGAGTGGAGAAGAAGAAGAGGAGGAATCTGAAAAGGAACAAGATAGGTTTGCCATCTTTGGCAGATTAAAGATCTTAAAAGGAAGATTGTTGAAAGACCTGGATGATCCAGGGATGAGAAGATTGGTGGATGCTCTAGCTGCACGAGGGTGGAAGGACATAGTCCTTGAAATGGATGAAAAGCTAGACAGGAAGGAATTGATTGAGTTTATGGCATTCCACAGTGAAGAATGGAGTTGTCACTAGCATGGTGAAAGGAGTAAAGATGAGGTTTGATGCATCCAAATTGGGTGAGATTCTGGACATACCCAGTGTGGGATATGATGACTATACTAGGTAGAGGTGGCCTTATCTGGACTCTCTTCCTACTGCTCTCCAGATCACCAAAAATATTTGTGATACTACAAGTGCTTAAGATGTGCCTGAAGCCAGATTTGTGCAGAAAAGTGAGATGAGGGCTGAGCACAAGGTCATGTTTGAATTTGTTAACAAATTCCTGCCGCCTAAACATGCACGCTGCCAAATACATGGACTTGGTTCTTATGGAATGTCTTGTGAGAGGAATACAGATAAATTGGCCTGCCTTCATAGTCAAATTGCTGGATACGGTCACTAATGACTCCATTGCTCATGCCATTCCATATGGGTTCCTATTGACTACTATTCTGGAAAGGCTGAATATGCCTTTGAAGAAATGGGAGATGGCATCAAGCAAGGAACACTTTGGTGTCAGGACTCTTATGGCTTGTGATTATCTAGTAAATGCTACCCCAGTTGAACCTAGTTCTTCTCTGAAGACTATTGTGAACAGTAATGTTAGGGCTTTGGTTCAAGAATGTGGAACTAAGGATGCCGAAATTGCTAGACTGCAGGCTCGTGTTGCTAAATTGGAAATTGAGAGAGATGGCCTAAGAGCTGAGCTAGCAAAAGAAGAGGAGAAGAGTGATGGAATTCTTCAGAATATGCTCAACCTTCTCCAAATCCAGCCCTCTAGTTCCTCAAAGCCTTAGGATGTCCAGTTCTTGTCTTCTGCACCCATCAAGAACCCTCAGTAACTCAGATTTGGGACTTTTTCTGTTTTTGTTGCTCATGTTTGGATGTTTTTCTTTCTTCTTGTGGTTCGTTGGTGGAAACATATCCTTATCAAAGAAAATGGCTTTTCTCTTGTTCTATGAAGATTCTGATCTCTGTTTGTTGATTAATTGAACCATGTATTAACCTGCAGTTGCCGTAGTGGCCATGAGTAATTATTTTAATCTGGGATTCATAATGTATATGTAACTTTTCTATGATGCAAAAAGAGGGAAGAGATATTGTGCTTTACACTTTATTTTGAATAATGTGATATTTATAACCTAATTAAACCTGTTCCTTAATGACAAGTTAAAATTCTAAGTTAAAGTTTAGATGGTTAAGCTAAGTTCCTATTGTTCTTTGAGCAGTAAAAGCACATAGTTTTTCATCATCAAAAAGGGAGAACTTGTTGGCCCAAGTTCAGGTGAAGTTTTGAAGAATGACAAATGAACTCAGCATAGACCAGGTTCATCATGAGAGATATAGTGTTTATCAACCTATACGTGTGAGTTGCACGTGAAGAAGATAAGTCTCAAGGATCAAGCAGTAATATCTTCTGAACTGATCGGAGATTGCATATTGAATAAGGAGAGGAAGTCTCCTTCTAGGAAGAGAACACAATTCGGATAAATGATAAGGTTGGAGTTTGCATTGTTCAAGGACTGAACTTCGATGGAAGATCAGCACTTGAGTCTTAATTAAACTCTAATTACTAACTCATTAAATAACTGTGACTGTTCTCATTACATAAATTGCATAAACGCAGAAGTGAAACTAAATTGAGAGCAAAAAGGCTAGGCAATTTTGCAAGCAATTTATATGAGATTTGAGTGTGCATTCCTGAAGCTACTTGAACGAGATAGAAAACCAGCTCCATTGTGTTTATTCTTATTCTAGGTCAATTGTAGTAGGTGGTTTAAAGTTTTACCTTTACAACTTTCATAGATGCAGTTGTATTAAGTACTTTGAGTATTCAAGTTAGAGTTAACTTGAAAGTGTCGCAACAGTTGAGGCTGTGTTCCACACTAGGATTAGAGTTAATCTTTAGGTTTACAAAAAGTTTTTGTAAATGTTGTTTTGGCTAATTGATTTTAGTGGATGTTTGGAAAAATACTACTGAGTAGCAGGTCATGATTTTTTCACTTTTTGAGCCAAGTGTTTTTCACGTAAAAATCTCCGTGTTCATTATTTTCTGTACTTTTAATTGCACAACGGTAGTAGTTGGAATACCTAGAAGGACCAAGTTCTTCTAGATCGAAAAATTGGGTACCACGAAATCACCCCTCCTTTTGTGTGGTATTAATGTTAAGAAAATCAATAGGTATCAGAGCAGATTGTCCTTGAAGAGGCTAACACCTTAAGAAAAGATCAACATGAGTGGACCACCGAGAACTGGGAAGGGTATTCTACTTCCAGACCTCCACTTTTAATGGACAATACTATTCTTCGTGGAAAAACAAGATGAGAGATCATATTATTGGAGAGGACTATGATCTCTGGGACATAGTCACTGATGGCCACTTGGCAACTACAAAGAAGAATGAGGAAGGAGTGGAGTACCAAAGACAAGAGCTGACTGCACTGCTGAAAACCTGAAAAAATGGGAGAAAAATGCTAAGGCCAAGAAATGGCTTGTGTGTGGACTAGGTATATATGAGTACAGTAGGATCCAAAGCTGTACTACTGCTAAGGATATATGGGACACTTTGCATGTAGCCCATGAAGGAACACCTCAAGTGAAAAGATCAAGAGGAACATTGCTGTATTCTCAATATGAGAATTTTACTATGAAGGAAGGAGAAACTATCCAAGAGAAGTATACTAGGTTCACTATTCTGATAAATGAACTTAAGTCTCTTGGAAGGGTCATTCTTGAAGAAGATAAGGTTGAGAAAATTCTGACAAGGGTTCTGCTAGTCACATGTGAAAGCAAAATCATTGCTATTCAGGAATCCAATAATATTGCTACTCTCAGATTGGATGAACTGATTGGAAATCTTACTGCTTATGAAATGAGAAGGTAAACATGAAGATGGATACACCCAAGAAGAAGAGAAGCTTAGCTCTCAGAATTACTGAAGGTTCAGATATGGAAGATGATGAGATGGCTATGATCACTAGAGATTTCAAAAAGTACCTGATGAGAGGAAATGGTTCTTCAAGAAGTACAACTTTCAGTAAGTCAAGAGTTCCTCAGAAACAGATCAATAAGGGTTGTTACAAGTGTGGTAAAACTGATCACATGATCAAGAACTACCCTCAATGGGAAATCGAGTGGAAGAAAGAGAGGGCTGAATGAAGGAATAGGAAGAAGGAACATGTTCAACCAAAAAGGAACAAAGGTTCAACTAAGGCTATGGTTGCTGCGCGGGGAGAAACCTCAGATTAAGACTCAAAAGATGAAGCTGAAGAAGAGAAAACACTGATGGCCATTGGTGAATCAGAAGATGAATAAGAGGTAAGTATTCTTCATCTCAAAGACAAGATTAAATTTTTGTCTTAAGAAAGGTTGGCTGAGCTATTACTAGACTTCATTGATGAGTTTGAGATAATTAACAATGAGAAGGAAGTTCTATACAGGGAATGTGTGATCCTAAAATCAAAATGCAAGAGTCTAGAGTCTAGGGCTAATGAGAGTGATAACACAAATGCTGAGTTCAAGAACCAGGTTCTTGAACTTTGAAAGATGAATTGTATAAGAAAGATGAATTCATCAAAGTCCTTAAGGAATATCTAGGAAAGGTGAAACATGAACTAGACAGAACTTGCAAGTGGAACAAGGCTTCTGATGCACTTTCTTGGCTGTAAGAGCATCATAGTAGCAATAAAAGAGGACTTGGTTATAAGACTCAAGTACCAAAGTGGGACCCTGAAAGAAAGTACCTCACACGTCATGAAAATAAAATCTGCACACATTGTGGCAAGTTTGGCCATTACAAGAGTGAGTGAAATGCTAAAGAAAAGGCTAGTCGAAAGAACAAAGCTTTTGTTCAAGAGAAAAGTAAGGTGCCTGGGTGGGCAAGAAGGAATTTGATTCATCCTTTTGTCTATCGAAAGGGACGCCAACGTTTTTGGGTTCCTAAGACTAACCCCTGATTTTTTTGTAGGTCCAAGTGAAAGGAAGTAGCCAAATATGATGTATGGATAGTGGCTGCTCAAAACATATGACGGGAGCAAGGACTAGTTCCTTTCACTTGATGAATTAAAAGGAGGCAATGTCTCCTTTGGGAATGGGAAGAAAGATGAGATTATTGGGGTTAGAAAGGTAGGTAAGACAGACTCTCACTCCATTGAGAATGTCTACTTAATAGATGGCTTGAAATACATTTTGTCTGACAACCTCCACACACTTACATTTTGAGACTTCCAGATCCATCACAAATAATTATTTAGGTAGGTTACATTTGTGACCAACAATGTACTTTTCATCACAAAAGTAGCATATGCCTTGTGCTCTTCTGGCCTGCGGTTCTGTAGGAGAAATAGTTCTCCTATTTATGGGGACACTAGCATTGGTTGAAGGAGGTAAAGCTAAACTCGGAGCAAAGGGAATATTACTAGGAGTGTGTTTGAGGGAATGTAGTTCATATGAGGGATTTTTGAGGTGATTAGAGGACATAGATGTAGGACTACACCTTAAGGCTCTATCATTAACAACTAAGGTTGCTCCAGCCAATCGAGCTAAGCGATATGTTTTAGACAAGGTCTGTGGCTCATGCATTTTGACAAGGTTTACTAGTTCTTCCTTCAATCCTCCTAAAAAATAAGAGATAGCCTGGCTAACAAATAAATCACATTGAGCTAGTAGTCTAGCAAAAGTGAATTGGAATTCCTTCACTAAGCCAGTCTGTTTCAACTGCTTCAATTCTAGCATAGGCAGTGTATTCTTTACTAATGTTTCAATTAGAGCCTCAATATACTCATCCCACGGTGGAAGGATAAGTGAATCTCTGTATTTAAGTACGACTCATGTCAAGCTAGAGCATTATCATCCAAATTCATAGAAACTACATTGACCTTCTGATTCATAGTAGTATTATCAACAACAAAATATTAATCAATTATATACAACCAACTTTTAAAAATATCTCCATTAAATCTAGGAAACATTAGATTATGACCGCAATTGTTATGAGCATGATAAGGATTAGGGCCTCAAATTCCCTGATCTGATAGTAGAACATTATCTCGAACCCTGGAAGTGGAACTGCTGTCTCGTGATTGTTGATGAAGCTGCATTCCATCGATCGAGCTTTTGAGTGCTTTGACCATCTGTAGCATTTCAGTATGTTGATGATCCATGTTAGCTTGCAATTCCTCTATTTTTGATTGAGAATTGAACGCAGATCTAATTGTTGAGCGTCTAAATCCTTATATTGCTCATGCCAATCAATATATAAAAGATTAACGACTTTGCAGGGTCCCATGGTGTGTCTTTGATACCAATTGATATCAAATTGGTATCTAGTCGACAATTTGAACAGAGAATTAAGAAGAAGAAAAAGAAGAAGAAAATAGAATGAGAAATGAGAAGAAGGCAGGGAGAAGAACAGAAGAGGAAATGTGAATTTTCATTAGCATATCAAAAGTGGTTAATAGGAGTTTCCAGACTTGTTATTTATACCCTCAAGCAACCTATTGAAATTACAAAATGAAAAACAGTAAAAATAAGCTGAAACATTGCCAAGAAAAGTTCCCTCCAAAGCTAAAATTCAAAAATTAATTAACATAATTACCTTAACAACAATTCAAATAATCTTACTCATCAGCTGATGTGGTATTTTCTGAATTATGTGTATCACTTCGCCACTGATAGCACCTGCAATATATTTTGAGACTCCAAAATAGGTTTTAAATTCGAACAAATTTTTTGAGGAGCTTGTCAGCTTCAATCTATACAATAACCAGAAGCTTACAGCTCAAAGACCAAATAAAGGTCCTATAAAATTGTTGGTCGAGTATAAAAGTTAGTCAAGATAAGTTCATGACCAATTACTATGTTTCACATTGAAACTATCAACCGACAGGAAGATAAATTTTCAGAGCAAAGATAGACACCTTGCCTTTTCCTTCCATTTAAAGATTTATTAGAATATTCATAGAGTACCTCCAATAATACTTGCATCCTATTTCTTCCCCAGGGGAACAAGGAAAAAACAAATATATATAAAAAAATAGTTTAAGTTATATAGTGATTGTGTAAATATTTTTTTATTTATTAGTGTAACTTATCTTATTAATTATAGTATGTTCTTAATTTGATTTTTAAGTAATTGTATTAACTTTATATGGAGGTTTAATTGTTATTGATCAACTTACCTAATATTGTAAAAAATATAATTACACTTTTAATATGACTATAAACTCATAAAAGAAGAATTCTGGATTATTGAAAAGGAAAAGAAAGTGCGCCAACACATATAGTATATTTAACTCGTTGTCGCTGAATTCGAGCTTTAACCAAAGAAGATTATGAATATTGGTTGCGGCATGAGCATTAGAGCATAGAATATAAAGGCAGCTGCAAAAGAAGTTCTAGAAAGAGGAGAGAGAAACTCTTGCGACTGGCAAGCGAGTCACCGCCTGCCGCCGGCAACCATCCGCCATACCCAATCGACCTTACTAATACTTCCCCCACTGTAAATATAACGAGAGTGATAACACCAGAGAGTGGAATACCGCAACAACTAACCCCATTGCCCCTACTACACTGGTTTCCTGGTATGGGGAATGCTCCTACAGTCATGCAGGCACCGCCGGCGAAGGAGGTCGCAGGTGGAACGACGATGGCTAGGAAACTCACGTACTCAAATGAAACTCAGAAGCCAACAATGGCGGAGGTAGTCAAAGGTAATCGGACTCAAATCAGGGCATGCAGCTGAAGTTCTATCCTCCGATGATGAAGGATGGAGTGAAAATCGCAAAATTAAACCCTAAGGAGATAGAGATTCAAAACCAGAAGTGGAGGTATGCTCTAATTGGTTATGTCTTAGGAGGTAATCCGTCATTTAAGGAAATGTTAAAGTATGCTTATGGCGTCTGGAATGAGGTTACAACGCCTACAATGTTGCTGCATGATGATGGGTACTTCATCTTCAAATTTGAATCTATGGAGGATAAGAACCTAATCATGCAACAAGGACCATACACGTTCAATGGTAGGCCTATGATTCTGAAGGAATGGGACCCTAATTTTCAGATTCAGAATGAGTCGATGAGAATTGTCCCAATTTGGGTCAGTTT
Organism: Nicotiana benthamiana; assembly: GCA_034376525.1. Taxonomy (NCBI): domain Eukaryota; kingdom Viridiplantae; phylum Streptophyta; class Magnoliopsida; order Solanales; family Solanaceae; genus Nicotiana; species Nicotiana benthamiana. Next base: position 75,251,168 of record CM067330.1, read on the forward strand.
CCCTGGGCTGCCAATACAATGTTGGGCTGAAGAGAACTTAGGCAGAATAGCAAGTCTAGTTAATAAGCCTTTATGCACCGATAGATTAACTGCTGAATGTGAAAGAATCTCCTATGCGAGAGTTCTTGTGGAAGTCGATATCACTCAGCCCCTGCCTGAGGATGTCTATATTGAGATACCAGATGGGAAAAGCTGGCTACAAAATGTGGAATATGAATGGAAACCAACTTTCTATCTTGTATGCAACTCGTTTGGGCACAAAAATGGAGACTGTCAGAAGAAGGAACAACAGAATGAAAGAGTCCAGAAGCAGAGAAAGAGGAAAAAGAAGATAACCGGAGTGCAATGGCAACCAAAAGCTGTAACTGAGGAGACATTAGAAGGGCAGCAGAATGAAAAAACAATAGAGTTGCCTGTTGTAGAAGCTCAAAGGAATAACAAGGCAAGCAGATTGCAATTGTCCAAGGCCCTAAAGATACAAACAAACCAAAGAGACCAACTATGCTAAAGTAGCCAGGAGAAATACATTTGCAGTACTCACTATACTAGAGCCTCCTGATGGGAACCAACAGAAGGGAGAATACAGCCTAGATCCAGGTCTATTAGATCCAGGAGGCACTACATTCGCTGTTTCCCCATGATTATTGTATCCTGGAACATTAGAGGACTAAAAAAATCCTACAAACAAAGAGAGTTAGTCAAATTTCTGAGGACTAAGAGAGTTGATATGCTATCTTGCCTAGAAACTAGAGTGAAGCAGCAAAACTCAATGGCAATCCATAAGAAGCTGGGAGGTGAGTGGACAATAAGGAACAACTATGAACATGCTCCAAATGGAAGGATGTGGATAATGTGGAAATATGTCAATGTTCAGGTGGTACTACTGGAAAGCACTGATCAACTAATCCATTGTCAGGTGAAAGATAAGAATTCAGACTTTACTAGCTATATCACCTTTGTATATGGCCTACACACTACCCAACACAGAGTACCACTATGGAGGGATTTGAGAGCTGTCCAACATACTGGCCCTTGGCTTATAATGGGGGATTTCAACAGTCTGCTAGGGGTTGAGGATAGGATAAATGGTCAGCCAGTGCATCCTTCAGAGATAGCTGAATTCCAGAGGTGTATTGATGACATTGGAGTGGGGCAGCTTACCAAAAGAGGCTACAAGTTCTCATGGAGCAATAAAAGGGATGCTGAAGCCAGAGTCTATAGCCATATAGACTGGGCCTGTGGTAATGATCTGTGGTACAATTCTTACACAGGAGTGGAAGCAGTTTACATGTTACCTGGATGTTCAGATCACACCCTTATATTGATAGATACTGAAATAGTTAAGGTTAAAGTAAATAGACCATACAGGCTACTACTAACAGTTATGCAACAACAAGAATACAAGGAAGCAGTTCAAAGAGTGTGGAGACAACAAGTCCAAGGCTACATTATGTATTCCATTTGGAGCAAGTTGAGAAAAATTGAGCAGGAGACCAGAACCATTCACCAGGAGCATTCATCTGTTGATAAGAAGCTGCAACAAATGAGAGAAAGTCTGAGAGCAATTCAAGGAAAACTGAATGAAGACTATTTCAATGAAGCAGTGATTGAAGAAGAAAAGAAACTATCAGAGAAAACTGAAAAGTGGGAAGGCATTCAAGAACAAATAATGAGACAGAAGTCCAGAGTAAACTGGATCCAGCTGGGTGATTGCAATACAAAGTACTTCCATGCGTATATGAAGTCCAGACAAGCAAGAAACATGGTGAGTAGCATTCTCAATGACAACCAGATGAGGCTTACTGATCCACAACAGATACAGCATGAGTTCATTCAATTCTTTCAACAGCTACTGGGCACAACAGCAGATCAAATTCCTGGAATAGATATCAATGTGGCTAGAGATGGGACATGTCTATCATTGCACCAACAACAACAACTATTAGCTATAGTAACAAGGGAAGAAATCAGCTAGATAGTACATAATCTTCCTAATGACAAGGCTCCTAGGATAGATGGTTACCCTGCAGAATTCTTCAAATAATTCTGGCCTATTGTGGGTGAGGAGGTCATAGAGGCAGTGCAGAAATTCTTTGAAACTGGGAAATTATTGAAAGCGATTAACTGCACAATTGTTACATTGATTCCGAAAGTGAACAATCCCAACTATGTCAAGGAATATAGACCAATTGCTTGCTGCTCAACACTGTATAAAATTATTGCAAAGATCCTTACAAACAGACTAAAAATAGTTGTGGACTATCTGGTGGGGCATGCACAATCAGCTTTCATAGAGGGGAGAAACATCTTAGACAATGTCATTATGGCTCATGAACTGATAAGAGCCTACTCCCAGAAGGCAGTATCTCATAGGTGCATCATCAAAGTGGATATTAGGAAAGCGTATGACTCTGTTGAATGGGACTTTCTGAGGGCAGTGTTGCTGGAATTTGGTGTACCTTACAAAATGGTCAAATTAATATTGGAGTGTGTCTCCACAGCAAGCTTCTCCTTACTAGTTAATGGAGGTCTTACCAGGAAATTTGCAGCAAGAAAAGGACTAAGACAGGGAGACCCAATGTCTCCTTACCTGTTTGTCTTAGTCATGGAATACCTCAACAGAACATTGAAGCAACTAAACAGAAACCCAGACTTCAACTTCCATCCCAAATGTTCTCAGTTACAACTCACTCATATCTTTTTTGCAGATGATCTACTAATGTGCTGTAGAGGTGATGAAATCTCAATGAGGCTACTGCTGAAAGAATTTGATAACTTTTCCCAGATGTCTGGACTGCATACAAACTTGGAGAAAAGCCCTTTGTACATTGCAGGGGTCTCACAAGAAGTCAAGAAGAAGCTACTGGCAGAGTTTCAACTAACAGAAGGGAAAATCCCCTTCAAATACTTGGGAGTTCCCTTATCAACAAAAAAGATCACAATCACACAATGCCTACCTCTGGTTGACAGGATAGTGGATAGAATTAGATGCTGGTCATCCAAGGTCTTATCCTATGCTGGAAGACTCCAACTGATCAGGAGTGTTCTATTTGAAATGCAAACCTACTGGGCCCAGGTCTTTCTCCTTCCAAAAAAAGTCATCAAACTGGTTGATGGAATATGCAGAAACTACTTATGGACTGGAAATCATGAGACAAGACATAGGGCTCCCATAGCTTGGGAAACAGTATGTAAACCAGAGGCAGCTGGAGGCTTGAATGTCATTTGCTATGAGAGGTGGAACAAAGCAGCCCTGTCAAAGCTGCTATAGGCTCTAATGCAAAAGAAAGATAAACTCTGGATCAAATGGATCCACTGTCATTATATAAAGAAAAAAATAGTTGATACCATGGTAACACCAAAGGAGGCTAGCTGGTTGGTAAGGAAAATATTTGGACCAAGAGAATGGTGGGCACACGACTGGGCAGCAATGCAAGCATGCTGCCAGAATGGAAGATACAGCATTAAGAGAGCATATCTTCACTCTGTTCCACAGTACCCCAAAGTCCCCTGGAAAAAATTGGTGTTGGTGCCTGAACTACTGCCAAACAGAAGTTCATATTATGGATGACATTGCATAGACGTTTGACAACAGTTGACAGGTTAGAAAAATGGGGTATCCACAGTGATCAGTCTTGTTCACTATGTGGGAGTGACACTGTAGAGACACATGACCACTTGTTCTTTGGCTGCTCTTATTCCCAATCACAGTGGCAAGGATTGTTAAAATGGCTGAACATCAACAGAATGATAAACAACTGGGAGCTAAAGGTGCAATGGGTCTCTGCTAGAGTAAACAACAGAAACCCAAGGAAAACCATTCTAGGAGTGGTGTTTGCAGCAGTTGTATACAATATTTGGATGGAAAGGAATGAAAGAAGATTTAGATAGTCGAGCATAGAAGCTATAGACAGAGGACAACAGATAGCAATGCAGGTGCACATCACTGGACTGAAGAAGCCAAAATGGCAGCCCACCTTACAGTACATAAATTGCTATCCACAATATACTCCTTGAATATATTCACATTTTTGTATGTTAAGAGTTAGTTAAACAACTTTCTGGTTGTAGAATAGATAGTTGATCAAGTTTGAGATTTGTTCTATAGTCCCAAAGAACAATTGATATACATTTATATTGGTTGAAATACAATTTTCCTTTTTGACCAAAAAAATAAAAAAGGCAGCTGCAAAGAAAAAAATAAATATCTGGACGCAGCTTGAACCATATGTATAATTAAGAATCTTTTTATTAAATATTTATTTTATATTTTAACATTTACTGTCACAACGTAATAATTTAAATAGGTATTCGAATTCGCTGACATTATAAACGTGATCGGCCTCTGGATCCAATTTCCCTTCCAACGACCAGTTTTCCCGTTTCACTTTTCTTCGCTGAAAAATACTGTGAAACATAGGATAAAAAGACTATGATTTTTTTTTCCGTCAAAATCATATAACTATATTTTAAATATAAAATATAAAACTTTCATCAACTTACACAAAATTATAATTTTCACAACTTTCCAATGCAATACTTTTACTCTATATTATTTTTTCTTTATTTTTAATCTAATAAATATTAACCCAATTAAAAGAGGCTGGATTGCTTTACAGTAACTCCTTCTTTGCCAAACAGTTATGTATAGTTTATAAAGTTTGGCTTTGCCAAAAAAAAAAAAAGACTAATTCAAACAGGAAAACTTTAGCCACACACGGTGTAATTATGTTTATAATGCCCGTAAATCATTGGAAAAAGTTTAAAGATACCATTCATTCATCCAGTAGGCTAAAATATTCCTCCATCAACCATTTTAATTCACTTATGTCCTTTAACCGTTAGGTTAATGCTGAATTAAAAATTATTATTATTCTTTTTGTAAAACTTTAACAAATATTTTACAATTTTTTTTGATTTTATTTTTAAACTATGCACCAGTAGTCCACTAATTTATAAAGTCTTTTTTTTTTCCAGTTTTTACAAAAAATTAACAATTCAGTTTTACAGAAATTTTTTGTTTTTCATTTTTTAAAGTTTTTTCTAGCATTTGTTTTCGTAAAAACTGGAAAAAAATTATAAAAACAGAAAATATGTTTTTAATAAAATATTTTCGTTTTTGAAAAATAGAAAAAAATATTTCCGATTTTGAAAAATAATTTTTCGTTCAGTTTTTGTAAAAAGCGAAAAATATTTTTTCTTAAAAAAAAAACTAAAAAAAAAATTAAAACGAAATGCTTTAAAAAAACTGAAAAAATGAAAAATAATATTCTTCAAAAACGAAAATATTTTGTTAAAAACATTTTTTTTCTGTTTTTACAAATTGTTTTCTGATTTTTACAAAAAAATGGTTTAAAAAAACTGAAAAAATAAATTTTTTTTCTAACAATTGAATTGTTTTTTTTTTGTAAAAATTGAAAGAAATAAATAAGAAGACTTCATTAAATTAGTGGTCTATTGGTGCATTAGTTTTAAAAATAAAAATATTTTACAAAATATTTTTTTAATGTTTTTTACAAAAATAAAAATAATTATTTTTAATTTAGCATTGTCATAACGGTCAAAGGGCATAAGTGAACTAAAAAAGTGGATGAAGGGGTATTTCTAGCCTAATAGGTGGATGAACGGTATTTGAAAACCCTTTTCAATAGTTTAGGGGTATTTTGAACCTTTTTTCTTATGGTTAAGTGGTAGATTGAGCTGATTGTAGATATTAATTAATCGTGATTAGCGAGTATATACGAAAGACAAATGTTATTTTATGTATGTTTACCTTGAAAATAATATTTACAATTATATTTGATTTTTTAGTTCTAATAATATGTGATTACTTTAATATTAGTTGTTAGGCAATATATGCGAAGTTTAAATAAAGAGAATAAGATATGCAAACCAATATAGTCACAAGGCTGCGCCTCGAGATTTATATGGGTCTAGTAGCAATGAACAATTGATGAAAAATCAATGATAATGAGGGCCTCAAAGATAGTCTTGCAGTTAATAATGGGCAATAAATGAACAATGAATGAACAAGCAATAAATATATAGAACAATTGTTAAAGCAAAGAGCGCAGAGAATGTTGTAATATAATCAATGTGTTCAATAATAATCCTATGCTTTTCAAGATGACAAAGGTCCCCTTTATATAAGAGTGAGGGAGTGAGTGATCCCAACATAGTACATGTCTAATAATGATAGGAAAAGTCTACTGGTACAATTGTATAATGGTTTAGTACAGATTAGTACTATTCTTGCAGACCTGGTCAGCTCTAACCACGTGTTCTTGGGAGCTTTCCCGCCTTTCCATGACGATCATCGATTTGTACTGTTTCGTGATTGACCTTCGATATGCTCCCTCGAGGGACGCACCTCGGGGCCATACTTCAAATTCTACTTTGAGCTCCTTGAGGTTGGACAAGGAGTGCAATAATAACCCCAAAGTCAAACTCTTTCGCTTTTGGCCATATATAGATAGTTCCCCCATTTCTTAGAATGAAATAATAAGCAATGATATTGAATTCTTGCCTCCTCGATGCCCTCTTTGTGACGTCAGCCACGTGAAGTCATTAAATGTTGTTACAAAAAAGCTATACAGGGGTCTTGTCAACACGGTTCTCGAAAAGCCCACGAACCGCTATTGGTTGCCCTTCCAACTCCTCCAATTTACTTATAAATACTCCAATTCCCTATCTTTTAAACCTTTACAACATCTTCAGATATTCAAATTTTTGTTAACAGTTTCCTATGTTCACCTTTCTTCTACGTTCACTTCTTCGCTATCTTGCTTTGAAACTTCGTTATCACCATGTCCCATACTTTGGTACCCCTAAAAGGAGATGCCCCTTCTTTATCACGCTTATCTAAGTGAAAAAGGGTAGTGCCTCCCAGCGTTGAGGAGTGTGTTCCCGGGTCCTTCGATATATTCTTCGATTTCAGAGTTGATAAACCTTCTTTGATATCGGGCCGATGGGAGCACATGTCTCAATTAGTTAGTTAAATAACTGGCATAAAGAAGGTTAAAATAGATTGCCGCTGGGGAGAGGCAGTACACGTAGGGATCCCTTCTTCGAAAGAGCATATAACTACACATAAACCCGGTTTCCTTAGCGTGTATACATATCGTTTTACTTTAGGCCTTGTAGATTCTTCATCTCCACCGACAGACCCGTTGATCCTCGATTTTTGTCGAGAATATCGAGTGACACTTGGTCCAGTTTATCCCTTTTTTGGAGAATTGTCTATTTGAATTAGACATTTCTCGAACATGATCGAGGGAATGTATTTCACCCTCGATCATCTGATCAGATTGTATAGCCCTTGTCTCTATGGAGTGGGCTTAGTCAAACTACAACATTGATTTTCCAATGTATTTTTTCCAATACCGACGAAGATTAAGACCGAGGGTGGATGAGTCGCTTCGAGTCAGGACATCGGACTTCATCCTTACCGGGAAGAGCCATGCCGTGAGGAATGGAATATGAGACCTAAGTGTCATTACACCGAGCATGCTTTATCATCTGAACGCCCTCTTTTCTTCTTTCAAACAAACTCCTCTTTTTTTTCTTTTTTTCTTTGAATTGGTTCTCCTCTAGTTATGTAGCCACCATGTGGTTCCCTATTAAGATCAAGGACCTCGTGGGATGGGTTAGACTTTTAGACTCCACCTCATCATATAACAAGCACGTTTGGCGTGATTTGGCCAAAACTCAATGGGAAGCCAAAAATCATGGTACTTCTTCACCGCCATGACTTATAAATTCCATATGAATGGATTTCTTGGCAGTATTTTTGACATTTTATGCTTGTACAGGCCTCAGGGAAGTTGTTTTAATGAGATCGCCTCCTTTTGGCGAAGAGATGACCCAAAAACCTACAAAGGATAGAAAGATATAAAAAGAGACACGGGTGAAGTCCCCAAAATCAAAGAAAGCTAAGGCTCAAAAGCCCAGAACCGATGCAACAGTCCTGCGACTGAGAGTCTTCGTACTGAAGACGATGACGGTTGCCTAGTCGTTCATTGGGCAAGAAAAAGCACTAATGTTTCGATGATTGCCGGGCAGAAGATTGCCGAGTCAAAGGTGGCTGATGCGGTCCCACCTCATATTGAGCAACCACTTAAGGAGGGTTTGGATGTAGTCCCTAAGACGATCACTGAAAACATGATACAACCTGTGCCGATGAATACTTGGTTAGCACATTTGGAGGATCTGGCTTTTAGGCCCTTCGTGGGAAAGAAGAATCCTCGATAGAGGTTGATGTCATATGCAATATTTAATTAAGCACGTTTATTTGCCCAGGGAAAATACGGGATGCCCAAAACAGGGAGACTCTCAATGTGGGGGCATCCCGGGGGAAGGATGATGCATTTGGAGCATTTGGAGATTGTTTTACTGGTGTTGGAGAGGATGCTGATCTTGATGCTTCATTCGTTCTCGAGGAGGCCGCAAAACTCCAGAAATAGGTGATATATGACATAAACCTTGTGCCTTGAGTTTTGATCTTCGTTTTTCTAACTTCTTTCATTTATGCTTTAGGTCACAATGATGTACGACTAGGCCTTCTCTAAGTTACAAGCTGAACTGACTCATTGTGAGGGGGAGTTCGTGAAGCTCGCATCGGAGTCAAAAGAGCTAAAAACTCTATACGTACGAAGGGAGGAGAAATTGAATAACATTCGAGCAAGTTTGAGGAAAGCGCTCCAAGTGCGGGCCAATTTCATCGAGCAGGTAATTCAGTACTCATAAGTTTGCCTTGTATTTTCATAACTTGGTATTTATTACCTTGACTCGGCATTTTCAAATTGAGAGAAAGGATACCCTAGTGGGGCAGCTTTGGGAAGAGATTGCAGCCAGAGATGTTGAGATCCTTGAGCTGAAGCAGTACAAGGATAGCATGGCCTTAGAAAGGGATACTCTCCAAGAGGAGCTAGCCTCAACCCAGAGTCTTCTTCAAAGTACTAGAAAGGAGGCTTATAACTTCAAAGGGCTTCATGCTGAGTCGTTGCCGTGTTATCCACGGCTAAGTCTTAAGCCGATGAACGCATATCCTCGTATTACGATGATACTGTTGCAGCGAATGCTCAATCCAGAGAGATATCCGTCAAGGCCGAGCTCAAACTGGCCTGTGCCTTTGCACAAGATTGATAATAAGCTCGGAGGCAGGCCATTGAAGAAGTGCACACCAAGGGTTTTGACCTCTATGCCAAGATCGAAGAAGCAAAGGCCTTGGAAGAGGAGTCGGCAGCTTCGAGTACTTCGGACAAGGTCCCTTCAAGTAGCTTGGGGGGTAGTGAAGATGAAGGCTATGCCACCCTTGCTATTTTTTACTTTATCTTCTTTTGTATGTGGACTCATTGTGGGAGTTCTATAAATGCACTTTTGTAAATATATTTTTGGAATACAAAGGACTTTTTTTGCTTAATGTCTTCAAAGCTTCTCCTATTAGTGTTCATGCCATAGTCAAGCCTCGACCTGAATTAACTCCTTCGAGCTCGGTCTTGGAGTAATAGAGACCCTTGGGGTTGGGTTGGTAAGGGATCAATTTGACTCCTCAATTTCTCAAACACTGTGTGGTATCGTTATTTCTGTGATATGAATGTTATACGATCAAAGTGGCCTCATCGGTACATTTTCCCAAAAAGTTATAATTGCTTTGTCAGAGTTGATTGATTATCAAAGTTAATGAATAGTCGCCGCTCTTCTTATGTATACTTGCTTTCTTTTCATTGAAGGCTTTGCCTACCTTTCTCTATGGAGTTCCTTTCCTGCTAGTTAAGTGCTAGGTTAGATCAAAGCTTTCGCCTAAGTTTTCATCTTCCCTTTCTTGTTTTGAGGAGCCATGGCCACCACACCCAAATCCGCTTATCAGAAAGAGGGAAGTCATACCTCTGCTCCCCGCCCGCCGGTGGTATACCACCGGTGTTTGGCGAGCCAACTTTAAACTATTTTATCTCGATGAGAGATTTTACAATAGAGAAACCTCTCGATGTTCCGGGCTATTGAGAACATGCATCAAGGTTCATTTACTCAATAGAAGAGAGACACCTTGAGGCTATGAGGAGAGACTGCGGATGGGGAGAAAAGGCGAGGCTATAGGTATCCTCCTAAGAAGAGGATATTATGGCCTATGTAGAAGGGTTTCTGAATTTATATGTACCTTTTTACATTGGGTCCTCTTGACGAACTTGTTCTCAAATTCTCTCAAATATATAGAGTTACATTGGCTCAGATCTATGCGTCTTTTTAGCAGATCGTGTTGATGATGATATTTTTTGCTGAAAAGGCCGAGCTTAAGTTCACTCTCAGCCTTATAAGATGGTATCGACCCTTGTATTATCTAGGTCTAATTACTCTATGACACCAGTCCACCAAGCATTTTATTGCTAGCGATGACGAGGACATGATCGAAGATGGAAGAGTTAGTTTACTCGAGTGAGGATTGTCGATATTATTCACATGGGGTTTCTACCATTTTCTAAGAAATAGAATTTCAGGTGTAAGTGATATACTAAACTCTATTATTTTTGTTCTTGGTAGAACAAGACTCTGTAAGGGTCTTTTCTTTCCTTTCCTACGGTGATCCCATTGATGCCAAATGAGGTTCCAAATCTTATGGATTGGGCCAAGAAACGGGTGGCCTCTTCAAATTATGATGAGCGCAAGTGGCAGGATTTGTCAAAGGGAAAATGGGAGGCTAAGAACCATGGTATGTGCTATGTATTCCTTCTCTCGAGTAGTTCTTTCCTTTACGTACACTAATATTTTTGTTGCATACATCAATGAGTTTTTTGAAGTGAGAACGTCGTTTTTTGAGGAGGAGGAAGAAACTTTGACTTCTGAGACAAGGAAGGATAATAAAGAAAGAGATCCTCGAAGGACAAGGACTCCTATAGCAAGGCATGACCCGCTCAGGGGCGTGAGGAGGATGTTGCCTCTGGCGAAAATCTTGCATTTATCTATTATTCCGTGGACATCAATGCAACATAGAGGATGATTCTACAATAATGGCTCAGACCAAAAGGCCTATTGAGGCAGTTGATCCTTCTGGGCTCGAGGCCTCTAGTATCAAGGAGGAGATTCCCCGAGAGAGGAGGGGATAAAGTCCTTCTTTACCTGATTTGGCAGCTAGTTCTCGAACGTCAGGGGGGGGGGGGCGGAGGGAGAGGTACTCCGAGGGAAATGGGCTTTGACGTATCTCTGTCCAATCAGAGTGCCTCAGGTTTCTCTAATGGGGCTTAAGAGACTGAGCCAATGGATGCGAAATTGACCTTCGAAGAAGCTCAATAACTATGCTTTGTGGTGAGTTCTGGAGTCATTACTACTCTTTCCAACTTTGTACTTTGCTTTTTTCATCTGAACCTTCTTTCTCATGGGCCTTCGATAAGCTTTAGTCTGAGTTGCTTCACTGTAAGGCTAGGATGCATAAAGCCTTGAACAGGGAGAAATCCCTCAGGCTTCTTTATGATAATTAGACAAGAGAGTTGATACATCTTTGATCGGAGTTGAACTAAAGTAGTGAATTATGAAGGCAACCTCGTTAAACAGGTAACCTCTATTATGAGGGACTATAGGCTTCTTTTCCCATCTTCGGAAACTAATATTTTGGTATCTCAGTTGCAGAGAAAGATAGAGGCATTGGAACGTCTTCGGGGTGAAGCCAACCAAGTTAATTCCGAATGCAACGAATTGAAGGCACATATAGATGCCATGTTGCGACGAAGGAAGGCGTTGGCTAAGGCCTCTACCCTCGATATACAATTTTGTAATGCTCGAGAAACTAACTTCGTCTAAACCAGCATGATTGTTAACTTGAAACATATTATCTATAGATGAAAGTCGGGGTTGTTGAAGCTCGGGCCGAAGCCGAAGAGGTAAGAAGAAAAGTCGATAAGAAGGTGGCTATCTATCTGAAAGATGGTGTTGAAGCTCATACGAAGTTGAGGGGGGATTTTTGATTGAGGGAGGAGGAGCAATGAATATGTTTGATGCAGATCCTGGAGGGAAACGCTCGAGGAGATTCATGGTTAGGGCTTCGATCTCTTGGAGGATATAGAGCAGACTAAGGCAGTTGAGTTCGATGCCAAGTTCCTTGTTTCTGATGCTGTAGACAACGAGGAGGAGGCCGGCAAGGGAGCTAGTCCCAAGGAAGCCTAATGAGATATAGTCCTCGAGGGGAAAGGCTAAGTTCCTGAGGGTAGACGAGGTCTTTCTTTCTTGTTCTTTCTATCGGGCTTCTTATGGGAGCATCGTAGAATGTATCTTTTTCCCATTATTTATATTATAAAAATAGTCCTTTGGTGTTCCTTTTATTTAAATTTTCTCTTGCTTGTGTCATTGTATATGCTTTGAGTTTTGAAGCTTGCCGATAATTAGTCTGATACATTGGACTTTAAGATAAGAAACCGTAGGTTGTGCTCGATGAATAATTGATAATAGTTGATCCTATTAGGGCCCGGTCCTCGAATCAAGTTTTGACTCGGGTTTATTGACCCTTGAGTTTTCAACAAATTGGACCTTAGGCTCTTTAGGTTGGCTTTTAGGCTCTTACGCATTGGCGTTTAGGCTCTTTTTAGATTGGGTCGATGTGACCTCTAATATGGCTATAGTTTTTCCTAATTTTGGCTGAAGACATTTGATGTTTTGATTATGCCTTGGCATGTTTTATGTTCGTTTGACTCTTCGACGGCCAAACAAGAACCTCAATTTTGAGTTGATATACCATGATAGCTGAGTACCTTAGGAGGCTTGCTCGAAAGTTGAGTTTTTGAAACCTTTTCATTGAAGGCTGATTGTTTTCGAAGCCTTTTTATTGTTCTGAGATGATATTATCAAAGCTACTTTGCTTATGCCAAGGGTAGCCTGAGTAACCCGTTCTTTTTGAAGTATTTTCGAAGTGTTTGGAGGCCTTTAGTTTTATGGCAGCAGTCGGATGTCTTTGAGCTGCATTAATTCGGCTGTAGCATTTTAGTTCGATCTCAGTCATTAAGTTTAGCCATAGCCTTTAGTCCCCGTATTTGGTGACCTTGGCATCTATATCGAGGGTATGCCTTTTTAGGGGTTTTATAAGTTGGGTATATAGCCTTAGCCTTAATATCGGGTTTATGCCTTTTTAAGGTATAAACCTAGCAGATTTTATGTTGCCTCACTTAGGGCTTACGAGCTCGAAGTTTCTTGATCATAGTCTTATGAATTATAGTTTTTGATGGATCGATAAGCTGACTGCCGATGATAGTCCCCGAACATTTGAGAGTGTTTGGCCCTTGAGTCGTCTTGTGAGAATGTAGTGAACTTCTTTGAGGTACAAAGTGTTTTTATAAGCAAAGGGGATTCCTCAATTACTTGATATAGGCAAATATGTTTTTTTGCCTTTCAAAGCTCGAGTATTCTACCTGGACATCGTTCATTTGAATGTTTGGCCCAATACAACATTCTCCTATCGAGGTCCTCATAGGCATAGTTCAGCTTCTTATAAGGTGTGACCTGCTGGGGATATGCTTCCCAATATTTGAGGTTGATCGAAGAGAATTCTAGAATACTTGATGAGTTCTATTAGGTGGCATATGGATGTTTCCTCGTTAAAAACCTCGTCGATAAAACCTTTTGGGGGATAAAATTTGGTCCAAGGGAAAAAGAGCGCAACATATACTTGAAAACCCAAGGTCTTCGAGCTGGACGGTGCTTCTATTCCTCTCAATCGGACACCTACAATAAGTTAGTAGAAAACATAAATATCAAGGGAGCGGGTTGTGCTTTAATGATGGCGTTCGAGCCTCGATTAATTTCAATTGCTTGCTTTGGGGATGCGGCACTATCATTTATTGAATCGTTTAGATGTAGCTGAGAATGTTGGTTATAGTTGCTACCTGATTGTTTACTTGCCATTGGATTATTTGATGTATATGGCGTTGATTCCAGTGCCATACCATGCACCGCGAACATCTCTCTTGCTGCATACTACTCCTCTTATACTACTTTTACTCCATCCTTGGTTGGAAATTTCATCGTTTGATGAAGGGTCGACGATACTGCCCTCATACTGCATATCTATGGCCTTCCAAGTAAGGCATTGTATCTCATGTCACCTTCAATAACATGAAACGTGGTATCTTGGATTGTATCGGCCACGTTGATCGGGAGGATGATTTTCCCTTTTGATGTCTCACTTGCCATGTTGAACCCATTGAGGACTCGAGAGGTAGGTACGATCTAGTCGAGCAGTCCATGCTGATCCACCACCCTCGACGTGTTTATGTTGGCCGAGCTACCTGGATCTACGAGCACAAATTTAGTTTGAATTTTAATTAAAAGAAAAGAAATTACCAGTGTATCATTATGAGGCTGAGACAAGGTCTTGATTTTCTCTTGGCTGAATGTGAGAGCAACCTCTGGTATGTAACTCTGAGTTCATTTTTCCCTAGTGATGGATATTTTTTTCCGTTTTATAATGGGTCCTTGTAGGCATCGACCCATTCAACGATTATGTGGATGACATGCTTAGGTTCTTCTAGTTTGTTCTTCATGTTCGCCTCTCTTTTCCAAAATTTGTTTGTAGCTCGGTTGGTGAGCAACTCTTGGAGGTGGCCTTCGCTGTTCAGCCGGGCTACATCTTCTCAAAACTGTCTCAAATCCTCAACCCTATGGCTGTGGGTGCTATGATGTTTGCATACCAAGTTAGGGTTCCTTTATGAAGGGACTGACAATATGGGTTTTAGTCATCTGGTATCTTTGATATTTCCTATGGACGATACGATGTCCGGGACATCGATGTTGAAGTTTTACTCAGATAGGCAGTGTGCCTCTATTGGACTAGTGTTCCTATCAAACTGGGGTTTGCTCATGAGTCCCTGGGAATTTGACCTCGATTTGTCCTTCAGTTGCCTCGAAGTATATTATGCCTCGGGGTGTTTCTTCAATCTTCTACATACGGCTGGTATGTTTCCTTTTTTGGTCTCGTCTCCCATTTTGTAAACGTTTATTCCTTTATTAAGAGCCTTCTAGGATATATCGAGCCCTGGGGGCTTCTAATTGGTCGTTCTCGATCCTGATCTTTGATTGATACTTGTTGTGCACATTCGTGCAGGTTATGGAGAGATATTCAATCAAATATTGTTTTAACTACTTTGAAGCTACCAAGCTTCATTCGTTTAAACCTTGAGTGAAAGCCTGTACTACCCAGTCCTCGCAGACCGATGTTAATTCCATTCTCTCCATTTGAAAGCGAGATACACATTCCCTTAGCATCTCATTTTCCCTTGATTTGATTTTGAACACATCAGACTTTTTGGTGGTGACCTTGACTGTACCGGCGTGTTCCCTTACAAAAGAGTCTGCCAACATGGAAAATAAATCTATTGAATTTAGGGGTAGGTTATGATGCCAAATCATATCCCCCTTTGACAATGTTTCTCCAACTTTCTTCAATAGGACAGACTCAATTTTGTCATCCTTTAAGTCATTTCCTTTTACAGCACAAACATACGCGGTGATGTTCTCATTGGGGTTCGTAGTCTCTTTATACTTCGAGACATCGGGCATTCTAAATTTCTTCAGGATGGGCTTTGGAGTTGCAATCGACCGGGATGTTTTTTTTATGAACTTCTATGAATCTACGCCTTTCAGAATAAGGGGTGCATCCGAGATACAATCTACCCTTTTATTATAAGTCTCCACCCTTTTATCGTTATCCTCTATCTTCTTTTCCCCTGATTCAATTCTATTGGTGATGTCCTCAAGCATCTTCATTATAGCTGGGTATTTCGCTTACTCGTTGTTACTTGACCTTTCTAGTGCCTATTCGTCTCGAGAAGTCATTTCCGATGCTGCTTTGTTTGGAGTTTTTTGTTGACTTTGCAGCGGAACAATAGCCATTTGTTGTACTTGCAACATCTCAAAACTGACTTGAATGATAACTTCTCTTTCCTCTTGCAGCACACTCTCGTTGGTATGAGAGCTCACATCGACATGCACAGCGTTGCGTGAGCCCATGTCGACGGGGAATTATGCTGGTGCCGCCCCTGGGTTTTGTAGTGGTACACTGGTATCTACACAGTTCTCTCCATTAAGCCCAATACCGTTGTCTTTGTATACATTTTCTGAATTTGACAGTTTTTAACATGAAATTAGATATTCTTGGACAAGAAAAAGTGTGAAGAATAACTTGTGTTTTCAAAAAAGGTGCACTAAAACAATCACTATTATTCTTAGCCCCACGGTGGGAACCAAAATGTTTACCTTGAAAATTATATTTATAATTATATTTGATTTTGTGGTTCTAAAAATATGTGATTTACGTTAATACTAGTTGTTAGGCAATAGATGCAAAGTTTAAGCAAAAAAGTAAGTGTGCAAACAAATACAGTCACAAGGTTGGGGCCCGAGCTGGCGGAGCAGGGGCCTCAGGATTTAGATGGGGCTAGTAGCAATGAATAAATGAGGAAGAATCAATGATAATGAAGGCCTTAGTGATAGCCTTTTGTGGTTAATAATGTGCATTTAATGAAGAACAATAATTGAACAAGTAATAAATATGTAGAATAATTGTTAAAGCGAAGAGAGCAGAGAATGTTGTATTATAATCAATGTGTTCAATATGCTTTACAAGATGACAAAGATCCACTTTATATAAGAGGATACATAGTACATGTCTAATCATGATGTGGAAAGGCTATTGGTACAGTTGTATAATGGCTTAGTACGGATTGGTACTATTCTTGCAGACATGGTCAGCTCTAACCACATGTTCTTTGGAGCTTTACGCATTTCCATGACGATCATCAATTTATACTGCTACGAGATTGACCTTCGATGAGCTCCCTCGAGGGACGCACCTCGGGGCCACACTTCAAATTCTCTTCGAGCTCCTCGAGGTTGGACATGGAGTGCTACAATAACCCCAAAGTCGAACTCTTCCGATTTTGGCCATATACAATGTAAATGCTAGATGTGCGTAAATCTTTTTTGTTTTGTGCATGCCCACCATAAGTGATTTTAGCGAGTCAATCGATCGTCTTGAGTTCTATCATCCCGTTTTATAATTTAATACTTCCGGTAGGTTTACTTGATGATTTATGACTAGCAGGTACGAGTGGCATATGTATCGAGAGTTTTCAAAGCATATTGGAACACTTTGTGGTGTATTTGAACTTTGAAGTATTACATTAATAGAGTTGAACAAAGTCAATAATTTGGGTAAATAAACTCGAAGTTATAATTTGAAAGTTCCAATAGATTCATATGACGATTTCGAACTTATAATCATGTTCAGATGAAGACCGAAAGGACTGGGGAGCAATTTATCACCATTGCATGAACATTAAAAATTAAAGAACTTATGAAAGTTCACAATTTGGTTTGGATCTTGATTATTAATGTTAATCTTTTCGGATGTATTATGAGCTATTGGATAAGATTGTGCAAGATATATGGACTAGTAGGGATGATTGATGGTGTTTCGAGGGGCTCGCGTGAGTTTCAAGGTGGTTTCAGATTATTTTGAACCATATAGCAGATACTGATTTTTAATAGCAGATTTGTGAATTGTGATCATTGTGTAATGTCTGCTGATCTTGAAGAGTAAAATATGTACTAAAGATTTTTGTTCAACGAAATCGCGAAGGGAGATTCACAATTGCAGAGGAGGAATTTTCTGAGATAAATTGCAGTCACATGAAGTGCTTTGCAATCACGAAGCAGGAATATTTTGCAATTGGTCTGACTTCAGGAGGAGATATCTCACAATCTATAATGAATTTGGGAATGATGTAAAATAAAAGTTATATCCTTTTGAGTATAGTTTCCATTGGTTCTAATCATTTGCCATTTAGATATTTGTACAAGAAGTTATAGTCATTTTACTGAATAATATCAGTGCATATTTTGGTGATGCAAAATAATGCATTACGATCGCGATGAACAATGGAGGCGAGCATTTTGTGCATAACAGTTGTGTAGCTAGTTGTCATGATCGCGAAGGGTAAATTCATCCAGGGGTATAAAATACCTAATTTCAAGTTTTAAGCTTATTTTTACCATTGTTTTGAAAAGCGGACCAAGGCGATTTTGGAGAGTGATTTTACCTAAATCTTTGATGGGTCTATATTATATTTGACCGTGTTTCATGATTATTAATAGATTATTTTACCAAAATCAAGATTTTAATGAGTACGAAGTATAATTTTTAAATTTAAAACATAAGAAAGTGTATTTTGAATACCAATTTTAACTTAATTTTAAATTTTATCATGTATTTGAACTCGAGTGGTTATTGGTGACCAAAATTCAATTATTGTTACGAGTTTTGACCATGTAGGACCATTGTGATTTTTTATTGACTACGTTTTTTTTAAAGATCAAAACTTTATTATTTGTAATTAATTTCTATTACTTTATTTGACTTTCTTGAGTATGCTTTGATCGAGATCGGGCTCGTTTAATAGATTTGAAGCTCGTTTATTTTAATTATCTTACTTAACCTCGACATGAGGGAACCTTTTCAATAAATGGACTTATATGTGACATGAAACATGTTTAGGAGTGACATATATAGAAGGTGACGAACATATATGCGAATACCGAGGTAATACCAAATTTAGAGTAGATTTTAGGGTTTTTGTGCTTTATCTTGGTACATGTTATACTTGTGATACGCTTTACTTATTTTTTATGAGTACCCAAGCTTTGTCATACATGTTGGTAATTATGTCTGGCGTTTGATACTTATTTTGATATAATGGGCCATTATATCTTGTCTTACATGCCGTAACCGTAGTCATACATTTCGTACATATATACATCCTGCATGTTTATATCTCTAGCCTATATGAATTATACTTATTTGTCTCTTTGTAATGACCTGACCGGTCATTTCAAGTATTGGTATTTCATTCGATGATTTGAGCTCTAGATTTCATATGATGTATTTCGAATTTGCGTGCATCATTGGTTTGACTCCGGGAAGATTTTGGAACGCTTAGTTCCTAACTTAGAAGTTCAAGTTGGAAGTATTGATCAAGTTTGATGTTTGTCTATTTGACCTTGAATTGGAGTATTGATGGTATCGTTAGGTCCGGATGGTGATTTTGGATGTGAGCGTATACCCGAAATTCAGTTATGTTGTTCCTAGATTATTTTGAGACTAATTGTCAAACGTTGGAAGTTGAAGTTGGAGAGTTGATAAGTTTGAGCCATAGTTGACATAATGGTTATTGATGTCCCTTAGAAATTTTGAGCCTATAGGTTTGTATAGTAATTAATGGCTTGTATGTAAAGTTTGGGTTCATTCCGGGTCGTTTAGATTTGATCCAAACGCATGGTTCGAAGTTGGAAGTTTATGAACTTAAGAGATTGATCTCGATCGACAATTCTTAGTTTTAGCGTTATTTGGGGTGTTTTGAGCATTTGTATAAGTTTGGATAATATATTTGGACTTATGAGCACGAGTGGATGGGGTCCCTAGGGGTTCGGGTGATTTTTAGATTAGTTTCATAACATTTCTGTCATGTTTGCATTGCTAGTTTTTGCTGGTATCAATAGTAAATTATGTTCATGGGAGTATCATTGTGTTCACGAATAAGGACAATTGATTGGAGGAGATTTTTCTTTGCGTTCGCAGGTGTGAGACTGCATTTACAAAGGGTGTTTGTTAGGCTGTGTAATGTTCGTGATGATGTGGTTGCATTCGCGTTAGAGAGCTGGGAGCTAGTGGCGTTACCTTCATGTTCGTGAGGTCTATGAATCGTTTGCATAGGGTTGGCATCTTTGTGCATCTCATTCGCGGGGTAGGTTCTGCGAACGCGAAGACTAGTCTTTGGGCAGTGATGTTTTGGCTTCCCGAATGCGAGTCACATGTTGCGTTCGAGAAAGGTTTACACAGAGATGTGGTATACGGTCCCATTTTCGTACTTGGAACTCATTTTATCATGTTTTGAGATCGGGAGCTGGGATTGAGGCGATTTGTTTGGAGATTTTCAGCTACTTGGATTGGGTGGAGTATATTTGACTCGAATTTGATTATTATTCATGATGGTATCTTTGATTTTAACATTTAATTTGTGAATCTAAGAGTGAAATTGGGATTTTTTGGCAAAATAGTTCTAAAGGAAATAATTTTGTTTTGAATTTCGATACGGAGTTGGATATAGATAAAACTTGTTGTTGGACTCGTATCGAATGGATTATCGAGATTGGTTAGTTTTGTTGTGTTGTGAGGTGTAGGTTCGGGTTGAATTATAGGTTGACTTTGAGTATTTGATTAAATATTTGACCTTTATCATTTGGTTTTGATTCCTATGATATTATTTAATGTTATTGAGTTATTTTTAGCTAGATTCGAGTCGTTCGAAGGATGACCTGCACAAGCAGGTATTCTAAGAGTATTGTTTTAGTTTGTTGAAGTAAGTATTTTACCTAACCTTGTATGGGGAATTTCCCGTAGGATGTGGCTTTAATTGCCTATTTGTGCTATGTAAAAAGAAACGTGCAAACAAGGTAACGAGCGTGTACATGAGTGTTATATGTGGTTTATGATCGGAATATACCTTAGGCTATTAATATATCATAACTTGAGGATGTATTGTACAAGAAACATACTTAATCACTTTGTGGCTATGTGAACAAGATCACTTGACTTGTTTTAGCCATATTAATGATTTATTTGTTGAATACCCACCCACATTGTACTATTTTTCATGTCTTTGTACACTTGGTTGATAAGTTCTAAACTCATATCTTTGGTATAAAAATTGGCATTATTGTTTGTGATTTTATGTCACATTTGGACATGTTGAGATGATTGTTTGTGTATTGCATGAGGTCTTTGTTGTGCGAGCATGAGGTAATTGCTGTGCGAGTGTGATTGATATTTGCATGAGGTCTTTGCCATGTGAGAATGAGGTCATTGTCGTGCGAGTGTGTTTGATATTGGGATATCTTTATTGTGCGTGCTTGAGGTATTTTCCATGTGAGTGTGATTATATTAGCACAAGGTATTTTTTGTACAAGCATGATTTCATTTCCGTGTGAGTGTGATTGATACCATGCAAGTACGAGGTCAGTGTCGTGCGGGTATTATTATATTGGCACGAGGTCTTTGTCATGCGAGCATGAAAGTATTGTCTTAGGAATGTTATTGATATGGGCACAAGGTCTTTGCCGTGCAAGCTCGAGGTCATTGTCGTGCGAGTGTGATTGGTATGTGGCATGGGGTCTTTGCCATGCGAGTGTGATTGATAATGTGGGAATGAGGAGCCATATGTGCGCATCTTTAGTTTATTGCTTATTTCTACAACTGAGCCTTTACTTGCATTGCATTGTTATTACTAGTTCTCATAAAATTACTATTATTACTTTTCTGCTATACTTTCTATTACCAATCTTTGATATAATTTATAGGTTATTTGACTAGTGAGTATTATGTGACTTGAACCCTGTAGCTACTTCGCTAAGGTTAGTCTTGATACATACTAGGTACCGATCGTGGTGTACTCATATTATATTACTACACCCTGCTTGCAAATTTTTGGTGCTGAGCTGTTGTGGATAACGAAGGAAGCCATTGAAGTCGTAGTTGGCTAGTTGCATCCCAAATTTGAGCTAGCATTTGTTCATGGTTGACTAGGACCTAATTCTATTTATATAACCTATAAACATATATTGTATTAATTCTTTTTACCAGCTTTGTAAATCTAAATCATAGTAGCTCGTTACTTGTACTACCGGTCCTTTGAGTAGTTGTATTGAATTCTTTTGCAGTTTTATTAACAATATTGATGATTTCTCCTTGTAGTAGTGACTTGCACTATTTGTATTACCTAGTGGTTGATTTTGGTGCCATCAGGACTTGGTGGGTTTTTTGGTTGCGACAAATTGATATCAGAGCTCTAGGTTCATTAGTTCTATGAGTCATAAATAAGTGTCTAGTAGAGTCTTGCGGATCGGTATGATGACGTCCATACCTATATTCGAGAGGCTATAAGGCATCTAGGGAACTTCCTATCTTTCTTTATTACTGTGCAACTTTATTGCATTTTGAAGCTTATATCTTGAGTTTCTTTCCATTCACTTATATGTGATGTTGAGCACTCAGTATCTGTGCACCAGTGACTTATAATTTCTTTGATGAGGTGCAAGATATGTTTTTTATTTTGTGGAGGTGAGCCAATATGGACGACTTGGTTCCAGGTTCAGACTGCAGCTTTGGTACGGTAGTTTCATATGTGTGAATATATGCAGTTGGGTTTATATGTCAGTGTCCCTTGGAGTTGGATTGATGCCTCAATGAGTTGCGAGGTGGTTATATACTATGTAGTATGTGATTGCAGACTATGTTTGGATGGTTCAGATGTGATGAGAAGAATTTGCTTGGGGTGAAAAGAGGTTGGGGATGCTTTATTTCTATGTTAATGTGTTGTACGGTCTCCGGTTATGAGTGAGTTGAGGGATCTTTAAGTTGTTCATTTGTGAAATGCAGTAGATTCTTATGTCTTAGTGACGAGTTCACAATCTGGAGGCTTATGTGATGCACAATGGATATGACCATGATAGGGCTTAGAAAAAGGTCGGTTTGAGGCAAAGCATGTGGATATCTCTTGTGGGATTTTCTAAATTTGTGCGGATCCTTATGATGTTTCTGTGGAGAGCTTTCTTTCTACCTAGTGAGATATATGTGCTTCAACTTGAGTTCGCATATCTTGAGGAAGTTCGCACAATAATCACGAGGATTAAAATGCGCTTGGTAGATGATTTGGAGTATTTTATAACTAGTCTACACTAGCTTATGAAGTATTGAGCTAAATAATAGTACAAAATCATGGAATAATAAAGGAAGAGTGAAGTGTTTATAAGATGATGTGTACTATGGCTTCGAGATAAGTGGGGGAATTGGATATAGATGATCAAATTTTATGGTCATGTGCTATATTAGTTTTGGCCTGAGGAAATCTTGTGAACCAAATATAACTTGAAGTGGCTGACTTCGATGATAATGCGAGGAAGGAAATTTTTGGATGCATGATGTACTATAGATTAAGGACATATGGAAATCTTGGAATGATTTGGGCTTGTTATTTATGGTGGATATAATGTGAAAGGAGAAGGGTT
This sequence comes from Nicotiana benthamiana, assembly GCA_034376525.1. Taxonomy (NCBI): domain Eukaryota; kingdom Viridiplantae; phylum Streptophyta; class Magnoliopsida; order Solanales; family Solanaceae; genus Nicotiana; species Nicotiana benthamiana. The sequence continues at coordinate 75,274,262 of CM067330.1, forward strand.
CACTCGATTACTTATGGGTGTGGTTGCTTCCTTAGGTGTTTGTGTGCTAATGAGCACAAGTCATTCAACTTGTATTGGTTGTGAATTGGAGATTAGAGGAGAGTGGAGGACTCTCGAGAAAGTTCTAAGGATTTCAAGATTCATATGTGCCGTGCCAGGGTTCCACATATTTGTGTATGGCTAATATTGGAGATTTGCATTAGATGGTGTTGCGACTTGCGGTATTTTTTATTCATTATTGATTCCACATTTCAGTATCATAGGTGAAAGAAGTAACTTTAAATTCATAGAAGGTCTCTTTAGAGCGAACATCTCGATTGTGGTACTATTGGGTGCTCAAGAGGGAATACAGTGGTGTATGAGCCTTAGGACAACGTGGTTTCATGCTAGGATCTCCTGAGGGAGCTTCGATTAAGTCCCATAGTGTATTGTCAAGTTTAAGTGTTAACTTTAAGGTAAGACAAAAAGAACTCAAAGAAATAGGTCATTTTGGTAGTGGTTTGGATCAGTATAGTAAAATAAATGATCGATTTGTTTGGTATAGGAAGGTGCTACAAGTGGTTTTTGGTAATACCCTTGGATTTGAACCTGCGTGACTTTGTTGATTTAGAGGGATTCAGTTCTGATGGCTAGGTCTTTTTGCAAATGGCTTTCGAAGTGTTCCCGATAGTTTCGACCATGACTAGAGACAAATGTCTTCTTTAGGCATGAGAAGATTGTCCTGTGTTGTGATTCTCTCCTGAATGGGTCCAGGTGGAAGCTTTCTGGATGATAAAATTGAGTTGATAAAGATATTCTTGAATTTTTCACATGATGGCATGATAGATACGGTGTAAAGTATGGGATTGAGATTGCATCTACAAGGTTGCTGTTCAGTTTCAAAGGGGAGGCCATGAGTTCTAGACATTATGGATTATTTAACATGTTTAGAAGAATTCTGGAACTATTTGGTATCACTTGAGAAGGGTGCTCATTTTATAAAGGCACATTGTGTTTTGACTTGCAGATGCTTGACTAGTATTACAGTAATCCCCTGGTTGTTGACTGCTGGTGTGTAGAATTTTCTACGTGGTACAGAGGATTCATGAGAGTTTTTCTCGTGATATGATTATGTTTGAGGGATGTGTCAGTCATTTGCGTGGTGCAGTTTGGATCAGATGTGGAGATTCCTATATTCTTGAGGTTTAGAGATCAGATGTTCTTAAAGGCAGATTGTTCCTTGGTTGCGGATAGTGAATATATGTTAAGAGTTCGATGGCTGATTGCATGTGTTATGGTTATGTTACTACCAAATATTTGGAAGGTTCTTTTACCTATTCGTGGATAATTGGAGTTCATTTAGGGGCCCATTAGTAGGCCTAATGAGAATGTGGGATCTGCATCGGATTAGGTTTGTGTACTCAACATAGCTATTATAAAGTGGTGTGTAATTGACTAGAATTGATCATATTCATGAGCCGATATGTTCCCTATGTCACTCTCTCATGCTACGATGATTTTTAAGATATTGAATATTTACACACATGATGTGGTTTTTTTGTCTTTGTGGAGAGGTTTGAGCAAGGTGGGTCTTGAGATGTCGAGGTGGATGTGCGGGCATATTAGGATGGATAAGATTAGGAATGATGATATTCGGGAGAAGGTGTGCGTGGCTCCCATTGATGACAAGATGCGGGAAAAAAAACTCAGGTGGTTCGGGCATATTCAGAGGAGAAGCACAAATGCTTTGGTAAGGAGGTGCGAACGGCTGGTTGTGGAGGGCATGAGAAGAGGTAGTGCGCGAACTAAGAAGTATTGGGGGGGGGGGGAGGTGATTAGGCAGGATATGGCAAGGCATTAGATTTTCGAAGACATGGCACTTGATAGGAACATGTGGAGGTCGAGTATTAGGGTTGTAGGTTAGGAGGTAGTTGAGTCTTGTCTTATGCCATAACTTTGTGAGACTAGTTTGGTAGGGAACCTTTTTTTTTGCTTTTGCTTTGTATCATTTTTCTTGATTGCATGTTGTCTTATTTTTCATATTTTTTTGTTTTCATATTATTCATATGGTGTTACTAATATTGTCTTCTTTGGTCTTTTTGTTTTCTTGAGCCGAGGGTCTTTCGAAAATAGCCTCTCTACTCTTTTGGGATAGGGGTAAGGTCTGCGTATTCACTGCCTTCCCTAGACCCCACTTGTGGGATTTCACTGGGTTGTTGTTGTTGGTGATATATTAGCTTAATATGAAATTTGCGCGCATGGTTGATTTGCCTCCAGGAAGATTTTAGAGTGATATGGAACTCTTAGTTCTTAGCTTGGAAGCTTAAGTAGGAAGTGTTGACTAAGTTTGAATTTTGTTTTGTTAGGTCCAGATGGTGATTTTATACTTGGGCGTATGCCCGTATTGAGTTCTGGTGTTCCTAGATGTTTTTGAGGCTAATTGTCAGAAACTGTAAGTTTGAAGGTTTGAAGAGTTGATAGGTTTGTTCTATAGTTAACTTTTTGGTCATTAATGACCTCATGGAGAAGTTGGAAGTCATAATTCATATGGTGAATTATGACTTGTGTGCATGGCTTCGGTTCATTCCGGATCGTTTAGACTTGAATTAGACGTTTATGAACTTAAAAGATTGATCCTTATCGATGATTCTAAGTTTTGATGTTATTTAGTGTATTTCGATCATTTGGATAAGTTTGGATAATGTATTTGGACTTATGGGCATGAATGGATGGAGTCACGAAGGGCTCAGGTGAGTTTCGAGGTGGTTTCATCTCTCTTATGTTTGCATTGTTGGTTTTTGCTGATGTCAGTTGTGGATCGCGTTCACAGGGTATAATTACATTCGCGAATAAGGAAAGTAGATTGGAGGAGATTTGTCCTTTGCATTTGTGATGTGCCAGAGAATTTTGGCACATTTGATACAAAATTTCTTTGATTATAGCTCATTTTAGCTGAAATTATCTTTTATACTTATGTAATTTTAGTGTTTTTGCAGTGCATGAGGTTTAAGGACTTAAGAGCATAGAAATGAATTCAAAAATCCACAAAGGACAAGAGAGTAGCAAAAAGGCATCGCAAATGTGGATATGCAGTTGCAATGACAACATGCGAATAGTAGAATTTACAATGAAATCGCAAATCACAGTGTCCTGGGCAAAGTCCATCACAAGAAATGGGCCCAGCCTGTGATTGCATAACGTGTTTGCCAGCCGCAGAATGGATCACAAACTTAACTTGAAGGTTGCTGAAGGTAGAAAATTTGATGCAAAATGCGATTGCATTTCTACTATGCGGACCGCAAACTATGAATGCGATGAAGGTATGGAAACTAGGGTTGAACTATGCGATGTCCATGTTAAGAATGCAGACCGCATATATGTTATGCAATAGATATGCGGTCGCATATTTAGCTGAAAAGGGTATTTTTGTCAAGATTATTCCACGAATTTTGGCCCACTATAAATAGATTTATTGGGGTTTTGCGGGGGCATCTTGTCTGATTTTTGGAGCTACAATACAAGGCTCTAATATTCTTCACTGTTGGAAGCTTTTGGTTCAAGAATCTTTCACTTTTTAAGCTTTATGGCATTAAATATTCTCTTTCTTTCGTATTTTAGTATGTGTAGCTAACTTTAAATACTAAGGTTGTAGACCCTAAATGACAGTAATATTAATGTGTGTTTACCATTGAATATATATGTACACACACACACACGCACACACACACACACACACATATATATATATATATATATATATATATATATATATATATATATATATATATATATATATATATATATATATGGTTGGTTGATGTTTATTTACTTCTCATTCTTCATTTAATATTGGCAGTTGCAAATATATAAAAGTGCCATTAAATTCTTACTTTTCTTGGGAAAGTGGGTTAGAATTTGTAGAAGTAAATATCAAAGACTCAAGGCGTTAACCCTTGTTTAATAGAATCACTAAGGAATAAGTGAATTTTATTTGGCGTATATTAATTGTTATTAATTGCAACTCTTTTATATTTGGAAAAATTATAAAGAGTAAATACTACCCAACTATTGAAAAATATTGGGTAGTCATTTAGAAATCACTTGTATATAAAAAGGACCTTCCATTAGAAATATATTATACTAACACCGGTAGCATTACATTTCATTGAAGGGGACACAACCTTGGTTTCTTTAATCCATCTAATTACATTCTAAATCTCAAAATTAGTTATTTCTTCAAATTCACTATTACACCAAACTCTTGTTAGTATTAACCCGATAGAATTACGAGTTAAGTCGAGTGACATACTAATCGAGTCGCTTTACACACCTATTCCTTGTGGGATTCGAGCCCAACCTTGTTGGTTATTATATTTGACACTGAACGCCTTACACTATTTATTAAAATGTAATTTGAGCATATCAAATTATGGCGTTGTTTCCGGGGAATACAGTTTTGAAATTACTAATTAGTGTGTGCTTTACTTTACTTCTTATTCTATTCCATCACATTTTGCTTGTTTTGCTTGGTGTTTATAGGAAAACATGGCTGAATATAAAGAAGAAATGGAGGTGGAAATGGAAGAAAATTCTTTTGCAGACATAGATGAGTACATTGAAGATACAATTGTTATTGTACCTCAAACCGTTAGCGCTGCAACCTTCAAGGTGGAACATGGTTTAATCCTTATGCTCAAAGGTAGGGGGTTTTCAGGAATTCCACCGACGATGATCCGACACAACATCTTAGAAACTTCTTGGGTGTGTGCGATGCACAAGAAAAACAAAGTCTCTGCTGATGGCTTAAGGTTTAGGTGTTTCAAGTAATCACTAGCTCGAAACATGAGGAAATGGCTTTAGAATTTTCCACCAAACTCTATTCATTCTTGGCCCGAACTTGTCCGAGCATTATTGGCAAAATGGTTCCTCCAAAGTAAGAAATCTAAGCTCCGGGATAAAATCTTCTTTTTCAAGCAAGTACCGGGAAAACATCTACATGAGGCATGGGATCGGTGCTAATTATATTTGGTTAGGCCTCTCAATCATGGTTTTCTGGATTCCATATTGTTGAAAAAATTATACATGGACTTAGATGCGATGAACCAATCTATAGCCAAGAATGCAGCTGACGGATCTTTTATGGACAAGACATTCACAAGGGTCACACAGATCCTTGACAAAATGACACGACATAATCAAGCTTAGAACTCCGAGGATACTACAGGTGGAATTGCATATGGTTTTCCCTCCTTGACCAACCTAATTAAGAAGAATCAAGAGAGAGAGAGATCAATTAATCGTAGGGCTAGCCACAAATGTCAATGTGTTGACAAAAGTATTCACAGAGAGTCAAACAAAAAAGGTGAATGTGGTGGAGGATGTGCAAGCTATATCAAATGAATATTTTGTGGAAGAAAACTATATTGGAAACCCTCAAGGAGGGTATCAAAGACAACAACACCAAGGTCAAGGAAAACAAAATCAATGGAGGCCAAATCCGCAAGGGCAGGGCCACCAATAATGGAGAAATGACCAAGGTGGCTCAAACCAAGGAAATTAGAACAACAACAACAACTTCTCAAACAGGAGTTCAAACCCTTATGTTCCTTAAAAGAGTCAATATTCAAATCAAGGTTCCTCAAGTGAATCGAAGTTGGAAGGTATGCTTGAACATGTATTTCAAAATCAAGAAAAATCCAACACTTCTATGAGGAACATGACCGAGCTTGTTGGCTCTCATACCACTTCCATTCAAAAGTTGGAGATAAAAATGAGAGACCTCTCTAGGGAACAAAATCCAAAGCAAAAGGTAATTACTACTCAGAGTGGGAAGGTAATACAATGAGAGGGTGAACAAGTGGTTGAGGTAGAAGAGTTCGAACAAGGGGTTAAGGTTGAAGAGCCAATTGTTGTCGAAGTTGAGAAGATTCCGAAAGATTTGCAATTGCAAAAAGAGAACTGGGAAGAGAAAAAGGACAAGGTAAAAGAGACATAATAAACTCTTCCACCTATTCCTATACCTCCTACTCCATTCACGCAAAGACTTGCTAGGAGGGTTGATGATATCAAATTCGAAAATTTTTATGACATTCTCAAGCAATTATCGGTGGATATTCCATTTGCGGAAGCATTTCAAGAGATGCCGGGGTTTGCTAAATATTTGAAAGATTTTATCACCAAGAAGAGAACTACGAAGAATGAAGTGGAGAACGTGACTCACCGGATTAGTTCCATCATTGCAACATCCACCGTTCAAAAGAAAGAAGATCTAGGAGCTTTCACTATTCCATGTACTATTGGGGCACATGATTTTACAAGAGCCCTTTGTGATAATGGGGGCTAGCATCAACTTAATGCCTCTTTCCATCTATATTCAAGTGGGGTTAGGTATGCCTAGGCCCATAAGTATTAGATTGCAAATGGTCGATCGTTCCATCAAACTACCGGTGGAAATTGTTGATGATGTACTTGTAAAGGCGGGAAAGTTTCATTTACTTGCCGATTTCTTAATCCTTGATTGTGCCGTTGATAAAGACATCCCTATTATTTTGGGGAGACCATTCATTGTCCCAGGAAAAGCACTATAGGATTTAGAACGGAATGAGATCAAATTCCATGTGAATGATGAAGAGGTTACATTCCAAGCAAGCAAGGGTATGAAACTATCACATAGGTATGAAAGCATCTCGGCGATCGATGTAGTTGATGAAGTAGAGGATGCGGTTGAAATAAAAATGGAAGAACAATGCCCCGGCGAGGCATTTGCAGCTATTTTGGTAAACTTTGATGGTGAAGATATGGAAAGGTATATGGAATTGGTAAATGAGTTGGAGGGGCTAGGATCTTACACTTATGCTTCGGCAAAGCTCTCTCTCAACTTGGAGAATAGAGCGACTCCACCCGCAAAGCTTTCTATTATTGAGCCACCGCAACAAGAGCTCAAACCACTTCCACAACACTTGAGGTATAAATTTCTTGGCTCCAATGATACTTTACCAGTAATCGTTTCTTCTTTGTTGAATGATGTCTAGGTGGAAAGATTGTTGGAAGTATTGAAGGAGCATAGGCAAGACATTGGATGGACAATTGCCGACATTCGAGGGATTCCCACGAGAATTTGTGAACACGAGATCCAATTGGAGAGTGAGACAAAACCAAGTGTGGAACATCAATGACGGTTGAACCCATCAATGCAAGAGGTGGTAAAGAAAGAAATTATCAAGTGATTGGATTCCGGGGTGGTATACCCTATTTCTGATAGTTCTTGGGTGAGCTCGGTGCAATATGTGTTGAAAAATGGAGGCATGACCATAATTGAAAATGATAAAAGTGAGCTCATCCCAACAAGAACAGTGATTGGTTGGAGGGAATGTATGGATTATCGGAAGCTCAATAGTGCCACATGTAAAGACCATTTCCCTATTCCTTTTATTGATCGAATGCTTGATTGGCTAGAGGGAAGGTTATTTTGTTGGTTCCTTGATAGATATTCCAGCTACATCAAAATCAACATTTTAGTGGAGGATTAAGAAAAGACGGCACTCACTTTCCCCCATGGAACTTTTGCCTTTAGCTAGATGCCATTTGGTTTGTGCAATGCTTGCTACTTTTCAAAGATGCATGATCTCCATTTTCTCCGACATAGTGGAGGATTTTCTAGTGGTTTTCATGGATGACTTCTCGGTAGTAGGTCACTCTTTTGAGCATTGTCTTAACAATATAAGACAAGTGCTTAAGAGATGTGCGGAAACTAACCTTGTGCTCAATTGGGGGAAATGCCATCTCATGGTGGATGAAGGCATCGTAATGGGCATAAAATTTCAAAACATGGCATAGAGGTTGACCGGGCTATGATTGATATTATTGCCAAGCTTCCTCCACCTAATTCTGTTAATGGTGTTCGATGTTTCTTAGGGCATGCCGGATGTTATAGGCGTTTCATCAAGGATTTTGTTCAAGATTGCAAATCCTATGTGCAAACCCTTTTAAAAAGATGCCTAATTTATGTTTGATGAAAAATGACTCAAAGCCTTTGAGGAATTGAAATAAAGGCTCACCACAAAACCTATTATTGTCACACCCGATTGGTCTCTTCTTTTCGAGCTCATGTGTGACGTCAATGGAGTAGCCATTGGAGCAATGCTTGACAACGTCAAAGTAAGGTTCTCAACCCAGTCTATTATGCAAGCAAGATACTCAATGGAGCGCAAATGAATACATAGTGACTGAGCAAGAACTCCTTGCTATTGTTTATGCCTTCGAGATGTTCTAGGCTTAGTTGTTGGGATCTACGCTGATAGTGTACACAAATCATGCTGCTCTTCGCTATCTCATGGAAAAGAAGGATGCAAAGCCTAGGTTGGTTTGATGGGTCTTGTTGTAGCAAGAATTTGATTTCGAGGTGGAAGATCTCAAGGCAACGCAAAATCAAGTGGCGGATAATTTATCAAGGCTTGAAGAGGCAGGAAGGCCAAAGGGAGATCTTGAAATCAATGATGCCTTCTCAGATGAACACATATTGGCAATATTAAGCACTTTTGCTCCTTGGTATGCCAATATTGCTAATTACTTGGTTATTGACCTTATTCCGAAGGGATTGGAATCCTATCAAAAGAAGAAGTTTTTGAGAGATTGTCGGAAATACTATTGGAACGAGCCATAATTGTTCCGTGTTTGTGCTAATAACATATTCCAAAGGTGTGTTCCAGAAGAAGAAATTATGCCAATTTTAAAAGCATGCCATGACTTGGCGGTTGGGGGCCATCATGGGGGAAATCGAACGGGGGCTAAGGTGCTTGAATGTGGTTGCTATTGGCCTTCAATATATCATGATGCCAATCAAATATTCAAGGCTTGTGACCAATGTCAAAGGCAAGGATCAATAACCAAGAGGCATGAAATGCCAATGCACTTTGTCATGGAGATACAAATATTCGACGTCTAGGGAATTGATTTTATGGGTCCCTTTGTAAGATCTTGTGGGATGAAGTATATATTGGTAGCTGTGGACTATGTGTCCAAATGGGTTGAAGCAATTGCCTCACCAAACAATGAGGTAAGAAGTGTGACCACATTCTTAAAGAAAAACATATTCACTCGGTTTGGCACTCTTCTGTAACAAGGCTTCCAGAGGGCTACAAGAGAAATATGACGTCAAGCATAAGGTGGCCACACCTTATCATCCACAATCAAGTGGCCAAGTTTAAGTTTCCAACCGGGAGATAAAGAGCATTCTAGCAAAAACTATTAATGCAAATCCTACCGACTGGTCAAGGAAGCTAGATGACGCATTGTAGGCATACCATATAGCATACAAAACTCCTATTGGCACTTGTCCTTATCGGTTATTCTTCAGCAAGTCATGTCATCTACTTGTAGAACTAGAACACAAAGTCATATGGGCTTTGAAGATGTTGAACTTAGATTAGGGCGAAGTTGCAAATTTGAGTTTAACACAACTCAATGAAATGGAGGAATTCTGCTCCCATGCATATGAAAGTGCAACTGAGTATAAAGAAAAGATGAAGTTCGTCCATGAAAAAAAGATCTTGAAAAGGGAGTTCAAGTCAGGCGACTTGGTTTTTCTCTTTATCTCAAGGATCAAAAAGCTTTTTGGGGAAGCTCAAATCAAATTGTCCGGTCCGTTCAAAGTGATAAATATCTCTCTTTTCAGAGCAGTGGAACTAGAATAGGAGGACGGGCTCCAAATCTTCAAAGTGAATGGTCAGCGAGTCAAGACTTACTTGGGCACAGATGGAGAAAAACATTTGGTGGAGCAGCTGGCTCTTAAAGATGGTCCATGCCCGACAAATGAGTGAATCCAAGGGAACGTCAACATCGTTGCTCCGCGATGTTAAATCAAGCGCTTCATGAGAGGCAACCTATGCGTGGTAACACCTTTTTGACCTTTAAGTTTTTAATTTTTTTATTAGATAGATTTAACTGAGCAATTTAAAGAGTGTGTTAAAATGCAGGGGATTCGAAAAAGCATAAAAAAATCACTTTGCATAGTTTGCTGCACATATACGACCGTATTTTCACTATGCAGACCATTTTTTGGTCGCAAACCAACATAGTGTGTTGGATAAATCTGGTGGTAAAGATGTGACGAGTTGGTGCACTATGCGGACCACATTTTCACTATGTGATCGCATAGTGCACTGCATTTTTGGCCCTTCAGCAATTCACTTGAACTCCCCACATATCATTTATGCAGTCGCATAGCATGTTATGCGGTGACTTATCCACCTTAGCTCATATAGGTAGATCCTTCGCATCCCATCAACTCTTATAAGTTCAAAAACAAAGCAGTTTTTGTTTTGTAATAGAAAGAAACAAAGCAACAAAAAAAATGAAACAAAAAAGAGGGGAGAAACGACTAGTGGCATTTAACAAAGGACAACATCTCTTGAGAATTCATCTTCCTAGTGTTTTTATTCATCTTCACTGATATATTTCCTTGCCCAAAATTTTTTATTGTCAAGTTCACTTTGGTTTCTTCTTTATTTTTTTTATTTCCTTTATTTATTCTTGATTGCGGTCTGTAAGTAGTTGTCTATGCATATTGTGATAGTATTTTAGGTAGAAAATATGTGTGGGGTGCTGGGTAGTAAGAATTAGGACCGCAATTGTTGAGGATTGAATCAAACTGTTGGGGATGATGAAGTTTGCGAATTACATAATTTAAATACAGTCTGCATTTTTCCCGTATAATTGAACCCTAGTTGGATGAGGAAGATGATGAAATGCAATGACATTTGCGATCGCATACTTGACATGCGTACGACAATGTCACCGCAAACAGAAATAGAACACCCAATTTAAAATCATGCTTTTTAAGGTATTTTTGCGTTTGCATATCCATTTTGCAGTGGTATTTGCGATCATATTTTGTGATTTGTTTTTTTATTAGGTCTGCGATGGATATGCAGTCCGCATTATGGTTATGCAATTGTACAACCCATCACAGGCTGAGATCAATTAGCGACTATCAACTTTCAAACAAGTTCGCAGTCTGCATAGTTGTTATGCGATCTCATAAACCTGTCTCATTTTCAAATTTTTCTTGAATTTTTTGTGTACTATTCACTGTTTCCTACAATTGTCGCTCACATTCAACTTTTGTGTAGATATGGATCCCAAGAAATATTCAGCTTCTGACAAGAAAAGGAATCCTCCTGTCATCGCGCGTCACAAGCAAATCGATCACGAACGGACCCTACTGTTCCATATTCCTCCCAGTCTGATGAGGAGGAGATATTTCCCTCAGTTGTCCTATAGGCCGAGGTAAAAAGGAAACATGGAGATGACTTCCAACTCCGATTTGGGGTTGATGGGTCCAGGGCACTGTATAGAGACTTGAGCTTGATCGAGTTATAAGAGTAGTACCCCTACATATGGGAAAACATAAAACAAAGAAAATGGGAGTGCTTCACTGAACCACCTGTTGAGTATTGAGACTCTTGTCCGTGAGTTTTATGCATCGTATGGAGCCTCCAGAAATGTGCACCACAAATGCAACAAGATTTTCTATAACACTGTGCTGGTTTTGGGGAAGAGTGTTGACTACAGCAGTGAGAAAATTAATGAGCTATACTTCCCTATCTGGAAAACGGGCACAGTTGAGTATGCTGCCAAATGGTCAAATAGGGAAAATGATCATAGTTGGATTGCTTAAGTGATAGCAAGGGGAACCCCTGCTTGGATCAACCCTGTGCACAAAATATATAAGGACGATCTCACACGAGAGAATCGGTTTTAGCTCAGCTTTGTCACATCACACTTGATAATGTCTAGGAGCGAGACTGATACAGGCATTGACAAAGCCCTCCTCATTACATGTATTATGGAGGGCATCAAGATTGATGTGGGTGCCTTTATCTTTCAAGAGCTAGGAATTTGGGCAAAGCAGCACACCACTTCACTCCCATTCATGTACTTGATCACAATCCTATGTAAAGTTGTGAAGGTCCCCAGCATACCACATTATGATAAGACAGAGAAGGAGTTGAGGGATATAGATATCACACACATTAGTGATGCTGTTACTCCCCTACTGGTTTAGACTTAACTAGTTGATGTATAACCTTCCGACTCCCAGACTCTTGTGACTCCTTAGGATCTAGTTGTGTCCACTTCTATTTCACAGCCTACCTCTCAGTCCACCACTGCTCAACCTTCTATTGCACTTCCAGTTGTCTCGAGGCTTGGTCTCATAGTTCAGCATGCCAATGCTAAAGTAGACCATCTTTTGAAGAACTTTACTATCCTTGTCAAACAGGCATTTACTCCTATTCAGTCCTCAGTGACAGCCCTCGATCAATAGCAAACATCTTTCAGGGATCGCCTGCAACAGATTGAGTTATGGGTAGAAAAGATCGAGCGAGGTGAGGTTAATGACTTGCCTAGGCTCTGGTAGGAAGTTGCCACTATGAAGACCGAGCTCCTTATGATGCATCCTTTGGAGTTCAATCTATCATCCTTCCCACCCAAAGATGGTGAGCAGGGGGAAGACATAGTCGAACCATATTTGGACCTTGATTTCTCCATGTTGATAATGGTTATTGCACCTCCAATTTTCGGGACTTCCCAACCCCCAGCTGCCACTGCATATATTGAGATACCTTATGAAGAGGAGTCGGGACAGTCTTCAAAGTTTGAGAGTAAGGAGGCAGATGCGGGAGAGGATTAGGAGGATTTTGGTCTGAGGAAGATGATGGCCCTCAGGAGAAGGGTAAGCATATTGCTGCTCCTGTAGTTGAGGAAAAGGAGTGAGCAACAATTCAGGTAGCAATAGCATATTCACTGGCAGACATGGCCACCCATGCAGATCCATTGGCCACTCAGCTATCAACAGGCAAGTCTAGAAACTCACATGCTCCATCACAAGTATTGGATTAGCCAGAGATCCCCCCTCTACCTGTGGAGGTCACTCCTCAGACCGAGATCTCATCTGCCTCAGATTTATTCTCAAAGGGTGACCCCACCATCACTCAGCCAATTGCCAACTCCCACATTGCTTAGTGCACATTAGGGAGCCCCTAAGCTCTACTTTATGTTCTTATGAATTGGGGACAATGCATGCCTTTTAGTTGGGGGTGGTAGCCTTATACATATTTTAGTGACATTGGCAACTGTTGAACATATGTACTCATTGGGTTCTGTATATATTGATGTTTTGTGATTTACGTACATAAGTTATGTTATCCTTATGTATATATTGATATTTTGTGATTTTTGTACATAGGTTATATATCCTTGTGCGTATAAAAATATAACAAGTAGATAGTTGTCCATCTTTAGTAATTAGCAATGAATTCCCCTTAGTTTTTCTTCACCGGGTTCATTTCCAAGGGTGTAATACTAGAACCATGATAGTAGAATGAAACATGTTGACCGGTTTGGCGACTTGTTTAGTTTCAAGCATGTGTGTTTTTATATATCATATACCTCTCCATTAATTAAAAAAAGAGATATCAACTGTGTGAACTTGAGGCTCGCTCTGTGACTCTATGTCTACTTAGAGTTATACATGTATAAATGATGAAAGCTTTGAGTTTCCAAACATTGACTCGAGGGCTTCAAACTAAGTAAGCCAAACAGTTCCTGTGCCATGTGTGTGAGTTCTTTGTGTAAATAATTTTTTTGTTTACTTCTACCATCTAGAACTTGCCCAGTTGGTTTTTCGATGCTTATAATAATTATGTTTGGTTGGAGAAATGACCTTAGGCAGTCTTTGTGATTTTTGGAAAATAAGTTAGCCTTTCAAGCCTACCATTGCATAAATGATATCACTAGTATCCTATTTGAGCCTTTAACTTTTTCTTTGGCCACCTCATTATAAACCTTTCTCCTTTTGTAAATAATTCCCTCTTTTGACCCGTCCCTCCATGAACATTGAGAATGAGGCTAAAAGCCTAAGTTGGGGGTGTGGTGTAAATGTGGAAATTGGTAAGGTTGTACATTGAGTGTAGGAATATATACCTCAAATTGCTCATAGTATATCATTCAAGCTACAAAACAAAAATGTAAAAAAAGGAGAAATATTTGTATGTATACAAATATGGAGACTTGAAGAAAATTGAAAAGGTATTTAAGGTGGTTCTATCTTGGTAACTAGATGCCAATGAGGCTATGAGGCTTGAAAAGAAGCAAAAATCAACAAGAAAGAAGAATGTGATTAGTGTTCAAAGAGGACGAAGTCACTTGTACCCAAATGCTTATCCGACCTTTCCCTAAACCTACATTACAAGTCTAGAAAGTCCTTATGGGATCTCCAACCTAGCGTTCTTTAAATAAATCGATGAATTAAAATAAGAGCAAGCCTATGGTATGGTATGTTGTAACACTTGAAACTCTTTTCGAGAGTGAGTGTATTTGTAAATTCATCCCCTGTTACTATCATTGCAAATGTCATGATTTTGGGACTTTCTTTCTAGTGAGGGCACATGAATTGTGATGTTGAGCAGAAGTTGAGTTTTTAACTCAAATGCAAATGCACTGAGCTGAGGGTAACATTTTGTCACATTGTTTGAGGCTCAAAGTTTCACAAGTTGATTAGTTTCTTTGTGAATATTGATGGTTCAAGAAGGGTAAAGCAATCAAAAATGCATGCTTGTAATACTAACAACAAACACCGCCCACGGTCACTATTATTTCAAATCTTGTAGATAGAGTCTAGAATAGATAGTGTTGTCTTAGTTGGTTGAAGACAAGCAAGAGTTTAAGTTGGGGGTGTTGATGTGCCAGAGAATTTTGGCACATTCTATACAAAATTGCTTAGATATTAGCTTGTTTTAGATGTAATTATATTTTATGCTTATGTAATTTTAGTGGTTTTGAACTATATGAGGTTTAAGAACTTAAGAGCATAGAAATAAATTCAAAAAGCCACAAAAAGACAAGAAAAGAGAAAAAAGGCATCGCAAATGTGGATATGCGGCTGCAAAGACAACATGGGAACATCATAATTTACAATGAAATCACAAATTACAATAGTATTTTGGACAAAGTCCATCGCAAGAAATGCGGCCCAGTCTGTGATCGCATAACTTGTTTGCGAGTGGACCACAAGCTTAACTTGAAGGTTATTGAAGGTAGAAAATGCGATGCGAACAGACCACAAACCATGAATGCGATGAAGTTCTGGAAACTAGGATTGAGCTATGCAATGGCATGTCAAGAATGCGGACCGCATGTCCGTTTTGCGATTGATATGCGGTCGCATATTTAGCCGAAAAGGTATTTTTGTTCAGATTTTGCCCTTTATTTTGGTCCACTATAAATAGATTTATCGGGTTTTGTGGGGTCATCTGGTTTGATTTGGGTGATACAATACCAAGCTTTAATATTCTTCACTTTTGGAAAATTTTTGTTCAAGAATCTTTCACTTTGTAATCTATATAGAATTAAATATACTCTTCCATTTGTATTTTAGTATGTGTAGCTAAATTTAAATACTAAGGTTGTGGACCCTAAATGGGTATAATGTTAATGGGTGTTTACCACTGTATATATATAATAGTTGGTTGCTGTTTATTTACTTCTCATTCTTCATTTATTGTTGGTGGTTGCATATCACAACCCATATTTCCCACACTCGGGGGTCGTGATGGCGCCTACTCGTCGTAGCTAGGCAAGCCAAGAACATTTGAAAACATTTACCTATCTTGGTTTATACATGCTTAAACAATTAAATTATCAATGAATAAGCAGTTAAAAAGACAACGAAAAGTAAATTTTAGCGGACGTCTGAACTAAATATAAAAACAACGTTTAGAAAACCAATACAAGTGTCTACCCAGCTCCTGGTGTTACAAAAATACACGGACTGTCTAAGATTTACTACAAATATGAGTTTGAAGTAAAGGACATAGTTTGTCTCGGATACACATGTCAACAGAACATGAAAACTGAAAGAAGAGACGTCGGGCCTGGGAACGCCAGCAAGGCTATCTCGGAGTCTCGTTGATTGAAGGCCGGCTCCCTGACTACTGCTACACATCATAATTTGCTCCGACACCTGTATCAGTGCAAAAGAGGACAGAGTGCAGTATCAACACAACTGACCCAATGTGCTGGTAAGTGCCTAGCCTAACCCCGGCGAAGTAGTGACGAGGCTAGACAGGACTACCACATAAAACTGTGCAGTTATATATATATATATATATATATATATATATATATATATATATATATATATATATATATATATAGCATAATCGAGACGCAGAAATTCAGTTAGTATGGGAGGGCAGCATGCTGTGGGGAAGATAACAACTCCGAATAAAATCATCAAATAATGAAGAAAAGAGCATACCTAGGCATCAATAAGAACCAGAAATAAATAAGTGCACTGTATCATGCTTCGTGCTTAACTCTAATCCTCACCAAGCAATAATATGATAAAAATGTAGACGACATCACCCTTTGTGCTTTTACTCTCATCGACACCAAGCAATGATATAATAATAATGTGCACGACATCAGCCTTCGTGTTTTTACTCTCTTTCCTCAAATGTAATCAATAGAAACGGCACAGAATGGTTTATTATGCAGCACAATATCACCCTTCGTGCTTTACTCTCTTTCCTCAAAATAAGCAAACAATGCCTGACATCACCTTTCATGCTTTACACTCTTTGCTCACTATAAACAAATAATGCACGGCATCAATCTTCATGCTTTAACACTCTTCCTCACCCAAACAAAAATCACAAACAAGGGGCAAGGGAATAAACAAAATAATGATAGAAATCCCAGCAAGGGAAAACAATTAAAACAATTAAATCACGGTAAGGGTACGACATCATTAATCACAACCTCCCGGCAAGGGAGGATAACAAATAAACAACAATATCCAACAAGGGAACATTTTAAATACACTTTCTCTTTCTTTCACTTTTATTCCTTACCTCACATTACCACTTGAGCCAATGCTCCAAAGGGTTCAACCATTTCATATACATCACAATTGTAATATAACTTGAGCCAATGCTCCTTGTTGTTCATGTGTCAGTTTCCATTCACAAACGTTTCTCAAAAAATAGGAATCATCACCAAGACAAGAGAAATACAACGAAATCAAGATATTCACAATATAAAGACTCACGGTCATGCTAAACACCAACGTATAGATACTCGTCACCATGACTATTTGTCGTAACACTCAATAAGAAGCAATTAGCAAATAAGACTCAACTCCTAGTCCCTCAAGCTAGGGTTAGACCAAACACTTACCTTGGTACTTTGAACACCACTCAAGTCTCAATTATAGCTTTACCTTTTGATTCCACCACCAAATGCTCGAATCTAGTCACAAATTACCTAATTACATTACTACATGCTAAATGAATCAAGCCCAATGCATAAAAATAAATTTTCTAAAGTTCTACCCAAAAAGGTCAAAAATGCCCCCGAGCCCACGTGGTTGAAACTCGAGGTTTGGAATAAAAACCCGATTACCCATTCCCCCACGAATCTAAATATATGATTTGTTTTGAAATCGACCCTCAAATTTAGGTCCAACTCCCCAAATTTTTAAAAAACCTAGGTTCTACCCCAAGCACCCAATTTTCCCATGAAAAGCTATGATTTGAAGTTGAAATCACGTTAAAGGATGTTAAGTAGTGAAGAAAATGAGTTAGAAATCACTTATCAATCGTTTTTGGAGAAGAAAGGTTGTTTGGAAATTGCCTCTTATGTTTTTGGGATTTAAAAATAACTAAAACTTCCATGTATTTATATTCCTCTGAAACTCCCTGTGCGAACCCCATAAAAAAGACCGCAGCTGCATAGGCCTCCCTGAAGACCTGCAGATCATAGCCCCTTGCGGACCGCACAAGGCCTACCGTGGGCGTATAGCATCCATTACGGACAGCTCAAAGGCGACTGCGGCCGCGCTGGGCCCTCCACGGCCGCACGCGATTGCTTGCAGACCGCGCAAGAGGGTTCAGAGACCTGCAATATTTCCTGAACCGGCAACATCTGATCGTTTTAATCCTAAGGCATCCAGAAACCAACTCAAAACTCACCCGAGCCCTCAAAACTCTAATCTAAGTATACAACAACCTCAAAAACATCTTACGAACATATTCGTGTAATCTAATCACCAAAATAACATCATGAACACTGAATTAACCTCAAAATCAATGAAATTTCCAAAATCTCCTTTAAACATCAAATTCCCGCTTAGGGTCCGGATCACGTGAAACGTTATTCATTTAAAACTAAATTTCACAGGAACGACTGAAATCACATATAAGATTTGTATCGGGCACCGGAACCAAAATACGGGCCCGATATTATTACTTTCTAATCAGATTTCATTTCAATTTTCCTTACACATTTTCCGAAAAAAAGTTCACTTAAAAATTCATATCTCGACATTGGGACCTCGGAATCCCGGACATACACCCAAGTCCCATATTTTCTTACGGATCCTCCGGGACCGTCAAATCATGGGTCCGGTTCCGTTTACCTATAATGTTGACCAACATCAAATTTATTCATTCTAATACCAACATTTAGTGTTTTTTTATAGAATTCACACTAAAGCTTTCAGGTTACACACCCGGACTGAGCACACAAATCGAGGTGACTAAAAATGAGGTTTTAAGGCCTTGGAAGTACAAAATTCATTTAAAATAGTTGATGACCCCCTCTGGGTTGTCACATTGCAAACATTAACAAGTGCTATTAAATTCTTACTTTGATTGGGAAAGTGAGTTAGAATTTGGTAGAAGAAAATATTAAAGACTCAGGGTGTTAACCCTTGTTTTATAGAATCACTTAGGAATAAGTTAGTTTTAGTTGGAATATATTGACTGTTCTTAATTGCCGCTTTTTTATATTTGGAAAAATTATAAGGAGTAAATACTACCAAACTATTAGAAAATATTGGGTAGTCATTTAGAAATCATTTGCACACAAAAAGAACCTTCCATTAGAAATATATCATATTAACACCGGTAGCATTATATTTTATTAATGGGAACACATCCTTGGTTTCTTTAATCCATTTAGTTACATTATAAATCTCAACATTAGTTATTTCTTCAAATCACAATTGCACCATACTCTTGTTACAATTAACCAGTTAGAATTATGACTTAATTCGAGTGACACACTAATCGAGTAGCTTTTCACACTTATTCCCTGTGGGATGCGACCCAAACCTTGTTGGGTTAATATATGACAGTGATCACCTTAATATATTTATTAAATTATTATTTAAAGCGTATCAATTTGTATGTGAGGGACCACATTCATGAAGGGTGTCTATTGGTCTGTGTACTTTTGCGCTTTGCTTTCGCGACAATGTGGTTGCGTTTATGATAGAAAGAGCTAGTGGAATTACCCTCGCATTCGTGAGGTCTATGCTGCATTCGCAAATTGTTTACCTAGAGCAATGGTATACAGTCCAATTTTCGGACTTGGAACTTATTTTATTGTATTTTGAGATTGGGAGCTCGGATTATAGCGATCTTCTAGGCGATTTTTTACCCACTTGGATTGGGAAGTAGTTTTGACTCAAATTTGATTACTATTATCTCGACCAAAAACTCCCTTCGTAGGATGTCTTGATGGAACTTAGTCTCTAAGATTAGATAAGCTGGTTGCTATAACAACTAAGCAAGTTTTTAATATGAATTCCGAAACAAGATCGAAGTGAGCCTACGTGGAAATAATCATAACAACCTCCCAAGACTGGTAATACAGAGTCACGAGCTCTAGTTGAATACATGAAATTATCTCAAAGATCAAAATACAATTTGTTCAAATGACAAGCTGACAGTACAATGTAAGGAAAGTACTCCAAGCGACTACGATGACCAAGAAGAAATCCAAGGTAACTTTGCCTCAATCTAATATCTCCCAATACCTGGCACTAGATAAAAAAATATAGAAGTGTAGTATAAGTACACCATTGTCAGTACCCAGTAAGTATCAAGACTAATCTCGGTAGAGTAGTGATGAGGTACTAGTCAAGAGACCGACTTGGCAAAATAACATGTACAGCATAGAAGTATCACGATAATAATGAAAAGCAGGAATCAGTAAATAGCAACTAGAACCAACATGTGATATAAACACTAAAGCAATATGAACACCGTAAAAGTACCGTTTAAACAAAATAAGAAACACAAATGACAACCAATAAATCATCCATTCTAACACAAGTTTTGCAACAACATTACTCAAGATACCTAATCTCATAGTCACAAGTCATGGGTCTCAACCCACCAACTTATGCTCACGGAACCTTGTGCCCACATCTCAAATAAAAAGCGCATGGACAATTCACAGGAAAATATCTAAATTTACCAGGGGTAATCATAGATTCACATTTACATTTAGCCCGGTGTGATCACAGGCTCACAATCCAAATCCGCCCGGTGTTATCACAAGCTCACAGTCACATGAAAATGGATAATACAAAAAGAAATGGGCATGATCAATAAATGTCAAGTTTCATACTCTTGATCTAGCATAAGTGGAATGCTATAGTGTATGCTTGTGCGAGCGTACCATCGCAGCCCAAGAAACAAGTAATATCAAGACATCAAGTAGCTCATCGAAGCAACACAACAAGTCACGCAAGGTGTCCCTAAGTCATCACATATCATCCTTACATTTTGCCACCCTTATCTCTTTAATAGCCACCCGTATCATTCCGCTCTTACAATATCATCAATCACTCGTATCACTCTGATAGCCACCCATATCACTCTGTATATTATCCACCCTTGTCGCTTCTCCCAGACAATACACAATATCTACCAGTATCACTCCGTACATTCGACAACAATGAAATGCCACCTTTATGCCCTACATAATAACAATAGTGAAATGCCATTCTTATACTCCGCATAACAACAATCAAACCACGCAAAAGTTCACATGTGATAATGATAAGTGCATTTTATCAGATGTTAACACATAATTTCTATTACAAAAATAAATAAATTATCATGTTTCTTCGATATTATTAACTTTATTTTGCAGGAATAATCATAGAAGAATTATTGTGCGCAACATGAAAAAAGAAAAACAAATATTCAAGTAAAATACAACAAAGTGTAAGATCGAGCTATGATTCGTTACTGCCATGACAATGCGCCAGGTCTCCATTTGCCGTGATAAAATCAATGAAATCTAATCTTTGAATTGCAGAACTTCCATTTCTCAAAATTAAAATCTTGATTTGCCATTGAAATCTAGTACCAAATCGAGAATTAAAATTCTCATATCTAGAAATTCAAAATCTAGTTTTTCCATGGAAATCTAGCACCAAATGGAGAAGTTATCATGACATTTTCTAATATTAGAAGATTTTACCCGATCAGAAGAGAGCATCGTAGTAGAAAGTGTTAGAATATACGCTTAACGCTAGAGGGGGGTGAATAGCATTATAATAAAAAACAGCGTAAACTTGCGGAATTTAAAAATTGCAGGAATGAAATAAGTGCGATAAGTAAATAATAAGGAACGAACGCACCGATGTTATCCTGGTTCACCACAACCCGTGGCTAGTCCAGTCCCCGAGAGACTCTCTCGAGATTTCCACTAACTTCGTTAAGCTTACGGGTGCTTAACAAACCGCTACAAACTGAGAACTTGAGTCACACAAGCCTCAACAACCTTTGCTCGAGATACCACACTTCAAGACTTCAACCAAAGGAATCACAACGTTCCTTCTTACAATACAAGGGATTAACACTTCCCTTCAAGTGTATAAAAACACTTTGCACTCAAAACAAGACTCTCCTCAAGAGTAGATATGAGTAAAATAAATACGCTCAAGAACGCAACAACTTTCGTCAAGAATTTGGCTCTCAAAAACTTATGTAACGAATAGAAAATGATGAATAAGAGAGTGTGCAAGCTTTAGCAATAATATGATCAGTTGTTGTACTTAAAAGACTGATTTTAAGATGTATTTATAGTGTTGAAAACATGCACAACCGTTGCCTAATTGCCAATTAAGAATTGCTGATTTTGTGCTAAAACAATCGATTGTCTGAATTGCATAATCGATTGTTTTCCAATCGTCCAAAAATCATTCCCAGATTTTACGCATAATAATCGATTATCTAAATCGTATAATCGATTATCTGGTCACGTTCAAAAAATCTTTTTCAGATTTTACTTAAAACAATCGATTATCAAAATCATATAATCGATTACTTGGCAACGTTCAAAAAATCATATTCAGATTTTACTTAAAACAATCGATTATCAAAATCATATAATCGATTACTTGGAAACGTTCAAAAAATCATATTCAGATTTTACTTAGGATAATCGATTATCAGAATCATTCAATCGATTACCAGACACAGTTTGAAAATATTTTGGCAACGGCCATTTACATAATCGATTATGCTATATGTATAATTGATTATATTACAGTCTTGAAAAATCGAATAGACACTGCCTCAACACAATTGATTGTCATAAGTTGCACAATCGATTATTTTGTAGCTTTGAAAAATCTGATGGACACTGCCTCAACACAATCGATTATCATAAGGTACACAATCGATTGTCGTGCAGCTTTGAAAAATCTGATGGACACTGCCTCAACACAATCGATTATCATAAGGTACACAATCGATTGTCTTGCAGTTGCCTTAACATAATCGATTATCATAAGTACATAATCGATTATCTTCGTCTAGATTTTAGAGGCATGTTAAAAATCATTTTGGTTAAAATAAATATGCATGATGTAAAATCATTTTGCTTTAAATTAAATATGCATGATTTGATAAAAATGATTTTACGAGAGAAGCCAAGTCTTGAGTCAATTGTCGGATCAAGATCACAATTAAAGAACGACTCATGTATAACTTTATTTCTTTGCTTAATCTTGATCTTTGTTTGTCTTGTGCTTGAATCTCGTTATGTATCAATTGCGCGCTTGTGCTTGGACCTCGTCATATGTCAATTGCGCATCGTTTGTCATTTATCAAAACCTACAAATATGAACACACGTTTAGTTCAGTGCCTTGTGAGAACGTGTTTCAACAATTTCCCCCTTTTTGATAATGGCAAACCTTAATCGAGATATGCATATTAGATTATTCATAATGACGATCCAAGATAAGTAAATAGATATGCAATAAGACAAGTAAATAGATATGCAAATTAATTCCCCCTCAACATATGAATTCCCCCTCAATTTATGCCAATAAATGTTAAGTGCATAGCCCTTATTCTTCCCCCTTTTGACATTAGCAAAAAAAGAATAAGCAAATAACTTGTTTATTGATTAACTAGAATTGCAATTTCATATAAAGGAATAATAAAACAAATAATGTCAACATAATCGATTAGTGATACTTGATAATCGATTATATATTAAAGAGAAATCGATACTATATTTTTTGAGAAAATTCAAGAGACTTTTTGAAGCTTAGATTGATTGTGAAGTGAGGAAGATGATCCTATTTATAGAGTGGAAAATAAGAGAGCATTTACTGGGAAAAGCTGCAATTTTAGAGATTTCAAAGAGTCAGAAACAAAAAACAAAAAAAATTGCACTGACCGCTACACAATCGATTATGGAATCGAAATAATCGATTATTATGGAGTTTTTTGACTTGTTCTCGGAAATGACAAAAAAATCGATTGCAGGAGCCAAACGGTAACAAAGATTTGAATTTACTGACAGAGGATAATCGATTGTTGAATTATGGTAATCGATTATTCTGACACAGTGTGCATTGTGATTTTCTGACTTCGAAAATAATCGATTATACCTTTATGATAATTGATTATATTAGGAAGGGCAGTAATGAATAGCCGAGACGGTAATCGGTTTTATAGTTAAAAAAATTGATTATTGTCACAATTAACATCAAAAACCTGCAAAGCAAAAACGGTTAAACAATATGTTGTTTTTCCGGCATAATAAACGTAAAAACGTAAATAATCGATTAGTGATACTTGCTAATCGATTTTCCGGCACAGTAAGCATGATAATCGATTGTTGACTAAAAAATCGATTATTCTACACCATTGCCTTATAATTCCCCATGCCTTTGGGGCGATACCTGCAAAAGAGAATTGGACGTCTCCGATGCTCAAGTTAGTAATTGTGGAAAAAGGTGCAATACATGACTTAGATCAATTTTGAGTCAAGCATTCCGAGTTCACTACGAATTCGGAAAAGGACTCTTTCTCTAACGGCCTTGTGAGGATGTCGGCCAATTGAGAACGTGATCTCTTAAGAAGTGTGTCATAAGGTGTTCTTAAGAGTGTTTCGAGTACTTACCTGTTGTTCAATGTCGCCAATTACCTGTTCGAGAGGATGGTCTTTGATTGTCCTCCACGCGTTAGGCATTTTCGTTTCTTTTTCCAGTTGTGGCGCTTCCTCCGATAATTGTTCCAAGATTTCATCTTGAATTTCCTTAGGAGTTTCCTCTTGTACTTTGTCTTGAGGACTTATTGAGTTTAAAATACCTGCAAGATCAAAACCAGAATCCTTTCTCGCCTAGCGAGCATTATTTTCAGAAAACACAATATGAGGGGATTCCTCCACAGTTTCGGTTCTATTGTTGAATACTCCATATGCTTTGCTACGTGAAGAGTAACCAATAAAAATTCCTTCATCGGATTTTGCATCATATTTTCCCAAATTGTCTTTTCCATTGTTATGAATAAAACATTTACAACCGAATACTCTAAGATGGGAGATATTTGGTTTCCTTCCCTTGTAGAGTTCATAGGGAGTTTTCATGAGTATTGGCCTTATGACTACTCTGTTTAAAATGTAGCATGCGGTACTCACGGCATCCACCCAAAAATGTTTGGGAATCTTAGCCTCATCGAGCATGGTTCTAGCCATCTCTTCGAGACACCTATTTTTCCTTTCTACCACTACATTTTGTTGTGGTGTACGTGGAGCAGAGAAGGTGTGCTCGATACCGAGTTCGTCACAAAAGTCCGCGAAGAGATTGTGATCGAACTCTCCCCCATGATCACTTCTTATTGAAGTGACGGTTGTGTCTTTTTCATTTTGAACACGTTTAAGAAAGCATTTAAAATTATGAAAAGCCTCACTTTTGTGAGCAAGAAATAGTGTCCATGTAAATCTAGAATAATCATCAACAATAACAAAAGCATAACGATTTCTACCAAGACTTTCAATGCGAGATGGTCCAAAGAGATCCATGTGGAGAAGTTGCAAAGGTCTAGTAGTTGAAACAATATTTTTCGATTTAAAAGATGCTTTTGTTTGCTTCCCTTTTTGGAAAGAATCACAGATAGAGTCTTTTTAAAATTTCAAATTTGGAAGACCAATAACTAAATTTTGTGAAACTAATTTGTTTAAAAGATGCATGTTGATGTGAGCTACTCTACGATGCCATAACCACATATCATCTTCTTTGCTCATAAGACAATTCACATATTCAGATGAAGAATTTCGAGATCAACCATATAGATGTTATCCATTCTAAAACCACGAAGAATAATTTTTAAATCCCTACGGCGGAAAACTAAGCATTCATCCGAATCAAATTAACAAGATTTCCCTTGTCACATAATTGACTTATGCTCAAGAGATTATGTTTTAGACCTTTAACTAGCAAAATATGCTTAATGGAAGAAGGTTCATCCTTACCGACCGATCCAATGCCGATAATTTTTCCCTTGTTGTTATCTCCAAAAATAACGCTTCCTCCTTCCTTGTGTTCTAGTTGAAGGAACTTGGATTCGTCTCCGGTCATGTGTTTGGAGCATCCACTATCAAGGTACCAAAGTACACTTGATCCCTTCAAACATACCTACAAGACAAATTGATGAGTCTTTGGTACCCAAGCTGTTTTGGGTCCTTGAGAGTTAGGTGTAACATGCTATTGTGCTTGACATGCAGTTAAGTGTCTATGTCTAGTGAAACAAGCAGGAGCAATATGTCCAATTCGATTGCAATAATGACAAATGACATTAGGATTATGCATTCGTCTAGGTTGATAGTAGTTGGACGGACGAAATTTGTTTACTCTATTTTCGACAATATGACTATTGCGCATTTCATGAAAGTCATTTCTCCTACTATTTGTTCTAGGATATGCAGCATTTCTAGAATAGTTATTTCTAGATTGAAAGCCATTTCTAGGTGTCCTGAAAAGTTCAAAGTTTCTTCTAGTGTTTGGTCTAGGATATGCATCATTTCTAGAATAGTTATTTTTAGGTTGAAGGCCATTTCTAGGTGTCCTAAAATGTTCAAAGTTTCTTCTAGTGTTTGGTCTAGCATGCATGTTGATTCTAGGATTGTTATCTCTAGGATGAACATTTGTTTTATTAATCCTAGGTTGAGCCTTAGGTGGTTGGGGTTTGGCTTCAACTTTTTCTTTAGGCTCGTTTTTAAAACCTATCCCATGTTCGGTCGATTTCAAATTAACAAGAACTTCATTCAAATTTTTATGAGAAGAATTGAACTTATCTATGGTGCCCTTAAGTCTTTCTACCTCAATTTTTAGATGCATGCAAGAAATACAGTTTTTACTAGAGCTTTCGGGTTTGTCGGCGCTTCTCTTGCCGAAACATTTGTTTTCTTTTTTCAACTTCTCATTTTCCAAAATCAAATTTTCCAAATCTTTTTCTTTCAAAGAGAGTTGTCTTTCAAAATCTTTTTCTTTCAAAGAAGCATTTTCCTTAGTGTTTTTAACAGTTTTGGAAGCTTTAATGAATTCACTATAGAACTCATCAAAGGCATTTTGCATTTCCTCAAGAGAATAGAAGTTTTTGGAAGAAATTTGACATACCTCTTCTTGATTGTCTTCATATGCCATAAGACAAAGATTTGCAGTTTCGTCTTCTTCTTCCTCACTTGACTCGTCTCCGGAGTCGCCTCCCCAAGATATGTATGCTCGTTGTTTCTTGAAGGGTTTCTTCTCCTTTTTGACATTTGGGCAATTTGATTTAATGTGCCCGATTTCTCCGCATCCATAGCACTTTACTTGATCTCCTTGTTGTTTGCCTTTTCGTTCATACTCTTTTTGCATGAACTTTTGAAATCTCTTAATAACGAGTCCTAACTCGTTATCTCCGTCCTCATCATTTTGAGGTTGACTTGTGCTTGCCTTGAGGGCGATTCTTTGTTTCCTTTGATCATTAACAATAGGGTTAAGTATAGTAGATTCATGAGTTTTAAGATTACCTCTTAATCCGTCGATGGTGACATTTGAAATGCCAATAGACTCTTGAATCGCGTCGGCCTTGGAGCGCCATTCCGGAGTGAGACTTCGGAGAATTTTTCGGACAAGTTCCTTATCCGTGAAGGTCTTCTTAAGAGCATATAAGTCATTAACGATTTTTGAAAATCGTTCGAACATGTCATCTACCCTTTCGCCTTCCTTCATGTGAAACAGTTCATATGCATGGGTTAGAAAATCAACTTTAGCCTCTCTTACCTGGTCCGTACCTTCGTACGTGATTTCCAGCTTATCCCACATTTGCTTCGCCGTTGTGCAACATGATATTTTTCTGTAATCATCAGCATTTATAGCACAATACAATAAGTTGATGGCTTTAGCTTTGTTCTGCACTTTTCGGATATCATCCGCATCGTATTCATCTTCGGATTTTGGAACTCATTCATTTTCAAACTTTTTGGTTGGAATTTGTTCTCCCTTCATTATAACCTTCCACAGATGAAAATTATTCGATTGAATGAATATTCTCATCCTCTCCTTCCAGTACGTATAGTTTGTGCCATCAAATAGTGGTGGTCGGGTGGAGCATTGTCCTTCACCTATTCCTGCAAAAGAATCACGAGCAGAAGCCATGGATTGTTTCTCTCAAACGGTTAAGTTTTTCAGAGACTTGGGCTCTGATACCAATTGTTAGAATATACGCTTAATGCTAGAGGGGGGGGGGGGGTGAATAGCGTTATAATAAAAAATAGCTTAAACTTGTGGAATTTAAAAATTGCAGGAATGAAATAAGTGCGATAAGTCAATAATAAGGAACGAACGCACCAATGTTATCCTGGTTCACCACAACCCGTGGTGAATTGTTTTCCAATCGTCCAAAAATCATTCCCAGATTTTACGCATAATAATCGATTATCTAAATCGTATAATCGATTATCTGGCAACGTTCAAAAAATCTTTTTCAGATTTTACTTAAAACAATCGATTATCAAAATCATTTAATCAATTACTTGGCAACGTTCAAAAAATCATATTCAGATTTTACTTAAAACAATCGATTATCAAAATCATATAATCGATTACTTGGAAACGTTCAAAAAATCATATTCAGATTTTACTTAGGATAATCGATTATCAGAATCATTCAATCGATTACCAGACACAGTTTGAAAATATTTTGGCAACGGCCATTTACATAATCGATTATGCTATATGTATAATCGATTATATTACAGTCTTGAAAATTCGAATAGACACTGCCTCAACACAATTGATTGTCATAAGTTGCACAATCGATTATTTTGTAGCTTTGAAAAATCTGATGGACACTGCCTCAACACAATCGATTATCATAAGGTACACAATCGATTGTCTTGCAGCTTTGAAAAATCTGATGGACACTGCCTCAACACAATCGATTATCATAAGGTACACAATCGATTGTCTTGCAGCTGCCTTAACATAATCGATTATCATAAGTACATAATCGATTATCTTTGTCCAGATTTTAGAGGCATGTTTAAAAATCATTTTGGTTAAAATAAATATACATGATTTAAAATCATTTTGCTTTAAATTAAATATGCATGATTTGATAAAAATGATTTTACGAGAGAAGCCAAGTCTTGAGTCAATTGTCGGATCAAGATCACAATTAAAGAACGACTCATGTATAACTTTATTTCTTTGCTTAATCTTGATCTTTGTTTGTCTTGTGCTTGAATCTCGTTATGTATCAATCGCGCTTGTGCTTGGACCTCGTCATATGTCAATTGTGCATCGTTTGTCATTTATAAAACCTACAAATATGAACACACGTTTAGTTCAGTGCCTTGTGAGAACGTGTTTCAATAGAAAGAAATCTTAGAGCTAGAAGTCTAAATCCAAATGATTAATAAGCTTCTCGGTTTTATTTCTGTCACTAGTATCGAGTTATCTTTTATTTTAAATTGAAAAAGTGGTTTAGTTGTTGTTTCAAAATAAATTTCAGTGTGGGAAACTACTCTAGTTCCTGCTTTTAATTAAATAGGAGGAATTATTCTTGGACAAGAATATATCCGTTGATAGTACTAATTCCATTATGGAGTAACTTTTCTTGTGTTGGGAGAAAGACATATCTTAATATTTCTACATAATAGCAAATATTATTCTTCAAATTCACATGCTTGAGCTAAAACCTTATATTTAATTTTTTTTGCTTTTACAGTTGGATGTTATTTAATTTATTAACATCTATCTATCTTGTAATGCATATTAACTGTTTATTAATTTCATAACTGAGAGAGGCGGAAGAAATAATATAGTTAAGTATAATATTGATAAATGTTAATATTTATTCAGTAAAATCTATATGTTATAATTAATTTTACATTTATTTGTAGAGAGAGGCAAATGATGTAATAATTTGTTATAACAAGTAGGGTAACCGAAATGGACTTACTATGAAGAGCATATTTTAGTTCAATGATATATTTTTGGTTCTTTAATATTACTATTGTGACGACCCGACCCGTCGTCACTTGTATTTCAGCCCCGTTATTCCCGTTATATGTTTCCCCGTGCGCTATTATATGTTTCTGGTAAGTTTGAAGTGGTTTGGACTGAAATTGGATATAAATGAGACAAATAGTCTCTTTAAGGAAAGCTTAAGTTGGAAAAGTCAACTAGACGTTGACTTATGAGTTAGAGGGCTCGGAACGGATTTCCGATGGTTCGACTAGTTTGGGGGGGGGGGAGGGGGTGATCTGTGACTTAGGAGTGAAAGCGGAATTGAATTCGGAAGTCCGAAGTGAAAGTTAGCCTATTTTGGCGAAGTTAGAACTTCGGAGAATTCCGGTTGATAGGTGAAAATTTGATCTGAGGGTTGCAATGGAATTCCCAGAGTTTCATTAGCTTCGTTAGGCGAATTTGAGTATGTGTTCAAATTTTCAGGTCATTCAGACCTCGTTTGGTTGGTTTCGACATCGGATATGAGTTTGGAAAGTTTAAGTTTAACTTAGAATGAAATTCAATGATTTTTGTGATTTTTGATGGTTAAGATAGCGTTTTAATAGCCCAAGCGAGTTTAAATGAGGTATTAGGGAATGTGTGTATTTTTGGTTGAGGTCCCGGGGGCCTCGGGGTGATATCGGATGGTTAAACGAGGAATTTTGGAGTTAAGCATCATAAATGACTGCTGCCTGGTATTTTCGCACAAGCGGCTGGGAGAGTGCTTAAGCGGTATACGCAGAAGCAGAAAAAAAGCCGCAGAAGTGGCGTAAAGGAAGTCAGAGACCGCAGAAGCAGACAAAGGGACCGCGTTCGCGGTAGTCGCGGAAGCGGAAGATCGACCGTAGAAGCGGCCGCTGAGGAAATGGTCAGACAGCGGAAGCGGTCAACTGGTCGCGGAAGCGAAAAAATATCGCGGAAGCAGAAATTGTCTAGCTTTAGTGATAGAATATGGTTTAGTATTTTTAAAAGGAGAAGAACAATAGAACTTCGGGCTGAGGCGATTGAGAGAGGTTTTGGAGATATTTTCGAGGGGAGTCTTCAGGTATGATCTCTTAGACCTCGAATATATGATTATGGTGCAAAATCATGGATTAAACACTCAGAAATCAAGGTCTGTAATGTCAAAAATGGTGGTTAGGTCTTGAAACCCAAGTGAACTTTAAAGTGTTGATTTGAAGGGTCAAATGGACTCCGATTCTTGTAAATTTGATATGTATGGACTTGTGGCGTGACGAGGATTCTAAAAATATAACTTTCAAAATTTTTCGAGAAGTGGGACCGGGGCTCGGGTTTTACCAACTTTTTAATTTTTAATGTTTTTCGAATAATTTCAATTGGGTTATGTTTAATTAGCATATAACAACCTATTCGTTGTGGTTTTGAATAGATCCAAAAGGAAAAGGCATTGCAGACCAGGCTACGACCAGTTAGAGGTGAGTAGTTTGTATAGATGATGGCCTGAGGGTTTGAAACCCTGGCTTATCACATTGTGTTGCTTGTTAGGGCGTGGCTCGCACCCCATGGTAGGTGCGGGGTTGTAATTGATTGGGGATTGTGACATGGTCCATTCCGTGAGCTAAATAAATTATTGGCGTCTGATACTTACATTGTGTGGTTTATAATTGGGCTTAATGCCATGTTTCGGGCCTTGTGCCGATCTGTTGTACCCGTCCTGGGTGAACATCTGTGTTATGACATGATTGCATAATCATTGATCTCAGTCCCAGGATTAATCACCAAGATTGAAATGCTAAGTCACCATTCTTCCTGAAATTAAATAGTTAAATTATATTCTTCTTAAGAATTGGAAATTGGAAAATAAGTTGAATCTTTTTATGTGTCTCATATGCATATTGTGGACTGCGTTTGGGTTGAACTGTACGATCCACAGCGGATATATATATATATATATATTGATATTGCGCTTTTGATGAAGGAGCCCCTTCGGAGTCTGTACACACCCCCAGTGAGCGCCGTCGACGTTAAATCACATGCATGGTTGGCTCGGGCTGCACGTCGTAGCGTATTCATGTGCATTGCATTGCTTCTTTATCTGATACTTGGTTGTTGTTGTGATGCTATTATGCTCTTAGCCTGTAGCTAAGTTATTGAATTGTTTGTTATAGCTTTGCGTTGTGGTCTTTCGTGGATTTCTTACTTTCACTCATTTTCTATGCTTATTATTCATTGAGTCGGTAGTACTCACCCCTACTCCCTGCACCTTCTGTGTAGATTCAGGTACACCGAAGGCTTAGTTGATTTTCGCAGTCTCCAAAGATATTTCAGAGTCGTTGAGGTAGCTGCATGACGTTAGCAGGACCTGGCTGCTTTTCATTGTTCTTTCTCCATATGATTATCATTATATATTTTTTCGGATATTTTGGTTTTAGTATTCAGATTCTATTATCATCACTCAGTTTTGTTTAGAGGCTCTAGACTCGTGACCCCCAGATCATATGGGTGTGTGTTTGATGTTTTTTTCGTATTCTACCTATATCACATTACTAATATTATTGGATAATATTTTTGTTAAATTCTCGGTGTATGACTTAATATTTTACGTTAAAAGCGATTCTTGGCTAGGCTTGCCTAGCCTTAGGGCCGGGGGCCATCACGACCGGGTTGGGTCGTGACATGTTGGTATCAAACCCTAGGTTACTAGGACTCACGAGTCATGAGCCTGTTTAGTAGAGTCTTGTTTATGGGTGTGTCGTGCACCACACTTATAAGCAAGAGGCTACAGAACCATTAGGAAACACTCCACTTTCTTTAAATCTTACCGTGCGTCCTTGATTCAGTTTGAAAGAGTAACCCTTGAAATTCCTTCCTCACGTTGGATGCGTCCGTGAGCGTCCAATATTATATGTGCCTTGGTGGCTGGTGATTCCCCTATCGAGGGGCGAATTATGATTCCTATGAGTTGATGTTGGGCCAGTCTAGAGGACTCTAGGCCGATTCTCTGTCTATGGCTTGAGCACCAAGGTGCTAATTGAGCGAGCTAGTGTTATGAGCTTATAAGTTTGGTATTGTCCCTAATTGTGGTGATGGCGGTTGGATTGATACGTGGTGTGTATTTTAGAAGACCGTATGTGTAATTAAGATGTATTTTCTATATGATATGATTCGTACAGGTGCAGCGCATGTTCATATATTTATTTTGATAATATAATACATGTAGTATCGAGATTAAGGTTGTTGTTATACATTGTGATGCTACGCGAGTTGTGGACGTGTTGTTTGGATGATTTTGGAAATTCTCTGACCGGTGGATATGCTCAATTATAAAGTGAACTCTGCCAAAATTTCTGGAAAAATTTGAGACTTAGTAGAAATTTTGTCGCCTAAAGAGTGGGCTTGTCGGTTGTGTGAATGAATGCAAGAATTGGAGAAAAGTTAGAATTTCTGATGATTCGTGTTTCCACAAGCATATGAAAGAGTGAGTTTAATCTCGCCACGATGTATCAAGGGCTATGAGTATGTGTGTTTTAATATATATATGGCTTCGAGCTAAGTTGAAGAGGTTGCTGTTGATGGGCTGGTGATACTGTTATGTACTGTGTTAGTCCCGATTTGATGCAAGTGAGAGAATAGTTCTTGTTGTAGAGAGTGGGCCGAGGGTGGCACAAGTGAAGCAAAATTTTTCTTTTTATTTGCCAAAGGTTATATGGTGCATCGTAGATGCGAGAAAAAAAAGAAGAGAAAGTCTTGAGTTGTTGATAAGGAGTGCTTAGAGTAAAGGGAAGGAAGCTGTTCGGTTATATCAGAATGAGCTCTCGTCTTGTAGTGTTAGAGTGTCGATAGTCACGTGCGGTTCGATTCATTAAGTCAAGTGATTTGCAGTATGTATAAGAGTGGATGGCTTTTGAGAATTGCTTTTGGGGTGTTCGAGATTCGATATGTATCACTCAGGTGTTTTAAGGTTGAGTATGCGACTAAGGCAGTGTTTTCTTTGTAACGGGTCAAGACTCGTGGTAGTTTTATGTTGATTACAAGAATTATAGGTATCAGAAATTGGGAAGTATTGGAAAGTAATTTAGGGTCGCAGGAAGTCCTTTGGGTCAGGTACTTGGGAACGTGGTATTTCTGAGGACGTTTGAGGAAGTATTTAGTGGCCTATGGGTCTTAAACAATGTGGTATGGTGTTCGGGTCTCATGTAGTGAGCCAGCGTTGAGACATTGTGGTGCTACAACAAGAGAGTATATCTAGTTGAAGATGAATCAGGTGGGAATCTAGGGAAATGAAGTTGCTTGTTAGTGGACTGGATTCGGCATGGTAAGGGTATGGTTAGTTCTCGTTGTGCATTCGAGATAATGGATTAGCACATGTAATTTTTTCGGCAATGATCTTGGGTATTGACGATTCTCTTAACGTGCTGTAATTAAAAAGGATTCAGTCATGACGGTTTAGTTGTGCTGATGGAATTAGGAGAGTTCTTATTGATTAAGACAAGGTTGAAGGGATGCATTTCTAAGGCTGTAAATTGGCATGAAGGTATAATAATTTTTCTCCTAAATGGTATCGATGGAAGTTCCAGACTAGTTGGGTGCATCGATGTCTGAGGCGCAGAAGGGAGATGACAGTTCTCGTGTTATGCTTGGAGGGTATTTTGTATGCGGTATGTTGTAAAGAACCGAGATGGGCGTATGCGAGATTTCGACTCAGTTATGAAAGGTATGGTGAATATTGCTATGTCTTAGGTAATGAGTAGCTTCAGGTAATCAAGGAATTGGTGCTGTTAAATGGAAGTGATTTGACGATGGCATATGTTTTGTAAGAGGGTAATTCCACAAATTATACATCAGTTGTGTTACGACATTTCCTTGTGGGACCGACTGCGGGTATCTGAGTTATTTGATGGCAAGGGAGTTTTAGAGTATCTTTCGTGGAATAGTTGGGTACTTGAGATGTAATCGTTATTTCGCATTTTGGAAATTTGGATCGGGTTCAGTGATTCGTGTGCTATGAGTAATCGGAGACTTGGAGTTGTCCGGTGCAGTCTATGCGGTGATTCAGGATCGTGTGTGTTGCATTGGTACTGTCAGCGGCCATTGGGAATTTGGAAGCTGAGTGGATCTTTCCATGCTTAGTATATTAGTAATTGTCTTAGTGTCGAATTATTCTAAACAATTTTGCTGTGAGTCATGTTGGGAAAGGCCACAGGTTGCGTGGCGGGGTGTATCGGACTATGTTCTAGCTAGAGAGTTGTGTTCCAGAGACTAGCAGTCGGCTGGGAAGGATTGCGTTCCATTATTGGGCCTTCGAGACGGATGTCGGTATAGAGGTTTCTACCATTGATTTCAGTTCTAGTATTGAGGGACTTTTCAGATGCGTCTTTGTGGCCGGGAATGTCGCCACGCGAGACTGTGGATTTCAGTAACTATTTGGTGTCGGGCACCATATCGTATGGCTCTGGTATGAATATTGTAGTGGAAGTGGAATTTGTATCTTACAATGCTTATATGAATATCTTTCTGCACTCAGTTGCTTACGTCCGATGTTGGTATTTTGTCATTATGAGCAATTTGGCTCGATGTTTACCTCCCTATGTGAGACATGTTGTGTGGATCGGGTGGCAAGCCGCCACGAATATGTTATCTGGATCGGGTTGCGCTCCGCAATCGTGTGATGCTGAGAATAGCTATCCACGTGATGATTTGCATTCCTTGCTTCCTGGCTTCTGAGGGAATATCCGTATTGAGAATTTCTTGGCTGTTAGCGTATCGGTTGTGTCCTTTCAGGATGGAAGTGTGTATATTAGTTGTTTCATCGTGAGTGTGATGGGTGATGAGTTTCAGGCATCGATCTGTGCATGGTTGTCTACTTTGAGCATGGTAGCACGAGGTGATTCATGTGTAATAGAGTTGTGTTAGGATCACGCGTTGTGGCGAGGCCACGTGGAATTAATACCCCTCGAGGAGGAGTCAGGTACTATATCCCTATGATGTGAGACGAGGTCTCAGCTTGGTTTTTTAAAGGCATTGATGAACTTTAGGTATAACTCTTCCGATTGAGTCATTGGCCCTGATTTGGGGAATGCTTAGACTAATTCTTATTGACGTGTGTGTTATGCAATTGTGGCTTAGGCCTGTATTGAGGTATCAGATCACCAGAAGTGGTGTGTTTGACCCGAGGTGGTCATTGGGTTATTAATGAACATGAGCAGATTTGATTTCAGCGGGTTAGAAGGATAATATCGAGGTTTGACTCGAAAATCTGTTGTGGTAATAGTCAACTTGAAAGTGACTTCATGAATAATTTATTTGAAGGACTGCTACTGTTCATTACGTTTTAGTTATCGTTGGAAATATGCGGAAGTGTTGAAATAAGGCTCTAGCTAAATAAGAGGTTATCTATTGATATTGAGTACTGTGGGCAACTGCCATGAATAAATACTATCGTTCCGAGTGTTGTAATGTATGGTATATTGCATGAACGCACCTGAGGTTGCAGGTGTTGGTTGTTATAGCTGGTCCGGATTGATTCTGAGTATAGATGTGAGGTTCTGATCTTGTGTATGATTTCGGGTGAGGCAGTGTGGTTCTACAGTTTATGGGCCAGATGGATTGTGAAATTTCTACTGTGTTGTATTTTTGGTACCTGCGTGAGTTAGGGTGACGTGGAATCAACCAGAGCATGTGTCTAGTAATGTCATTTGGTTATTGGGTTGCTTCTAGTACAACTCTGGATACACTCCAGGACGAGCGTTTGTTTAAGTTGGGGAGGATGTGACGACCCATCCCGTCGTCTCTTGTATTTCAGCCCCAATATTCTCGTTATCTGTTTCCCTGTGTGTTATCATATGTGTCTGGTAAGTTTGAAGTGCTTTGGATTGATATTGGATATAAATGAGACAAATAGTCTCTTTAAGGAAATCTTTAGTTGGAAAAGTCAAATGGACGTTGACTTATGAGTTAGAAGGCTCGGAACGGATTTTCGATGGTTCGGTTAGTTTTGGGGGGTGATCTGTGACTTAGGAGTGAAAGCGGAAGTGAATTCGGAAGTCCGAAGTGAAAGTTAGCCTATTTTGGCGAAGTTAGGACTTCGGAGAAATCCGATTGATAGGTGAAAATTTGATCCGAGGGCCGGAATAGAATTCCGAGAGTTGCATTAGCTTCGTTCGGCAAATGTGTACAAATTGTCAGGTCATTCAGACCTCGTTTGGTTGCTTTCGACATCAGATATGAGTTTGGAAAGTTTAAGTTTAACTTAGAATGAAAATCAATGATATTGGTGATTTTTGATGTTAAAGATAGCGTTTTTATAGCCCGAGCGACTTTGAATGAGGTATTAGGGAATGTTTCTGTTTTTGGTTGAGGTCCCGGGTGCCTCAGGGTGATAACGGATGGATAAACTAGGAATTTTGGAGCTAAGAATCATAAATGACTGCTGCCTGGTATTTTCGCACAAGCGGGTGGGAGACTGCTTAAGCGGTATCCGCAGAAGCGGAAAATAAGCCGCAGAAGCGGCGAAAAGGAAGTCAGAGACCACAGAAGCGGCCAAAGGGACAACGTTCATAGTAGTCACGGAAACGGAAGATCGACCGCAGAAGCGGCCGCTGAGGAAATGGTCAGACCACGAAAGCGGTCAACTAGACGCGGAAGTGAGGACTGCTGTAGCGAAAAAATATCGCGAAAGCGGAAATCGTCCAGTTTTAGTGATAGCATAGGGTTTAATATTTTTAAAAGGAGAAGAACAATAGAACTTTGGGCTGAGGCAATTGAGAGAGGTTTTAGAGAGATTTTCGAGGGGAGTCTTCAGGTATGATCTCTTTGACCTCGAATATGTTATTATGGTGCAAAATCATGGATTAAACGCTTAGAAATCAAGGTTTGTAATGTCAAAAATGGTGGTTAGGGCTTGAAACCCAAGTGAACCTTAAAGTGTTGATTTGAAGGGTCAAATGGACTCCGATTCTTGTAAATTTGATATGTATGGAATTGTGGCGTGACGAGGATTCTAATGATATAACTTTCTAAATTTTTCGAGAAGTGGGTCCGGGGCTCGGTTTTTACCAACTTTGTAATTTTTAATGTTTTTCGAATAATTTCAATCGTGTTATGTTTATTTAGCCAATAACAATCTATTCATCGTGGTTTTGAATAGATTCGACGCTCGTGGGAGAAGAATCAAAAGGAAAAGGCATTGCAGATTAGGCTACGACAAGTTAGAGGTGAGTAGTTTGTACAGATGATGGCCTGAGGGTTTGAAACCCCGGCTTATCACATCGTGATGCTATGTTAGGGCGTGACTCGCACCCCATGGTTGGTGCGGGGTTGTAACTGATTGGGGATTGTGACATGGTCCATCCCGTGAGCTAAATACATTATTGGCGTATGATACACACATTGTGTGGTTTATAATTGGGCTTAATGCCATGTTTGGGGCCATGCGCCGATCTGTAGTACCCGTCTACGGTGAACATCTGTTTTATAACATGATTTCATAATCATTGATCTCAGTCCCAAAATTAATCACCGAAATTGAAATGCTAAGTCACCATTCTTCCTGAAATTAAATAATTAAATTATATTCTTCCCGAGAATTGGAAATTTGAAAATACGTTGAATTTATTTATGTGACTCATATGCATATTGTGGACTGAGTCTGGGTCGGGCTGCACGATCCGCATCGGATATATATATTGATATTGCGCTTGGGCTTAAGGAGCCCCTCCGGAGTCTGTACACACCCTAGTGAGCGCCATTGATGTTAAATCATATGCATGGTTGGCTCGGGCTGAACGCTGCAGCGTATTCATGTGCATTGCATTGCATCTTTATCTGATACTTGGTTGTTGTTGTGGTACTGTTATGCTGTTAGCCTATAGCTAAGTCATAGAATTGTTAGTTATAGCTTTGCGTTGTGGTGTTTCGTGGATTTCTTACTTTCAGTCATTTTCTATTCTTATTATTCACTGAGTCGGTAGTACTCACCCCTACTCCCTGCACCTTGTGTGCAGATTCAGGTACACCGGAGGCTTAGTTGATTTTCATAGTCTCCAGAGATATTTCAAAGTCGTTGAGGTAGCTGCATGACGTTCAGAGGACCTGGCTGCTCTTCATTATTTTTTCTCCATATGATCATCATTCTATATTTTCCTGGATATTTTTTTTTAGTATTCAGATTCTATTATCATTAATCAGTTTTATTTAGAGGCTCTAAACTCGTGACTCCCAGACATATGGGTGTGTGTTTGATTTTTTTTCATATTCTACCTATATCACATTAGTAATATTCTTGGATAATATTTTTTTAAAATTCTAGGTTGTAACATGTTACGTTAAAAGAGATTGTTGGTTAGGCTTACCTAGCCTTAGGGCCGGGTGCCATCACGACCGGGTTGGGTCGTGACAACTATTTTGAAGATTAAATTTTATTACCGAGAGGAGTGCAATTAATTATTCAACTTGAGTAATTATATAATTTTGTAATCGTGAGAGGCATTTATACAGCTTCAATAAATAAATATTTAAGAATAATAATTCTAATATATAAAAGAAATATTAAGTAAAGTCAAGATCCCAACACCTTTTATTAATTTTAAAAAAAAAAATATTTCTACTACTCTATTCATGATTTTTAATTAGTTAATTTACAACTTAACTCTTTTTGATTTTCTCAAATAGTAATTAAAATAAGAAACATCTTAAGAATAGATAAAACAATCTTTATGGGTTCGACATCTTTCTTGTAACGACCAAACTGGTCGTTTTGAGCAACATCACCCGATTTAGTAGTTTGAGGTCTCGAGAAACTTGACATTATGTATATCAACTTGTGTTCATAGTTGGATTTAATTTTCGGATGAATCAGAGTTGAATTGGAAGAAAGAACCTAGTTTTTGAAGTTTAAACAGTGAAAATTAGACCGAAATTGGACATTTGAGTAAACAGCTTTGGAATAGGTTGCGGTTGATCCCAATAGCTTCATATGGTGATTTTGGACTTAGGTGCACACCCAGATTCAGATATGGGGTTCTGTAGGGTAAATTGAGGTGTTTCAGCGAAAGTTGGAAAGTTTAAGTTTGGAAAATGGAGAAGTCTGACCAATAGTTGACTTTTGTGATATCGGTGTAGGAATGCCATTCCGAGAATTGAAACAGCTCTGCTATGTAATTTTGGACTTGTCTGCAAAATTTGGTGTCATTCTGGGTTGAGTTGATATGTTTCGGCATGCATTTTGGAAGTTGGAAGGTTTTAAAGTTCTTAAGTTAGATTCATGGTGCGATTCATCATTTCAGCATTGTTTGATGTGATTTTTGACCCTGAGCAAGTTTGTATTAAGTAATATGACTTGTTTGTGTGTTTGGACGGGGTCCCGGGGGGCCTCAAGTGCGTTACGGGTGGACTACATGTCAGTTTCTCTTGTTATTGAACTGCTATTTTCTGCTTTTGGTACCCTCTTTTGCGATCGCGAACCGCCTTTCGAGTCCATGGAGCTTTGTTGCTGATCACGTGGAAATCCTTCATTTCATACACGTTTTACCCTCGCATTCGTTAAGCTCTACTTCATCCCTTATCGCATTCGCATCCCTCTCACGCGTTCATGTAGTTATGTCGTTCCTCTCAACACGTTCGCTTACTAGTTCACCCATTCGCGAAGAGCAATCCCTGGGCCATAATATTTTCCTTTTTCACATTCGTGTGCATGCTGTTGCGTTCGGGAAACACAACTGGGCAGCCCTTATTTTTCTTCTTCGCGAACGTGATACATACTTCCTCTGTGTTCGTAGTCTTTTAGTCCTGGGCAGAATAAATGGTAGTCTATTCCGAGGGTTTGCCATTTTCACCATTTTTGGAGTTCTAGAGCTCGATTTAGGGGTATTTTTTGTGGGGTTTTCAGATAAAATGATTGGGTAAGTGTTCTTTACCTAGAATTGATTATATTCCACGAATTTGTCTTCATTTTTATCATTTAATTTGTGATTTGGGTTGAGTAAATTGTTGCTTTTTGAAGAAAATCCCTAAAATGAAAATCGTGATTTGAGGGGCCAAACAGTATCAGAATTTAATAAATTTTGTATGGTTGAACTCATATTGGAATAGGTATTCAGATTTTCTAAACTTGTCGGGTTTCGAGGCACGGAGCTAGGGGGTCAACTTTTGGGCCAATTTTTGGATTTTGATAAAGATTGAGTCTCTATGGTCCAGAATAGTTTCTTATCTATTTTATTTGTGCTTTGAAGTTAATTTGGTTGGATTTGTTTGTGTATCTTGGCAAGCCGTCCCTTATGGGTTGTTGAATCCAACCTCCTTTGTAGGAAAACTTTCATATCTTTGGTTTAGTTTTCTTTCGGAGTCTCTTCCTCTGTTCCTTTGTACTGTGATATTTGAGCCAGCCCATCTTTTCGGTGGGAGGAACAGTTTACTAGATATGTCAGAGTCATTTGCATCATCCTCTTCCCTTGCAAAAATGAATATGTCCCCTACTCTATATAAAACCTTGTCCAAAAATGTGATTACCTCTATGAAGTAGATATACTACCTGATGAACAAAATGTATCCTCCACTAAACTACCCCTTATAAGCCCTTACTCTGCTTTTGCCAAAAAATCTTTTGCACCATGGAACCAAATTCGTTCCTTAGTCCAACACAGACCAAAAGGAGTCAAAGAATATGTTGCTACCTCGAAACTTGACAAACATCCTATTCTTGCCGCTCGAGAGGAACAATTTATCACCCTTCAAATACCAGATGATTTTCCCAAACAATGGAGAGAACATGGTATTACCCATATCCATTTTGGTGCGATCCGAATCGCTTTAACATATCATGGAAGAAAAGGACAACCTATTGTAGCTCGACTTTCTCTTCTAGATACGAGATATTTGGAGTACCAACATGCAAATTTGGATACTGCCGAAGTTATTCGGAATGCTGGATTTGTCTTCGTAACTATCTTTCCAAATTTCAACATGTCCCTTTATGATCCGTACCTAGCCGAAGCCCTAAAAATCCAAGTCCAAATTTAGGGAGCCCCACAAGACAAAGATTCTATTCAAGCTACCCTTTACCACCAAATTGCGTAGAGAGTCGAAAATCATGCCATGGATATTTGACTACCTGAAGGAGAAAATGCCTTACTCTTAAATATTGATGCTACTAAAGGAAATACCATGTGCACCTAAATATCCAGACATATTTCCAGAGATGAGCTTGTAAAAATCCTTTCTGATTCCTGGATCACAAATTTCAAGAAGCTAAGAGAATCGGAAGAATCCCTGCAATCTGGTGAACCAACTTTTACCAAAAGAAGTGACAAAACCGTTTCCATAAGCTTTTGCCATTTCCATCTCAAAACCTCAATAAAACCATCTTCTCTTGCCAAATGATTCAACCCAAAGATATAACTGACACATACCCCGAACCTGACGAAGATATTTTTTGGAATATACAAAGCATCATGAAAGAACATGACTGGTGTCAACATTTTGACAGACAAGGAAAAAGAGTTTTGGAAGATGCAGAATATGATGAACATGACCAACATCATTGGGAAAGGTTAGGCCTCAATAAACTAAACCAAAATCCAAGAAAAAGGGGAAAACCATTGAAAAACAATTCCGAGCCAAATATGAAAATAAAGATCCTTCAATTGGCTCATTAAGTTGTCGAGGTAAATATGAATTTCTTTTCAGTTATAAACCCTAAGAATGGCCAAAATTACCTGAAAAATTCACTCCAAGTTGGGAGGATAGTGAAACAACGTCCAAATCCGTACCAAAATCACCTCATAACCCAGAATCCAATGAACCTACAACTCTATCAACCCAAAAGTCCACACACCCACAAAATTGTATGATGATCCCTTTAAGCTCCAATTACTCCCAAGACTTTCGTCCATTCCAACCTTTTGAAAAGGAGAGTATCAGTTATGGTCCAAAAATCCCCAAAAAGAACATAGTACTACCTTCTGGAGAAAAAACCCTAACGAGTGATATCAAAGCAGCAATGAACTGGCAATTTGAAAACTCCATCTGCCAAAACAAAGTGCTGAACATCATTGGCAACACCATAAGGAATGTGGCTCATACACAAAATAAAATGATGAGCAAAGTGGAAACGATTGAGAAGAAGATGGAGCAGACATCGTCTCAACATGAAGGACTAATAAAAGCCTTGGAATTAAGGTGGGAAAATTTACAATATGTGATTTGTTCGCCAGGAACTTCACATTTCAAATTTTTCCAACAAAAACAAAAGGATACGATTTTAGTTTAGGAACAAATTCAACTTTTGAGAAATGAGTTCTTTGAGCCGCAAAAAACCCCAGTTTTCCCTCCAATACCTACCTGCTTCCCTATGTCTCCACAAGCATATTCCCCGCCTAAATTAGCCTACACCTTTTCTAGCTTTCCATCTACCTCACGAAATCCAATCTCTTTCAGCCAACCACCAAAAGAAGAAAATGATTTATATTGTAAAAATGGTTTTGGAAAGGAAAGATGCCCTTGTAACAAAGAAATAAACTTAGAAAAGTAGAGATCAAGGAGAAATTTCAAAAAGGTCGAACCCTGAAAATCTGATGATTTTTGACCAAAAGGCTCCAGACATTTATGTCTCTCAGCCAAGATACACATCAAAAGAAGATACACCATGGTCAGAATCTCTAATCTCACAAGAAGATGAAACAATGGAAGATAGCTCTTAATCAAGCAATGAATCCACAACAAACTCTTACGCAGAAGATGGTCCCAGTATATTTGTAAACCAGCTAAGAGACCCAAAAATATCTGAAGTAGAAGAGGAACAAGAAGGCATGACAGATGAACCAATCCCAGAAAGAAGATAGGAGCCCATGGCATCAAAACCAGTTGGAACTGGTTTCCACACTTTCACCTTGGATGATGTCAAGGTTTCAAAATGGCCTCAAAGGATCCAAGACTTCTATACATGGATGATATTTGAGCAGCTATGGTGGTCAGATGTTATTGCTTGAGGCATTTAAGTTGTGTGGAGCAACATGTGATTGTATTATGGGTTGGAATTTCAGCTCAATTTAGCGTGTTCAGGTCTATACAGTGTGATGATTCAGGTTCTATGATGAATCTCACATGCTAAAATTAGGGTTCTGTCCTAAGGTTGTGGAATGAAGACGAGGTGAGACCTTTAGTTAAGTTGCATTGTTAGTCCTTCATGCGATTGGGTAATGGTGGATCATCCCCGGGTATATGTTTTGTGATCTCATGCAATGGTTCAATGGCCTTAGAACAACTTTGGGCACGTTCAAGGACAAATATATGTTTAAGTGGAAGAGAATGTATCGACTCGACCGGTCAATTTGAGTAATTGCGCCCGATTTAGTAGTTGG
Source organism: Nicotiana benthamiana (assembly GCA_034376525.1). Classification (NCBI taxonomy): domain Eukaryota; kingdom Viridiplantae; phylum Streptophyta; class Magnoliopsida; order Solanales; family Solanaceae; genus Nicotiana; species Nicotiana benthamiana. The sequence continues at coordinate 75,318,207 of CM067330.1, forward strand.
AGGTCTCGAGCAGCTTCATATTATGTATATCAACTTGTATGCATGGTTGGATTCAGTGTTCGAATGAATCAGAGTTGAATTGGAAGAAGGAACCTATTTTTGGAAGTTAAAACAATAAAAATTTGACCAGAATTGCACTTTGGAGTAAACGGCCCTGAAATGGGTCATGGGTGATCTCAACAGCTTCATATGATAATTTTCGACTTAGGCGCGCTTCTAGATTTGGATTTGGAGGTCCGTAGGGTAAATTGAGCTATTTTGGCAAAAGTTGGAAAAGTTGAAGTTTAAAAAAAGGGAGAAGTTTGACCCATAGTTGAATTTTGTGATAATCGGGGCCAGAATGCAATTTTGAGAGTTGGAACAACTCCGTTATTCCATTTTGAACTTATTTGCAAAATTTGGCGTTATTCCGAGTTGATTTGATACGTTTCGGCACAAGTTTTGGGAGTTGAAAGGTTTGAAAGTTGTTAAGTTTGATTTATAGTGTAATTTTTCATTTCGGCGTTGTTTGATGTGATTTGTGACCTCGAACGAGTCTGTGTTAGGTTATATAACTTGTTTGTGTGTTTGGATGGGGTCCTAGGGGCCTCAGGTGCGTTCCGGGTGGGCTACGAGTCATTTTCCCTTATATTTTAACTGCTGTTTTCTGCTTCTAGTATCCTCTTTCAGGATCGCGAACTGCATTCTGTGTTCGCGAAGTTTTGTTGCTGATCACCTCGAAATCCTTCTTTGCGTTCTTATTTGAGCCTCGCATTCGTGAAGCTCTGCTTCATACCTCATCGTGTTCGCATCCCCCTCACGCGTCCGCCTAGTTATGCTGCTCCACTCTTTGCATTGGCATACTAGTTCACGCATCCACAAAGAGCAATATCTGGGCCATAATACTTTTGTTTTTTGTGTTTGCGTGCATGCTATCGCATTTGCGAAGCACAACTGGGAAGCCCTCATTTTTCTTCTTCGCGAATGCGATTCTTCCTCCGCATTGGCGATGCTTTAAGAACTGTGCAAAATAAATAATACTCTATTCCGACGGTGTGCCATTTTCACCATTTTTGGAGTTCTGGAGCTTGGTTTTGGGCGATTGTTTGTGGGTTTTTCAAACAAAACGATTGGGTAAGTGTTCTTCACCTAGAATTGATAGAGTACAAATTTAATTTATACACACGCCAGACACTCGCCAAAATTTTTGGTGCCGTTGCTCGGGATTTGCAACATCTACTTTAGATTAGTTATTTCTTTACTAATTTGAGAACTTACTATAATAATAATAATAATAATAATAATAATAATAATAATAATAATAATAATAATAATAATAATAATAATAATAATAATAATAATAATAATAATAATAATAATAATAATGATAATAATAATAATAATAATACTAAGTTATGATTATTATTATTATTATTATTATTATTATTATCTTTTTCTTCTTCTTTTTTGGTTACTACTGTAACGGTTAATACTAGTAACGTTTTCCTCTTCATAGTTTCTCCTATTAAAAATAGTACTACTTACTATTTTTGTATCATTTTCTTTATTCGTATTTTTAATTTATTATACTCTACAGTATCAGGATCAGATAGGTCTTTTCACTATAAAAAATACTTTATTTTCTAATTTTAATTAGTATCACTAGTTTTATTAAGTACTACTACTATTTTAATTTTTATATACTTTTTTGTTTTTGGTGTCACCATTATTATTTTAGGAACTAAGTTTGATTTTCTTTCAACAAAAAACAAAATTGAAATCTCTACAATAAGGATTTCAGGTAGTTTATGACCGCTCTTTAACAAAAGAGTTGGCGAATTACGACCCAGAAATTGAAAAATCTCTTCGATTGCGCAGAAAAAGATAATGTCCTCCTCAAAGTATAGCTTGTGAAGAAATGGAGAACGAAGAACTTAACAACAACCAACTCCCAGCACATCAAGTAAAAGAACAGTTTGATGAGGTAGCGTAACGACCTGATAGAATACTTAGAGATTATGCATGGCCAGATCATTTGAAGGAGAATCAAGTGTGAGGACACCACCAAATGTAGCAGACAACTTTAATATCTGCACATGCTTGATTCAAACCATTCAACAATCATGCCAGTTTACTGGTTATGCTAGTGAAGATCCTCACACCCATTTAATTCATTTTCTTAAATTAGTTGAAACTTGCAGGTATAACATAGTCACAACAGACGCTACCAAGTGCAGCTTTTTCCTTTTTTCATTCAAAGGAGAAGCCAAAATATGGTGGCGATTTCTTTCAAGAGGTTCAATCTCTACATAGGAACAAATGACTCAAAAGATTCTCAATAAATATTTTTCACTTGCAAAAACATATAAAATGAAGCAAGAAATAAATAATTTTATGCAGACAGATTCTAAATCTGTATACCAAGCATGAGAGCGATTAAAATCAATGTTTAGAAAAAGCCAGACCACGATATCCAAAATCCTAATATCTTATATATATATATATATATATATATATATATATATCATGGTCTTAAACCCTCTGCTAGAAATATTATTAATGCAGCATCAGGATGATCCATAATGAGCAAAACCATTGCAAAAGCCGTGCAATTGCTTAATTAAAGTTCAGACAATGCCGTTCAATGGCCCTCTAACAGATTGGTTGTTAAGAAAGCATCATGAGTTAATCAACTTGAAGCTTGGAATTCATTTGCGCAACAAGTTGAAACTCTAATACAAAAAGTTGAGGCTTTTCAGGTAAATACTCAATCATCATCTCAACTTGAGAGTTGTGACATTTGTGGGGGTAATCATCCCAATCATGAGTGACAATATTCAACGCAAAATGAGGAACAAGTAAATACTATTGGTTAGAACTAGTTTTCCATTCAATAGTCCTACGGCAAAAAAACATCCAGGATTTCAATGAAGTAATCTTGATGGTGCTGAAAATCCTCAAAGATTTTTTAATCAAAACCAATAGGTATTCCTTTTCAAAATCAAAATAGAGGGCAACAAAATTTTCAACAATAACAGTAGCAGCCCCCCAAAACTCATCAACAAAGCCTTGAAGACCTGGTGTATAAATTTATTAAGTCTATTAACGAGAAGGTTGACACTCAACATTCAACAATCAAGAATTTGGAAATTTAGGTAAGCCAATTGGCAACCCTCATTTCTGGAAAAATTCAGGGTTATCTACAAATTGCAACATTGAGAATAATCCAAAAGAATACCTCAAAGCCATCTCTTTACAATCAAGTAAATCTATTGGTGATCCATATGAAGATTAAGAAGGAAAGCCACAAGAAGTGGAAAAAGTAAATAAAGATGAGAATAAAATGGAATCTAAGTTTCCTAAAAGAACAAAAGAATAAAGGGAAAAATATACAAGAAAATGAATTGGTAACAAATCCTCACTATGTACCTCTCCCCTTTCCCCAAAAGATGAAAAGAGAAAAGCTTGAAAACAATTTTCAAAGTTTTTAGATATTTTGAAGCAACTTTACACTAACATACCTTTATCAGATGCTTTGACACAAATGCCTTCATATGCTAAATTTTTCAAATAAATTTTGTCAAGTAAAAGAAAATTGGAAGAAGTTTCAGTGGTTAAACTTACAGAAAATGTAGTGCTATACTTCAAAATAAGCTCCCACAAAAACTTGGTAATCGAGGAAGTTTTACAATTCCTTGTACCTTGGGAGGTACTCACTTTTAAAAGTGTATTTGATTCATGTGCAGAATAAATCTAATGCCTTTTTAAGTTATTAGGAAATTTGAACTTGGTGAAATAAAAGATACTGGTGTGTGTCTTCAGTTAGCTGATCAAAGTATTAAGAGACCAAAAGGAATTATTGAAAATATCCTTGTTAGAGTTGACATATTTATATTCCCAATTGATTTTATAGTTCTTGAAATGAAATAAAATACTGATATACTATTAATTTTAGGTAGACCAATTCTCGCAATAGGAAGAGAAATTATTGATTCATCAAAGATAATTAATATTGCAAGTTGATGAGGAAAGAGTAATATTTGACATGCAGAAAATGATGAAATTTTTTGGGGATGAGTCATCATCTTCTTATTTTCAAATTGACTTACTAGATGACCTTGTAGACGAATACAAAGATAATTAGTTAATTACTAATTCATTGGAGAGATTCTTGGCTAGGTCGGGTACCATAAGTGTTGATAACCTCGTAATTAGAGAACAAGCTGAAATTCTAGAAAAAGAGTCAAAAAATAAGAAAGTCTCACAAGAAGGAGTTTAATTAATAATTGAACTCAAAGAACTTCCTTCTAATTTAAAAAATGTATTAGAATTATTTCCAGTAACCATTTCATCTTGTTACTATAGATCAAGAAATCAAACTGATTGGAGTTTTGGGGGTATACAACACAACCTTAGGATGGACTATGGCTAATGTCAAAGGAATCGGTCCAACTATTTGTATGCACATAATTCTTATAGAGAATGATTATAAGCCAATAGTCCAACCCCAAAGGATACTAAACCTAGCATTGGAGGAAGTCGTCAAGAAAGGAGTGGTGAAACTTCTACCAACAAGTATCATTTATCCAATATCTGATAGTTCATGGGTAAATCCTGTACAGGAAGTACCAAAGAAAAAGAGGTACATAGTGATAAAAAATAAAAATAATAAACTCATACCTATTTTAACAATCAGAGGATGGAGAGTCTTTACATATTATATACAAATTAATGATTCCACAAGGAAACATCATTTTCCTTTGCCCTTTATTGATAAAATGCTCGAAAGAGTTGCAGGCCATGATTTTTACTGTTTTCTTGACGGATATTCTAAGTATAATCAAATACTAATTGCTACAGAAGATAAAGCGAAAGCAACATTCATATGTCCCGAAGGTATGTATGCTTACCGAAGAATGCCATTTGGATTATGCAATGCTCATGCTACATTTCAGTGTTGCATGTGTCACGATCCGAATTTCTCACCCTCGGGATTTGTGATTGCTCCTACTCATGAAAGCTAGGCAAGCCAAGTATTATAGATTTTATTTCTCTTTTTCCTTAACCTTTTAACATTTATGAATTTACATGTGATCAACAGTGGAATAATCCTAATAAACAGAAATACGGAAGATGAAATATAATTGTTTAACCAAATACTAGTACAAAATCCAATGTATAACTCTACCCTAAATTGGTGTTACCATGTCACGAACCATATTCGAATGCTACATATAGTGGTATAAACGGAAAATACAAGACTATCTCTAAAATACATAAAAACAGAATGGAAAAGATAGAAAGGGTTGCCAAGTCATGCAGACATCTGCAGGACTACCTCGGGTCTCTGACGCTGTACTGAAGGCAGAATCTCAATGTGGTCCAAAAGCTCCAGCACTCGGATCTGCACACAATGCAGAGTGTAGTATCAGCACAATTGACCATATGTGCTGGTAAGTGTCAAGCCTAACCTTGGTAAAGTAGTGATGAGGCTAGGATAAGACTACCTGTGATGACCCGATGCGTCGTGTTTTGTATTTCAGCCCCGTTATCCCCGTAATATGCTTCCCCGTCTGTTATTTATGTGTTTGGTGAGTTTGAAGTGTTTCAGATTGAATTTGGATAGAAATGAGACAAATAGTCTATTTAAGGAAAGTTTAAGTTGGAAAAGCCAACCGGACATTAGCTTGTGAGTTAGAGGGCTCGGAATGGATTTACGATTATTCGACTAGTTTCAGATAGTGATTTGTGACTTGGGAGAGAAAACAGAATCGAATTTGGAGGTCTGGTGTAGAATTAGGCTTGAATTGTCTATGTTGGAATTTCGGCGAAATTCGGTTGATAGGGAGATTTTGATCCGGTAGTCGGAATGGGATTCTGAGAGTTTTCGTAGCTTCGGTAGGAGATTTTGGATATGTCCGCAAATTTTCGTGTCATTCGGGCTTTGTTTGGTTTGTTTCGGCATCGAATGAGATTTTGAGAAGTTCATGTTTATCTTAGACTTTGATTTGAGGAAAATAATGATTTTTGATGTTAATGATGGTGTTCTTAAGGCTCGAGCAAATTTTAATAGTTTATTTGGTTATATTTGCGTTGTTGGTTTGGACCCCGGGGGCCTCAGGGTGATATCGGAGGGTTAAATGAGGAATTTTGGAGTTTGCATGAAATGCACCTGCTGCTTCGGGTATTTCCTCGGAAGCGGGATAGGAACCTCTTAAGCGGTGTCCGCGAAAGCGGACATGTAGCAGCAGAAGCGGCCTAGCGGAATATCAGAGACCGCATAAGCGGTCATGTGGACCACGTATGCGAGAGTCCCGTAAGCGGTGAAGCGACCGCTGGGAAAATGGGTCAGGCCGCATAAGCGGGTTATGAAGCGCGGAAGCTATACCGCAGGTGCGGTCAATGGACCGCATAAGCGAAAATGTCTGAGGGTTTAACGTAATCAGTGTATTCGAATTTCAGAAGGGTAAAATAAATTTGGGGTGTGAACTAAGGTAATATTTGGGCGATTTCGGAGAGGCTTCGAAGGAGAATCATCAGGTATGGATATTTGGACTTGGATTGTGATATAATAGTGTAAAAACATGAATTAATCACTAAAAATTCAAGGAATTTGGGTATGAAATTGAGGAAACTAGGGCATACGTTTTAATATTTCAAATTGGGATTTGATAGGTCATTTGAACTAATATTTGGGAGTTCTTAGTATGTACAAACTCGTGGCGAGACGAGGATTCCGGAAATGAACGTTTCATAATTTTTCGAGAAGGGGGCCTGGGGCTCGGGTTTTGCTATTTTTGAGATTTTTCTTATATTTCAATTATTTTCGATTGGGCGTTGTTCCACTAGCCTATTATGATATATTTGTACTGATTTTGGCTAGTTTCGACACGCGTGGAGGCCGGTTTGAGGAGCAAAGGCGTCGTGGGCTTGAGCTTTCGCCGGATCGAGGTGGATAATACTTGTAAATGATGTCCTGAAGGTTTGTAAACCCCGGACTTGCAAATCATAGTGTTGTATTGAGGTGACTTGCACGCTGGATAATGGGCGTGGGGTAGATCACCACATGGGATTGTGACTTGGTCCGTCCCACTTAATAAAAACTCTACCTAATTCCTTGAAATTGAATTGACACCTTAATAAAGATATTAATTATCATGAACTAGACTGATTATCATGTTTGGGGCTTAGTGCCGAATATTTGAATCCTTCGGGGATTGGTATCACTGTCTTGATAATACCGTGCATATTTTCATCTCACTCTAAGGTTTTAAAATGGTATTTTTGCTACTCAGCATTTTTATAAGATTTGAAAACTTAAATGAGGCTTTGATGACATTTTAGCTGTGAGCTATTATGTTACTGTTTCCCAAGGAGCTTATATGAATTCATGACTATGCATGGTTCGGGCTGCACGATCCGCAACGGATATATATTGATATTGCGCTTGGGCTGAAGGAGCCCCTCCGAATTCTGATCCCCCACAATGAGCGTGTGCGCCTTTGCATGGATCCGGCTATACACCACAATGTCATACGCATTGCATTGCATAGATACATTGGCTTCACTTGTAATACGTGGCACCGCATTTAGCACTCATACATTACTGGCATACATGTGTTATCTGCCTTATTGACCAGACACCCTGGTGGAAATTGTTAAGGAGTATTGAGCCCAAGGGGGTGATCTGAGTGCAGACTTGCACTGTTTGAGGTTGTACCCAGGTACTAATCTGCTATAATGAAAGGAAGAGATGTTAAAAAAAAGAGATTTCTAAATAATCTGCTCGCATATGTCAAAAAGGAATACCTTGTGAGTGTACTTAAGTTAAAAGGACGATACTACACGTTTATAGCATGAGATAGTGCTTTGTGTGGTTTTTTTTTCTCAGCATTATTTACTTTTATTACCGCTGAGTTTGAAGTACTCACTCGACTCCCTGCACCATGTATGCAGATTCAGGTACTTGGAAGCTTAGGTGAGCTTGGAGCTGGTGTAGAGCTCCATTTGGGATCGTCGAGAAAGCTTTCTGGTGTCCGCAATATCCGACACACACCTTATTACTCTGTATTTGTTTTATTCCGCGTACTATCAGACTTTCATAGTTACTTACAGTATTGTATTGATATTCTTATAGAGGCTCTTGGCTCGTGACCCCAGATCTTTGGGAAGTTACGTGGTTTTCATGAGATTTTGGGATATTGTTATATCTTTCATCTTATTTTGATTTTCTTCACTGTTAATGAATTAATAATAATGATTTTTAGCTCTAAGCTCGGGTTGAGAGTGTATTTGGTCGGGATTTCCTAGGCGTTGGGCTGGGCGCCATCACGATAGGGTTTGGGGCCGTGACAAGTTGGTATTAGAGCCTAGGTTACTAGGCCTCATGAGTCATGAGGCGGTTGGTAGAGTCTCGTGGATCGGTACGGGAAGGCCTATGCTTATCCTCGGGAGGCTGCGAAACCTTCAGGAAAAACTTCACTTTCTTGGAATTCTTATCATGCGTACTTGATTCAGCTTGAGATATAATCCTTGAAATTCCTTCCACACGTCTGTATGCGCACTCGAGTGCTTAGTAATAAAAGTTCCTTGATGGCTTATGATTTCGCGATCGAGGAGCTAGATATAATCTCTGCTAGTTCATGTTGGGACATTCGGGAGGACTTGAGGCCGGATCTTTGTCTATGGCTTGAGCACCGAGGTGCTGATTTCGTGAGATGATATTATTAAATTTATATGATCAAGTATTGTCCCTAATTGTTGAAATGACAGCTTGATAATGGAGGAGCTGTTAGGTGTTCGGTTCTTATCGTGATCTGTTGTCTAGCCCCGAGCTATGGGCGTGTTGAATATTTTATATCTCTTAGCAGAAAGGTAAAGTGCATCATGTACGGTGGGATAAGTTTGGACTTAGGAAGACTAAACGATTGTGCTATGTGTATCATGGTGGAAGGAGTGATGAAATACTAAATTGAGGCAAAACAGGTGAGTTATCTCTTGCGGAGTGTCCTTAGGCGGGTTGATTCTTATGTGTAATTGAAAGTCATTTATTATATGTTACAATTCGAGCAGGTTCAACGTGTGTCCATGTATCAATTTTAAAAATAATTCGTGTAATATTGAGATTTATGTTGTTTATATATATTGTGATGCCTTATTGAGTTGTGGACGTGTTGTTAGGATGGTTTTGGTGATTATCTGGAAGGTGGGTAGGCTCAAATTACAAAGGAAACTCTGTAGAAATTGTTGGAAAAATTTGGGATTTAGAGAACATTTCGTCACCTAAAGATTGGGCTTAACTGTTGTGTGTGAATGAATGCAAGAATTGCAGAAGGGTTAAGAATTCTGATGCGTCGAGTCTGCGCCAAAGCTTTTAAATGAATTGAGTTTAATCTCACTATATAATTTTGGCATCACATGAGTATGAATGCTATGATTGGTTAAATGTGCCTTGATGTGTGGCTTCGAGCCAAGTTGGGGAGGTTGTTATCGATGAACTGATTGCACTGTGTAGTGTTATGTTGGTTCTGTCTCAAGTATCCTGGCAAAGCAGTTATGTTCGCGTAAATTGAGCCGAGAAAAGCGAGTGTGGAGGAGAATTTTGATAAAGGTTGTGTGATGCGTCGTAGAGGTGAAGAAATAGTAGGATGTGTTGAGTCATTGTTGATAAAGAATGCTCAATGCATAGAGCAGAAAGATGGTTGTTAGTATATGTATGAAGTCATGTTCTGCGGTGTCATAGTACTAATAAGGCACGAGTGGTTCTGTCCGTTAAGATAGGTAAATTTTAGTTGTTCAAGAGTGAATGACTCTCGAGATTGGTTTTCTTGTGTCCATGATTTTGCATGTAACAATCAGGTGTCTTATGTTCGGGTATGTGGCTAGAGGCTGTGTTTTCTTTAGAAAAGATCAAGAGTTGTGGTATGTTATGTTAATTATAGGATTCTATGTACTAATATCTGGGAAGTAATGGTAATGAATTCAGATTCGCAGGAAGTTCTTCAAGGTAAAGCATTCTAGAATGTTGTATTCCTTAGAAGCGCAGAGATGGAATTCAGTGGCCTATGGGTCTTAGATAGTCGTGTCTTATGTGCGAGTCTCGTGTGGTAACCTGAGTTGAGGTGTTGGTGTGCAACAGTAATGGAGAATGTCAGATTAATGATGAATCTTGAAGAGATTTGATAAATAAAATACCTTGATAATAAACCGAATCAGTATGGTAAGAGCATGATTAGTTCTTGTATGTGTTTGATTAATTCTTGTATGTGTTTGAGATAATGAGCCTTATTGGTTTTGTGCAGCAAAGCTTTAAGTGCTGGCATTTTGCTTAACTTGGTTTGGGTAGAAGGATTCAGTCCTGGAAGGGTAGCTTGGGCAATGTAACTGGGAGAAAGAGTTCGTGATGTGTTTTACCGTGGTTTGAAAATGAATATATTTCCCGTTGGTATGCGAAGCTTGGAATGTGTAATGATTTTTCTTCTATATAGGATCATTAAAGTTCTTGACTAGTTGAGTGCGTCGATGTTGCGGCGCAGGACGGGGATAGCAATTCCTATGTTATCTTAGTCTGGTATAGTATATGCGGTGTGTTATGGAAAGTGGATATTTGCATGTTCAAGGTTTTGGATCTGTTCATAATAATGGTAAGTCATTGAAATTCTTGAGCAGCGCGGGCAGCTGCAGATAATTTAAGAATCGATCTTTCTGGTGATTAAGGAAAATGGTACCGCTATTCTAGCGATTTGGCGGGGTATATGTTCAAAAGGGCAAGGTAATGTAATATGATAATATCTGGTGGTATTGCGGTATTCTCTCGTTGGATCGACTGTGATGATTGAGTTGTGATGGCATAGGGAAATCTCTGAATGTATTTCGTGGTGTGAATGGATGCTTGATGTGTGTTATGTATTCGGACGGCGTAGTGTGGGATCATGCATAGTGATTCATGTATTATATGCGCGTTGGGGACTAGAAGTTCTCGTGATCCACCTATGTAGTTGTTATGTATCGTGTGTATCGGCACCGTTTAGCGGTTATTGGGAATCGGAAGCCCTAGTGGATCCTTCTTTGCTTGATATGTTAAACTTGGGTTATGATGATAGATGGCAGACTGGTTATCCCAATGTCAGGTTGTCAAGATTAATGTAATATGGACTATGTTGGAAAATGCCACAGGTTACGTGGCAAGGTGCATTAGATTTTATTCTAACATGGTACTTTTGTATCCCATGGACCAGTGGATGGCTGGCAGGTATTGCTTTGTTAATTGGGCCTTCGTAGCGGATGTCAGTGCAGAGATTTCTACCATTGATTTAATTCCGGTATTGGGGGAATTTTCGGATACGTTTTGTGTGGCCGAGAATAAGACTATCTAAGTTATTATAATGAGAAAATTTGACTCGTTATGAACTTCCTTTTTGTGAGGTATATATGTGTGGATTGGGTGGCACGCCGCCACGAGTAAGGTATTTGGAGCGGGTGGCATGCCACCACGAGTATGATATATGGATCGGGTTGCACGCCGCAACAATATGATGTGAAAAATAGACTTAGTTATATGTTACCTTGTATGCATTACTTCCTGGCTTATGAGGAAAAGTCCGTATTGGGTATTGCTCGGCGAATAGCGCATCAGCTGTGTCCTTTCAGGATTCGATAGTGTATATTAATTGTATCACCGTGGGTGTGATTGATTGCTTGAGTTCAGACCTAAATCTGTGCGTGGCTGACTGTTTTGAGCTTGGTGACTTGAGGTGATTCATGGGTAATAGTGTTTGGATAGAATCATGAGTCATGGCAAGGCCACGTGATGTTATGACCTTTCGAGGAAGATTCAGTTACCCTATTTCTATGTGGTGAGATGGGATCTCAGTTCTGTATTGTGATGGTACGGAGGAATTGGAATTACAGCTCTTTAGTTGAGTCAGTTGTCATGACTTGAGTGTGTTCAGATCGTTTCTTATTGGTGCATGTGTTGAGCACAATGTGGCTTAGGCTGGTGTCGAGGTGTCATATCACCAGAGTGGTGCGTTGTAGTTGAGATGATCGATGGAGCCATTACTAGGTACAAGCGTAATTGATTTCAGCATGATAGAAAGGTAATATCGAATTTGACTCCAAAATCTGTTGTGGTATCAGTCAGAAAGGAAATGGACTCAGGAATGGGTGATCCGAGAGATGGGTTTGGTTTATCACGTGTTTCAGTTTCCGTTGGCAGTATATGAAAGTGTTGGAATAAGACTTTAGCTAATAAAAAGGTTTTTGTATCAGTATTTGGTTGTTGTGGGCAACTGCTGTAAATAGGGCTATCGTTCCGAGTGATGGAACGCGTATTATATTGTATGAATTCATCTGAGGACGCAAGTGCGGGTTATTACAGCTGGTTGGGGTTAATCCGGAGTATAGATATGAGGTTCTGATCTTGTGTACGATTTCGGGAAGTGCTGTGAGGTTCTATGGTCAATGGGCCAGATGGATTGTGAAATTTTAGCTATGTTGTGTTTTCGGCACCTATGTGAGCTAGGGTGACGTGGGGTCACCCCGGGTATATGCTTGGTAAGGTCACTCAGTTATTGGTTACTTCTAGTACAACTCTTGGTACGATCGAGGACGAGCGTCTATTTAAGTTGGGGAGGATGTGACGACCCGACCCGTCATTTTTTTTTATTTCAGACCCGTTATCCCAGTAATATGCTTCCCCGTGTGTTATTATATGTGTTTGGTGAGTTTGAAGTGTTTCGGATTGAATTTGGATGGAAATGAGACAAATAGTCTCTTTAAGGAAGTTTAAGTTGAAAAAGTCAACCAGACAGTGACTTGTGAGTTAGAGGGCTCAGAATGGATTTCCGATGATTCGACTAGTTTTGGATAGTGATTTGTGACCTTGGAGAGAAAACATAATCAAATTTGTAGGTCCGGTGTAGAATTAGTCTTGAATTGGCTAAGTTGGAATTTCGGCGAAATCTGGTTGATAGGTGAGATTTTGATCCGCGAGTTGTAATGGAATTTCGAGAGTTACCGTAGCTTCGTTAGGAGATTTTGGATATGTCCGAAAATATTCGTGTCATTCGGGCTTCGTTTGGTTGGTTTCAAAATCGAATGAGATTTATAGAAGTTCATGTTTATTTTACACTTTGATTTGAGGAAAATCATGATTTTTGATGTTAATGATAGCGTTCTTATGGCTCGAGCAAATTTGAATGGGGTATTTGGTATTTGTGTTGTTGGTTTGGACCCCGGGTCCTTGGGGTGATATCGGAGGGTTAAATGAGGAATTTTAAGGTTGGCATGAAATGCACCTGCTGCTTCTGGTATTTCCGCAGAAGCGCGCTAGGAACCACTTAAGCGGTGTACACGGAAGCGGACAAGTAGCCGCAAAAGCGGCCAAGGGCAAGATCAGAGACCGCACAAACAGTCAGGTGGACCGCGTCTGCGAGAGTCGCAGAAGCGGTGAGACAACCGCAGAAGCGGCCGTTGGGGAAAAGGGCCAGACCGCAGAAGCGGGTTCTTGAGCGCGGAAGTGATACCGTAGGTGCGGTCAATGGACCGCAGAAGCGAAAATGTCTGAGTGTTTAATGTAATAAGTGTATTCGAATTTCAGAAGGGTAAAATCGTTTTGGGGTGCGAACCAAGGTGATTTTTGGGCGATTTTGGAGAGGCGTTGAAGGAGAATCATCAGGTATGGATATTTGGACTTGGATTGTGATATTATAGTGTTAAACATGAATTGATCTCTGAAAATTCAAGGAAATTGGGTATGAAATGGAGGAAACTAGGACATGAGTTTTACTATTTCAAATTGGGTTTTATAGGTCATTTGAACTCGGATTTGAGAGTTCTTGGTATGTATGAACTCCTGGCGAGACGAGGATTCCCAAAATGTAAGTTTCACAATTTTTCGAGAAGCGGTCCCGAAACTCAGGTTTTGCTAGTTTTGAGATTTTTCTTATATTTCGATTGTTTTCGATTGAGCGTTGTTCCATTAGCCTATTATGATATATTTGTATTTATTTTTGCTAGTTTCATCACGCGTAGAGGCCGGCTTGAGGAGCAAAGGCATCGCGGGCTTGAGCTTTCGCCGGATCGAGGTGGGTAATACTTGTAAATTATGTCCTGAGGGTTTGTAAACCTCGGGCTTGCACATCATAGTGCTATATTGAGGTGACCTGAATACCGGATAACAGGCGTGGGGGTAGAGCACTACTGGGGATTGTTACTTGGTCCGTCCCACTTAATAAAAACACTACCTAATTGCTTGAAATTGAATTGACACCCTAATAAAGATATTAATTATCATGAACTACACTGATTACCATGTTTGGGGCTTAGTGCCAAATATTTTAATCCTTCAGGGATTAGTATTACTGTCTTGATAATACCGTGCATATTTTCATCTCAGTCTAATGTTTTAAAATGGTATTTTTCCTACTCAACATTTTTAGAAGATTTGAAAACATAAACGAGGCTTTGATAACATCTTAGCTGTGATTTGTTATGATACTATTGCCCAAGGGTCTTATATGCATTCATGACTATGCATGGGTCGGGCTGCACGATCCGCAACAGATATATATTGATATTGCACTTGGGTTGAAGGAGCCCATCTAGAGTCTGAACCCCCACAGTGTGCGCGGGCGCCTTTGCATGGATCGGGTTGTACGCTACAACGTCATACACATTGCATTGCATACATACATTGGCTTCTCTTGTACTACGTGGCACGAAATTTAGCACTCATACATTACTGGCATACATGTGTTATCTGCCTTATTGACCAGACACCCTGGTGGAAATTGTTAAGGAGTGTTGAGCCCAAGGGGGCTGATCTGAGTGCAGACTTGCACTGTTTGAGGTTGTACCCAGGTATTGAGCTGTTATAATGAAAGGAAGAGATGTTAAAAAAAAGAGAATTCTAAATAACCTACTCGCATATGTTAAAAAGGAATACCCTGTGAGTGTACTTAAGTTTAAAGGACGATACTGCACTTTTATAGCATGAGATAGTGCTTTGTGTGGTTTATTTTTCCTCAGCATTATTTACTTTTATTACAGCTGAGTTGGAAGTACTCACTCGACTCCCTGCACCATGTGCGCAGATTCAGATACTTGGAAGCTTAGCTGAGCTTGGAGCTGGTCTAGAGCTCCATTTGGGATCGTCGAGATAGCTGCCTGGCGTTTGCGGGATCCGACACACCCCTTATTACTCTATATTTGTTTAATTCCGTATACTCTCAGACTTGTAGAGCTACTTACAATATTGTATTGATATTCTCATAGAGGCTCTTGGTTCGTGACCCCAGATCTTAGGGAAGATACGTGGTTTCTGTGAGATTTCGGGATATTGATATAGCTATCATCTTATTTTGATTTTATTCACTGTTAATGACTAGAAAATAAAGATTTTGTGCTCTAAGCTTGGGTTGAGAGTGATATTACCAAATTAACCCGTGCAGTTAAATCAAATACGGTAAGTAATAATAACATAAACTGAGAGTTAAAGATGGGAAGGGAAAAACAGGTCTGGGGGGGAATATCAAGTACAAACAGATTCAATAAAGAATCATAGGAACCCCAAAATTCAACTATAAGCAAGAATGAGGACAAAAATAACAAGTTCACAACATCACCCATCGTGCTTTTACTCTCATTCTCACCATATAAATCAATATATTTGTCACAACATCACCCTTCATGCTTTTACCTCGCATAATCATGGCACGATATTATCCTTCATGCATTATCATTCATATCATGTTATGAAATTACACTTCGTGCAATTACATTTACAATATCGGCACGACAGCACTGTTCGTACATTAACACACTTACAGATATCACACAAGGCATCACTCTTCGTGCTTTATACTTTTCCTTACCCAATAAACAATCACAAATCAATTCGGGCAAGAGAATTAATAAAATCACAATAGAATACTGGCAAGGAAAAATAGTATAACAATATCCTGGTAAGGGAAAAAAATACCATAAGCAATAACATCCCGGAAAGGGAAACAATATCATGAGCAATATCATCCCGACAAGGGAAATAATATCATAAACCTCCCTCATTTTCACAATCACTTCATAACATAAAACATAATTTGAGCAAATATTCTAGCATGGTCAATTACAAAGAATACTTCCATAAACCTTGTTCCACAATGAAAATTATCATATTAAGCATGAACAATACATAACAGAGTCACAAAACTTATAGTATAAGACTCAATCATAGTATAAGACTCACTTGCATAATTGACACCAACGTACAAATACTCATCACCACACCTATACGTCGTACTGAACGGATAACACAGAGCAAATAAGATTACAACTCCTATCTAAGGTTAGATCAAGTAATTACCTCAATGCCATGAAGACAATCAAGCCTCAACTACTGCTTTACCCCTCTCTTCCACCACAAATTCACTTGTATCGAGCCAAAATGATATCAATAAATGCTAAATGAATCAATTCTAATGCATGAAAATAAGTTTTCCAATGATTTCCCCAAAAAGTCTAAAATCGACATCAGGCCCACTTGGTCAAAAACCGAGGTTCGAACCAAAAACAAATTACCCATTCACCCATGAGCTCAAATATATAATTCTTTAAAATCGATTTCAAATTGAGGTCCAAATCCCCAAAATTTTAATCTCCTAAATTCTACCCAAAATAACCCAATATCTCATTTTAAACCCTTGATTTTGAAATGAAATCATGTAAAAAGATGGGTTAGATTGAAGGAAATGAGTTAGAAATAACTTACTAATGATTTGGAAGAGTTTGGTGCCTTTGAAAAATTTCCCATGATGGTGTAGGGTTTGAAAGAGTTTTGAAAAATGAAAAATCCCGTCAAAATTTCATTTAGCAGGTCTCAGTTGTCGCAATTACGACCAAAGTTTGCAATTGTGAACCCCTTTAAAACTTGTTGTCTTTGCAAATGAAAAGAAATTGTATCATTTACGACCCCTGCCAAATCCACCCATCTTTGCAATTGCGAAGGAAGGGTCGGATTTGCGATGCGTGGGCTTCACAATTCCCAGCCCACTGTTCGCATTTGCGAAAACAACCTATCCAATCTTGGGTCGCATTTGCAACATTGGGGTCGTATTTACCAGGACTTTCCACTTCTCAATTGCGAGGGCTGATCTCATAATTGCGAGATTAGAGGCCTGGGCTAAAATACCAGATGCCAGCTGAAAGTTCCTAATTCCAATTTCACTCCGTGGCCTATCTAAAACTCACGCGAGCTCTCGGGGTTCCAAACCAAACATGCACGCAAGTTCAAAATTATCATACCGAGCTGCTCGTGCAATCAAATCAACAAAATAAAATCAACAACTACGAATTAAATCTCAAATTCACGAAATAACTCAAGAACATCAAAATTTCCATTTTCTTAATTAAAGTTCCGATTTATACCAAACGAAGTTCGATTCTTACGAAACTTCATAAACTAAAATTATTTAAACTTGTACCAGGCTCTGAAACAAAGATATGGTCCCGATACCATCAAGAAATTACATCAGTTCACTTCTAAAAGCATTTATATTTCCCAGTAAATTCTTTTATTTAAAAATTCTTTTCTCGAGCTTGGGACATCGAAATTTAATTGTGGGCATATGCCCAAGTCCTATATTTTACTACAGACCCTACGAGACCGTCAGATCGTGGGTCTGGGTCCGGGTCTGGATCTGTTTATCAAGAATATTGACCAAAGTTAACTTTAATCATTTTTGCCAATTTCCTTATTTTACTTAGATTTCACTTAAAATCTTTCGGGCAATGTGCTCGGATTGTGCATGCAAATTAAGGTGAGACAAAAAGAGGTTTTAAGGCATGGGAACATAGAATTTAATTTTTAAAATGAGTGTGACCTTTGGTGTCATCACAACATGTCGGCAATTTTCTCAGATATGACTGAAAAGTCTCTTGAATATTTATGGATGATTTTATACTTTTTGGTAAGACATTTGAAGATTGTCTCCATCATTTAAGTTTGATGCTTAAAATATATGAAGAGACAAATTAAATTTTTAATTGGTAAAAATGTCATTTCATTGTAACAGAGGGAATTATTTTAGGACATAAAATTTATGCGAAATGGATAAAAGTTGATAAGGCTAAAATTGATCTTATAGCAGGATTACCCCCTACCACTTTTAAAGGAATTAGAAGTTTCTTAGAGCATGTAGGTATTTATAGAAGGTTTATAAACGATTTTTCAAAAATCTCAAAACCTCTGACTAACCTACTGATGAAAGATGCGAAGTTTGAATTTTTAGATGATTCCAAAGAAGCATTTAAGTTTTGAAGCAATCAAATTAAAATAATTTTTTAAGCAAGTGATATAGCAGTTGGTGCAATATTGGAACAAAAGAGAGACATGATTTTCAGGCTTATTTACTATGCCACTAGAACCCTCAATGAAGCTCAAAATAATTATGCTACAACCGCGAAGGACTTGCCACGATCCAAAATCCACTAAGGGTCGTGATGGCGCGGACACCACTCTCAGGCAAGCTAACCAAAATACCTAATTAAATTCTCATTTTAATACTTTTGAAACCGTGATTTCCTTCAATTTACTAGTAAGAGTTATTCATTTCAAATTAATATATAAAAGTCATAAGTTAATACAATTTACTCCATAGCCATCCAAGAACCCGGTGTCACAATTGCATGAGAAATTTCTATGAAATAATGTAATACAACAACGTTCCAGAATACAACATTGGACAGAAAGTAAATACAATAATCTAAATATGTAAGGCCCCCGAAAATTTTACAAAGTAAATTAAGATTTTATAGTGTCATATAGGCTAAATATAATATTTTATGTGCTATTAACATATGGGAAATCAATTGAATTTGGTAAATAAGTGTATGAGTCATATAATATATAATGTGGGGTCTAATGGGAGGCCTAAGTCTAAGACACATTAGAAGATTCCTTAATGGGCTAAAACTCCAAATAAGTTTGCACAAGTCCCTACTTTAAATGAGCATATATATATATATATATATATATATATATATATATATATATATATATATATATATATATATATATATATATATATGAATAACACATCTAATAAAATATCTTCAAGCCTAGTTTCTAACGCTTCAAACCGTATGCCATTTGGACATTCCTACACAAAGTTATGATCAAATTATTGAAGGCTAGATTTGCGACCAATTTGCGATTGCAAAACGACCATGTGGACTGCATATGCATCGCATAGTGAAGCAGTGTCGGGCAAAACATTATGCTATCGCATGTTGATTATGTTGTAGAATAGTCGATTATGCTATCCTATTTTGATTATGCTGCAAGAATGCTGCCCACATTTCGATTATGCTATAGCATAATAGCACCATATCTTTTACTTCGGGGGTCATTTTTTGAAATTTTTATATCCGAAACCACTTTGATAAATAAGCTTTGGGGATTTATTTGGGACTATTTTTACACTAAATCTAGAGAGAGGTGAGAGCATTTTAGAGAGAGAAACAGGAACCTAGCCTCCTAATAATCAATCTTTCACAACTCCTCAAGAATCAAGCATGTTAATCTCTAACTCATTATCTTCCGGGTAAGTATTACTTCTAATATTTCATATATGAGTTCAAAATATATTGTGGGGTTATAAATAGGCCATGCATGTGACACTAAGCTATTGTATGCGGGATTAATGGACTATTTTGGGTAGTTTTTGATGAAATTGGATAAGGGAAGAAGGAATTTTTGTTGTAGCACCTTGTAGTCTACTTCACTTGTTAGGTATAAGATGAAAATCCTAATATAATTACACCATGGGTAATCTTCCTAATTATTAATCAATTTCCGCTATTTCCTCATAGATTGTTATTGCTAGAGGTGTTGGTGTATTCTAAAAACTTAAGGAAATCTTAAACATGGTATGTATGGGTAAAACCCCGTAGAAATTAAGTTTCCAAAGCGACCATGTAAATGTTGTAAGTTCAAAACATGATTGGTGCAGTACTTGTTATGTTAAGTGAATTATTGTTGTGAAAATGTTTGTGGTGGGTACTTCTTCATGTGTTTAATATGTTATTCCTTGAAAATGGAGGACGTGTGGAGAACATGATCTATGTGCTAAATGCCTAAATGTCATGCCAATGTTACTTTGGGACTAATATGCCAAATTTGACAAATTCCTCTCTATAATTATGATTTAAATTACCTTTGTATGCGCCAATGATCTGAAGTGGCAAAGTAACATCTCGGGGAGACATCTTAGCCAATTGGGATGTGATTTGCACCGTGTTATACACACATTCTAGTAATGTATTGATAATTGAAACTGGAAAGTGGAAATGATAATAAGTGTAACGTCTTGGTAAGACGGTTTCGCTTCCCGGGCTATGGTCAGACGCCATGTGATACACACATGGTGGTAATGTATTGATGAAATAAGAGTAACGTCTTAGCAAGACAGCTTAGCCGATCGGACCGTGATCAGACTCTGCTCAAGATGCAGTGGTATTATGGATGAAAACGCAACAATATGGAGTACTCCAATATATAATTTCAGAAACTATGTGAAAATCATGTGAACCACCTTATATTGTTGACATGATGCGTATTTGAATCTTTGTTGTCTTTATGATTTCCTCTTTATACTTTTATGAAAATTCTTTCTAAGTAAATGGTGTTTAGTTATACATACTAGTGCTATTCGATGGCACTAACGCCCATTTTGCTTGGGGCGCTATGTCTGTAAATGGATGTAGGTATTTCTATTGTAGGTAGTGTTGGTCGCAGCTAGTGCCACGTCTTCCTTTCAGCAAACTTGGTGAGCCCCACTTCGTTTCGGGGTCCTGTTTCATCTATTTATCGTGTACTTTCAATTTGAGGTATAGCTCGATCCTTGTTGCTGACATTTCCATATTACGTTAGTCTTCTGTTGTGCTTAGAGGCTCCGTAGACAAGTTGTGGGTAGTGTTAGATATTGGAATTAAAGTATTAATATTGATGTTTGGAAAAAATTTATAAAACTTGTAATATTTTGATAATTATTATTTAAGCTACTAATGGAATGAAATGGACGTTGTTAATGAAATACTTACTAAATATGATTAATGGAGTCCATCTCCTATTTATTCTTGAATTGTTTTGGGTTGAATAAAACCTAATAGGCTTGCTCAGTCGGGTTCACTCGGTTGAGCGTCGGTCGTGCTCCTCGATTTTTGGGGTGTGAAATACTTGGTATCAGAGCTTAATGTTTTAAAGTATCCTAAGACGTCTAAGAGCCATATCTCATGGAATCATTCTTATCGGTGTGTTTTCGACCATATCTAGAAGTTGGAGGCTATTCGGATATTTAAGAATTTCACCCTTCTTTGATACTCTAGATCGTGCACTAGAGCTCAAGATATGAAGCTCATTTCCATTCTATGTTGTAACAACCCGACCTGTTATTTTAATCCCTAGCACACCGTTCAACAGAATGAGGCCATGAACAACCTCATTTTAGGTATCATGTCTTGTACACGTGGTTGGAATCAAGTTTCGGGAAGTTCAGAGTTGATTCGGAAAGAGAATTCTCATTTCGGAGCTTAATATTAAAAGAATAAACTAGGATTAGAATTTTAAGTAAACGACCCCTGAATCGGGATCTGACGGTTGCAGCAGGTTCATATGATGATCTTGGACTTGGGCATATGCCCGGATCAAGTTTTGGAAGACCCGGGAGAATTTTGGCTCTTATTATGGAAAGAAGCATTTTGAAAGAAATTTGATAAGTTTTGGTTGAAGTGCATTTTAGTGATATCAGTGTTCATTTGGAATTCGGAGCCTGGGAGTATTTCCGTATTGTGATTTTGGAGTTTGGAGCGCGATCGGAAGTGAAATCGGAGGTCCGTAGGTCATTTTGGAGCCATTTGGCTAAAGGTAGAAAGTTGAAGGTTTTTGAGAAGTTTGACAAGAAGTGGATTTTTTATATCGGGGTCGGAATCTGATTCTGAAAGTTGAAGTAGGTCTGTAATGTCGAATATGACTTGTCTACAAAATTAGAGATTAATCGAGCGTGATTTGATAGGTTCAAACATCGAAGATAGAAGTTAGGAATTTCAAATTTCAATAAGTTTGGATTGGAGGTCAATTCATGATTTTTGCATTGTTTGATGTGATTTGAGGCCTCGAGCACGTCCGTAATGTTTCTGGGATTGGTTGGAGTCCCGGGGGCCTCATGTGGATTACAGGTGATTAACTGATTGAAATTTGGAATTTTTGGACAGCTGAAGGGTCTAGTTGCTTGTATAACCGCTTCTGCGGTGGGTTAACCGCAGGAGCGCCCCGACAGAAATGGAAAAAGAGCCACAAAAGAGGAGTTTTGGTCAGGGCTCGAGGATCGCGTATGCGGTCTAGATTTTGCAAAAGAGGGACCGTATCTGCGGAAGGCTGGTTGCAGAAGCGGAAGAGGGGTAGCTGGAGTTGACCGAAGATGCGGTCAATGTTCTGCTGAAGTAAAAACACATCTGCAGAAGATATGGCGCAGAAGCAAAAAAAGGGGGCCTAGGGAGGATCGCAGAAGCATCATTGTAACCGTAGTTGCGGAACCGTAGAAGCTGTCAAGGGACTACAGGTGCGGAAATAGCTGAGGGAGTGAGGTCTTTTAAGATTTGGGGTTGGGTTCATTCAACCCCATTTTCTTCCATTGGAGCTGATGCGGAGAAACTTTGAGGTGCTATTTTTATCACTCGTCATGAGGTAAGTAATTTGTGCTAGCTTTGAGTTAAATACAAAGTTTATATATGTATTTAGACAAGGAATTTATAGAAAAACTTGGGGTTGAGGGAAGACCTAGGAATTCGATAACCTTGGATTTTGACCATGATTTTGGGTATGAAATTGACAGTAAATCATATATATGAGTTCATGAGGTTATGGGTAAACTTATTCTTTGAAAATTTTGGAAATTCGGGCACGTGGGCCTGAGGGTGTTTTCGTCAACTTTTCGATCGGGGTTAGAAATTATTGTAAAGTTGATTGTCATGAATAATTGAGTATATATTAATGGGTTTATATAATTATTGGCTAGCTTTGGAGCTTTGTTCATCAATTAGAGTCTTTAGAAGGGCGTGGAATGCTGCTTATGGATCTGTGGAGCGAGGTAAGTCTCCTTTCTAAAGTTGTAAAAGGGAAATGTCCCCATATGTGAATTAATTGATTATGTGCTCCTATTTGATGGGGCTACGTACGCACGAGGTGACAAGAGTCCGTGTGTAGCTAATATAATGTTTAAGTGAGGGTACTCTAGGACCTAAAAAGCATGTTATACTTGGAATATTTGTAAACTTATTGACCGCTTGAATAGCTTAAATCACATCAAAACAGTAAATGAATTTCAAAAGTATTAAACATCATTTTCTTGACTGTTAAAGAGAATTTCTATTTCTTTGGGTAATTATTTTTCCCTGATGAAGTCTTGATTGACTGTTTATTGCATTCTTCTATGTGTACATGCGTCACATGGATGATTCGCGAGTTGGGTGTTGTTTATTTATATTTGACCGCATCACATGCTTGATTCACGAGCGGGGTAATAGGTGCATCTACGGTTCTAGCCGTTCGACTCTCGGCAGTGCACAATTTGCTTTTATGTTGGATCGGGCCGTACGTCCCACGGTGGTTATTTGCGCATGCTGGTATTATTTCCTTGAACTTATTAAAGGAATTTTTTCCTCTTCATGGCTTGAGAATATTTGGAAAATAATGAAAAAAGGAATTTTGTAAATTTCCTATAAAAGGAATAATTATCTACTTGTTTCCTGCTATTTGGTAAAACTCATGCAGTATAAATTCATGATTTAATGTATTATTGACATCATTGTTGGACCACTAGTAAGTGTCAAAGTTGACTATCTCGTCTCTACTTCTTCGAGATTAGACAGGTTACTCATTGAGTATACGTTGTTTTATACTCATACTACACTTCTGTGCATTTTTGTTTCACAAGTATATGTAAATCTAGCAGCCTACTAGGCATAGCAACACGGATGATTCTGGGACTAGATGAGTTGTATTATTTGAAACGGCAGTAGCTAGTACAATTCTTTCTAGTATACTGCATTTACTTCCTCTCCGCTATATTCCGAATGGATGTTGTATTTTATTTCCTTATCAGTAGATGCTCATGCACTTGTGACACCAGGTTTTGGGGGGATATTTGGATTATTATATGTTAAGTTTTTTATAGGTTTCGCGGTTATTTTTTTAAATATGATTATTCGTTATTTAATGTGTAAAGAAAAATAATTTTAGAAAATACAAAAAAATTGGAATTTAATTGAGTATTTTGGTTGGCTTTCCTGACAGTGGTTTCCGACGCCACCACGATCCTTAGAGGATTTTGTGCGGTAACAACCTGATAACGGAGCACTAGGTTCCTTGGGTGTCAGGAGTTATGAGCAACTCTAGTAAAGTCTCGCAGCTCGATACGGAGACGTCTGTACTTATCCTCGGGAGGCTGCAGGACTGTTAGGAGTACTTCCCTTCTTGATTTCTTTATCGTGCAACTTGACTTCCCGTGGGGCTTATTTCTTTGTTTCCTTCCCACTCAATCTTATGCGACACAAAATGTTTGTGATAAATCGAGAATTAAAGAATTGTAATGGCACTATGAATGTTGTGCGAGATGTTTCTCCCGGTTTAGTTGATTGGACTATCAGCGTCGCCTTAGGGAATAATATTCAATTGTTTCGGCTTAGTAGCTGTACTTTTAAGAGTCTAAGGTTAGGCACTAGTTTCCGTGATGCATATGAACAATTATTCCACCAAATTGATATAATGGTAGGATGTTTGCCTACTTGTTAAGGTAGTGAATGATTTGAAGGGAGGTTTACTCAGTGCCTGATGTAGAGATTTGATATTTTATTCTCGGAAAAGGGAAGTCAATCGGGCTAAGAATATTTAGATGCGAGTTGAGGGGTAACAAGACTCGGTATTCGCTAGCACGGTGGAGGTTTTCTTCTATAATGAGGTGTCATTGTCCTTATTGAATGTACTGATTTCATCGGTATTATGATCTTCTACAATTCACCTTCAGAGCAGAATATTGCATGTCAGTATTGAAGAAATGACTATTAGATGTCGCGAGGAAAGGTGGTTCAGTGTTGAATCAGCAATTATAATATTGGCAGCTCAAGAGAGATGATCTATGGCAAAATTTAAATATAGTAGCGATTTGTGGATTCAAGTGCTATGAAGATAGATTTTACTAAGGCAATAATTGAGTAGCAAAAGATGAGGAAAAGATATGTGGAAAGTGTCAGAAGGTTGCTAAAATTCCTAGAAGGCTAGGTGTATGATGCAAAGGTCAAGTAGTTGATTAAAGAAGCGAGTTTGGCCAAAGTGGGAGAGTGGTGGATGCTGCATATGGGCTTGGTGGTAGGATGATTACGCACCTTTAGGAGAGTTTGGAAATATTTGAGATTTTAGTGGCCGATGATTTTAGTGGCCGACGATTCTATCAGTTATATAGCAAAGATATTGGTTGGACAAATGTGTTTGATGCGTTAGAATATAAGAAGGTGGTTTTACAGAAAGATTTTGAGAAATTTGGAGGTTGATTGCGCAAGGTTATGTCAATAAGAGATAAAGAGGACGGGTGAATTCCATATTTGTGAAATAATGGCTTCATGCTAAGTGGGAGAGTCCCACCGCTTATGATTGAGTTGCATGGTTAACTTCTTGCAAGATTTTTGGCTATTAGCATATTGATAGGCTATTTTAGCTATGAGAAAGGACCATAAGTGGTAATTTGAGCAAAAGAAGTATTAAAGGTGTGCTATGGTTTGCCCAATTGGCCCCTATTCAAACTTGGCAGAAAGATTCAGGATTTATGCCTTGTATAGATGCGCGCTACAAGGGAAGTACAAACTTCGTGTGGGGAAAATAGTTTTCATTTCCCATCTCATGGAAAACCCTTTTCGCTCCGCTTAGCCTTATCCCCCTCTAGGGGTATTTTAGTGATAGGTTCTATAGGAACTGGACGATCCTATTTGGTCAAATACCTAGCGACAAACTCCTATGTTCCTTTCATTACGGTATTTCTGAACAAGTTCCTGGATAACAAGCCTAAAGGTTTTCTTCTTGATGAGATCGATATTGATGATAGTGACGATATTCTGTCGGGTGCTTTCGTGTGCTAGAAGATTTAAGGAGTAGATTATAGTCAGGGCCAAGTCAGAGTGGGTGGCTCTCAGCAATGGTCCTAATGGATTAATAGGAAGTAAGGTGCGGTGGCTGATGATTTCGAGCCTATCGGTGCAGTTGAGAATCAAGCTTTTGCAGCAACTTAGGGGTGGATGTCACACCTCTTTTTTTCACACGGCTACCCCAAAGGAAAAAATGTATAAGGGAGTTTTTCCAATTAAAGTGACATTATTCGAAATAGGATTATTTATTTAATTAGAGTCGCCACTTGGGATAGGTTTGGCTTTTGGTATCCCAAGTCACCGATTTATTTAGAATCCCAAATCGAAGAAATTTTCGACTGCCCAGATGGAGTCTGCGAACCAGAAATTCTGAGTAAGGAATTCAGAGTAAGGAATTTTGTTGACCCGAGGGAAGGTGTTACGCACCCCTGGATCCCGTGGTTCTTGCATGGTTGCTTAAACTATTATAACTGGCTAAAATTCTAATTTTTGTACATGTTCATCCTATGGTGCAATTTTAAATTATTTTATACCGTTTTTAATATTTTTAAGGAAATTTGCAATGTCGCTAAAACACGTCGCGAACCACGTCACATAAATGCACATGCAGTTTTCGGCATATTTCAAGTCCATTGAGATTTGGATTTGGGTTATAAATGCGCACCCGTTCTTAAGAAGATAAAATTATTAAAGACGCTACTAAAAGCGACTAACATGTTATTAAGCCGTGAAATTTGTTAAGCGGCGTGTCCCTAATCTCTGAATATTTTAATATAATAATTTCATGAAGGCCACGAAATTTTGGATTCCATTGTGCGCGACACACCTCGTTTATTATTTTAAAATCCTAAAGCAAACTATTGTTTTTCTATATATGTGTCTCCAATAAGACTCAATTAATCGATAATACATTATTTGAAGGTCCGACTTTACAAATCATTTTTTTAGAAATACCCAAACCTTGGCCCATGGGAGGGAGTTGGAGTTTCACCTTATTTCAAAGATTCTCGAGCATTTGGGCTCAGCTGCCAGCCCACGAAAGAGGCTAGTTGCTTGGCCTCGTTAAAGGAGGATTCAAGCAATGAACTTGGAAATGTCAACAAATAGACTATTTGACCTTTAATTAACATAGTCTACTTAAATTCATTAACACATAGTATATCTGGACATTTAACTAACTATTTAATAGTAATTTTCATATTAACATATAAGGCAGCATGAGCTGAAGCATTGAACTGTCTCACACAAGGATTAAATTCACATATCCTGCTATCAAGATTATACAAGAGATGATAGTTTTCCATTAAGTACTAGCTTAAACCAAATAGCTCATTTCAGATTCACTTTTTAGCTAAACATGACTAGAATGTTTAAATCAGTGATAACACTGGCTGAAGTTATTGCATTTACTAAGAATATCAGTCCAAATGTCCTATTATACAAAACATTGACCTAACTATGGTAAACATAATAGTATTAAAGTTGATCCAAATTGATAAATTAAAGGGTACCAACAGTCCATAGCAGCAACAATCCATATAGTCCTATTGATACATATAACATGAAGCTCAAACCACTACAATAGAAAGCAGCAATGTTTAGCAACAAAATTACAGGCAACATAATAGTAATATTCAGCTTGATAACCAGATCTAACAAGAATAAACCACACACCACCTTTGAATGACCATACATGACTTGAAACTAAACCCAGGAACTCCAGAAATAACCAAACCCAAAATAATCGATGCAAACTCTCAGAAACAAGACAAAACCAAACTCTAAAATTTGCTGAACCTCCAATGGAATAGTACTTTTTGAATTTCTGTTAGTTTTAAAGCTCTAAATGCCTAGACTTGAAGGAAAGCTCTCAGATACACAAACTGAGTAACATTTTGATTAATTTTTGCCTTGGATCAAGTGAGAATTGCAGGAAATGAATATGAATTTTTGAAAATATTTTAGCTCCTGGATTTCCTTTTGGAAGTTTCAGGATTTTTGTTTTGAACTACTGTTGGGAATTTTAAGTGATTTTCAGACTGTGTAACCCCCACTTTTTGAATGAATTGGGGTGCCCTTTTATAGCCAAAGGCTAGGGCAATCCTTTTATTTTATTTTATCTACTAATCCCTCTTTCAATTTTCAGATTTTACCTACTTGGTCCTTTATTTCCTGATTTATTTCCCAAGTCACTACACTATTCTACTGATTTTTAGACTAAAGTCTCATTCTAGAAGAATTTAAAGGATTCTAACATTGTTTTTATATTTATGGACTACCTATAGTACCCTTATTTTATCCTAAAATTACCAGAACCAACCAAACACCCTATACTACCCTCTTAGAATATTATAATTACCATTCTTTACTAGGCTATGTTTTTTAAATTTAAATACTAGATTACAACTATAACCAATACCATAATCAAATCTGAATCATTATTTAGGAATATCCAAAAATTCAACTCAGAATTTAAAAGAAAACTATTGGACCAAAAAGTCGAGCAAAAAACTGAAATTATCATAATTAAACGGAATCATGCAAAGTTGTAACTACCATGACATTCTATTATTTGAAGCAATCAAAATTGAAAACTACCAAATTATAAGTTGAACATTAGAGTAAGCTGAACAACAAAAGGTGAAGGGTCAGGAATTGAAACTAAGATAAACAAAATCGAAACTAATGCAACAAATAACAGAAGCGGAAATTAGTCTTAAGAAATGGGGTAATTCAGAAACATGGTGTAGGGAATTATCACAAAAATGTACCAGACTAAATGGTAACAAAAATAAAATCAATAGAACTAATCATGATTTCCAATTAAAACAAACAATTAAACTAAAGAAAGGAAAATTGTAAACAAAGAAGTAAAAACAATAAAAAACAAACAGAAGAAACAAATGAAAAGTTACTGATTGTTCTTTGACTAAACTGCTGGGTTTGACTTGAATCCTTAAATGGAGTTACATGTTTTTTTTTGGTCAATACAAACATGCAAGTGCATTTGGAAACCCAAATAGAGCTTTGAATGTCAGTCCCAAAATTAGGTTAACTCTCAGATTTGAAATCGAGGAGTTACAGGATTGTTCGAAGGAAACAGGACTCATTTTTGGGTAGGGGAGGCCAAGGGGAGTATGCTGTATGAATTTGGGAGTCATTGGAACCAGCACCGCCATGGATGGCGGAGAAACCGCTCCTTTGGAAGAAGATTTGACACATTTGGCTGGGTTTTGATGGGTGATCTTAGGGGGGGTTCGAAAGAGGAGAAGACGTGGATTATGAGGTATTAATTTTGATCGATTTGGGGTTACGCTGCCTGAGGCTGTGATTTTCGGCTAGCAGAGGGCAGGGGGGATACGGTGGTGTTACACCGGCGGTGATTTGGTACGAGGAGGACGATTTGTGTTTCTAAGGTTGTGATTGTCCTTCAGACACTTTTATTAAAACGGGAGGCTCAATTTTAGCTGTTGGGTATGAATGGATGATGGGCTGAGATTAAGGGGACGTCAAACAATGTCGTTTTGGACCTGGTATTTTTAGACTTGGCAGGGGACGTTGGGTCTAGGTCAAATTTGATGGGTTCAAGGATTTTGGGCCAGGTTTTACTGCAAGAACTTGGCCCAAATCAAAATCTCTCAACAAAAGCCAATATTTATGTATTTTCTCTTTTATTTATTTTTTATTATGTTTTAATATTTTAATAACAAAAAATAAAAATAGACAAAACGTATTTAACTTCTTCAAAATAAACCAATTAACATTTAAATTAACCTAAATTCTAAATTTCAAAAGAAAATTAACCATTTTTTTGTTGTTTTTCATTATTTTCAATATTAAATAATTAATAACCTAAAAAATGTTAAAATTTAGTCGTAAATCCAAGCATGCCATTTTTATATTTTTTATGAATTATATTTAATTAAAATAGGCAACATGCAAGTAAACACAAAATTATGCAATTAAATCCTAAAAATTCAAACAATAAAAGAAAAATTCGAATAAACACAAGATCATGCAATTAATTCCTAAAAATTTTAATAATGAAAGAAAGATGCAAATAAACACAAATCATGCAATTAATTCCTAAAAATTCAAATAATAAAAGAAAGATCCTAATTTTAATGAATTTTATAAGAACATTTCGAGCGAGGCAAAAATCACATGCTCACAGCTGCCCCTCATGGCTCAGAGACGGTAGAGGATTTCCAGGCAAAGATAAATAAGCAATTGAGAGAATTTTTTTCTGTTGTGCATTCCATGAGAAGCATTTTGAAAACTGTTTAACATAACCTTGCTTCAAAGGTTGCCAACATATCCTTGGCTATAAAGGAATCAGGTCAGTGTAGTTCTGGAGTGTTTCGTAGTTGGGACTATCATGAGCTGTGATATCACTGCTGATGCCGATGCTACTACTTGCTGAGATCCTTATTACACCAAAACTGAAAATTCAACTACGAGTTACAAGATTCCTATCTATAAATCTCTTGAATCTTGATCTTGAGTCTAACCTGATTTTGTTGTGGACCTTGATGTGAATCTTGATGCTCGTCAGCTGGAGGTGTTGGTTCTTTCTTCAACATTTGGATTTAAGTGGGACATGCACGACTTGTAACTTTGAACCAAATTTGGACAATCCGCATCTTTATTTTCGACCATTCTGGATTTTCTTTTCTTCTTTTCTGTTATCGTGGATTGAGATTTGCTCTTCCGTTCATCTCAATTCCTGCGCTCTAAGGTAAAACCTGTTCGAACACCGAAACAAACAAACTGACGAAATTTTTTGCCCCAGTTTTCACTAGGAAATTTCATGAGTTATTTGTAACAAAAATATAAAATATTTCTATTTAAAATAATAAAAGTCAGGATTGTTCAATTTTTTTTCTTTTATTAAAAGATTACCAGGTTATGCTGGCAGATCGCCGAATTATGCTGGAAGAGAAAACGGGTCCCTGCTGGGGATAAGAGGAAATCCACGGGTTACGTGGGGAGAGGAATAAAGAGACCCTGGTGGGGATGAAGAAGGAAAATCCACGGGTTATGACGAGACGGTATGATAAAGATTCCTGGTTATGCTAGGGAGATCCGCGGGTTATGCCAAGATAAAAGAAAAAGGGTTTCTGCTGGGGATTAAAGGAAAGTCCACGGGTTAGGCCGAGATAAAAGAAGAAGGTCATTGGGTTATGTTAGGGAGATCCACGGGTTATGCCGGGATAACAGGAAAAGGGCCTGCTGGGGATAAATGAAAAAATTATCCTCGTGTTATGCCAAGGAAAGAAAATATCGAAAGATTATGCTAGGGAGAAAATAAAAATGATCCTTGGGTTATGCTGGGATAAGAGAAAAAAGGGTCATTGAATTATGCTAGGGAGAAAACGAAAAAGGTCCTCGGGTTATGACAGGGAGGTCCATGGTATAAGCCGGGATAAAAGGGTAAAAGTCTTATACCACAATGATTTTGGATTTTTTTTGAATTATCCTAGGAGAAAATTCGTCAGACTAGGTTTTTGATCCTAGGAGAAAAGTCATCAGACTAGGTTTTCTCTTTTTTTTTTATCTTAGGAGAAAGATTCACCAGACTAAGACTTTGATCCTGGGAGAAAGTTCATCGGACTAGGTCACTATCTTAGGAGAAAATTCATTAGACTAAGATTTTGATACTAGGAGAAAGTTTAACAGGCTAGGTCACTTTTTTTTTTGGTATCTTAGGAGAAAGATTCATGAGACTAAGATTTTGATACTAGGAGAAAGTTCATCAGACTAGGTCTTTTTTTTTTGATATCTTAGGATAAAGATTCATCAGACTAAGACATTTATCCTAGGAGAAAATTCATCAGACTAGGTCTCTCTTTTTTCTTTTTCTTTTTGGGTTTTTGTTTTTGGTGTCTTAGGAAAAATATTCATCCGACTAAGACGTTTATCCTAGGATAAAATTCATCATACTAGGATTTTGATCCTAGGAGAAAATTCATCAGACTAGAATTTTGATCCTGGGAGAAAATTCATTTGACTAGTTCACTTTTAGGTATCTTAGGAGAATGATTCATCAGACTAATATATCGATCCTAGGAGAAGGTTCATCAGACTAGGCCTTCTATCTTAGGAAAAAAACTCATCAGACTAAGATTTGGATCCTTGGAGAAAATTCATCAGACTACGATTTTTATTGGGAGTAAAATCCACCAGACTAGGACTTTTATCCTAGGAGGAAAAATGTAAAAAACAATGGCAAAATATATGCACATGCAGACAACTAAAGGCAAGAATTTGAGAAACTTACCTTTGTGGGCTCTTCTATACATTTCTTCTTCTTCTCTATTTTTTTTCTCTCTATTTTTTTTTCCTTAAACCACTTTCCTTGCATTGCTTTGTTCCTGTTTCAAACAAAGAAAACTTTGTCAATTTTAAAAGTGGTGGTCGGTTTGTGGCCTTGAGTCTCGAGCGTCTTGGCTTTTGCTCGATCAGCCAGTGTCGGTCTTAAGAGACCTTTGTTCTGCACCAACTCTGATTGATTCACACCTAGTACCATTGTAATGGTGGCTCAATCCGTCTTGTCCCCATTAGAGATCTTGGTTCAGGTGACCTTTTCTGATATTTTCAATGGCTTTTTTCTTTTTGAGCAATTTGTTTGTCATAGAGAATAACAGGTTATCTTTGCTTGCGCCAAACAGGATGACAAGAGTCTTTTGGGGAAGCCCTTGCATGAATCCTCAAGGCATGCTAGCAGTAACAACAGTCCATAGCAGCAACAATCCATATAGTCCTATTGATACATTTAAAATGAAGCTCAAACCACTACAATCGAACGCAGCAATGTTTAGCAACAAAATTACAGGCAACACAGTAGTAATATTCAGCTTGATAAGCAGATCTAACCTGAATAAACCACACACCGCCTTTGAATGACCATACATGACTTGAAACTAAACCCTGGAACTCCAGAAATAACCAAACCCAAAATAATCGATGCAAACTCCCAGAAACAAGACAAAACCAAACTCTAAAATTTGCTAAACCTCCAATGGAATAGTACTTTTTGAATTTCTATTAGTTTTAATGCTCTAAATGCCTAGATTTGAAGGAAAGCTCTCAGATACACAAACTGAGTAACATTTTGATTAATTTTTGCTTTGCATCAAGTGAGAATTGCAGAAAATGAATATGAATTTTTGAAAATATTTTAGCTCCTGGATTTCCTTTTGGAAGTTTCAGGATTTTTGTTTTGAACTACTGTTGGGAATGTTAAGTGATTTTCAGACTGTGTAACCCCCACTTTTTGAATGAATTGGGGTGCCCTTTTATAGCCAAAGGCTAGGGCAATCCTTTTATTTTATTTTAACTACTAATCCCTCTTTCAATTTTCAGATTTTACCTACTTGGTCCTTTATTTCCTGATTTATTTCCCAAGTCACTACACTATTCTACTGATTTTTAGACTAAAGTCTCATTCTAGAAGAATTTAAAGGATTCTAACATTGTTTTTATATTTATGGACTACCTATAGTACCCTTATTTTATCCTAAAATTACCAGAACCAACCAAACACCCTATACTACCCTCTTAGAATATTATAATTACCATTCTTTACTAGGCTATGTTTTTTAAATTTAAATACTAGATTACAACTATAACCAATACCATAACCAAATCTGAATCATTAATTAGGAATAAACAAAAATTCAACTCAGAATTCAAAAGAAAACTATTGGACCACAAAGTCGAATTATCATAATTAAACGGAATCATGCAAAGTTGTAACTACCACAACAATTTATTATTTGAAGCAATCAAAATTGAAAAATACCAAATTATAAGTTGAACATTAGACTAAGCTGAACAACAAAAGGTGAAGGGTCAGGAATTGAAACTAAGATAAACAAAATCGAAACTAATGCAACAAATAACAGAAGTGGAAATTAGTCTTAAGAAATAGGGTAATTCAGAAACATGGTGGGAGACGAAACTTAGGGAATTATCATAAAAATGTACCAGACTAAATGGTAACAAAAATAAAATCAATAGAACTAATCATGATTTCCAATTAAAACAAACAATTAAACTAAAGAAAGGAATACTTTAAACAAAGAAGTAAAAACAATAAAAAACAAACAGAAGAAACAAATGAAAAGTTACTGATTGTTCTTTGACTAAACTGTTGGGTTTCACTTGAATCCCTAAATGGAGTTACATGTTTTTTTTTGTCAATACAAACATGCAAGTCCATTTGGAAACCCAAATAGAGCTTTTAATGTCCGTCCCAAAATTGGGTTAACTCTTAGATTTGAAATCGAGGAGTTACAGGATTGTTCAAAGGAAACGAGACTCACTTTTGGGTAGGGGAGGCCAAGGGGAGTATGGGGTATGAATTTGGGAGTCGTTGGAACCAGCGCCGCCGTGGATGGCGGAGAAACCGCTCCTTTGGAAGAAGATTTGACACGTTTGGCTGGGTTTTGATGGGTGATCTTAGGGGGGTTGGATAGAGGAGAAGACGTGGATTATGAGGTATTAAATTTGATTGACTTGGGGTTACACCGTCTGAGGCTGCGATTTTCGGCTAGCAGAGGGCAGGGGGATACGGTGGAGGCACGGTGGTGTTACACCGGCGGTGATTTGGTACGAGGAGGACGAATTGTGTCTCTAAGGTTGTGATTTTCCTTCAGACATTTTATTAAAACGGGAGGCTCAATTTTAGCTGTTGGATAAGAATGGATGATGGGCTGAGATTAAGGGGACGTCAAACAATGTCGTTATGGACCTGGTATTTTTGGACTTGGCAGGGGACGTTGGGTCTAGGTCAAATTTGATAGGTTCAAGGATTTTGGGCCAGGTTTTACTGCAAGAACTTGGCCCAAATCAAAATCTCTCAACAAAAGCCAATATTTATGTATTCTCTTTTATTTATTTTTTATTATGTTTTAATATTTTAATAACAAAAAATAAAAATAGACAAAACGTATTTAACTTCTTTAAAATAAGCCAATTAACCTTTAAAATAACCTAAATTCTAAATTTCAAAAGAAAATTAACCAATTTTTTTGTTGTTTTTCGTTATTTTAAATATTAAATAATTAATAACCTAAAAAATGTAAAAATTTAGTCGTATATCCAAGCATGCCATTTTTGTATCTTTTATGAATTATATTTAATTAAAATAGGCAACATGCAAGTAAACACAAAACTGTGCAATTAAATCCTAAAAATTCAAACAATAAAAGAAAAATTCAAATAAACACAAGATCATGCAATTAATTCCTAAAAATTTTAATAATGAAAGAAAGATGCAAATAAACACAAATCATGCAACTAATTCCTAAAAATTCAAATAATAAAAGAAAGATCCTAATTTTAATGAATTTTATAGGAACATTTCGAGCGAGGCAAAAATAACGTGCTCACAGCTGCCCCTCTTGGCTCGGAGATGCAGAGGATTTCCGGGCAAAGATAAATAAGCAATTGAGAGAATTGTTTCCTGTTTTGCATTCCATGAGAAGCATTTTGAAAACTCTTTAACATAACCTTGCTTCAAAGGTTTAATACATATCCTTGGCTATAAAGGAATCGGGTCAGCGTAGTTCTGGAGTGTTTGGTAGTTGGGACTACCATAAGCTGTGATATCACTGCTGATGCCGATGCTACTGCTTGCCGAGCTCCTTATTACACCAACATTGAATATCAAGAGCTAAGCTAGCTAGGCCTATCAACTACGAGTTACAATATTCCTATCTATAAATCTCTTGAATCTTGATCTTGACTCTCAACTGATTTTGCTGTGGACCTTGATGTGAATCTTGATGCTCGTCAGCTGGATGTGTTGGTTCTTTCTTCAGCATTTGGATCTAAGTGGGACATGCACGACTTGTAACTTTGAATCAAATTTTAACAATCCGCATCTTTATTTTCGACCATTCTTGATTTTCTTTTCTTCTTTTCCGCTATCCTGGATTGAGATTTGCTCTTCCGTTCATCTCAAATCCTGCGCTCTAAGGTAAAACCTGTTCGAACACCAAAACAAACAAACTGACAAAATTTTTTGAACCACTTTTCACTAGGAAATTTCATGAGTTATTTGTAACAAAAATATAAAATATTTCTATTTAAAATAATAAAAGTCAGGATTACTCAATTTTTTTTCTTTTTTTATAAAAGATTACCAGCTTATGCTGGCAGATCGCCGAGTTATGCTGGAAGAGAAAACAGGTCCCTGCTGGGGATAAGAGGAAAATCCACGGGTTACGTGGGGAGAGGAATAAAGAGACCCTGCTGGGGATGAAGAAGAAAAATCCACGGGTTATGACGGGACGGTATGATAAAGATTCCTGGGTTATGCTAGGGAGATCCGCGGGTTATGCCAAGATAAAAGAAAAAGGGTTTCTGCTGGGGATAAAAGGAAAGTCCACGGGTTATGTCGAGATAAAAGAAGAAGGTCATTGGGTTATGTCAGGGAGATCAACGGGTTATGCCGGGATAACAGAAAAAGGGCCTGCTGGGGATAAATGAAAAAATGATCCTCGTGTTATGCCAAGGAATGAAATTATTATCAGATAATGCTAGGGAGAACATAAAAATGATCCTTGGGCTATGCTGGGATAAGAGAAAAAGGGGTCATTGAGTCATGCTAGGGAGAAAAGGAAAAAGGTCCTCGGGTTATGACAGGAAGGTCCATGGTTTATGCCGGGATAAAAGGGTAAAAGTCATATGCTACAATGATTTTGGATTTTTTTTAATTATCCTAGGAGAAAATTCGTCAGACTAGGTTTTTGATCCTAGGAGAAAAGTCATCAGACTAGGTTTGCTCTTTTTTTTGTATCTTAGGAGAAAGATTCACCAGACTAAGACTTTGATCCTGGGAGAAAGTTCATCCGACTAGGTCACTATCTTAGGAGAAAAATTCATTAGACTAAGATTTTGATACTAGGAGAAAGTTTATCAGACTAGGTCACTTTTTTTTCGGTATCTTGGGAGAAAGATTCATGAGACTAAGATTTTGATCCTAGGAGAAAGTTCATCAGACTAGGTCTTTTTTTTTTATATCTTAGGATAAAGATTCATCAGACTAAGACATTTATCCAAGGAGAAAATTCATCAGACTAGGTCTCTCTTTTTTCTTTTTTTTTTTGGATTTTTGTTTTTGGTGTCTTAGGAAAAAGATTAATCCGACTAAGACGTTTATCCTAGGAGAAAATTGATCATACTAGGATTTTGATCCTAGGAGAAAATTCATCAGACTAGAATTTTGATCCTAGGAGAAAATTCATTAGACTAGTTCACTTTTAGGTATCTTAGGAGAAAGATTCATCAGACTAATATATCGATCCTAGGAGAAGGTTCATCAGACTAGGCCTTCTATCTTAGGAAAAAAACTCATCAGACTAAGATTTGGATCCTTGGAGAAAATTCATCAGACTAGGATTTTTATTGGGAGTAAAATCCACCAGACTAGGACTTCTATCCTTGGAGGAAAAATGTAAAAAACAATGGCAAAATATATGCACATGCAGACAAATAAAGGCAAGAATTTGAGAAACTTACCTTTGTGGGCTCTTCCATTCATTTCTTCTTCTTCTCTATTTTTTTTCTCTCTATTTTTTTTCCTTAAACCACTTTCCTTGAATTACTTTGTTCCTGTTTCAAACAAAGAAAACTTTGTCAGTTATAAAAGTGGTGGTCGGTTTGTGGCCTTGAGTCTCGAGCGGCTTGGCTTTTGCTCGATCAACCTGTGTCGGTCTTATGTGACCTTTGTTCTGCACCAACTCTGATTGTTTCGCACCTAGTACCATTTGTATTGGCGGCTCAATCTGTCTTGTCCCCATTAGAGATCTTGGTTCAGGTGACCTTTTCTGATATTTTCAAGGACTTTTTTCTTTTTGAGCAATTTGTCGGTCATAGAGAATAACAAGTTATCTTTGCTTGCGCCAAGCAGGATGACAAGAGTCTTTTGGGGAAGCCCTTGCATGAATCCTCAAGGCATGCTGGCAGTAACAACAGAGTGTGCTGACCAAATTTACTTTGTACAACTAAAAGTTGGTAGCAGATTTTGAAATTTTATCTTGCTTGTTTTGACATGGATGAACTCAAAGAGAAGGACAGAATAATGCAAAGAAACAAATATGAACAAGAAATTCCCCCTATCGGAAAGACAAAGGGAAGAATTTTTTTCTCTATTTTTTTTTCAATAACTAGCCTTAATGGTCATGAATTGCATTTTGGATTCAACGGCCCGATCTATCAAACTAATCCAATCTTCCCTTCTACCATTATTATGACCTTTGAAGTCAAGATTGTTCATGCCAGTCTTTTGCATCAGCTTCATGCCTCACCTTCAGACTAGTGGTGCCCGAGGAGTTTTCACCAGCAAGTCTCTATCATTTATTCATATCTGCTTACAATCGTCTTATAGTGCCTGTGAGGGTTTTTACCAATAAGACTCACTCATTTTTCTTTTTCTTTCTTTTTCTTTTCCTTTGCCCTTCTTTTTTTTGCGAACAACCTGACAGTGTTCTATGTCGCATGCCAACCGTTGCTCATTGTTTGCTTTTCTTAGCATTCTTGAAGGCTGATCAGAAGGTCTTTATTTGAAAGGTTTTTGGATATGGGAAGGGAGAAAGGGCCGGTATGACGGCTCAAAGTTGACTCAAAGTGAGGTGTTATGGGCTTACAACTCTTGGAATCAGCTTTTCAAAAGTGAAATAACATGTTTTTATCCCTAGTTTCAGATACTTGGGATTTTGTTTTGGAATTTTTCTTGAATTCTTATTTAGTTGGACCGAACCGTGTGGCTGCCTCCATATCCTTTTTTAAGAAATCAGGTCTAACATCGTTCAAAATCTGACCTAAACTATTTTCATCTTTCTTTCCGTTTCTCTTTTCATTTTTTTTCTTTTTTCTTTTTGCTTTTTTCCTTCTTTTTTTTTTGTTTTCCCCAGCTTCTATTTTTGAGGGCGTGTATCTTTGACAGTTCTTTTCTTCTTCTTTTTTTCACTTAGGACTTTCTACAAGCTGCTCCAATTTGTACTCTTGGGACATGGACATTTTTTTTTCCTTTTTTTTGACTCTTGACTCTAATATTGATTCCAAAAGAGGGCGGTCAAAGAAAATAACATAGGCTCAAAGGGGTGACAAAGGGTATAAAGTGGTTGGATAGTAGAAAAAGGGCCTCCCAGCCTCAACAACGCCAAATATATTATCACTTTGCAATCACAACATTGATGAACATGCATGTCTTCTTGATGTGTCGTGGTCACAAGATAATTTCCATTCATTAACGTCAAACTTTCCTACAATCTTCAATTGATTCTTCCTCAAGCCCGATCTTCACAATGATCCGAATGTGACTTTTACCCGATCTTAATTTCCAAGTATTTTAACTCTTTATTCATCCTCAAAATTGTTTTTTTTTTTCTGTTATTGATTACTAAGATCTGGCCAAAATTTCCGCATGCATGTCATGTTATTAGTACTAGCGCGACAAGAACTAAGAATAGAATGACATCAAAGGACAAACTGGATGTTATTGAATAAGGATGGAAGGGTTTGACGACTAAATAAGCAACTTAAGATCCGAGTTACAAACCTAAAATAACCTGGATAATAAAAATAGCAAAAAAACGGACATACATAACTCATACAAACAGAATAGAAAGACAGAAGGGGTTGACTCAATGAAACAAATAAAATCTGGATCATAACCCTGAAATAAGCAGATAACAGATAAACATCAAAACAAGCTATCGAAATTCCTCTCTACGTGAGGAGGGAATAACTTTTCAATTGCTAAGCTTCACATTTAGCCACAAATTTGTTCATGCTTTCTTCAATTTCAGTCGGCAAGTTCCCAAAAGGATTCTCATACACCACGTCACCAGACATCATCCCCATAAACTGTGCATCATCATGTGTAGGTAAAGGATTCTAGGTGATATTCTGAGTGTTATTGTCTTGGATCACAATCAGATTTTCCTAGATCATCCTTTTTGCTTCTCTTTTCAAATCCCTACAACTTTCAATATTGTGCCCATGGGCATTGGAGTGGTAGTTAAACCTTTTGGAAGGGTCAAAGCTTCTTGCACATGGGTCCATATGATTTGGAAGAATGGGTGAAATCATGTCACAATGCTTTAACTTCTCAAATAAGCTTGCATATGACTCTCATATTGGTGTAAAATTATCCTTCAAACCTTTGTTCCCTTCTATATCCGTGGCTTGGATGTTGGTTATAAGGCACTTGAAAATTATGTGGAGGCTGGTGGAGATTTTGTGATACTCATGCTCGCCTTCTTGGGTGATTTGGTGGCTGGACAACATACTGAGGTGGATCAACAGAGTATGGTGGATTCTGAGGTGGATAGTAATGCTCAGGGGGGTCATGGAATACCTGATAATGTTGTGCATACCTTCGAGGTGTTCTCCTGGGACTTCTTCTCGACCCTGATATCATCATGATTTCTTTATCCTTCTCATTTATGTCACCAAAATTATCATATTCAACTTGGATAGCCTAAGTTGCGGCTATAAGAACTGCTCATCTTAAAATTTTGCCTGTCTTAAGGCCATTCTATACCATTTCTCCCATTTTGATTCCTTCCGAAAAGGATTTGCCAATTGCATACATCCTGTTTTGAAAGTAATCTGGCTCTTGCGCTTGAAGGGAAATAGTGACTAGCTCGTGGTCATCCATGGGTGGCTTAACCCTAGCTGCGTGCTCTCTCCATCAAATGGCATATTCCCTGAAACTTTCACTTGGTTTCTTCTACAGGTTTGAAAGGGAATTGCAGTCGGGGGCAATGTCAATGCTGTATTGGAACTGTTTGATAAAGGCATGTGCCATGTCATTCCAGACGTACCAGCGAGAAGTGTCTTGATCCAAAAACCATTCGGATGCTACTCCCGTGAGGCTTTCCCCAAAATAAGCTTTTAGCAAGTCTTCATTTCTTCCCACATCTCTCAGCTGATTGCAATACCTTTTCAGGTGGACTATGGGGTCTCCATGTCCATCATACTTCTCAAATTTGGGAATCTTGAAACCAGGCGGCACGTGGACATCAGGGAACATACATAGATCTTTGAAGGCAATACTCTATTGACCCCCAACCATTGCATGTTTTTCAACCGTTGTACTAAGCTTTTTACCCTTTGGGCCATTTCTTATGATACCATCTTTTGGGCGGGCGTCTCAATCTTTGCAGGAAGATCAAATAGATATGGGTGGTATTCATGAGAGTGGGATTGCTCTTGCTGCGTACCAAATTATGACTCATGACAAGGTTCTCCATGGCCATTGGCCCATGCTTGACACATTTTGTCCAGTTGCTGTTTCAGTATTCTATTTTCCTCAGCCATAGTAGACTCTTGTCGAACGCTCTGACCCCGGGTCTCTTGAGCACTTGTAACAGCTTCGCTGTCAGTTATCATTTTTCCTTGATTCCTGTGTTGTTTGCTTACCACAAACCGACCACCTCAAACTTTCGTCACAATTCAAAAAGAAGACGGGTTAGAATGGACTCAGTCCGTCCTTATTATTATCAACATTTTTTCATGTTTTTTTTTTCATTTTTCTCATTTTCCTTTTGTATGGTTGATCGAACTTGATGTGGGTTGCCTACGTATCATGACACCGCATAAATCAGATCTTGCGTAGTTCGGAAAGGTTAGGAATATAGGAAATACACTAACTTTATGTTTTTCTGGATTTTGAATTTTTTCTCTCTTTCTAAAGAAAGACTTATAAAGAAGAAAGACAATATTTTTGGATTTCCTTTTTCTTCAACATTTTTTCAAAGAAAGACTTCTAAAGAAGAAAAAAAATGTTTCCTTTTTTTTGAACTTCGACTTTTTATTGTTTATAATTTTGAAATTTCGATATAAAGAAAAATATTTTATTTGCATTTATGGATTTTTATTTCTGATTTTAGGAATGAAGTACTTCTAAAAAAAAGAAAGTATTTTTGAATTTTGAAATTTCTTTTCAATTTTTGAAAGAAAGAAACTATTTTTGAAATATTCAAAGAAAAATATTTTTGGATTTTGGAATTTTTTTTTTGAAATTTTTGAAACAAATACTTCTAATTAAAAGGGGAGATATTTTTGAATCTTGAATTTTCAAAAAAAGAATGAAAATGTTTTTTGTTTTTTGGGATTTCGAGAAATATTAGAAGAAAATATTTTTTTTTGGATTTTTTAAAATGGTGGGCTGGAACTGATAAGGTTTGCCTACGTATCTCACATCCAGTAAGAATCAGACCCGCGTAGTTTTGGCAAATGTTTTTGTCAAAACCAAAATTTTGTTAATAAGTCTCTTATTTTTTGTTTTTTTTCTTTTTCTTCTTTTATTTTTCAAAAACCCGGCAACATTTTGATACTATTTGGGCATTTGTTTTTCGAAACAAGTGGTTACCCTCATTTAGTCCTAACACTCCTATTTTTCTCAATTTTCTCTTACTATTTTCAAGTCGGTCAACATGCAAATCTGAAGCAAATAAATGCACAAGTAGCACGTAAGATGCATCAGGATGGTCTT
Organism: Nicotiana benthamiana; assembly: GCA_034376525.1. Lineage (NCBI taxonomy): Eukaryota > Viridiplantae > Streptophyta > Magnoliopsida > Solanales > Solanaceae > Nicotiana > Nicotiana benthamiana. The sequence goes on from CM067330.1 coordinate 75,360,889, forward strand.
TTTAATTTTGGTACACCTGTCCTACACGGATCCAACCCCTGTGTTAAGTCCCCTAAGTCAAATGCACGTGATGCAAAAAAATTTTCCTACTAGGGATCCGGCATGAGGCTTTGTTATACCAGGTTCAGAACCTGAGTATTTTTTCTAGACTGTGTACCCGAGCGGACAACTCGAGTCGAGGAGGGGTCTACGTACCGGGAACCCGCAAGATCGTCCGGCTTAGTAACTTGTCCGTGCCTCTTTCTTATTTCAAGGTATGACACTAACAGAATAGGGAGTCTCAACCAGCGAACACATCCCCGAAGATAAGAAGAGAAGGGTTTCGTAACAGTTTATATATACAATTCATCCAATTACAAAATGGTAAAGCATTTAGCACCTATAACATGGAACATGTAATGAAATAAGATATAGCCAAATATAACGGTTATACTAAGCTCGAATTCTTGAACCCTGAACCAGAGATTCTGGGTTCGATCCCTAGTAGAGTCGCCAGAGCTGTTGGTGTCCCAAGTCACTGGTTTAGTTAGAATCCCAAATTGAGGAAATTTTCGACTACCATCTGCGAACCAGAAATTGCGAGTAAGGAATTGTTTTGACCCGAGGGAAGGTGTTAGGCACCCCCGTATCTCGTGGTTCTAGGACGGTCGCTTATTCTATTATAACTGGCTAAAATTCTAATTTTTGTACATGTTCATCCTAGGTGAAATTTTAAATTATTTTTTACCGCTTTTAATATTTTCAAGGAAATTTGCAATGTGTTAAAACACGTCGCGAACCACGTCACATAAATGCGCACGCAGTTTTTGGCATATTTCCACTCCATTGAGATTTGGATTTTGGGTCACATAAATGCTCATCCAAACTTCAGAAGATAAAATTATTAAAAGACGCGCCTAAAAGCGACTAACATGTTATTATATTTGCAGGAAGCCGTGAAATTCGCTAAAAGGCATGTCCCGAATATCTAAATATTTTAATATATTCCTTTCATGAGGGCCACACAATTTTGGATTCTGTTTGGCGCGACGCACCTTGTTTATTATTTTAAGGGCCAATCCTAAAGTAAACTATTGTTCTTTCTATAAACGTGTCTCTATTAAGACTCAATTAATCGATAATACATTATTTGGAAGGTCCGACTTTACAAATCAATTTTTTTTTTTAAAATACCCAAACCCCGGCCCAAGGGAGGGAGTTGGAGCTTCAGCTTATTTCAAGGATTGTCAAGCATTTGGGCTCAGCTGCCAACCCATGAAAGAGGCGAGTTGCTTGGTCTCGTTAAAGGAGGATTCAAGCAATGAACTTGGAAATGTCAACAAATAGACTATTTGACCTTAATTAACTTAGTCTACTTAAATTCATTAACACATAGTATATCTGGATATTTAACTAAGTATGTAATAGTAATTTTCATATTAACATATAAGGCAGCATAAGCTGAAGCATTGAACTGTCTTACACAAGGATCCAATTCCATATCCTGCTATCAAGCTTATACAAGAGATGATAGTTTTCCATTAAGTACTAGCTTAAACCAAAGAGCTCATTTTTTGAGATTCACTTTTTAGCTAAATATGACTGGAATGTTAAAATCAATGATAACACTGGCTGAACTTACTGCATATACTAAGAATATCAGTCCAAATGTCCAATTATACAAAATATTATCTTAACTATGGTAAATATCATAGTACTAAAACTGATCCAAATTGATAAATTATAGGGCAACAAAAGTCCATAGCAGCAAGAATCCATATAGTCCTATTGATACATTTAACATTAAGCTCAGACCACTACAATCGAAAGCTGCACTACCAAGATAAAATCACAGGAGGCTAAGATAGTTTTTGACTTCAAATCTCTTTTCAATTGTACCATTAATTAGCCTCAATATTATATCCTTTGGGAAAGAGAATTACTTGGAAATTAAAATACAAATGGAGAGTAAGGATCAACAGCAGTGTTCAGTAACAAAATTACAAGCAACACAACAATAATATTCAGCTTGATAACCAGATCCTACCAGAATAAACCACACACAGCCTTTGAATGACCTTAATGACTTGAAAGTGAACCAAGGAACTCCAGAAATAACCAAACCCAAAATAAATGATGCAAAATCCCAGAAACAAGACAAAACCAAACTCTGAAACTAGCTGAACCTCTAATGGAATGGTACTTTTTGAATTTTTGTTGGTTTTAAAGCTCTATATTCCTAGACTTGAAGGAAAGCTCTCAGATACACAAACTGAATAACATTTTGATTAAATTTTTCCTTGGATCGGTTGAGAATTGCAGGAAATGAATCTGATTTTTTGAAAATATTTTAGCTCCTGGATTTCCTTTTAGAAGTTTCAGGATTTTTGTTTTGATCTACTGCTGGGAATTTTCAGAGATTTTCAAACTGTGTAACCCCCGCTTTTTGAATGAATTGGGGTGTCTTTTTATAGCCAAAGGTTATGGAAACCCTTTTATTTTATTTTAACTACTAGTCCCTCTTTTAATTTTTAGATTTTACCTACTTAGTCCTTTATTTCCTAACTTGTATCCCAAGTCACGACACTAAACTACTGATTTTTAGAATAAAGTCTCTTTCTAGAAGAATCAAAAGGATTCTAGCATATTATTTCTATTTATGGACTACATATAGTACCCTTATTTTATCCTTAAATTACCAGAACCAAACTAAAACCCTATACTACCCTCTGAGTATATTAGAATTACCATTCTTTACTATGCTAAGTTTTATAAAACTAATTACTAGCTAACAGCTATAACCAATACCATAATCAAATCTGAACCATTAATCAGGAATAACAAAAAATTCAACTAAGAATTTCAAAAGAAAACTAAAGGACCACAAAGTCGAGAAAAAAACTGAAATTATCATAATTAAACGGAATCATGCAAAGCTGTAACTACCATGCGATTCTATTCTTTGAAACAATCAAAATTGAAAACTACCAAATTATTAGTTGAACATTACACTAAGATGAACAAAAAATTTGACGGTCAGGAATTGAAACTAAGCTAAACAAAATTAAAACTAATGCAACAAATATCAGAAGTGGAAATTAGTCTTAAGAAACGGGGTAATTCATAAACATGGTGGGAGACTAAACTTAGGGAATTATCATAAAAATACAACCGGACAAAACAGTAACCAAAATCAAATCAATAGAACTAATCAGGTTTCCAATTAAAACAAATAATTAAACTAAAGCAAGGCAAATTATCGACAAAGAAGTAAAAACAATAAAAAACAAACAGAAAAAACAAATGAAAACTTACTGATTGTTCTTCTACTAAACTTTTGGGTTTTACTTGAATCCCCAAACAGAGTTACATGTTTGTTTTTGGTAAAAACAAACATGCAACTCCATTTAGAAACCAATAGAGCTTTGAAAGTCCGTCCAAAAATTAGGTTAATTCTTAGATTTGAAATTCAAGGAGTTACAGGGTTGTTTGAAGGAAACAAAACTCATTTTTGGGTAGGGGAGTATGGGGTGTGAATTTTGGAGCCATTGGAGCCGGCGCCACCGTGGTCGGCGGAGCAGCGCTCATTTGGAATAAGATTCGACACGTTTCTTTGGGTTTTTTTGGGGTGATCTTAGGGGGGTTGGAAAGAGGAGAATACGGGGATTATATGGTATTAATTTGGAAGTATTTGGGATTACGCCGGCCGGAAATCGCCGTCGTCAGGCGATGGAGATACGATGCAGGCATGGTGGTGTAACACCGGCGTTTGATTTGGTACGAGGAGGACGATTTGTGTCTCTGAGGGTGTAAGCGTCCTTCAGACACTTTTATTAAAATGGAGGCTCAATCTGAGCCGTTGGATCAAAATGGATGAAGGGCTGAGATTAAGGTGATGTCAAACGACGTTGTGTTGGACCTGGTGTTTTTGGACCAAGCAGGGGACATTAGCTCTGGGTCAAATTTGATGGGTTCAAGGATTTTGGCCAGGTTTTATTGCATGAACTTGGCCCAAATGAAAATCTCTCAACAAAAGCCAATATTTATGTATTTTCTCTTTTATTTAATTTTTTATTATTTTTTCAGATTTTTATAACAAAAAATAAAAATAGCCAAAACATATTTAGCTTCTACAAAATAAACCAATTAACCTTTAACCTAAATTCTTTATTTTAAAAGAAAATTTACCATTTTTTTTGTTTTTCCTTATTTTCAATATTATCTAATTAATAACTTAAAAATGTAAAAATTAAGTCCTAAATGCAAACATGTCATTTTTGTAGTTATATGAATTATATTTAATTAAAATGCGCAACACGCAAGCAAACATAAAATTATTCAATTAAATCCTATAAATTCAAATAATTAAAGAAAAAATTCTAATAAACAAAAAATCACGCAAATAATTCCTAAAAGTTCAAATAATAAAAGAAAGATGCAAATAAACACAAAATCACGCAATTAATTCCTAAATATTCAAATAATAAAAGAAAGATCATAATTTTAATGAATTTTATAGGAACATCTCGAGCGAGGCAAAAATCACGTGCTCACAGTGGGGGCTCAGAAACGTTCTATGATGTTTTGACTTGCTATGCAGTTCTTGAGAGGAAAATGAGAAGAGATTTTAGATTCGTAAATGGAATAGCAGAATGGGCATATCAGCTGAGGGTGCGAATATGCGCACAATGAAGGTATGAAATGGTTCGTGGGGATTTGAGACAACAGAGTCTCGTAATTCAAGGTCACTTGGGACAAGTGCAGATGGAGTGTGTTATGTGTTGAGTGGAGCTAGTATTATATCTAAGGCAATCAAGGATAAATTGGAAGAAGGTAGATTGATTAGCCATAGTTGAAGTGGCATATTGGTGTCACTGTAGTTCCTTCAGCGTGATCAAGTTATGCAAGTGAATTATGACGGTGCATGTGAGTCTTGTCGTCTGTCATAGTTAGTGTTATTCATAATGTATTCTACTGTTATGGTCTATTATATGGAGGTGGATTCCGGAAGGGAAATGGTGGTTTAGACCACTACTTACAGATTTTAATATTCTACAGCTGTGATAATTTACCCGTGCGTTGCTATGGTTCTTCTGAAGCAAGTTAAGCGAAAAGCTTTTACATGATGAGGTGTTAGCCTAATAGTGGTTCTAAAGCTATGATGAAAAGCGTGTTCTTATGTTGGCATGTTAGGTGCAGTGAGTGGTATGGGACTTGAAGGTGAGATTTAAGGTTGCGGTTTGGTGTTGACAAGGACACCACGAGATCGGATGAGTAGGAAATGAGTTTTGATGTTTAAGGTAAGTTGGTATCGTCTTGAGTGTCACCTGAGATAGGTGTTTTGTAAGGAAGGCCTAACATCTTGGTTAAGTAATTCTTGATCACTTTTTAGCATTAGTGCGACCGGTGGTTTGGGTATATGGGCCTGTTATGTGTTTCAGAAGGTTGTGGGAGCATGTCCCACATGAATATTTTATTTGTGTGACATATAGTCACTTGATTTATTTAAGATTTAAAACAAGTATGAAGATTGTGGTAATATCATTAATTTGAGAATTTATGCCTGGAGTGCACTCGATTTATTGGGATATGAACCGCAGAGGTTTGCTCCGGTTATGATGGTGGTGGTTATGTGTTTTTGGAAAGTAGGGTGAGCATGGACCTTTGAAAGGTTATTGGCCTAGTTTGATACGATGAGGATCGACTTGAGGTCGGTGGATGGATTTAAATATGAATATGGGCTCTATGTCAGGCTAGTTGTGTTCATTTCAGCAAAGCGCTCCTTAAGGTTGAGTAGTATGGGTGTTATTTTGTCGTCACCATTCAAAGTAATGATGTATTGCATCGTATGAGTTGCGAGATGGCTCTGTAATTTCTTATGTGTTGAGATTTCGTGTGGCGATGATATTATAGGAGCACGATGGCTCTTGAAATTCAAATCATGTATCACATCTCAGTTGTGGTTGAGTTTTGTAGCCTATTGTGTTGTATGTTTCCTTTAGGGATTGTATTATGCACCTAGCATGTTTCTGGCCGATATTCGATATTTTGTTGTTATAAGCAATCTAGCTCGATGTATATCTCCTTATGAGAGTTCTATGCGTAGATAGGGTGGCACACCACCATGGGTATGTTGTTTGGATCGGGTTGCGAGTCGCAACAAAATGATGTTCGGTACAATTTCTTATCTCTATGTTTATGTGTGTTTCGTTTCCTATCTTCTACGGAAAGCTCGTATTAGCTATGAACCCGCGTCGTATGTATGATTTGCGAGCGGGGTGTCTGTTTAGTCTGTTACCCGCGTGGCATGCATGATTCGCGGGCGGGGTAATTGAAATTCCCTTTTAGAGTTCATTTCCCTTTTTGTATCGCATTATCATCTGTAGCATATTGGCACATTGTGGCATCATATGCGACTTTTCATGTCGGGGTGGCTTATTGCCTAAATAGTTTGTACTGGATGAGACGAGATGGTTGGATTTAGGATCAGTGCAATCTGATTAAGTGACATATATTAAGGAGCACAAATCATTGTTTGGTTCAGCATGAGGTAATGTTTCTTGTCAGAAGTATAGACTTAATTATTGGTTGACTCGGCAGTTAATTATGAATTTCTGCATATCTTTTCCGTTGTGGCGGCATTGTAAAAGCTATAGTAGCATTTTGAAAGAAATTTGATAAGATTGGGTTGAAGTGTGTATCAGTGATATCCATGTCCTTTTGGGATTACGAGCCTGAGAGAAACTCTGTATTGTGATTCTAGAGTTGGGAGAGCGATCCGAAGTGAATTCAGAGATCCGTAGGTCATTTTGGATCCATTTGCACAAAGATAGAAATTTGAAGGTTTTAGAGATGTTTGACCAGAAGTGGACTTTCTGATATTGGGGTTGGAATCCGATTCCGAAAGTTAGAGTAGGTCCGTAATGTTGAATATGACTTGTTTGCTAAATTTGAGGTCAATTGAGCATGATCTGATAGGTTTAAACATCAAATATAGAAGTTGGGAATTTCAAAGTTCAATAAGTTTGGACTGGAGGTCGATTCATGATTTTAGAATTGTTTGATGTGATTTGAGGCCTTGAGCAAGTCTGTAATATGTTTTTTGATTAGTTGGTATGATTGGTTGGGGTCCTGGGGCCTCGGGTGGATTAACTACGGTGGGTTAACTGCAAGAGCAGCCTTGCAGAAGTGGAAAGGGAGCCACAAAAGCGAAGTTTTGGTCAGGGCTTGAGGACCGCTGATGCAGTAAAGATTTCACAAAAGCGGGACCGTATTTTCGGAAGGCTGGTCGCAGAAGTGGAAGAGGGGCAGCTAGAGTGGATTGCATATGCGGTCAATGTTTCATAGAAGAGGGACCACATCTACGAAAGATATGTCATAGAAGCGAAAAAGGGGTGCCTAGGGAGGACCGCAGAAGCGGTCAAGGGGATGCAGGTGCGGAAATAGCTGAGGCAGTGAGGTCTTTTATGATCCAGGGTTAGGTTCATTTCAACCCCATTTTCTTCCATTAGAGCTGATGTGGAGCAACATTGAGGTGCTATTTTAATAACTCATCATGAGGTATGTAATTTATGCTATCTTTGAGTTGAATACAAAGTTTATATATGGATTTAGAGAAGGAATTTGTGGAAAAACTTGAGGTTTGAGGGAAGAGCTAGGAATTCGATAACCTTGGATTTTGACCATGATTTTTGGTATGAAATTGTGATTAAATAATATATTTGAGTTTGTGAGGTTATGGGTAAATTTATTCTTCGAAAGTTTTGGAAATCCGGGCACATGGGCCCAAGGGTGTGTTCGTCAAATTTTTGATCGGGGTTAGGAATTGTTGTAAATTGGGTTGTCATGAATAATTGAGTATTTATTAGTTGGTTTATTTAATTATTGGCCAGATTCAGAGATTTGTTCATCAATTAGAGTCTTTGGAAGGGCGTGGAATGCCGCTTATGGATCTGCTGAGCGAGGTGAGTCTCATTTCTAACCTTGTATGAGAGAAATGTCCCTGTAGGTGAATTAATTGATAAGGTGCTCCTATATGTGGGGGCTACGTATGTACGAGGTGACGAGAGTCCATGCATAGCTACTATTATGATTTAAGTCCGGGTAGTGTAGGACTGAAAAACATGTTATACTTGGAATGTTTTTAACCTTATTGACCGCTTGAATTGCTTAAATCATATCAAAACAGTAAATGAATTTCAAAAGGAGTAAACATCATTTTCTTGACCGTTAAAGAGAATTGCTATTTCTTTAGGTAATTATTTTTCCCTGATGGACTGTTTGATTGAATGCTTCTATGTGTACCTGCGTCGCATGGATGATTCGTGAGCGGGGTGTTGTTTATTTATATTTGTCCACGTCACATGCATGATTCACGAGTGGGGTATTAGATGCATCTATGGTTTGAGCCGTTCGATCCTCGGCTTTGGATAATTTACTTTTATCTTGGATCGAGTGGTACGTCCCACGGTGGTTATTTGCGCATGCTGGTATTACTTCCTTGAACTTATTAAAGTTGTTTTTGCCTCTTCATGGCTTGAGAATATTTGGAAAATAATGAAAAAGGAATTTTGGAAATTTCCTATAGAAGGAATAATTGTGTACTTGTTTCATGCTATTTGGTATAAATCATGTAGTAGAAATTCACGATTTAATGTATTATCGACATCATTGTTGGACCACTAGTAAGTGTCAAAGTTGACCATCTCATCTCTACTTATTTGAGATTAGACGGAATACTCATTGAGTACACGTTGTTTCGTACTCATACTACACTTTTGTGCATTTTTGTTGCATAGGTATATGTAGCTCTAGCGGCCTACTGGGCGTAGTAGCACGGATGATTCAGGGACTAGGTTTTTAGAATATATGCTTAACGCTAGAGGGGGGGTGAATAGCGCTATAATAAAAAACAGTGTAAACTTGCGGAATTTAAAAATTGCAGGAATGAAATAAGTTCGATAAGTAAATAATAAAGAACGAACGCACCGATGTATCCTGGTTCACCACAACCCGTGGCTAGTCCAGTCCCCGAGAGACTCTCTCGAGATTTCAACTAACACTGTTAAGCTTACGGGTGCTCAACAAACCGTTACAAACTGAGAACTTGAGTCACACAAGTCTCAACAACCTTTGCTCAAAGTTACAACACTTCAAGGCTTCAACCAAAGGAATCACAACGTTCCTTTTTACAATACAAGGGATTAACACTTCCCTTCAAGTGTATAAAAACACTTTGCACTCAAAACAAGACTCTCCTTAAGAGTAGATATGAGTAAAATAAATACGCTCAAGAACGCAACAACTTTCGTCAATAATTTGGCTCTCAAAAACTTATGTAATGAATAGAAAATGATGAATAAGAGAGTATACAAGCTTTAGCAATAATATGATCAGTTGTTGTGTTTATAAAATTGATTTGAAGATGTATTTATAGTGTCAAAACCATGCATAACCGTTGCCTAATTGCCAATTAAGAATTGCTGACTTTGTGCTGCGACAATCGATTGTCAAGATGATACAATCGATTGTTTTCCAATCGTTCCAAAAATCATTCCCAGATTTTACGCAGCACAATCGATTATCAAAGACATATAGTCGATTACTGGAAACATTCAAAAAATCCTTTCCAGATTTTACTTAAATCAATCGATTGTTAGAAGAATACAATCGATTACTTGGCAACGTTCAAAAAATCTTTTTCAGATTTTACTTCACACAATCGATTATCAGAAATATACAATCGATTACTTGGCAACGATCAAAAAATCTTTTCCAGATTTTACTTAAAACAATCGATTATTAAAAACATACAATCGATTACTTGACGGTGTTTGAAAATATTTTGACAACGGTCAGTTACATAATCGATTATACTATATGGACAATCGATTATTTATCAGTCTTTGAAAAATCAAATAGACACTGCCTCAATACAATCGATTGTCATAGGTTCACAATCGATTATTTTGTAGCTTTGAAAAATATGTTTGGACACTGCCTCAACACAATCGATTGTCATAAGGTTCACAATCGATTGTCATGCAGATTTGAAAAATCTGATGCACACTGCCTTAACACAATCGATTGTCATAAGGTACACAATCGATTGTCATGCAGCTGACTTAACATAATCGATTATCATAAGTACATAATCGATTATCTTAGTCCATATTTTAGAGGCATGTTTAAAAATCATTTTACTAAAATAAATATGCATGATTTAAAATCACTTTGCTCTAAATTAAATATGCATGATTTGATAAAAATGATTTTACGAGAGAAGCCAAGTCTTGAGTTAAGTTGTCGGATCAAGATCACAATTAAAGAACGACTCATGTATAACTTTGTTTTGTCTTGATCTTTGTTTCTCTTGTGCTTGAACTTCGTTACATGACATTTGCGCGCTTGTGCTTGGACCTCGTCATATGTCAATTGCGCATCGTTTGAAATTTATCAAAACCTACAAATATGAACACACGTTTAGTTTGGTTCCTTGAGAACGTGTTTCAACAATTTCCCCCTTTATGATAATGGCAAACCTTAAGCGGGATATGCATATTAGAGATTAATAATGACGATCCAAGACAAGTAAAGATATGCAATTAGTTCCCCCTCAACATATGAATTCCCCCTTAATTTATACCAATAAATATTAAGTGCATAGCCCCTTGTTCTTCCCCCTTTTGCTATTAGCAAAAAAATAGAATAAGTAAATAACTTGTCTATAGCAAATAATGTCAACATAATCGATTATTGATACTTGATAATCGATTATATACAAAAGAGAAATCGATTATTCTAAAGAGGAATCAATAATTCTGCACCAGTCTTTATAATTCCCCCTGCTTTTAGGGCGATACCTGCAAAAAAATGCGTTAGACGCCTCCGACGCTCAAGTTAGTAATCATGTGAAAGGGAAAATGCGATGCATGACTTAGATCAACGTGGAGTCAAGAATCCCGAGTTCACTACGAATTCGGAAGAAGGACTCTTTCTCTAAAGGTTTTGTAAAGATGTCGGCCAATTGATCTTTGGTTTCAACAAATTCAATTTCAACTTCACCTTTGAGAATGTGATCTCTTATAAAATGATGCCTAATTTCAACGTGTTTTGTTCTTGTATGAAGAACGGGGTTCTTCACATCTAAGAGGGATATGATCGATACTTAGGCCATAGTCCAAGAGTTGCTGTTTCATCCAAAGGATTTGAGCGCAACAACTCCCCGCGGCTACATATTCAGCCTCGGTTGTGGACAACGCAACACTTACTTGTTTCTTGCTAAACCAAGAAACGAGAGAGCTACTGAGCAAATGGAAAGTGCCACTAGTGCTCTTGCGGTACTATTTGCATCCAGCAAAATCGGAATTGGAATAGCCAACAAGTTGGCATGAAGACCCTTTGGGGTACCATAGACCCACATTTACAGTACCAACAAGATACTTCAATATCCGTTTCACCGCAGTTAGGTGAGACTCCTTCGGACATGATTGATAACAAGCGCATAAGCACACGCTAAACATGATGTCCGGTCTACTAGCAGTAAGGTAAAGGAGAGATCCGATCATACCTTGATACTTCTTGGTGTCGACTTCCTTACCTTTCTCATCTTTGTCAAGATGGTCGGATGTGCTCATGGGAGTGGCCATTGCTTTTCCGTTGGTCATTTCAAATCATTTCAGCAATTCTTTGCAATATGTAGCTTGACAAATGAAAGTTCCTTCTTTCATTTGCTTTACTTGCAGCCCCAAAAAGAATGTTAGCTCATCCATCATAGACATCTCAAATTCGCTCGTCATTAAATCCGAAAATTCCTTGCACAAGGCATTGTTAGTGGCACCAAAGATAATATCATCCACATAGATTTGAACTAATAAAATATCATTGTTTTTATGATTAATAAAAAGAGTGGTGTCAACTTTCCCCCTAATAAAATCATTTTCCAAAAAAAATTTGCTCAATCTTTCATACCAAGCTCGGGGAGCTTGTTTGAGACCATAAAGCGCCTTTTTAAGTTTGAAAACATGATTGGGAGATTTAAAATCTTCAAAGCCCGGGGGTTGTTCAACATAAACTTCTTCTTGAATAACACTATTTAGAAAAGCACTTTTTTACATCCATTTGATATAAATTGAAATTCATAGAGGAGGCAAAAGCAAGCAATAAACGAATAGCTTCTAACCTTGCTACGGGTGCATATGTTTCTACATAGTCAATTCCCTCTTCTTGATTATAGCCTTTTGCTACAAGACTAGCTTTGTTTCTAGTGATTACGCCATTTTCATCTAGTTTGTTTCGAAAAACCCATTTCGTACCAATTATGGTATGATTTTCGGGTCTTGGCACCAAATCCCAAACGTCATTTCGTTTGAATTGGTTAAGCTCCTCTTGCATTGCCAAGGTCCAAAATTCATCCCCAATTGCTTCGGAGATGGTAGAAGGTTCAATTTGAGAAACGAAAGCAGTATGTCCTAAGGTGTTCTTAAGAGAGTTTCGAGTACTTACCTGTTCAATGTCGCCAATTAACTGTTCGAGAGAATGGTCTTTGATTGTCCTCCGTGCGTTAGGTAGTTTCGTTTCTTTTTCCAATTGTGGCGCTTCCTCCGATAATTGATCCAAGATTTCATCTTGAATTTCCTTAGGAGTTTCCTCTTGTACTTTGTCTTGAGGACTTATTGAGTTTCAAATACCTGCAGGATCAAAACCAGAATCCTTTCTCGCCAAGCGAGCATTATTTTCGGAAAACACAATATGAGGGGATTCCTCCACAGTTTCGGTTCTATTATTGAATACTCTATTTGCTTTGCTACGTGAAGAATAACCAATAAAAATTCCTTCATCGGATTTGGCATCAAATTTTCCCAAATTATCTTTACCATTGTTATTAATAAAACATTTACAACCGAATACTCTAAGTTGGGAGATATTTGGTTTCCTTCCCTTGTAGAGTTCATAGGGAGTTTTCATGAGTATTGGCCTTATGACTACTCTGTTTAACACGTAGCATGCGGTACTCACGGCATCCACCGAAAAATGTTTGGGAATCTTAGCCTCATCGAGCATGGTTCTAGCCATCTCTTCGAGACACCTATTTTTCCTTTCCACCACTCCATTTTGTTGTGGTGTGCGTGGAGTAGAGAAGGTGTGCTCGATACCGAGTTCGTCACAAAAGTCCGCGAAGAGATTGTGATCAAACTCTCCCCCATGATCACTTCTTATTGAAGTGACGGTTGTGTCCTTTTCATTTTGAACACGTTTAGGAAAATATTTAAAGTTATGAAAAGCTTCATTTTTATGAGCAAGAAATAGTGTCCATGTAAATCTAGAATAATCATCAACAATAACAAAAGCATAACGATTTCTACCAAGACTTTCAATGCGAGATGGTCCAAAAAGGTCCATATGAAGAAGTTGCAATGGTCTAGTAGTTGAAACAATGTTTTTCGATTTAAAAGATGCTTTTGTTTGCTTCCCTTTTTGACAAGAATCGCAAATGGAGTCTTTTTCAAATTTCAAATTTGGAAGACCAATAACTAAATCTTGTGAAACCAATTTGTTTAAAAGATACATGTTGATGTGAGCTACTCTACGATGCCATAACCACATATCATCTTCTTTGCTCATAAGACAATTCACATACTCAGATGAAGAATTTTCGAGATCAACCATATCGATGTTATCCATTCTAAAACCATGAAGGATAATTTTAAAATCGCTACGGCGAAAAACTAAGCATTCATCCGAATCAAATAAAACAAGATTTCCCTTGTCACATAATTGACTTATGCTCAAGAGATTATGTTTTAGACCCTTAACTAGCATTATATGTTTAATGGAAGAAGGTTCATCCTTACCGACCGATCCAATGCCGATAATTTTTCCCTTGTTGTTATCTCCAAAGATAACGCTTCCTCCTTCTTTGTGTTCTAGTTGAAGGAACTTGGATTCATCTCCGGTCATGTGCTTGGAGCATCCACTATCAAGGTACCAAAGTACACTTGATCCCTTCAAACAAACCTACAAGACAAATTAATGAGTCTTTGGTACCCAAGCTGTTTTGGGTCCTTGAGAGTTAGGTGTAACATGCTATTGTGCTTGACATGCATTTAAGTGTCTATGTCTAGTGAAACAAGAAGGAGCAATATGTCCAATTCGATTGCAATAATGACAAATGACATTAGGATTATGCATTCGTCTAGGTTGATAGTAGTTGGACGGACGAAAATTGTTTACTCTATTTTCGACAACATGACTATTGCGCATTTCATGAAAATCATTTCTCCTACTATTTGTTCTAGGATATGCAGCATTTCTAGAATAGTGATTTCTAGGTTGAAAGCCATATCTAGGTGTCCTAAAATGTTCAACTTTTCTTCTAGTGTTTGGTCTAGGATATGCATCATTTCTAGAATAGTTATTTCTAGGTTGAGGGCCATTTCTAGGTGTCCTAAAATGTTCAAAGTTTCTTCTAGTGGTTGGTCTAGCATGCATGTTGATTCTAGGATTGTTATCTCTAGGATGAACATTTGTTTTATTTGTCCTACGTTGAGCCTTAGGTAGTTGGGGTTTGGCTTCAACTTTTTCTTTAGGCTCGTTTTTAAAACCTATCCCATGTTTGGTCGATTTCAAATTAACAAGAACTTCATTCAAATTTTTATGAGAAGAATTGAACTTATCTAAGGTGCCCTTAAGTCTTTCTACCTCATCTTTTAGATGCATGCAAGAAGTACAATTTTTACTAGAACTCTCGGGTTTGTCGGCGCTTCTTTTGCCGAAAAAATTGTTTTCTTCTTTCAACTTCTCACTTTCCAAAATCAGTTTTTCCAAATCCTTTTCTTTCAAAGAGAGTTGTTTTTCAAAATCTTCTTTTTTCAAAGAGGCATTCTCCTTAATGCTTTTAACAGTTTTGGAAGCTTTAATGAGTTCACTATACAACTCATCAAAGGCATTTTGCATTTCCTCAAGAGAATAGAAGTTTTTGGAAGAAATTTGACATACCTCTTCTTGATTGTTTTCCTGAGCCATAAGACAAAGATTTGCGGCTTCATCTTCTTCTTCCTCACTTGACTCGTCTCCGGAGTCGCCTCCCCAAGATATGTATGCTCGTTGTTTTTGAAGGGTTTCTTCTCCTTTTTGGCATTTGGGCAATTTGATTTAATATGCCCGAATTCTCCGCACCCATAGCACTTTATTTGATCTCCTTGTTGTTTGCCTTTTCGTTCATACTCTTTTCGCATGAACTTTTGAAATCTCTTAATAACGAGTCCGAACTCGTTATCTCCGTCCTCATCATTTTGAGGTTGGCTTGTGCTTGCCTTGAGGGCGATTCTTTGTTTCCTTTGATCATTAACAAGAGGGTTATGTATAGTAGATTCATTAGTTTTAAGATTACCTCTTAATCCGTCGATGGTGACATTTGAAATGCCAATAGACTCTTGAATCGCGTTGGCCTTTGAGCGCCATTCCGGAGTGAGACTTCGGAGGATTTTTCGGAAAAGTTCCTTATCCGTGAAGGTCTTCTTAAGAGCATGTAAGTCATTAACGATTTTTGAAAATAGTTCGAACATGTCATCGACCCTTTCGCCTTCCTTCATGTGAAACAGTTCATATGCATGGGTTAGAAAATCAACTTTAGCCTCTCTTACCTGGTCCGTACCTTCGTACGTGATTTCCAGCTCATCCCACATTTGCTTCGCCGTTGTGCAACATGATATTTTTCTGTAATCATCAGCATTTACAGCACAATATAATAAGTTGATGGCTTTAGCATTGTTCTGCACTTTTCAGATATCATCCGCATCGTACTCATCTTCGGATTTTGGAACCCATTCATTTTCAACCTTTTTGGTTGGAATTTGTTATCCCTTCATTATGACCTTCCACAAATGAAAGCTATTCGATTGAACGAATATTCTCATCCTCTCCTTCCAGTACGTATAGTTTGTGCCATCGAATAGTGGTGGTCGGGTGGAGCATTGTCCTTCACCTATTCCTGCAAAAGAATCACGAGTAGAAGCCATGGATTGTTTCTCTCAAACGGTTAAGTTTTTCAGAGAGTTGGGCTCTGATACCAATTGTTAGAATATATGCTTAACGCTAGAGGGGGGGGTGAATAGCGTTATAATAAAAAACAGCGTAAACTTGCGGAATTTAAAAATTGAAGGAATGAAATAAGTGCGATAAGTAAATAATAAAGAACGAACGCACCGATGTATCCTGGTTCACCACAACCCGTGGCTAGTCCAGTCCCCGAGAGACTCTCTCGAGATTTCCACTAACACTGTTAAGCTTACGGGTGCTCAACAAACCGTTACAAACTGAGAACTTGAGTCAAACAAGTCTCAACAACCTTTACTCAAAGTAACAACACTTCAAGACTTCAACCAAAGGAATCACAACGTTCCTTTTTACAATACAAGGGATTAACACTTCCCTTCAAGTGTATAAAAATACTTTGGACTCAAAACAAGACTCTCCTTAAGAGTAGATATGAGTAAAATAAATACGCTCAAGAACGCAAAAACTTTCGTCAATAATTTGGCTCTCAAAAACTTATGTAATGAATAGAAAATGATGAATAAGAGAGTATGCAAGCTTTAGCAATAATATGATCAGTTGTTGTGTTTAGAAGACTGATTTGAAGATGTATTTATAGTGTCAAAACCACGCATAACCGTTGCCTAATTGCCAATTAAGAATTGCTGATTTTGTGCTGCGACAATCGATTGTCAAGATGATACAATCGATTGTTTTCCAATCGTTCCAAAAATCATTCCCAGATTTTACGCAGCACAATCGATTATCAAAGACATATAATCGATTACTGGCAACGTTCAAAAAATCCTTTCTAGATTTTACTTAAAACAATCGATTGTTAGAAGTATACAATCGATTACTTGGCAACGTTCAAAAAATCTTTTTCAGATTTTACTTCACACAATCGATTATCAGAAATATACAATCGATTACTTGGCAACGTTCAAAAAATCTTTTCCAGATTTTACTTAAAACAATCGATTATTAAAAACATACAATCGATTACTTGACGGTGTTTGAAAATATTTTGACAACGGTCAGTTACATAATCGATTATACTATATGGACAATCGATTATTTATCAGTCTTTGAAAAAGCAAATAGACACTGCCTCAATACAACCGATTGTCATAGGTTCACAATCGATTATTTTGTAGCTTTGAAAAATATGTTTGGACACTGCCTCAATACAATCGATTGTCATAAGGTTCACAATCGATTGTCATGCAGATTTAAAAAATCTGATGCACACTGCCTTAACACAATCGATTGTCATAAGGTACACAATCGATTGTCATACAGCTGACTTAACATAATCGATTATCATAAGTACATAATCGATTATCTTAGTCCAGATTTTAGAGGCATGTTTAGAAATCATTTTGCTAAAATAAATATGCATGATTTAAAATCATTTTGCGCTAAATTAAATATGCATGATTTGATAAAAATGATTTTACGAGAGAAGCCAAGTCTTGAGTTAAGTTGTCGGATCAAGATCACAATTAAAGAACGACTCATGTATAACTTTGTTTAGTCTTGATCTTTGTTTGTCTTGTGCTTGAACTTTGTTACATGACATTTGCGCGCTTGTGCTTGGACCTCGTCATATGTCAATTTCGCATCGTTTGTCATTTATCAAAACCTGCAAATATGAACATACGTTTAGTTTGGTGCCTTGAGAACGTGTTTCAACATAGGTGAGTTGCATTATTCGAGAAGGCCGCAGTTAGTACAGTCCCTTCCAATATACTGCATTTACTTCCTCTCCACTATATTCTGGACGGATTTTGTATTTTATTTCCTTATCAGTAGATGCTCATGCACCTATGACACTAGGTTCTGGGAGAATTTTTCTATTATTACATGTTATGATTGTTAAAGGTTTCGCGGTTGTTTTTGTAAATTTTATTATTCGTTATTTAATGTGTAAAGAAAAATGATATTAGATAATACAACAAATGGAATTTAGTTGAGTATTTTAGTTGCTTTCCTGACAGTTGTGTCCGATGCCACCACAACCCTTAGAGGATTTTGGGTCGTGGCATATGTCTTAATATCAAGATGAGAAATTCATGATTTTTGGAAGCAGTAAGGAGGGAATAACCCCACCATTGAATCTGAAGGATATTGCCAAGTGTTTGTTAGGAGAATATATCGAGCCTTGGAGGGATTGGTAGAACTTGTTGTTAAGGTAAGTACCCTTTTTCCTGTTAATGTCAATGCACTACCAGATAATGTAGTATATTAGTATATTACCAGCGTGCGTTAGGGATGTGGGGTTGAGGAGAATCGATTAAGTTATTACCTTATCAATATAGAGTCACCAAGTAAGTGACCCATTAGTACGTCATTCTGAACGCCACATACTTTTCCTTATTATATACGTACCCCTGTATTGGGAGCATGTATAGATATGGTCTTAACAAGAATCTTAATCGCAAAACGTTGCATGTACCTACTCTTTGAACGAGACTTATTATTCGTAAATCCACTCTATCACAAATTCTCTTATTTGCACCCTTTTTGTAGTATTAACTTATGTAATTATGTCCTTAAATTGAGTTATAACTCTAGGATTGATACTTCCCACTTGCTTTTCCTAAATTCTCAACAAGGGACTACTCCCAATGAATTCCTTAAAGAAACCTTTTATTTAAATGAACTACATCTGCCAACTTGTGCCTATGCATGCATTATCGTAAAGTTTACCTATGTGGTGTCAAGTTCCATGTAAGGCATCCCAGTGTTGTGATCCTTCTCGAGTCACTCTTTTACTCACTTGTGTATATGGCTTATATGGTTTGAAAAATCACTCTACTCTCTTGCGAGTATCAACATGAAATCTTCTTAATGTCTAGTTACATAAGAGCATAAATTAACACCTATCACATGAGTGCATTGAAATGGCCACCGTGTACATAAAGTATCTCTAAAAATTTAGATCCTCACACCCCTGTCATAGGAAGATCTTGTGTCACCATCTTAGTATAACTTTCGTGTCCACTTGTCACATCCCGCAGTAATTTGCTCACTTTGTTCCTAGTATTGTGGTTGCCTGTAACGTGGTCGTGTATTAGTTGGGAGTTAATATAGCAGAAGCATATCCAGCTCATAACAAATGTTTATTTTCTCTTTACACCTCCACAACATGTGTTATTGTGTTCCTTAGTTAGTGAATTTTTTTGTGATAGTTTTCCAAAACTTGTTCGATAACCATGAGAGAGCATATCCTTCTATGTGTCATTATGACACTTCCTTTCTCATAAGGAACCTTACTAGGCTCTCCGTCAAGAACAAGTGCACATTTGGAGGTTATCGTAGCACAACATCTGTTTCTCCTATTTTTGTCTTTCATTAGCATATGGGTACTTCTCAAGTCAAAATCCATGGAGAACTCATTATGAACATCTGATAACTTTCCGTGATTATTTTAGACTATTCCATTGGGTTCCCACCTCACTTCAAGTCAATAAAAGGTTAATAGTATGCCGCAATTGCTGAAATTGAATGATATCCCTTCGATAATGGATTATCTACACGTGTGCTAGACCAACGATATGCTTCTCAGTTTAAATATCGCCTTTTGGTTTTGGGTTGAACAAGGAGCAATACACCTAGTAACACATTCGTATGCCAAAGCTTCTCTCTCAATCAAGTCTTATTGCGTCTCCCAATTTGGTTGGTAATAGTTGGTTGTGTAGAAGTGTGTTGTAGTGCTTCCTTGTGAAGTAGAGTTTCTAAACATAATTGGACTTTTGAATTCTGGAGCTATACATCACATGACTACATACTGAGATCTCCATTAAAAAATGTAGCTTCTTGTAATCTCTTTATATTACCACCATTCCAAGTGGTTACAATGTAAAGGATACTTCCATAAGGCTCTCTCACTTTCTTTTCATTTGTCTTGCATCATGTGTTGATTACACGTGATCTTCAATGCGATATTATCTCAATGTCTAGACGAGTCATCAAACTATATGATCTGATTTAATTAACCTCACTTTTATGTACTCAACAAGAGCCCTGAGAGTGGGAAAGTTTCCCATTTTCTATAGACTTCTAATGTCTTCGACTCTGTTTAAGCTTGTTGATTCCAAGCGGTACTCTTAGTTGTGTTGCCTTACTATCGATTTTCATCTGGTAAATCTACTTGTGAATCTAATTTTATGCCTTATAGCAACAAGGGTCGGGTTATGTTCCTTTTATTAGGATAAAAAGATATTGCTCGCACTCTTTATGAGATTATCTCCTAAACAATCATCTACTTGCTCTACTTGTTCATGTGACTAGATAACCTAGGTTACTATTCCCTGATAAATACATTAAGACGTCTCATTATTTCAAACTTATCAATATGGGCACTTTGAGGCCTTGTTTTATGCCGACTTGTAATGGTTTTAAGTACTTTCTTGCCATTGTTGATGATTTTCTATAACTATGAGGGCTTGTCTCATAGGTTTCAAAATTAATGATTCTCCTTAAAGTCCAAGCATAAATTTCCAAAATTTCGAATAAAAGTGTGTCCCCTTTCCAAAAGTCATTAATTGGTCAGATTGGATGGGTTACGTGGCCTTCCGCTCTCTCGACTTCTAGAATAATTGACTATATCATTGTCATGTGAGGGTAGTTTTATGACCGTTGGTATTTCACCTCCTTGGGTGGATAGGAGTGATATTATTCTTTCTCCCCAGAGCATCGTGTTAACCCTTAGAATGCCTTTAACTAATACATGATTTCGTCCCAACATTTAGATGTCCTAGATATGTGGTTTTACTCGTGAAAGATTGAGATTAGATGCCTTCAGATTTTTGCATATACCATGAGCATATTGATTTGGAATACAAGTTGTTGTATCATTAGTTCTCTCATATAGGGCCAATTGTCAGGGAGGGTTAATTTGTTTGAATTATGATAATCTCATAAGTAATTAGCTTCCTTTTCATCATCATGGGTTTACGGCATAGATTCCTTGTGTCAGCTAACATCAAGAGTGTAATTCAACTTTATGTATTTTGAATCCTATTTCGCATTCAAGGTGCCAGTGTATTCTAATTTTTGATAAATTGATTTTCCCTACGCTCTAGGAGACGACTTGGTCATGTACTTGAATATTCCTCCGTAATGATTCGTATTGCCAATGTACTACTTACCCATATGCCTCATTTGTCTAATAATTGATGTCTTCACAGTGATTAACCATGTCAGTATTTTTAGTAGTAATTTATATGTCCCTTAGCATATAATCTCATAATGTACTCTGTTTAACACATTAATGAGTTCCTGGATAAGTCTAGCCCAATCTTGAACTCCGTTGCTCCTGAATGTATTAGATCTATTTGGTATTAAAGGTTCAAATAGGTCAAAGTCACCAGGTGATCACATATATTCAATAGGTAATTTTTTGTCAATTTATCATAGCACATCTGTGAGTAATCATGTAGGTCAGCACGAGTTTAGTTTGGGTGATCGAAAAGAGCTTTAGAATTCATGAGGGTGAACTGATTATTCTCAAGTTTTTCCATGTAGATGCTATGTGAATTGATAATGAGGGGTACGTAAGTGCATTTTCCATTAGGTCGCACTTGGAGTATGATGTTTCCTCAGAGTTGTTCCTCATGAATTTGTGTTTCATATGTCTATGTCTAAGAAGGTAGGTGGAGATCATTTGTGTATCATCCTGGTGTAAATTATTGAAGGTGATTGTTAATGGATAGTTAGCTTATGTGAGGTATCTACATGTCATCCTTGTTAGATAAGTTTAGGGGTTGGGATTGCTTCCATCAATGTGTTATGGCAAAGCTTGTGAGTCGAGGAGGCCACCTTCAAGGGCAAAAGTATCGTGGAAGGAAAATATTTTCACTTGATTGTATATCAAAAAGCTTTGACTTGAAAGATACCTTATAAGTGTTATGATCTAAAATATGCAGTCCATGTTCATGTGTCATTATGATAATGTACTGCTTGTAATGTTGAGGTTCGTGTTATTGATATATTCATTGTGGTGTTTTATCGAGTTGTGGATGTATTTTTAGGATGGTTTTGGTGGTTCTCTAGTAGGTGGATTGTCCTAGTTACAAAGGGGACTCTGCCGAAATTTCTGAAAAATTTGGGAGTTAGTCAAAATTTAGGGACTTGAGGTAGGTTAGAAAAGAAAAGAGAAATACTATATTAAGTGTTTGGGGCATACTCTATTCCTCATTCGAGGGTGAATAATCCTGGCGGGGAGGGATGTAAGGCCCGAAAAATACGCCAAGTAAATTAGGATTTCGTGGTGCCATGCACGCTAATTATAATATTTTATATGCTATTAACATGAGCAGAATCAATTGGATTTGGTAAATAAGTGTATGAGTCATATAATATGTGAGAATGTGTTTTTTGCCACAATTGAATTGCTTCTACAGAATTCCAAAAATTAAATTTCCTCTTAATTATGTGTCATTTTTACAAGTTATTGTAGAAATTTCCCTGATTTTTTGCATTCTATTGCATGTTTAATTTTATTTAAATCATAAAAAAATACAAAAATATATTGCATTTGTATTTAGAATTTAATATTATATTTTTAGATTAATTATTAAATTAGTGTTTCATAAAAATTGAAAAATCACCAAAAAATTACCAATTTTGAATTTTCTATTATTTAGTTTCGAATTTAGGCAGTTTTCTTTAATTTTGTTCTTTTAATTAGATATGTTAATTATTATTTAGAGTTAGTTAGTATTTCTAATAGGCTATGTCACGACCCAAATTCCATACCCGGTCGTGATGGCGCCTCTCGTGAAGCCAAGGCTAGCCAGATCGTTCAGTTACCCCACTTAAAGTAATTAATCAGTTACATGACATATCAAATCTAAATTTATGACATTAATTAATATGAATACCAATACAGCCCGACCGGGGCGTCACAAGCATCTAATGAGTAGGGACTCTACTATTGGACTAATAATTTATATATATAAATATAAAAGATAAATCGGAATACAAAGATGGAGTGCGGTGCCGCGAACGGTGGCGGTCACCTTACTCAACTACCACAATAAGGCCTTCCGTCCTGCTGATAACCCGCTACCAGGTGGACAATACCTACAACTGCACGCAAGGTGCAGGGAGTAAAGTGAGTACTTCCAACTCAGTGGTAATAAGAGAGAATAATATCTGAGCGATAAGAAAACACGTATGAGCACACCAAACTGCTATGAAAGACGGAACAACCCTTTTTGAGAAAACCGTAATACTGTGAAAATCCCTTTAGAAAACCCCAAGTTCAGTTCAAATATCTCTTCTGAAAATATGCTTTTTCAAAAATTTCAAAGGTAATTTCAACAAGTAGGAAAGAGTCAGAAACCTGCCCCTCGGGCTCAACATCAACTCACAATATCTGAAATCATCCTCTCGGGCTCAGCACTCCTTAACATATAACGGGGTATCTGGTCAACAAGGCAAGTAACAATATGTATGCCAATGATATATGAGGGTTAAATGTCATGCCACGTAGTACAAACAGGAGTATATGCATGAATGCAATGCAATGCACATGAATACGCTGCGGCTTGCAGCCCGAGCCAACCATGCATATGATTTAACGTCGACGGCGCTCTATGGGGGCGTGTACAGACTCCGTAGTGGCTCCTTCAGCCCAAGCGCAATATCATACAGTGCCAATAGTTACCACTGTTTCCATTACAATACACAGTGTCAATAGTTACCACCGTTTCCACTTCAATAGACGATGCCAATAGTTACCACCGTTTCCATTTCAATCAACGATGTCAATAGTTACCACTGTTTCCATTTCAATATACGGTGTCAATAGTTACCACCGTTTCCATATACAGTCCACAAAATAGTGAGATAATGATCATCAGCCCAAAATATCATTTTAAAATCCATTATGTTTTCAAACATAGAATTTTGGCTGAGTTTGAAAAAAATAGTGTTAAAAACCCTGGACTGAATGCAAATAGTATGCAAATCATGCTAACTCTGAAATACCAATCCCTACAGGATTCTACAAGTCGGCATAATGCCCCAATCATGGCATCAAGCCCAGATAACATCAATATAGGTTGCGAAGCAGTCACCAATATAGTATAATTCATCCCTCGGATTGAAATGAATCACAATTTCCCACATATATGACCCCGCCCGAGCCATGGAGTGCGTGTATCGCCTCATATAGCATCACAATGTAATCTACCGGCGTTCTAAATAGTCAACAATAAGCCCCAAGTTTGGCAATGAGCCCAAGTCATAATGTAACGACAAAACATTTACAATTTAGCGGTTAAAACCAACAACCGGGACGGACCAAGTCACAATCCCCAATGGTGCTCTACCCCACGCTCAGGTCCAGCGTGCAAGTCACCACAATACAGCACGGATGTGCAAATCTGGGGTTTCAAACCCTCAGGATATCATTCCCAAATATTAATCACCTCGAACTGGCGAAAACTCAAGCTCGCGATGTCTTTTCCCCTCAAATCGGCCTCCACGCGCGTCGAATCTAGCCAACAAAAGAGCGAATACATCACAATATGCAAATGGGACAATACCCAATCGAAAACAATCGAATTATAGCAAGAACCTCGAAACTAGCAAAACCCGATCCTCAAGACCGCTTCTCAAAAATATAAGAAAGTCACATCACCGGATTCCTCGTCTCTCCACGAGTCCATACATATTAAATTTTTAATAAAATCGAAGTTCATTTTACCCCTCAAATCCCCAAATCTTATTTTCAAATCCCTAGGCCTAAATCGTCAATTTCTAACCTCCAAACATGGATAAAAATTGAAACCAACAGAAATAATCATGGAGAAACATCAAAATAAGGGTCAGATACTTACCCCCTTGCTGATATGAAAACAATGCCGCAAAAATAACCTCAATCGGAGCTCTAAAACTCAAGTTATGGCTGAAATGCCAAACTTCTTGGTTTATACACTAACCAAGTCGCTTCCGCGGATCTTTTTCCGGTTCCGCGGAGTTTTTGTCTTATCTGGGACCGCTTTTGCGGTCATTTGTCCGCTTCCGCGGTCAATTTCCGATTCGGCGGTTTTGACAGAAGCAAATTTTGTCTCGGCACGGAAACGAGCATAACATCCTCATACAAACTTGGAATTCGATGATTCTTTTTCCTATGGATCCGTAATTTTGATACAGATCTAATGGTTCAAACAAATCTGTATTTGGAGCTCATTTTCTTATTATGGTACCCTTTATGACCAAAGATATGGCGTTGGAACATCAAATAAGAGTGTGATCGCAACTGGAATCACACCCGAGGCCCCAACCAATCCCAAAACACATTACGCACTTGATCGAGGCCTCAAATCACATCAAACAACGCTAAAACCATGAATTACACCTTAATTCAAGCTTGAAGAACTTTGAAGTTTCCAACTTCTATTTCCGATGCCGAAACCTATCAAATCACGTCCGGTTGACTTCAAATTTTACACACAAGTCCAAAATGACATAAGGAAGCTACAGAAATTTCCATTCCGAGCCTCGGATCAAAATCTCACCAATCAACCGGAATTCGCCAAATACTAACTTCGCCAATTCAAGCCTAATTCTACACCGGACCTCCAAATTCAATTTCGATCGCTATCCTAAGTCACAAATCATCTCCCGAAGCTAACCGAACCACCTAAATTCACATCCAGCCCTCTAACCACATAGTCATCACTCGGATGTATTTTCCAAAACAAGCTTCCTTCTAAAAGGCCATGTGCCTTATTTCCAACGAAAACCAATTCAATTACACCCGATCGACTCTAATACTGATATTGAAACATGAAGCAACACAATAAGGGGGAAACGGAGCAGCAACACATAAGACGACGGGTCGGGTCGTCACATCCTCCCCAACTTAAACAAATGCTCGTCCTCGAGCGTACCAAGAGTTGTTCTAGATGCAACCCAACAATTGAGTGACCTTACAAAACATATACTCGGGTGATCCCACGACACCCTATCTCACATAGCTTCGATAACACAACATAAACCGGAATTTCACAATCCATCTAAACCAGAAACCACATCTATGCTCAGAATCAACCCAAACCAGCTGTAATAACCCACACCTGCAACCTCAGGTGAATTCATACAATATACCACACATTCCAACACTCGAAACTATAGTATCTATCCACAACAGTTGCCCACAATACTCAATACCAGTAGATAACCTCTTATTTAGCTAAAGTCTTATTCCACTACTATCGTATATTGCCAATGACAACTGAAACACATGATAAATCGAACCCATCTCTCAGACTACCCATTCATGAGTCCATTCACTTTATGACTGATACTACAACCGATTTTGGAGCCAAACCACGATATTGCCTTTCTAACAAGCTAAAATCAAATATGCTCATAGTCATTAATGACTCCAACAATCATCTCAACTACAATACGCCACTATGGTGATATGATATCTCAATACCGGCCTAAGCCACAATGTGCTCAACACAGGCACAATAAGAAATGATCTGAACACACTCGAACCATGACAACTGACTCACACAAAACAGCTGTAATTCAAATTCCTCCATGCAATCACAACACAGAAATGAGATCCCATCTCACATCATAGAAATAGAGTACCTAAATCCTCCTCGAAGGTCAGAACCTCACGTGGCATTGCCACAACGCGCGATTCTATAGAAACACTATTACCCATGAAGCACCTCAAGCCACCAGGCTCAACACACATAGCCACACAGAAATTGAGGGCTAAAACAAAGCAATCCATCACACCCATACAAACCAACATATAGAAAAATATTCTACACATAACACTGTTGCGGCGCGCAACCCGATCTAGACAACATACCCGTGGCGGCGTGCATATATATATATATATATATATATATATATATATATATATATATATATCTCACAAAAGGATATGCGCATCGAGCCAAATCTGCTCATTACAATAAACACATCTAGCCTCATGCCCGGCCGCAAGAAACGTATCCGAAAAGTCCCTCAATATAGGAACCGAATCAATGTTAGAAACTTTTGCACAGACATCCGCCACGAAGGCCCAATCAACAAAGAAATACTTGCCAACCATTCGTTGGTCCTTGGAATATAACTACTCTCCTAGAACAATAATTCGATGCACCTTACCACGCAACATGCGACCCTTTCCGACATAGACCATAACACATTAGTCTAGACAACCGGACATTGGAACAACTAGTTTGCAATCTAATATCATAACCCAATTTAGCGTACCAAGCAAAGAAAAATCCACTCGGACATCCAGTTTCCACAACTACAAGACGATGTCGATACACACGACCCACAACCACCGCAAGGTTGGATCACAAAAACTTCCAGTCTCCAACATATATAATGCATGAATCACTATACCTGATCCCACACTCCGCCGTATGAATACATAACACATATCAAGTATCCATTCATTCCACGAAAAATATTCAAAAATTCCTGCTCCGCCAACAAACTCAAATATCTGTAGTCGATCCAACAAGAAAATGTCGCAATACTACTGACATATCTTCAATTTACATCACCTTAATCATCTGAAGATCGATTCTTTACTCACCTGAAGTAGTCCGAGCTGCTCAAGAATTTAATGATTTCCCATCATGAACTGAACCAAGGCCTTGCACACGAAATTCTAAATTCTCCATTTCATAACACACAGACCATACCATACTAGGATAACATGCCCATTTTTCAAATAACGGTAAAACACATCAGGAACTCTTTCTCCCAATTCCATTGCACAAGATAATCTGAGGACTAAGTCCTTCAAACCAAATCAATTTAAACAAACTGCCAACACTTACACGCCTTGCTGCATAACACCTATAAGACTCATTACCTCAAACACATACAAGAATTAATCATATCCTTACCATAACTATTTTGTTTATTATCAAGTTATTGCATCCATCTCATTTCCTTCATGACTCATCATTAATTTGATATTCTCCCTTGCTGTAGCACCACAATACCTTAAATCAGGTTACCACACGAGACTCGCACATAAGACCCCACTATCTAAGACCCATAGGCCACTGAATTCCCTCTCGACGCTTCTAAGAAATACAGTATTCTAGAATGCTTTACCTTGAAGAACTTCCTGCAAATATGAATTCATTACCATTACTTCCCGTATATTGATACATAGAATCTCATAATTAACATAACATACAACAAGTCTTGATTGTTTCTAATGAAAACACAGTCTTTAGACATATACACAAACTTATAACAACTAATTGTTACATGTAAAATCTTGAACATAGTAAAACCATTCTCGAGAGTCGTTCACTCTTATTCATCTGTAATTCACCTGCCCTAAATGAACGAAACCACTTGTGCCTCATTTGCACCCAGACACCACAGAACATGATTTCATACAGATACAACAACCATCTTTCTTCTCTATACATTGGGCATTCTCTGTCTACAGCAGCTCGACACATCTTAGTATCTCTCACATTTATGAAAGCACTGCTTAACCTTAGTAGAGATTTTCCTTCACAGGTGCCATCCCCGGCTCAATTTATGTAACTAGAACTGATCTTCCATCATACCTCGAAACGGAACCAACATAGCGCATAACCATGCAATCAGCTGACCAATAGCAACCTCCCAAACTTGGCTCGAAGCCACAGATTAAGGCATTCTTAATAAGGCATAACACTTTTACTCTAATGATGCCCTAATGAGATCAAACTCAAATCATTTACAAGTTTTGTGAATACACATATCATCAACCACTAACACTCTTTGAAAACTTCGCATTCATTTCCACCTCAGCTGAGTCCACTTTCTTAAGCATCCCAATTCTTCAAAATACAACATGTACCCATCAATTACACCTAAGGATCATACCACTCAAAACCCTCCGCAGGAGATAACCCACTTGCTTCGCCTCATTTCAATGTTTCCACATACCTTCAACCATCATATACGTAATACACATCCATTTAGTCTTTCTGAGTCTATACTCATACTGCCACATGGAACGTACTTTACTTGCCAACTAAGAGACATGAAATATTCTTCACGCGCTCATAACTCGGACTATATATTAAAGCACAATAGGAGTTATCCATCAGACTTCTTCGTCACTACCAATTTATTTAGATACACCTTACAGCACTAACATACGCATCACATGGATATCCAGCCGCCATACCGGCTAATAAAAACAACACCAAACTTCTAAGTTCAAAACACTTGCTCAAACATTCAGCACCTCGGTGCTCAAGCCATAGGGAAGTATCCGGCCTCAAGTCCTCCATACTGGCCCAACATGAACTCACGGAGAATACCTCTCGCCCCTCGATCGGGGAATCACAAGCCATCCAGGCATATATAATATTGAGCGCTCGCGTGCGCACACATACGTGCGGAAGAATTTCAATAGTTATCTCAAACTAAATCAAGTACGCACGCTAAGAATTCCAAAAATGGGAAGTTCTCCTAAAGGTTCTGCAGCCTCTCGAGGATTAATACAGACGTCTGTGTACCAATCCGCGAGACTCTACTAACCCTGCTCATGACTCGTGAGATCTAGTAACCTAGGCTCTGATACCAACTTGTCACGACCCAAATTCCATACCCGATCGTGATGGCACCTCTCGTGAAGACAAGGCTAGCCAGACCGTTCAGTTACCCCTCTAAAAGTAATTAATCAGTTACATAAAAGATCGAATCTAAATTTATGACATTAGCTAATATGAATACCAATACAGCGCGACTGGGGCGTCACAAGTCACGAGCATCTAATGAGTAGGGACTCTACTACTGCACTAACAATGTATATATATACAAGATAAATCAGAATACAAAGATGGAGTACGGTACCACGAACGGTGGCGGTCACCTTGCTCAACTACCACAATAAGGCCTTGCGTCCTGCTGATAACCCGCTACCGGGTGGACAATACCTGCATTTGCACGCAAGGTGCAGGGAGTAAAGTGAGTACTTCCAACTCAGTGGTAATAAGAGAGAATAATATATGAGCGATAAGAAAACACGTATGAGCACACCAAACTACTATAATACACAGAACAAACCTTTTTGAGAAAATCGTAATACTGTGAAAATCCCTTTAGAAAACACCAAGTTCAGTTCAAATATCTCTTCTGAAAATATGCTTTTTAAACAATTTCAAAGGTAATTTCAACAATTAGGAAATAGTCAAAGACGTGCCCCTCGGGCTAAATATCAAATCACAATATCCAACTTCAGCCTCTCGGGCTGAGCACCCCTTAACATATAACACCAGGGTATCTAGTCAACAAGGCAAGTAACAGTATCTATGCCAATGATATATGAGGGCTAAATGCCGTGCCACGTAGTACAAAATAAATGCATGAATGCAATACAATGCACATGAATAAGCTGCGGCGTACAGCCCGAGCGACCCCTGCATATGATTTAACGTCGACGGCGCTCACTGGGGGTGTGAACAGACTCCGGAGGGTCTCCTTCAGCCCAAGCGCAATATCATACAGTGCCAATAGATACCACTGTTTTCATTACAATACATGGTGTCAATAGTTACCACAGTTTCTATTTCAATACACGGTGCCAATAGTTACCACCGTTTCCATACACGGTGTAATTAGTTACCACCGTTTCCATTTCAATACATGGTGTCAATAGTTACCACCGTTTCCATATACAGTCCAGAAATAGTGAGATAAAGATCATCAGCCCGAAATATCATTTTAAAATCAATTATGTTTTCAAACATAGAATTTTGGCTGAGATTGCAAAAACAGTGTTAAAAACCCTAGAATGAATGCAAATAGTATGCAAATCATGGTAACTCTGAAATATCAATCCCTACAGGATTCTACAAGTCGGCACAAGGCCCCAAACATGGCATCAAGCCCAGATAACATCAATATAGGGTGAGAAGCAATAACCAATATAGTATAATTCATCCCTCACATTGAATCGAATCACAATTTTCCATATATATGACCCCTCACTAGCCATGGAGTGCGTGTCTTGCCTTATATAGCATCACAATGTAATATACCGGGGTTTTAAATAGTCAACAATAAGCCCCAAATATGGCAATGAGCCCAAATCATAATGTAACAACAAAATATTTACAATTTAGCAGTTAAAACCAACAACCGGGACGGAACAAGTCACAATCCCCAACGGTGCTCTACCCCACATTCAGGTTCAGCGTGCAAGTCACCACAATACATCACTAGGAAGTGCAAATCCGGGGTTTCAAACCCTCAAGATATCATTCCAAAATATTACGAACCTCGAACTGGTGAAAACTCAAGCTCGCGACGCCTTTGCCCCTCAAATCGGCCTCCACGCATGTTGAATCTAGCCAAAAACAGAGCGAATACATCACAATATGCAAATGGGACAATACCCAATCGAAAACAATCGAATTATAGCAAGAACCTCGAAACTAGCAAAACCCGAGCCGCGGGACCACTTCTAAAAAAATTAGAGAAGTCACATCGCCAGATTCCCCGTGTCTCCATGAGTCCGTTCATATAAAATTTACCAAAATCATAGTTCATTTGACCCCTCAAATACCCAAATCTTATTTTCAAATCCCTAGGCCTAAATCATCGATTTCTAACCCCCAAACACGGATAAAAATTGAAACCAACAGAAATAATCATGGAGAAACATCAAAATAAGGGTCAGATTCTTACCCTCTTGCTGAGATGAGAACAACGCTGCAAAAATCATCTCAATTAGAGATCTAGAACTCAAGTTATGGCTGAAATGCCAAACTTCTTGGTCTATACACTGATCAAGTCGCTTCCATGGACCTTTTTCCGTTTCCGCGGACTTTTTGTCATATTTGGGACCGCTTTTGCTGTCATTTGTCCGCTTCCGCGGTCAATTCCGCTTCGGCAGTTTTGAGAGAACCAGATTTTTTCTCGGCACGAAAACGAGCATAACTTCCTCATACGAACTCGGAATTTGATTATTCTTTTTCCTATGGATCTTTAATTTCGATACGGATATAATGGTCCAAGCAAAACTGAATTTGGAGCTTATTTGTTTATTATGGTACCCTTTATGCCCAAAGATACGGCGTTGGAACATCAAATAAGAGTGTGATCGCAACCCGAAACACACCCGAGGCCCCCGGAACCCCAACCAATCCCAAAACACATTACAGACTTGATCGAGGCCCTAAGTCACATTAAACAATGCTAAACCCATGAATTATACATCAATTCAAGCTTGAAGAACTTTGAAGTTTCCAACTTCTATTTCTGATGCCGAAACCTATCAAATCACGTCAAGTTGACTTCAAATTTTTCACACAAGTACATAATGACATAAGGAAGCTACAGACATTCTCAAAATTCCATTCCAAGCCTCGGATCAAAATCTCACCTATCAACCGGAATTTTCCTAAATACTAACTTCGCCAATTCAAGCCTAATTCTACCCCGGACCTCCAAATTCTATTATGATCGCTCTCCTAAGTCACAAATCATCTCCCGAAGCAAACTGAACCACCAAAATTTACATCCGAGCCCTCTAACCACATAGTCACTTCCATTTGACTTTTCCGAAACAAGCTTCCTTCAAGACGCCATGTGCCTTATTTCCAACCAAAACCAATTCAATTACACCCGATCGACTCTAATACTGAAATTGAAACATGAAGCAACACAATAAAGGGGAAAAGTAGCAGTAACACATAAGACGACGGGTCGGGTCGTCACAGGCTAATTTGGTTTTAAGATTTAATTTAGGTTTTATTTTAATTTTTGAAAAAAATAAAAGAAATAAAAAGAGAATTTGAAAAGAAAAAGAAAAAAATTGGACAAATCAGATGATTGGGCTTTCTTTAATTCTAATTCCATAAGCCAAAACGAAACACCATTGTACCCATTACAAATTTGACAAATTAGGCCCAAACCCATTCCAAAAACCGGTCTGCCCACCAGCAATCCAAACGACCCCGTTTCCGTTATTTTCAATCCGGAACGTTGATCTTAGTTGATCAAGTGGTCCAGAACTAGTTTGTCCTTAATATATAACTGTCTGAACCTCCACCCTCTCTCCAATCGTCTCTCTCATTCCCCAATCCTCAGAGATGCCAATCCAAACCCTAGAGCGTTGCCCTCAAAACCTTGCCGTCTCCGGTGGCGGCGCCGGTCCCAGTCAACCCCAAATCAATAACCCAAACTCCCTATCATCCCCTCTTTCTAAATATTCACTCCGCTTCCATCGAATCTTGTCAGAATTGCTCGAACCATGGATCAACGATCTGAACCATAAAATCCCCAAAGCCCCTGATTCGATATTTCTTGAAGATTTAGGCCCATTTCAACTTTATTCATGTGTTCTTGATAAAAACACATGATTAATATCGAATTGGGCCGAAGATTGGAAGACTTTGAAGATTCGATCTCCATTTCTTACTAGTCTAAGATTTCTCTTAGTATTCTTATTTTCTTTACCTTTATTAGTTTATTTCTATTCATTTTGTTCTCTTCTCATATTGTTATACTCTATTTTTTTTATTATTATTTTATGTCTCTTCAAAACATCCGTATTTGCATGTTAGTTTTAGCTTTTGTTTAATTAGTGTTGGTTTTTCATTTCTAAGTTAGATGTGTTGATTTTTGTTTCTGTTTTAGGCCCAAATTTTTTGAGTCTTTAAGGTTTTCAAATTGAATATTTGGGAGTTCTGAGCTTTTAATATTGATTTGGCTTCTAAAATTAGAAAGCCCAAAAAGAAAATTGGATTGGGTTTTTACACACCCATTAAAACTTTATATGGGGTCAGTTTGACCCATATTCTGCCTGGGTTCAAGGTAAACAACAGGTTCTTGGGGGATAATTTTAGAATTTAGGATAAGGGAATCTCTAAATAACTTAATTAGGAAGCTTTTTGGAAGAAGGGGTAGGGAATTAACTAAAGTTTGGAATATTACACAAAGGATTTCTAAGCAAAAACGAAATTTTCAAAAGGTTCTAAATGAAATAACTGATCCCTTTAGGTTGGCCTAATAGCTTGCATATAATGGCATCATTACTTGGGATCAAAGTCAGAAAAATAGAGATTAAAAACATTGCAAAAGAAAATAGCTAGACCTATTTGAGAAAATCTGGTGATAACATTGAAAAATTCTGGATTCTTTTGTTAAAATGCTCAACTCTCACTAGGTTTCAGCGGCTTGATCTTCTGTGTTGGATTAAAACTTTTGAAAAAAGCTTCAAGACTTTGCATCTGGTTAGAAATATCTTGAATTTGGGATTTTACGAGTGATTCAACCTGCTGATTTTATTAGTATTCCATTGTTGGGAATCAGATGATTTCGTGGCTATTTGCTAATAATTCGTTACTCTTTGGTTTAGTTTCCATTTCCAGGTATATGATCTCTAAATTTTACCTTATGTGATGACATGAATTGAAGAATGAAATGAAAAGCAGGAGTTTAAAGCATAGCATTAGCTATATTTTGTGGTTCAGTTGCATTTCTTTTTACATTTTCTTACAATCTAATGTGTTATGTCTTCTAGTTGAGTTCTGGTTTGGATAGTGAGTTGTTTTCATGTAATGGGTTAGTTGAATGTGTTCTTAAATTTAATGGGTATTAAAACTATGTTTAAAAATGGTCCAGAATACACTAAGAATTATCCATACGTTGATCTGATCTTGATTTACGTATGAGCATGTTTAAGTGTGGATATTAAAATACAGATTTGTTAGTTAGTTGTTTGGGTGTTTCAATAGCAAAAATTTAGAAAATGAAACTGTAGTTCAATCTCGTGTTTTCATATAGTATTAGTTGATTCATATTTATTTGGTAGTGCAAGTGTTTGGGTTATAAAGATTGGGCCTACGTATGGCCCAATTTGCCCAAAAAAGCCGTGGTTTGGACGTTTATGTTTATGTTAAGCAATTAGGGCTCATCTTGAGCCCAAGTACGAAGACATTGGCCAATGGAATCCTGTATTTTGCCTTATTAGGACCTGCCCTTTTAATTTCAATCCAAGTGTTGTTGATAGCCCAAGTCGTTCCTTCTATTTTAAATAATCTGTCATGTTTCTCTTCAAGACTTTGTTATTTAGTTTTGACATTAGTTTTAAAGTAGGATTCAAACTCCTCATTTGCTTCATTAATTAGATTCCTTTAATAACTGAGGTGAGCCATATTATATAATGCAAATTATTTATGGCCCTCTTACCCTTAATCAGGATATTAGACATTTAGACATGTGGCGTGCTATCTTTAAGAGACATAGTCTATGGTTCTTAAAAGCTTAGTTTTGAATTTCCTTTAAGAAAATAGAATCATGGTGTGCCGTGCCAAATAAAATTTTAAAATGCATGGCCCTTGCTCAATTAATATCTTTATCCTTAGAAATCGAGGTGTGCCACTTAGTTGAATTTTCTGTGGCCCTTGCAAAATTTAAAATTCGTAATTGCTTTGGCTATTTTAAAAATTACCTTCCTAAACGAGGGTGTGCATTTCATGTCCTCCAAATCAAAATCTCAACAATGTTATATAAAATGTGTCTCGGACTGTGGGTATATTTCGTGTGGCATGGTCCAAAGACACGTTTTAGATGATGTTGAAATCTTCTCAAAATTAATTAAAAGCGATCAATAAGTTAAAATTTTACCATTTGTTAAAACATGTATAAAAATCAGATAATAAGCCAATTATAAGAGTTTAAGCGACCGTGCTAGAACCATGAAATCCAGGGATGCCTAACACCTTCCCCTAGGATAACAAAATTCCTTATTCCAAATTTGTGGTTCGCAGACTTCAAAGGAAAAGTCGAATTTTCGTCAATTTGGGATTTTAAATAAACTGGTAACTTG
Organism: Nicotiana benthamiana; assembly: GCA_034376525.1. NCBI lineage: Eukaryota > Viridiplantae > Streptophyta > Magnoliopsida > Solanales > Solanaceae > Nicotiana > Nicotiana benthamiana. Next base: position 75,396,761 of record CM067330.1, read on the forward strand.
GTACACTAGAAACAAACTATTCCAAGTGGCGACTCTGCAAAAAACTAATAAATAATCCAATTTCGAATAATATCACTTAAAATGGAAAACTCCCTTATACCCCGTCGGCTGAATAAAAATGAGTTATGACAGCTCTGGCGACTCCGCTAGGGATCCAAACCTAAAATTTTGGTTCAAGGTTCAAGCATTCGAGCTTAGAATAGCTATCGGACTTTTGAACACCATGCCATGATTGGACATGATTGAAGCCTTGATACCTTTTTGGGATCTGACTCACAATGTGTTATGTTTTTCTTACTTTGAGCTCATACCCACACTAGAGGAAATTGCGGGTTAGGCCGGCCTTAACGCAAACCTTAGAAGTCACTACCGAGTGTCACCAAGACCGGTATCTCCCCACAAATTTCTACATATGTTGAGTATTATATGGGATATTCAAGATGGAAATTATCTGAAGGGTATTACACTTTTTAGTTCTTGTATCAATGCTATGGTAACCCCAAGGTTTTGAAGCGCCAGGTGATCTGACTCATAACATAAATAAAGATAAATGAGAGGCAAGGAGGGGTTTGGTTTTAATAGTAGCATTCTTGGGTGTTGTAATATGTCCGCGAGAAGACAAAAACATAGAATTGGGCCTCTTGGGAATGGTTTATGTCGTAATCAAGAAAGCTAACGGCAGTTTGCTTCCCCTAATCTTATCTTAGATTTACCGAGCATTGACTATCTATCGAGAAAGGGCAAAGTTCTTCCAAGGCTGTAACCTGCTATTACAGTTGTGGACACAAGAGCACATCTACCGCCTTGTTGTGTATATGAATAACGGTATGATCGGTTTGAGTTGCGTCGAAGAATTTGAAAGCATAGTGGTGCGGTTGAATTTTCCGAGGGTACCAAGGCTTGGTTTTCACACTTAAGTTCTTTAACTTATGATAGAATTTTGTGGGCTTTCGGATGGCTCCCTGTCACTAAAGCAGTATACATGTCAGCCAAATTGTGTTATCTTCTCTTGATGGGCATCCGGAGCATCTAGTCGTATGCTCTTCATAGGGTTTTGCGCCAACTGGACAGATTTCAAACTATTCCCTATGAAGAAGATTTGAGTAGATAGGTCATCTAATTGGGCCCTAAAGCCATATTTCCGGAAGTAAGAGTTCGCCAGGTATAGAATCAATGAGGATTTATCGAACCTAAGACTATGGTGCGGGATCTGGCTAAAGGTGAGGTAGACCCCAAGTACAATATTTTGTTCAGTAAAAGATTTCAGATTCCTATGAGACCTTCTAAGAGACCTCATGTTCAACCATTCTCTAATGACTCGCATGAGTAGTGGGGCTAGTTGGCAAAAGAAGAAAGCTCAGGGCCAAAATAAGTAAATTAGAAGGACAAATCAGGGACCTCAAATTTGGCAAGAGTATCGAAGCTGTCACGGATGAAGGGGAAAACAATAAAGCCAACACATGAAAATGAAGCCCTCAAATCTCAAATCCAGAAAATGAGAATAGTAGCTAGAAACCCGAAAAGGAGCCATACGGACAAAAATATTATAAGTAGTTTGAGAAAGAAAGTACTTGAGTGTCAGCATGACGTAGAAAAATATGAGGCCACCTAAGCAAAAGTCCAGGCCCAATTGGAAAAGAATGCAAGAGGGTGGGCATAATGTGTGCAACAAATGAAAATAAAATACGAGGGGACAATCACCAATCTGAGGAGAAAGATAACTACCTTTGATAATTTGGCGGACAAAAAGGCTAGGAACTTCAAAGCCGATAAGGAACATTGTTATGCATTGATGGCCCAGGTGGAGGAAGATATGCAACATTTCCAAAATAAATGCATCATGACACTCGGATGCTAGAAGCCCAGAATCAGCAAATCAGGCATTTGCTTCAGGAAAAGGGTATCATCCGAGAGAGGGTTAGAGCCATTGTCGATTACATCGTCACGAAATGCCAAACATGTGAGTACATGACTGAAACCACTTTCTTTGTTTTAGTAATGGCATTTATCCGCCAGTTAATGAGTGATTTGAAATGGCTTCAAGGGGACCTCGCACGTAGGCCTGTTGCTGGATCGAATGATGTCCCACGAGCCCAGGAGTTGAAGCATTAATGTATTCCTGATTTTCATTTATAGAGTCTATATTTTTGTTTATTTTGAGCATGTCCGTAGTTTTATATTCCAAGAAAATGAGTAGTTTGATGTCTTTTGTAATAGAAAGTTTTGGAGTTTTTATTAATGAAAATTGAAAATTACCAAAAAACTGTTTCTTTATTTTTTGTATTTATTTCCTTGAACTACGTAATGACCTGATTCATGTGGCATCGTGATATGTAGGCAATCCTTATCGAATCCAGTAATGATTTTGTAAATAAAACACATAAGAGAATGATGCGAAAAGAAATACCCGAAAGAAAACCCAAAAAGAAAGAAAAGAGAGCTGGAGAAAAATCAAAGGAAAATGAGAAAAAGAGAGCAAGAAAAGAGATGGAAAGAAAAGAGTGGAAAATGGGAAATGGGAAAATGGAAAGAAGAGAAAATCGGGAAAATAAGTAAAGCCAGGATAAAACATGCAACCATTGCAAAAAATGTAGAAACACATTTAACTTTATAGGTACATCACACCCTCAATGTGCGTTTACCTATGTGTTATTTGCTTCAAACTGGCCAATTTATTGTCTACTGTTAAGTCCAGATTTTATAGTAAGGTGGTTGGTATTGTGGTAGTCTGGTTTGCATCCATACTTCACAAGGTCGAAAAGGAAGCATTGAAATGTCTTCGGAAATTAATATTCCAGCAATTCCCATTGCGGATGATAGTCCGATCTCGGGAATCCCAACCTCAAAATTGGTAGCTGCCAAGGAAAACAGAATTCTGCTTCTCCGTGTAATTTAATGTGGGACGCCAGGCCAATGAAAGAGAACCACCAATTGCAATCCCGGGATTCCTTGAACTTTTTCCTAGGGAAAGTGGTACCTCAAACGTGCAGATCCATCACCCAAATACCCCTCCGGGATTTTTTACTATCTCATACTACTTTGTTGGGACACCATCTGAGGCTCGTCCCCAGGTGACAATGTCTTGTCCAGCCTCAAATATATTCATTGTGCCACTTTGCTCAGCTATGGCACATCCTACATTGCCTAGGCCTTGCTTTGACCCATCATTTTTCACCTTCCAAACAACATCCTTCTCACTTGAACCTACTCAGTTTACTACCATTGCTTACCCATAGCCGCCCCCGGTATGAGTTCATCGCAGGTTAATAGAAACCATAAAAGCCCTTGAGCAAGAGGAGATTGCCAGAAAGATGAGAAGATGGAGCAGATTCTCAAAAACATACAGGCTACGAGGAAACAGAAAAATGCATCCTATGTTGATTTGTGTATGTTCCTACAAGTGCATGTACCATTGGGATTCAAAACCCTGAAGATTGAGAAATATGACGGGCGTAGAGATCCCATTTCCCACCTTAAAAAAGATATTGCAACCAGTTGCAGGGAGCGGGCGGAACAAAGAGCTCCTCATGGCCTACTTTGGAGAGAGTTTGGTTGGCATCACGTCTGAATGGTATATGGACCGAGATATATCCCGTTGGCATATCTGGGATGACCTTGCTCGGGACTTTGTCAGGTAGTTTCAGTACAACATCATTATTGCCCCCGACAGAAACTCATTGACAAATATAAAGAAGAAGTCCTTTGAAACCTTCCAAGAGTATGTTGCTATGTGGCGTGAGCAAACCTCTAAGGTAAAGCCTCAAATGGACAAAATTAAAATTGTCATGGTCTTTCTTCAAGCCCAAGAGGCCAATTATTTTCAAAAGATGATGTCTGCGATGGGTAAGCCATTTGCCGAAGCCATCAAAATTTGTGAAATGGTTGAAAATGGGTTAAAAACAAAGTGAATCTTAAGTTAGTCTGATATAAGGGCTACCTCCCAAGCAATCCAGAGTGGTTCTAGAGGTGTGGCCAACCGAAAGAAGAAAGAAGAAGCAGCAATGGCCACATCAACTGCAAGAACACCTCGTCCACTTATGCCTCTTTTCTTTGAAAGAACCCCACAACATTACTACCCATACCAGGATGTGGCCTACGATATGGCTCCTCAGCCATATGCAATGATGAATGCCCAACCATACGTCAGGCCACAATAAAAAGTTAATCAGAATAGAGCTCCATTTCCGAGAAATCAACCTCTTTACCAAGCTCACTATAATCCCTGGCCTCCGCAAAGCAACTTTCTTGCCTGTGATTTACCGAAGAGGCCAAACTTCACACCCATTGGTGAATCCTATTCTAGCCTGTTCCCCAAACTTGTTTAGATGGGTTTGTTGCAGCTTGTTCCCCAAACTAGGCAAAATCAAGAACCGCCTGCATACAGAGCTACTACACGATATGCCTACTATTTAGGGGCAAGAGGGCGTGATACAGATGATTTTTGGCCTTTGAAGAGGGATGTAGAGAATCTGATAGAGCAAAAGAGAATCGCGCACGAAGATGTTCCTAATATAACCAACAATCTATTACCGACTTATGACAACGGTCAGATTATGGGATGATTTGTGAAGATAAAGAGTTTGACCTAGCTCTAAATCCATCATTGCCATAGCTGACGTGGAAAAGAAACCAAAAGCTATCCCGAAACAAGACAAGGGGGAGAAAAAGAGCAAAACCACCGCTTAGAAGACGAAAAATGAAGTGGAAGTCAAAACTGGGGAAGAACCCTTCAAAGACGTTGTTCTCTATGTTCCTCGAGGCTTCAAGAAGAACATATATCATTGAGTCCTCCTAGAATGTTTGAGTTAAACAAGGAAGCTCAAATGTATGTGCCTAAGGGACCTACGTGATACGGGGGATAATAATTCCACCAAGGCTGAGTGAGCTCGTTTTTATTGGATGCGCGCCACAAAGGCCCATGAAAAATCCCACCATTATGCCATGGAAGTATAACAAATAGGTAGTAACTTACAAGGGCAAATAGATCTCCGAAGAAGTTCAAGGAAATAACCCGATTGAGAAGTACTTCAATCTCGAGGAAGTGAATAATGCCACAAAGAAGCGTTTCCCACCTAAGAAGCTAGTGATTACAGAGGAAGCAGAAGCCTTATTCCAAAAAATGAAAATGGTAGACTACGAGATAATCGACCAACTCCGAAAGTTTCCTGCTTAAGTCTCTTTTTTGTCTTTGCTAATGAGCTCGACTGAACATCAAAAGATATTGATCAAAACTCTCAGCGATGCATATTTACTAATTGAAGCCATTGTAGAACAGTTAGAGAGGATAGCATAGAGGTTTTTTGCAGTCAACTAAGTCTCTTTCAGCAAAAATGATCTGCCCCCGGAGGGGCCGTACACAACAAAGCCCTTCATCTGACAATGAAATGCGAAGGGTATTATATGAAAAGGGTCATGTGAGATGATGGTTCTAGGTAGATATTTGCACACTCTTAACTCTGCAACATATGGAAATTGGTACCGATAGAATCAGACCCAACAACATCTGTGTGCGTACCTTTGATAACATAAAGAGGGATACAATTGGAGAGATTGATATGATACTGACAATTGGCCCTGTAGACTTCGAAGTGACTTTCAAGGTTTGGGACATAAATACTTCCTATAATTATTTCAAGGGAAGGCCGTGGATTCACGCAGCAGTGGATGTACCTTCTACTATCCACCCGTGGAGTTTGAGCATGAGGATCTGGAGATTGTGGTTCACGGGGAAGATGAGCAATCCATTTATCAGGACCCGTCAGTCCCGTATCTTGAAGCAAGAGAGGACAATGAACACGTAGTCTATCAAGCTTTTATGATCGTGGTCGCAGAGTAGTGTGACAATCGAAACCCTTGCCTCAACCCTTCCTTTCAAATGCATCAATCATGGTTGCCAAAGAAATGATCAAGCATGGTTACAAACCTTGGAAGGGCCTCAGAAAATCGTTGCAAGGAATAGCTGAACCTATCACCCTAATTGCTAGTGAGAAGTTCTTTGGGGTAGGCTTCTGACTCATGTCAGCTGATGTAAAATGGGAAGATGAAAGAAAGAATGATGTTTGTGTCTTGCCTCAGCCAGTTCCGCATCTGTATAGAACATTTGTCAAGCCTAAATACAATGAGGAAGAGCAAGATGTGGCCTTTACGACTGAAGAAATTGAAGAAATATGTGGGTCTATGAGGAAGATACTATATGAAACCCACATGGTCTAACCAGGGGAAGGCTCAAGCACCGCTGAGGTGCTATACATAAGACCTAATTCCAAACTGCAAAATTGGAAGGCTATGCTATTCCGAATCAGGCATGAGTCCCGGTAAACCAGTTCTCCCACTTTTTCTGCATCACGAGTTATTCCATGGTGTAACTCAGATGTTTTCTTTAGTTTCCCCTCTTTTAATTTCCAATGTAAACCCTGTTATCTTCCAATTCAATGAAATGAAATTGATATTTCATCGTTCATCTCTCTATTCTTTCTTATTTTGTTACATTTCTTATTTTCTTCTTTTCAGTTCTAATAATGCGAATTTAAATAGCATGACATGCTTGCGGACTTCACGCCCAGATCAAACACGCTATCTATCTATGACATAATGAACCAATAATTGGAATATGATAAAGAAGAGGCTTTTAGGGGAATAAATCGAGAATTAGAACAATATAAGAATAAACCTAAGCCGAAGTTAGATGATACTGAGTCGGTTAATTTGGGTAGTTCTGAAGAAGTCAAGGAAACTAAGATAAGCATTCACACAGATGAAAACACTTGGGATGCATTAATCTAAATCTTATTTGAGTTCAAAGATGTGTTTGCTTGGTCAAACAATGACATGCCAGGACAAAGGGTTGATTTGGTGGTACATGAACTACCAACCTACCCCAATTATCCCCCTGTCTAGCAAAAGCAGAGAAAGTTTAAAACTGATATCAGTGACAAAATCAAAGAAGAGGTCACAAGATAATTAAAATAGGAGGTGATGCGAGTGTTCGGTACACCACATGGCTAGCCAATGGAGTTCCAGTGACAAAGAAAGATGGGAAAACCTGAGTGTGTGTGGATTATAGGGATCTAAAAAAGCAAGTCCTAAAGATAACTTCCCTTTGTCGAACATCCACATCTTTGTTGATAACAGCGCCAAGCTTGAGATACAATCCTACGTGGATTGTTACGTAGGATATCACTAGGTGTTAATGGATGAAGAGGATGCAGAAAAGGCAGCTTTTACCACTCCTTGGGGCACATATTATTACAGGTACATGCCGTTTGGTCTGAAGAACGCTGGTGCAACCTACATGAGGGCCATGACTGCCATTTATCATGATATGATGCGCCAAGAGATTGAGGTGTACGTGGACGACGTGATCATCAAATCCAAAACCCATTGTGACCATGTATGGTTCGGGACTTGAGAAAATTCTTTGAGTGGTTGCATTAATATGATCTGAAGTTGAACCTAGTTAAATTTGCATTTGGGGTCCCATAGGGAAAACGCTTAGGTTTCATAGTCAATCGGAGGGGCATTGAGTTAGATCCAACAAAAGATAAAGTCTATTCGGGATTTGCCTCCTCTGAGAACCAAGAAAGATGTGACGAGCTTTAGACAGATTGAACTATATCACTCGGTTCATTGCCCAGATGACATCCATGTGCGAACCCATATTCAAATTGATAAAGAAAGATGCGTCAATCAAATGGACAGATGAATGTCAAGAAGCTTTTGATAAATCAAAGAAGATCTGTCTAACCCACAAATCTTGGTCCTGTCGGAGCCAAGGAGACCCCTGTTCTTGTATCTGATTGTCTTGGAGAATTCTTTTGGATGTGTCATCGGGCAACATGTTGTGACCCGAGAAACAGAACATGCAATCTATTATTTGAGAAAAAAATTCACACGTTATGAAGCCAAATATACCCTGCTAGAAAGGACTTGTTGCGCTTTATCTTACGTTGCTCAGAAGCTTAGGCATTATTTGCAAGCATGCACCATTTACCTCATAACCAGGTTAGATCCCCGAAAATACATATTATAGAAGTCGATGCCTACAAGCAGGCTGGCAAAATGGAAGATATTGCTCACGGAATTTGACATAGTTTACGTCACTTGCACAACAGTGAAAGCTGCATTAGTAGATCATTTGGCTGAAACCCAGTTGATGATGAATACCAATTTTTGAGGACTTACTTCCCAGATGAAGAGGTAAATTCAATTGAGGCAATATCCGAAGACACCAATGCTTGGAAAAGGTTCTTCGATAGAGCGGTAAATGCACAAGGTGTTGGAATTGGGGCAGTCTTGGTCTCACCCACCAGTCAACATTATCTAGCCACAACTAGGCTTTGGTTTATCTATACGAACAACACTGCCATGTATGAAGCCTGCATCATAGGTATAAAGATGGCAATGGACCAAAATGTCGAAGAATTATTAGTCATGGGGGGCTCGGATCTGATCATTCGACAAGCTCAAGGAGAATGGGAGCCCCAAGATGTAAAACTTATTCCTTACAGGAAGCCTATGGAAGAACTTGGCAAGCGATTCAAGTCAATAGAGTTCCGGTACATCCGTCATTGCTACAATAAACTAGCCAATGCACTTGCTACTTTTCCCTCGTTGCTGCCATACCCAGGCAATACCCATATTGATCCCTTGGAAATTCGAATCTATGAAAGGCACAGTTATTGCAATACAGTTGAAGAAGAACTAAATATTTAGGCATGGTATCATGACATCAAAAAATCTCTGAAAACAAAAGAAAACCTTGAGCAAGCCAGCGTAGACCAAAAGAGAACTATTAGGCAGCACGTAAGTGGTTCCTTTTTGAGCGGTGCTGTCTTGTACAAAATTACTGCGGACCTCAACTTGTTAAGATATGTTGACACTTAAGAGGCTGGAAGAATCATGTATAAAGTTCACGCGGAAGTATGCGCACGCCACATGAACGGGTATGTTTTGGCTAAGAAAATCCTTCAAGCGGGCTATTACTGGATGACCATGCAAAAAGATTGTTTCAGCTTTGTTCGAAAGTGTCATCAATGTCAGGTGCACAGTGTTAGGATTTATGCGGGGGGGGGGGGGGAGGGTGAATAGTGAGGCACGAGAATATTGATAAATAATGCGGAATTAAAATTGCAGGAATAAAGTAAATACGATAATTGAAATAATAAAGAAAGAACACACCGTATTTTATCCTGGTTCACCACAATCTGTGGCTAGTCCAGTCCCCGAGAGACTCTCTCGAGATTCCACTAACTTTGTTAAGCTTACGGGTGCCTAACAAACCGTTACAATTGCTCGTAGATGTAACTCTACAAGACTTCACTTTGCTCGAGGATACCGCACCTCAAGACATCAACCACTAAGACTTAGGGTACTTAGCAAACCCGTCAATCAATGAGAAGATATGTTCTTCTCAAACACCTTTCTCTTCTTACAATAAGAACTCAAAAGAGTAGATAAAGAGATACAAATAAGCTCTATGAACAACTCAAAGTTGTCTCTCAAATGGCTCAACAAAAGCTCTAAAATGATGCTCAAATAATGTCAATATGTATATCAATATTGGGAGGTGTTGTGTGTTTAAAATCAGCTCAAAAGACCTCTTTTTATAGGTGAAAAATGGTGCATAACCGTTGCTTAATTGACAATTAATTATGCTGATTTTATGCTCATATAATCGATTATTTGATTTCACATAATCGATTATTTGTAACGTTAATAAAATCTGCCAGATTCTGCCCACACATAATCGATTATTTCATCCTGGATAATCGATTATGTGTGTAATGTTCCAAAAATCAGATCGCTGATTTTCAGCCAGATAATCGATTATCTTATTTGATATAATCGATTATATTGAGACAGTGTCTCAAACGCTGGCAACTGTAATCTTATAATCGATTATAAGCATTTGGATAATCCATTGTTTGGTGGCAGTGTTCAAACACTTAGGCCACGGCTACCATATAATCGATTATGCCTTATTGTATAATCGATTATTTACCTCCAGAATTTACAACTTACTTCAAAAACCATTTTGGTTAAGATGAAAACTTTAACAACATTTTATTTGAAGTATTTAAAATATATTTATGATAAATATGATTTAATTAAATATTTTATGCATGTTTATGATGACCTAATGTTGAGCAAAAAGACGAGATAACTTAAGCATTGCTCTTACATTGGTTCTACCTAACGACCTACGCCTTGGGTCTTCGATCTTTGAGCATTTGAGCTCGCCTTTGGCTTGTCTATGCAATTCCGTCATCAATATGCTTCTCGCCATTCATTCTTGATTGTTTGTCATATAATATCGTTGTTTGACACTTGACTTCATTGTTTGTCATTCATCAAAACCTATACCTGAAAATCATGCTCATACAACCAAAGCGCACATATCATAGATGGAGTGATTTTCTACAATTTCCCCCTTTTTGATAATGACAAACAACAGGAGATATGCATATTGAATTCCCCCTAAATTCATGCTATATCTCAACATACAATTTACGCAAACAATTCAATATAAACAATTCAATATAATTCCCCCTTAATTGAATATTCCCCCTCAATTAAAGCATGCATATCGCCTATATTCTTCCCCCTTTTGGCATTAGCAAAAAGAATATACCAAATGTTATTTAAACTATTGACGACACCAATTGTTATAAACAAAATAATATTAATATCAAATAATACCAAATGTTAGTAAAAACATACTAACCATAATAACGGTCATTTTTCTCAAATGTACCAACTGTTATTTAAACTAAAAGTATTCATCAAAACATTAGTCAATCATTTAACATAAAACTAGTTGATATCAATTGTTATTCAAAATAAAACTTATCAAACTATGAATCAATAATTAATATCAATTGTTAGCACATATCAACAGTGACGTTTTTATCAAAAAATACGACAACTAACCAACGTTCCCCCTCGATGCATTAAGGTTTCGTGCTTGGTGCATCTACTACGATATTGTAGTCTTCAAGCACACCTGCAAATGTACCTAAAAATAGGTTTTCGGTACCCAGCTTCTTTTGGGTCCTTGGGGGGTTAGGATAATAATAATCATAATCAACATATGAATCTCTATGTTTAGCAAACATACGGGTGCAATCTGTCCTACCCGGTTACAATAATGACATATAACGTTAGGATTGTGCATATGTCTAGGTTGAGCCAAATGCGTTCTAGGTGATCTAAAGTTGTTCCCCCTAGAAGCGTTGAAATTCCTAGAGTCATTTCTAGGCGGTCTAAAATTATTCATTCTAGACTTATTGATAAAATTCCTAGAATTGTGTCTAGATGGTCTAAAATTATTTATTCTAGACTCATTAACAAAAGTCCTAGAGTTGTTTCTAGGTGGTCTAAAATAATTTATCTTAGACTCATTAGTAAAGTTCCTAGAATTATTTCTAGGTGGTTTAACCTCATTTTTATTATCCTTTTTAATTTCTTCAATTTTAGGATTATCAACACTACGTTTTTCTAGTGCGTTCCTAAGTTCTATGTTCTCCATTTTCAAGGCAGTACAAGAAGAACAATTGGAACATTGATCAATTGAAGAGGCTTCATTCAATTCCTTGATCTTATTTTTAAAATCAACAATGTCATTTTCCAAAAAATTCTTTTCTTTTTCTAAAACTTCAGTTTTATTTTAAGAACACTATTGTCATTTTCAAAAGAATTCTTTTTTTCTTTTAGCTTCTCATTTTCACTAGTCAATTTTTCAAAATCTATTTCTTTCAAAGAAGATGGTTTTTCAAAATCTTTTTCTTGCAAAGAAAGTGTTTTCTGAAAATCTGTTTCTTGCAAAGAAAGTGTTTTCTGCAAAGAGAGTGTTTTCTTCAATTCTTTGGTAGTTTTGGAAGCATTAACAAATTCATTATAATTCATCATATGCATTTTGTATTTCTTCAAACGAGTGAGAGTTAGAAGTACTTACCTCTTCTTCTTCGTTGGCCATGAGACATAATGCGGCAGTTTCATCGCCCGAGCTGTCTGAATCCCATGTCACGCGCCGATGATGTTTCTTCTTTTTCTTGTCCTTGGATTTTGGACAATGTGATTTGGTGTGGCCAAGTTTTCCACAATTTTGGCATGAAGGACTTGGTTCTTCCTTCTTTGTTTCCTTCTTCATAAACTTATAAAACTTTTCAATTATATCATTGGAAATAATATCATCATCGCTTTCCGAATCACTTACCTCTACTCTTTTAGAAGATGATGCTTTGAAGGCGAAATTCGAACTTCTACTTCTAAGATAGGGAGTTACCTCTTAGTCCATCAATTGTGATATCCGTGATTCCTATCGACTCTTGGATGGCATCTGCTTTGGAACGCCATTCGGGAGTGAGACTCCGTAAGATTTTTCGAACTAGATCTTTGTTCGAGTATACCTTTCCGAGAGTATGAAGATCGTTGACGATTCTTGAAAATCGTTCAAACATAGTATCGATAGGTTCTTGCTCCCTCATTCTAAAAAGTTCATATTCATCTGTTAGAAAATCAACTTTAGATTCTCGGACTTGAGACGTACCTTCATAAGTGATCTAGAGTTTATCCCACATTTCCTTTGCGGTTGTGCAACAAGAGATTTTCCGGTAGTCATCCGGATCCACTGCACAATATAATAAGTTTATGGCCTTTGCGTTAATTTCAACCTTTTTGATGTCCTCGGCATCATATTCATCTTCCTCCTTTGTTGGCATTTGTTGTCCATTCTTGATGATTCGCCACAAATGAAAATTATGTGATTGGATGAATATTCTCATCCGCTCCTTCCAATACCTATAATTTGTTCCGTAAAACATTGGAGGGCTATGGGTGGAGTGTCCTTCGCTCATCATTCATGCGATCAATATTCTCAACAAAAAAATATATATCGCTCTCAACCGGTTAAAGCTTTCAGAGAGTTAGGATCTGATACCAATTGTTAGGATTTATGCCGTTCACTAGAGGAGGGTGAATAGTGAGGCACGAGAATATTGATAAATAATGCGGAATTAAAATTGCAGGAATAAAGTAAATACGGTAATTGAAATAATAAAGAAAGAACACACCGTATTTTATCCTGGTTCACCACAATCTGTGGCTAGTCCAGTCCCCGAGAGACTCTCTCGAGATTCCACTAACTTTGTTAAGCTTACGGGTGCCTAACAAACCGTTACAATTGCTCGTAGATGTACACTCTACAAGACTTCACTTTGCTCGAGGATACCGCACCTCAAGACTTCAACCACTAAGACTTAGGGTACTTAGCAAACCCGTCAATCAATAAGAAGATATGTTCTTCTCAAACACCTTTCTCTTCTTACAATAAGAACTCTCTCAAAAGAGTAGATAAAGAGATACAAATAAGCTCTATGAATAACTAAAAGTTGTCCCTCAAATGGCTCAAAAAAAGCTCTAAAATGATGCTCAAATAATGTCAATATGTATATCAATATTGGGAGGTGTTGTGTGTTTAAAATCAGCTCAAAAGACCTCTTTTTATAGGTGAAAAATGGTGCATAACCGTTGCTTAATTGACAATTAATTATGCTGATTTTATGCTCATATAATCGATTATTTGATTTCACATAATCGATTATTTGTAACGTTAATAAAATCTGCCAGATTCTGCCCACACATAATCGATTATTTCATCCTGGATAATCGATTATGTGTGTAACGTTCCGAAAATCAGATCACTGATTTTCAGCCAGATAATCGATTATCTTATTTGATATAATCGATTATATTGAGACAGTGTCTCAAACGCTGGCAACGGTAATCTCATAATCGATTATACACATTTGGATAGTCGATTGTTTGGTGGCAGTGTTCAAACACTAGGCCACGGCTACCATATAATCGATTATGCCTTATTGTATAATCGATTATTTACCTCCAGAATTTACAACTTACTTCAAAAACCATTTTGGTTAAGATGAAAACTTTAACAACATTTTATTTGAAGTATTTAAAATATATTTATGATAAATCTGATTTAATAAAATATTTTATGCATGTTTATGATGACCTAATGTTGAGCCAAAAGACGAGATAACTTAAGCGTTGCTCTTACATTGGTTCTACCTAACGACCTATGCCTTGGGTCTTCGGTCTTTGAACATTTGAGCTCGTCTTTGGCTTGTCTATACAATTCCGTCATCAATATGCTTCTCGCCATTCATTCTTGATTTTTTGTCATATAATATCGTTGTTTGACACTTGACTTCATTGTTTGTCATTCATCAAAACCCATACCTGAAAATCATGCTCATACAACCAAAGCGCACATATCATAGATGGAGTGATTTTCTACACACAGTTATTTGATTGATGCACCGCCCATAGAACTGAATCGTATGTACTAACAAAGAATCGCCCGTGTCTACAACAAGAAAGTGCATACTAGAAATTTTGAGGTGGGGCAAATCGTCTTAAGGCGTATTCTTCCCCATCATTAGGAACCAAAGGGAAAATTTCTCCTAACTAGAAAGGCCCGTACATCATCAGAAAGATATTGCCATGAAGGGCATTATACCTGGTAGATGTTAAAGGAAATGATCCCGAAGCAGTTGTGAACGCAGATGCAGTCAAAAGGTATGTCTAGTCTTTCTACAGTATCCGATTGGGATTATGAAAGCTTTCATTCTTGTTAACCTAAACACTCCAATCCTTTGCTAACCCATTGAGCCGATTACCTTTCTTTAATTACCTTCTTTGGAAGTTGAAGAAGTTTTTTAAAAAAATGAAAAATGAAATGATGAAAAAAAACAAAACAAAAGAAACAACAAAACAAAGTTTTTCCTTGAACTATGTACGACTGCATTCCAAAGGATACGTTGGAAGCTTCTCTCTAGTGTTCAGTCTCACTAAAACAAAAATCCAATTTCCCCCAAAAGTGAAATTGGGGCAGATGTTATAGCGATTTTGTAATTATCCCATACGAAAGGTTCCAATGTTGTAATTCGATCCAAGTTTCTTTTTAAACAAACATGATTCAAGTCCTTCCAATCAATCGACGAGGTATTTTTCAAAATCGAAGAACGCAGTTGTTTGGATCTGATACAATGAAGATGAGAGAAATTAAATGAGAGAGTCTTATTGGTGAAAACATACGGGGACTGTAAGGCGATGGTGTGCAGAGAAATTGAAAATGAGAGAGCTTGGTTAATGAAAAAACTCATAAACAGCACTATAAGGTGATGGTGAGAAGAGAAATGAGAGAGGTCGATTGGCGAAAACTCGCAATGGGCGCCGTTGATAAAAAAGAAGGAACCTCTCACCACCGTTTGTGTTTGAAAGATTCCTGGCAAGGTTTCTCGGTATTAAACACGAGTCGCAATGGGTTAATGAGAAGTTGCATAGTTTTGCAGATGAGTTATCCAGTCCAAAAAGCATGTCATATCTATTGAAGTGTGCATGCACCCCAGATAAGTACTCCCCCCAAGGGACGCTTCTCTTTAAATTCATTTCCTTGTCCTTCGTTTACTTTTCCTTGAATACCTTTCGATCCATCTCAGTTCAAAAACTAATACAAAGAAAAGGTGGCTGAGTGGTTTTACTGGGTTCTGATTAACAAAAGCCAAGCCCAAAGAAAAGTACCCAGTATTAGCGGGTGCATCAAGTAATTCCCCACTGGCCATGATGGTGAAAGCCTCACAAGGGTGAGCCGCCATGAGAAATTTTGAAAGTTGAGTTCCTCAATTTTAGGAGAGATCAATCTTCAGAAAAGCCAGCAAGCAGTAGAGGTCCTCCTCAAAAGAGTTGGGCCGAGATCAAGTGATCGAAACAATCAAGGCTAAAAAATCAACAACCTTTCAAAATAACAATTGTAATATGTTAGAAAAAATTGAAACAACTTCAGCCCAAAGCTACTATGCAAAAGCAGGTGAAACCAAAAGGAAAAAGATGCGTAAAAGCTAGAAACAACTTAGTAGTAATAATCAACCCAAATGAGACGTTTTCTCCAAAATTCTTTTCTATATTTTTACTAAAATTTAAAAAAATGAAATGAAAAAGGAAAATGAAATAATAAGAGATAAATAAAAATAAAATCCAAACAAAAATAATAGTTTATAATCCCCAATATCAAATTTTTATGCCTTTTTACCAAAATTAGGGCTCCAATCCTTGAGTTGAGATTTTAGACATAAAGCCTCCGTTCCCTAGTCGCATTTTTACTAACATAAGGGATCTAACCGCTGAGTTGTGATTTTTTGACATAGGGCATCTATTCCTTAGTGACCTTTTTGACCAACATTAGGGCTCCAATCCTTGAGCATATATTTTATACAAAAGGCCTCCAATCCCTAGTCGCCTTTTTACTAACATTAGGGCTCCAATCCTTGAGTAGAGATTTTAGGCACGAGCCTCCATTCCTTAGTCGCCTTTTGCCAACATTAGGGCTCCAATCCATGAGTTAAGATTTTAGACATAGGGCCTCAATTCCTTAGTCGCCTGTTTGCCAACATTAGGGCTCCAATCCATGAGTTGAGACTTTAAGACATAGGGCCTCCATTCCCTAGTCGTCATTTTTTTTGCCAACATTAGGATTCCAATCCCTAACTTGAGAGTTTTAGACATAGGGCCTCCATTCCATAGTTACCTTTTTTGCTAATATTAGTGCTCCAACACCCGAGTTGAGATTTTTAGACATAGGGTATCCATTCCCTAGCCGCATTTTTGCCATCATTATGGCTCCAATCCCTGAGTTGAAATTTTTAGACATAGGGCTTCCATTCCCTAATCGCATTTTTTACCAACATTATGGCTCCAATCCCGATGTTGAAATTTTGTTACATAGACCCTCCATTCCCTAGTCGCCTTTTTACCAATATTAGGGCTCCAATCCCTGTTTTTGAGATTATAACATAGGGCCTCCATTCCCTAGTCTTATTTTTTTTACCAACCATTAGGGCTCCAATCCTTGAGTTGAGATCCTAGGCATAGGGCCTCCATTCCCTAGTCCCCTTTTTTTACTAACATTAGGGCTTTAATCCCTGAGTTAAGATTTTTAGACATAGGGCCGCCATTCTTTAGTAGCCTTTTTACCAACATTAGGGCTGCAATCCCTGAGTTTAGATTCTTAGACATAGGTCCTCCATTCCCTAGTTTCCTTTTTTACCAACATTTGGGATCCAACCCTTGAGTTGTGTTTTTTGACATAGGGCATCAATTCCCTAGTTGCCTTTTTTACCAACATTAGAGCTCCAATCCCTAAATTGAGATTTTTAGACATTGGGCCTCCATTCCCTAGTCGCTATTTTTTACCAACATTAGGGCTCTAATCCGTAAGTTGAGATTTTTAGATGTACGCCCACTAATCCCTTGTCAACTTTTTACCAACATTAGAGCTCCAATTCGTGAGTTGATATTTTTAGACATATGGTCTCCATTCAATAGTCACCTTTTTACAAACATTCAGACTCCAATCCTTGGGTTGAGATTTTTATACATAGGGCCCTTATTCCCTAGTCGCCTTTTTGCCAACATTAGGCTCATATCCCTAAGTTGAGATTTCAGGCATAGGGCCTTCATTCCCTAAGTGCCTTTTTGTACCAACATTAGGGCTCCAGTCCCTGGGTTGAGATTTTAGACATAGGGCCTCCATTCCCTTGTCGCCTTTTACCAACATTATGGTTCCAATCTATGAGTTGAGATTTTGAGACATAGGTCTTCTATTCCGTAGTCACCTTTTTATACACATTAACACTCCAATCCCTAAGTTGAGATTTTTTAGATATAGGGTTCTATTCCTTAATCTCTTCTCCATGAAGATACACAATTTTTTTTATTGCCTAAAAAATAAAGTTCAAATTCTAGTTACAAATGACTCACGATATTTTCCTAGTGAAAACTGGGATAGAAAAAATTTATTCGTTTGTTTGTTTTGGTATATGAGCAGGTTTTACCTCGAGCACAGGATTTGAGACGACCAATAGAATGCGTCTCGATCCAGAATAAAGAAAAGAATAAAAAGAACTAATGAAGTGAATTCAAAATGCTGAAGTAGAGAAAGATGTGGGCTGCTTATGATATGATGGAAGTCACAAAGTTCGCCATGTCCCCCCTTGATCCAATGCTAAAGAAAGAACCAGCACCTATAGCTTACGAACATCAAGATTCAGATCAGGGTACAATGCAAGGACCAGCTAAGACTCAAGATCGTGGTTCAAGAGATTTATAGATAGGAATCTTGTAACTCGAAGCAGATAGGCTTAGCTGGCTTAGCATTTTATTTTCCATTTTTGTGTAACAAGGAACTCGGCAAGTAGTAGCAGCAACATCAACAGTGAAATCATAGATTCCCGATAGTCCCAGCTACCAAAACTTCTAGAACTATACTGACTTGATTCCTTTATAGCCAAGGATATGTAGGCAACATTTGAATCAAGGTTCAATCAGACTCTTTTCAAAAATGCTTCCCATGGAGTTGTCAAACATGCAAAAATCCCTCATAATTGCACATTTTATCTTTGCCCGAAATCCATTGTGTATCCGAGCAAAGAGGGGCGACTGTGAGCACGTGATTGTATTGCTCCTACAGAATTCTAATTATTAGATTTCATCTTAATTATTTGTTATTTTCGAAGTTATTGTAGAATGTTTCCTTATTGTTTGCATTCTGTTGCATGTTTAATTTTATTTAAACCATAAAAAAATACATAAATATGTTGTATTTGTATTTAGAATTTAATATTATATTTTTAGATTAATTAATAAATTAGTGTTTCATAAAAATTGGAAAATCATAAAAAATAACCAATTTTGTATTTTTTATTACTTACTTCGAATTTTGATAGTTTTCTTGAAATTTGATTTTTTAATAAGTCATGTTAATTATTATTTAGAATTAATTAATACTTTTAACAGGCTAATTTGATTTTAAGATTTAGCTTATGTTTTATTTTTAATTTTGGAAAAAAAGAAAAGGAATTAGAAAGAGAATTTGAAAAGAAAAAGAAAAGAATTGGAGAAATCGGATGATTGGGCTTTCTTTAATTCTAATTCCTTAAGACTAAACCAAACACCCTTGTAACCATTCCAAATTTAACCAAACAGTCCCAAACCCACTCCAAAAAACCGGTCTCCCCACCAACGATCCAAAGGACCCCGTTTCAGTTATTTTCAATCTGGATCGTTGATCTGAGTTGATCAAACGGTCCAGAATTGGTTTGTTCTTAATATATAACTATCTGAACCTCCACCCGCACCCCCTCTCCAATCGTCTCTCCTATTCCCCAATCCTCAGAGATGCCTATCCGAACCCTAGAGTGCCACCCTCAAAACCTTGCCGTCTCTGGTGGCGGCGCCGGTCCCAATCAACCCCAAATCAACACCCCAAACTCCCCGTCATCCCATGGTTCTAAATCTTCACTTCGTTGGATAAAAAATCTAAACCCTAAGATCCCCCAAAGCACCCGATTCGAGATTTCTTGAAGATTTAGGCCTATTTTGACTCTATTTGTCTGTTCTTGATAACGACACTTGACTAATATCTAAATGGGCCGAAGGTTGGAAGACTTTGAAGATTCGATCTCCGTTTCTTATTAGTCTGAGATTTCTTTAGGTATTCTTATTTTCTTTACCTTTATTAGTCAATTTCTGTTTATTTTGTTCTCTTATCATCTTCTTCTACTCTTTCTTTTATTTTATTTTTTTATTTCATCTCTTCAAACCATCCGTATTTGCATGTTAGTTTTAGCTTTTTTTTAATTAGTGTCGGTTTTCCGTTTCTAAGTTAGTTGTGTTGATTTTTGTATCTATTCTGGGCCTAAATTTTCGAGTCTTTAAGGCTTTGAATATGAATATTTGGGAGTTTTGAGCTTTCAATATTGATTTGGCTTTTGAAAATCAGAAATTCCAAAAAGGAAATTGAATTGGGTTTTTATAGACCTATTAACTCTTTCGACTGGACCAGTTCGATCCATATTCTGTCTTATTTTAGGGTAATAACAAGGTCCTGGAAGATGGCTTAGAAATTGAGGATAAGAGAATCTTTGAATAACTGAATTAGGAAGATTCTTGAAAGCTGGGGTAGGGATTTAACTGAAGTTCTTAATATTACACTAAGGATTTCTATGTAAAAACCAAAATTTCAATAGGTTCTAAATGAAAACACTAATCTCTTTAGGCTACCCTAATAGCTTGCCTGTAATGACATCATTACTTGGGATTAAATTCAGAAAAAATAGAGATTAAAGACACTGCAAAAGAAAACGGCTGGGTATTTCTTAGAAAATCTGGTGATAACATTGAAAAACTCTGGATTCTTTTGTTAAATTGCTCAACTCTCACTAGGTTTCAGCTTCTTGATCTTCTGTGTTGGTTTAAAACTTCTGAAAAGGGTTTCAAGTCTTGGCATTTGGTTAGAAATATCTTTAGTTTGGGATTTTAAGAGTGATTCGAGCTGCTGATTTTATTACTTTTCCATTGCTAGGAATTAAGCTGATTTTGTGGCTATTTGTTCGATAATTCCTTACTTGTTTGGTTCCTTTTCCATTTCCAAGTACATGATCTCTAAATTTTACCTTATGTGATGGCTTGACGTGAAAAATCAAAATGAAAAGCAGGAGCTTAAAGCATAGCATTAGCTCCATTTAGGGTTCAGTTGCATTTCTTTTAACAGTTTCTTACCACCTGATGTGTTATGTCTTCTAGTTGAGTTATTGTAGTGAATTTTTTTTATTATTGTATGTAACTCGGGACTATTATAAGACTTGGGGAGTGGTTTGTAAATTGAATTAGTATTCAGACCCTATATTCAATCATGATGAATCCTGTAACGTGAACTGTATTGGATCTTGTCTGCTATGTAGTTCGTTTAAGCTTTTGTAGCATGTTAGTTGTGTTTGGATAGTGCTGTGTTCATGTAATGGGTTAGTTAAATGTGTTGTTAAATTTAGTGGGCACAGAAATTATGTTTAAAGGGAAGGAAATGGTCAAATACTGTAAGAATTGAGCCATACGCTGATCTGATCTTGATTACGTATGAGCATATTTAAGAGTGGATATTAAAAATGCAGATTGGCTAATCAGCTGTTTGAGTGTTTCAATAGCAAAATTTGAGCAAATAAAGGTATCGTTCAATCTCATGTTTTCATATCGTATTAGTTGATTCATATTTAATTGGTACTGAAGTGTTTGGGTTCTAAAGATTAGGCTTACATATGGCCCAATTTGCCTAAAAAGCCATGGTTTGGACTTTTTCATGTTTCTGTTAAGCAATTAGAGCTCATCTTGAGCCCATGTCCTAAGACATTGGCCAATGGAATCCTGTACTTTGCCTTATTCGGGCTTGCGCTTTTTATTTCCATCCAAGTGTTGTTGATGGCCTAAGCCGTTCCTTCTCTTTTAAACAATCTGCCATGATTCTCTTCGAGACTTTGTTTGTTTTTTAGTTTGGACGTTAGTTTTACAGTAGGATTCAAACTACTCCTTTGCTTAATTAATTTTAATTCCTTTAATAATTGAGGTAAGTCATATTATATAATGCAAACCTTAATCGAGATTTCAGACATTTAGACATGAGGTGTGCCATCTATAAGAAGACATAGTCTATGGCTCTCAAAAGCTTAGTTTTGAATTTTCTTTATCAAATTAGAATTAATGTGTGATGTGCAAAATAAGATTTCAAAATGCATGGCCCTCGCTTAACTAATATCTTTATCTTTAGAAATCGAGGCGTGCTATTTAGTTGAATTTTCTTTGGCACTCACAAAATTGGTAGTGCGTAGTTATTTTAGGCATGCTAATTTAAAAATTACCTTCATAAACTCGGGTGTGCATTTGTTGTGACCCAAATCCAAATCTCAACAACGTTAAATAAAATATGTCTCGGACTGCGGTGTATTTCATGTAGTATGGTCCAAAGACGCATTTTAAATGACGTTGAAATCTTCTTAAAATTAATTAAAAGTGGTACCATAGGTTAAAAAATTTATTAAAATCAGATAATAGGTCAATTGTAATAGTTTAAGTGACCTTGCTAGAACCACAGAATCTGGGGATGCCTTACACCTTCTCTCGGGTTAATTGAATTCCCTATTCAGAGTTTTTGGTTCGTAGACTTCAAGAGGGAATGTTGAATTTTCCTCGATTTGGGATTTTAAAATAAATCGGTGACTTGGGACATCCGAAAATAAACTATTCCAAGTGGTGACTCTAAATAAAAATGAATAAATAATCCTATTTCAAATAATGTCACTTAAAGTGAAAAAACTCCTTTATACACCTTTGCTTGGGTAAAAAGAAGGTGTGGCATAATAAATAATGTAGTGTCTAATGGGAGGTCTAAGTGTAAGTCACGTTAGAAAATTCTTTAATGGGCTAAATTTCCAAATGAGTTTGCACAAGTCCCTACTTTTAACATATATATATAAGGTCTTATATGATGAACAACCTATCAAATTAAAGCTATTCGAGTCTAGTTCCCAACGCTTCAAACCATCTGTCATTTGGATATTCCTACAGAAAGTTTTGATCAAATTACCAAAGGCTAGATTTGCAAACAATTTGCGATTGCAAAACGACCATGTGGACCGCATATGTGTCGCATAGTGAAGCAGTGTCAGGTAAAACATTATGTTGTCACATGTTGATTATGCTATCACATTTTGATTATGTTATAGCATAATTGCAAAAAAATTTTGAATTCGAGGGTCATTTTTAAAAATTTTCATATCCGGAACCACTTTGATAAATAAGCTTTAGGGCTTCATTAAGTACTACTTTTACACTAAATCTAGAGAAAGGTGAGAGCATTTAGAGAGAGAAAGAGGAACCTAGCCTCCCAATCATCAATCTTGCACAAACCCTAAAGAATCAAGCCTGCAAATCTCTAATTCACTATCTTCCAAGTATGTCCTACTTGTACTATTTCATATATGTGATTATGAGTTCAAAAATATAATATAGGGTTAGAAATAGGCAATACATTTGACACTACGCTATAGTATGTCGGATTAATGAACTATTTTAGGTAGTACTTGATGAAATTGGATAAGGGAGGAAGGAATTTGCATTGTAAAACCTCGTAGTCTACTTCACTTGTTAGGTGTTTGATGAAATTCCTAAGAGAGTTACACTGTGGGTAATCTTCCTAATTATTTATCAATTTCTGCTATTTCCTCATTGATTGTTATTGCTAGAGGTGGTGGTGTATTCTAAAAACTTAACGAAATTTTAAACAAGGAATGTATGACTAAAAACCTGTCTCTTATAAATTAAGCTTCCATGGTGCCAGTGCAAATGTTGCAAGTTCGAAACGTGATTGATGCAGTACTTGTTATGATAAGTGAATTGTTATTGTGAAAATATATGTGGTACGTACTTCTTCATGTGTTTAATGTGTTATTCCTTGTAAATGGAGGATGTGTGGAAAACATGATCTATGTGCTAAATGCGTAAATGATATGCCAAGGTTACTTTGGGAATAATATGCCAAACTTGATGAATTCCTCTCTATGCTTATGTTTTAAATTGCTTTTGTATGCGCCTATGATCTTAAGTGGCAAAGTAATTTTTTATATGGGAGTAATGTGAAATGTGAGTTATGGAATGCGGAAATTGTGGCCCCAAATGCCGATAACCTAATACATGTGTAACCTAAGATTGGAGTGAGATGAATAGCAGAAAATAGTAACGTCTCGGGGAGAAGGTTTAGCCGGCCAGACCGTTGTCGGACGCCATGTGATACACACATGGTGGTAATGTATTGATGAAATAAGAGTAACATCTTAGCAAAACAGCTTAGCCGATCGGGCCGTGATCAGACTCCGCTCGAAGAAGCGGTGGTAATATGGATGATAATGCAACGAAATGGAATGCTCCAATCTAAATTTTCAGAAACTATGTGAAAATCATGTGAAGCTCCATATATTGTTTATATGGTACTTATTTGAAACTTTGTTATCTTTATCATTTCCTCTTTATTCTTGTATGAAAGTTCTTTCTAATTAGAATGTGTTTAGTTATACATACTAGTGCTATTCAATGGCACTAACGCCTCTTTTACTGGAAACGCTACGTCTGTAAATGGATGTAGGTGTTTCTATAGCAGGAAATGTTGGTCGCAACTACTGCTGCATCATCCTTTTAGCTGACTTGGTAATCCCCACTTCGTTTCGGGGTCATATTTCATCTATTTATCATGTGCTTTGAATTTGAGGTATAGCCGGAGCCTTGTTACCGGCATTTCCATATTACATTACTCTTTTGTTTTGTTTAGAGGCTCTGTAGACAGGTCGCGGGTAGTGTCGGATATTGGAATTAAAGTAGATATATTGATGTTTGGCAAAGATTTATAAAACTTGTAAGATTTTTATAATTATGATTTAGGCTGCAAATGAAAATGAAATGGAAGTTGTTAATGAAAAACATAATAAGTGTGATTACTGGAGTCCATCTCCTATTTATTCATGAATTAAAATGAGTAGAATGAAACCTAACAGGCTTTCTAGGTGGGGTTCACTCGGTTGAGCGCGTTCATGCTTCTCGATTTTTTGGACATGAAAGAAAGAGACTTTGCTGACAGTGGGTCATCTTGGGAAGTGCAGCTCACCTAAGTTTCCGTAGAGATACATGTGCCTGTGCAACAAAAATGCACAACAAGTGTAGTATGAGTACGAAAATAACATGTACCCAATATGTATCCCGTCAAATCTCGAAAAAGTAGAGACGAGAGGTTGACTCAAACACTTACTAGTAGTCCAATAATGATGCGTCAGCAATATAATGAATCGAGGATTATACAAACAGGATTGTATTTCAATAGGGTGAACCATGTAAACAATTCTTTGTTTTTAGTGAATTTCAAAATATTTCTTTTTTCATCGTTTATACATATATTCTGAAGCTGGGAAGAGGCAATAACAACTTCAATAAGTTTATAGGCAAGCAATACAAGTATGCGCAAATCATGTCGAGGTCGTGCGGCCCGATCGAACAATATTTAATTTGTGCACTGCCGGAGGGTCAAATGGAAGGAACTATAGATGCATATATTTAATCTACCGAGGCGGTCGGTCTGTTTCAAAATTTTTTAATATGCATAGAAAATCAATCGAGAAGTCACCATGACATAATTACCCAAAGAAAACCAATTCTCTTTTAACAAGTTAAGAAAATGAAGTTTAAATATTTTTAAAAATTCATTTACTAATTGAACGTGATTGAAGGAATTCAAACCGTCCATAAGATTACAAATAATCCAAGTATAGTATTCTTTTGGGTACTACACTACCCGGAATTAAATATAATAGTAGCTATGCACGGACTCTCGTCACCTCGTGCATGTGTAGCCCCCATAATTAGAAGCACATATTTAATTATTTTACCTATGGGCGCAATTCCCTTTTAAAAGTTTAGAAAGGAGACTCACCTTGCTGCGAAATTTCCATAACCGGCTTCCATGCACTTCAACGACTCCAAGTGATGCACAATGCCCCAAAACTATTCAAATAATGGGAAACCAATAAAAATTCACTTGAATACTTGTAACAATTCAAATTATATATGTTCCCAACTCTGCTCGAAAAGTTGACCAAAATGCCCTCGGGCCACGTACCCAGATTCCAAAATATCCCGAAGATAAATTCTACCCATTGCTTTATCAACACAAATGTATTATTTGCTCTAATTGTCATGCTCAAATTCAAGGTAAAAGTCTAAAATTCCAAATTCTAGGTCCTCCCCAAAAATCTCAAATTAATACTAATTGTCCATGTCTAAATCCATGTAAGATGACATATTTAACTCAAACATAGGAGGGACAAGGGCGACTTCTCTGAAGTCTAGAGAGAGAAAGCTGGAGAATTCTTGTTCTAATGGCTTAAATCCTTCATTTTCTGTGCTTTTATCTCGATTTTAATCCCGAAAGAACGACTTTCCTCTCATAATTAATTCCAATATGGTTTTACATCCTAACCTATAACCTTTTGATCCAGATCTTAATTTCAAAAATTAGGTTTACTGTAGGTGTCTTCTTCAGCATAATCTGGATTATCTAAGCACTTATTTAGTATACATTTCTTCTCTTTCTAATTAACTAGTTTGGACTTAACAAGAAAGACTTATGTTCCTCAAGCTGCTGCATTCTATCTGAGAAAATGTCTAGATCTTCATCACGTTCAAATCGCTGTTGCTAATACACCAAAGCTGTTATACCCGTGTCTCGTTTCGTCTTAAACTTCTATATAGTTTCTGTCCAAAAACTGCGTTTATTTGGAAGAACTGGTACCTTTTTCATCAACAAACAGATTCTGGCAGATTTGAGACTACTTTGACGTCGTTCATGGCCTCCATGGCCGGCGACCAGTCATCTCCAGTGGCTGGTCATCCCTCTCAAGCGACATCGCCAATCCCTAACAACACCTCAACAGTACCCAAGCCTTTAGATTATTCAAATATCCTAAAACCAGCTACAATCAACACTCCGGTTCAAGGTCTAAGTAATGTCGAGCCTCTTCCGATGCGCCGATCAGTTTTATTACAAGGTCAACCAATGGTACATTTCACTGAAGCCGAGGTAGATCGAATGAACAAGATTGAAAATCTTCATTATTCTATCGTGTGCAAATTTTCGCATGGTTTTGTGGAATTACGTCGAATTGTCCCGCTTTAATGTGGAATTAATGGTGAGTGTACTATTGGTCACCTTCGTCAAAAACATATATTGATAGTATTGACGTTATGGCAAGGTTTTTTGGCTTTCTCATCAAAGAAAGTTTATTACGTAAAAGACAGGGATGGGAATGAATACCAATTGAGAACTTTGATATATGATACTAAATTCAATGTCGATGAGGAAACACCTAAAATTATGGCTTGGATTTCTTTTCCAAATTTACTACCACTTATTTCGCAAAAGAATGTTTGTTTTCGTTGGCTTATGCTGTGGGAAAGCCAATCCATCTTGATTTTGCTACTATTAACAAGACAAGGCCAAGTTGTGCACGTGTTAAGGTGTTAGTTGATTTATTAACTGATTTACCTAAAAAAGTGAGCATGGATATTGTTAAGAGCCAACGGGGGAAGAAAGGACTGAGTGGGTGAAGATTAAATACGATTACCTACCAAAATACTGCAAAGAATGCAAGTTACAAGGACATGACAACTTTGAATGTTGTAAAATTAATCCGGAGTTAAGGGAAAAGAAAAATGTCCATCAACAAGAATGTTTTGAAACTGTGCAATAACGCAATAAGAAACCTGCAAAACATGATGCTCCCATAATGACTCTTACCAGTGGCAAGGTGGTCGGTAATGTAGGCACTCAATGGAAGGAAGTCCGTGGCAACAGGGTTCTTAATAAAGGAAAACAAACTGAAGTTTCTGCTGCACAAGGTAAAGAAATAGTTCTCGGTAACAATTTCAATGTAAAAAAACAAATCCAAACTACCAACCAATTTTGCAGTTTTAGAAAAGGAAAATGTTGAGGATAAAATAGGTAACCAACTGGTAGTTGTAGAGGAATCTCCAGTTAAAAAAATCACAAACAACAATGACATTCGACATAATACTTGCACAACAGTTGTGGAAAATGTTTTACAGGAACATGAATTTTATGCTTCATCTTCACAAATGGTACAATAGATACTTCTCCTAGCTCTTCCAGGAGACAACCAGCCAACACTCAACCAAAGAAACTGAACCATGCAGACCTCCACTCAATCATATAGTAAAAAGAATTCTTAAACACAATAGGGAGTCAAGCAGATTGTGTACAACAAGAGTTGGGGAAAGCGCAACATCTTCACAATTACTCAACAGCCCAATGAGTTCAAGTAGCTTTCAAAAATAATGCAGTTCATGTCAATACCTCATGTCAAGACATTCCTTCACAGGACACCAAAGATGACCAACAAGTAGCAAACAAAAAAGAAAATGAATTTGTTGAAGATGCAGATTTTGACTAATTTAGGGCCAATGAAAAAGAAAAATGGACAGCAGGGAAATTATGGCTCAACCAAACAGAGGAAGTCTTAGAAGATGGTCAGATTCCAGATACGATACATAGTGATGATTAATTTGGAGGAAATGAAGTGGAAAATGAGGACAAAAGTGTTTTTGGTAATGTCAATGCAAATGCTATTCAAAACATAAGTGAATGCACAAACAGAGTACCGAAAAAGACAACACAGGAAAACATCAATATCATAGATCCAGGAGGGACTTTGCATAATACTATCAGTCT
This sequence comes from Nicotiana benthamiana, assembly GCA_034376525.1. Taxonomy (NCBI): domain Eukaryota; kingdom Viridiplantae; phylum Streptophyta; class Magnoliopsida; order Solanales; family Solanaceae; genus Nicotiana; species Nicotiana benthamiana. Next base: position 75,424,956 of record CM067330.1, read on the forward strand.
TGTATTGAAAGAAGTATAAAATGCATATATGAATCAAGTTTGGACAAAAACTAAGAGAACATAGTGCAGGTCTATGCAGGAAGTGTTGTTACTTTAAGCACAGCGAAAGGAGTGGCAGCAAGTGTTATTCCTTCGACCAATACTCAGTTACTCACCAATGATCAATGAAGAAATTGCTGCTGAAGTTTCCAATAAGGAAAATAATGATAACCATACCAATCAGCCATATGATGTTGTCACAGCAAACGAACCAATAGAAACTCATGACCTTGCTGCCCATGCAGAAATTAGAGATAAATACATGGATGAGGAATCCACGGCACAAAATATCCTTAATGTTGCCAAGCATGGGGATTTGTCACCAAGGCATATTGAACCTGTACAATTTGCAAGAAAGAAAAAAAAACAGTCAAAAGAGATTTCAACTGTACATGTCAGTGGAGTACAAACAAGGAGTACATTGTCCAAACCCAAACACATTTAATGGATGACATTATATGGAATGTAGGTCAGTAAACACAATGCAAGAATTTCAAAGGCTGATTACAATTGCATCGAAAACATCACTTTCAGTTCATAGGAATCATTGAGCCTATGCAGCAGGCTCTAAAAATAGAGAGGCATAGAGCAAGAATTGGTTTGGCTCAGTCTGTGGTGAATGTGTCAAATAAGATTTGGGATTTGGTTGATGAAATATTTGCAGTTACTATTCTGTATAACATGACTCAACAACTGACTTTGAGATTGATGCACACTGAAACTCATGCTGAGCTCATCCTTACGCTAGTCTACTCCAAATGTGATCGCATTGAAAGAATTATTCTATGGGATTCTTTGTATGCAATGGCATCAGTATGATCCTACCTTGGCTGGTTGGAGGTGATTTTAATGTGATATAGGACGAGGAGGAGAAGTAAGGAGGCTTTCCAGTTTCTATCCTTGAAGTAGTGACTTTAGACACTGCATAAACACCTGCACTTTGTCAGATTTGGGTTTTAAAGGAAGCATATTTACATGGTGGAACAGAAGATTAGAAGAGGACTGCATGTTCAAAAGATAGGATAGATGTTTAGGAAATGACGAATTGCAACAGACTTTTCCTGGATTGGAGGTAACTCACCTGTCCAAAAGAGGCGCTGATCATTGCCCGATACTGCTGAAATGGGATATAAAAACTCCCCCAATTAAGAAGGCGTTAAGATTTCTTAACTTCTGGACAAAGCATGAAACATTCAAAGATGTAGTGAAGGAGAATTGGAATGCTGATTTTAGTGCTAACCCTTTCAGCATTTTTAACTTCAAGTTAAAGAAGCATAAACATGCACTATCTACATGGAGCAGAGCTACATATGGGGACACTTTCCAGAAGATTGAAAGTCTTGAGGAGGTGGTCCTAGTTCATGAAAGACAATTTGAAGTTAATCTTACACAGATAAACAGACAGAAATTACGACTTGTCCAAGCTGAAATGCTTAAATATTTTGCATTAGAAGAACAATTTTGGAGACAAAAAGAAGGCATGTTTTGGTTCAAAGATGGCGATAGAAACATTAAATTTTTCTATTCTCAAGTTAATGGGAGAAGAAAGAGACAGAAGTTATCAAGGATCCAGAATAGCCTTGGTTGTAGAAAATCACTCTATCTATGATATGTGCGCTTTGGTGGTATGAGCATAATTTTCAGGTATAGGTTTTGATGAATGACAAACAATGAAGTCAAGAGTCAAACAACGATATTATATGACAAACAATCGAGATTGAATGGCGAGAAGCATATTGATGACGGAATTGCATAGACAAGCCAAAGACGAGCTCAAATGTTCAAGACAAAAGACCCAAGGCGTAGGTCGTTAGGTAGAACCAATGTAAGAGCAACGTTTAAGTTATCTCGTCTTTTGGCTCAACATAGGTCATCATAAATATGCATAAAATTTAAATCATATTTCTCATAAAAATATTTTCAATACTTCAAACAAAATAATGTTAAAGTTTTCATTTTAACCAAAATGGTTTCTGAAGTATGTTTTCAAAACTGCACTAAAATAATCGATTATACAAATCAGCATAATCGATTATGGTATAACAGTGGCCAAAGTGTTTTGAACACTGCCACAGAATAATCGATTATACAAAGTGCATAATCGATTATGTGATTACCGTTGCCAAAGTGTTTGAAACACTGTCTCAATATAATCGATTATATCAATTAGATAATCGATTATCCAGCGGAGAATCACCTTTTGATTTTCGGAACGTTAGAAACATAATCGATTATCTCTATCAAATAAACGATTATTTGGCATAAAATCGGGGATTCTGATTTTCGAAACGTTAGAGGCATAATCGATTATATGGATGAAATAATCGATTATATGTGAGCAGAATCTGATTCCGATTTTGTAACGTTAACAAATAATCGATTATGTGATATAAATAATCAATTATCTGGGCACAAAATCAGCATAATTAATTGTCAATTAAGCAACGGTCATGCACCCTTTTTCACCTATAAAAAGAGGTCTTTTGAGCTGATTTTAAATATGCACAACACCTCCCAATATTGATATACATATTGACTTTATTTGAGCATCATTTTAGAGCTTTTGTTGAGCCATTTGAGAGACAACTTTGTGTTGTTCATAGAGCTAAATTTTTATCTCTTTATCTACTCTTTTGAGAGAGTCTTGTTGTAAGAAGAGAAAGGTGTTTGAGAAGAACATATCTTCTCATTGATTGTCGGGTTCGCTAAGTACCCTAAGTCTTAGTGGTTGAAGTCTTGTGGTGCGGTATCCACGAGCAAAGTGAAGTCTTGAGGTGCGATATCCTCGAGCAAGTTGAAGTCTTGTAGAGTGTACATCTACGAGCAATTGTAACGGTTTGTTAGGCACCCGTAAGCTTAACGGAGTTAGTGGAATCTCGAGAGAGTCTCTCGGGGACTGGACTGGCCACAAGTTGTGGTGAACCAGGATAAATTCGCTGCGTTCTTTCCTTGTTATTTTAATTACCGAATTTATTTTATTCGTGCAATTTTAATTCCGCAATATTTATCAATATTCTCGTGCCGCACTATTCACCCCCCCCTCTAGTGACGGGCATAAATCCTAACAATTGGTATCAGAGCCTAACTCTCTGAAAGCCTTAACCGGTTGAGAGCGATATATATATATTTTTTGTTGAGAATGTTGAACGCAGGAATGATGAGCAAAGGACACTCTACCTTTGAGCCTCCACGATTCGATGGAACAAATTATACATATTGGAAAGAGCGGATGAGGATCTTCATCCAATCGAACAACTTTTGCTTATGACAAATCATCAAGTACGGTGAAACGCCGACTAAAAAAGTTGGGGAAACCATGGGTCCGAAGGAGATGAATGAATGCAACGCCGAAGCCATCAATATGTTATATTGCGCGGTAAATCCGGATGATTATCGGAAAGTTTCCTATTGCACAACCGCCAAAGAAATGTGGGATAAACTTGAAGCCATTTATGAAGGAACACCTCAAGTCCAAAAGCACGTGACATGGGATTCAGACAGCTCGGGCGATGAAACTGCCGCATTATGCCTCATGGCCAACGAAGAAGAAGAGGTAAGTATTTCAACTCTTACTCGCTTGAAGAAATATAAAATGCCTATGATGAATTATATGGTGAATTTGTTAAAGCTTCCAAAACCATAAAAGAATTGAAGAAAACACTTTCTTTGCAAGAAACAGATTTTCAGAAAACACTTTCTTTGCAAGAAAAAGATTTTGAAAAACGACCTTCTTTGAAAGAAAAAGATTTTGAAAATGACATTAGCGCTCTTAAAAATAAAATTGAAGTATTAGAAAAAGAAAATAAATTTTTGGAAAATGACAATGTTGTTTTTAAAAATAAGATCAAGGAATTGAATGAAGCCTCTTCAATTGATTAATGTTCAAATTGTTCTTCTTGTAGTTCTTTGGAAACAGAGAACATAGAACTCAGGAACGCACTAGAAAAACGTAGTGTTCCTAAAACAAGTGAAGAAATCAAAAAGGATGTTAGAAATGAGGTTACACCACCTAGAAATAATTCTAGGAACTTTACTAATGAGCCTAAGATTAATTATTTTAGACCAGCTAGAAACAACTCTAGGAATTTCACAAATGAGTCTAGAATGAATTATTTTAGACCACCTAGAAACAACTCTAGGAATTTCACAAATGAGTCTAGAATGAATAATGTTAGACCACCTAGAAATGACTCTAGGAATTTCAACGCTTCTAGGAATAACAAATTTAGATCACCTAGAACGCATTTGGCTCAACCTAGACACATCCACAATCCTAATGTTATATGTCTTTATTGTAACCGGTAGGACACATTGCACCCGTATGTTTTGCTAAACATAGAGATTCATATTTTGATTATGATTATTATTTGTCTAACCCCCAAGGACCCAAAAGAAGTTGCGTACCAAAAACCTATTTTTAGGTACTTTTGCAGGTGTGCTTGAAGACTACAATATTGTAGTAGATGCACCAAGCACGAAACCTTAATGCATCGAGGGGGAACGTCGGTTAGTTATCGTATTTTCGATAAAAACGTAATAGTTGATCTGTGCTAACTAATGATGTTAATGATTGATTCATGGTTTGATAAGTTTTCTTTTGAATAACAATTGGTATCAATTAGTTTTATATTAAATGATTGATTCATGTTTTGATGAATATTTTGAGTTTAAATAAACAGTTGGTATATTTGCGAAAAAATGACCGTTGTTATGATTAGTATGCTTTTACTAACATTTAGTATCATTTGATGTTGATATGATTTTGTTTCTAACAATTGGTATCGTCAATAGTTTAATAAACAATTGGTAAACTCTTTTTGCTAATGCCAAAAGGGGAAAGAATTTAGGCGATATGCATGCTTTAATTGAGGGGGAATATTCAATTAAGGGGGAATTATATTGAATTGTTTGCATAAATTGTATGTTGAGATATAGCATGAATTTAGGGGGAATTCGATATGCATATCTCCTATTGTTTGTCATTATCAAAAAGGGGGAAATTGTAGAAAATCACTCTATCTATGATATGTGCGCCTTGGTGGTATGAGCATGATTTTCAGGTATAGGTTTTGATGAATGACAAACAATGAAGTCAAGTGTCAAACAACGATATTATATGACAAACAATCGAGATTGAATGGCGAGAAGCATATTGATGACGGAATTGCATAGACAAGCCAAAGACGAGCTCAAATGTTCAAGACCGAAGACCCAAGGCGTAGGTCGTTAGGTAGAACCAATGTAAGAGCAACGTTTAAGTTATCTCGTCTTTTGGCTCAACATAGGTCATCACAAAATATGCATAAAATTATTTTATTAAATCATAGTTATCATAAACATATTTTATATACTTCAAACAAAATTATGTTAAAGTTTTCATTTTAACCAAAATGGTTTTTGAAATAAGTTTTCAAAACTGGACTAAAATAATCGATTATACAAATCAGCATAATCGATTATGTTATAACAGTGGCCAAAGTGTTTGAACACTGCCACAGAATAATCGATTATACAAAGTGCATAATCGATTATGTGATTACCGTTGCAAAAGTGTTTGAAACACTATCTCAATATAATTGATTATATCAATTAGATAATCGATTATCCAGCGGAGAATCAGCTTTTGATTTTCGGAACGTTAGAGACATAATCGATTATCTCTATCAAATAATCGATTATTTGGCATAAAATTGGGGATTCTGATTTTCGGAACGTTAGAGGCATAATCGATTATATGGATGAAATAATCGATTATATGTGAGCAGAATCTGATTTCGATTTTGTAACGTTAACAAATAATCGATTATGTGATATAAATAATCGATTATCTGGGCACAAAATCAGCATAATTAATTTTCAATTAAGCAACGGTCATGCACCCTTTTTCACCTATAAAAAGAGGTCTTTTGAGCTGATTTTAAATATACACAACACCTCCCAATATTGATTTACATATTGACATTATTTGAGCATCATTTTAGAGCTTTTGTTGAGCCATTTGAGAGACAACTTTGTATTGTTCATAGAGCTAAATTTGTATCTCTTTATCTACTCTTTTGAGAGAGTCTTGTTGTAAGAAGAGAAAGGTGTTTGAGAAGAACATATCTTCTCATTGATTGTCAGGTTCGCTAAGTACCCTAAGTCTTAGTGGTTGAAGTATTGTGGTGCGGTATCCACGAGCAAAGTGAAGTCTTGAGGTGCGGTATCCTCGAGCAAGTTGAAGTCTTGTAGAGTGTACATCTACGAGCAATTGTATCAATTTTTTAGGCACCCGTAAGCTTAACGGAGTTAGTGGAATCTCGAGAGAGTCTCTCGGGGACTGGACTAGCCACAAGTTGTGGTGAACTAGGATAAATTCGGTGCGTTCTTTCCTTGTTATTTTAATTACCGAATTTATTTTATTCATGGAATTTTAATTCCGCAATATTTATCAATATTCTCGTGCCGCACTATTCACCCCCCTCTAGTGACGGGCATAAATCCTAACATTGGTAACTGGATTGAAGAAGATCACTTAATAGCAGAAGAAGCAGTAAAATTTTACAAGGATCTATTTACGGAGAGTACTCTTCCTAATGCTTTTGGTATTCTAAGCCAAGTACATTCAATGGTAGATAATGATCAGCATGAGAGATTGATGGCTTTTCCTACTAATGACGAAGTGAAGAAAGCAGTCATGGGGCTGAATGGGGACTCAGCAGACGGGCGGATGGTTTCACCGGAGTCTTTTACCAAACATGCTAGGAAATCATTGAAGAAGATGTAGTCGGCATGGTCAAGTCATTCTTTTGCGGTCACCAGCTGTCAAAGAGTGTGACGCACACAAAACTGGTTTTATTACCAAAGAAAAAAGAAGTGGCTACTTTTGCAGGCATGAGACCAATCAGTCTTAGCAACTTTGTTAACAAGATTTTCTCGCGGGTCATTCATGAAAGGTTGGTTGAATTGCTACCAAGCATAATCTCAGAGGAACAGGCAGGTTTTGTAAAGGAATGAAACATCGTTGAGAATGTGCTGCTAACTTAAGAAATCATTAAGGATATCAGGTTAAGAAAAAAAGCAGGTCCAAACGTTGTGATCAAGCTAGACATGACCAAAGCTTATAATAGGTTATCATGGCTATTCCTGACTAAAATGCTAAGGAAGATGGGATTTCCTGAAGATTTTATTGGCTTGATATTTGATTTGATTGGGAATAATTGATACTCTATTCTTATAAATGGTCAGCCAAATTGTTTTTCAAGTCATCTAAGGGAGTTAAACAGGGAGACCTTCGTTCACGAACCCTATTCATTCTAGCAGCAGAAGCACTGTCTCGAGGTTTGAACTCACTGCATACTAACCTGTATTTCCGTGGTTTTGGACTACCAAAATGGATCCCAAAAATAAACCATATGGCATATGCAGATGATACAATCATTTTCTGCTCATCTGATACAACTTCATTGAGACTTGTGATGGAGGTTCTGCAAGCTTATGACTCATCATCTGGTCAACTGGTGAACAAAGTCAAATCAGCCATATATATGCATCATTTAACAAATAACGAGTTGATTAACAAGGTGGAAAGGATTACTGGAATAGGAAAACATTGTTTCCCTATGACCTATCTTGGATGTCCTATTTTTTATGCCAAAAGAAGGACTGATTATTACCAGGGATTAATTACAAAGGTTATGGACAAACTGCAGTCGTGGAAAGGCAAACTCCTATCTGTAGGAGGTAGGGCGGTATTGATCGCAAATGTCCTACAGAGTATCCCAATTCATATGTTGTCAGCAGTTAATCCACCAAGCTATGTGATCAACAAACTACATAGCATATTTGCCAATTTTTTCTAGACCAGCAATGTGGGAGGAAGCTCAAGACACTGGTAATCATGGACTAACCTGTGTATACCGCATGAGGAAGGGGTATAGGTTTCAGATCCCTTCATGATGTATCCAAGGCACTTTTCTGAAAATTATGGTGGAATTTCAAGACAAAACCCAGCTTATGGAGTGCATTTATGTGTCAAAAGTATTGCAAGAAATTAAATCCTGTAATTGTACCGTGGAAGGGTGGATCCCACGTATGGAGAAAAATGCTTGAATGCAGGGACTTGATTGAGCATTAAATCTACTGGAAATTGAGAATGGGATCGGCTCAATTCTGGTTCGACAATTGTACCGAGATGGGAGCCTTATATTTCCTAGTGCCTGCACAGTTTGTAGTTGATAAAGACATTCACAATGTCAATGATATGGTTAAAAATGGTATGTGGAATTTGGAAAAATTATTTCAAACTCTACCTGAAGATTTGGCAAACCACATTGTAGAGAATATTAGACCACCAGTTGAAATTGCAGAGTTAGATACACCACTCTGGATGATTGAAACAAGTGTAGAAAATAACTCTATCTATGATATGTGCGCTTTGGTTGTATGAGCATGATTTTCAGGCATAGGTTTTGATGAATGACAAACAATGAAGCCAAGTGTCAAACAACGATATTATATTACAAACAATCAAGCTTGAATGCCGAGAAGCATATTAATGAACGGATTGCAATGGACAAGCCAAAGACGAGCTCAAATGTTCAAGACCGAAGACCTAAGGCGTAGGTCGTTAGGTAGAACAAATGTAAGAGCAACGCTTAAGTAATCTCGTCTTTTGGCTCAACATAGGTCATCATAAATATGCATAAAATCATTTTATTAAATCATATTTATCATAAACATATTTTATTAAATCATATTTATCATAAACATATTTTAAATACTTCAAACAAAATGATGTTAAAGTTTTCATCTTAACCAAAATGGTTTTTGAAGTAAGTTTTCAATTCTGCCTTAGAATAATCAATTATCAGTATATGCACAATCGATTATGCTGTAGACCGTTGCTAGTGTTTGAACACTGCCACAGAATAATCGATTATGCAGTATCAGATAATCGATTATTCAGCAGAAAATCAGCTTCTGATTTTCTGAACGTTGGAGAATAATCGATTATCAGATACTGAATAATCGATTATCTTGGCACAAAATCAGCATCATTGATTGCCAATTAAGCAACGGACATACACCATTTTTCACCTATAAAAAGAGGTCTTTTGAGCTGATTTTAAACACACAACACCTCCCAATATTGATATACATATTGACATTATTTGAGCATCATTTTAGAGCTTTTGTTGAGCCATTTGAGAGACAACTTTGAGTTGTTCATAGAGCTAAATTTGTATCTCTTTATCTACTCTTTTGAGAGAGTTCTTATTGTAAAAGAGAAAGGTGTTTGAGAAGAACATATCTTCTCATTGATTGTCGGGTTCGCTAAGTACCCTAAGACTTAGTGTGTGAAGTCTTGTGGTGCGGTATCCACGAGCAAGGTGAAGTCTTGAGGTGCGGTATCCTCGAGCAAGTTGAAGTCTAGTAGAGTGTACATCTACGAGCAAGTGTAACGGTTTGTTAGGCTCCCGTAAGCTTAATGGAGTTAGTGGAATCTCGAGACAGTCTTTCGGGGACTGGACTAACCACAAGTTGTGGTGAACCAGGATATATTCAGTGTGTTCTTTCCTTGTTATTTTAATTATCGAATTTATTTTATTCCTGCATTTTTTAATTCCGCAATATTTATCAATATTCTCGTGCCGCACTATTCACCCCCCCTCTAGTGACGGGCATAAATCCTAACAATTGGTATCGGAGCCTAACTCTCTGAAAGCCTTAGCCGGTTGAGAGCGATATATTTTTTTTTGTTGAGAATATTGAACGCAGGAATGATGAGCGAAGGACACTCCACCTATAGCCCTCCACTATTTGACGGAACAAACTATACATATTGGAAAGAGCGGATGAGAATATTCATCCAATCAAATAACTTTTGATTATGGCAAATCATCTAGAAAGGTGAACAAATGCCAACAAAGAAAGTTGGGGAAATCATGGTTCCAAATGAGGAAAATGAAAATGAAGCCGAAGACTTCAAGAAGGTTGAAAGAAACGCAAAGGCCGTCAACTTACTATTTTGTGCGGTGAATCCGGATGACTATCGGAAAATTTCTTGTTGCACAACCGCAACGGAAATGTGGGATAAACTCGAGATCACTTATGAAGGTACATCTCAAGTCCGAGAATCTAAAATTGATTTTCTAACACATGAATATGAACTTTTTAGAATGAGGGAAGATGAAAACATCGATAGTATGTTCGAACGATTCTCAATGATCGTCAACGATCTTCACGCTCTCGGAAAAGTATACTCGAACAAAGATCTAGTTCGAAAAATCCTACGGAGTCTCACTCCCGAATGGCGTTCCAATGCAAATGCTATCCAAGAGTCGATAGGAATCACGGACGTCACAATTGATGGACTACGAGATAAACTTAAAGCTTATGAAAGCACAATTCTTAATCCTTATCTTAGAAGTAATTCGAACATTGCCTTCAAAGCCTCATCCTCTAAAAGAGAAGAGGTAAGTGATTCGGAAAACGATGATGATATTACTTCCAATGATATAATTGAAAAGTTTTATAAGTTTATGAAGAAGGAAATAAAGAAGGAAGAACCAAGTACTTCATGTCAAAATTGTGGAAAACTTGGCCACACCAAATCACATTGTCCAAAATCAAAGGACAAGAAAAAGAAGAAACACCATAGGCACGTAACATGGGATTCGGACAGCTCCGGCGATGAAACTGCCGCATTATGCCTCATGGCAAATGAAGAAGAAAAGGTAAGTATTTCTAACTCTTACTCGTTTGAAGAAATACAAAATGCCTATGATGAATTATATGGTGAATTTGTTAAAGCTTCCAAAACCATAAAAGAATTGAAGAAAACAGTTTCTTTGCAAGAAAAAGATTTTGAGAAAACACTTTCTTTGCAAGAAAAAGATTTTGAAAAACAACCTTCTTTAAAAGAAAAAGATTTTGAACAATTGACTTGTGACAATGAAAAACTAAAAGAAGAAAATGATCTTTTAGAAAATGACAATACTGTTCTTAAAAATAAAATCAAATTTTTAGAAGAAGAAAATAGATTTTTGGAAAATGACAATGTCGATCTCAAAAATAAAATCAAGGAGATGAATGAAGCCTCTTTAATTGTTCAAAGTTCAAATTGTTCTTCTTGTAGTTCTTTGAAAATAGAGAACGTACAACTTAGAAATACACTAGAAAAATGTAGTGTAAATGATTCTAAAACAAGTAAAGTAATTAAAAAGGATGATAGAAATGAGGTTAAACCACCTAGAAACAACTCTAGGAATTTTGTTAATAAGTCTAAAACTAATCATTTTAGACCACCTAGACACAATTCTAGGAATTTAATTAATGAGTCTAAATAAATAATTTTAGATCACCTAGAACTGACTCTAGGAATTTCAACGCTTCTACGAATAACAACTTTAGATCACCTAGAACGCATTTGGCTCAACCAAGACATATGCGCAACCCGAACGTTGTATGTCATTATTGTAACCGGGTAGGACACATTGCACCATATGTTATGCTAAACATAGAGATTCATATTTTGATTATGATTATTATTTGCCTAACCCCCAAGGACCCAAAAGAAGTTGGGTACCGAAAACCTATTTTTAGGTACTTTTGCAGGTGTGCTTGAAGACTACAATATGGTAGTAGATGCACCAAGCACGAAACCTTACTGCATCAAGGGGGAACGTCGGTTAGTTATCGTATTTTTGATAAAAACGTAATGGTTGATATGTGCTAACAATTGATATTAATTATTGATTCATGTTTTGATAAGTTTTATTTTGAATAACAATTGGTATCAATTATTTTTATGTTAAATGATCGATTCATATTTTGATGAATATTTTTAGTTTAAATAACAGTTGGTATATTTGCGAAAAATGACCGTTATTATGATTGGTATGTTTTTACTAACATTTGGTATTATTTGATGTTGATATGATTTTTTTTATCTAACAATTGGTATCGTCAATAGTTTTAATAACAATTGGTATACTCTTTTTGCTAATGCCAAAAGGGGGAAGAATTTAGGCGATATGCATCGAATAAGGGGGAATGTCTTCACATTCTAGTATGCTTTAATTGAGGGGGAATATTCAATTAAGGGGGGATTATATTAAATTGCTTACATAAATTGTATGTTGGGATATAGCATGAATTTAGGGGGAATCCAATATGCATATCTCCTGTTGTTTGTCATTATCAAAAAGGGGGAAATTGTAGAAAATCACTCTATTTATGATATGTGCGCTTTGGTTGTATGAGCATGATTTTCAGGCATAGGTTTTGATGAATGACAAACAATGAAGTCAAGTGTCAAACAATGATATTATATGACAAACAATCAAGCTTGAATGCCGAGAAGCATATTGATGAACGGATTGCAATGGAAAAGCCAAAGACGAGCTCAAATGTTCAAGACTGAAGACCCAAGGCGTAGGTCGTTAGGTAGAACAAATGTAAGAGCAACGCTTAAGTTGTCTCGTCTTTTGGCTCAACATAGGTCATCATAAATATGCATAAAATCATTTTATTAAATCATATTTACCATAAACATATTTTATTAAATCATATTTATCATAAACATATTTTATTAAATCATATTTATCATAAACATATTTTAAATACTTCAAACAAAATGATGTTAATGTTTTCATCTTAACCAAAATGGTTTTTGAAGTAAGTTTTCAATTCTGCCTCAGAATAATCGATTATCAGTATATACATAATCGATTATCCCGTAGACCGTTGCCAGTGTTTGAACACTGCCACAGAATAATCGATTATGCAGTATCAGATAATCGATTATTCAGTAGATAATCAGCTTCTGATTTTCTGAACGTTGGAGAATAATCGATTATCAGATACTGAATAATCGATTATCTTGGCACAAAATCAGCATAATTGATTGTCAATTAAGCAACGGACATACACCATTTTTCACCTATAAAAAGAGGTCTTTTGAGCTGATTTTAAACACACAACGCCTCCCAATATTGATATACATATTGACATTATTTGAGCATCATTTTAGAGCTTTTGTTGAGCCATTTGAGAGACAACTTTGAGTTGTTCATAGAGCTAAATTTGTATCTCTTTATCTACTCTTTTGAGAGAGTTCTTGTTGTAAAAGAGAAAGGTATTTGAGAAGAACATATCTTCTCATTGATTGTCGGGTTCGCTAAGTACCCTAAGACTTAGTGTGTGAAGTCTTGTGGTGCGGTATCCACGAGCAAGGTGAAGTCTTGAGGTGCGGTATCCTCGAGCAAGTTGAAGTCTTGTAGAGTGTACATCTACGAGCAAGTGTAACGGTTTGTTAGGCACCTATATGCTTAACGGAGTTAGTGGAATCTCGAGAGAGTCTCTCGGGGACTGGACTAACAAGAAGTTGTGGTGAACCAGGATAAATTCGGTGTGTTCTTTCCTTGTTATTCTAATTACCGAATTTATTTTATTCCTGCATTTTTTAATTCCGCAATATTTATCAATATTCTCGTGCCGCACTATTCACCCCCCCTCTAGTGACGGGCATAAATCCTAACAACAAGGGGACACTTTTCAGTGAAATCTGCATGGGACTACCTGCGAAGAAGAGACATCCCAAGGATAGCTTACAAGATGATATGGGTCAAAGGCTTACCATTCAAGATATCTTTCTTTCTGTGGAAGGCGTGGAAAGCCAAACTGCCACTAGATGATTTCTTGCATGGAATAGGAAACTAAATGGCATCTAAATGTTGGTGCTGTGCAGATCCTAAGGAGGAGTCTTTAGTACGTTTGTTATTCACATCCAATGCAGCTACAACTATTTGGAGTTACTTCCTCAGGAGCAGGAATTGCATTAGAAGGTTTGTCTTTACAAAACGCAATTACAAAGTGCTGGACGACATCAGCTGTACATAGATTGAAGCCAGTCTTGCAAGCTTTACCTGCATGCATTGTATGGGAATTATGGAAGAGAAGAAACAGTTTGAAATCTGGAGAGGCAGTGTTACTAAGAAGAGGTATTTACCAGGTGTCATCTACGTTGCAAGCTCTAGTCCAACAGAAAAAACCAGCACTACATGTGCCTCACAACTTGCTGGACTTGAGACAATGATGGAACAGTACACACCTAGATAGAAATATGATAACGTGAATTTCCTCCAACAGGCTGGATCAAAGTGAATACTGATGGAGCATGCAGAGGGAACCCAGGGAGGAGTTCAATTGGTTTTTGTTTAAGAGATGAGATAGGTGATTTGATATATGCAGAAGGAAGAGAATTTAAGGAGGGTCCTAACAACGAAGCTGAGGCGACAGCAATAGTAGAGGCAATGACACTGTGCAAAACAATGGACTTCCACAATGTTTGGCTTCAGACAGATTCAATGATACTTCAAAAAATCATAGATGGACAATGGAAACCACCCTGGAATATTGTGGATGCAGTGGATGAAATCAACAGACTCAAAGTGGGGTGTAATTTCAAGATATCTCACATTTTCAGAGAGGGAAATAAATTAGCAGACCACCTTGCAAATTATTCACTTGACACTAGCAACATAGAGAGTCATGATTTATGGGAACATGATGCGTCGAGCAGAAGGTTGATAAATGCGGATAAGCTACAATGTCCAAACCTGAGAATAAGAGTTGCAAGAAATTGGAGAAGGAAAAGGAAGAAACAAATGCAATCATCTTTAATACACAATGCAGTCACCATAATCGACTACAGAAAAACAGGACATAACATTTTTCATTAACATGTGTTTATTTTTGCAGGTACTAAATTTATACTGATGTTCTTTTCTGTCAAAAACTCTCCTCATCAACAGGTCTCAACAGAGAAGAACAAATCTGCAAACAAAAATGTTGTGCAGAATTTGTAATGATATTACTCAACAATCGGATAGCTGGAGGTCAAGTAATGTGCAAGCTCAAGTACGTGAAATGTACCGACATATTGGACAATGTCACTGCACGCTTTCACGCATGCTGCATTGGAAATATTATCATTTTTCTAGTGAATGGTGCTGTGCAGTCTTCCAAGCACGGCTTTTTGCCTATTTGATAAAGTACTTGGCTGATTTCTATTATTATATATATAATTGGCTACAACTCTGCTTTTGAGTGCAAGCGTGAGAATTAGAAGAGAAAGGAAGGATTTTCAATTGGATGCACGAAAATTGATATATGCTTTCATGATTCTCACGCACATGGTCAGCCTATGCACATAACATTTACATGTTACATTTAATCTGGAAATTAACACCAGCTGCTCGCGTGATATTCACTGGAAAGCAAGTCCAAAAATTGGTTGAAATCAATTGGAACTACAACAATATCACATGGTTTGCTCGATAATTTATCTGAGACAGCATGCGCAAATAGCAAGACTGTCATCGAATCTTGAGGAGTTGTTCAAGATAATAGGAACAAATCAGATTTTTGAAGTTTGGATACGTGTAGTCTTCGCGCATTTCATGCACGCCTGGGCAAACTGGGACTCTGATGCATTTTCTTCACTTCAAATTCGTAGGTTGCAACCTTGTAGTAATGTGATGCCACTCAATACGACCTCTATGGGTGGTATTAGCACATTCTGCTCATCCCCTTGAAGAAGGAAATGTGACACTGAACGGGCATGATGGCATCTCATGGAACTAAGGCCAATTACGTGGATTGGCATCACATGTTCAATTATAGTTTATATTTTATGATACCAAGTTTAAGTATAACACTTAACTTTGGTAATAGGAAGAATGTAACTGTCCAATTTTAGATCCTCTTCTCGTAAGACTTTCGGCCCTTGTAAAATACTTCAATTTCGTTTTTTATAATATAAAATCTAGCCCTAGGCATCTGCCTAGCGGATTGCCAAAAAAAAAAAAACTCAAACAGAGGAAGAAATCACTTACCTAGTGTAGCTTGGTGAAAATCCTCTTTTGAGATCTCCAAAATTGTCCAAGCCAAATGAATGAAATGGGCCAAAACTCGTGTTTAAAAAACCTGCCCAGGCTCCATCGTGTTGTACCTTGAGTTGTGCAGGTTGTACATCATATTATAATTTTCCCTTGATGTACATCTTCTGTTAAGATGCCCATATCTCCATGTGGAAATATTCAAATGACAAACAGTTTAAAGATTTAGAAACTAGACTCGACGATCTTTAATTTGATAGGTTGTATACCATATAACTATTTATATATTCCAAGATATGAGCTTCTAATGTCCGCTCCATGCATCAGAAAATTTGGTCTAAACTGCTCTATCACCCATCTTCAATCGATCATGTAACATTCTGATAAAATGTCCAAATCATGAATGGTTTGACTTTATAAAAACTAGAATGGAAAAGCACCACCTTTTTTGTTTCAAAAATTTTAAGATTCCTTATAGATTTCAGGATATAAGCTTCCACATTTAGCTCCGTGATTGCACTAGTTGCTGTCAAAACAGCTTTCTGCAGAAGATTTCAGTAACTCTTTGGTCCGGAATTCATTATGTTAACCTTCCAAAATCCACCCGAGGCCCTCAGGACCTTAATCAATTATACCAACATGTCCGAACACATGATACGAACTCGCTCGAGGCCTCAAATCACATTAAACAACGTTGAAATCGTGAATCGTACTCAAATCCAAACTTTATGAACTTTGAAATTTCAAAGTTCTACATCCGATGTCGAAACCCGTCAATTCATGTCCGATCGACCTCAAATTTTTTAAATAATTTATATTCGACATAGTAGACTTGCTCCAACTTATGGAATTAGAATCCAACCCTGATATCAAAAAGTCAAACTCTCAGTCAAATTTCTCAAAAATTTCAAATTTCTACATTTAGCGAAATGATTGCAAAATGATCTAAGGACCCACGAATTGACTTCTGATTGTGCTCCTAACTCCAGAATTACAATACATAGCTATTCAAAGACTCTGAATCCCGAACGTACGTCAATATCACTGAAATATACTTTAACCCCGGCTTATGAAATTTCTTCTTGAATGCTAACTTCCACAATTTACACCGAAATGATCCCAGGTTATCTAAAACCCGATCCATACCTACGCCCTTGTCCAAAATCATCATTTGAACCTTCTGGAACCGTTAGATCCTGATTCTGAGGTCGTTTACTCCAAACACCTGTCTTAGTAGATTCATCAAACTTAAGGCTTCTAAAATGTGCATTTTCATTCCAACTTGACTATGATTTTTCCAAAATTCAACTCCGTCCATGGCTATGAGTCATAATAGCTTAAATGAAGTTGCTCATGACTTCAAACCGATGAAAGACGCGCTAGACCTAAACAAGATTGGTCGGGTCATTACATTCTCTCCCACATAAACATACATTTGTCCTCAAAAGTGCTAAGAATTGCTCTAGGGTTATCAGAAACAACTGTTTAACACCTCGTGCACCTGCCTGTTATACCACAACCCAGTTGACTACACATGCTCGTACAATTCCCAATATATCTTCTTTTATTTAGGAAAATGGGCCTTAGAATAGATTTTCAACATCCGAAATCCTCTGCCAGGCATGTTTCCAATATATAAACAACATATCAATGACAACACGATGTACCAAAACATGGCTGCTTACCTTTGCTGAATTAGCCCCATGCACCACATAATTCATCATCTAACAGTTAGAATATACGCTTAACGCTAGAGGGGGTGAATAGCGTTATAATAAAAAGCAATGTAAATTTGCGGAATTAAAATTGCAGGAGTAAAATAAATGCGGTAAATAAATAAGTAAGGAGAGAACACACCAAACTTATACTGGTTCACCACAACGTATGGTTAGTCCAGTCCCCGAGAGACTCTCTCGAGTTTTACACTAACTCCGTTAAGCTTACGGGTGCTTAACAAATCGTTACACTTGCTTGTAGATATACACTCTACAACACTTCAACCTGCTCGAGGATACCGCACCTCAAGACTTCAAACCAAGGAACTACCTTTCCTTCATACAACAAGGGATTAGAATATCCCTTCAAGTGTGTACAAACACTTAGCACTCAAGACAAGACTCTCTTTATAGAGTAGATATGAGTAAAAATAATACGCTCAAGAACACAACAATTTATTCAAGAATTTGGATCTCAAAAATTATGAAATAGATATGAAATGATGAGAGAAGAGTATGTAAGCTTTATGCAAGACTTATAATCAGTTGTTGTACTTAAAAACGTGAATTAGAGGTGTATTTATAGTGCTCAAAGTTACCAAGACCGTTGCTTAATTGCCAATCACTAATTGCTAATTTTGTGCTTGCATAATCGATTATCTGTAGATCGTTCAAAAATCATATACGGATTTTAAGCCGAATAATCGATTATTCAAGTTGCATAATCGATTATCTGTTAACGTTAAAAACTCGGATGCAGATTGTGTGCAAGCATAATCGATTATTGCCTTGTGTATAATCGATTATATTTCAGCGTTTTAAAAATACTTTGGCAACGGTCAGTGAATAATCGATTATGCCATCTCGTATAATCAATTATTTTGTTGCTTTGAAAATCCGGTTTTACACTGTCTTAACATAATCGATTACAGGTGAGACGTAATCGATTATATTGTTGTCTTGAAAAATTTCGGTTAACACTGTCTTAACATAATCAATTATAAGTAAGACATAATCGATTATATTGCTGTCTTGAAAATTTCGGTTAACACTGTCTTAACATAATCGATTATAAGAAATACATAATCGATTATTTATGTCCAGATTTGAAAAACATGTTTGAAAATCATTTTGGCTAAATGAAAATGTCTGAAAATCATTTTACTTTAACTCAACGATGCATGAAAATGATATTACGAGAGAAGCCAAGACTTGAATAAGTTGTCGGATCAAGATCACACTATGAAGTGACTCATTTATAACTTTGTTGTTATTCTTGATCTTGCTCTTTGTTTCTCATGTTCTTGGACTTTGGCATATGTCAATGTTCCATGCGTGTCGGTTTGTCATTTATCAAAACTTACAGAAATGAACACACGTTTAGTTTTAGTGACTTGAGAACGTGTTTCAACAATTTCCCCCTTTTTGATAATGGCAAACCAATATCGGATATGCATATGATAAGTATAAGTTCCCCCTCAATTTATGAGTTCCCCCTCAATTTATGCCAATATGTATTAGTGTGCGTAGCCCTTATTCTTCCCCCTTTTGACATTAGATAAAATAATGAACTTTCATTAAGAATATTAAACATACATGAGAAAGCAAAAAATAGACAGAATATAATTCAAACGATACATAAAAAAATTATTATTCATTGTCATCATTAACATCCGGCTCGACATCCGGCACTCCATCCGGAAGAACAATTTGGGCATATGGATAGTTGACATGATCAAAGTACCCATGAAGCTCATAAGTCAAACGAGTGACGTTTTGATCAATACGAGCCACTGAGGTTGACAATGAAGCAAGTTGGTCCGAAATGGTTTGAAGAGTAGGAGCTTGAGGACGACGTATTTGAGTAGGAGGAGGAGGAGGATGTTCACCAATATTGGGAAATGAAGATTCTTGAATTTCCCAATGCTTTGTTGCCTTTTTGTGAGGACCAACGGAGGTGTCGATACCGGAGGCTTGAAAAATAGCCATTATGAGAAAAGCATATGGGAGTGGCTTATCATCCCCAATTACATCATACATGTGAGTCATGACGAACTGGCACCAATTGATGCGAGCCCCGGTGATAATTGCATGTAAGAGGTTTGAATCCTCATGAGAGAGAGTGGTATGATTGAATTTTCGGGGTTTGAGAACTCGAGTGATGAAATAAAATATTAGACGATATTCTGGGAGCATGTGCATAATAGTTGGGCGAAAATTCTCCGGACAGTCGCCAATACCAATTTGGTGGAAAAGAAGTTGTTCATCAAATAAAGCGCCTGCTTCTCTAGTGCAGAGAGAAATGTCTTCACCATTTCGTGGAAGGTTAGTGAGGAGTTGCAAGTTTTCCTCATTTACAAAAATTGGAACTCCATTGATGCTAGAGACAAGGTCACCATCTTCGTCCTTCTGTAGATTTGAATAGATGGCACGGATTAGAGCAGGGTGAATGTAAGGAGTTTGAAGATATAGAAAGTCAATGAGTTGGCTTTGTATAAGAATATTTTCTGTTAATGGGGGTGCGCTATTTCGAAGATATCGAGTAGTTGAGAAACAAGGCGGAAGGATCTCTCCATTCTCAAATTTTTCAATGAATCGAAGAAGTTCGGGTTGAGTATCAAAATCCAAATAAGAACCGTCTTTATAGTGGAAAATGGGTGGAGGAGCGGCGGAAGAGGAGGCAATCTGTTTGCCGGAACGAGAGCGTTTAGAGTGCTTGCTTGCCATTAGTATGAAGAAATAGGAGCTGTTTCAAAAGTTTGAAGGCTTTGGAAGATTGTTTGGAACTAAGAGTGAGATTGAAGTGAGAAATTTGAAGGATGAAAACACCTATTTATAGAATTGAAGAAGTGAGGCATTTATGGAGCAAAAAGCTGCAGATTTATTAAGCCAAACGGTTATGAACGGTAACAAAAATTTGAATACTGACCGTTGGTAATTGATTATGGAGGCTGAATAATCGATTATTGCCAATATTTGAATTGTAGTCAGAGAAGAAATCGATTATGCGATAGGAGATAATCGATTATTTGAAGACAAAAGTATTCTGAGGGTCTGGGCTTGGGGAACAATCGATTTTGGTTAATATGATAATCGATTATTTCAGTGCAGTGATATGACAAAAAGCCGAGACGATAAAAGGTAATCGATTATGCAGTACTAAATAATCGATTATTATAAAACCTGCAACACTGAATCTCAACTTAATCGATTAGTAATATATGATAATCGATTATTGCCAAATTCCTGCAAACCGAGATGTTAGAAATAATCGATTGTTCTTAGTCAATAATCGATTATTTGTTACCATTGCCCGAAAATTCCCCCTGTCTTTGGGGCGATACCTGCAAAAACGAATTACGCGCCTCCGACGCTCAAGTTAGTCATTATTTAATGAAAAATACAATGCATGAATTAGATCATCGTGGAGTCAAGAATTCCGATTTCACTACGAATGCGGAAAAAGGACTCTTTCTCTAAAGGCTTTGTGAAGATGTCAGCCAATTGATTTTTGGTTTCAACAAATTCAATTTCGACATCACCCTTGAGAACGTGATCTCTTATAAAGTGATGTCTAATTTCTAAGTGTTTCGTTCTTGAGTGAAGAATAGGATTCTTCGTCAAGCTTATGGCGCTAGTATTATCACATCGAAGAGGGATATGATTGATACTAAGACCATAATCCAAGAGTTGTTGTTTCATCCAAAGGATTTGAGCACAACAACTCCCCGCGGCTACATTTTCACCCTCTGTTGTGGATATCGCAACACTTACCTGTTTCTTGCTAAACCAAGAAACTAGAGAGCTACCGAGCAAATGGCAAGTGCCACTAGTGCTCTTGCGGTCCAATTTGCAA
Organism: Nicotiana benthamiana; assembly: GCA_034376525.1. NCBI lineage: Eukaryota > Viridiplantae > Streptophyta > Magnoliopsida > Solanales > Solanaceae > Nicotiana > Nicotiana benthamiana. The sequence goes on from CM067330.1 coordinate 75,446,450, forward strand.
CCTGCAAAATCAGAATCGGAATAGCCAACAAGTTGGCATGAAGAACCTTTGGGATACCATAATCCCACATTTATAGTTCCAACAAGATACTTCATTATCCGTTTTACCGCAGTTAGGTGCGACTCCTTCGGACATGATTGATATCGAGCGCATAAACACACGCTAAACATGATGTCCGGTCTACTTGCAGTAAGATAAAGAAGGGATCCGATCATACCTCGATACTTCTTGGTGGCTACTTCCTTACCTTTCTCATCCTTGTCAAGATGGTCGGATGTGCTCATTGGAGTGGCCATTGCTTTGGCGTTGCTCATTTCGAAACGATTTAGCAACTCCTTGCAATATTTGGTTTGGCAAATGACAGTTCCCTCTTTCATTTGTTTCACTTGCAACCCCAAGAAGAAGTTTAGCTCACCCATCATTGACATTTCGAATTCGCTAGTCATTAACTTAGAGAATTCCTCGCATAAAAAATCATTAGTAGCACCAATAATAATATCATCGACATAAATTTGAACTAATAGAATGTCATAGTTTTTATTTTTGATAAACAGTGTAGTGTCAACTTTCCCCCTTCGAACTCATTGTCCAAAAGAAATTTGCTTAAGCGCTCGTACCAAGCCCGAGGAGCTTGTTTAAGTCCATATAGCGCTTTATTAAGCTTGAAGACGTGATCGGGAGATTTAAAGTCTTCAAAGCCCGGGGGTTGTTCAACGTACACTTCCTCTTGAATAAACCCATTGAGGAAGGCACTTTTGACATCCATTTGAAATAATTTTAAATTCATAGATGATGAAAAAACAAGTAATAAACGAATGGCTTCTAGGCGTGCAACGGGTGCATAGGTTTCTTCATAATCAATGCCTTCTTCTTGATTATATCCCTTAGCAACTAGCCTAGCTTTGTTTCTAGTGATTATACCATTTTCATCTAATTTATTCCGAAAAACCCATTTCGTACCAATTATGGTGTGATTATCGGGTCTTGGCACCAATTCCCAAACATCATTACGTTTGAATTGGTTAAGCTCCTCTTGCATTGCCAAGGTCCAATGCTCATCCCCAATTGCTTCAGAAATGGTTTTAGGTTCTATTTGTGAAACAAAAGCCATATGTCCTACGGTGTCTTTAAGAAGATTTCGTGTACTTACCCCTTTCTCGATGTTGCCAATTACCTTGTCAAGAGGATGGTCTTTAGACGTCCTCCAAGCCTTAGGCATCATCGATTCTTCTTCTTGTGGTGGTACTTCTTCCGAAGGTTGTTCCATGACTTCATCTTGAACTTCCTTTGGATCCTCCTTTTGTACCTCGTCTTGAAGATTGATTTTCTTTAAAGCATCTGCAAGATCAACACAAGAATCCTTTCTCGCCAAGCGAGCATCATTTTCACAAAATACTACATGAGGAGATTCCTCAACAGTTTTGGTTCGATTATTGAAAACTCTATATGCTTTGCTACGCGATGAGTAACCAAGAAAAATTCCTTCATCAGATTTCGCGTCAAATTTTCCCAAGTTATCTTTTCCGTTATTGTGAATAAAACATTTACAACCTAAGACTCTAAGATGCGAAAGATTTGGTTTCCTTCCCTTATAGAGTTCATAGGGAGTTTTTATGAGTATCGGTCTTATGACAGCTCTGTTTAAAACATAGCTTGCGGTACTCATGGCATCCGCCCAAAACTTTTTTGAAATTTTAGCCTCATCGAGCATGGTTCTAGCCATCTCTTCGAGACATCGATTTTTACATTACACCACTCCATTTTGTTGAAGGTATGTTCAATACCGAAATCGTCACAAAAATCTGCAAAGATATTATGATCGAACTCTCCCCCATGATCACTTCCTATGGAAGTGAAGGTTGTGTTCTTTTCATTTTGAACACGTTTAAGAAAACTTTTAAAAGCATGAAAGGCATCACTTTTATGAGCAAGAAATAACGTCCATGTGAATCTAGAGTAGTCATCAACAATTACAAAAGCATAAAGATATCCACCAAGACTTTCAACACGAGATGGTCCAAAAAGATCCATGTGTAGAAGTTGTAAGGGTCTAGTGGTTGAAACAACATTTTGGATTTAAAAGAGGCTTTTGTTTGTTTCCCTTTTTGACATGAATCACAAATAGATGTTAGATAATACACTTAACGCTAGGGGGGGGGTGAATAGCGTTATAATAAAAATTAGCATAAACTTGCGGAATTTAAAAATTGCAGGAAATAAATAAGTGCGATAAGTAAATAAATTAGAACAAACGCACCGATGTATCCTGGTTCACCACAACCCGTGGCTAGTCCAGTCCCCGAGAGACTCTCTCGAGATTTCCACTAACTTGTTAAGCTTACGGGTGCTCAACAAACCGTTACAACTTGAGGACACAAGCCTCAACAACCTTTGCTCGGAGATACAACACTCCAAGACTTCAGCCAAGGAAACACAAGTTCCTTCTTACAACACAAGGGACTAACACTTCCGTTCAAGTGTACAAAAACACTTACCACTCAAACAAGACACTCCTTTAAGAGTAGATATGAGTAAAAAGAATACGCTCAAGATCGCAACAACTTTCGACAAGAATTTGGCTCTCAAAAGCATATGTAATGAATATAAAATGATAAGCAATAAAGTATGCAAGCTTTAGCAATTGTATGATCAGTTGTTGTGTGTTGTTGTTGTTAAAAGACTGAATTGAAGCTGTATTTATAGTTGAAAAACTTTGTATTACCATTGCCTAATTGCCATTTAAGAGTTGCTGATTTTACTCTGTGACAATCGATTGTCAAATTACCACAATCGATTGTTTGCCAGTTCTTCCAAAAATCAATCCCAGATTTTACACATAACAATCGATTATCTAAGATCAATAATCTATTACTGGCAACATTCAAAAAATCATTTCCAGATTTTACTTAAAACAATCGATTGTCAGAAATCTACAATCGATTACTCAGCAACGTTCAAAAAATCCTTTCCAGATTTTAATTAAAACAATCGATTATAGGAAATCAATAATCGATTACTCAGCAACGTTCAAAAATCCTTTCCAGATTTTAATTAAAACAATCGATTATAGGAAATTAATAATTGATTACCTGACGGTATTTGAAAACAATTTGGCAACGGTCAGTTATACAATCGATTGTACTAAGTTAACAATCGATTTTATATCAGTCTTGAAAAATCAATTTAGACAATGCCTCTTGACAATCGATTGTAATAGGTTCACAATCGATTATTTAATAATTTTGAAAAAGTCTGGAAGACACTGCCTTAACACAATCGATTGTCATAAGTTCACAATCGATTATTTTGTGACTTTGAAAAATCTGATGGACACTGTCTCTTCACAATCAATTGTCATTAGCTTCACAATCGATTATTTTGAGCTTTGAAAAACTTTGATGGACACTGCCTCATCACAATCGATTGTCATAAGGTTCACAATCGATTGTCATGCAGATTTGAAAAATCTGATGCTCACTGCCTTAACACAATCGATTGTCATAAGTACATAATCGATTATCTTAGTCCAGATTTTAGAGGCATGTTTATTAATCATTTTGACTAAAGTAAATATGCATTATTTAAAATCATTTTGCTCTAAATTAAATATGCATGATTTGTTAAAAAAGTTTTTACGAGAGAAGCCAAGTCTTGAGTTTAAGTTGTCGGATCAAGATCACAATTAAATACCGCTCATATAAAACTTAATCTCGATCTTTGTCTTGTGCTTGAATCTCGTTATATGTCAATTTGCGCATAGTTTGTCATTCATCAAAACCTACAAATATGAACACACGTTTAGTATAATGCCTTCAGAACGTGTTTCCAACAATTTCCCCCTTTTTGATAATGGCAAACTTTAAGCGGAATATGCATATTAGGCAATTCATAATGACGATTCAAGACAAGTAAAGATATGCAACAAGTATATAGATATGCAATTTTGTTCCCCCTCAATATATGAATTCCCTCTCAATTTATGCTGATAAATATTGAGAGTGCATACCCGTTATCTTTCCCCTTTTGCCATTAGCAAAAAAAATATAGAATAATTAAAAAAAACTTGTTTATTTATTAATAAAAAAACTGTTACATAACGGGAACAATAAAAACATAGAACAATAAAATAGAAAAACAAATAAAGAAATTATTCATCATCATTTCCAGCCTCATCATCCGGCACTGCTTCATAGGGAACAAGACCGGCATATGGATAATGAACATGGTCAAAATATCCATGGATCTCATCTGTCAATTGACCGATAGAGGTGGTCAATGAAGCAATTTGGTCGGAAATGGATTGAAGAGTAGGTTCTTGAGGCTGACGCGATTGACGGGTTGGGGGAGGAGCAGGAGCTGCATGATCACCGTCATGGGGAAAGGAGGATTCTGAAATTTCCCACTTCTTGGTGCTCTTTTTGAGAGGACCGATGGAACTGTTGAACCCGGAAGCTTCAAGAAAGTTCAGAATAAGGATAGGTAAGATATAAAAGTTAACAAGTTGACATTCCTTAAGAATGTTTGCAGCGGGGGCATATGATTAAAGATACTTGCTTGTTGAAAAGCGAGGAGGGAGAATGTCACGCTTTTCGAATTTTGTCAAAAATCTAGTAAGCTCGGTTTCAGTATTGAATTGTAAAATAGACTCATCTTGATAAGGGAAATTTGGAGGTGGAGGAGCAGAAGAAGATGCACCTTGTCTACCTGAACGGGAACGTTTAGAGTGTCTGCCGGACATTTTCAAAAAGTAGTAGTGAAATTTGTAAGAAACTTGGAAGATTTTTGAAGGTTTGGGAGCAAAGATTGACGCTTGAGTGAATAAAATTGAAGATTTATGATGCCTATTTATAATGGGAAGAATGGCATTTCATTTATGATGAAAATCTGCAGAAATTTATGAGCCAAAACAGTCAGAAACGGTAAAAATAAATTGCACTGACCGTTAGACAATCGATTGTTGAAACGAAATAATCGATTGTTGAGCAGATTTTGACTTGAACTCCGAACTGACATAAAATCGATTGCAGGACCCAAACGGTAACAAATATTTGAATTACTGACAAAAAAATAATCGATTGTTGAATTATGATAATCGATTGTTGTGATACAGTGAGCACGGTGATTTTCTGACTCGGAAAATAATCGATTATATTTATGAAACAATCGATTGTTTTAGGAAAGCAGTACTGAATGGCTGAGACGGTAATCGATTATACAGTTAAAAAATCGATTATTAAACACAAATGCATAATAAGCATTAAATATAAATAATCGATTAGTGATACTTGCTAATCGATTGTCCGCACAGTAAAATAATCGATTATTTGCTGTAACAATCGATTGTTCTATGCCATTTCTTTATAATTCCCCCTGCCTTTAGGGCGATACCTGCAAAAGAGAATTAGACATCTCCGACGCTCAAGTTAGTAATTTGTAACGAAATAATGCAATGAGAACGTGATCTCTTAAGAAATGTGTCCTAAGGTGTTCTTAAGAGACTTTCGGGTACTTACCTTTTCTCTGACGTCGCCAATTACCTGTTCGAGAGGGTGATCTTTGATTGTCCTCCACCCGTTAGGCATTTTCGTTTCTTTCTCCAATTGTGGCGTTTCCTCCGTTGATTGTTCCAAGATTTCATCTTGAATTTCCTTAGGAGTTTCCTCTTGTACTTTGTCTTTTAAACTATTTAAAATACCTGCCAGATCAGAACAAGAATCCTTTCTCGCCAAGCGAGCATTATTTTCGGAAAAAACAATATGAGGGGATTCCTCCACAGTTTGGGTTCTATTATTAAATACCCTATATGCTTTGCTACGTGAAGAATACCCAATAAAAATTCCTTCATCGGATTTGGCATCAAATTTTCCCAATTGATCTTTTCCATTGTTATGAATAAAAACTTTACGACCGAATACTCTAAAATGGGAGATATTTGGTTTCCTTCCTTTGTAGAGTTCATAAGGTGTTTTCATGAGTATTGGCCTTATGACTACTCTATTTAAAATGTAGCATGCGGTACTCACGGCATCCGCCCAAGAATGTTTGGGAATCTTAGCCTCTTCGAGCATGGTTCTAGCCATCTCTTCGAGACACCTATTTTCCTTTCCACCACCCCATTTTGTTGTGGTGTTCGTGGAGCGGAAAAGGTATGCTCGATACCGAGCTCGTCACAAAAGTCCGCAAAGAGATTGTGATCAAACTCTCCCCCATGATCACTTCTAATTGAAGTGACGGTTGTTTCCTTTTCGTTTTGAACACGTTTATGAAAATATTTAAAATTCTGAAAAGCATCACTTTTATGGGCAAGAAATAAAGTCCAAGTAAATCTGGAATAATCATCAACAATAACAAAAGCATAACGATTTCTACCAAGACTTTCAATGCGAGATGGTCCAAACAAATCCATGTGAAGCAATTGCAATGGTCTAGTAGTTGAAACAATATTTTTCGATTTAAAAGAGGCTTTTGCTTGCTTCCCTTTTTGACAAGAGTCACAAGTAGAGTCATTTTCAAATTTCAAGTTTGGAAGACCAACAACTAAATTTCGTGAAACCAATTTGTTCAAAAGATGCATGTTGATGTGAGCTACTCTATGATGCCATAACCAAGAATCATCCTCTTTGCTCATTAAACAATTCACATATTCGGGTGAAGAATTTGCAAGATCAACCATATAAATGTTATCCATTCTAAAACAACGAAGGATAATTTTAAAATCGCTACGTCTAAAAACTAAGCATTCATCCGAATCAAATAAAACAAGATTTTCCTTGTCACATAATTGACTTATGCTCAAGAGATTATGTTTTAAACCTTTCACAAGTAATATATGCTTAATGGAAGAAATTTCATCCTTACCGACCGATCCGATGCCGATAATCTTTCCTTTGTTGTTATCACCAAAAATAACACTTCCCCCTTCCTTGTGTTCTAGTTGAAGGAATTTGGATTCGTCTCCCGTCATGTGCTTGGAGCATCCACTATCAAGGTACCATAGTACACTTGATCCCTTCAAACATACCTACAAAACATATTAATGAGTATTAGGTACCCATGCCATTTGGGTCCTTGGGGGTTAGGCAAATCATAGTGATGTGATTGACTGTTATGTCTATGTCGTGTAAAACAAGCAGGAGCAATATGTCCAATTCGTCTACAATAATGACAAGTCACGTTAGGATTATGCATCCTTCTAGGTTGATAGTAATTGGACGGACGAAATTCATTTACTCTATTCTTGACAATATAACTATTGCGCAAATCATGAAAATCATTTTTCCTACCATTTGTTCTAGGATATGCATCATTTCTAGAATAGTTGTTTCTAGGTTGGAAGTCATTTCTAGGTGTTCTAAAAGGTTCAAAATTCCTTCTAGTGTTTGGCCTAGAATGTGCATTATGATTATTTCTAGGTTGCGATTGATGAAAACCATTTCTAGGTTTGTTGTATCTAGGATGAACATTTGTTTTATTTATCCTAGGTTGAGCCTTAGGTGGTTGGGGGTTGGCTTCAACTTTCTCTTTAGGCTCGTTTCTAAAACCTATGCCATGCTTGGTCGACTTCAAATTAACAAGCACTTCATTCAAATTTTTATGAGAAGAGTTAAACTTATCTAAGGTGCCCTTAAGCCTTTCTACTTCATTTTTGAGATGCATGCAAGAAGTACAATTTCTAGAACTCTCGGGCTTGTCGGCGCTTCTTTTGCCAAAAAATTTGTTTTCCTCTTTCAACTTCTCATTTTCTAAAATCAGTTTTTCCAATTCCTTTTCTTTAAAAGAGAGTTGTTTTTGAAAATCTTTTTCTTTTAAAGAAGCATTTTCTTTTATACTCTTAACAGTTTTTGAAGCTTTAATAAATTCGCTATACAATTCATCAAAAGCATTTTGCATTTCTTCAAGGGAAAAGAAATTTTTGGAATAAATTTGACATACCTCTTCTTTGTTGTCTTCTTGTGCCATAAGACAAATATCTGCGGCTTCGTCTTCTTCTTCCTCACTTGACTCATCACCGGAGTCGCCTCCCCAAGATATGTATGCTCGTTGCTTCTTGAATGGTTTCTTCTCCTTTTTAGCATTTGGGCAATTTGAATTAATGTGCCCGGTTTCTCCGCACTCATAGCACTTTATTTGATCTCCTTGCTTTTGCCCTTTCATTCATACTCTTTTCGCATGAACTTTTGAAATCTCTTGATAACGAGTCCGAACTCGTTGTCTCCGTCCTCATCATTTTGAGGTTGGCTTGTGCTTGCCTTGAGTGCGATTCTTTGCTTCCTTTGATCATCAACAAGAGGGTTAAGTATAGTAGATTCATAAGTTTTAAGATTACCTCTTAATGCGTCGATGGTGACATTTGAAATGCCAATAGATTCTTGAATCGCGTCGGCCTTGGATCGCCATTTCGGAGTGAGACTTCGGAGAATTTTTCGGACAAGTTCCTTATCCGTGAAGGTCTTCTTAAGAGCATGTAAATCATTTACGATTTTTGAAAATCGTTCAAACATCTCATCGACCTTTTTGCCTTCCTTCATGTGAAACAATTCATATGCATGGGTTAGGAAATCAATTTGGCTTCCCTTACCTGGTCCGTACCTTCGTACGTAATTTCCAGCTTGTCCCACATTTGCTTCGCCGTTGTGCAACAAGATATCTTCCTGTAATCATCAGCATTTACAGCACAATATAATAAATTAATAGCTTTAGCATTATTTTGCACCTTTCGGATATCATCCGTATCGTATTCATCTTCGGACTTTGGGACCCATTCATTTTCAATCTTCTTGGTTGGAATTTCTTCTCCATTCATTATGACCTTCCAAAGATGAAAACTATTTGATTGTACAAATATTCTCATCCTATCCTTCTAGTATGTATAATTTGTACCATCGAATAGCGGTGGTCGGGTGGAGCATTGTCCTTCACCTATTCCTGCAAAAGAATCACGAGTAGAAGCCATGGATGTTTCTCTCAATCGGTTAAGTCTTCAGAGTGTTGGGCTCTGATACAAATTGTTAGATAATATGCTTAACGCTAGAGGGGGGGTGAATAGCGTAATAATAAAAATTAGCATAAACTTGCGGAATTTAAAAATTGCAGGAAATAAATAATTGCGATAAGTAAATAAATTAGAACAAACGCACCGATGTATCCTGGTTCACCACAACCCGTGGCTAGTCCAGTCTCCGAGAGACTCTCTCGAGATTTTCACTAACTTGTTAAGCTTACGGGTGCTCAACAAACCGTTACAACTTGAGGACACAAGCCTCAACAACCTTTGCTCGGAGATACAACACTCCAAGACTTCAACCAAGGAAACACAAGTTCCTTCTTACAACACAAGGGACTAACACTTCCCTTCAAGTGTACAAAAACACTTAGCACTCAAACAAGACACTCCTTTAAGAGTAGATATGAGTAAAAAGAATACGCTCAAGATCGCAACAACTTTCGACAAGAATTTGGCTCTCAAAAGCTTATGTAATGAATATAAAATGATAAGCAATAAAGTATGCAAGCTTTAGCAATTGTATGATCAGTTGTTGTGTGTTGTTGTTGTTAAAAGACTGAATTGAAGCTGTATTTATAGTTGAAAAACTTTGTATTACCGTTGCCTAATTGCCATTTAAGAGTTGCTGATTTTACTCTGTGACAATCGATTACTCAGCAACGTTCAAAAAATCCTTTCCAGATTTTAATTAAAACAATCGATTATCGGAAATCAATAATCGATTACTCAGCAACGTTCAAAAAATTCTTTCCAGATTTTAATTAAAACAATCGATTATAGGAAATCAATAATCGATTACCTGACGGTATTTGAAAACATTTTGGCAATGGTCAGTTATACAATCGATTATACTAAGTTAACAATCAATTATATATCAGTCTTGAAAAATCAAATTAGACACTGCCTCTTGACAATCGATTGTTATAGGTTCACAATCGATTATTTAATAACTTTGAAAAAGTCTGGAAGACACTGCCTCAACACAATCGATTGTCATAAGTTCACAATCGATTATTTTGTGACTTTGAAAAATCTGATGGACACTGTCTCTTCACAATCGATTGTCATTAGCTTTACAATCGATTATTTTGAGCTTTGAAAAACTTTGATGGACACTGCCTCATCACAATCGATTGTCATAAGGTTCACAATCGATTGTCATGCAGATTTGAAAAATCTTATGCTCACTGCCTTAACACAATCGATTGTCACAAGTTCACAATCGATTGTCAAGCAACTGCCTTAAACATAATCGATTATCATAAGTACATAATCGATTATCTTAGTCCAGATTTTAGAGGCATGTTTAAAAATCATTTTGACTAAAGTTAATATGCATTATTTAAAATCATTTTGCTCTAAATTAAATATGCATGATTTGTTAAAAAAGTTTTTATGAGAGAAGCCAAGTCTTGAGTTTAAGTTGTCGAATCAAGATCACAATTAAATACCGACTCATATAAAACTTAATCTCGATCTTTGCCTTGTGCTTGAATCTCGCTATATGTCAATTTGCGCATAGTTTGTCATTATTCAAATCCTACAAATATGAACACACGTTAGTATAATGCCTTGAGAACGTGTTTCCAACAATAGAATCTTTTTCAAATTTCATGTTTGGAAGACCAATTACTAAATCTTGTGAAACTAGTTTGTTTAAAAGATTCATATTTACATGAGCTACTCTACGATGCCATAACCACATGTCGTCTTCTTTACTCATAAGGCAATTTATAAAACTTGATGAAGAATTTTCAAGATCAACCATATAGATATTATCCATTCTAATACCAGGAAGAATAATTTTGAAATCACTACGACGGATAACTAAGCATTCTTCGGAGTCAAACAATACAAGATTTCCCTTGTCACATAATTGACTTATGCTCAAGAGATTATGTTTAAGACCTTTAACTAGCAAAATATGCTTAATGGAGGAGGATTCGTCCTTACTGACCGATCCAATGCCGATAATCTTTCCTTTATTATTGTCTCCAAAAATAACATTCCTCCTTCCGTGGGTTTTAGTTGAAGGAATTTTGATGCATCCCCGGTCATATGTTTGGAGCATCCACTATCAAGGTACCAATGTACACTTGATCCCTTCAACCATACCTACAAATCAAATTAATGAGATTTTGGTACCCAAGCCATTTTGGGTCCTCGTGTGTTAGGTGCAACATAGTGGTGTGATTGATCTGAAGTGAAATGTCTATGTCTAGTGAAGCATGCGGGAGCAATATGTCCAATTTTATTGCAATAATGACAAATGACATTCGGATTGTGCATTCTTCTAGGATGATAATAATTGGGGGGTTTAAATTTATTCACTCTATTTTTAGGAATATAATTTTGATGTAGTTCTCGAAAATTTTGTCTAGGAGGTCTATACATGCCAATATTTCTTCTAGCATTCACTCTATTTTTAGGAACATATTCGAAAATCTTGTCTAGGTGGTCTATACATGCCAATATTTCTAGCATTTGTTCTAGGATGAGTTGCAATTCTAGGATTAGAATTTCTAGGTTGAGTGTTGACATTTATTTTGTTTTGCCTAAGTTGAGTCTTAGGTGGTTTAGGAATGGACTCAACTTTTTATTTTGGCTCGTGTTTAAAGCCTATACCGTGCTTAGTGGATTTCAAATTTACAAGCACTTCATTGAGATTTTTGTGTGAAGAATTGAATTTGTGCAAAGTGCTTCTAAGACTTTGTACTTCTTCCTTTAGAGATTTGCAATAAGTACAATCCTTATTTGAGCTTTCGGGTTTATCGGCGCTTCTTTTGCCATAAAACTTGTTTTCCTCTTTTAATTTCTCATTTTCAAGAGTTAGTTTTTCAAAATCCTTTTCTTTTGAAGAAATGAGTTTTCTTAAATCTTTTATAGATTTAGAAGCGCTAATAAACTCTTTATACAACTCACCAAATGCATCTTGCATTTCATCTAAAGTGAAATAGTTCTTAGAAGTAGTACATACCTCATTTTGAGTTTCTTCGTGTGCCATAAGACACAAGTTTGTGGTCTCGTTTCCTTCTCCATCACTTGATTCGTCTCCGGAGTCGCTTCCCCAAGAGATGTATGCTCTTTGTTTCTTGACGGGTTTCTTCTCCTTTTTGATATTTGGACAATTTGATTTGATATGCCCGATTTCTCCGCATCCATAGCACTTTAATTGGTCTCCTTGTTGCTTACCTTTTCGTTCATACTTCTTTTGCATGAACTTGTGAAATTTCTTAATAACGAGTCCGAACTCGTTATCTTCGTCGCTTGAATCCTCATCATTTTGAGGTTGAGCCGTGCTTGCTTTAAGGGCGATTCTTCGTTTCCTTTGATCATCCAAAGGAGGGTTAAGAATAGTAGATTCATAGGTTTTGAGATTACCTCTAAGCCCGTCGATTGTGACATTTGTAATGCCGATTGACTCTTGAATAGCGTCGGCTTTGGAGCGCCATTCCGGAGTGAGACTTCGAAGAATTTTACGGACAAGTTCCCTATCCGTGAAGGTCTTCTTAAGAGCATGAAGATCATTAACGATTTTTGAAAATCTTTCGAACATATCATCTATCTTCTCGTTTTCCTTCATATGAAAAAGTTCATATTCATGGGTTAGAAAATCTATTTTAGCTTCTCTTACCTGGTCCGTACCTTCGTAGGTGATTTCCAATTTATCCCACATTTGCTTAGCCGTGGTGCAACATGATATTTTCCGATAATCATCAGGATTTACAGCACAGCACATCATGTTGATGGCTTTTGCGTTGTTCTCCACCTTTCTAATATCGTCTGCGTCATACTCATCTTCCGATTTTGGCACCATTTCATATTCTACCTTTTTGGTTGGAATTTGCTCTCCATTCTTGATAATTTTCCACAGTAGAAAATTATTTGATTGGATAAATATTCTCATCCTTTCCTTCCAATACGTATAGTTTGTGCCATCGAATAGTGGTGGCCTTGTGAAGCATTGTCCTTCACCTAGTCCTTCATAAACGTTACGAGTAGAACAAATGGATTGTTTCTCTCAAACTGTTAAGTCTTTCAGAGAGTTAGGCTCTGATACCAATTGTTAGAACATACACTTAACGCTAGAGGGGGGTGAATAGCGTTATAATAAAAAACAATGTAAATTTGCGGAATTAAAATTGCAGGAGTAAAATAAGTGTGGTAAATAAATAAGTAAGGAGAGAACACACCGAACTTATACTGGTTCACCACAACGTGTGGTTAGTCCAGTCCCCGAGAGACTCTTTCGAGTTTTACACTAACTCCGTTAAGCTTACGGGTGCTTAACAAACCGTTACACTTGCTCGTAGATATACACTCTACAAGACTTCAACCTGCTCGAGGATACCGCACCTCAAGACTTCAAACCAAGGAACTACCTTTCCTTCTTACAACAAGGGATTAGAATATCCCTTCAAGTGTGTACAAACACTTAGCACTCAAGACAAGACTCTCTTTATAGAGTAGATATGAGTAAAAACAATACGCTCAAGAACACAACAATTTATTCAAGAATTTGGCTCTCACAAATTATGAAATAGATATGAAATGATGAGAGAAGAGTAAGTAAGCTTTATGAAAGAATTATAATCAGTTGTTGTACTTAAAAACGTGAATTAGAGGTGTATTTATAGTGCTCAAAGTCACCAAGACCAGGGCTTAATTGCCAATCACTAATTGCTGATTTTGTGCTTGCATAATCGATTATATGATCTGCATAATCGATTATCTGTAGATCGTTCAAAAATCATATGCGGATTTTAAGCCGAATAATCGATTATTCAAGTTGCGTAATCGATTATCTGTTATCGTTAAAAAATCGGATGCAGATTCTGTGCAAGCATAATCGATTATTGCCTTGTGTATAATCGATTATATTTCAGCGTTTTAAAAATACTTTGGCAACGGTCAGTGAATAATCGATTATGCCATCTCGTATAATCGATTATTTTGTTGCTTTGAAAATCCGGTTTTACACTGTCTAAACATAATCGATTACAGGTGAGACATAATCGATTATATTGCTGTGTGAGACATAATCGATTGTATTGCTGTCTTGAAAAATTTCGGTTAACACTGTCTTAACATAATCGATTATAAGTAAGACATAATCGATTATATTGCTGTCTTGAAAATTTCGGTTAACACTGTCTTAACATAATCGATTATAAGAAATACATAATCGATTATTTATGTCCAGATTTGGAAAACATGTTTGAAAATCATTTTGGCTAAATGAAAATGTTTGAAAATCATTTTAGTTTAACTCAACGATGCATGAAAATGATTTTACGAGAGAAGCCAAGACTTGAATAAGTTGTCGGATCAAGATCACACTATAAAGTGACTCATTTATAACTTTGTTGTTATTCTAGATCTTGCTCTTTGTTTCTCATGTTCTTGGACTTTGCAGATGTTAATTTTCCATGCGCGTCGGTTTGTAATTTATCAAAACCTACAGAAATGAACACACGTTTAGTATTAGTGACTTGAGAACGTGTTTCAACACTAACCACGATTCCCTGAACCTTAATAGCCAAAATTCCAAAAATTCGATGCTCCCAATGCACCTCATGATATATATATATATATATATATATATATATATATATATATATATATATATATATATATATATATATATAATGCTGGCTATATTACAACACTTGACGAGATGTGTAGAAATTTCTAACCAACTGTAGAGCTAAGCAAACATTGAATCGTTCCTCTTGACTAAAATCATTATCTCATGACGAACCAAATAATGGTAATTATCCTATTATATACTTTTACATATTCTTATAGGACCGATCCCTCATACCATAATTATGTCTCACCCAGTATGAACTGATCAGGCAATAAATCACCTAGGCATGACCGGTGGTCTCACATGATGCCACAATATGCCAAAAGGCCTAAACTCGAATACGATTCATACGTAAATGTCTCAATAAGGGACTACTCATCTCACACAACTAACATGGATTTCCTTAGAAAATAGGAAGCAAAACACACGAAAAATAAATACATAAACCTCAATTAATATCGCCCTGTTACAGCGTGCAACCCAATTCAAATAACATACATCTGGCGGCGTGCTACCCGATTCCATCATAAAATTCAGATAAGGAGATATACACTGAGATGAATTTCTCACCGATACAAATTATCGAATATCGATCACAAGCAAGCTAAGCACATAATACCATCCTGGGGAGACTGATAGAGCCATGCGTTATAAAACTCGAACACAACTGAGGTGAGATATATATACTTTGAATCTCAAGAGCTCTCCTTCTCATATAACATTATCACTACACGTAGACTCAACACATAAGGATCTATCAAGCTATTTCACAACTCACACGGCACAATCATATAAAACATGAATTTGACAAAGATGAGTTTGTTAGCCATGGTTGTTAGAATATCATATGTTGTTCCATCTTTGTCAACACATAACAAACCCAGTCCCTACTTATCCCGAGTGACCTTGATTTACAAGACCATTCTATCTCAATCCCACAAACCGTCTCATACCGTCCTTGCGCGCATTTACAACCTCTACCGATGTACCCCTCCTGATAATCCTTCAACACCCCGAAGTTTATTTCTCTTATTCCTCCAATACGATCTGCACGCTAAAAAATATCACATGACACTCCAACCATTTCCCCTTTCTTAGAAATTAAGTTGCAAAAGCTCGATTTTAATCATACTGCTGCTTGAAACCTTTTTAACACCGCATTCTAAACTTTCGAATTCATCAAACCAGTATTAGGAGTCACCCACTCTGACTGGCCCTGAATATAGTAAACTCTAATGATCTTCTAGCACAGGAATACCCTTTCAATAAAGCACGTGACTGAGTCACTACCCGTAGTGTCACACCTCATTTTTACACGGCTACCCCGAAAGATGACACGTGTATAGGAGTTTTTCCAATTAAAGTGACAGTACTTGATATGGGATTAATTATTTATTTCAAGAGTCGCCACTTGGGATAAGTTCGGCTTTTTGGTGTCCCAAGTCACCGGTTTATTTAGAATCCCAAATCGAGGAACTTTTTGACTACCCGATTGGAGTCTGCAAACTAGAAATTTCTAAGTACAAAATTATGTTGACCTGAGGGAAGGTGTAAGGCACCCTCGGATCCCGTGGTTCTAGCACGGTCGCTTAAGCTCATTATAAATGGCTAGAGATCTGATTTTCTATACTTGTTTAAACCTTATATGAAATTTTAAATCATTAACTTCTTTTAACATCTTTTAAGCAGTTTGGAATGTCATTAAAATACGTCGCAAATCACGTCACATAAATGCACACACAATTTTAGACATATTCTAACTCCATTAAGATGTGGATTTGGGTCACATAAATGCGCATCCAGATTTAGGAAGGAATTTTATTAGAAAACTCCTGCCTATAGAAACTACGTCTTCAAAATTCATGGAAGGCCGTGAAATTTGATAAACGACACTTCCGATTTTCTAAATATATTAATCCATTTACAGAGCCTCGTGGTGTTAGATTAGATGAAGGCATCTCCATTTAATATATAAGAACATCCTAAGGCGTGTTAAACTCTCTATCAGGCTTGCGCCTAAATACCCTAATCATTTATACATGATCCACACATTTGGAAAATTAGTACTCGTGTTTCAGCCTCATTCATGGCTAATCGCACATACCAGCCTCAAATTTTTGCCAGCCTTGAAACATTCATCATATCTGGCCATTATTGGGCCTTTCAACTAGACCCATAGTTAATTTGAACTGAGGAGTCCATATGAACAAATTTCGATAATGCTTCTTTTGGTTTGAGTTTATACACGATATTAAATAACTACACAGTCATAAAGAGGATTCTAATGGTCATTTTATATCATTTTTTTAGTACAAACACTGGACTAAATGATTCATATACTCGTAAGTCGGAGTATACGAATCTAGATTTCAAAATTCGATTATGATTTTGATTACAACATGTTAAATAAATCTGAAAAGAACCATTGCTTATGTACTAAACCTTAAACGAATTAAAATATAACACAGTGTTTTGATCTTTAGATGATTACCAAAGCTAATATTTCCTAAATCCAGCATTTCTAAGTGCAAAAGGAACAACATCTGAACCAACTATACCAATAGTCAAACTTACTATCAATTATACATGTAAAAGAAAAACTCAGTCAAATGTCCAATTATTACATGTTGAATCAGTCCCAAATGTCCAGTTATTACAAAAATGAACCAGTTCAAACATCTAAGTACAACAGGATAGTTATCTTATCCTTACATATATTCAACTAGAGACGAGGAAAAACAGGAAGAGGATTAAAAAAAAAATAGCAAGCGTAGATTTCACACTTAGGAATACATCACACTTGAAGTTCATATATTAATTAACATCGAATGTACCTGTAATTCAGCAGAAAGTAGAAACCTTTGAGTACATGTGATGAATCAGCCAAGCAAAACAGCAAACCAGTCGAAAAGTATACCCATGGTTTCAACAGATATTGAGGGATTTAAGAATCTCAAAGGAATAAGAATTAGAACTGATTGTTTATCACAGATATAAGAAGAACCAATGTGTATTTTTCTCTCTAGAATTTAAAAGAAAAGTTTTGGATCCTTCAAAAAACGCTCAAATGGTTTCTTTTATAGTGGAGCTTTAGGGCACCATTTTTCCTTTTAGTCCCTAAGTTAGTTTTCAGCATTTCTTAAATGATACCTCACTTCCTGATTTGTGCCTCAAGTTTGTGGCAGAAATTGTGTTTTAACCCCTCACCACAATGTTCTAGGGGGTTACTATCATATTTTTGAAGTTCAAATACCCTTTATACCCCTATTTCTTTTCCAAAATAAGAATCCTGAAGTTTTAACCTCAGTTATTCCTTGACCCTGGTCGATTATGTTTGGGTTATGGGCCAAGGTTTGGTTTGGATTAACAGGTCCATTGTATCTATACAACTAAATGTCCTAATATAGATTGGCTTATCATCTATTATAACTTAGGATCATAAACATTCAAGTATCTATGTATTAAACCCAATAGATCACTATCAACCAGAAACCCAATAAACTAATACTCATTATAAGAAAATCCTGATTAAATAACTCAATAAAGACTTGAAACATGGATTAAACACTTAGTTTATGAACGAAATTAGTAAGAAATTATAGGATAAACGAGAAAGAATAGCCTAATCATGCATAAGTACTGAAGATCAAAGTTATTGTGAGATGAGAATCAAACACACAGTAGCATAAAGAAGTAAACAAACGTATCAGAACAAATGAAGATCAGGGATGAAGGTCAACAACCATAGAAATCACACGACTGAAGGATTAGCAAACTACGTTTTCAGGATCAGAATGCCAATGCTAATATGATATCACAACTTCTTAAGAGAAGAAGAAATTTCACATTATTGACAAAATAAGGCATATGACAATTTAGATCTATTTCAGACGAGATTGTGGACAAACAAACAAGAAATCAAAATAATCTACCAATTAAAAGGAATGAAGCAAACATACAAACAAAGACAGAGTACTTAGCTTCTTTATACACATGCAAATCCACTTGAGACCATTTTGTTGTTTCCTGATCTCTTTTGTAGACATCATGATGTGCAACAGATTTAGGAGTTCAAGAATGGGCATTTATGATTCTGAGACCCCAATGAGGTCTCAGATCTGGATTTCTTCAGCGATTAGGGTTGTTTGGGAGTCATGGGTGGCATGGTTGGGGAAGGGAATGGTCAGGAATTGTCTGGGAGGAGTTTGACCAAATTCCAACATGGTTTGAGTTTTAGGGTTACACTTCAAATTAATATTCGAGAGGTTTCAGGTGGATTCGAAGGGTGTAACACACATGGTTGGAAAAAGGGGGTTGAGTTGTTTCAGGGGTGTAAGTTTGGAGGGGTTTGGAGTTGGGTCGCTGGAGATGGAGGTTCCAACGACCCTTCTGTAAAGATTTGAGACGATGGGGGTCATTTGAATGGAAAGGGTTGAAGGACGGGGAAGGAGAGGTCCTTATAGTCTATGTGTTCACTCCCTTCCTTGGCTTCTAGACAGGGAACAGAGGGGTCCCGGTAAATCGATTGTTCGTCCTCTCCATGAACTACAGTCTCCTTGTTTTCATACTCAAATTTCAGCAGTTGGTGCAGAGTAGAAGACACGGCCCTTGTTGCATGTCCAGCACCTGAAATGTTACTTCGAAGTCGACTGGACCAATAGTGAGCACCAAATAGATTTCACCTATGGTATCCCTTTTCATTCCATCGAATGCTCGGACACATACGTTATTAGGACGAATCCTCCCTATCCCGAACTCCATTCTCTGCAAGGTATATAATGGGCATATGTCTACTCCGGAACCTCCATCGACCATCACTCTCTTGACATAATATCCCTCTCACTTGACAGTGAGGTGCAAAGCCTTGTTGTGAGCAGCTCCCTTCGGGGGTAAATCATTCTTACTGATAGATATCTAGTTAACAGCGAATAATCACTTTGCCATTTTCTCTAGTTGCTCTACAGAGGTCTCAGCTGGTACATAAGCTTCGTTCAGAGTTTTGTCCAACAACTGCTAATGCTCGGGAGATTTCATCAAGAGTGACAATAAAGAAATCTATTCAAAGGATTTTCGGAGCTGATCCACCACTTAATACTTCAGCATTTTCATTTTCAGGAAAAAAAGCTTCTGTGTCCTCAGAATTCACTAGCCTCTTAAGCGGAATTCGCCGTTTGGTAGCGGCGTTCACCTCTTCCATTTGAGTATTTTTTTTGTGGGACAACCTTTTTGGGCTTCTCCGAGGACTTCTTTGCCCTTGTATGTAATGATGGTTTCCTGATAATTCCAAGGGACGGGTGAGGGGTTGGTCATGGGCTTCTGTGGCATGCCACTGATAACTACGGGCTCATTCAGCACCGGTGGTTTAGTCAATCCCCATACCATATAGGCATTCTTGGGCATATACAGGTTTTGTTGAGATCGAACCATTTTGAAGGGCTTAAAATGGGCTGTTTTTCTTTACGTCCTCGCGGAACATAGAGTATTGTTTTCTTTGGTAGTGGTCATCTCAGATTCGACCTCAATCTTCTTTTCTGCTTCGGGGCATTTGGCTTCACTCATTTTCTTTTCTTCCATCTTCTTTGAGGTGACTTTTGGTTTTCTTTCTGCCTCACCGGTAGCTATGACGGCCCATTGTCATGGGCCGGTAACGAGTTATCAGTTACAAACTGGGACGTCGTCATCACTTAGTACTATCTTCTTTTGAGCTATCAAGTCCTCTACTGCTCGCTTTAAGGTCCAACAATTTTCAGTATCATGACCTTCTGCCCCAGAGTGGTAAGCACAACGCACGCCTCTTTTGGTAAGAATGTGATTCAGGATTTTGTCTGTTTGGGTTTACAGGCTGGAGGAGACCCATGTGGACCAGCTTTGGGAAGAGGGTGGCGTAGGATTCTCCTATTAGGGTGAAGTTCTGTCTCCTGGGTGGCTCCCTAGGACGATAATTATTTTGCTGAGGGCGAGGATTGTAATGATTCTGAGGAAGTTGATTTCTTGGAGCTTGATTTCTATTGTTCTGCTGCTGAGGTTCGGTAAAGGGCGGAGCGTTCATAAGTTCATATGGTTGAGGGACATAGTGCATGTCTTTGTGAGGATAGTAATGTTGAGGTGCTTTTTAAGAGAATGCATGCCTGTGAGTATGTTGTTTCCTCATCCCGGAGGCTGCCATGGATGCTTCTTCTTTTTTCTTGTTCCTTGGGATTCCTCCCGCCCCTCCTTGTATGGACTAGGAAGTGGCTCTTATGGAAGATTGACACAGAATCCTCCATGTTTTGAGGCCATTCTCTACCATCTCCCCAATGTTTATTGCCTCTGCGAATGGTTTGCCCAATGCGGACATCATGTTATGAAAATAGTCCGCCTCTTGTGCTTGCAGAAACATGGTGACCATCTCCATTTCTTACATAGGAGGCTTCACTCTCTATGCTTGCTCTCGCCATTTAATAGCATATTCTCTGAAGCTTTCAGCAATTTTCTTCTTCAAGTTTGCTAGGGAATTCCTATCTGGGGCAATGTCGATGTTGTACTGGAATTGTCTTACAACGTCCCAAGCAAGGTTGTCGCATATGTGACATCGGGTAATGTCTTTATCTATGTACCATTCAGATGCAATACCCCCTAAGATCTCGCTAAAGTACGCCATCAGGAGTTCTTACTTCCCGCCGGCTCCACGTAGTTGATTGCAATACATTTTTAGGTGGGCGATAGGGTCGCCGTGGAAATCGTATTGTTTGAATTTCGGCATTTCAAACCCTAAAGGAAGATGTACATGGGGGAACATGCGCAGGTCTGAATAAGACACCCTTATCTGTCCACTTAGTCCTAGCATGTTCGTCAGGATTTGTTCAAGACTCTTCATTCTCCTCATGATTTTATCTTACTCGGGCATTTTTGAAGTTTTGTCTTGGATTGGGGTAAGTTCATGTGCTGGCTGAGAGTAGTTGTATGTAGGGTATGGGGGAGGATCATTTTGTTCGTTTGGAGTTTGGAATGTAAAGGTTTTGGGGTCATACATGGGCCTCGGTACCGCTGGCTGTGTGGTAGCTGCGCTCGGAGGGTCCGCACAGATGTTGGGAACTGGCCCGGTGTAGACATTGGAGGGCGCATTTCAGAAGGCGCCCCAACGAAATTGGTTGATATGGTGGCTGCCCTAGGAGAATACTTGGGTGACTGATAGAGATGGTGGAGGTACCCTTGACTTTGGAAAGAGCTCGGGAAATCCAAGGATAGCGCTTGGAGGTTCTTTCCTATTGGTCCAGGCATCCCAGATTTCCATGACTCGGAGCCACAAGATATTGTTCTCTTCAGTCGTTGCAGATTCAAAGGCCGGGACTCCTGTAATTGGGTTGTCCTCTGGAATAGGGATGGCAGGTAGAGTCATTTCAGTCGACATACCTGTACTTCCCTTTGACCTAGTGAAATATCCGTGTGAAGCCAGTTTACCACAAACAAATAATTGTTCTTAAAACACCTGAACTGAGACCCTGGAATTAAGTAGTTAGTTCGGGGTAAATGACAAACACGAAATCACATGTTAAGCATGATGCACCTATGCGGATAACGGATTTCTATATGCTTGCCATGGTCGCATGTGTCATCCCAACAATTATTCCCATTTTCCTTTTGTTTCTTTTCTCTTTTTTTTATTTTGTTATTTAACGTTTTAAAGAATATGGTCGAATCCTATAGAGATTTCCTACGTATCATGACTCTGCATGAATCAGATCGAGCATAGTTCATGGAAACAAAAGGTTAAGTACATAGTAAAATATTTTTGGAATTTTCAATTTTGATAAATATATAAACTTTGATGATAATTGCTAATAGAATGAAAAGCAACTACCAGACTGGGACTTAGTAACCTTACAGACTCAAAGGACATACAAATAGACTCTTTTTTACAAATTTATGAGTACATTAAAACTTCAAATGTCTTCTGATCTTAGGGGGAATCGTTCGGCCTTGTCGCAGGTTTGCGTGCTAGACTTCCCTGGAGATAGTGGAGATCAACCATTACTTGACGGGCAAAGGTCATAGCAGCGGAGAAACACATGGATTTTGTCATGTATTCACAGTAATTGCATTTAGTGGTAATATATTCTGCAATTGCCCGCACCTTCTCCTTGATAACCCCATTTTCCTTGTAGTAGACACCCTACTTACTCAGCCCGTGATTCTAAAGTTTGTTCAGCTACTTGATTCAGCTTTTGAAACGGCCTCAAATCTCGACCGCATAGCAGTGCTCTCTCTCGGCTTTGAAATTTTGGCTTGTTTGGCCATTTTGTTTTCAGCTATGACAACCCCTTGTTTTTAACCAACGATTTCATTGCCGCTCCCTTCTTTTAACTGCTCCAGTATTCGTGACCTTTCTCTGCGCCTTTAATTAATTTCTTACGAGATATAGACAGTTCCCCTTCTGCCTTGTTCAGGTGGAACCCGTATTCAGTTATTTTTCTACGCATGTTCTCTATGAGCTATTCATCTTTTGTACTCCTCAGAGGATTTTCCGCGGCTTCCTTCATTTTATGAATATGGGCTGGCAGGGCTTCGTTTTCTTTTCAATACCTTCTTTTCTCCCTCATTGATTGTGGCTTGCAGACTGTTTTTGAATTGTAATTCTTGAATTTTCTTTTCTAGCCTTCCTATAGTGGCCCGATATTCATTTTATTTTCCTAACCAATCCCACTGCTCTTGTGATTGCTCAGCAAATTCCTGGAGATGGGGTCTTTTTGCCGGCCTCCCAGACTCTATATCCCTCTTGTACCAAGTAACATACCCCGGTGCAATCTCACCCGTAGATACATCACGTGCTCGAGTGTAAGCTGTGAAGTATTGGCATTCACTCCGAATTTGGCGTACCACAGCTTCGGGGAATTGACCATTCGCGCTTATCTCAATTGCATGGCGGATGATATCCTCTTCTCTGGAATCATTTGGAATCTACCCAATTGCCTAAGTACTCTATACGGCGCATAGGGTTGGATGCTTCGGATGCCCATCAAAAGGAAATGAGGTCCGGTGGCGGGCATATACACAATTTCGTCCACAAGGAGCCAACGGAATTTCCATTCTATTTGATTTGCAGTAATAACCCGGAGATGTGATACCCACTCTGCAACACCCTCTAGTAATTTATCCTGTTGTCAAATTCTTCTATGCAACCTTTTGTTGGCACCCGTAATTCGTGAACTGAGGCCTATGACATAAATGCTCAATCATCCAAATTTGCAATAGCAAGTTACAACCTTCAAAGAAATTCCCTCCGGCTTTGCAGACGGTAAGGGCTCAAAAGATATCAGACAGAACCATTGGAGTAAGAGTACTATTTTCCTGGGTCATCAAAGTACTAACGACCTTTGCTATTCATATGTCGATGTTCCCGTCCTTTCATGGGAATACTAAAAGACCCAAGAAAGACACCATGAACGCAAAGCATCAATGGCCCTCCCACTAGAGCCGATTTCCCTTACTACAAATAAGATTTTCAGGGTTGTAGAATCCTCCAATGTGGCCATAACTTTGGTATATCAATTGGAGGGTAATAAAGCTAGCCGCTAAGTCGGGATTGTGAACTTTTCTGCTAATTTTTAGGGAATCCAGGAATTTATGCACAGCGAGGGCTCCGGGTGCAATCAAGAATTGATGTCTCAACTGGATTGTATGGGTCCTGATATATCCGGTCACTTCTTATAAAGTCAAGGTTAGCTTAAAATCTGAGAAGTGGAAGACGTTATGGGCGGGGTCCCAGAAGGTGATTAATGCCTTTATGATGTCTCCACTGGGGTTGATTTTCAATAGACTAGTGAGACCTCCCATGTGTGTGTTGACCCTTTTCTGTCCTACTTCCCTGAGATCATTCCACAATAGCCGTAGCTCCAATGGAATTTTGTTCATTATCGTGCTCATTTTGCACATCAATTAGGGAAAATTAGTATTCTCAAAACATTAAAACTGACATTAAAATTATTTTAAAACATGGACCGTTTTTGGGAATACGACCTTTCGACACTTCGGCGAAAATGTTTTTTAGGTTGTGCTTGCTCAACGGTCAGAATAAAATTCAGAGGTGGCCCTTTGCGCAACATCATCCTTCCGGCGTCCCTTGTAGCAGCATTCAACAATTATAGCAATAATGGCACCATCCGACTTTTCAAAACAAGTGAATAAACTCGGGCTTTTTTGACCGTCTTGAAAAAAAGGGTTGGACCCTGCAAAAATAATTTATCTGAACCCGTAAACATTATTGAAAAAACTCCAAAATTGGTGTTTTTTTCTTGTTTTGTTGTATTTGTTTTTTTTAAATCCGGCAGCATTTCAGTGCTATTTGAGCATTGGTTTTAAAGGTGACTACCCTAGAACTGCTATTTTCCTAATTTATTCCCTTTGTTTTCAAGCCGGTCAACATGCTAATCCAAGGCAAAGAAATGCGCAAGTAGAACGTAAAAATGCATCATGATGGTCTTTTATTTCCGGGCTCCTGTCCTAGATGGACCCAACCCCTGTGTCGAGTCCCCTAAGTCAAATTGCATGATGCAAATAAACATTCCTACTAGGGATTCGACATGAGGTTTTGTTATACTAAGTTTAGAACCTCGGTACAGGGTCTAGACTATCTACCCGAGCGGAGAACTCGAGTCAAAGAGGGGGCTACGTACCGGGAACAATAAGGCCATTCGGCTTAGTAACTTGTCCGGGCGCTTTCCTATTTACAGGTATGGTGGTAATAGAATAGGGAGTCTCAACCAGTAAGCACATCCCCAGACGTGAGAAGTGAAGGGTTTCGTAGAAATCTATATGTACAGTTCAGATAATGTCAAAGAGGTAAAACATGCGGCACTTAGCATAGAACATGTAATGAAATCAGATAAAGCCAATTATAACAGTTATTCTAAGCTCGAATTCTTGAAGCCTGAACTAGAGATTCTGGGTTCGCATCCCATCAGAGTCGCCCGGGCTGTCACACCTCCATTTTTACACGGCTACCCCAAAGGATGACACGTGTATAGGAGTTTTTCCAATTAAAGTGACATTATTCGATATGAGATTAATTATTTATTTCAAGAGTCGCCACTTGGGATAGGTTCGGCTTTTGGTGTCCCAGGTCACTAGTTTACTTAGAGTTCCAGGAACTTTTTGACTGCCCGATTGGACCCGAGGGAAGGTGTTAGGCACCCTCAGATCCCGTTGTTCTAGCAAGGTCTCTTATACTCATTATAAATGGCTAGAGATCTGATTTGCTATGCTTGTTTAAACCTTCAATGCAATTTTAAATCATTAACCGCTTTTAACATCTTTTAGGAAGTTTGCAATGTCAATAAAATACATCGCGAATCACGTCACATAAATGCGCACGCAATTTTAGACATATTCTAACTCCATTAAGATGTGGATTTGGGTCACATAAATGCACACCCTAATTTAGGAAGGTATTTTATAAGCAAACTCGCGCCAATAGCAACTACGTCTTCAAAATTCATGGAAGGCCGTGAAATTTTCTAAACAAAACTTCCGACTTTCTAAGTAATTTTATCCATTTACAGAGCCTCGTGGTGTTTGATTTGATAAACGCAGCTCCTTTTATTTTATAAGGACATCCTAAGGCGTATTAAATTTTCTATCAGGCTTGTACCTAAATACCCTAATCATTTATACATGAGTCACACATTTGGAAAATTAGTACTTGTGTTTCAGCCTCATTCATGGCTAATCACACATGCCAGGCCTCAAATTTTGGCCAGCCCAGAAACATTCATCATATCTGGCCATTATTGGGCCTTTCAACTAGGCCCATAGTTAATATGAACTGAGGAGTCCATATGAACAAATTTCGATAATGCTTCTTTTGGTTCGAGTTTATGCACGATATTAATTAACAACAAGTCATAAAGTGGATACTAATGATCGTGTTATATAATTTTTTAGTACTAAATCTGGACTAAATGATTCATATACTTTTCAGCCGGAGTAAATGAATCCAGCTTTCAAAATTCGATAACGATTCTGGTTAAAACATGTTAAATAAATATGAAAAGAACCATTGCTAATGTATTAAAACATAAACGAATTAAAATGTTGCACAGTGTTTTGATCTTTAGATGATTACCAAAACTAATATTTCCTAAATCCAGTATTTATATATGCAAAAGGAACAACATCTGAACCAGCCATACCAATAGTTAAACTTAATATCAATTATAAATGTAAAAGAAAAACTCAGTCAAATTTCCAATTATTACATGTTAAATCAGTCCCAAATGTGTAGTTATTACAAAAATGAGCCAGTTCAAACATCTAAGTACAACAGGATAGTTATCTTATCCGTACATATATTCAACTAGAGATAGGAAAAAACAGGGTGAGGATTCAAAAATAAAAATAGCAAACGTAGATCGTCACACTTAGGAAATATGTTTGGGTTATGGGCCAAGGTTTAGTTTGGATTAATAGGTCCATTAGATCTATACAACTAAGTGTCCTAATATGGAATGGCTTATCAGCTATTATAACATAGGATCATAATCATTCAAGTATCTTTGTATTAAACCCAATAGGTCACTATCAACCAGAAAGGCAATCAACTAATACTCATTATAAGAAACTCCTGATTAAATCACTCAATAAAGACTTGAAACATGCGTGAACACTTAGTTTATGAACAAAATTAGTAAGCAGTTAAAGGTTCAGCGAGAAAGAATAGCCGAATCATGCATAAGTACTGAAGATCAAAGTTATTGTGGAATGAGAATCAAACACTCATTAGCATAAACAACTAATCAAACTAGTCAGAACAAATGAAGATCATGAGATGAAGGTCAACAACCATAGAAATCACACTACTGAAGGATTAGCAAACTAAGCTTTCAGGATCAGAAGGAAAATGCTAACATGATATCACAACTACTCAAGAGACGAAAAAATTTTAGATTATTGAAAAACAAAGGCATATGACAATTTTGACCTATTTCAGACGAGATTGTGGACAAACAAACAAGAAATCAAAACAATCTAACAATTAAAAGGAATGAAGCAAACATACAAACAAAGACAGAGTACTTAGCTTCTGTATACACATGCAAATCCACTAAAGACCATTTCCTTGGCTCCTAACCTCTTTTGTAGAGGTTGTAACCTCTTAGGACAATTGGCATGATGAACAACAGGTTTAGGAGTTCAGGAAAGGGCATTTATGATTTTGAGACCCCAATGAGGTCTCAGATCTAGATTTCTTCAGTGATTATGGTTATTTTGGAGTCGTGGGTTGCATGGTTGGGGAGGGGAATGGACAGGGATTGCCTGGGAGGAGTTTGACCGAATTCCAACAGAGTTTGAGTTTTAGGGTTACACTTCAAAATAATATTCGAGAGGTTTCAGGTGGATTCGAAGGGTGTAACACACATGGTTGGAAAGACGGGGTTGAGTTGTTTTAGGGGTGTAAGCTTGGAGGGGATTTGAGTTGGGTCGCCAGAGATGGAGGTTCCAACAACCCTTCAGTGAAGATTTGAGACGAAGGGGATCATTTGAATGGAAAGGGTTGCAGGACGGGGACGGAGAGGTCCTGGTTGTCCTATGGTGTAAAGCTAGAGAGGTTTGGAACAAGGTCGCCGGAGACAGTGGTTCCGACAACCTTACTTTGAATATTTGAGACGGAGGAGACCTATTTGATGGAAACTCGTTACAAGACGGGATAAAGGAGGTTGTAATGGTTTGATGGTGTAAATAAGGTGAGGTTTGGTGACCGGCCTCCGCCGTGAGGCGATTTCCGGCGGCGGCGTTAGGGTGGTAGACGGGTAGTCAACGACGGTCAATGGGTGGTCAAGGGGTGGTCAAGGGTGGTGTTACATCAGGGTAGATAGTACAAGGAAGAAGGGGAGTTTGGTCTCTGAATGTATAGAGGAATTTGGACATATGTATATGGTTTTTGGGGGAGTTTCATGGCTGTTGGATGATCAAATGATTAACGACTGTGATGAGCCTTCTTGAAATGACGTCATTTTGGGTCGGTCCTTGTGTGGACTGGACCGGGGTTGGTTGTGTGGGCTGGTTCTGTGTATTTTAAAGGGGAAAAAGTGTTTGGGCCACTCACGTCTGGCCCAATTGTGACCAGCCTGAGTGGCTGTACATATATGTGTATTTTTTTGTCTTTTTTTTTGAATTAATTCTAAATTTTATTTAAAACAAAAATTTCTAATTAACACAAATAATGAATGCAACAAGTAGAAATTAAACCAAAATAATTAAAAATGTCAGAAATACTACTTGCACACATATTTTTTTATATTTTAATTTGTAAAAATAAACCTATTCAACAATTAAATCCTAAACAATTTTAAAACATGCATTAATGAACATGCTGGCATGCAATTAAATTCTAAAAATTAAAATCCTAAAAAATAAATATTTAAAGAAAATCCTAAACTTTTGAGAGTCCTGGAGCTATTTCAACCGAGTAAATATCATGTGCTCACACATACAACTCGTCTATGCCTTAAGCATAAATTATGAATCTTCCAAAACCTAACCCTGGTCCAATATGGCCAACTATTGCACACATTTATCAAATCCCATGCACAATTACCATTTTACTACTTTCCGCTTTGCAACATTAACTCATTAATACGGTGATAATCCGCAACACCATGCGAATATATTCATGCAACCCAGTCGCAGGTGGTGGAACTCTCCCACTTAGCCTGAACCTACTCCTTGCACCACACTGAATGTACTTCAGTCATTATAACTTTATGATAAAACTTCTAAATCATAAATGGTTAACTTTCTAAAAATAATAATGAAAGACCAACAACTTTTACGTTTTGGAAACTTTCAGATTCCTTACATATTTCGAGATATAAGATTCCAAATTCAGCTCCGCGGTTGTAATAGTTGCTGTCAAAATTTCTTTCTGTAGAAAATTTCAGCAACTCTTTGGTCAGAAACTCATTCCGTTAACCTTCCAAAATCCACTCGAGGCCCTCCGGACCTTAACCAATTATACCAACATGTTCCAAAACATGATACGAACTCGCTCGAGGCATTAAATAATATTAGACAACATCGAAATCATGAATCGTACTCCAATCCAAACTTTATGAACTTTGAAATTTCAAACTTCTACATTCGATGCCGAAACCCGTCAAATCATGTCCTTTCGACCTCAAAGTTTGAACACAAGTCATATTCGACATTACAGACTTGCTTCAACTTTTGGAATTGGAATCCGAGTCTGATTTCAAAAGTTAAACTCTCGGTAAAACTTCTCAAAAACCTTCTAATTTTTATCTCTATCCAAATGACTTGAAAATGACATACGAACCTCTGAATTCACTTCCGATATCGCTCCCAGTGCCAGAATCACCATATGGAGCTATTCCTAGACTCACAATCTCTGACAGACATCAATATCACTGAAATACACTTAAACTTGACTTATGAAATTCCTTCTAGAATGGTAACTTCCACAATATATGCTGAAATGCTCCTGCATTATCCAAAACTCGATCCAGTCATACACCCCAGTCCAAAGTCAGCATATGAACCTATTGGAATCTTCATATCCTAATTCTGAGGTCATTTACTCCAAACTCTAGTCTTAGTCGATTCTTCTAACTTAAGGCTTCTTAAATGAGAATTTTCTTTCTAATTTGACTCCAAACTTCCCAAAATTCAACTCTGACCATAGCTACGAGTCATAATAACTAAAATGAATGTTGCTCATGAATTCAAGCCACTGAACGACATGCTAGATCTCAAGATGATCGGTCGGGTCATTACAGAAGTACTTGCAGTAGTATTTGCGTTTGACAAATTTTTTTCCTCTTTGATAAGACTAAAGGTTCCAATTTATACTGATCATGCAGTTTTACAGTACATCTTAGCAAAGAAAGATGCTAGACCCAGATTGCTAAGATGGATACTCCTTTTGCAAGAATTCGATCTTAAAATAAAAGATCAAAAAGGTTCTTAGAATTAGGTAGTTGATCATTTGTCTCGTTTAGAAAATCATCCTAATGAGATAGAAGATATCAAAGAGGGATTTTCTAATGAACATATATTTTCAGTCACAATTGCTATAAATAGACCTCCTTGGTTTGCTGATATTGCCAACTATTTGGATGTAGGATGAATTCCAAAAGATTTTTCTACTAAGAAAAGAAAAAACTTTTAAAAAAAGAAAGACATTATTGCTGGGAAGATCCTTAATTGTTTAAATTTTGTGTATATGACATAATTATGAGCTGTGTACTGGAGATAGAAATGAATAACATATTAAGTCACTGCTTAGATGGGGTTGTAGGAGGACACTATGAAGGAAGAAAGACTACAGTCACTGCCATGATGGGGTTGTAGGAGGATACCATAGAGGAAGAAAGACATCGGCTAAAGCACTTGAAGTTTAATTTTTCTGGCCTACTCTATTCAAAGATGCAAGGAATTATGTCCCACTTGCGATAAAGGCCAGAGAATCAGTAACATTTCAAAAAGGGACGAAATGACTCTTAACTCTATTTTTGTGTGTGAAATCTTTGATGTTTGAGCCATTTATTTTATGGGTCCTTTTCCTCATTCAAATGCCTATGAATATATTTTGATAGCAATTTACTATGTTTCAAAATGAGTAGAAGCAATTGCTACTAGAAAATATGATGCTCATATTATTTGTTCTTTTCTCAAGAAAATTCTTTTTTCTATATTTTGAAG
This sequence comes from Nicotiana benthamiana, assembly GCA_034376525.1. Classification (NCBI taxonomy): domain Eukaryota; kingdom Viridiplantae; phylum Streptophyta; class Magnoliopsida; order Solanales; family Solanaceae; genus Nicotiana; species Nicotiana benthamiana. The sequence goes on from CM067330.1 coordinate 75,477,739, forward strand.
TCCACGAGTTATAATAAGCGATTAAGGAATTCATTTTATAAATAGACTATTTAATAGTTTTTTAACAAAATATAAAGTAACTCATAGAACAGGAACCCCATATGATGCTCAAACAAGCGGGCAAGTAGAAGTTTCCAGCAAAGAATTAAAAAGAATTTTAGAAAAAACTATTGGTCCTTCTCCAAAATATTGGTCCTTAAAACAGGATGATGCTTATGGGCATACATAACCGATTATAAAACTCCCATAGGCACATCTCCTAATAGACTACTTTTTGGGAAATCTTGTCATTTACCTGTAGAATTAAAACATAAAGCATATTAGGCTATAAAATTGTTAAATCTAAACTTGCCTTATGCAGGTAAAAATCGTCTATTGAAACTTGATGGGCTGGAAGAGTTTAGACTTACAGCATACGAAAATGCCAAATTTTACAAGGAAAAGACAAAAAATGGCATGACAAGCTCATCCAACATAAAGATTTTGTAACGACCCGACTGGTTGTTTTGAGCTTTTGCACCTTTCTTTCCAGTTCTCGGGCATCTTGCCCCGTGTGATGTATTATGACTTATGTAAGTGGTCGATTTTGGTTTTTAGGTAATTGGAGTGAATTTGGAAGAGCAGTTCACGGTTTGATTCTTGAAATTTGAAAGTTTTGACCAAGATTTGACTTGTTTGTATATGATCATTGATCGGAATTTTTATGATTTGGTTAGCTCCGTTAGGTGATTTGGGACTTTGGAGTGTGATTGGAAGGTTTAGGCTTGAATTGGCGAAATTGAGATTTTGGTATTTTCCAGTTAATAGGTAAGATTTTGATATATGGGTCGAAATGGAATTTTGGATGTTGTAGTAGCTCCACTTAGTCATTTATAACGTGTGTGCAAAATTTCAGATTATTCGGATGTGGTTTGGTTGGGGCTTTGATCAAAAGAGTAATTCGGAAGAATTTGAAAATGTAGGCTTGAATCAGATGTATTTTGGTTGATTTGATATTGTTTGAAGTGTTTTGAAGATTGGTATAAGTTTCAATAAGGTTATGGGATATGATTGTGCTTTTGGTTGAGGTCCCGGGGGGCTCGAGGTGATTTCGGATGGTTGACGGAGAAGTTTGGAATTTTGGTGAGCTGCAGATTTTTCTCTTCAATTATTTCTGCACCTGCGGATTGAGGACCGCAGGTGCAATGCCTCAGATGTGAGGTAGAAGGCCGCAGAAGCGGAAGAAGGTGAGGTAGAATGTGACTGCAAAAGCAGTCGGGTAACCACACTTGAGGTGGCGTAGGTGTGAAGATAGCATTGTGGATGCGGAAAAGTTGGGGATAAGTGAAAAACCGTACAAGCAGCTCTTGGACCGTAAAAGTGGCACCGCAGATGTGGTGGATTGTCCGCATATGTGAAAATGCCTAGGTCAAAAAGTATAAAAAAGGTCCCATTCGCGTTTTTGAGTGGGTTTTCACCATATTTCATTCGGGAGAAAGCTTTGGAGAGATAATTAAAGAGGGAATTCAAGAGGGTTTCATGGAGGTAAGATTGTTTGACCCTAAAATTGTTTTTATAATGAATTTAACATTTGTAAGCTTGAAATTCATGGAAAATCAGCAATAAAAATGGGTATGTAGGGCTTGAGATTAAGCGACCTTTAAGTAGGGATTTGAGGGGTATTTGAGGTATGATTTTGATGTTCTTGATATGAATAGACTTGTGAGAGGACGAATATTCTATTTATGTGATTTTTATTGGATTCTGAGGCGTGGGCCTGTGAGCTGAGTTTGAGCAATTTTTGGATTTTGATGTAAATTTGATAGTTTCGAGTGGGCTTTGTTCCTTTAGCATATTTTAATGATTATATACTGATTGTGGCTATATTAAAAGCATCCGAAGGTCGATTCATGCGGGCAAAGGCATCACTGGCTAGAATTGGACCGAATAGAGGTGAGTAATGATTGTAAATTTTGTCCTGAGAGTATGAAACCCCGAATTGCACAACGTTGTGCTATATTGAGTGACACACTCGCTTGACGACGAGTGTGAAATCGTGCACTATTGAGGATTGCGACTTTGTACGTCCCGAGTAACTATTTTATCACGTATTTGACTGAAATATATTTGTGAATGTTGTGTTTTGGGCTGAATGTCATATTTGGGCCTCGTGCTAACTATTTGAACCCTTGGGGGATTTTTATTGATATTTCCTCACTGTTTTGACTTTATAATTGAACTCAATCATGCTATATTCTACTATTTTTCATAACTCAGTCATGTTTACTCTACTTTAACACATAAATGATATCTAAAATTATATTTTTTGCTAAGCATTATGTTTTACTATTGCTCGAGTGGCTGTGAGATTTTGACTGAGTAAGGCCAAGGGACTATATTGTGAGGAAACATGGATAAGATTATGAGACAGAGGTCTTGAGATATGTACGCCACAAGGTGGCATGTGATGTGAGGCCGAGAGCCTAGTGATGATGCAACGAGATAGCTTGATATTGCGCATGGGCCGTAAAAGGCCTCCCAGGGAGTCTGCACACCCCTAGTGAGTGCGTTTACCCATTGTGATGGTGTTGTTTCATATTGTTTCCCGAGGGGCTGTTTTTGTTAGTATTTGTGCCAGAGGGCTTATTTTTTGTGCTTATTTGTTCTAGTTGCTTTGCATTTAATTGCTTAAGTGTTAAAAAGACAGTTTTAAAGAAGTTTAAACTGAGTTAAGATGCTCTAAGAGATCTCATAGGTTCATTGCTTTTTCAATTAGTTTTGTACTGCTTCTATACAGTATGTTGATGTATTTTTAGTGATTTCTTATCGCTCAGTCATTATTTATGATTATTACTCACTGAGTTGGAATACTCACTTTACTCCCTGCACATTATGTGTAGATCCAGGTATTTCTGCACCCGATAGTGGGTATTAGTTAATTAGAGGCAGAGTCATTGGAATTTCAGCAAAGTGGTTGCCCGACATCCGCAGCACTGCTTTTCTCCCTATTTATGTCGTTAGACAATACTTAGTATATTCCATAATATACATTGTATCTTAGACCTTAGTAGATGCTCGTGACTTGTGACACCCCGGTATCAGGCTCTATTGGGTTTTATTTCCGCAAACTGTAATGTTCACTGTTTATTATTTATTTTATCAAGTTTAAGACTTAATATTTAATATTTAATTGCTTCAAATTTGATATTTGTTAACTGGCATTGTCTTTACAAGAGTCACCATCGTGACCGGGTCAAATTTGGGGTAGTGAAAGAATTTAAAGTTGGAGATCAGGTTCTGTTGGACAATAACCGGTTGAGATTACTCCTAGGAAAGTATAAGTCACGCTGGATATAAACATATATAGTAATTGGAGTGACCTCCTATGGTGCAATGGAAGTACAACATGCATATGTGGGAGACAAATTCAATGTAAATGGTCATTGTTTGAAGCCTTATACCAATAGATTCTTCGACAAACAGGGTTCAACAATCTTTTTTTCCTAATTTTTAAAATATGTCGAACTCGCGACGTTAAACTCATAACCATTTCTTCCCCTCTCTTTAATCGTTTAAGTAATTATTAGTAGTAACATATAATATTTTCTCTTAGTGTGTGTGTGTGTGTATATATATATATATATATATATATATATATATATATATATTAGTAGTAACATATAATACATATTAAATGAACGTATTATAGATAAGTTCTCCTGCTTATCTGGAAATCTAGAACTTGCCTTGAATATCGATTGAGGCTAAATTCTAGGTAGATCTTGAGTAAAGAAACGAACATAGGCCTTCTTTGTTGAGCCATAGCCTAAATTTACCCAGCTTAATGATTTTTATCCCTAGTTAGCCCAGTTGAGCCTAAATAAATTATCTCTTATTTTGTTTGTGGCCATGCTTTGACCCTTAGTCTGTTTGTTGTTATAACTTATTCTTTGTTCACGGGATTCCCTTTTGGGCACTTTATGAGTTGATCTAAATATAAAAATCTGGGCGTGAGGGGTAATTGTAAAATAATTTCTGAAAGAATAATTGGTTGAGGTTGTCAATCTTTTGAGGTATTTTCATGAGAACTAAAACAAAAATTGTCCCTTTCGAATTTCAAAAAAAAAATAGCAATAATGCAAAGTTGGCGACTTCATAAAAAAATTGAAAGGGATTAGAGAAAATAGAGGTTTATTGTTTAAATGAGATGAAAGACAATTGTACTTAAAAATAAAATAAATGTGTAGTGCGCATAGGAAATTTGAGTTACTATTATCTGTCGATGCCTCCTTTTTCTCGCGAAATCGTATTTTTGATATTTGGACGGGCAACTCATTTCCTTTTAGGAATTTGGTTTGAATTGAAGAGTCGCCACCTAATGAGTAAAGTGCATTAGGACATTGGGAAAAATTTGTTTAGAAACCAGAGTTTGGGTAAAGGCAAGAAATTATCTTGAGGCGAAGGTGTTAGGCCCCCCTCAAGATCCACTCGGGTGGTTCCTGGCCATGCTACAATTATGACTTTAAGGGTAAAGGACAAGTTAACAAACAAGAATTGCAAAAACGAGATAGTTTACACATAACGGTTGCAAGTAAAAGAAGTAAAGTAGCTAAAGTTTGGGAAGAAAGTAGTTTTTAAAAGTTCTGAAAATAACCAAGTAAAATTGATGCAGGTAGTTGGAGTAAAAGAGGTTAAAAAAAAGCTGAAAATTGAGCAGTTTTTCAAAATTATAAAAATAAACAAGTAAAGGGAAAAGGTGCTAGGTTTATAAATAATATGGATCACCCCACACGTCACCCGGTAACCGTTTACATGTGATGTTATCGCATGGTCATCAAATCCATATTCTACCCTTCCCACTCCGCTAAGGTGTTTAAAATGTGTGTGTTTTATTTACTAATTGCATGCTAGTCCCGCCCCAATCCTATCCGTCCCGGAGGCATTTGAGACTACTAGTTCTGTAAGGGAGGGGAAATGGGGATTTTGTATTTTTTAAAAAGGATAAAATTCTAGAGCTACAAACAAAACACGTAAAGTAGATATGGGAGACACATAGCAATTAAAATGCTCAGATAAGCCTCCTCACTTAAAAGCAAATTGTTTAGCCTTACAAATACTGGTTATGGTCCGAATTAATTTAAAGTGTTAAGGTAGGCAGATTTATCACATATTTCTCATATAAGATGTCTGAATTAGGCCTACCCCGAGTTGTAATTATGAAAGACTGATGCAATTAATCAATTGCCTAATGGCTTTCCTAGGTGACACATATAGGCATGATATCTAACAATATAGAAGTATAACAATTTTTAAAGAAGGTTTCTTGATAATACAAAACGTAAGCTCTGCAGATATCGAGGCCTGATATTTATTAATTTTAGGCTTAGGCGGAATAGCGATTTAGATTCATATTATTTGGTTACTCCTATACGCATGCTTTCTAAATGTTGTTAGTTTTAAAACATTTATAGAAATGCAAGAGTACTATGAGCATGGTATCTGGAATGCAATTTGTTATTTAAACCTATAAATTGTTTGCCTACTGATAGATGCAAATGCAATATCCTATAAACATGTTATCTATATGATGCAAGAGTGCAGAAGCCCATAGTCATGGCATCATATGAGTGCAGAACCATAAAGACATGGTTTCTATATATGTAGGAGTGTAGAAACCTATGGGCATATATGCAAAAACTTAAGAATATGAATGAGCATTTTGTCTACCCTTTGCATACATGAGTGACCCTACCCTTTTCTCTAAAACCCCATAAGTTATTACAAATTACTACAAACCAGAATGAACTAGAAAAGTAAAATTATATCAGAAATTAAACTACAGCCAAAGAGCCTAATTCAGACTCAAGGTCTAAAATATGAGATCAACCAACTCGAAAGATCAGGATTTCCAAAACCTTTCTCTTATTTGGGATGTATCAAAGTTACTTAAGAGTCTCAAATAGACTCCGGGCAGATTTATAGTGCTGTGTAGAAGGGCCAACCCTCAAATATCCAAGTTCAGAGGGATCTTAGGGTCCCAAAGAGAGGCTCATGGGAATGAGGCATAACATACAATCTAAGAGAAAGTGCAAGTGCATAGAGAGGATTTTGGGGAAGGCCAAGTGGTCATATCCAGCAATTAGGAGTACTGGTACACCCTTAACCAGCCTGTTTGCCACATTGCTAGGAGTAAGCGTCCATTAAAGGATCAGGTCCAAACATGAGCAGCAATTTGGGTATTGTCATGTTTGAACTTTAACTCAAACACATAGAAGGGGATAAGGGTATGGGGAAATTCACAACAACAACAAATACAAATAGAGGAGCATGTACAATACTGAACATAAACAGCAAATAGACAAGATTGTAGAAACTATGAAGTAAACACAGAGGGATGAGGCTGAACAAAAAATAATAACATACCAGTTTTATGAAAACAAGAAGAGAAAAGCAGTAGTAAGAGCCCAATTGCAAGCAAACATCCAAAAGAACTCAGAAGAGAGCGTGAGAGTATTGAAATTGAGTGTGTAAGAGTAAGTAATTGAAGGTGTAATGTTGAACTCAAGTTTTCTTAAAGAGTATTCAATTGGAAGTGTCAAAGTGCACAAGGGTCATCCCCTTTTATAGTGCAACAAGAAAATAAGAAAAGGTAAGGAAATAGTTTTGCAATCAATTACAAAAGGTTTCCCTTGAATTAAGGGATTTTAATTTCAAACTGGTAAAAGACAATTAAGGAAAGAGTTTGATCAAAATCTTTTCCAAAGTAGCACAACGAGGGTAAATACATAGAAGTTTATTTAAGGCAAAAGTCTAGTGGTACACGGTTTGTGAGAATAACGAAAGGGAATCAATCAAACACTCAGTAAATACCAAAATTGAAGGCTTTGTTCAAATGAACCAAGTCAGGAAAAGTGATGAAAGGGTTTACTTAAGGAAAATAAATAAAAATCAATCAAAGCTAAAGAGATTTTGGATCCAATCATGATTTGGCAAAAACCTTTTGGAAGGAAGAATTCCTTACATATAAAGCATGCAGACATGTCAATAAGGAAGAATTGTCATGCTAATTAAAAAAGACTTCTATAGAAAAGATTAGAGTCATAACAAAGATATCGATTTTCAGTTTATAGACTCATAATGAGTCCGAGAGTCCAGGGTTCCAAAGTAGAACCGTAGTCCAAAATCAAACTCAAAAAACCTCAAATCCTAGGGTTTCAACTCGAATTAGATACAGAGACAAAAAGGCCAACAAATGCACCATGCTCAGAGGTCTCTTTCGGAGACTCATGAGTCACAAACAGATACAATGGCAAGCTTTGCAACAAAGTGAAAAAGCTGATTTAATGCTCAAAGAACATGTTTTAAGAAAAGCTCGGTACTTAAACAAGTTCAGAAGAGAAAAGGGTGGTATAAAGAAAAAGTAGATGAAACATGTTTAGAAAGGACTCGAGCAAAGTCCAGTAAAGGAAACAAAATTTAAGAACTCAGCATGAAACACATACACTAGAGGAATAGTGAAAAGTATAGCAAAGAACATATAGGGAAACATAAAAAAGATTTACATTTGAGCCTTGTAAAGATGCACGGTAAATACAAAGTATGTAAGAGTCATGTATAGTAGAAAGAAAGCAGAAGAACATCACATGCGTGATAAAACATAGTATAGGCAAACACACATAAAGAAGAGAAGAGGAAGAAGCGGAAAGACATTTTGAAACACTTTCAGAAACCCTAAATCGAAGGGAAGCAATTTTGAAAGAAAGGATTGAGGAAAACATTTTAAAATTCCAGTAGAACAAAGATATAGCATAAATCTAAGAAAAAAAATCGAGAAAAACCTCAAACAACTTAGGGTTTCCGAGAAACCCAAGAAATGCGAAAGGCTTGGAAGAAGGTCCGATCTTGAGTTGGAGAGGTCAGAAATAGGATCCTGATGCTCGGATACGCCAGAGCAAGGCCGAAAAGGCCTAAAAACCACGGATCTGAGAAGATCTGAATGAACATCATTGAGGTCAAACCTTAAAACTTCGATCGCTCAAGGCTTAAGATGGAGGGGGTGAGTACAGGCCATCCATGGCCTGAGGAGCCATGGATTTCGGTGAAAGTGTGGTTGAAAGGGGTAGAAGATAGCTAGGGTTCCAAAGAACCTTCGAGAGTGTTTTGAGAGAGGAGAGTATTTAGAGGCGGCGAACCAAATGGAATGAAGGGATTGAATTAGGATAGCGGAATTAAAAAAGGCGAGGAGTGATCCTGGACGTTGATCAAAATGATCAACGGCCTGGATTAAAAAAGGGGCCAGGTAGGTTAACCGGTTGGGTCAATTAGAGGGTCAATTTTTGGCTATAACTAGAATGTAAATGGGGCTGCAACGGGAAAGAATTTGGGCTAAATATTAAATAGCCAGTTTTTCCCTTTTATTGTATAAAAATAGTAGAAATAATTTTTAAATTAAATTAAAAGTACCAAATCAGCAAATAATATATAAATATTAATTTGAAAATATTGAAACAAATTTTATAATTATAAAATACTATTAAATCTTAAAGTAGGCTAAAATTGCAATTATATGCAATTTAATCTTTTAAATACCAAATAAATTTGTAAAAAAAAAATGTATGAAATTACCTTCACTATATTTTGGTATAAATATGGGTATAAAATAAATTATTCACCAAAATGGGTGATTTTTGAATAATTATTAATTTTTTACCGCTAAAAAAAGCACAATAAAGTGATTTTAAAAATCTTTAAAAATTAGATAAAATGCCAAAACACTTGGGTATGCTCATATATCCATATACATGTTATTTTGAAAGCCTTTGTGTATAAAAATATATAAAAATAAATTGGGTATTAACATTACTTATATGTATCCTACCCATCTCTAAGCCTACTTTCCAACCTTGAAAAAATCCTACATGATCTAAACTCCGAGACTCCTGTCTTAGTGGAGAACCATAAGATAGTGAAGCTTATGGTTATTTGCAGTAGCTTGAGGTACTTCTTTGTTGAGTGTGAGCACACTTTTTATCTATTCCATCTTTGATCCTATATCTATATATTATGTGATATATGGGCATCTTTCTGCATTCAGTGAGACACACTTGGGATTAGAAAATATTATGATTTCAGTTCTCAATAAGTGAACATGAGTACAACTTAAAGTTGTTTGAACTCGTGGATTGATCTTTGTCAATTCTTCTCATCAAAACCTCTTATGATTTCACTTATAGTGTTTAGTTACTATGTTCATTTGTTTTCTTTTCTTGACGACAAGTAAAAGTTTAAGTATGTAAAAATTGATAAATGCATTTTATCAGATATTAACCGCATAATTTCTATTTCAAAAACTTATAAATTATCATGTTTCCTCCATATTCTAACTTTAATTTGTAGGAATAATTATAAAACATTTATTGTGCGCAACATGAAAAAAAACACATAATCAAGACAAATACAATAAAGAACTGTAATATCGAGCTATGATTAATTTTTGCCATGAAAATGCACCAGGTCTTGATTTTCCATGATGAAATCGATGAAATCTAAACATAGAATTCTGCAAATTTAAAATCTAGATTTTCCATTGAAATCTAGCACCAAATCGAGAATTAAAATTCTCATATTTGCAAATTCAAAATCTAGATTTGTCATGGAAATCTAGCACCAAATCGAGAAGTCATCATGAAATTTTCTTATATAAGAACATGTTGACGATCAGAAGAGAGCACCGCAGTAGAGAGAAAGCTTAGAGCTAGAAGTCTGAATCAAAATTTTGACTAAGCTTCTCGATTTTATTTCTTTATAGTACCAAGTTATCTTTTATTTTAAACCACAATAGCGGTTTATTTGTTGTTTCTAAATAAATTTCAGTGTAGGAAATTACTCTAGTTCCAGCTTTTAATTAAATAGAGGGATTATTATTCTTAAATATTTATTTCTATTTTCTAGTTTAATGGACAAGAATATTTTCATTGTTAGTACTAATTCCAATACGGAGTAACTTTTCTTGTGTTGGTAGAAAGATAGATCTTAATATTTCTATACAATAATATATATTATTCCTCAAATTCACATGCTTGAGCTAAAAAAATTTATTTAACTTTTATCTGCTTTTACAGTTAGACAATATTTCATTTATTAACATCTATTTATCTTTTACTACATGTTAACTATTTATTAATGATGTAATCAAGAGAGGCGTATGAAATAATATAGTTAAGTATAGTATTGATAAATGTTAATAATTATTTAGTAACATATATCTCTTTTATGTTATAATTAGTTTTACACTTATTTGTAATCGAGAGAGGCGAATGGCGTAATAATCAGTTATAACAAGTAGGGTAACCGAAATGGACTTACTATCAAGAGCATGTTTTAGTTCGATTATATATTTCTAGTTCTTTAGTATTACTATTTTGAAGATTAATTTATATAACCGAGAGGAGTGAAATTACTTATTCAACTTGAGTAATAATATATATTTGTAATCGTGAGAGGAATTTATACATTTTTGAGAAATAGAAATTTAAGAATAATAATTCTACTACATAATAGAAATATTAAGTCAAGCCAAGATCTCAACGTCTTTTATTATATTTGTGCAAAATAAAATATTTTCTACTACTCTATTCATGTTTTTTAGTTAGTTAATTTACAACTCAACTTTTTCTGATTTTCTCAAATAGTAATTAAAACGAAAAACGTATGTAGAATAGATAAACCAATATCCGTGGGTTCAACGTATCTCTATACTATAATTTGATAGAGCACGAGTTTAATTTATACACATGCCAAAAACTCGTCAGCTAACATCACAACTAGTACTGTGTCTAAATACATAACCTGGCAACAAAAGAATATCATGTAAAATAATTTCATCTAAGAATAACTCAATAATAAAAGAAATCACATAATAATAGAAGTGGTAATAACTTTAAATAAAACATATAAGAGAAAACTCGACAAGTAAAGAATGTGACATGTAACGACAACTTAAAAGAAGGAATGTGATAGTAGACATGACGAGTAAAAGATATATCATGTGCTAACAATTCCAAGTAAGTACTTACAAGAAGCCTAAGAGTCTAAACCGGTCAATTTCCACATATAAGCTCGAGTACATACTTGTCACCTCGCATATACAGCTTTCACATGACACAAATAGCACAAAAAACTCAACTCCTAAGAGGTTGTTCCTCCACACAAAGTTAGACAAGATACTTACCGTAAAGAAGCTAAACCCATACTCTAAAATGATCTTGTCATGGGAAACAATCTCTAATCGGCTCAAATCTAGCTAGAATAACTTAATATCACAAAAACAATCGTAGAAAATAACTCCGGATAATAAAGTTTCAATATTTAATGGAAAAAAAAAGTCAGCCCAAAAAGTAAACCTTGGGCCCGTACCTCGGTACACAACAAATTTACAAAATCTGAACTCCTATTCCAATAGAATTCCAACAATACAAAAATTATCTAATTATGACATCAAATCATCCTTTAAATCATCATTTTACATTTTTGAATGTTTTCATAGAAATTTCCTTTTTCTCCGACTCAAATCACTAATGTTATGATCAAAATAATAATGGAATCATGAAATGTATTGAAATTCATATAAAGAACACTTAGTCCAATAAAAATCATGAAAAAACCATCCAAAACCGCCCTAAACCGAGGTTTAAAACTCATTGTATGATAAAAATGAGCAAGCTCTCCATATTTAAGAAGTTTCCCGCTGTTATCCGCATATGTGCTCTCGCTTCTGCGAGCCAACTCCCGCATCTGTGGTGATAAATTATCATACTAGCGACCACACTTACACCAAAGCAGTCGCATCTGCGACGCAGAAAAAGCGTTCACACAACCGCAGAAGCGAACAACCTCGCACCTACGATTTTATAACACATAGATGCGACAATTGCTCCCCCGATCCTTCACTCGCAGAAGCGTACCTCCTTCCCAGGACTCAACATAGACGAAATGATACGAAACAAACAAAAGTTGATCTTCACCTACGCTCCCAAATGAACAAACATGAAGCACCAGAACCAGACTTGCCCAAAAATATGAAAATGATCTGAAACTCATCCAAAACACACCCGGTTCCCCTGGAACCATGTCCAAAGATACCACAAAATTAAATAACATACGCTGACCTACTCGAGAGCTCAAATAACATTAAGCAACATCAAAACTATGAATCTCACCTCAAATCAAATTTAATGAACTTAGAAACTTTTAATTTCTACAACTCGTCCCGAATCACATCAAATTAACCCGGAATAACCTCAAATTTTGCATGCAAGTCATAAATGACATAATTGAGCTATTCCAACTCCTAAAATCACAGTTCAAACCCGATATCCAAAATGTCAACTCTCAGTCAGATCATCAACCTTCCAAACCTTCAAGTTTTCCAACTTTTGCCAAAATACATCAAATTAACCTACTGACCTCCAAATTCAATTCTTAACAAATGCCTAATTCCAAAATTACCATAGATGCTATTGGAATTATAAAAGTACCATTCAATAGTTGTCTTCACAAACAACATTTTTTGGTCAACTCTTTTCTCTTAAGCTTCCAAATCAATCTCCAATCACACAAAAATCGAAATCGACCACACACAAGTCATGATTCATAGTACGAAGCTACTCAAGACCTTAAATGACCGAACGAGGCGCTAATTCTAAAAAATTGTGGGCTAATTATAAATACTAATGGTTCTATCTTTGATTTTGATATATCATTGGTGAATCTAAGAGTTAAATTTGGGGGGGGGGGGGGTTGGGAGGGAGAGTCTAAAGGGAATAATTGAATTTTGAATATCGATTTGATTAGGACTTGGATGAAACTAGTATTCGAATAGGTAACCAACTAGGTGAGTTTTGTAAGGTTCCAAAGTGCGCGCGCAAGTTGATTTTTTGGTTGACTTTAAGAATTTGATTAAAGATTCGACATTTATCATCTAGGTTTGATTCTTATAGAAATATTTGATGTAATTGAGTTATTTTGGGATAGATTTGAGCCGTTTGGATGATGATTTGCGTCAGAAGGAAATTTTTAAATTATTGTTTTGGCTTGTTGAGGTAAGTATCATCTCTAACTTTGTTTGAAAAGAAATACTCCTTATAATATGGCCTTAATTGCCTGTTTGTGTTATGTGAAAAGTGATGTGTACACGAGGTGATGAGCATGTAGACGGGTGCTATGTGTCGTTTATGACTCTAATAGACCTTAGGCTATTAATATGCCCTAATTTGAAGATATATTGTACATGAAACATGATTAATAACTTTGTGGCTATGTGAACATGATCACTTCACTTGTTTTTATCCATAGTAATGCTTTTTTTGTTGAATACCCACCTGCATTTTACTATTTTTCATGTCATTGTGACTTGTATATGTGATAAAAACTTTGGCATTATTGTTTATGATTTCATGGCACATTTGCACATGTTAACAGGATTGTTTGCGTATTGGAATGAGGTTTTTCTATCTGATCACAAGGTCATAGCCATTCGAGTGTCATTGATATTTGCACAAGGTCTGTGACGTGCCAGCACGAGTGTCTTTTCCATACGAGTGTGATTTTGTTCGCATGAGGTCTTTGTCATGAGAGAAAGAAGTCTTTGCCAAGCGAATGTGATTATATTGGCACGAGGTCTTTGTCGTGTGAGAACGAGGTCAGTGCCGTAAGAGTGTGACTATATTGGTACAAAATCATTATTGTGCGACGAAGAGGTCATTGTCGTGCGAGTGTGAATGGTATTGTTACACGAGGACTTTGTTGTGTAAGTGTGACTAATAATATGGGTACGAGGTGCCATTTGTGCACAGTTTTAGTTGATGACTTGTTGCTAAACCCGAGTCTTTTCTTCCATTGAATTGTTATTACTAATTCTAATGAAATTATTGTTATTACTATATGTTGCCAGTCTTTGATATATTGCACATGTCATTTAACTAGTGAGTATCACATGACTTGAAAATCGTCACTACTTCATCGAGGTTAGTCTTGATGCTTAATAGGTATCGACCATGGTGTACTCATACTACACTTTTTCATCTTGTGTGCAAAATTTCGGAGTTGACTCTATGTGGATAATAAAGGCAAGCATTGAAGTCGTGGTTGCGTCCTATATTTAAGCTACCATTTTATTCATGGTAGATTAGGACCTAATTTCTATTTATGTAATGTTCAAACAGATGTTGTATTAATTTTTTTAGCAGCTTTGTAAATCTAAATCATATTGGCTCATGACTTGTACTACGGGTCTTGGGATAGTTGTACTATTTTTTGTAGTTTTATTAATAATATTGGTGATTTCTCATTGTAGTAGTGACTTACAGTAGTTATATTACATAGAGAGTTGGGTTAGGTGCCCTCACGACTTGGGAGAAGAGGGGTTTGGATTGTGACATTCATATACATATGCATAAATCCTTGCATATAATTATCTGATAAGAACTGAGGTTGGAATAATTGAGATATTTGCACTTCCAATTTCTCACTTGCAAGCCGTGGTTAACACAACTTTCTTCTTGATCAACAGTGACACCAGGGTTTATTATTACCAAAAGTTCTAGCATCATCCTATTCGGCCCTCTATCTATTGTACATCATGCTCAGTTTCCAGATAATCAGGCATTTATGTTGTCTCTCCTTCTATGGCGGTGTTCTCTGGAGTATCATGTTTTAGTCCATCAGTGTCACGACCCCAGTTCTCTCTCCATGAACTATCGTGATAGCACCTAGTCTTAATGACTAGTTAAGCCTAAATATTTGCGGAAACAAGGAAAACAATAGATACAATAATTAAACTTGCGGAATAAACATAGTGAAGGTCTAACGATGTCGCTCGCCTTATACAATGTAACTCTCAGACTAACAACTTTCAAAAATACGGAATCTCATGAAATCACAAGCTGTTGAATACTACAGGTGTCTAACTCTAGAATGTCTAAACATAAGTATATACAGAAGTGCTAATACTATGAGAACGATGGAAAGGGACTTCTCAGTCTACGAGTGCGGCAGCTATACCTCGAGGTCTCTAGAGGATCACTTCGCCTCAAGAGTAGTAGCACTGTCTAAATCTAGTTCCTACAACTAGGTAAGCCTAACAAAGAAAAAATTAGTATAACTGGAGGAAACATTTAATTAAATTAAGCAGAACAAGAAGAAAACGGTACATGAGGGCCACTTTGCATATACAACTCAAAAATAAATGCAGAACTCTACAAATCAAGCCCAAAACCCGGAAACCCATGGGAAATCTGGTTACCCATTCCCCCACGAATCCAGTTATGTGATTAGTTTTGATATCGGACCTTGAATTGAGGTCCAACCGCAAATTTTAGCAAAACCCTAGGTCCTACCCAATATACCCAAATTTCCCCATTAAAATCTTCGATTTGATGTTGAAATTATTTTAAAAGGTGTTAAGGAGTGAAGAAAATGAGTTAAAAATCACTTACCAATCATTTCGAATAAGAAGAATTTCTTAGAAAATCGCCCTCTTAGGGTTTGGGTTTTTGAAAAGTGAGAAATAACTGAAAATCCCGTGTATTTATACTTTCTGGCGTCCCAGTGCGGACCGCACAAAAAGGACTACGGCTGCGCTGGTTGAATTGAAGGCTGCTTGCTTTCTGAAGCTTGTAGCACGAACAACACAAAGACGACTGCGGCTACACGGCTCACACCGCAGACTGCATTTAGGCCACCATGGCCGCGCAACACACACTGAGAACCACAACCTGCAATATCTGGTGTTTATAGCCTAATACCCCCCAGAACCAACTCGAAGCTCACCCGAGCCCTCGGGGCTCCAAAACAAATGTACGCACAACCTCGAGTATACCCTACGAACTAATCTGCATGATCAAATTTCCAAATAATATCATATACATTGAATCAAGCCTCCAAGCTCATGTTCCTTCTCAATTTTTTCATAAGACATAAAAATTCCTAATTCGTGTTCGAAACACGTCAACCGACGTCCGTTCTCAACCTAACCTAGCAAAAAGTGCCTAAATCATATATAAGACTTATACTAGGCACCAGAACCAAAAAAACGGGCCCCATACCCTAGTTTTCTAATCAATTTTTTTGCCATTTTCCTTAATCATTTCCAAATAAAAAATTCATATAAAAATTCATTTCTCGGACTTGGGGCCTCGGAATTCAATTCCGAGCATACGCCCAAGTCCCATATTTTCCCATGGACCTTCCGGAACCAGCAAATCACGGGTCCGAGTCCGGGTACGTTTACCAAAAACATTGACCGAAGTCAAATTTTGTTCAATGTAGTATGAAATTTTAGCATTTTTCTCACCGAATTCATATTTAAGTTTTTCTGCTACGTGCCCAGATTGTGCGTGCAATTCGAAGCAACCCTAGAGAGGTTTTCAAGCCTTTAAAAGTACAGGACAGAAAATAAATAAGTGATGACCCCATTGGGTCGTCACATCCTCCACCACTAAAACAACTGTTCGCCTACGGACGGACAAAGGAAGAAGTACCTGAGTCGAGAAAAAGATGAAGATAAAGGCTCCACAAACTCGGAATCCGATACGGACATCAATAACACTGAAATGCACTTCAAGCAAACTTATAAAATTTCTTCTAAAACGCTAACTTCCCCAATAGGTGTCAAAATGCTCCCGGGTTATCCAAAACCCAAATGGGAATACGCCTAAGTCCGAAACCATCAAACGAACTTGTTGGAACCCTCAAATTCTAATTCCGAGGTTGTTTACTCTAAAATTCAATCTTACTTAATTCTTTCAATTTAAAGCTTTTGAAATTACTACTCTTTCCAATTCAACCCTGAACATCCCGAAATTCAATTCTAGCCACGCGTACAAGTCATAACACTTGAAATGAAGTTGCTCATGGCCTCAGACTGTTGAACAACGCGCTAGGGCTTAAAACAACCGGTTTTGTCATTATATTCTCTCCCACATAAACATACGTTCGTCCTCAAACGTGCTGAGAACTACACTGAAGTAGTCTAAAATCATTGTTTTTACACTACACACACCTTCCCGTGCTACCAAAACTCAGTTGAGCATATTAGCTCGATCAATTCTGAAGATATTTCCTTTTATTCAATCAAATAAGCCTTAGAGGCTAATTCCAACATCCAGAATTCTATGCCCTACTTGTTTCCCGCATACGATCACCATATAAATCACTACACTCTGTACACAAACATGACTGGATAATTTTGTTGAATTCACACCTTGCATCATCTTACCCACCAGACCACAATAACATTTTATGATCAACTTAATCAAAATTCCATGAACCTGATGCCCTCAGTGCACCTCATGACCTACATAGGTCTAACTCTAATTCTTACAAACCACCACGATGAAAGAGATGTGTAGAATTAATAATCGGCTGTCGAATCAACAAATCATTTGGTCTATACTCCTGACAAGAACTATCACCTTATTCTGAACCAAGTAACGATCTTAGCTCCATAATTTGCTTTATATAGTCAGATTGCACTGATACTAAATCTAATGATCTCGTGTCACCAGTACGAATTGCTTAGGCAATAAGCCACCCCGACATAATCAGAAGTCTAATATGATGCCACAATGTGCCAATAGGCTACAAACTCAAACGCGATACAAAAAAAACAAACTCTGGAAGGGACTACCTAACTCACGCACCAATATGGAATTTCCTTAGAAATTAGGAAGAAAGGCATAAAAAAATAGCATATAGGAAACTGAACTTAACATCACACTATTGCGGCACACAACCCGATCCAAATATCATACCCATGGCGGCATGCCATCCGATCCACACACAATACTTACATAAGGAGATGGACATCGGGCTACATTGCTCATTACAATAAAATACCAAATTTCGGTCACAAGCACGTTAGGTGCATAATACCATCGTCGAGGGGACATATAGGGCTATAAGCTACAAAACTCAAGCACAACTGAGGTGCAATATACAATTTGATTCTCAGGAGCCATTTTGGTCATAATACATTATTTGTACGCGCATCCTCAACACATAGGCAATTTTCTCATGCCGTCTCACAACTTACACGGTGAAATTTATCACTACACGAAATATATGACAACCAAATTACACCCTAACTACTTCTCCATAAGCAGCGCATTACTGAAATGGACACGTTTAGCCTGATATAGAGCCCATATTCACATTTTAAACCATCCACTGGCCGCAAGCTGGTTCTGGTCATACTGACTAGGCTAATAACATTTCATAGGTCCATATTAATTCTCCTTCTTTCATAACGAATATGGACAGCCATCATAATCAGAGAATTCCTCCACAATCCATAACTTAATAGATTGAGTTCCCTCCGTGCATGCATTCTCAAAGAAACTATATTACCACAATCTACATACTTGGTTTAACTTCTTCAACAAATTGAGTGGCTACATGCCACACTTATACAACCTTCTCGTAGGCATGCTCCCACGACCTTTTGCACCAGGTAACAATTCTGCACCACCTCCTCACCAACCATTTCATGCTATAAAGCAAATTAAGAATCCATAAATCAATACACGAAGCCTCTTGCACAAGCCATTGATCTCAGGTGACACTAAACACCATACAAGCTTACTTTAAACAACCAAACTCCTTTCTGCTCATCTGAGCTCGTGATATCCACGTCAACGCCGAACGGCAACCTTGGTTCTCACTTCAAATTCCATACTATTCACCGCTCCAAACATACCAATATATGATATAACACAAATTTTCATAACTCCGGAACAACTAATGGACTAACACTTCATCATACAAAAGCTCTTCACTTAACTCGCTTGAAGAGTATCATAACAACACACTGGTGAATTCTCGTAGCCGTGTTGTTATGCAAATCTCTAAGTAGGGGCCTACCCAACCATAGCCCTTCTGGGGTCCGCCTACCTGAAACAGGCCACAAGAGTGGAATACCTATGAATAACATCAATTACGGTGGCCAACAAGCCTCACATGCACCGTGAAAAGTCACTTCCATAACTTGATCATGCTGAAGGAACTAATCATTACAACCGATATGCCAATTCAACTATGGCTACCCAATCTATTTCCTTCCAATTTATCCTTGATTACCATATAAATAATAATAACTCCATTTGACACATAACACCATCCATCCATACTCATCCCGAGTGACCTTCAGTCACGAGACCATGTTGTCTTAAATCCCACAAACCATTTCGTACCTCCTAAGTGCTACATCGCAAGCCAAAACATCATAGAACATTCTTTACCTCTTCTGATAGGCTGCTATTAAGCTCGATTCTCACCCGTAACTATTGGATAGGAATCATTAGCCATCACATTTTATCTTTTAAATTAACTAGGACCATTGTTAGGAGCCACCCGCTCCTACTTGGCCCCGAATATATCAACTCCACGAGTCTTCTAATACATGAATGCCCTCTGGGTGAAGCACCTGGCAATATGACGTCCATTGGAACTCACGTCTATATAAAGCACCAATCATGAATTCTTTCCAAATTGGACATAAGCCAATAAGGCCAACCATAGCACACCTTTAACAATTCCTATACCAATTTACCACTTATGTACTTTTCCCATAGCTGAAATAGCATGTTAATATGTTAAAACCTAGAAACCCTACAAGTAGTTAACCATACATCCCAATCATAGGTAGTGAGGCTCTACCACTTAGCTCGAAGCCACAATTACACAACTCTGGAGTTCACCAGGATTCTTAATCTCTTATTGACATAACCTTGCACAGTAAACCTCCAACATTCTCGATATCTTACCTTGGAAACCCCCCCCCCCCTTCCCTTTTTTTTACTCTGAATCATCAACAACATTCGCATGACCAATCCCTTCGTTGTATAACTAATAGAATTCGTTGCAAAAGCCTCACCAACCACGTGACCACTAACCTGCTCACAAGGATAACCTACTTGTAGGAATCATCCTCAACATCATCCACAGCTGCTACACGGGGTACGATCACTACGACATCAATAACCCATCTTGAGCCCACGCTCACTCTACAATTGTACATGTCCATTCAGCCATCATGGACATTAATTAAATGTTCAGCAACATCCTCCCAATTCAAAGTTATTTTGCATCCTTCTTCTTGAGCAGCTCATTCCCATTATATCAAGTCTCCTGCTGCATAATAGCCTATACTTCAAATTAATTCGTAGGCCTAGATCACCAATCACTAATATTCCCAAATCACTCCAAACTCTCCCACTTGTCCTTTCTCACCCTTTGTTATTTAGCTACTACCTTAAGTAAAATCTATCTTCGTAGCAGTTGTACCCACATCGCTACTAATTTTAAACATTTCTGAAGATCATCTTTCTCGAGCCGTCGACATTAGAAACACTTATTCAATCCTGAATCGCCATACCACGCGATCTTTGATAGTCGCTTCTTCAATACTATCTCACCATTTCATGATCCCAAGGCGAATTATAGAAGATTATAACACCAGCGAACTTACTACCTTCAATTGGGACTACAACACTACATCGTAGATAGAAATTCCACCGTGCTCGATATTACCAAGTCTCGTTACTCCATCACCCTAAATTTGGACATGTATAGTTCAATTGCCTCTCCTCCGCCGGAAGTGGGATATCAAATCTCTAAATCATGCACTGAGTAAAAACATCTTGTACCATATATGTAGTTCTATTGCGATTCTTCAATTCTCGATTTATAATAGGCAGTTCGCGTCACGTAAGATTGAGTAGGAAGGAAACAAGGTCATAAGCCACAAGGAATCAAGTTACACGATAAACAAATCAAGAAGTGGAAATTTTCCTAACAGTTATATAGCCTCTCGTTGATAAGTACAGACGTCTCTGCACCAATCAGCGAGACTCTAATAAACCCGCATGTGTCCCGTTACTCCTATAAACCTAGAGCTCTGATACCAACTTGTCACGACCCCAGTTTACCCTCCATGAACATTGTCGTGATGGCACCTAGTTCCTACAACTAGGTAAGCCTAACAATGCATAAATTAATATAACTGCCGGAAACATTTAATAATTTAAGTAGAACTAGAAAAAAATGGTACATGGGGGACACTTGGCATATACAACTCAAAAATAAATGTAGAAATCTACAACTCAATACCAAATCCGGAAACCCACAGTAAACAAAAGCTAAAAGAAATACAGTAAATGCTTTAATCTGCAGAATGTCTATATCAAAGTATGATATAATCTAAACACTACAGATAGAAGAAGGAAGGAAACTCTTCAGTCTCCGGACACTGCAGAAGTACCTCAAAATCTCTGTAGTTCTGTTGGCTATAAGTATAATGTTCCTGAGATGAAGTTCCAGGATCCGCACATGAAAACCATGCACAGAAGAGGCATGAGTACATCACAACGGTACTCAGTAAGTGTCAAGCCTAACCTCTGTTGGGTAGTGACGAGGAAAGGTGCGTGCCCTACTGAGATGCAACATAGTAAATAATAAGATGAGGAAATAACAGTCTAGATATAGTGTACAATGAGAATCCAAACAAGATAAGTAAGGAAACCGTAATAGAAAGAAGAAAAATAGGACAATACTAGTAAATACTACTCATAACACGAACCACAACCGGGGATCTCATGGTATCTGGAGGATCTCTTGATATCCTAAATTCTTACAATTTCATGTGCCAGTGATCTCATGGTATCCCAAGGATCTCTTGGTATCCTCAAATCTTACTATTTCATGTTCTAGGGATCTCTTGGTATCTTCAAATCTTACAATTTCATGTGACATGGATCTCTTGGTATCACGAGGATCTCTTGGTATCCTCAAATCTTACAATTTCATGTGCCAGGGATCTCTTGGTATCCCAAGGATCTCTTTGTATCCTCAAATCTTAAAATTTCATGTGCTAGGAATCTCTTGGTATCCCGAGGATCTCTTGGTATCCTCAAATCTTACAGTGTCAGGGGTCTCTTGGTGTCCCGAGGATCTAAATCTTACAAATTGATGTGCCAGGTATCTCTCGGTATCCCGCACCCTCAGTCCAGAACATATCAAGTACAGGGGGATCTCCCGGGAGGCCAACCCATAGTCCCAAATTAAAAACACACAGTAGCAACCCAAACATTAGGAAAGATTCTAACTCGGGACATGAAATAGAAAATATTAACCAACATACTACGCGGAGTACAAATAAGACAGTTTATACACTTAGGCAAGCAAGTCAAATGAACATGCAGCTGTAAACTAGCATAGAATAAACTTACAATTTAAAGTGAACTGGTAAGCAAGAAAAATCAATTTAAATACTTCAAGTAAAAATGGATTTTCCAATATTTTGCTCAAGTACGCGCTCGTCACCTTAGTACGAGGCATTCCATTACCAAACATCAGATCCTAAGGGGAAAGTCCGCCAGACAAAGTTAGACGATCCACTGACCTACAACCAGCTCAATATCAACCAGAAACCACGCCTTTGCCACGAGTATCCGACTCCAAATGGCCAAAATCTATTCATTTCAATTACATCTTGTAAATAACACCTCAAACAACTGATTCCACTATTTAATTTAAAGTTAAGACACAAATTTAGATAAAATCATCAAAACACCCCTCGGGCCAACGTGGTCAAAACCCGAAGTTCAAACTAAAATCCGGTTACGTATTCCCCCACGAATCCAATTATGCAATTAGTTTTGAAATCGGACCACGAATTAAGGTCCAACCCCCAATTTTAGCAAAGCCCTAGGTCCTACCCAATATACCCGAATTTCACCATTAAAATCTTCATTTTGATGTTGAAATTATGTTAAAAGGTGTTAAGGAGTGAAGAAAATGAGTTAGAAATCACTTAACAATTGTTTCGAAGAAGAAAAATTGCTTAGAAAATCGCCTCTCAGGTTTTGTGTTTTTGAAAATTTAAAAATAACTAAAATTCCTGTGTATTTATACTTTTTGATGCTCCAGCGCGGACAACACAAAAAGGACCGCGGCCGCACTGGGCAACTCGTAAACCAACTACTCTCTGACCACCCCCCAAGCACGGACCGCGGCCGCGCTCTAGTGGAATTAAAGGCTGCTGGCTTTCTGAAGCTTGCAGCGCTGAACGCGTGAGGACGATCACGGCCGCGCGGCTCACATCGCGGACCGTGCAAAGGCGGTCGGGGCCGTGGAGCGTACACCGCGTACCGTGTTTAGGCAAATTTGGGCGCATTGGAACCTGCAACATTTCCCTGACCTGCAATATCTAGTGATTTTAACTCTAAGACCTCCTGGAACCTACTCAAAGCTCACCCAAGCCCTCGGGGCTCCAAACCAAACGTACGCACAACCTCGAGAGTACACCCTACGAAATCATCTACGCGATCAAATAGGAAATTAATATCATATACATCGAATCAAACCTCCTATTCCAAGATTCCTTCTCAAATTTTTTCATAGGATATAAAAATTCCATTTCGGGTTCGAAACACGTCAACCGATATCCGTTCACAACAATACTTTACAGTAATTACCTTAATCATATATAAGACTTGTACCGGGCGCCTGAACTAAAAAATATGGGCCCGATACCCTAGTCTTCTAATCAATTTCATTTCCATTTACCTTAATTATTTTTAGAAAATAATTTCACATAAAAATTCATTTCTCGGACTTGGGGCCTCGGAATTTGATTCCGGGAAAATTCTAAAGTCCCATTTTTTCCTACAGACTCTCCACGACAAACGAATCACGGATCCGGGTCCGTTTACCAAAAACATTGACCGAAGTCAAATTAATTCAATTTAGTATCAAAATTTAGTATTTTTTCACAAAATTCATATTTAAGTTTTCCGGGTATGCGCCAGACTGCGCACACAAATCGAGGCAACCCTAGATATGGTTTTCAAGGCCTCAGAAGTACAGAACAGAAAATAAATAAGTGATAACTCCATTGGGTCGTCACACCTATAGTCCACCTCATAGTATGCAGGGAACTACCGGAATCTCGATCCATAGTCCCAAATGTAAATACCCAGTACTGGGAGAATCTACCAGGTGTCGTCCCATAGTTCTAATATATAACATTAAGGGGATCTACTCACTACAACAATTATGGTATAATGCCACACTAGTTTTAGACAACGCCTGAAAAGTGTGCCCAAAAATATATTTGGGTACAATTTTAAGGGGTGGCCTTTGTATGGAGCTTTTCGATACCAAAAATGTTTCTTTGCTTGTTAAATGTGCTCTTTAATTTATTAGGCCACCCTTATTAAACATTGTTAAATAATAAAATAATTGGAAACATTTACTTGAGTATGTGGCACTCTTTTTAGGCGTTCTTTTATTATAATTGGAAAAGCAACACTTTATAAGTAATCTCTAAAAGTCCAACAAAATATTTGGCTAAAATAATATTCCCTCAAAAAAAGATAATGTTCTCTCCAATATACTCTAGGTCTAGGTGAAATATTAATTTTTCAATTTCAGAAGGACAAAAAGATCTCTCTCCTCGCTAAAAACTATGTTGATACATAGTTATGGTTTCTTGCTTCTAGCATGGAGACTGGCGAATTAGAATTTCTGCTAATTTCTACACTGGCTGGGAACTTACTCTTAATTTCTGCACCGGGATTAGGTACTATTAATTAAGCACCTTCTCACCCTACCTTGGGTAGTGTTTATGTTTTCAAACTATTGTCTCAATGGAAGAATTCTGGTTTTCCCTTTCTGTTAGGTACTATTTTGCACCTTCTAGCAGTCCTCGTTCCAGATTGAAGAAATTTATAATGCAAGAGAAACGGGAAATTCTTCCAATCTCAAGTTAGTGCTCTTCTATTTCAATATTTTTACCATCTTATGGTCTGTGATTGGTGTAGTTTCATATCTAATTTGTCCTTATTCCATAAAAGAATGAACTATAAATTTTTTATTCCTCTTCTAGTCTCCAAAATAAGTAATTTATTTTCAAATCCTAGCAGATTTGTGAGCCTAATTCTACAAATCGGCTTTGTTATTATTTTATTGTCCTATTTTTGTTGATTAATCGAACGTACAATATGTCTTAGGCTAATTTGTTCTCTTACCATGCCGGTCGCGCCTCAGAATACTAGAAGTGCATGGTACATTATTCATTCTTTGAATATTTGAGATTTCTTAGTGATATTTTGTGGGGTGGGGGAGCGGAGGAAGGTGTAGGGTTTTTTCTCGTCATTTGCTCTAGTCATTTGCTCGTCAACAGTGACAAGAGAAAAATCTGTTTTTGATTGACCATCTGCATTCTTGGTGACCTGATGTTGCTTTTCATTACCTCAAGAGTTCGACAGCCTAGTAGTTGCTGAAGCTAAATCTTGATTAACCTGATGTATGTTCCTCTAACCATCATCATTCACATTGCCAAGAGCATCAAAAGGATTTGAATTTTTCGTGCACCTGGATTATCTCTTGCAATCCGCAACAGTTTTTTGCTTTTTGGAGTGCCTTTTTTGCTAGAAATTGTTGTCCAATTATCCTTAATAGTATGCTTCCCAGCATCCTTTGTATCTTTTCCAGCATTAGTAGTTTTTGAAGCAATTTTAGCTAGAACTAAGGTAGCAATAGATACATCTACAGTAGTTGTACCTACAGAAAAAGTTACACCAGTTGTATCCACAACATTAGCTGCCTTTAAAATTAAACTCACATCCATTGAATCTGATGTTCCAACTTGTTATTTAACGACAATTGCAGCATTAGGATTGCCAATCCCAACAAAATGTCTATCGACAGTTGCCTCCAGCTTAGAACCAACAGTAGCTGTTTCTTGTCCAGCATCAACTGCTACTGTTGCATGCTTAGATTGGTTGCTCCGTCAGTTCCAACCCTTGATGCATCAGTTGCATCCTTTGTATCTCTTGGAGTTTTAGATGGTCCTGCACCCTTTGTTCTCTCTATTAGCTGCACCTCAAGATCATTCTGCTCAAAACCTGCTACATCCTCTCCCCCTAATGTAACAGTAAGACCAGTTCCCATAACATTAGGACTTTTCAAAGGCTTCTTGTAAATTTGTTCGAATTCCTATAGGATCCACATTATCAAGTCGATTTTTCCCAGCCTCCAGTTTTTGGTTATCAGCAAACTGCCTAGCAACATCTACTACAGCCATAGCATCACTTGGCTTGTCATTAGTAACCACATCTCCTGCTACTGTCCCTTTATCACTGTCATTCCCTCGACCATTCAACACCCTATTTCCTGCCTCCACATCCATACTTTGAGACACCCTAGCTAAAGCACGATCGGCAGGAGCAATAGCAACATTTTTTGATATTTCAGATTTGTTTAAAATCTGTTGCTGCCCATTATTTCTGGTACCCTCTGAATTTTAAACAATTGTTTGGCCAGCTCTTTTTGCATTAAGGTATTCCCTAGCATCGCCTTGTAGTTTTTCCATAACTGAACAATCTGCCTCGACTAAACCACGATCACCTTGAGACGTTGCCCTTGTTTTTCCCCTGCTACCACTTCCATTCCTGCTTGTTCTTTCATAATTCGACATACCTTTTAGTCATGTCCTTGATACTTGCAATAAGTGCAATATTTTGAAAGATTGTCATATATCACCTCCTGGTAAAGCACAATTATTTTACCCGAGATTCTGTCCATAATCTGTAGCTTAACCTTCTTAGGATGTTTGTCGAGCAAATCAAGGATTACCTTGACCCTAGCGGAACTAGGTCATGTTTTTTCTTGCCTCCTTGTCTACAGCAAGATCTTTATCAACAGCTAAAGAAATAGACATTAACGACTTCTTCGCAAAGAAATTAGGCGTTAAGCCTGGAAAAGAGATCCACGCAATTGTAATGGAAATTTTCTCTTTTGGATTAATCCTAGCGCCCAAGGAAAAAATCTGAAAAATAATTCCTCACCTTTTGCCTTGACATATCCAGTTGATCTAGATAAGAACTTAACATAAGCATTGAAGAGATCAAATCTAATCAAAAGATGATGAAACTACAGCACTCCAATATTGCAGCGACCTTGAACATCAAATTGCGACAAAAATCTTTTGTAACTCAGGTTTTCCATATGAGAATTCCATTACAACTGCTTCATGCAGTCCGTCTTCTCTTGTAAACTCGTTAACCTCATCCATGGCGAACTCTACAGTTGGCTCTCCATGATCAAAACTTACTGGGCATAATTCAAACTCTGCGGTAGAATTTTTTGCAACAGCTATGATGTGTAGGACTATTATTATGATTAGGGGTTGTTTTTTTATTTTTTTTGGTTTGTCTCTCATGGTAAAATGATTATTTTTTGAGTACAGGAGTTCATATATCTTAGTCATTTATGGTTGCAAATTGTTCTGTCAAAATGTAATGTGGTAAATTGTTCTATCAAAGTTTCCTTTTAGTAATTTTAAAATATGACTAGTTCTCTAGTTTATTCTTTTGAGTTGACGAAATCAGAAATAGCTAGTTATATTTTTATATCTTAACGTCTTTTTCTTATATAATATTTGTATGAATAAAACACCTTTTAGGCGTCACTATATTTGCCAAAGTGCACATGAAACTTTTTGGTGCGAAGAACTATTATATTATCTTTAAGAAAAACGTGGTTTGGAATTTTATTGCTTTCTGTCTTTGTTTTGTAGATCCTAATTTTACCTTTTTTATCCAAGAAGATAAGTCACGCTCGAGAAGATTTGTGGTGGACTTAAAGTTGTATTTGGCTTAGCGTAAGTGTCATGTCTAAGTAAGAAAGTCCTATCATTTTACAACACATGATTTTACAAATTTATTCTTGACATTTAGGATTTAGTTTAACCTTATAATTAATGCTTAAATATTTTATTATTAGGAATTCAAATGTTCCATCCAAGGAATGGATGGATTTACCAAGGTATAGAAAAGAGTATATCGAGGGTGGATAATCTTTCTTAGATTTTTCTTACTCTTATGGAGATCCTCATGGCGAAGAAATTCAATGCCCATGTGCAAAGTGTTGTAATATTTGCTGGACTTAATGGAATGTAGTGTATTACCATCTAATATGTTATGAGTTTTTTCAAGATTATACAAGATGGATTAATCATGGGGAATGAAAAATTTTGATGAACGCTAATTGTGACATGGATGATAATGTTTACTGGTACGATGATATTGATGGGTTGTTGAATGATCAATTTAGAAATGTTGCACATGTTGGAGGAGTGTATGAAGGCCCAAATGAAGATGCCAATAAATTCTATAATTTAGTTGAGACACGCCAAGAACTATATCCTGGTTGTAAAGGATTCTTGAGATTATCTTTTTCAATCCGCCTGTATATGTTGAAGTGTTTATATTGATGGAGCAATGCGTCTTTCACTTCTCTTTTAGAGCTATTAAAAGAGGCAATGCATGACTTGATCATTCCTATGTCCTAAAATAAAGCCAAATCTATCGTAAAAGATCTCGGTCTTGATTATAAAAAATTAATGATCGCATGCTATTTAGGAATGACCATAAGGAGGATGAATATTGTCATATTTGTGGATAATCTCGATATATTAAATATCCTGAAGTAGATAGCGATAAAATATATAGCGATCTTGAGGCTTCCAAAAAAGGTTATCGTGTTCCAGCAAAAATTTTGAGACACTTCCCATTAATTCCTAGACTTAAAATGCTATTTATGTGCTCAAAGACAGCAGATACCTTGAGGCGGCATGACGAGGAGCACTCTATAGATGGAAAGTTAAGGCATCATGCTGATGGGCAAGCATGGAAATACTTTGATAGCTTGCATTCAGAATTTGCAATGGATTCTCGCAATTTGAGACTTGGCTTACCAAGTGATGGGTTCAATTCATTTAGTACCATGAGCATATCTCATAGCACATAGCCAGTTATATTAATGGTGTATAATTTGCCTCCATAGATGTGCATGAAGCTAGAGTACTGTATGCTTTCTTTGCTTATACCTAGGGCACGATCACCTGAAAATGGCATTGACGTTTATTTACAACCATTAATAGAAGAGATAAATGTTTTGTGGGAGTTTGGGATAGAAACATATGATTCTTCAAGAGATCAAACCTTTCAAATGCGAGCAACTCCTCTATGGACAATTAGTGACTTTCCTGCATATGCTATGTTATCTGATTGGAATATAAAGGGAAAGTTGGCTTGCCCTTGTTGTAATTATGGCACTAATTCTCGCTATCTTAAACATAGTAAAAATGTGTCATATGGATTATCGTGTTTTTCTGCTAATGGATCATCCTTGGAGATCAAATAAAAGGTCTTTCAATGGAAAAATAGAATGTAGGCCTCCTCCGCCTTTGTTAAAGGGAACTGATGTGCTTAATAGATTACAAAATGTTAACAATGTGTTTGAGAAAAAGCAAAAGAGAACAAATGATATCCCTTGGAAAAAAAGTCAATTTTTTCAATTAACTTATTGGCAGTACAACTAGTTACGTCATAACCTTGACGTAATGCATATAGAGAAAAAAATAGAGGATAATGTAATTTGAACTACTTTGGTTATTCTTGGCAAGACAAAGGATCATGCAAATGCTCGTTATGATCTGAAATAGATGGGTATTAGGAAAAAACTTCAACCAAAGGATACAAAGGATGGCAAGAGAACAAAATTTGCAAAAACATGCTTCTCAATGACCAATGGTGAGAAATTAGTTTCTGTGGTGTTTTATAGACATCAAAGCTACCTGATGGTAGTGCTTCCAGCATATCCAGGTTTGCGCAACTAGATTGAAGAAAATTATCCGATTATAATACTCATGGTGCTCACTTCATGTTGCATTACTTGTTGCCAATACCAGTTAAAAGCATACTTCATGATCATGTTGCTATCCTTTTGATTCGTCTAAGTTCTTTCTTTCGCCGTTTATGTCAACAAGTTATCACAATGGAAGAGCTAGATTACTTGGAAGTAGAGATTTGAGAAATAACGAATCAATTGGAAATAATTTTTCCTCCAACGTTTTTTGATATAATGATTCATTTGCCTATTCTTTTGGCAAATAAGGTAAGGTTGGGAGGTCCAGTTAAAAATCGATGGATGTATCCTCCTGAAAAGTATATGTTTACATTAAAAGAATATGTTCGCAATAGAAATTATCCACAATGACCTATTGCTGAGGCATATTTGGTTGAAGAGTGTTTGACTTTATGCTCTACGTACTTACATGGAGGTGTAAAGACTCGATTTAATCGACAATCCCGAAACAATGATGAATATAATTCAATTAAGGTACAATCTTCTAGTTTGTTTCCTAATATAGGTTGTCCTTTAGGATTAAAAAAGAGTGATCCAATTGTTTTAGATGACATGTCATTAAATCAGACACATATATACTTATTGAACAATTGTGATGAAGTTCAAGAATATATAATGTAATTTAATCACTTATAGCCTTTATTTATGTGGATTGTTATTAAATTACTTTATTTATCATTTTATTAACAAATATAAATAGTTGTTTTATAGAGAATATGAAGTTGAGTTTAGTAATTAGAGACGAGGATCTAAATGGAGCAAGGCCAAGAAGTATAGTCAAAACTTCTCAATGGTTTGAAACTCGTTCTTTGAAAAAGGATATGCGCGATCTTATAAAGCAATTATCCTTCAGACCAAATTCAATTGCAAAAATATATTAGTGGTGTTACATTAGTCGCTCAAACTACAAGTTTTACAAGCTCAAAAGATAAAAATCCAATTGACGTAAATTTGAATTTTTATGGTAGAATAGTTGATATAGTTGAGTTAGACTATTATGTACATTTTAGTATTGTCTTATTTAAGTGTGACTG
Organism: Nicotiana benthamiana; assembly: GCA_034376525.1. Taxonomy (NCBI): domain Eukaryota; kingdom Viridiplantae; phylum Streptophyta; class Magnoliopsida; order Solanales; family Solanaceae; genus Nicotiana; species Nicotiana benthamiana. The sequence goes on from CM067330.1 coordinate 75,508,521, forward strand.
CTATGTGGTTGAAGAGGATATTTATGGCCTTATTTATGTCTACTTCAACAAGAAATCTTATCGGAACGAGCCTTTTGTCCTAGCATCTCAAGTACACCAATGCTTCTACGTGCAAGATCTATATGATAGAGATAGATATTATTTCATGAAGACTGTCCCAAGAGACTTGTTTAGCATAAGTGATGAACTTGAAGCTAATGCCCCACAGTGTTATGAAAATGAGCCATCTGAATATTTGGCAGGTTACCTTGAGGATAATGGTGAAGTTGCCTTTGTAAGGGGTGATGTTCCAGCAACCTTTCTTGATATACCTCCAGAAGGATCACTAGCACAATAACTTGAAATTGAATTGGATGAAGAGATTGATTTTGAACACACATCATGAGTTTTTTTTCTAATTCAAATAGAAAATAGCTTAGCCATTTTTTTATTAATAGATAGAAACACATTAAAGACTGTTGCTTTAGTTTTAAATTGATGTTGTCTATTTCCTCAAGTTCAATATTGAATATTTTCTTGCTTATCGATTTCTTTGATGTGCACATATATTTCATTGCTCATGTATTTTTAATGTGTCCCTATTGGTATTACTAGAAATTACTTGAGTTGCTATTCAATGTCTCCCTTCTAAGGAACCCTATTGTATTATAGGTGGATCGAGAATTTTTCCTCTAGTTTAAGTGAACGTGAGTAAATAGAAATTATGCTTCAGAATTTGTACTGTACTATTACCTGGAGTATTGGAGCAAGTTTTAAAGTATATACATATTTGTTTTTTATTATCAAGTGGTGCACATGCAACTAAAGAAGATATTAGACTAACAAGCCTTAAGGAACTAAGATATATTTAACAGGTATCTTTGTAACTTTGTTCATTTATATATGCTCTGGAATTGTTTATTCTTCCCCATTTCTCGGCATCTTTCATAAACTTTGTAGCTTTAATCTTGGGGGTTTCTCTCATATGACCATTTCTACTGAAACTTTTGGTTAATCTCTTCTGCTCATTTGAATAAGATACTTTCTCCAATATTTGGAAAAAGATAAATCTAAGTAGGGACCCGATTATCTATTTTTGGAGACTTACCTTAGGTTTGATCCATTATTTTCGTCGAGTTTTCTTATCGTATTTGATTTTTCACCTAGCTTGCCACATACCCACAAAGTATCGATGGACTGACCTATAACATTCATCTAAAGTGTTCTATTCTTTGGCCTTGTTAATCGGCAATTGGATAGAACATGTCTGAGGGAGGGAACTATGCCAATGTTGCACCTGCAGTGTTACAGAAGTTATTCTAGTTCTTGCAAATAGGGCCACTATCTGAAAATAAATGTAGCTTTTCTAGATCGATTCCGCCACAGCAACACACAACAATGAGTCTCTTTTGAGCCTAATGTGAGCCTTATTGGTGTCTGGCAGAGGGGTGCAGAATGATGTTTGTGCAAAGCCCCACAACTCAACTCCCCCACCCCCCGGCATTAGCTGTTGCTATAGATAACTATCATGCGCCGAAATTTACTTTCTTTGCTGAAGGAATATCTTATGAAAAAGTAAAAAAAATATTGTGAACTACGATAGCTCATATGAGGCTTCAGCAAGTGAAATAGTAACATTAGGAGTACATTCCCCATGCCTCAGGTGCATATTATGTCCAGTTCCCATATTTATTGTTGAAATAACCATTGTAGTCTACTGTGAATACCAACTTGTAATTCTTAAATAGGAAAAGGATACAAACATAACTGTTCTATAGCATCGTGAACCAAGCTTCAGTTCAGTATAGGTTTCTTGCTAATCCCAGGATATGCATGACGATGATAGAATGCACAATTCCATCCTCCATATTCTATAATTGTTGGAAATAGTGTTGTTAAAAGCGACCGCTTCCATTCTTAAAACGATAAGTGATGCGAAGCGAGGCATCCGACGCTTCTCTAATCTAAAGCATATCAAGTACAGAAAAGCGATCGCTTTCCCTGAAAAAATAAGAAGAGAGGAAGCGAGCAAAGCGACAGAAGCAAGCACTTCTCTTGATAGCTGCACTGCCAGTGTTAATTAATTAAAAAAGCTCTCTTTTTTTTAAATTCAAGATCATCAAGTTTTGTCCCAGCTATGTGATTTCTTCCTCCCCCTCCCCCCTACTTTTCTTCTTCTTCTTTTTCTTTTTCTTTTTCTTCTTCTTTTTTCTTTTTCTTTCACTGTTTCAGTGTCAATACCCATGTTATTTGGGCTAAAGTAATTTAATTTTTTGATAGTAATACTATGATTAATTATATCTTTTGTTAGGCTAAAGTAATTTATTTTTTTTATTTGTAGGATGAATCAAGCGGCAACTCCTAAGAGTAAAGTTCTCAATCCAAACAAAGCTCAAAGTCCAATGAAGAATATAGATTTCAACTTCCAATATCGATCAAGTGTTGAACTAGCTAAAAAATTAAGAGAGAAAAGCTTGCAAATGATCGCAACGATAAAGCTGCTAAAGAGCATGCATTACTTGGAGTTAAAAGGAAGAATTGTATGTCTGCAACATTAGAAGGACAAAGTAGATAGAAGTTAACTCAATCCGGTATGTTAGTTCAAAAGTTAGGAAGGAATAGATTACCGGTGTACAAATCAATCCTATCATCTTCAAAGGAAGATCTGAACACTTCACATAGTATTGCAAGTAAAGGACAAATTAAATAAAGGTCAATTCAATTGGAGGGGCCCATTCAAAAGCAATGAACGAGTAAATTACATGTGTCCACATTCATGATCCAATCATCTGCAAAGGTAGATCCTAACACTTTACATATGGTTAAAAGATCACAAGGTGAAGGAGAGAAACAATGTGATATTCAGGAGCTATAAAATTGTAAAGTGGTAATGACAAACTCATTCCTACCGTCAACGAGTGTTAATCAATTTCTAAAAAAATATGGGATACAAGTCGGTGGTGAAAAATATCCTGAATCACCCAGAAAATGAAGTCAGATTTATGTCCTCTCCTACTATTGATGAACGTGAAATAGTATTGGATAATTTGTTGTACAAGATGAAGTTGGTGATGATGAAGTTATTGAAGATGAGGAGATGAACATCGATGGTGCTGCAAGTGGTATGTCTTAAACCTTATAATTATTCTACATATTTTGATTTTTTTCTTCTAATGTCTTGCTTGTTATATCAATCAAGGGACATCAAAGAAGAAAAGAGTTCGAGGGAAAACAACATGTAAGTATATTCATGCAAGAAGTTTTGAAGAAAGAGAGAATGTGACATTTGATAAAGGACAAGCAGTTGGACCAACTGACAAGAGAGTGTCAGATGTGACCAAGTTTTTAGAGATGATTGCAAGGAATCCAATATTTATCCCCTTGGTGCATACTAGTTGGCATGTTGTGTCAAAGGATATTAAGCAACGAATGTGGGAATATGTCAATGTAAGTATAATTAATGTTTCAATCATATATTTTTTGTATTTTTCCTACTAATGCTGTGTAAAAATATATTATGTTTGTGTGTTGTTTTGCTGTCAAAGTTCTTAATTCCAGTTGAAGGAGAGAAGTGGGTAATGACTGGTCTCCGTGATTCTTGGAAGCGACACAAGAGAAATAATAAGAAGAAATATTTTGATAAAAATGCTACTGTTGATGAAATGCTACAAAATTTTCCCAATGAGATACCTGAAGTTAAATTCCGTCAATTGATTGAGTATTGGAATGACGAAGATGTCCAAGTAAGATTAAACCATGCATTTCTACATTTTCTACCTATTGTTGTAGTATGCTACAAATGTCATTTTTACATTTCTATTGTTAGCAACATGAATATTTTTTCCTTTTTGATTTATTAATTAATATGCTTCTTTTGTTGTTAGGCTATGTGTCAATTAAATTCTGAAAATAGGAAAAAACAAAAGTGAAGGGATCAAATGGGACCTATTAATTTTGCAAGAGTGCGTGTGGCATTCGTAATATTTAGTCGACACTTTGTAATCTGACTTTCATTTCTTTTTGTACTTTGTTGGACACATGATGTTTTATCATATCTTCTTTGATGTAATTTGTAGCGTGCAACCAAAGAAAACATCGAGGAACCATCAAAGTCTAAAATGTTTATTACAACTCGTACAAAGAAGGGGAAGGAAGTTCATACGGATACTCAAGTTGCAATAGTAAGTTATCCTAGTGTTATGAACCAAAGAGTTTATTCTGTATCTTTGATTTCCTTCCCATTCCATTGTCCTTGTATTAACATCCTTTTTCCAGTAACTTATCCAGCAGTTTCCTGTTACTACTGAAATTTTTAGCTTGCCCAATCTAACAGTAGGGCAATCACTATTCACCTCTTATTTTCAAGTACATTGTGTTGGTGGGCGCGAAGATAAATCATTTGATCCTACTTGGTGAATGGTGGAGACTTCTGACACCAATTTTTCTGGTACAAGATTGAAAACTGGTTCATCCTTAAATGATTGAATTGCCCTAGAATTGGATACAACAACAACAAACCCATATGCATACCATGCCTCTACCTAGTGCCCTAGAAATGAATAGAAATACAATAAGATAGTAGCATGGTATATGATTATGTTGTTTATGATAGTCAGATGCAAAGAACCAGCAAACAAGAAGAAAGTTAAATTCTTCTTTCTTTGAATGGATTAATATTGCATAAATTAGCTTTTCTTGAAGAAACCTAAAGAGGACTAGAGTTATTCAAGATATACATTAGAAATACTGCATATGTAGCAACTATTATAAGGGAGTATCAGCTTAATTTGGTGTTACGAACAGAACGAATAGGTTAGCTATTAAGAGTTCAACTTCTACACACTGACAATATAAACCCTCTTTACCTTATAGTATGTCATTTATACATTACTATTCTATAGCATGTTAAAGTAGGCTGAAAATTCATTAAAGTTGTTGAATATAACTTAAATCCACTTAAATTGATTGTTGATCTGCTATATTGAAGCACCCAAGAGTCCTTCACATAGCCCTACGTTATTGATATTCTCTATGCTAGCTGAGTAAGAGATCCCTGGTTGACTTAGGCATAGTTCTGTTAACCCCAAAATACTCCAGATCTAGGCAGTGAAGTTGCAGAAGGAAAAGGTGGTTGCATATTAGTTTTGCTCTTCACTGAGGGAACACCTGTTGCATATACTAAGACCTTCACTTTGAAAGTTCTTATATGTTAAGCCTGCTTCTTTGGCCAACGGCCAAATGAAGCACTCTACCTTCGGGGGGGGGGGGGGGGGGGGGGGGGGGGAGTTTTTTTCCAGATGCACTGCAATTGGCAATTAGTATTGAGTGTACTTGAGCTGGTGGGTATGTTAGCACAATTAGGACTCGAGCTGCTGGATCTGAAATGAAATGTTGGCTATAAATGGTGGTTCACAAAGTGATGTATCAAGGCAAAATCTAGTTCACGGTAGGTTGATCAATATAGGGTTCAAGGTTTAAACAAGATTAAACAGGATTAACTAGGTTTAAACAAGATTAACCGGATTAACAGGAAATTTCATAGGTGGTATATCTGGTTCAACTGAACATTTCCTGGCGCCTTTGCGTTATATGAGACCTCTTCATTCATATTAAACTGTCAAATACCTAAGTGGCCTTGTAGTACATTATCAGAAACAAAGGAAACATTTTGCATGCTATCACTATTTGGTACTTTTATTTAATCTAACTTGACTTGCAAGACTTATGTTTGTGTTTGATCTATCTTGGCATGTAAGTGATGTGTAATAATATTTTTTTGACAGTCTGAACTTTAGAATCGCTAATGTTCTGGAGAAACAGCAGATAATGCATTTACGGTTATTTTCGGAAAGGAGCAACCTGGTCAGGTTAGATTCTATGGTAGATCGGTGACGACAAGCTCTCTAAAAAAAGATGAAGCAATCGCCAAGTTTAAACAAAAGCATGCCAACGAAATAACTTCTCTGAAAGAAGAAATGAAGGAAATGATGAGGGAAGAAATGCAATGTTTTTTAGTCAATTGGTGAAAAACAACCCTGGACTAGATTTTCATGATATACAAGGGTGTGTTGGATCTAATATTCCTTCACCGGTTGATGCAAGTAGTGCACGAGCTATGAGAGGCAAAAATCTACAAAATTCTTCTAGCTCAACTCATGCCCCGAATATTGAAAAGGTATTTATATTTTACAATTCCAAAAACTACTTCAATCTTAAGTAACATACAAAATCATGCTTTCTATAAGTGTGTGATAGGAAACTGAATCCATTGCCATGACTAAGATTCTAGCGGCCATAATGTTTGAAAGTAGACTATAGAAAAAATATTTACAAGTTGGTTATTGTTATTGGTATCTTAATAGGTATTTTGTTTCTTTCGGGAGATCATTTTGGAAAAGTGTTATCTATAAATATTTTTAGTTCATGTATAATGATTTCTTAATAAGTACACAAGGTGTAATGCAATGATTTGAGACACAAAAAGAAAATATCAAAGATTTACATTTGACAAGAGTATTCAAATCCTTTTGAAGGGTTTGTAAATCTTAATAGAAGGAAATTATACACCTTCTCTCCCATTCAAAAAACTCTTGTTATGGAAAAGGTTGTTCATTTTGATTCAGAGATACATCACATGAAAGACACCAAAAGACGTGAGGCTAGCTGTAGAAATGATAATAAAGAGACATGACTAGTGATATTATGAAATTAAAATAAAGAAAACATTGTCTTCATATATAAAGGAAAAGGGTGCGTGACCCTCAATTGACTGGAGCTACTTAGATTACAACACATTTTATAACTCGTTACATGTGACCAGAGTAATCTTCTATTAGTTACTTCTTACCACTTAGTAACTGTATAGAAGTTTAACTTATTCTTAAGAAGTGGAAGTATTTTCAGTATTTCTTTTGATCCTTGTTCTCGTTACAAGCATTTCTTCCTAATTTTTCGTTTTGAATTTGTAGGAAAATTACAGGTAATGTAATTGGAAATGGTGGCCATAAATCAATTTCAATTATTAAAATGAATGGTGAAGACCTTTTGAATAAGATGTTTGTTTTTGTTGCCACTAAATGTGAGTACATTTGATTTTGTAGAGGTCTTTACTAGCGAACTTCTTGAACCAACATTGCTTTATTACTATAGACAGTATACAAAGTGTGTTTCTTTTGTTGAAATTTATTTCAAGTATATGCATTTAAACTATTTTTATTCTATTACTTATCATTTAATTTAATGCTTCATATATATATACATATATAATATGTGTGTGTGTGTGGACTTGATTCAAATAAATATAATTTGTAACCATAAAATTGTGGTTAATATAAGTATTTTGTAACCTAATTTTGTAGTGTAGACAAAATTGCCACGCATAGAACGTGTGGCCATAGGGAATGTCAATCTAGCATTGTTGATGAAAAATGTTTCTCTAGAAGTGACACTTTCAACGCGCAGCCTATAACGTGACAATGATCACGCTTTATAAGTGTAGCCTTATGTCACAAAAGCATGGCTATATCAGAAAATATTATTGTCGTCTTTTTATCGTATCGGCCACACTTTTAAAGCGTGGATTCTAAGACAACACCTACAAAGCGTGGACAATAGTCAAAGGTTACGGTACTTTAGGTCACCCTCAAAAAAGTGTTGCCTAAAGCCGTAAAGTGTTGACTTTCCCAAATGCTACATTTTTTGGCATATTAGGCCACACTTATCAGGGGTAGTTGTAGGCCTAAAATGCTATAGTGACTGGAATACAAATCCGTAGTCTCAAAATAAACAAGCAGGGGGATCTCTCGAGATACCGTCCCGTATTCCCAAAGTAAATACACAATAGCAACATGAAGAATACTCAATTCAATTCATATTTCATACCAAGGTAAAACAAGCATTTCTAACCGAGCATGCTGCACATAATCCAAATAAGGTAGTTTGAGTAAGTAAGTAATTAAGTCAATTAGACATGCTTTCCTAAGCTAACAACATGCTTAAATTGCAAGTAGTAGGAACAGGAAAGGAAACAGAATTATAGTTACTTAATGAAAATAGGATTTCTCACAATTAGCACAAGTACACACTCATCACCTCACGTACAAGGCATTTCAAGTATCAACACTACCAAATCCTATGGGGAGTTCTCCCACACAATGTTAGGCAAGCCACTTACATCGAACTGACTCAAAATCAACCAGAAACCACACTCTTTCCATGAGTACTCGACTCCAAATGGCACAAATCTATTCAAATCAATTACATGATATAAATATAACTTCAAGTAACTAATTCCACTAATTAATTCTAAGCTAATACATGAAATTAGGAAAACTAACCAAAATGCTCCCTACGCCTATGTCTTGGAATCGGGTAAAATTTACAAATTCAGAATCCTCATACTTTTACGGGTTCATTCAAACCAAAACTAATTCAACCCGACATCAAAATCTAGATTAAAACCTCAAAATTAGACCTAAGAAATTTAATTCACGTTTCTTCAATTTTTCATCCCAAATGCAAAATTAAATGACAAAACTAAGATTAGATTATAGGAATACAACTAGAAAGGGATTAGGAATCATTACCCACTGATTTCCTCTTGGAAATCCTCCAAAAATCGCCCTCACCCAAGCTCCAAATTGATTATCTAACTTTTGATTGCAGTCCCTCGAATAATCTTATTTATGCCCAGCAAATCTGCTTCTGCGGTCCCGTTTTTGTGGAAAATGAACCGCACTTGTGGAAATTCATTAAATTTCCATTTCCGCACATGCGGGCAATTTACCGAATCTGCGGTCTTGCACATGCACATTTTCATACCTGCGGCATCTAGCTTTCCCTCACCTCGCCACATCTCGGTATCTCAGTCGCTTCTACACCACCAAACCTATGGTCTCATTCACGCAGGTGCAGTAATGACATGTTCAACAAACATAAAATTTTTCCTAACTCCAATTCGACTTCCGTTAGGAATCCAAAACTCACCCGAAATCCCTACGATCTCAACCAAATATTCCAACAAATCCTAAAACAACATTCAAGCTTGTTCCAACCTTCGAAACACTCAAAACAACATCAAAATACCAATTGAACATCGATTCAAGCCTAAGAACTGCAAAAAACACTCAAATTACGCTTTCGGTCAAAAACGCTATCAAACCTCATCTGAATGACCTGAAAGTTTACAAACACGTCGCATTCAACACTATGGAGCTATTTCAACTTTCGAAATTCTATTCTAACCTCGATATAAAAATCTCACTAACGAATTGGAAACTTTAAAAATTAAACTTTCGGCATTTTAAGCCTAAATAATCTATGGACCTCCAAAACACAATCCGAACACCCTCCTAAAACCAAAATCACTCAACAAAGCGAACGAGACAAATGAAATTCCATTCAGAGGCCATCTTCACACTGCTCCGACTACGATCCAAATTCAAAAGCTTGTACTCTCTTTTTGAGACTAAGTATCATAAAACTCTCCGAAAATCCAAATAAATCTTCTCGGCAACTCACAATAGCAGAAACAAAACATGGGGAATGTAGTTAATAGAGGATAAGGTGTTAATTTTTTAAATGACCGGCCAAGATCACTATCAATATCATCCTACAATCCTATCTCAGCTAAATGATTAGTCTTATTAAAAATAACATGCACACTTTTTTCAGCACAAAAGGTTCTTTTGTTATATGCTTTGGAGTTCTAAATATGGTGAAGAGTAACCAAGAAAGACACCGTCATAACATTTTGCGTCAAACTTTCCTAGATGCCGAGCATCTTTTCAATTATTATGCACAACCTTTTTATATGAAGTGCTCTTAGATGAGTTATATTAGGTTTACGGTCCTTAAATAACTCATATGTTATCTTCTCAAGCAAGTGCCTAATCATGCACATTTTTTGTAAGAAACAGATAATGTGTACAACCTCAACCCAAAAGGTTTTTGTCACGACCCAACACCAACCCGGTCGTGATGGATCCTATCGTGGAACTAGGCCGGCCACTTATTTCTAATTGCTCTATTTTCCAACTGAAAAGCATAAGAAAACACCATGTTTCAACATAAATCCAATGATATAAAAATAGAAGCTCCAAAACCAGTGGAAAGAAAAGACATGCCGGACCTCGGGTGTCACTAGTTATGAGAAAAAACTACTTCAACTGTTCGAAATGATAAGACTAGTACAATCTAAAATATCCCACATATAAACTAGAGGATGATAGGGAATGATAAGGGAGAACTGCGGTCGCCAAGCAACAACCTCACAATCTCCAAGTGAAAGTACGCATAATATAATCAGCAGCTGCTACTGTGACCCGAGACACCTGGATCTGCACACATGCTGTAGGGGCTAACGTGAGTACACCAACTCAGTAAGTAACAAGTCCAACCTATGGAATTATAGGTAGTGAGGGACCAAACCTCAACAGGAAATAACAGATATCTTGACAGGAAAAATAAACATGCTTACAGTTCAAGAAGAGTTCAACAGTATTTAAATGCAACTGAATAGTAGGAAGTTCAAAACTCAGAGACTTTATGTATATTAATGCACAAATAGCATGATCAGTTTTCTATTAACCTCCACTTGCAAGTGGTAAATCCCTCGGTACTGTATATGGCAATTTGTCCCAGGGAAGATCCATCCCGAAATATACATAACTAATCGCAGTCATCCAGTACCGAGGACACAAACCAATCTAGCCTCAAAGAGAAAATCCATTTCCCGATATAATACATCGGACAAGATCCAAGTTCAGGGAAGATCCATTCCTTAATATCATGATCTGTGCTCACTGGGGGTATAAAGACTCCAGAGGGGCTTCTCTCATTAGCCCAAGCGCTATTACACAGCCAATGAAGGTGTTGATACTCAACTTTTTCCATATATTTTTTTATATACAAAATAGTTTCAAAATAATATAAATACGCATATCTGAACATATCCAAGTGTTTTGCTATTTTTTTCAATTTTTTAAAGAGATTTTAAACCAATTTATTACCTTGTTTTAATAGTATAAAATCAATAATTATTCCCAAAATAATCATTTTGTTGATTCAGTTATTGTATTCTCATATTTCTTCCAAAATATAATTAAGGTAATTTTTTTTACACATTTTTACAACTTTATTTAGTAATTTTAAAGCTAAATTACATACAATTGCAATTTTAGCCTATCTTGAGATATAATGGCATTTTATAATTATGAAATTGATTTTAATATTTTTATTCCAATATTTATATTATTAGTTTATTTAGTACCTTTAATTAGTTTTTAGAAATTATCTTACTATTTATTATAAATAAAAAGGGAAAAGTGGCTATTTAAAATTTTGCCCTATTTTATTTCAATTTTGGCCAAATTGACCATCCCAGTAATTCAATTTCAATTTTTTTAACACCCAAACCAATCCTCAAACTATACCCGACCCAGCCTCCTTTTAATCTGAGCCGTTGATTAATTCAAACCAACAGCCCAAATTAAAACCTGCCATTAATAACACCTAAAGACTAACACCCCCTCCCTCGCGTTCATTTCCCCTTCATTCGTAACTCAACCGTCTCTCTCTCTCTCTCTTTATTTGAAGCTCTCTCTAGAACCTCCCCCCCCCCCCCCCCTTTTGAGCTTTGTCTCTCCTTCTCGGACTATCTCCTTTGCCGAAAACTATGGAGTTTCACCTCTCCTCAACCCTATGGCTCTGTCTTTCATGTCCGTGTTGCCGATGGAGGATTTCAAGCAACCCTGAGGTAATACACTACCATCTCCGATGTCATGCCATGTTTTCCGGCCTCCTATGGCCGTTCAAGTAAAGTCCTTGCATTTTTTCGGGCAAACACCAGTAATATCTAAGCCTCTTTTCTTTTTTGGGTTTCCTTTGGAAACCCTAGTTTTAAATCATTTGCTCTTTGTAGATTTGTGACAGATCTAAGCCTCTTTTAATATGTTTTTCCCGAAATAATCTTTGTTTTTTTAAAATAACTTCCTCACTCTGAAGTTAGGGTTTCTTGACCCCTTTTTAAAATGATTTTTCTTCTAATTCTTGGTGATCTTTACTGAGTTTTGAGCGATTGTCTTATATTACTTGTTGTCTGAGTTATTATGCTGAAAAGCCCTAATTTTCTAGTCCCTCTTTGATTATATGTTTATGTGTGCTCGTCTCTTGTGAAACTACCTATATGTTCTCCGAGTTCTATTCTTTAATTTTGTTGTTAGGGTTTCCAACCTTCTACTATTTCTATGATTTTTTGCTTAGGGTTCTCTGATTTTCATGCCTATTATGTTTAATAGGTTCAATTATTCATTGTTTACCAAATATTTTGTTGATTATGTGCATCTCTTCGAATCCATGAGTTTGTATATGTTTTCCTTAGAAGCTTTTCACTGATTTTGAATCACTTTTTTATTTGTAAGATGCTTTCCTTAATTAGAACTAATTCCTTGTGATTTTAGTCTCATCCATGATTCTTTGACTAATTTTCAGAATTAATTTATATTGTTAACATATTTATGTGCATAAACATACTTTCAAATATCCAGTATGTATTTTCCTTACTTGAAATATTATGTATTTGGCCCTTATTACATGTTAGATGCTTTACCACTCCTATTATGGTAGAGTCAGTAATCTAAATGATTCTTTCTTTATCTGATATAACTTGTACCCTTTTGAATCACGACTCTCTAATTAAAAGGATTTCGGTCATGTGATTTATTCCAGTTGGTAATATTTCTATAATATGTTAAGACAATACTTGTTACCTTATTCTCTACTTATTTTCAAAACAATAAATACTTTAGCATAGACGCGAACAAACACAGACACACAAGCATACTCAATACTCTCTCTTACTTTCCTACATATTCTCTCTTGCTTCTCTTATTGACTTATGGCTACTCAGTCGGCTGAAGGCCAAGACTGAGTAACTTGTTACTCTATCGTTCTATTGCTCTATACATTGCTTCTCTCTTGCTCTGCACACTACTGTCCTATTCTCTCACTCTTGAGTGGCATGTCTTCTATTTGATTTGCAACATCAAAGGCAACATATTTTTATACATATTGCACTTTCTCTTATTTATATTATGCTTCTACATATGGTTCTGTTGTTTACCTTGTGATTAGCATGCCTCTTTTCTAGTTCATTGATGTAATTACCCTTTTCTTATTTCAGCATGTCTACTGCTTCCCCTACTTGTTTACTACAATTCTTCCTTACTCCCTAACTCCCAGTACATTATCAGCATGTATTCATGACCCTCCTAGCTACCAAGTAATTCTGAACCCATTCCCTGAACTTGATGTGTGGCCCTGTTTGGCATGCCCTAATCAAATGCTGTTAAGCTCCTAGCGTTATTACTTTGTGATAAAATATGTTGTGACTATTTAAGTCCTGAAATGGTTTCTCTGATGTCTACCTATGTGCAAATATGCTCTTACATGTGAACTACTTGTCCTCATTTCCCTTTTCCCGTGTTTGTGTTTGCTTCCCTGAACTATGTGTGCTATTTTTGTTCTGAGATTTTCCTACTCATCTTCTTCCAAAACTGTTAAATTCATCTATTGTTTTCTTTCAAGAACTGGATGATTTTCATACTTTTTTTCTCAACTCAATTCCTTTAAAACTATATCAAGCACTCTCCCATGCTCTAGAAGTCTAGGTTCTGCCCCTTTAGTGTGTGAATTCTTTGGGACCTTATCAGCTCTCTCCAAACACAAACACGCTAAGGCTGGCCCTTCCATACTACACTTACTCAAATTTGGTGATGAATATGGGTGTGAGCACTACCTGGGATCCCTTGAGATATATAGGGAACTCTGACATACTTGGATCAGACATTTTGGAGATCCTAGGCCTATAAGTAAGCTCCCTATCGTATAACTTATTAGTTTATTATTTTAATTATGTAATTGGTGCCCAATGGTCTGTAATAATATTTGTAAAAAACTCTAGGGCTAGATAGTGAAAAGGGAAGAGTATGAATGTTGTAGTTTATTAAAGGTAGATATCGAGCTCCTAGGTTCACATTCCCTATCTGTGTACTAGGATTCATGCTTAGGACATGTATGCAAGCATATCATACATTTGGTATCCTGCTCTTCAGGTCTATATTTACTGTTTGAGCATCTCATTTGGTATTATCGCTTGTCACTTAGAAAATCATGCTCTAGGATTAAAACCTGCTATTCATGTAAACCAAGTCTAATATTTCTGTAATATTGTAGTACACTTAGAAATCCAGCTTAGGATAACAATGCGATAATAAATAGGTCATTCTCATACTCACCGCATATTTTGAAAGCATGTTCAAATTTTATAACTTTATGCATTTAGAAAATCCTCCCTAGGAATTCTGCATACAACTCATTATGCATGTGCGTATTGGATATCTCATTCTATATCTTGGTTAACTACTGATGAATGGAAAAAGGACTAAAATTGTTTCACCATAAACAATTGGTAGTCATTCTGCATTTTGTATAGCACCAAGGTACAACATGTTTAGGAAAAACAATTCAAACGATTTCCATAATAAATTTGGATAACTACTGAGCATTCTCCCACGCCTAGGCAAGCCTTAGGTAATTAAGGTCATTAAAACTAGAAGTATGACTTTTCTATATGTACTACCTAACTATCCGCAAGTTTAAAATCAGTAGGAAAAACTTATTAAGACTTCCTCTCTGAGTTATGAAACAAATCTGCCCCTTCGTTATTATCACTTAGATACTATGCATTAGGATCTGAACTAATGTCTAAGACCTTAATTGTATTTGAGTCATGTAGCTTGTTTGCATTATCTGTGGGGTATCTTAGCCTTTCTTTGTTATATGTTTATCCTCCTAATTGTAGTATTATATGTTCTTGATTGTCGCCTTAGAATTTAGAATTTTGTCCTTTGAAACTATAAAACATCATACCTCTTCCAGGTAGGATTAGTAGTCCAAATACCTCCGGGAATAATAGGATTGGGATGGGTAGTTGCATGCAATAACTAACAAGACTATTCCGCGCTTTAATACCTTAATGAAGTGGGAAAGGGTAGATATAGATATGGCGATCACACAATAATACCACGTGTATAAGTGGTTACCAGGTGTTGTGTGGGATACTCCATATTTTTTATAAACCTAGGATACATCTCTTTTACTTATTTGTTTCATTGTTTATTTTCAAATTTATTCAAACTATTTTTTCTCAAAATTTAGCTTTTCTTTTGTTTCTTTTAACTCCATCTATTTGCAGCCATTATGTGAAATTCCCTATTGTTTGAAAGTCCTACTTGCTTACATGTTATTTATACTTAAATTCACAATTATAGTATGGTCGGGAACCACACAAGTGGATCTCTAGGGGAGCCTAACACATTCTCCTCGGGATAATTTTGAGCCCTTATCCAGTCTTTGGTTCTCTAAATCAAAATCCTTCTTTGTGTCTTAATGAACTTAATCATTAGGTGGAGACTCTTCAATTCAAAGCCAATTCCCAAAAGCGAACAAGTTGTCCTCAAAAATATCATAAACCAGATTTCATGAGAAAAATGAGGCATCGACAGAAGGCTTGTCCAATATCTCGTTGCAGTGTGCAACTCAATCTCATAATATCACTCAATATCAGGCTCTTGGCCTCCCTCAGTCATAACTCACCAGTCGCACACACTATCATACTTCCTTTTTACACGGCTACCCCAGGAGATAAATGTGTAAGGGAGTTTTTCAATTTAAATTGACATTATTCCTAATGACATTTTTTGGATTTTGTTTTGAATTTGAATTGCAGAAAATGGAATTAAGAGTGCATTGGAGAGATTTTGGAGTTGGAACTTTTTTGGGAATTTTTCAGGATTTTCAAAAACTCCTCAAAGAAGACAATGGTGTGCTCCATTTATAAGCAAGCTTAGGGAAACCTTCCCTACTTTTGTTTTACCTTTATTCCCTATCTATTTTTTCAGTTTTTTTAGTTAGTTCTTTAGATCGTGACTTATTGGCCAAGTTGTATCAATAAAAGCCTAAAATTCAAATTTAAACTCAACTCTAGAGTTTCTAAATTCAATTACATCATTGTTTTCTATTTAGGAATGCTTATACTGCCCTTTATTTAACTTTGGATTTACGAAAGTAGTACTAGCTACATCCCAACCCCTTTTACCCTGGTTAACTTTATCAGCTATAACTAAAAAATCCTAATATCTGAATTAGCAGATCCAAGTAACTCTAGTTAGGACCTGAATTAACTAACTAAAATCCAAATCAGCAAGTACTATTGGTAAGTCTAAGAATCAACATATGAATTAATTAAACGCCATTGACTCATGAATCAGAACTGACTTAACATAAACACAATCATCTTAAAACCTTAAATCAATCCTAAAACATGCCAGGATTTCAAATTTAAAATGAAACAAATCAGAACAAGACTAAAAAGATAATCAAAACAATACAGAGAACACAACAGGATTAACTGTAAACAAATAAAATTAAACTGGCAAAAATCAAACAAAACTCACGATAACAGGAAAAGAAGAAAAGAAAGAATGATTAGGAACAAAAACTTACTGATTTAAGACTAGTCTGATTGCTCTCGAATTTGACCCCCAGAAAATGTTGTGTGTTTGTTCTTGATAAGAACAAACCCACAGCATTACCTTGGAACCGATTTGATTCTCAATTCCTCCTCAGAAGTCTTGAGAAACCCCTAGATCCAAAATTTGAGGGGCTTGATCTGGATTTGAATGGTTTTGGCTTGAGATTTGGTAAGAGGGGTCTAGGAGGTTGTGTGGTGTATTTTTTGTGGGCTTTGGTGGTTTTTAGGGTTGGCCGACTTCCTTTGATTTAATTTTTGAAATGCTTGGTAGGAATTTGAAGGAAAAGGGGTTTGGATTTGGAAAGGGGAAGGGATAGGAAGCCATGGTGTATTTTTGGTGGCCATCGAAGCCGGCGCCGCTACTCACGGCTGACCAGCCTCTGTTTCAAATGAATATTTGAAGACGTGGGCTAGGATTTCAAGGTTAGTGTTTTGGGCATTGGAAAGAGGAGTATTAGGGGAACGATTGGTGTTAATTTGGAGTTATTTGGAGCATCGCCCGCCGGCGGCGGTTTTCGGCCGGTAGAGAGACGTATGCTTTAGAGTGGTGTTACACTGGCTCATTTTAGGGTTAAAGGAGACAGCGTACGAGGTTGATTTTTGGTAGTGGTGATATAAGATAGTTATATGCCTGTAACGCCAAGGCTTGGATACCATTGGATTGAATAGATGGACGGGTAGGATTTGTTTGAGTCGAAACGACGTTGTTTCGATGGGGAGGGATCTGGACCGGTTTTGGGGATGCAATTGGGCTGGTTTTTGAACACAAGGTGGCCCAATTAGAGTCTCCTAATAAGAAGACTAAGTTTTTAATTTCTTTCAAAGCAGGCTAAGTTTTTAATTTCTTTCTTTTCTTTTTCTTTTATTTGATTTATTCTTTTTCTCTTTTTAATTAATTAGTTCCCCCTTTTTTTCATATTCCAGATTTTATAAAGTATAAAAATAAAAATAAAAATAGACAAATCCAAAATTTAAACTCTACAATTAAAACTAATTAATTTCTAAAATAGCATAAATCCTAGTTTTAAAAGGAAAACTAAACAAATGTAGAAAAAATGACTAGTTTTTGTTATTATTTATTTTTTCTCTTATTTTTACAATGTCAAATACTAATAAACCTAACAAAAATGTAAAATTGGGTCCTCAACGCAAATGTACTATTTTTGTATTTTTTATGAATTATATCAATTTAAAATGCGAAAAAATGCGAACAAACACAAAATCATGCAATTAATTCCTAATTTGAATGAATTATATAGGAATAATTCAAGCGAGGCAAAACTCACATGCTCACACATGGGGGCTACAAGTGTCATGATACTAGCCCGGTCAACAATAAAATGTAGCAAATATTAATAATCAAGACTGAGACATGATATAATATGCATGAAAAGGACTAATTATAGAATAACAGCAAAATAAATTATATGACTGCAACAAATGACTTTTGGGTCTCAATAAAACCGGCATGAAGCCTTAACATGATAATGAGCATGATTTATAGCTCAACAATTGATACAACACAGGTATCAGTAAGAAAGAACCACTAAGTAGTGTTTTGGACTTATCCAGGCCGCATTTCCCACAGTGCACGCCCATGCTCCCGTCACATGGCATAGCTTTACCTTCATACTAATAACATAAGACATAGTTCGTGGTTTCGGCCCCGCAGAATCAAGATTGGAAGCGTTACTTACTCAATCCAAGCAAAAAGTCTAGCCCGCGACGCCCTTTCATCTCAATTCGAGCCCCAAAAAGCCTCGAATCTAACCTAAATCAGTTCATAAACATCAATATATGCTAAAGGAGTGAAACCTATATGAAATTAATAATATTACAACACAAAACCTGAAATTGACCAAATCCGACCGTCCAACACACGTCTTAGAATCCGGTAAAATTTATATCAATGGAATCCTTACTCACCCCCGAGTTCATTCATTCAAATCTCAGGTGCGCCCAAAGTTCTGCATTTATGGATCTAGCCTTTCCCTCTCTTGGCCACATCTGCGACTTCAATTCTGCTTCTGCAGGCCCGAACCTACGATCCTCAAGATTTAGGTGCGGTGAGGACAGGAACTTAGAACTTCAGCTGCTAAATCCAACTCAAAAAATCCCGTCAACCATCCGAAATAACCTCGAGGCCCCAGGACTCAACCAAAAAGCACGAACAAGTCGCATAACACCTTCCAAACTTGTAGCAATCTTCAAAACAGTTAAAACAACATCAAAACATAAAATTATCCACCTATAAAGCTTATGAAGTCTAAAAATTTCCGAATGCTACCTTTGATCAAAAAGTCTATCAAACCTCGTCCAAATGACTCAAAATATTTGACACACGTGATATATGACACAACGGACCTACTGCAACTCCGGAATTCAATTCCGACCCCTATATCATAATCTCCCCTATCAACCGGAAAATGCAAAAAATTTATTTTTGCCAATTTAAGCCTATATCTAGTTCGGACCCCTAAAACACATTTCGACACTCTCCTAAATTCTAAATCACCATACAAAGCTATCCAAATTATAAAAATCAAATTTCGGGATCGTTTGCTCATAAGTATACTTTCGGTTGACTTTTTTAACGAAAGACCAACTTAAGAGACTAAGTGTCTCAAACCTTCCCAAGACCATTCTGGATTCAAACCGACTAACCCAATACCACATAATACAGATGATCAAAGTATATAGAAGTAGAATAGGGGAATGGGGTAGTAACTAATAAAAAGACCGGCTAGGTCGTTACATCCCCCGCCTCTTAGACAAACGTTCATCCTCGAACAAGTCAAGAAACATAGCTGAAGCCTCAAATAGGTGAGGGTATCTGATTCGCATCTTCCGCTCATTCTCCCATGTAGCTTTCTCCACGGGTTGACCTCTCCACTGCAATTTCACTGAAGCAATATCATTCGACCTCAACTTTATAACCTGGCGCTCCAGAATGACTATTGGCTCAACATTATAAGTCAAATATCCCTCTAACTGAACCTTGCTGAAATTCATAACATGAGACGGATCCCTAATATACTTCTAGAGCATAGAAACATGGAACACCAGATGCGCACTCGGCAAGCTGGGTTGCAAAGCAAGCTCATAAGCCAACCCCCCGGTCCTCCGACGTACCTCAATAGACCCAATGAACCGATGACTCAATTTACCTTTCTTCACAAATGTCATAACACCTTCATGGATGATATATTTAGTAGAACCTTCTCCACAAATATATACGACATATCACAGACCTTCCAGTCTGCATAGCTCTTTTGCCTAGAATGCATTGTATGAAACTGCTCCTTAATCACATTCACCTTGTCCAAAGCATCTTGCACTAAGTCTATGCCCAAAATTCAAGCCTCGCCCGACTCAAACCAACTATTGGAGATCTACATTGTCTCTGTTACAAAGCCTCATATGGAGTCATCTGAATACTCGACTGATAACTATTTTTATAAGAAAAATTCATGAGTGGTAGAAACTGATCCTATGATCCATTGAAGTCAATCACAAAAGCACGCAACATGTCCTCCAATATCTGAATCATACACTCAAACTGTCTATTCGTCGGTGGGTGAAAGACTATGCCCCACTCGATCTGAGTACCCAACTCTCACTGCACGGCCCTCCAAAGCTGCAAAGTCAATTGAGTGCCCCTATTAGAAATGATGGAAACTGGGACACCATGAAAGCGAACAATCTCCCGGATATAGATCTCTACTAAGGATTATGAAGAATAGGGAGTACAAATAAGAATGAAGTGTGCGGTCTTGGTTAGTTGATCCATAATCACACAAATAGCATCAAACTTCTTCAAAGTTCGTGGGAACCTAACTACAAAGTCTATGGTAATCCACTCTCATCTCCACTTTGGAATCTCTATCTGTTTATGCAAGCCACCCAGCCTCTGATGCTCATATTTCACCTGCTAAAAATTGAGACACCGAGCTAGGAATTCCATGATGTCTTTCTTCATCCTCCTCCACCAACAATGCTTCTTCATATACTGATACATCTTCGCGGTACCAGGATGAATTGAATACCACGGGCTATTGGCCTCTTCAAGAATTAGCTCGTGAAGCCCATCCACATAGGGCACACATATCTGGCCCTCCATCCTCAACATTCCATCATCACTGATAGTCACTTCTCGGGCATCATCATGTTTAAATATGTCCATAAGGACAGGCAGGGGAGGATCATCATACTAACGCTCTCCGATACGATAAAATAAGGAAGACCGAGAATTCACAGAAGCTAATACCCCGCTGGGCTCCGAAATATCCAATCTCATGAATCGATTGGCCAAAGCCTGAACATCAACTACATGAGGTCTCTCCCCAAATGAAATATAAACCAAACTTCCCATACTCACCACCTTCTTACTCAAGGAATCAACCATCACATTGTCCTTCCTCGGATGGCACAAAATAGTAATATCATAATCCTTTAGTAGCTCAAACCATCTCTAGTGCCTCAAATTGAGATCCTTCTGCTCGAACTAGTGCTGAAGGCTATGATGATGAGTAAGCTCAAAAGACACATCACAATGATAATGCCTCCAAATCTTCAACGCATGAACAATAGAAGCTAGCTCCAAATCATGAACGGGGTAGTTCTTCTCATGGGGCTTTGAGTGATGAGAACCATAAGCATTAACTCTACCATCCTACATCAACACACACCCAATACCAACTCTTGAAGCACCAAAATACACAATATATGAACCTGAAGCTGATAGCAAAACTAATACTGGAGCCGTGGTCAAGGCAGTCTTGAGCTTCTAAAAGCTCGCCTCACACTCATCCGACCGCATAAAAGGAGCACCCTTCTAAGGAAACTTGGTCAATGGTGATGCAATAGATGAAAATCCATGAACAAACCAGAGGTAAAAACCCTTCAAACGAAGAAAATTATGAATCTTTGTGGCTGAGGACGATCTAGGCCAACTCTGAACCGTCTCTATATTTTTTTCATCAACCTAAATACCCTCGATGGACACTACGTGCACCAATAAAGCCACTGAATTGAGCCAAAACTCACACTTGAAGAACTTTGCATAAAGCTTCTCCTCCCTCATTCTCTGCAACACCACTCTCAAATGTTGTGCATGATCCTCCTAACTACATGAGTACACAAGAATATCACCAATGAAAACTATGAAAAATGAGTCAAGATACAACGGGAACACGCTGTTCATCAAATTCATGATTGCTTTTGGGGCATTAGTCAGCTTAAAAGATATCACAAGGAACTCATAATTTCCATATCATGCCCGGAAGGTTTTCTTATGGATATCCAAGTCCCTGATCATCAATTGGTGATACCCTGAATGAAGATTAATCTTGGAGAACACTCTCACTCCCAAGCTGGTTAAATAAATCATCGATACAAGGCAAATGATACTTGTTCTTAATTGTTACTTTATTCAACTACCTGTAATCAATGCATATTCTCATTGTTCCATCCTTCTTTTTCACAAATAGAATAGGCGCACCCCAAGGCGACACGCTAGGCTGAATAAACCCCTTATCAAGGAGTTCCTAAGCTGCTCCTTCAACTCTTTCAGTTCTGCTGGTGCCATATGATACGATGGAATAGAAATAGGATGAGTGCCCAGCACTAGATCAATACCAAAATCAAAATCCTTGTCCAATGGTAGACAAAGATAATACCTGTGACTATAGCATCTAAAGCCATAGCATTTGGTCTGTCCAAGAGGGCATAGAAACAGGCCTGGCCACCACCTGATTGACCTCCTCCTCTAGGGCGACCCTTAGCTGACTAACCTCCACCCCTAGCAGACTGAGTGGGTGAGGAAGTAACCAGTGCTAAAGCCGAAGGCTGACTCTTCTGCTGGGATGAACTCTCGTAAGACGGGGACAAAACCTCTTTATATGACCCAAATCTCTACACTCGAAGCAACCTCTCACGGCAAATGGCGGTGGGGACTAAAAGGAGCCTCTCCTACCAATATTCCCACATAAAGTACTAGGTATAGATGAGACCTGAACTGATGGTGGCTTAGTCGAACTCTGAGATGGAAGGGCACTGAGAGACGAGTGACCCTAATGTGAACTGTGAGAACCATGGCGAGATGCCCACTATGGTAACCCGAACGGGCTGGTTGAGCATGTCTAAATGAACGGCATGTTTCATGCTGAAACTGACCTACTGAAGAAGTACAACCAAAGCTACCAGATCACCGAGGGCTCTTGGCCTCCCTCTTTTCTCCCTCCTAGCGACACACTGACTCAATCTCTCTAGAAATATCAACCACCTCCTTAAAAGAAGCGCAAAATACCCTCTCTCTGGTTAGAAAAATCCATAGCTGATGGTCGAGGCCATAAACGAACCTCCTGATCCTCGTCGTATCTGTAGGAATTAGCCAAGTAGCATGACGGACCAACTCGGAAAACCTCATCTCATACTATGTCATGGAAATACCCTCTTGATGTAGCTGCTCGAACTAGCCGGGCAGCTCCTTCATGTGGGAATGTGGTGCATTTTTCTCAAGAAAGAGAATGGAGAATTGATGCAAGGTAAGGGGTCGTGCACCAACATGTCTACACCTCTCATACGCCTCCCACCAAGTGAAGGCAGCCCCAAAAAACTAAAAAGTAGTAAATGAGATCCTACTAGTCTCTAGAATACCCACTGTACACAAAATCCTCTAACACTTGTCCAAGAAACCCTAAGCATCCTCACCCTCTACACCACTAAAAGTTGGAGGCTGAAGTCTACCAAACCTCTCCAATGCTCCTTGTCATCAGGCATAACTAAAAACACAAAATATTGAGGTGGTGCAATTGGCTGGGATGGTGGTACCCCCGATGTCTGAAGTCCCTACGCAACCTAATCAGGTGTGCGAGCAATGGGAATCTGAGTATCCCCTGACTTGAGAAGTAGCTGCGGCCGTAGTAACTAAGACCACCTGAGCCAGGCTAGTGAACACTGATAAAATCCGGGCTAGGGCCTCCTGAAGACTAGGAATGACAATAGGCAGAGCAGGTGCCTGAGATAGTGTTGCTGGAACGTCCCCAGCTAGGACATAATCATAAACTGGGGCGACTGGTGGATTCGCATTTGGTACCCTAGCTTCTGTGCGGGAGCACCCCTGCCCCTACCACAGCGTCGACTGCGTCCTCGGCCTCTAATGGCCCCAACTGGTTGTACTGGTGGTCTTCCATCCTTGCCGGTTGTACGTGTCCTCATGATTTGAGAGAGAGTAGAATAATAGAAGCATAGTCCAAGGATCAACAGTTTTGCATGACAAGAATTAAAGAATATGAAGTTTTAATAAAGATTTTGCAGCCTCTCTGGGATAAATGCAAACGTCTCTGTATCGATCTGCGGTACTTTACTAAACCTTCTCATGACTCGTGACACCTATGTAACATAGGCTCTGATACCAACATGTCATGACCCAAAAACCAACTCGATCGTGATGGAGCCTATCGTGGAACTAGGCCAACCACTTATATCCAATTAATTTGTTTTCCAATTGAAAAGCTTAAGAAAATATCATGTTTCAATAGAAATCCATTGATATAAAAATAGAAGTTCCAAAACTAGCAGTACAAGCCTGACCTCAGGTCTCACTAGTCATGAGCAACAACTACTACAGTTGTTCGAAATGACAAGACTAGTACAGTCTAAAAAATATCCCACATATAAACTAGAGGAAAATATGGAAGGAGAAGGTGGAACTGTGGTCGCCAAGAAATTACCTCGCAATCTCCAAGTGAAAGTCTACACAATATAATCAGCATTCGCTACCGTGACCCCAAACACCTAGATCTGCATACAAGGTACATAGGGTAGCGTAAGTACACCAACTCAGTAAGTAACAAGTTCAACATATAGATTGACAGGTAGTGACGAACTAAACCTTACAGTTCAAGTAGAGTTCAACATTAATTAAATGCAACTTAATAGTACGAAATTCAAAACTGTGAGATTTTACTTATACCAATGCACAACTAGTAGGATCAATGTTCCATAAACCTCTACCCACAAGTGCCCAATCCCTCGGTATTGTATATGGCCATCCGGCCCATGGAAGACCCATCCCGAAATATATATCACTGACTGCAGTCATCCAGTACCGAGGACATAGGACAATCTAGCCTTACGGAGAAGATCCATCTCCCGGTATAATACTTCTTACAAGATCCATGTCAAGGGAAGATCCATCCCTTAATATCATCAGTTGCGTTCACTAGGGGTGTAAAGAATATGTAGGGGCTTCTCTCATTAGACCAAACACTATAACAAAGCCAACGAAGGCTTGTTCAATATCTCGTTGTAGTGTGCTGCCCAATCTCATACTGTCACTCAATATCAGGCTCTCCTCCACCCTCAGCCATAACTCACCAGTCTCACACATGGGCTCCAACTGTCACGATACTAGCCCGATCAACAATAAAATGGTAAATAGTAATATTTGATAGTGGGACATGATATAATATGCATGAAAAGGACTGAGTATAGAATATCAGTAAAATAAAATATTTGACAGCAAGAAACAACCTCTTGGGTCTCAATAATAGATGTGTGAAGCCTTAACATGATAATATGCATGATTTACAACTCAACAACTAAATTACACAATTATAGCATAGATAACAGTAAGAAGAACCACTAAGAGGTGTTCTAGAATGATCTACGCCGTGTTTCCCACAGTTCACGCCCATACGTCCGTCACTTGGCATAGCGTCACCTTCATAATAGTCAAAGAACATATAGTTCGGGGTTTTGAACAAGTTTGGAAACGTTACTTACCTCAAGCGACGCCAAACTCTAGCCCACGATGCCTTTTCCTCGCGATTCGGCCCCAAAATGCCTCGAACCTATCCAAAATCAGTTCATAACCATCAATATATGCTAAAAGAAGTGAAACACATATGAAATTAATCAAATTACAACACAAATTGCAATATTGACCGAACCCGACCCCCGGACCCATATCTTAAAATTCGACAAAATTTACATTAATAGAATCCTCATTCCCCCACGAGTTTTTTCATACCAAAAGTACAAAAATTTGACCACAAATGATCCTTCAAATCCCTAAGTTTTCAGGCCCCAATCCATAATTTGCTACCGATTTCCCCATAGATTTCAAGATTAAAACCTTAAAAATCATCATTAAAACGAGTTTAGGGACCAAGGACCACACTCTAAGAAACCCTCTTGAATGCATCCTTGAATTTTCTCTCCAAAGTTTCTTCTCGTTTGAAATGTTATTAAAAAATGATCCAAATTTGCGAATGGTGAAATATATATGTTCTCACCCAGCAAAATCGCATATGCGGTCTAATTATCGCACCTGCAGATCAAAACCTGCAGTCCTAGGTGCACATCTGCGGATTTCACTTATCCACCCAGCCATCGCACGTGCGACCAAATTCATGCACATGCGCCATCGTAGGTGCGCCTAAAGTTCCATATCTGCAGCTCCAGCCTTTCCCTCTCTTGGCCGCTTCTGTGACTTTATTTCTGCTCCTTCGAGCCTGCACCTACGGTCCCCAAGCGCATGTGTGGTTATGACAGGAACTTAGCACTTCAGATGTTTCCAACTCAAAACCTCTTGTGAACTATCCGAAATCACCAAGAGGCCCCCGGGACCTCAACCAAAAGCTCGAGCAAGTATCTACCACCTTCTAAACTTGTACCAATCTTCAAAACACCTAAAATAACATCGAAACATAAAATTAACCACGGATTCAAGCCTAAGAACTCTTAAAACTTCTGAGTTCCGATTTTGATCAGAAAGTCTATCAAACCTCGTCCGATTGACCTGAAATTTTGCACACATATCCCATATGACACAATGGACCTATTATAACTCCCGAAATTCCATTCCTACCTCGATATCAAAATCTCCCCTATCAACTGGAAAATGCCAAAAATCTATTTTCGTCAATTCAAGCATAAATCTACTCCGAACCTCCAAATCCATTTTGCTCACACTCCTAAGTCCCAAATTAACTTCCGAAGCTATCCGAATCCTAAAATCCAAATTCTGGGTTCGTTGCTCACAAGTCAACTTCCGGTTGAATTTTACAACTAATGACATCCTAAAATCCAAATTCTGGGTTCGTTGCTCACAAGTCAACTTCCGGTTGAATTTTACAACTAATGACCAACTTAAGAGACTAAGTGTCTCAAACCTTCCCAAAACCATTACAGATTCGAACTGAGTAACATGATACAATAGAATACATATGATCAAAGTATAAAGAAGCAGAAATGGGGAAAGCGAAGCGGTAACTCATAAAACAAATGACTGGTTCTTTACAGTTTTAGATAGACCGCTAGTAATTAATGGTTCTTGCCATAGCCTCTCAAGTCCTATTTCTCTTTTCTACGACATCATTTTTCTAAAGAGATTTAGGCACAAAAAACTGATGATCAGTACCATGACTCGGACAATATTCAAGAAATTTAGCGTTCTCAAATTTAATACCATGATGATCTAATGCTAGCTAATTGACTATAGATTTTCCTTTGCAGTTTCTCAATGAATGCAAAAAAAAAAACGTATAATTCATTTTTAGATACAATAAATAAGGTTCATGTGAACCTAGAACAATTATCAATGACTCCAAACACATACCACTTTTCTCTTCTACTTTGAACCTTCAGAGGTCCACGTAAATTCATATGCAGTAGATTTAAGGGATATGAGGTATTTACAAATTTATTTGATTTGAAGAAAGACTTGGCATATTTACCTTTTGCACAAATATCAAAAAATTTATCTTCTTTAAACCTGAATTTGGCTAGGCCGACACCAGGTCCTTTAGAATTATCTTATTCAACAATGCAAAGTTTGCACGTCCTAGTCTTTCGTGCCACAGTAGTGATTTATTTTCAAGTACGCTACGACAAGTTAGTTTATATTTAGGTGAAGACATAATATCAGTTGTGTAGATTAATCACAGTACTGTCAGAAGTAAATAGAACATGGTTTTCTTTATAACATATTTGAGACACACTTAACCAGTTATTTTTCAGACCTTAAACATAATATACGTTTCAATCGCATGGGTGTAAGACTTACCAATATTACATATACCGAATGATATCTCTTTTTCTACCATTATTGAATCTCACACTCCATCTTGGTTGTCTTCTATCTTATAATAAAGAACCAGGTTTATGACTTTCTATTTCTCAATATATTCAATATTTTTTTGAATTTCTTTAAACTTTGCGGTACATGAATTTTTGAAATGGCCATTATTACTACAATATATGCACAAGTAGTTTCTAGGAATAGAGAGATAATTGCTTTTGGGATTATACAAGGTCTTAACCTTTTAATTCATGCAAAGTAGTTAACATTTCTGAGGACCTGTTCAAATTCGGAGTTTTTTTCTGGTCATACTTAGTTGTGTATATTCTCTTGAAGCACCCTATTTTTCTCACATTTAGCAGAGAGACCACTGTTCGCAATTTTCAATTCGTTCTCTAGGTTTTTTTGAATCTCACTGTATGACTCTTTCCCTTAGTAGGAGCACCAATAGACATTTTGGTCTTAACATCTAAAATTATTTTTTTATTACCTAGAGAGAAAATTTGGTCCTTCATATCTTTAATAATACTTTTTTTTTGTTATAAACTAAAGCAAAAGACAAGAACAATAGAACAAGAACAATAGCAATAGAGAGAAGAGTAGAGAGAGTTCTTCTTATTGAGTTGAGAGAGGTCTCAAGGGATGATTTACAATGGTAGAGAGCACCTCTATTTATAGGGAGGAGGAAGATCTTGCTACCAATAATAGGACTCTAAAATCTCTCTAATTAAGTACATTAAAGACATTCACCTTAAATAGAAGTGTAAGAATCTTCTATTTCATAACACTCCCCCTTGAATGTCTATTCAATGATGTGCCTCATAAAACCTTAAAACCAAAACCCAATGGGAAAAATTAAAGTAAGGAAAAAGAGTACACATGTTTGAATATGCGCCTATTGGTTGCCTCGTTAAAAACCTTGCAAGGAAAACCCAGTGGGAAAAAACCTTGTAAGGGAAAAAGAGTGCAACGCGCATTGACTCCCCCTAATGAGTACATCAATTTATATCCCTGAGCATTTGCATTCCAATCTTGTGCATCATCTTCAAAACGATCTTTGGTAGAGATTTGACAAATCAACCATATTGACTTGAATAAATATTCCGTACCTTGAAATCATCATTCTTGATAGATATGAACATCTTCATATATTGTCGTGGAATAGCTCTTCAATATCTCCATAGATGCATTCTCAATGCCATCATGCTTATAGTTATAGCAAGATACATATGTACACAAATTGCACTTAGGATGTGGTACTTCATGACCAAGGATTGCATATGCTTCAAGCAACTTAAATCTTTCAAGTTAAGTCATGTAAGTCACATAATAGACTTTAGCTGCATATCAAAGTTTCATGTCATGCTAAACAAATAAGATATCGAAAAATTGACTATACATACCTTTGCCTTTATACTTTCAAGCATTTGAACTATAGGTTCAAAACTTCATGTCTTTCATATGGAATCAATTCTTCTTGAATTGTATCTCTTCCATTTAGTTACTTTCTTTGAGTCAGCAAATGCGTATAGCATGTTTTGCAATATGTTGCAATTGCATTTCCCTTTTATGAACTACAGGTTCATATCATGATATTCGGGGATATACATATACAAATGAAAATTCATCCCATGTAACACTTTCTCAAGTGTTTATCATGTCTCCCCCTCATGTTAGTAAAGCTAACATGTTTCCTCAACTTTGGAAAATCATCTTTGTGCATTATGTCAATATACACAGCACCTTAATATAAGATAAAATTATTTGGTTCCTGACCCTGAACCACTTGTGAGGGGAGAATATACTCTCGTATACTATATCAAACTGATATATACAACTTCGTTCTCATAATGAACAGTTTAGCTATTAAGTGGAAGCACTCAATAATTATCTTGCTAAACCAACTTTGATATAAACCAACTTATCAAGATTAACTGTCTTGAGTAGAGAATCTGGAAACTATGCTCGAAGTTAGATTACTGAGCGTTTTACCTCGCAAGCACTGCCAGGCTGCGGGTTAATAACAATGGCGCATGTAACCATATCATAGATGCATCATATGTGGTATACATGGCAGGTGAATGGGCCCATATCCACCTTTGATATTTCCAGAATTTAGGGGCTTCAACCCGAACTCTTTAGTTGGTCAGTTCATTACTGAGAACAAGAACTTCTAGTTCTTTGATATTCACCTATGTGAATTTGCACATCATACTTCAAATGAGATGGCTAACATAAATTATCAATATTGGTAAACTTCAAATTTACACCATGACATGTGCACTTATCAATAAACTTCGGGTTTATTATGACATGGGTTTTATACCAATAGATATCCACTTTATTGTGGCATTCTTTCGTTTGTGTAGTACAAACTGGAGAACAAAGCGGGTAGCTTTTCATATACAAATTACCCCGCTACAAGTTGTAGTAATAGGAGAATCAAAGCCTTCCTTTATTTATAGTCTCAATATTATCAATCGCTTTCGCGTGTACTTTGGAAACTGAATAAGTTTCTTTGAGACTTACTACAGCACAATACTCAATTGTGTTTCTCCAACATAGTAATAATTGGCTCTTCGAGAGCTCTCAATTAATTTTGTACTACCACAGACTGAGGTTCGAGATCCTCACATTCTTGCATTCCGTATTTTCAAGAGTCTCAGGCTCAATAGATTCTTTGTGAATCTCGGAATTAATCAAATCATGAGCGTCCTCATGTGATTCTTTCATAGTGTCATTTAGATCGTTCTTTTTCCTCTTTCTAGGATTTCGATCTTTGGAACCTAATGGTCTGCCACGCTTCTGGCGTGCATTTGACTCATTGGATATGACACTAGATATTTGTCCAATAGGGACTTCAATACGTATCGGAACATTTTCCGCGTGAATGTGGGATTTCGTTATCCTCTTCAAGTCCGTAAATGCGTCAGGCATTTGATTTGCTATTCTTTGCAAATGGATAGTCTTTTGTACCTCTTTCTTTCAAATAGAGGTATGTGGATCAAGATGAGATAATGATACATTTTTCCACAAAATTTCCCGTTTGGTTTCACCAACTTCTCCCCCTAATTTTGGGAAAAGTGTCTCATCAAATTGACAGTCTGCAAATAGTGCAGTGAACAAATCTCCTGTCAATGTTTCGAGGTAGCGAATAATGGAGGACGCGTCAAACTCAACATATATTCCTAACCTCCTTTGCAAACCCATTTTGGTGCGGGATGGCGGTGCTACAGGCACATATACTGCGCATCCAAAGCTTCTTAAATGGGATATATTGGGTTCATGACCCAAAACCAATTGCAATGGGGAATATTTGTGTCAATTCGTCAGTCAGAGACGAACTAGCATTGCTGCATGCGAAATGGCGTGACCCTAAGCCGAAGTGGGCAGCCGACGAACTAGCATTGCTTCATGCAAAATGGCGTGACCCCAAACCGAAGTGGGCAGCCGACAAACTAGTATTGTTGCATGCAAAATGGCGTGAACCCAAACCGAAATGGGCAGCCTCGTTTCATGAAGAGTTCAAGATTATTCTCATCTATTATCCATTAACTTTGCAAACGCAAGGTTGCGTGATGGCAACAAGCACACATTAGACCATCTACAGGATGCGTCTATCAAGACCATGAAATACCTAAACTACCCACTAGGTGGGTGAATAGGTCCACAAATGTCCCCTTGTATACGTTCCAGAAACTGGGGTGACTCAGTCCCAACCTTTGTTGGGGATGGTCTGATAATCAGCTTGCCTTGATAACACGAAGTGCAAGGATATTCATTACTTGAAAGAATTTTGAAATTCTTTAACGGATGCCCATATGAGCTTTCTATAATCCGTCTCATCATGGTTGATCCTGGGTGACCCAGTCGATCATGCCAAAGTACAAATGTATTGGACTCAGTATTCTTTAGATTTACTGTTGAATGTGCCTCAATTGCACTAATTCTTGTCCAATACAGGCCACAAGATAAAGACGGGAATTTCTCAATAACCCTCTTTTGGCCGGAGACATTCTTTGAAGTGAGGACGAGATATTCAAGATTATCTTCATCCATTGTCTCAATATTGTAGCCATTCCGGCGTACATCTTTAAAACTCAACAAGTTTCTCATAGACTTGGAGGAGAACATAGCATTCTCTATGATTAACGTCGTGCCCTTGGGCAGAGTTACATTGGCTCTTCCGGAGCCTTCGATCAATTTACTACTTCCATAGATTGTAGTAATGTTTGCCTTACACAATTACTCTTCTTTTCTTTGAGTATTGTATGTGTAGTACATGAATCAACTAGGCAAATACTTTTACAATTGGACGTTGGTCCAAGTTCGCTTTGTGAGATATCCATATTTGCTATCCCATAGTTTAACATACAAAAGAAATACACGAACATAAGAATAAATAAGTTCAATTCTTTTGTGTCACATAATATTTTCAAAATCTGCTACTAACAGTTGGCTAACAAAATCAGATATGTTATCCATAATCAATTCCTTTGCAGTTTGAAAATTTTCAGCGTTTTTCATAAGACAATCGATTATTAAACACACACAATCGATTGTTTGAACATAGACAATCGATTGTTAAACACAAACAATCGATTATTTGTTATTTTTGAAAAACTTCAGATCACACTGCCTAACGACAATCGATTGTTAGACATAGACAATCGATTGTGGATGATTTTTGAAAAATTCCAGACCTCACTGTTTCAAGACAATCGATTGTTAGACAAAGACAATCGATTGTTGGCTATTTTTGAAAATTTCCGGACCTCACTGTTTCAAGATAATCGATTGTTAGTCGACGACAATCGATTGTTGATCATCTTTGAAGAATTCCAGGCCACTATTTTTAAAGACAATCGATTGTTGATCATTGACAATCGATTGTTTTGCAGTTTTATGCGAAACGTGAGATAACCGACTAGTTTTTCAGGCTAGTCGATTACCTCTACTGGAAAATAAAGGTTTTATTAATATTTGAGCATATTGAAAACATTCTAATGAACTACTACAAACATCACATCATGAACTAACTAATACGAGCTAATGCTAATGACTATTAATTTATTCATTGACTAATACAAGTAGAATCAAACAGCTCCATCTTCTTTCATCACGGTTCCGTCACCGATTAGGTGGTCTATCTTTCCATCGGGTTGCTTAAAGAAGTCTGCCACATCCAGGTGGGTGAAGTCAAAGTTGTCGTCAGAGACAAAATTCGTTTCAGGGCGTTTACTCTTTCGAGATGCTTAATAAAGGTCAACCAAATTTTATGGTATACGGCAAGACTTAGACCAGTGCCTGTTTTCACCGCAACGATAATATATAGTTTATAAACTATTTGCTTTTGGATTCTTATCGTATCGTGCTTGTGGCAGAGTGACCAACTTCAGGTTGTCATCTCTCTTCTTTAAGCCTTTCCACAAGATGGGTGAATCCTTGATGTTGAGATATTCAATCTTCAAACTTTCATCAAGGTGATGGCGCAAGTAAATCAAGGCCTTCGTATAGTTTCAAACCTTCATTAAGGTGATGGCGCAAGTAAATCAAGGCCTTCGTATAGTTTTGGGTGGATGCATTATTTCTGTATTTAATGGCGTCTCCAAGACCCATAGCATCTAAGTGGATTTCAGTATCCAACACCCATGTTATATAGTTCTTGCCCGAAATTTCGAGGGCAACGAACTTTCTTTTCATATGACACAATTACATCAAGAGCATGTTCATACTTACGGGCTCTATTACAATTATCACATTCACTTCAGGGAATGGATCAAAATCATGTGCTTTACACAATCTTATGTCAAATATTACTTTCATAAAGTGAAAGATTATTTTGAGAATCCTTATTGTTCTCACAATAATGACGATTATAATTTCGTCTATTGCCACGTCCATGGTAATGCTTTTGTCTTCTTTCAGACTTACCACATACTGCTTCCACATTCACTTCAGGGAATGGAGCAAATTTAATGGGACGGGTTTTCAATTCTTTGTCCACAGTCATACATGAATTTAATCATGGCAGGACATAGAGATTATACCACTTCGTGTGATTATAATTTCTTACAAACTCCATTAGAGTTGTATTCAAACTTGATTGTCTATATTTGTATATAAAATCAAATTATAGAATTCCAAGAATTTGAAAGGGAAAAATAAAATACTTACCTTTAAGGTATACCAAATATATTTTCAATATTTTCTTCCTTTCTTTCTTTCCTTTTCTTTCTTTCAACGTTTTCCTTTCTTTGTCTTTCCAGAAAGATTTTCCTTTCTTTCTTTCTTCTTTTCTTTTCAACTTTTTTTTTTTTTTCGTTTTCTTTCTTTGAAGCAAAATCCTGTAGACAAACAAAAGTTAAGACAATCGAAAATTTCAATTGGTTAGAGACTCGTGCTGATAACGTGTTATAAACTAAAGCAAAAGACAAGAACAATAGAACAAGAACAATAGCAATAGAGAGAAGAGTAGAGAGAGTTCTTCTTATTGAGTTGAGAGAGGTCTCAAGGGATGATTTACAATGGTAGAGAGCACCTCTATTTATAGGGATAGGGAGGAGGAAGATCTTGCTACCAATAATAGGACTCTAAAATCTCTCTAATTAAGTACATTAAAGACATTCACCTTAAATAGAAGTGTAAGAATCTTCTATTTCATAACATTTTTAGATTTTTTTACTTATCCCCAAATCTTTGTTATCAAACTTAAGAGGCATATTCATTTCTGACTTGTTTCTTTTTACCAGAGAATATGATATGTATCAATGAAGACTTTGGACAATGAAATCAATTTTTTTAGAGTAAGTATGAATCTTTTTTAGTATTGTAACCTCACTTTATTTATCTTCCACATCTTAATCGGGGTTGGCCATTAAAGCAAGAATATCTTTGACTACCAAGAATTGATTTTCACTATCAACCCTCAGAATCATCACTAGAGGTATTCCTATTAGCAGCTAACCCTTTTTATGATTTTATCTACTCTCTTCTTTGTTAGCGTTTTCCAGAAACTCGGTCCTTTTTCTACTCTTCTATTTTATCAGGATTATTTTTCGTTCATTCAACCTTCTATATTGATCAACTAATGATGAAGTGATCGTGATTGCCACACTTGTAGCACTCATCTATATCGCTCTTTCTGGAGTCTTAGCTTTTGAGTTGCTATCCTTATTCTTGAATCTACCTTTTCTGATTTCTTTCGAAATCTATGTACTATTAGTTCAATATCGTCATCATCAGTTTTTGATTTTTCAGTGGCCTTGAGAACCAGGTTCTTTTTCTTGCGGGGATTCGTCATCTGATGATCTTGATTCTTCATTTCATAGGTTTTGAAATTTCCAATATAATAGTCAATTGTCATTTTGTCAAGATTCCTAGCTTCAGTGATAACATTAACTTTACTTTTCCAGGAGTATATATACTCAGAGTCTTCCTTATGATTGTCTTTATAGGAATAATTTCTTCGAGAGAGATTAACTCATTAATAATCTGTATGAACCAGGTTTGCATGTCTTGGATAATTTTCCTCTCCTTCATCTTAAAGAGTCATAGTGTCTTATGAACATATCATTCTTGGACTATTTGGCCTGGTTCATACCTTCATGCACATTTTCAAGGATTGCGCATAGGTGTTCGTAACACGCAGCGAAACACAATAACAATCCTAGGTAGATTTTTTCATGTTTAAAATTTATTTAGGTGTCAAAGATCGGATCTAAGACGAACCTGGTGAAGAGAGTTTTTTTTTCAGAATTTCTTCGATAGTGCGAAGACTCTATGCGTATCTACACCGAGACCGATCCTTGCTATCAACTCTTTGATCAATGAAACCCGCGAAAAAAATTGAACGAAGAATATTGTATTGAAATTTTTCTCAAAAAATCTCAACTCAAATTAGTAGAACAAGAAACCTTTTTCTTGTAATTGTATTTTTCTCTCTTGGCTTTGTATTGCACTCTCACTTTCACAAAGTAGGTTTTCTTCTCAAGAAAAATTAAAAACTAAAACTTTGAAAATTTTCTCCATCACCCTTTATATAGGTCACCTACAAATCCTAGTCCTATTTGATTGAGGTAAATAATTTACTTAGGGTAAAAGTTTTTGTATGGAAAATCCGAATTTCCACTTTCTTCTAACGTGGATTCCAATTCCAAATATTTGGAATACAATGTCTATTCCAAAATTAGACATTGAATATCCAATTCTAAATTGGATTCTAATTCATAAACTTTTTATATTAATATAATATTTTCCAATTGAAAATATTAATCTCATTCCAAATAGGATAAAATTTCAATTACACATTTATAGTCCAATTCAAAATTAGATTTATCAACAAGCCTTTATTAATATTATATTTTATATACATCTATTATATAAAAATAATATTAATTATACATATCACATATATCTAAACCAAGAGATATTATTTTATTTCTATTCCAAATAGAAACTTCAATTTATTCACAATATTAATTATAATCTTTGTGCTAGCAAAGAATATAATAATATTTCATTTGGACTAATAACTAAATTTATTTGAGTAATTAAATTCTTATTAATTTAATTATCAAATAATAAGTTAATTAATCCTTTAGCAAAGATCAGAACACTCGTTATTGTGCGACCCCATAGGTTCAATACTAAACCAGTAGTAAATTGATCATATCAATATACTAATCAAGGGTGGCATCTAGCAACACTCCTTAACGACCGGATAGCATGAAGTATACAATTTACTCTCAAGAACCAGTAGAAGAATAATGTAGTAATTCCTTCTGTCCCTATAGCTCTGGATCACCCTAGGATATGATTCAACTGTCAAATCCTAATAGGCAATCAACTATGTGTTCATGTCAAATATAATCGACCATTGAATGACCTAAGAAACGCATTTCTTCTTTCATTCAATTGCTCTGGCCAAGGTCTTAGTTTGGTCGTTTATAATTCATGACAACATAGAGCTTAAACTCATTACTAAGTGTTGACAGATTCCGTCTTGATCAATCACTAATTCTACAAGTATTTAATCGTACTCAATATCTTTTCAACTATCGCCCTAGAGCCGTAGGTGTCTAGTATCAAAGCACAATAAATAACTTGTCAATTACTATGATGATATCAAGTCAAAGGAAACGGTTACATCACATTCTTCAAGAAAATATCCTATTGACAATTATGGTAATTCTAACCATTAGGAATTATCCAATGAGTCGGTTCAATGATCATATCTCTATATGCATTATCTCTCTATGTGATTTAGTTAATGAGATCAACTAATCTTTATCCGATAAAGACGATCATATAAATATTGATCTAACCGGATTACTAATGTCCAAATTACTAATCCTACGATCAAGAACAAATTTAGATTAAATTGTAAAAGACTTTGCTCTCATTATCATAATCTCTATCACGATGACAAATCTCAAAATTTAATCAAAGACCTTATCATATTAATCAAACAATTAATAATAATGATAAAAGAATATCAAGTGCCATATATTTTATATCAAATGACATTCACAAGAATATGTTTAAGTTATCAAATATGATATTGGATCTAGGGCATATCTACTATATCCCTAACAATCTCCCACTTGCACTAGAGCCAATCGCTCTTGTACTTCATCCCCAATTTCCACATGTGCTTGTCAAACTCCTTTGCGCCAAGAGCTTTAGTGAATGGGTCTGCAGCATTTTCCTTTCCATTAACCTTTTGAATCTCGACGTCTCCACGTTCAATGATCTCTCTTTTCAAGTGATACCTTCGCAGAACGTGCTTGGACTTTTGGTGTGATCTTGGTTCTTTTGCTTGAGCAATGGCTCCAGTATTGTCACACTACAATGGAACCACACCTTCCATTGAAGGGACCACACCAAGTTCAGTTAAGAACTTTTTCATCCATACAGCTTTCTTGGCAGCTTCACTAGCTGCTATATATTCTGCTTCAGTCACTGAATCAGCTACTGTAGCTTGTTTGGAACTTTTCCAACTCACTGCACCACTATTTAAGGTGAATACATAACCAGAAATAGATTTGCTATCATCCCTATCTGAAGAGAAACTTGCATCAATATAATATTCAAGTTTCAACTCAGAATCCCCATAGATGAGGAATTGGTCTTTAGTCCTTCTTAAGAACGGTCTTCACCAACTTCCTTTGTTCCTCACCGGGATTTGCCTGATATCGGCTAGTCACTCCAAGTGCATAAGCCACATCAGGACGTGTACATGTCATGGCATACATGATAGCTCCCACTGCACTAGCGTATGGGATCCTACTCATGTGTTCTCTCTCTTCAGGTGTTTTAGGACAATCCTCCCTACTGAGAGAAATTCCAGTGCCTATCGGTAGATAGCCTCTTTTGGAATTATCCATGTTATGCATCTTTATGATGGTATCAATGTACAAAGACTGGGAAAGTCCAAGCAGCTTCCTAGATCTATCTATATACATCTTTATTCCTAATATATAAGCTGGTTCTCTCAAGTCTTTCATGGAAAACTGTTCTGATAGCCAGATCTTGGTATTTTGCAATGCTGGTATGTCATTCCCTATGATCAATATATCATCAACATACAACACAAAAAATATAATTGTGCTCCCACTAACCTTTTTCCATCAAACAAAATTGAACTTTTCAATCGTTTTGTTAAATCAAATATTCCAACTTCGAGAAGCTTGCTTTAATCCATAAATGGATCTTTGTAGCTTACAAATTTTATTATGATCAGACGATGATATGAAACCTTCGGGTTGTGTTGTGTACACATCCTCTTCTAGCTCACCATTAAGGAAAGTTGTTTTCACATCCATTGCCATATTTCATAATCATAGTATGCTGCTATAGCAAGTAAAATCCGAATAGATTTTAGCATTGCCACGGGAGAGAAAGTCTCGTCATAGTCGACTCCTTCTTTCTGACGATATCCCTTGGAAACAAGACGGACTTTATAGGTCTCCACCTTTCCGTCTGCTCCAATATTTCTCTTAAAACCCATTTACAACCTATAGGTTTTATGTCCTTTGAAGGTTCAACTAAAGTCCATACTTTATTTTCCTTCGTGGATTCCATTTCGGATTCCATGGCCTTTTGCCACTTCTCATAATCAGAACTTTGTACATCCTCTTCATAGGTCTTAGGGTCATCATCATTATGATCAACCTCATTTGATAAATCATCTTGTACCAATAAATTTAATCTAGTTGGTACATGACGTTCTCGTGTAGACCTTCGAAGAGGTACTTGTACAACCTGTTCACCTTGTGTTGAATTTTGTTGTTGCTCAATTTGGTTTGGAACTGGTTCATTAACCTGTTCTTGAACTTCATTTAGTTCTTGAACTTCAACCGTTGAAGATGGCAATTTCCTTGGCAATTTCAAAACATCCAATAAAGGTTCTTCAACTTGGGTCTCACGATCTTTATATTGTGTTGATTCATTAGTTTCTTGATCTTCATCACGTTCTATTTCTCCATTATAATTTCCTTCCAAAAGAAATTACCTTTCAAAAAAGGTTGCTCCTCTAGCCACAAACACTTTATGGTCAGAAGGGTGATAGAAATGATATCCCCTTGTTTCCTTGGTATACCCAATGAACCTACACCTATCAGATTTTGAATCAAGTTTATCACACTGTAGTCTTTTAACATAGCTGGACAACCCCAAACCTTAATATGTTTAAGGTTAGGCTTACATCCTTTCCATATCCTATATGATGTTGTAGAGACTGACTTAGTGGGAACTTTATTAAGTAAGTATGTTGCTGCTTCCAAAGCATATCCCCATAAATTTATTGGAAGATCAGTGGACCCCATCATCGATCTCACATTTCTAATGAGGTTCTATTTCTCCTTTCAAACACACCATTGTGTTGTGGTGTTCCTGGAGGTGTCCATTGTGAGAGAATCCCATTCTCTTTGAGATATCTTATAAAATCTTCACTAAGATATTCTCCACCTCTATCAGACCTTAGTACTTTGATACTTTTACCAGTCTGCTTCTCAACTTCACTACGGAATCTTTTGAACATTTCAAAATATTCAGACTTGTGTTTCATAAGATATACAAATACATATCTTGACATATCATCAATGAAGGTAATGAAGTAAGAATATCCACCTCTAGCTTGAATTTTCATGGGCCCACAAACATCTGTATGAATTAATCCCAATAATTCAGAAGCTCTTTCTCCACTTCCAGTAAATGGAGATTTTGTCATTTTCCTTTGATACAAGATTCACAAGTTGGATATGATTCAAAATCATACTCGTTAAGGTACCCTTCCTTGTACAACTTGTTGATTCTTTTCTCTCCAATATGACCAAGCCTACAATGCCAAAGGTATCTTTGATTTACATGATCAACTCTTTTACTCTTAAGACTTGAAACATGCATAAACGAATTAGCATTCACACTATGTAAGACACAAACATCATGTTGGAGATAGCCATTCACATATAAATATCACTATAATAAATAGAGTAAATACCATTGCCTATATTAATGCGAAAACCATGTTTGTCTAACATAGAAGCTGAAATTATGTTCGAAAACCAATTTAGGAACGTAATAACAATCATCCATCATAAGTAATTTGCCCGTAGGCATTATTAAAGAAATTGATCCTACAGTTACGGCTGCAAATTTTACACCATTTCCAACTTGTAGATTAACTTCTCCTTTCGTTAGCCTCCTACTTATCTTGAATCCTTGCAACATATTGCAGATGTTATAACCACTGCCAGTATCTAATACCCACATTGAAGAATTAGTAGTAGCTAAAGAAACCTTGAAACATTTTTCATTAATGTCTCACCTTGTTTCTTGTCCTTTAGAGTTGCAAGATACTCCTTGCAGTTTTTCTTCCAATGCCCTTTCTTCTTACAGTGAAAACATTCAGCATCATATACTGGCTACAAGATCAAATCTTCAGAAAACTCTTTACCAAGCTTGTACCCCAACTTCTCATGTTCTTCAGTAAGAACGGTCATATGATTGACAAGGGGTCCAACTGGAGAGTTTTCAATGTCCAACAGTGCATCAACCATCTTGTTAAGATATTCAATGATTGCAGTTGGATCTATATTCTGATGTTTCCTCTGGACGTCAGAACTCGTAGTAGCGAGAATGATGTGTTTAATAGCAAGGCATTCTTCTAAGTATTTCACGCAATGATATAACAGACATATTGAGAAATCAAAAATATAGAAAAGAAAAGGCAATAATATAAGAACATATTTGCATATATCATAAAGACATGGACTTTTATCTAAATGATATTTCCACTAATTATTTTAAACTATTTACCCTCATTATAGTTTAAGAAATCTTTATTTCTTTTAGTGGAGTAAAGAAATCCTTCAACAATATGTATGAGCCCCTTGAAAGTCAAGTCGTTTCTCACATATATTTGAATGGTAGGTACTCTTACCAATTGTATCCCCATACAATTTCCTTAATTAGCTCTATGTCAAATAGTCCCCTGGTAGTCAGGTCGATCCTGTTGGCATAGTTGAGTTCAGCCATCATGATAGCAAAGAACTTATTGAATTTTATACTCCCCCGGGTAGTCCAGGCGTCTAGTGTAAAATTGAATAATTCTTTCAATCCATACATCTAATGTTATAAATAGTTTTAAAATATTCTCGAACTATAAGCGTACTGGTAGTCAGGCCGCTCCTTATAAACAAGAAATAAGTAAAATTAATCACCTTGATGGATAGCTCTATAATAAAATATCTTATATTTTATTATTTAAGAACTTAAATTTTAGTAAGAGGGAATTGTTACAAAATATTTTTTAATAACACGAAGATCAAATCTTTTATAGCGTGTGAATTTAGTTCAAGTTGTCTACATGCTTAGTCCTAAATTAATTTACATCTAATAAATAATTCAAAATTATGTAATGAACAAGCACATGGCATAAAACAAAATTCAACATCCTCTAACATATTTATCTTATATATCAAATAAAAAAAATTCATGCTAGAATATTATTATTAATTAACATCTCATGAATTAATAACAATTAAAATAACAATAGAATCATGTAGCCTATTATAGATTCCCGTTGTATCTAATACAAAATTTCAAATTCAAGATATGTACGATCTCAATAGTTATATGAATTCATATTTTATCCACAATAAAATAATATCAATATTCAAACGATTTGACTATTGCACAAGACACATCTATTATGGTTTGAACTCTTCAAATATAATATTAAAATATTTCGTAAATAAATTTTAGACACAATAAACCACGGCTCTGATACCACTGAAGGATTGAGTATAGGTGTTCGTAACACACAGCGGAAGACAATAACAATCCTTGGTAGATTTTTTCATGGTTAAAATTTATTTAGGTGTCAAAGATCGGATCTCAGACGTACCTGGTGAAAAGAGTATCTTTTTCAGAATTTCTTCGATAGTGCGAAGACTCTATGCGTATCTACACCGAGGCCGATCCTTGCTATCAACTCTTTGATCGATGAAACCTGCGAACAAATTGAACGAAGAATATCGTGTTGAATTTTTTTTCAAAAAATCTCAACTCAAATTAGTAGAACAAGAAATACTTTTCTTGCAATTGTATTTTTCTCTCTTGGCTTTGTATTGCACTCTCACTTTCACAAAGTAGGTTTTCTTCTCAAGAAAAATTAAAAAGAAAAACTTTGCAAATTTTCTCCATCACCCTTTATATAGCATCACCTACAAACCCTAGACCTATTTGGTTGAGGTAATAATTTACTTAGGGTAAAAGTTTATTCCAAAAAAAAGTTTGTATGGAAAATCCAAATTTCCACTTCCTTTTAACGTGGATTCCAATTCCAAATTTTTGGAATACAATGTCTATTCCAAAATTAGACATTGTATATCCAATTCTAAATTGGATACTAATTCATAAACTTTTTATATTAATATAATATTTTCATATTGAAAATATTAATCACATTCCAAATAGGATAAAACTTCAATTACACATTAATAATCCAATTCAAAATTAGATTTATTAACAAGCCTTTATTAAAATTATATTTTATATACATCTACTATATAAAAATAATATTAATTATATATATCACATATATTTCAACCAAGAGATATTATTTCATTTATATTCCAAATAGAAACTTCAATTTGTTCACAATATTAATTATAATCTTTGTGCAGCAAAGATTATAATAATATTTCATTTGGACTAATAACTAAATTTATTTGACTAATTAAATTATTTAATTTAATTATCAAATAATAAGTTAATTAACCTTTTAGCAAATATCAGAACACTCGTTAGTGTGCGACCCCATAGGTTCAATACTAAACCGGTAGTAAATTGATCATATCAATATACTAATCAAGGGTGACGTCTAGCAACACTCCTTAACGACCAGATAGCATGAAGTATACAATTTACCCTCAAGAACCAGTAGAAGAATAATGTAGTAATTCCTTTTGTCCTTATAGCTCTGGATCACACTAGGATATGGTTCAACTGTCAAATCTTAATAGGCGATCAACTATGTGTTCACGTCAAATATAATCGACCGTTGAATGACCTAAGAAAAACATTTCTTCTTTCATCCAATTGCTCTGGCCAAGGTCTTAGTTTGGTCGTTTATAATTCATGACAACATAGAGCTTAAACTCATTGCCAAGGGTTGACAGATTCCGTCTTGATCAATCACTAATTCTATAAGTATTTAATCGTACCCAATATCCTTTCAACTATCGCCCTAGGTCCATAGGTGTCTAGTATCAAAGCACAATAAATAACTTGTCAATTACTATGACGATCTCAAGTCAAACGAAACGGTTACATCACATTCTTCAAGAAAATATCGTATTGACAATTATGGTAATTCTAACCATTAGGAATTATCCAATGAGTCGGTTCAATGATCATATCTCTATATGCATCATCTATCTATGTGATTTAGTTAATGAGATCAACTAATCTTTATCCGATAAAGACGATCACATAAATATTGATCTAACCGGATTACTAATGTCCAAATTAATAATCCTACGATCAAGAACAAATTTAGATTAGATTGTAAAAGACTTTGCTCTTATTATCATGAATTCTATCACGATGACAAATCTCAAAATTTAATTAAGGACCTTATCATATTAATCAAACAAATAATAATAATGATAAAATAATATCAAATGCCACATATTTTATATCAAATGACATTCATAAAAATATGTTCAAGTTATCAAATATAATACTGGATCTAAGAAATATTTACTATATCCCTAATACATTCTACGATACATCGAGACCTGCTAAGCATTAGTGCATATGGAGATTCGATTGTATTCGTCAGGTCTAATGCTACAAAAGAAAATTTTAGTCTTGGCATTCTTTTTAACAGCATGACATCTTAATCAGAATAATGCTCTCGGATTTCGGGCCAGTTACTTCACCCTTATCGTCCTTTTCCATGGGAACCTTAGGACCTTTCTGAATGATGTCCCGAATCCACTATACGTAGTATGTTTCGTTAAACAATTGTGGCCTAGTGGTTGGCTGTCCTCTTGAGCGTCTGGAGATGTAGCCATCTCAGATCATTTCAAAGTGTTAGTCTTACGAACCTGCTCTGATATTAATTGTTATTTGAGAATGCATCAAGATACATTAGGAGAGGGGAATTATGTTATTCCCAAATTTTAGTATAAAGAACTCGGTTCGTAAGCTTGAAATTCTAGACATATAATAAAGTAAAGTGAAAAAATTAAATAATACAATAACTTACGTGTAAAAAATCCTTTCTTACGGGAGTAAAAATCACGATCTACTCTCATAAAATTTGCCTCAAGACTTCACTAACTTCAATGAACAATTTTAAGTTACAACTTAATAACCAAAGGGATTAACTCTAATGTCTTTTCCTTACCATCAATCAAATTACAGATATTCTTCTTCATATTATAAACTCTAGCCTAGAAAGCTAAACAAACTCTAAAAATTTATTTACCTACAATACACTTCTTAATATGCATTATAGGCTACAATTTAGAAAAATCAACTCAGTACTAAGCAATTAAAGAACTTAAGCAGCTTGGTCTTCGGGACCTGCAGATTCTTTAGTTGAGTAGCTTAAGTCTTTTGAAAGCATCTTCTTGCTATTATTTCTATTTTTCCAAAAGTAATTCCAATGCTAATACAAAATAACTGTAATTTTGAATAGGAGCAAAAGACTAGTCATGTGAGGAGTGGTCGTAACATTACAGCCCTAAAATATTATAGTTATTAACGAGTCATCGAGAATATAAGATATTATATC
Organism: Nicotiana benthamiana; assembly: GCA_034376525.1. Classification (NCBI taxonomy): domain Eukaryota; kingdom Viridiplantae; phylum Streptophyta; class Magnoliopsida; order Solanales; family Solanaceae; genus Nicotiana; species Nicotiana benthamiana. The sequence continues at coordinate 75,553,488 of CM067330.1, forward strand.
AAGCATATTGTATATCCGCCAAATGTCCAAAGGCATGTCAACAAGTATATATATTTATTTTATCAGTTGTCCAAATAACATAAGCTGGTATTAGTCAACTATAACTCAGGAACGTTTCACTGGTCTATAAAATATCTGTGTGGACCTAATTTTCTTATCACCATATAGCGACACGTTCTTAAAAGATACCAATTAATGGCCAATAGGGTCATAGACTCATAATCAAGTTGCAAAAGATCAGAGCTAAGGTATATTAATTTTACATTATTGGAATCTTATAAGTGGCACCATATATGTATTACGAACACATGTAATAAATAGTATAAATCATTTAACACAAAGAAAGAGGAGTTTAAAATCCACAAAACTTGGTTCTTAATTCAATTTTACTTTGGGTCCTCTTCTTGTCTTGTAATCATGTGTCCTTCAAGCAAACAAATAAGAGACTTGAAGTGATCAAATTCTCTTCTAATTTAACAGGAAAATTTTACATTACAACAAGGGAGCTCCTATTTATTAATTTTATAGTCCATATTTCAATTTATAATCAACTAGCCAAAAAATTATAAATTAAGATTCAATATTTAACTCTAATAGGTTCTGAAAATTATTATTTAATTTTTGTAAAAAAGTTGCCCAAGCGTTTAACTTAATTTTTGAATGAGTAACTGTAACTCAAATATTAGTGCAACAAATCAAATCAATTTGGCTGGTGAATAGAGAAGAAGAGAGAATGAAAGTAATGATTGTGAAAAACACAGATTTAACTCCATAGCTTTTAGAATTAATGGTTGTAAGAACAAATTTGCAAGAGCCACTGTTTTAAAATATGTAATATACGGGTTGTGTCGAATAAACTTAAAACATGAACTATTTTTTATTATGGTGTAAAACGATGTGCATTTTCGTGTAAGTTTTATCAATGATACAAAACAAAAAATAATCGGGAGAATTTCACTACGAACTTAAGTCATTTTCACTTAATGCAGGTCGATTAGCAACTAATATGATTAATAGTTTGGAAACAGTTACTTTTTCTATTTCTTTGGAGCAGTCGATCGATGAATCTGGATTGTGAATATGCCAAGACTTTCTTTTTCAATATTGAAATCTTTACAATTAGGTCAGAGTCAATCATTTCGGTGGACGATAATAATTCCCAGAATTGTTAGTATCTCCACTTCTTTGGTGATAAACGAGTCTCCCTAAAAATAGATCAAGATAATAAGGCGCATTAATTATGATTTTGGTCACGAGCCTAGTTCGTCCTTTATGAACTATTATGACGGTACTTAGTCTTTACGTTTAGATAAGCTTAACAAATATGAAAATAAACAAAACTTGCGGAAGAAATAATTAAAAGCCAAATAAACCGAATGAAAGACTATTTAAAATGCCGCTCAGCATGTAAAATACAACTTCTCAAAAATTACTACACTTTTCCAAATCCGAAATCTCATGAAACCGCAACCTTTAAATATCTAATAGTGTCTAACTCCAGAACATCTAATAAAGAAAAGAAATAAAGAAGGTTTACTACTAAAAAGCAAAAATAGAAAGGGACTCCTCGATTTGCGGACAAGACAGATTTAGCTCAAAATCTCAAGAACAGTCCCCTCGCCTCAAGGGTGATAGGACTGAGTCGAAATACCTGGATCTGCACATGAAAAACATGAGCAGAAAGGATATGAGTACACCACAGCGATACTCAGTAAATGCCAAGTCTAACCTTGGTCGGGCAGTGACGGAAAAGGTTAGGGCCCTACTGAAGTTAAATAAAATATAAAGTATGGCAGTGTAGAACAGAGCAGCATAAACAAGTACATTGGTAAAAGTGACACATGATATAAAGGACAATGACTACTATTACAGAAGCAAAGTAAACACACAAGGAAATATAGCTCAACACCAAATAATAACAATCAGGGTTCTTCCAAGATAACATCCTGTATTCCCAAACATACATATCCAATATGTCTCCTGGAATACCGTCTCGTAGTCCAAAACATAGTGCACGAGGATCTACCGGAATTCCATTATGTAGTCCCAAACGTATTTACCCAGTATTGGAGAAATCTACGAAGTGCATTCCCGTAGTTCCCTATAACTGTGCAAGAGATCTACAGGAATCCCACATCTGTGGTCACAAATGTAAACATACAAGGGGGAAGCTACCAGAATCCCATATCTGTACTCCTAATATAAATACACAGCAGCAAAAGAAAAATATTCAGAAATGTCATCAAATTCCATGTTAAGGCAAAGAAGTAATTCTAGCCTAGCATGTTGCATAGAATTTATGTAAGGCATTTTGAGCGAATACATCATTTGAATCACATAGACATGCGTTCCTAAGTTAACAACAGCTTTATTAGTGCAAGTAATAAAAATAGGAAAAGAACATATTATAATTACTTTAATGAAAAAACTGGATCTAATAATTAGCACAAGTACGCACTCGTCACCTCACATACAAGGCATCTCAATTACCAAATATAACAAATCCTAAGGGGAAAGTCCCCCACACAAGGTTAGGCAAGCCAATTACCTCGAACCAACTCAAATCAATCTGAAATCACGCTCTTACCACGAGTACTCGACTCCGAATAGCCCAAATATATTCAATTAATATCCATTATGCAAATAACACTTCAAGTAACTGATTCTATAAAGAAATATTAAGCTAATATGCGAAATTAGGTATAATGACCAAAACGCCCCTTGAGCCCACGTCTCTAAATCAGGTTAAATTTATATTATTAGAATCCTCATACTCTCACGAGTTCATGCATATAAAATTATCCAAATATAAGGTCAAATTCCCAATCAAAAGTCGAATTCTAGGTCTAAGAACTTTTATCCAATATTTTTCCAATTTTCACCTCCAATCAGAATTAAGTGATGAAACTAAGTATAGATTGATGGAATATAACTATAAAAGATTAAAGAATTGTTACCCAATAGTCTCCTCTTCTATTTCCTCTAAAAATTGCACTCTCTCGAGCTCATTTTGATATTTTCGATTAATTAGAACAACAACCAATCCTACCAATTAACAAACTCAAAAAGTCCTATTTTCAAAAGCAAAGCTTTGAATGGCCTTCGAAAAGTGAAATTCTACTATCCAATTTTTCTACATTGCAATCAGGTGACATAGGGGGGAGAAGCATTAATAGCGGACGACTCCTTGAAGCATATGTAAAAGATGTGAGAAGAAGAGAGAATAAAAGTAATGATTGTGAAAACACAGATTTAACTCCATAGCTTTTAGAATTAATGGTTGTAAGAACAAATTAGCAAGAGCCATTGTTTTAGAATATGTACAATACGGGTTGTCTCGGGTAAAACTTAAAATATGAACTATTTTTTATTATGGTGTAAAACGATGTGCATTTTCTTGTATGTTTTATCAATGATACAAAACAAAAAATAATCGGGAGAATTTCACTACGAACTTAAGTCATTTTCACTTAATGCAGATCGATTAGCAACTAATATGATTAATAGTTTGGAAACAGTTACTTTTTCTATTTGTTTGGAGCAGTCGATCGATGAATCTGGATTGTGAATATGCCAAGGCTTTCTTTTTCAATATTGAAATCCTTACAATTAGGTCAGAGTCAATCATTTCGGTGGACGATAATAATTCCCAGAACTGTTAGTATCTCCACTTCTTTGGTGATAAACGAGTCTCCCTAAAAATAGATCAAGATAATAAGGCGCATTAATTACGATTTTGGTCACGAGCCTAGTTCGTCCTCCATGAACTATTATGACGGCACCTAGTCTCTACGATTAGATAAGCCTAACAAATGCGAAAATAATCAAAACTTGCGGAAGAAATAATTAAAAACCAAATTAACCGAATGAAAGAGTATTTAAAATGCCGCTCAACATGTACAATACAACTTCTCAAAAATTAATACACCTTTCCAAAATCCAAAATCTCATGAAACCGCAACCTTTGAATATCTAATAGTGTCTAACTCCAGAATATCTAATAAAGAAAAGAAATAAAGAAGGTTTAATACTGAAAAACGAGAATAGAAAGGGACTCCTTGATTTGCGAACACGACAGATTTAGCTCAAAATCTCAAGAGCAGTCCCCTCGCCTCAAGCGTGATAGGACTGAGTCGAAATACCTGGATCTGCACATGAAAAACATGAGCAGAAAAGATATGAGTACACCATAGCGATACTCAGTAAGTGCCAAGTCTAACCTCGGTTGGGTATTGACGGAAAAGGTTAGGGCCCTACTGAGGTTAAATAAAATATAAAGTATGGCAGTGTAGAACAGAGCAGTGTAAACAAGTACATTGGTAAAAGTAACACATTATATAAACGACAATGACAACTATTACAGAAGCAAAGTAAACACACAAGGAAATATAGCTCAACACCAAATAATAACAATCGGGGTTCTTCCAAGATACCGTCCTGTATTCTCGAATATACATATCCAATATGTCTGTTGGAATACCGGCCCGTATTCCATCACATAGTGCACGAGGATCTACCGAAATTCAGTTATATAGTCCCAAATGTAATTACCCAATACTAGAGAAATCTACGAAGTGCATTCCCGTAGTTCCTTATAACTGTGCAAGGGATCTACAGGAATCCCACATCTGTAATCACAAATGTAAACAGACAAGGAGAAAGCTACCAGAACCCCACATCCATACGCCTAATGTAAATACACAGCAGCAAAAGGAAAATATTTAGAAATGTCATCAAATTCCATGTTAAGGAAAACAAGTAATTCTAGCCTAGCATGTTGCATAGAATTTAGGTAAGGCATTTTGAGCGAATACATCATTTGAATCACATAGACATGCGTTCCTAAGCAAACAACAACTTTATTAGTGCAAGTAATAAAAATAGGAAAAGAACATACTATAATGACTTTAATGAAAAAACTGGATTTTTAATAATTAGCACAAGTACGCACTCGTCAGCTCACATACAAGGCATCTCAATTACCAAATATTACAAATCCTAAGGGGATAGTCCCCCACACAAGGTTAGGCAAGCCAATTACCTCGAACCAACTCAAATCAATCTGAAATCACGCTCTTACCACGAGTACTCGACTCCAAATAGCCCAAATGTATTTAATTAAATTCCATTATGCAAATAATACTTCAAGTAACTGGTTCTATAAAGAAATATTAAGCTAATGCGCGAAATTATGTACAATGACCAAAATGCCTCTTGAGCCCACGTCTCAGAATCAGGTAAAATTTATATTATAAGAGTCCTCATACTCTCACGAGTTCATGCATACAAAATTATCCAAATCTAAGGTCAAATATCCAATCAAAAGTCGAATTCTAGGTCTAAGAACTTTCTTCCAATATTTTTCCAATTTTCACCTCCAATCTGAAATTAAGTGATGAAACTAAGTATAGATTGATGGAATATAACTATAAAAGATGAAATAATTGTTACCCAATTGTCTCCTCTTCAATTTCCTCTAAAAATCGCACTCTCCCGAGATCTAAATCAAATTTCCAAGTTTTTATACTAAACCCTCGAAATTTCATATTTTTGCCTAGTGTTTTCCGCATCTATTGTCAAGGGATAGCATCTGCGGTCCTGCTTTTGCGGACCAATAGTCGCACCTATGACTTTTCACTTAAGACCGGTTTCCACTTCTGTAGTAGATCCCTCGTACCTGCGGTTTCACAAGTGCAATACCCTTCTCGACGTGCGGCTCCTGCTAGACCTCCCTAATTCCACTTCAGCGACCATAGAGCCTTTTCTACATTGCCGCACCTGCAGTCCCACACTCGTAGGTGCGGTTATGAAAGAAAACCAGCTAAAGCTACAAGTCCAAAGTCCAAATCCTTCTGTCAACCATCCGAAATCATCCCGAGGCCACCGAGACCTCCACCAATGACACTAACAAGTCTAATGCCACTGTCCAAACTTACACCCATTCCTTAAAATCCGTAAAATAACATCGAAATGATAGATCAACCACGGATTCAAGCCTAAAAATTCCAATTCTAAAATTACGCTTTCGATTAAAAAGTCTGTCAAACCCCATCCGAATAACCTGAGAGTTTGGACATATGTCACATTCAACACTACGGAGCTATTCCAACTTCAAGAATTCCATTCCAACCCTAGGATCAAAATCTCACTATCGAACCAGAAACTTCAAAATTTGACCTTTCGGCATTTCAAGCCTAAATTAGCTATGGACATCCAAAACACAATCTGAACATGCTCATACGCTAAAACTCATCCAATTGAGCTAAGAGAACCATTAGATATTCATTCTGAGGCAGTCTTCACACTAGTCCAACTACGCTAGACATTCTAATATTTAAGCTCTCGCTTAGGGACTAAGTGTAACAAAATTCTTCATGACTTAAAACCAAACATCCTGGCAAATCAAAATAGTAGAAATAAATATGGGAAAAGAAGTTAATAGGGGATCGGGGTGTAAATTCATAAGATATCTAGCTGGGTCGTCACATCCTCATACACTTAAACATTCATCCGTCCTCGAATAAACATAAAAACATACCTGAAGTAGTGAAAAGATGAGGTTAACAGCTGCGTATATCCTGCTTGGTCTCCCCAGCTCCTCGACCAGCTGACTCTGCCACGGAACCTTTACTGATGCAATGTTCTTTGACCTCAGCTTTCTAACCTACCTGTCCCATTTTGCCAGTGGCTCTTCAACATTGGATAGATCCTTGTCCAACTTGATAGAATTGAAATCCAGCAAGTGCGGCGGATCACAATTATACCTCCGAAGCATCGAAACATGAAATACCGGATAAACTCCTGCCAAGCTGGGACGTAAGGCAAGCTCATACGCAACCTCCCTAACATGCCTAAATATCTCAAAAGGGCCAATAAACCTCGGACTGAACTTTCCCTTCTTCCAAAATCTTATAATGCCCTTCATAGGCAAAAGCTGAAGAAGAACTCGGCGTCTAACCATATAGGAAACATCACGAAACTTCCGGTGCACATAGCTCTTTTGTCTGGACTAGGATGTACGAAGCTTATCTTGAATCACCTTAACCTTCTCCAAAGCATCCTGAACCAAGTTTATTCCCAATAATTTAGCCTCACTCATCTCAAACCAACCCACCAGGGATCTTCACCGCATACCATATAAAGCCTCATACAGTGCCATATGAATGTTGGACTGATAGTTGTTGTTGTAAGAAAGCTCTGCCAGTAGTAAGAACTAATCCCAAGGCCCTCCAAACTCAATCACACACGCACAGAGCATATTCTCAAAAATTTGAATAATACGCTCGGACTCTGCGTCCGTCTGAGGATGAAATGTCGTACTCAACTGCATTGGAGTACCCAACTCATGCTAAGAAACCCTGCAGAACCGTGATGTGAACTGAGTACCTCTATCTGATATGATGGAAACTGGAATACCATGCATACGAACAATCTCTCGGATATAAATCTCTGCTAACTGCTCGAAAGAATAGGTAGTACACATAGGAATGAAGTGAGTGGACTTGGTCAGTCGATCCACAATCACCCAAATAGCATCGAACTTTCTCAAAGTCCCTAGGAGCCTAGCTACAAAGTCCATGGTGACCCGCTCCTACTTCCACTCCGGAATCTCTATTTGCTGAAGCAACCTACCCGGTCTCTGGTGCTCATACTTCACCTATTGACAGTTGAGGCACCGAGCTAGAAATCCATCTATATCTTTCTTCATCTGCCTCCACCAATAGCGCTGCCTCAAAATTTGATACATCTTCCCGGACCTCGGATAAATGCAATGCCGTCAATTATGGGCCTTCTCTAGAATCACTCCCGAAGCCCATCAACATTGGGTATACAAATCCAACCTTGCATCCTCAATACCCTGTCATCACCAATAGTCATTTCTCTAGCATCAGTGTGCTGAACATTGTCCTTGAGAACAAGCAAATGAGGGTCATCATATTGACGCTCCCTGATAACATCAAGTAAAGAAGACCGAGAAACCACGCAAGCTAGAACCTGACTGGGCTTGGAAAGATCTGCTGACTAAAGCCTAAACAACCATCGCCACAGTCCCCTCCGATGCTGGTAAATAAGCCAAACTCTCTACTTGGCGGCTCAAAACATCGGCCACTGTGAGCATGTGATTTTTGCCTCGCTTGAAATATTCCTATAGAATTCTTAAAATTAGGATTTTGCTTTTATTATTTGAATTTTCAGGAAATTAATAGTATGAATTTTGTGCTTGTTTGTATTTTTGTGTATTTTTAATAAATATAATTCATAAAAAATACAAAAATAGCATATTTGCATTTAGGACTCAATTTTTATATTTTTCTTAGTTAATTAATATTGCAAAAATAAAGAAATAACAACAATGGTCATATTTATTTTACATTTGTTTAGTTTTCTTATTAAATTGGGATTTAGGTCATTTTAGAAATTAATTAGTTTTGTTGGTAGAATTCAAATTTGGTCTTTTCTATTTTTCTTTGTTAATATTTAGAAAATAAAAAAAGAGAAATAATTAAAAAACGAAAAAAAAGAGGAAAAGAAAGAGATTTAAATTTGGGCCACCTTTCAACCCAATTACCAATCCAAATTAAAGCCCCTCAGTCAAAACCAAAATATCCTTTAAACCGGTCTGAACCCTCCCGCCTGAAACGACGCCATTTGGCATCGAGCTAGTCTCGTCCGTTCACTCCTCATCATCCAACGGCCCTGGTTAGACTTTATCTTAAAATAAAACTGTCCAAAACACGTTACAACCTTAAAGACCATGTATTATCTTCCTCGTACCACTGGTCTCTTCGCCGACCCTCCGCCTCATCGCCGCTGGTTAGAAGTCGTCACCGCCAACGGCGAAGCTCCAAACCCTCCCAAATATACACCCCTGAATCCTCTCCTCCTTCTCTTTCCTGTGGCTGTTAGTTTAATATCAGGTTTGGCTTCAGAATATTAGGATCAAGTTTGGTTTCAGTTGGTTCAATTGCTAGAATTTCTCTAGATTGGCTTGGATATAGCTGATTACTCTAATTTTGGTTAGTGTTGAAACTAAGGATAAATAGTTTGGAAGGTTAACATGGCAAAAGTGGTAATTTCAGTTGAATTAAAGGGTAGTATAGTTTTTGGATAAAAGGAATATTACATAAAACTGATTTGGAAACCCCTAGAACATTCTAGGTGGGGTTCTAATCAAATTTTTAAAAATATAATGCAATAACTTGGCTAGCAAGTCAAGAATCTAGGGACTAACTAATAAAATCTGAAAAATAAGAGAAGGACTAATTATTAAAACAAAGTAAAGGGGTTACCCTAAGGTTTGGATATAAAGGCATGTCAATGCTTTCTTTAAAAAAAGAGGTTAGCATTAGGAAAAAATTCCCAGAAGATTGAAAGTTTTAAAATCCTGGAAGTTCCCTAAAAAATCGAGAAATTTTTAATAATTCCCAGGGTTAGAAATTCTGAAAAATTTCTGAAGGTTATACTCCGAAAATTCTCACCAGCTTAGCCCCCTGAAAATCTTTGGAAATTTGGAATCCTAAATCTTCAGAAAAATATCAAAAATATTGTTTCATTAGAGTATTGTCCAGATAATTGCCAGTTTTCAGCTATCAATTGGAATACCCAGCTAAATAAGATTAAAAATGACCTGAAGGACATGTGTTTGAAGTATTAAACCTTCAGAAGTTTATTGGGTTCAATTTCGAGTGTGTTTGGGTTTCAAATGAGGCTGTTTAGGTTGGTTTACTGGTGTTGCTTACTTTAAATCATGTCTGGTTTATTTGACAAATTCCCGTGTTCGATTCAGGGTTCCGGGCTTGGTTTATTGCTGTATCTCTTTATGGATTTGCTGTTGTAATTGTCTCTTGTTTACCTGCTCATGGGTGTTTCATCTTTGCTGTAATTCCAGGTACACAATTGAACTCAACTTGATGTAGCTTTGACATGAAAATGCCCAGGCACCTGCTTCCTGAATTATACCTGTTTGCATTGCTATTTTTAATAGTCAAATAGGTCTTAAATGCAATGTAATAGGTTAATACAGTTTTAATTTTGGTTTGCACTTATATAAACTTTGGACTGTATAATTTGGACTAAACAGGACTGTTTAGAATTTATGGTTTGAACTGATTGTAAGTGACCGGATTCTAAGATCATTACCATTTTATTTCCACATCTTCGTTATTTGTATTCAAATGTGAAACTCAAAAGTTGGTTTACAATTTATTCTCAAAGTTTGTACTGCCTTTCACGATAGCTGGAGGATTCTTTAATTACATTAAATTTCTATCAAATACTGGATTAAGTCTGTTGGCATACAAATGCGATGAATAATGTAGTGAGATTCGAATTCAAACTGTGTCTCACCTTTGGTTTGAATAATCGTTGTTTTTACCTTGTTTTAAACATTGTTAGGACCAACTGGTTTAAAATTGGTACATTTTAAAACTAAGTAACATCATATATTGGGTTTGGGCTCATTCAGGAGCCCAACGTGACAGGTTCTCATGAAAATTAGAATTGGGCCCATCTATGTACTAATTACCCTAAGAACCAGTAGTCCACTCAGCCCATGTAATTTGCTGAGCAGTCTCTTATAAACGTTGAATAGGCTCATCTTTCTTCTTAGGACAATATTCTGGCCCAATACACTGAAGCTCGAATTCACATTAAAAGTATTGGTTTAATGTTACAATGTAAGCTTGGTCTTTCGAGTTAGGTTGCAGGTTCAAATTAAGAGGGTATTTCCCCCTTTGTTTGAATCCGAACCTGAACTCGAGGCCCAAATTCATAATATTTATTAATTAGAGCTATATTAGAGACAAATTCAATAGAAAATCCTAGTATTCTCCATATTGGCCTTTAGACAATAAAATGAGGTGCGTCGTTCCAAACGAAACCCAAAAATTGTGTGGCCCTCTTTGAATGCTTAGATTAATATGCTTAGAAATTAGGGACATGCATTTTAGCGAACTTCACGGCTTCCCGCAAAGATAATAATGTGTTATTCGCATTAGGCGCATCTTTAATAATTTTACCTTCCTAAATACGGGTGTGCATTTCATGTGACTCAAATCCAAGTCCCAAAATGTTGGATAAAATGTGTTCCGGATCCGGGTGCATTTCATGTGACGCGATCCAAAGACATGCTTTAAACAACGTTCACATTCCTAAAATTCAATTAAATAATCTAAAATTACGCCATATGATGAACATGTATAAAAATCAGAATTTTAGCCAATTGTAATAGTTTAAGTGACCGTGCTAGAACCACGGGATCTGGGGGTGCCTAACACCTTCCCTCGGGTCAACAAAATTTCTTACTTAGAATTTCTGGTTTGCAGACTCCATTTGGGCAATCTAAAATTTCCTCGATTTGGAATTCAAAACAAACCTGTGACTTGGAACACCAAAAGCCAAGCCCATCCCAAGTGGCGACTCTAAATAAATAAATAATCTCATTTCGAATAATGTCACTTTAATTTAAAAAACTTCCTTATACATTTATCCTCCAGGGTAGGTGCGTAAAAAGAAGATGTGACAGCCACCATATTAGCCTTACTTAGGTGATACAAAATAGTGATATCATAGTCCTTCATCAACTCTAGCCATCTCCGCTGACGCAAATTATTATCCTTCTACTTGAATAGATGATGTAACCTCTGGTGATCAGCATCACAAGGCACACTATACAAATAATGACGCCAGATCTTCAAGGCATGAACAATAGCAGCTAACTCAAGATCATGGATAGGATAATTCTTCTCATATACCTTCAACTATCTAGATGCATAGGCAATTACCCTAGCATCTTGCATCAATACCGCTTCAATGCCATTCTTCGAGGAATTACAAAACAAAGTATAAGACCTCGAACATGTAGGCAATATCAAAACTGGGCTATAGTCAAAACTGTCTTGAGCTTCTAAAAGATCACCTCACACTCTTCCATCCACAGGAACAGATCACCCTTCTAGGTCAATCTGGTCATAGGTGATGCAATGGATGAAAACCCCTTAACAAATCAATGGTAGTAACCCGCCAAGCCAAGAAACCTGAGAATATCCAATGTTGAGGATGGTCTAGGACAACTCTGCACCGCTTCCACTTTCTTTGGATCCACCTTCATCCCTTCACTAGAAACCACGGGACCCAATAATGCCACAGAATCCAGCCAAAATTAATATTTCGAGAACATAACATATAACTTATTTTCTCTCAGAGTCTGAAGCACGGTCCTCAGGTGCTGCATATGATCTACCTGATTCCGGGAATACACCAAAATATCATCAATGAAGATAATGACAAATGAGTCAAGATATGGCCAGAAAACATTATGCATCAAATGCTTAAATGTTGTTGGGGCATTGGTAAGCCCAAATGACATAACAAGGAACTCATAATGACCATACTGAGTCTTGAAAAAAGTCTTCAGGATATCTGGCTCCCCAATCTTAAATTGATAGTACCCTAAATGCAAGTCAATCTTAGAAAACACTTGGCCACCCTGTAGATGGTCAAATAAATCATCAATTCCAGGCCAATGATAACGATTATTCACTATGACTTTGTTCAACTGGTGATAATCAATCCACATATGCGTAGAACCATTTTTCTTCTGCACAATAAACACATGAGTACCTCACGGTGGTATATTTGGCCTAATAAAACCCTTATCAAGCAATTCTTGTAACCGATCATTCAACTCCTTCAAGTTAGGAAGAGCCATACGACACAGAGGAATAGAAATAGGTTGAGTGCTCAGCAAAATATCAATACAAAAATCAATATCTTATTGGGCAGCATACCTGGAAGGTCAGCCAGAAAGCCATTAGAAAAATCCTATACTACTGGGACTAAATCAATAGAAGGGGTATTGATACTGACATCTCTCACATAAGCTAGATACACATCAAACCCCTTCTCAACCATTCACTGAGCCTTAAGGAAAGAAGTAAATCTACTGGTAGTATGATATAAAATAACCCTCCAATAAACACGCGAAACACCTGGCATAGCCAGCACTACGGTTTTGGCGTGACAATCAAAAATAGCATAATGGGGGTGATAACTAGTTCTTGCCTAACATAATATCAAAATGAACCATGCTGAGAAATAATAAATCGACTCTTATTTCAAAACCACTATGAGCAACCAAACACAATCGATAAATGCAGTACACAACAAGAGAATCTCCTATGGGAGTAGAAACATAAGCATGGGAACTCAAAGAATACTGAGATACACCTAAATGCGGAGCAAAATAAGAATACACATAAGACTAGGTGGCTACTGGATCGAATAGAACTGATGCATCTCTATGAGAAACCAAGACAATACCTGTGATGATAGAATCAGAGGCAACAACCTCGGTACGGTAAGGAATAGCATAGTATCGGGACTGGCCTCCCTCTCTAGGGCAACCTCTACCTCCCTGACCTCCACCTCTAGCTAACTGGGCAGGTGGGTTAGTAGTTGGAGTTGTAACCACAGCCTCAGAACTCTGCGAGGCACGATGTGGCTGAGGAGTGTGTAAAGGTGCACCCCTCCTAAGTCTAGGGAAATCCCTCACCATATGGTGTGTGTTACCACATTCAAAACAAGCTCTAGGATGAAGTTGTAGTTGTGATTGGCTCGGGCCAGGTTTACTGGACTGACCACTAGAAGCACCTCATGCAAGAGGCATACTAGATACTAGAAGTGCACAATAAGGCTCTTGAGGCCTTGGAGGAGTGGGAATACTACTGGCTGCTGGAAGAGTTGAATTAACAGGGAGACTCATATAACCCCCATCATGACGACCTGCAGCTAGAGCATGGGCACCAGAATAATAGCCCGACTCTCGAGACCTATTGTCCTCCCTGTTGAAACACGTTCTCAAGGCACTAAACTAAACGTGTGTTCATATTTGCAGGTTTTGATAAATGACAAACGACGCGCAATTGACATATGACGAGGTCCAAGCACATGCGCGCAATTGACACATAACGAGGTTCTAGCACAAGACGAACAAAGATCATGTTTAAGAAAAGAAACAAAGTTATACATGAGTCGTTCTTTAATTGTGATCTTGATCCGACAAGTGACTCAAGACTTGGCTTCTCTCGTAAAATCATTTTTATCAAATCATGCATATTTAACTTAAAGCAAAATGATTTTCAAACATTTTAATTTAGCCAAAATGATTTTTAAACATGCCTCTCAAATCTGGACAAAGATAATCGATTATGTACTTTATGATAATCGATTATGTTAAGACAATGTACACCATATTTACAAAGCTGAACAATAATCGATTATGTACCTTATGATAATCGATTATGTTAAGGCAGTGTACATTAGATTTTTCAAAGCTACAAGATAATCGATTATGTACCTTATGATAATCGATTATGTTGAGGCAGTGTCCATCAGATTTTCAAAGCTGTAAGATAACCAATTATGCACCTTATGATAATCGATTATGTTGAGGCAGTGTCTATCAGATTTTTCAAGACTATAAAATAATCAATTATGTACATTATGATAATCGATTATGTTAAGACAGTGTAGTCCGAAGTTTTCAAAACATCAAAGATAATCGATTATCCTTATAGCATAATCGATTATGTAAATGACCGTTGCCAAAGTATTTTTAAACTCTGAAAGATAATCGATTATACAGAATCTGATAATCGATTATGCTATGTAAAAATCTGAATATGATTTTTTGAACATTGTCAGGTAATCGATTATACGATTTGGATAATCGATTATTCTGCTTAAAATCTGGGAATGATTTTTGAACTATTGGAAGATAATCGATTATGCAAATCAGATAATCGATTATCTCAGCACAAAATCAGCAATTCATGATTGGCAATTAAGCAACGGTTTTGGATGTTTTGTACACTATAAATACAACTCAAAATCAGTCTTCTAAGTACAACAACGAATCACATTCTTGCTAAGGCTTACATACTCTCATATCAATCATTTTCTATTCATTTCATAAGTTTTTGAGAGCCAAACTCTTGACGAAAGTTGTTGTGTTCTTGAGCGTATTTATATTACTCATATCTACTCTTAAAGAGAGTCTTGTCTTGAGTGCTAAGTGTTTGTAAACACTTGAAGGGAAGTGTTAATCCATTGTGTTTGTAAGAAGGAACGTTTTCATTCCTTCTGTTGAAGTCTTGAAGTGTGGTATCTTCGAGCAAAGGTTGTTGAGGCTTGTGTGACTCAAGTTCTCAGTTTGTAACGGTTTGTTAAGCACCCGTAAGCTTAACGGAGTTAGTGGAATCTCGAGAGAGTCTCTCGGGGACTGGACTAGCCACAAGTTGTGGTGAACCAGGATAAATTCGGTGCGTTCTTTCCTTGTTATTTATTTTCCGCACTTATTTCAATCCTGCAATTTTTAATTCCGCAAGTTTACATTGTTTTTTATCATAACGCTATTCACCCCCCCTCTAGCGTTAAGCGTATATTCTAACAATTGATATCAGAGCCCAACTCTCTGAAAGACTTAACCGTTTGAGAGAAACAATCCATGGCTTCTACTCGTGACTTTAATGCAGGAATAGGTGAAGGACAATGCTCCACCAGACCACCACTATTCGATGGCACAAACTATACGTACTGGAAGGAGAGGATGAGAATATTCATCCAATCAAATAATTTTCATCTATGGAAGGTTATAACAAAGGGAGAACAAATTCAAACCAAAAAGGTTGAAAATGAATGGGTTCCAAAATCCGAAGATGAATACAATGCGGATGATATCCGAAAAGTGCAGAACAACGCTAGAGCCCTCAACTTATTGTATTGTGCTGTAAATGCTTATGATTACAGAAAAATATCATGTTGCACAACGGCTAAGCAAATGTGGGATAAGCTGGAAATCACGTACGAAGGTACGAACCAGGTAAGAAACCCTTCAAGAAATAACGAGCATACATATCTTGGGGAGGCGACTCCGGAGATGAATCAAGCGACGATTAAGAATACGAAACCGCAAATCTATGTCTCATGGCACACGAAGACAATCAAGATGAGGTATGTCAAATTTCTTCTAAAAATTTCTTTTCTCTTGAGGAAATGCAAAACGCTTTTGATGAATTGTATAGTGAATTCATTAGAGCTTCCGAAATTGTTAGAGACGTAAAGAAAAATTTCTCTTTGAAAGAAAAAGATTTTGAAAAACAACTCTCTTTGAAAGAAAAAGATTGGAAAAATTGATTTTGGAAAATGAGAAGTTGAAAGAAGAAAACAAATTTTTCGGCAAGAGAAGCGCCGACAAACCCGAGAGTTCTAGTAAAAATTGTATTTCTTGCATGCATCTAAAAGATGAAGTAGAAAGACTTAAGGGCACCCTAGATACGTTCAATTCTTCTCATAAAAATTTGAATGATGTTCTTGCCAATTTGAAATCGACCAAACATGGCATAGGTTTCAAAAACGAGCCTAAAGAAAAAGTTGAAGCCATCCCCCAACAACCTAAGGCTCAACCTAGGATAAATAAAATAAACGTTCAACCTAGATATAACAATCCTAGAATCAACATGCATGCTAGACCAAACACTAGAAGAAATGTTGAACAATTTAGAACACCTAGAAATGGCTTTCAACAATCGCAACCTAGACACACTCGACCTAGAAATAATTATTCTAGAAACGCTGCATATCCTAGAACAAACAGTAGGAGAAATGATTTTCAAGAATTGCGCAATAGCCATATTTTTAAAAATAGAGCAAATGATTTTCGTACCTCCAACTACTACCAACCCAGAAGAATGCATAATCCTAATGTCATTTGTCATTATTGTAGCCGAATAGGACATATTGCTCCTGCTTGTTTTACTAGACACAGACACTTCACCGCATGTCAACCACACCACCACGTTACACCTAACTCACAAGGACCCAAAACAGCTTGGGTACCAAAAACTCATTAATTTGTCTTGTAGGTGTGTTTGAAGGGATCAAGTGTACTTTGGTACCTTGATAGTGGATGCTCCAAACATATGACCGGAGACGCATTAAAATTCCTTCAACTAAAACACAAGGAAGGAGGAAACATTATTTTTGGAGATAATAACAAAGGAAAATTATCGGCATTGGATCGGTCGGTAAGGATGAATCTTCTTCCATTAAGCATATATTGCTAGTTAAAGGTCTAAAACATAATCTCTTGAGCATAAGTCAATTATGTGACAAGGGAAATCTTGTTTTGTTTGATTCG
The DNA here is from genome assembly GCA_034376525.1 of Nicotiana benthamiana. NCBI lineage: Eukaryota > Viridiplantae > Streptophyta > Magnoliopsida > Solanales > Solanaceae > Nicotiana > Nicotiana benthamiana. The sequence goes on from CM067330.1 coordinate 75,570,685, forward strand.
GAAGAATGCTTAGTTTTTTGTCGTAGTGATTTTAAAATTATTCTTCGTGGTATTAGAATTGATAACATCTATATGGTTGATCTCGAAAATTCTTCATCAAAGTATGTGAATTTTCTTATGAGTAAAGAAGATGATATGTGGTTATGGCATCGTAGAGTAGCTCATATCAACATGCATCTTTTAAACAAATTGGTTTCACAAAATTTAGTTATTGGTCTTCCAAATTTGAAATTTGAAAATGACACTATTTGTGATTCTTGTCAAAAAGGGAAACAAACAAAAGCATCTTTTAAATCGAAAAATATTGTTTCAACTACTAGACCTTTGCAACTTCTTCACATGGATCTTTTTGGATCATCTCGCATTGAAAGTCTTGGTAGAAATCGCTATGCTTTTGTTATTGTTGATGATTATTCTAGATTCACATGGACACTATTTCTTGCTCACAAAAGTGAGGCCTTTCATAATTTTAAAAGTTTTCTTAAACGTGTTCAAAATGAAAAGAACACAACCGTCACTTCCATAAGAAGTGATCATGGGGGAGAGTTCGATCACAATCTCTTCGCGGACTTTTGTAACGAAGTCGGTATTGAGCACACCTTCTCTGCTCCACGTACACCACAACAAAATGGAGTGGTGGAATGGAAAAATAGGTATCTCGAAGAGATGGCTAGAACCATGCTCGATGAGGCTAAGATTCCCAAACAATTTTGGGCGGATGCCGTGAGTACCGCATGCTACGTTTTGAACAGAGTAGTCATTAGACCAATACTCATGAAAACTTCCTATGAACTCTACAAGGGAAGGAAACCTAACCTATCCCATCTTAGAGTCTTCGGTTGTAAATGCTTTATTCATAACAACGGAAAAGATAACTTGGGAAAATTTGATGCCAAACCGGATGAAGGAATTTTTCTTGGTTATTCATCACGTAGCAAAGCATATAGAGTATTCAATAATAGAACTGAAACTGTTGAGGAATCTCCTCATATTGTATTTTCCGAAAATAATGCTCGCTTGGCGAGAAAGGATTCTGGTTTTGATCTTGCAGGTATTTTAAACACAATAAGTCCTCAAGACAAAGTACAAGAGGAAAATCCAAAGGAAATTCAAGATGAAATCTTGGAACAATTATCGGAGGAAGCGCCACCACTGGAGAAAGAAACGAAATTGCCTAACGCGTGGAGGACAATCAAAGACCATCCTCTCGACAAGGTAATTGGCGACATTGAACAAAAGGTAAGTACTCGTACCTTATTATGCTCCATTATTTCCTTAGTTGATGCTAGATTTTTGCAAGGATAAGAGTATGTGAGAGAGAGTGTTTTTCAAAGAGGGAGAATTTTATTATACAAGAGTAAGAAGAGCTGATGATTCCTCTCTAAATTACAAAGCCTTACATATATAGGCAAGGAATGAATACTACACTACTAAGACAAAAGAAACTCTTCCTAATAAGACTAAAAAAATACTACACTTCTTGAAATAATACATGACTAAAAAATAAAACTTTTAATCAATACTAAAAAACAAAACTCTTAATCAAGACTAGAAAACAAAATCATTAATCAAAACTAAAAAACAAAACTAAAAAACAAAAACATTGGAAAATGTTACCTTAAGAGCACCTTAGGACACACTTCTTAAGAGATCACGTTCTCAATTGTCCGACATCTTCTCAAAGCCTTTAGAGAAAGAGTCCTTTTCCGAATTCGTAGTGAACTCGGACTTCTTGACTCCACATTGATCTAAGTCATGCATTGCATTTTTCCTTTCACATAATTACTAACTTGAGCGTCGGAGGCGCCTAATTCTCTTTTGCAGGTATCGCCCTAAAGGCAGGGGGAATTATAAAGCACTGGTGCAGAATAATCGATTTCTCTTAAGAATAATCGATTTCTCTTAAGTACATAATCGATTATCAAGTATCACTAATCGATTATGTTGACATTATTTGTTTTATTGTCCCTTTTATGTAATTGCAATATTGGTTAATCATTAAACTAATTATTTACTTATTTTTTGCCAATGTCAAAAGGAGGAAGAATAAGGGCTATGCACTTAATATTCATTGGCATAAATTGAGGGGGAATTCATATGTTGAGGGGGAACTAATTGCATATCTATATACTTGTCTTGGACCGTCATTATGTATTATCTAATATGCATATCCCGATATTGGTTTGCCATTATCAAAAAGGGGAGAATTGTTGAAACACGTTCTCAAGGCACTAAACTAAACGTGTGTTCATATTTGTAGGTTTTGATAAATGACAAAAACGACGCGCAATTGACATATGACGAGGCCCAAGCACAAGCGCGCAATTGACACATAACGAGGTTCAAGCACAAGACGAACAAAGATCAAGTTTACGCAAAGAAACAAAGTTATACATGAGTCGTTCTTTAATTGTGATCTTGATCCGACAATTGACTCAAGACTTGGCTTCTCTCATATAATCATTTTTATCAAATCATGCATATTTAACTTAAAGTAAAATGATTTTCAAACATTTTATTTTAGCCAAAATGATTTTTTAACATGCCTCTCAAATCTGGACAAAGATAATCGATTATGTACTTTATGATAATCGATTATGTTAAGACAATGTACACAAGATTTCCAAAGCTGAACAATAATCGATTATGTACCTTATGATAATCGATTATGTTAAGGCAGTGTACATTAGATTTTCAAAGCTACAAGATAATCGATTATGTACCTTATGATAATCGATTATGTTGAGGCAGTGTCCATCAGATTTTTCAAAGCTGTAAGATAATCGATTATGCACCTTATGATAATCGATTATGTTGAGGCAGTGTCTATCAGATTTTTCAAGACTATAAAATAATCGATTATGTACATTATGATAATCGATTATGTTAAGACAGTGTAGTCCGAAGTTTTAAAAACATCAAAGATAATCGATTATCCTTATAGCATAATCGATTATGTAAATGACCGTTGCCAAAGTATTTTTAAACTCTGAAAGATAACCGATTATACACAATATGATAATCGATTATGTTAAGTAAAAATCTGAATATGATTTTTTGAACGTTGTTAGGTAATCGATTATACGATTTGGATAATCAGTTATTCTGCTTAAAATCTGGGAATGATTTTTGAACGATTGGAAGATAATCGATTATGCAAATCAGATAATCGATTATCTCAGCACAAAATCAGCAATTCATGATTGGCAATTAAGCAACGGTTTTGGATGTTTTGTACACTATAAATACAACTCAAAATTAGTCTTCTAAGTACAACAACTGATTGTTGAAACACGTTCTGACAAGGCACTAAACTAAACGTGTGTTCATATTTGTAGGTTTTGATAAATGACAAACGATGTGCAATTGACATATGACGAGGTCCAAGCACAAGCGCAAAATTGATACATAACGAGATTCAAGCACAAGACAAACAAAGATCAAGATTAAGCAAAGAAATAAAGTTATACATGAGTCGTTCTTTAATTGTGATCTTGATCCGACAATTGACTCAAGACTTGGCTTCTCTCATAAAATCATTTTTATCAAATCATGCATATTTAATTTAAAGCAAAATGATTTTAAATCATGCATATTTATTTTAACCAAAATGATTTTTAAACATGCCTCTAAAAACTGGACAAAGATAATCGATTATGTACTTATGATAATCGATTATGTTAAGGCAGCTACAAGACAATCGATTGTGTACCTTATGATAATCGATTGTGTTGAGGCAGTGTCCGTCAGATTTTTCAAAGCTGCAAGACAATCGATTGTGTACCTTATGATAATCGATTGTGTTGAGGCAGTGTCCATCAGATTTTTCAAAGCTACAAAATAATCGATTGTGCACCTTATGACAATCGATTGTGTTGAGGCAGTGTCTATTCGATTTTTCAAGACTGTAATATAATCGATTATACATATAGCATAATCGATTATATAAATGACCGTTGCCAAAATATTTTCAAACTCTGTCTGGTAATCGATTGTATGATTCTGATAATCGATTATCCTAAGTAAAATCTGAATATGATTTTTTGAACGTTGCCAAGTAATCGATTATATGATTTTGATAATCGATTTTTTTAAGTAAAATCTGAAAAAGATTTTTTGAACGTTGCCAAGTAATCGATTATATGATTTTGATAATCGATTGTTTTAAGTAAAATCTGAAAAAGATTTTTTGAACGTTGCCAGATAATCGATTATACGATTTAGATAATCGATTATTATGCATAAAATCTGGGAATGATTTTTGGACGATTGGAAAACAATCGATTATGCAATTTAGACAATCAATTGTTTTAGCACAAAATCAGCAATTCTTAATTGGCAATTAGGCAACGGTTGTGCATGTTTTCAACACTATAAATACATCTTAAAATCAGTCTTTTAAGTACAACAACTGATCATATTATTGCTAAAGCTTGCATACTCTCTTATTCATTCATCATTTTCTATTCATTACATAAGTTTTTGAGAGCCAAATTCTTGACGAAAGTTGTTGCGTTCTTGAGCGTACTTATTTTACTCATATCTACTCTTGAGGAGAGTCTTGTTTTGAGTGCAAAGTGTTCTTATACACTTGAAGGGAAGTGTTAATCCATTGTGTTTGTAAGAAGGAACGTTTTCATTCCTTCTGTTGAAGTCTTGAAGTGTGGTATCTTCGAGCAAAGGTTGTTGAGGCTTGTGTGACTCAAGTTCTCAGTTTGTAACGGTTTTCTAAGCACCCGTAAGCTTAACGAAGTTAGTGGAAATCTCGAGAGAGTCTCTCGGGGACTGGACTAGCCACGGGTTGTGGTGAACTAGGATAACATCGGTGCGTTCGTTCCTTATTATTTACTTATCGCACTTATTTTATTCCTGCAATTTTTAAATTCCGCAAGTTTACGCTGTTTTTTATTATAACGCTATTCACCCCCCTCTAGCGTTAAGCGTATATTCTAACACTGATCACATTCTTGCTAAGGCTTACATACTCTCATATCATCATTTCTATTCATTTCATAAGTTTTTGAGAGCCAAACTCTTGACGAAAGTTGTTGTGTTCTTGAGCGTATTTATATTACTCATATCTACTCTTAAAGAGAGTCTTGTCTGGAGTGCTAAGTGTTTGTATACACTTGAAGGGAAGTGTTAATCCCTTGTGTTTGTAAGAAGGAACGTTTTCATTCTTTCTGTTGAAGTCTTGAAGTGTGGTATCTTCAAGCAAAGGTTGTTGAGGCTTGTGTGACTCAAGTTCTCAGTTTGTAACGGTTTGTTAAGCACCCGTAAGCTTAACGGAGTTAGTGGAATCTCGAGAGAGTCTCTCGGGGACTGGACTAGCCACAAGTTGTGGTGAACCAGGATAAATTTGGTGCGTTCTTTCCTTGTTATTTATTTTCCACACTTATTTCAATCCTGCAATTTTTAATTCCGCAAGTTTACATTGTTTTTTATCATATCGCTATTCACCCCCCCCCCTTGCGTTAAGCATATATTCTAACACTCCCTCTCCTCTCTCTCACTAGCATATATACCCTCAATCCTCCTAGCAATGCTCACCACCTACTGATAAGAAATATCTATCTCAAACTCACAAGCCATGGTGGACCTGATGTTTGGAATAAGGCCCTCAATAAACCTGCGAACGCTCTCACGAATATTAGAAACCAAGGTTGGTGCAATGTCTAGCCAAGCTGGTGAAACGGAAAGCATACTCTGAGACAGTCATAGTACCCTGGCGCAAATGCTCAAACTCTACGTGCCATACATCCTTGAGGCTCCGAGGAACCTACTCTCTCAGGAACATATCTGAAAACTAAGTCTAAGTCAGGGAAACTGCCTCATCTGGACTTTCTAATTCATAAGTACGCCATCACTCATAGGCGGCTCCTCGAAGCTGGAGGGCAGTAAAGGAAACTCTGCTCGATCCTAAGATACCTATGGTACGAAGAATACGGTACCACTCATCTAGAAATTCCAGAGCATCATCTGATGCTAAACGACTGAAAATAAGAGGCTTATACTTCTTGAACCTCTCGAGCCACCGTTGCTCTTCCTCGGAAGCTGCTGCCATATCCTCGGGCTGATCTAGAATTATTGGTTGTACCTGAATAAACTCTAGAACTGGTCAACATGCACTCTCTTCTCAGGAGTGCAGGCGGCAGGGGTCTGTGCTTCTCTCCAGCCTGGGATGTAGCTACAGCAAGGGGAAATAACCATGCCTAAGCCAATGTGGTGTACATGCTCATGACTTGTGTTAGAGTGTCCTAAAGTGTTGGCACGGTAGTAGCAATAGGTGTATCAAGTGCATAAACCCCGACTGGCAGTGTTGGTGGCTCCATGGTGGCAGCTCGTGCAGGTGCCCTGGCTGCACCACATGTGCATCCTTGGCCTCCACCCTGGCCCCAGCCTCTGACTACAGGAAGGGGCATAGGTTCCTGATCATCTCGGGTAGAACGTGTTCTCACCATATATGAGAGAATAGAAGATAGAAGTTCAGAATTGTGATATCAAAAATCACGCACGAAAAGGAAATCAAATGCATTGGAATTTTCCTAACACTCCATAGCCGCTCGTAGATAAGTACATACGTCTCTGTACCGATCAACGAGACTCTAATAAACGGGCTTGTGATTTATGACTCCTAGGAACCTAGAGCATTGATAACAACTTGCCACGATCCTAGTTTTCCCTCCGTGAATTGTCGTAATGGCACCTAATCTCTACGACTAGGTAAGCCTAACAAATGTGAAAATAAACAAAACTTACGGAAGAAATAATTAAAAGCCAATATAACCGAATGAAATAATATTTAAAATGTCACTCGGCATATGCAATGCAAGTTTTCAAAAACTAATGAACTTTTGTGAAACTCAAAATCTTATAAAACCACAAGACTTTCAATATCTAACAGCGTCTATCTCAAGAATATCTAACAAAGAAAAGAAATACAAAAGGGCTAATACTTAAAAGCGAGAATAGAGAGGGACTCCTCGATCTGTGGATGTGACATATTTACCTCGAAGTCTCTAGAATAGTCGCCTAACCTCAAGGGTGATAGGACTAAGTAGAAGTATCTGGATCTACACATAAAAACATGTGCAGAAAGGACATGAGTACACCACAATGGTACTTAGTAAGTGCCAAGTCTAACCTTGGTCGGATAGTAACGAGGAAGGTTAGAGCCCTACTGAAATAAAATATAAATTTCGATAGTGTAGAATAGAGGAGTATAAAGAAGTACAACAGTAAAAGTAACATATGATACAAAGGAAAACAACAACAATTACTGAGGCAAAATAAACACAGAAGGAAATATAGCTCAACACCAAATAATAACTATCGGGGATCTTCCAGGATACCGTCATGTAGTCCTAAACATACATATCCAATTGGTCTACCGGGATATCCCGTAGTCTAACTTATAGTGCATTTGGATCTATCAGAATCCTATTGCGTAGTCCCAAATGTAAATACGTAGTACTGGGAATCTATGGGGCTTTATGCTAGTAGTTCCATATAACTGTGCATGGGGATCTACCGGAATATCGCATCCGTAGTCCCAAATGTAAACAGATAAGGGGGAGCAACCAGAATCTCATATCTGTAATCCCAATGTACATATACAACATCAACAGGAAAATATTCAGAAATGTTAAATTCCATATTACGGCAAACAAGTAATCCTAGCCTAGCATGCTGTGTAGAATTTAGGTAGGGCAGTTTGAGAAAATAAATCAATTTAATCATCTAGACATGCTTTCATAAGCTAACAACAGGTTTATTAGTGCGAGTAATAAAATAGGAAAAGAACATACTAGTAATGACTTTAATGAAAAACTTGATTTCCAACAATTAGCACAAGTTCGCACTCATCACCTCACGTACAAGGCATCTCAATTACCAAATATACCAAATCCTAAAGGGAAAGTCCCACACACATGGTTAGGCATCCCACTTACCTCGAACCAGCTAAAATCAATTTGAAACCATGCTCTTGCAAAGAGTACTCGACTCCAAATGGCTCAAATCTATTCAATTAAAATTTCATAGTGTAAATAACACTTCAAGTAACTGATTTACAAAGAAACTCTAACCTAATACGCAAAATTAGGTAAAATAACAAAAATACCCCTCGATCCTCAAAATCAGGTAAAATTTATATCATTAGAATGATGATGCTCTCACGAGTTTATGCATACTAAAATTATCCAAAGCTAAGGTTAAATTCCAAATCAAAATTCAATTTTTTGGTCTACGAACTTTCTTCCATCGTTTCCCCAATATTTACCTCCAATCCGAAATTCAATGATGAAACTAACTATAGATTGATGGAATATAACTAGAAAGGGTTAAAGAATTGTTACCTAATGATCTCCTCTTCAATTTCCTCTCAAAATCGCCCTCCCCTGAGCTCCAAATCAAATTTCCAACTTTTGAAACTAATCCCTCGAAATTTAATATTTCTGCCCAGCTATTATTGGATCTATAATCCTGCTTTTGAGGACCAATGGTTGCACCTGCGACCTTTCAGCTAAGACCCGTTTTCGCTTCTGCGATAGACCCTCCGAACCTACGGTCTCGCAGGTGCGATACCCTTCTCACACTTACCGCTCCTACTTGACCTCCCCAATTTCGCTTCTGCGACCACAGAATCATTTTTGCAGCTCCACACCTGCGATCCCCCACTCACAGGTGCGGTTATGACAGAAACCCACTGAAGCTGCAACTCCAAAACTCTAAAATCCTTCCGTCAATCATCGAAAATCATATCAAGGCCCCCGGACCTCAACCAAAGCAACCAAAAAGTCTAATACCACAGTCCAAACTTAAACCGATCCTTAAAACATCTAAAACAACATCAGAATGATGGATTAACCACATATTCTAGCCTAAAAATTCCAAAATTCTATAAATACTCTTTCAATCAAGATACCTATCAAACTATGTCTGAATGACCTGAAATTTTGCACACGCGTCACATTCAACACTACAGAGATACTCCAACTTCCAAAATTTCATCCAGACCCTCAGATCAAAATCTCACTATAAAAGCGAAAATCTCAAAATTAGACCTTTCCATGTTTCAAGCCTAAATTAGATACAGACTTTCAAAATGCAGTTTGGATACTCCCCTAAGCCCGAATCAACCATGTAAGCAAATAAAACTATCAGATTTCGATTACAAGGCCGTCTTCACATTGTTTCAACTACAGTCAACTTTCCAACACTTAAACTCTTGTTAAGGGACTAAGTGTCCTAAAACTCTCCGAAACTCAAAATTGAACATCCCGACAAATCATAATAGTAGAAATAAACACGAGAAAAGCAGTTAATAGGGAATCAAAGAGTAGATTTTTAAGATGACCGGCCGGATCGTTACAGTTTTTCCCTCAAAGTTTTAAAATTTAAGCTTGTTTATCTTGAAAATGGTAATAACAATTAGATTTAATTTTTTGGTTCTAAAAATATGTGATCAATTTTTATGTTAGTTGTTAATCAATAGATTCTAAGTGAAATACTAGAAAATAAGGTAATAGGTTCAAATGGCTTAATGACCAAACCGAATAATCGGGGCCTCCAACTGGAGTTCGGGGCCTAGAGGTCGAGTCGGATGTCTTGCTAAAGGCAATCGATGGAGGATTACTAGTTGTAATAATTTTGATGGCGGCTCTTTATGACCAATAATAAGCAATAAATTAAGAACAATAAATAGAACACAATTAGTATAAGCAATAAATGTAAATGTTAGAATAAAGATAGTAAGTTTAAGTTAGAGAGAATGTTCTTGTATTGAATATTGTGTTTTTTGTATGTTGTGTATCAGATCTCACTTACAAAATTACAATGGAACCCCTTTATATATAAGGGGAATCCATTATAATACAAATGCATTTATTACAAAGATATGCGGTTGGTATAGCCATCTAATACCATGATATGGGTTTGGACTAGCCTAATTTTCACCTCTAGTCATGTGCCTATAAAACCTCACATCAATCCACCATGGCCGATGGTTCGCACTTCCCCGAGGTCGATCATTGAGAACCCTAGGGGTTGAAACCCCGAGCTAAGCTACGAGCCTTCTGTGGGAGGTCTTTACGAGACGCTTTAATGATCATAAAGTCAAACCACTAATTTTTACTGTATACAGATAGTCCCCGCATTTCCTAGAATAAAATTATAGGACACATTTTTGAACCCCAACTTCTTAGGTACTACAATCACGATGTCAACCTATCAGAGCATTAAATGCCATTACTCAACAAGATGTGCAAGGGACATCGTCAGTACGAATATCGAGAAGCCCGTGAATTATTATTGGTTCGTCCTTTTCGCTTCCCATATAGCTTCTATAAATACCTCAATCGTTTAGTGACTCATACTTTTACAACATCTTCAAACTTTCAGAGCCAAAGTCATCCTTTTTCATTTTCTTCTTTCTTCCGTTCTTGATTCATCACTTCCTTTCTCACAAAGACCTTACCACCACCATGGCTAGAACCTCTAAAATTGTGCCTCGAAAAGAGGGTGTCGCCTCTTCATCTCATACATCCAACGGTAAACCCAAAGTGACCCCCGCCGTTGAACAGTGTACCCCAATCGATCTCAATACTGTGAACTATTTATCTATTGAGAGGCCCTCATCTACAATGGCCAATATGTGTGCCGATATATTAGCGTTATGACTAATATACAAAAAGTGAAGGAAGACTATCGATGGGAGAGGACCGTGATTGTTGACATTCTCAGTTCTACTGAGAGCATAAAAGATCATAAGGTTGGCTTTCTTTATTTATATACATACTCATTCACCTTGGGTTCCATAAATTCTTCAAACCCTTCTTCCCCGGCAATAGATCTAGTTATTCTCAACTTCTGTCATACGTATCAAGTGACGTTTGGCCAACTCTATCCAACCTTCTGGAGGATAGTCTATATGCTCCGTTATTTCTCTAACAAGGTTAAGGGTGTGACTTTTATGCTTGACCACTTTATTAGACTATACAACACACATCTTTATCAATGTTTGATTAAGCTTTACCTTAGATCCACGAAGCTATTTTTCTCAAGAATTGATGAGAACAAGGATCAGGGGTGGATGAGAAGGTTTGTCCGAGAAAGGACCTTGGACATCATGGAGCGTAAGTGCATTTCCTTCGAACATGATATACTGTCTCATTATCTTCTTCTAAAAAATGTTCTTCTCTTTGTTTTTGTAGCTATTATTTGGCATCCCGAAGTAGTCCAAGACCTGTTAGGGTGGATTAGGCAATTGAATACTTCTTTCCCTTATCTCGAACGTGCTTGGCCTGATTTTGCTAAACCGCGGTGGCCATCCAAGAATCACGGTAAGCCTTTTGTTGCCGCCACTACCATGTTTCAATATCTCTTTCCCGTACTGATCACTACTTACCCAATGATATACAAAGGTAGGAAGAGAGGGTCACAATATCTTTTACCTTAATAGTAGTTAGGATAGAATTTCCACAGGGAGCTAGTAGTGGAGTTGTATTTTCTGTCTAACCTAGAGATGTGTTTGTACTTCAAATGTTTCTTCAAATAATTTTAGGTGTTTGATGATATAACTACTATTATAAAAATAAGGATTAAAACTAAATTATGCTAAGAGAATATTGCTAAGTTTTATCTAATAAGGAGAAAGGCACTAGGGTTGTGGCATCTCATAGGTGGTTAATTAACGGGTAGAAACTACTAAGGATAGATTGACATGTTTGGGGCTTATGCTATAACTATTGCACAATTGTACCCACTCTTACACCTCTCGGTAGAGAGAGTGATTTTGGCCAATTGACTCTCTCGAAACCAATTGGGTAGGCCTATTAGAGCAAGCAATTAGGGTTCAAGTAGGGTGATTACTCTCTCGAGATTTAACCCGTTAATTAGAACTACTACTTCTCATTGGTCTATGCCAATTCCTTGGTGGGTCAGTTTTGGGGTCATAGACTCTATATCTCAAGAAGAGCTAAACCCACTAGTTTGCAACCACCAATTCTCAAATAAAAACATAAAATCAACCCAAATAGCAAACACCTAATATCAATCTAACCCTGGATGGAAACACCCATCAATTACCCAAGTTAAGGTTGAGCCAAAACCCTAGCAAACGGGTCTAGCTACACATAATTAAAGAAAGAACAAAAGAAATAGATGAAGAACTAAATATATTAATTAATAACGAAGAAGAAACTACAATAATCTATTGTTAATAAAGACCAAAAATGTTTACAATATCGATCCCAAGTGCTCAACTGCATTTATGAATACCAAACTTAACCTAAAAATGGTAAAATATGCTATTTATACTAGGCTGGAAAACCTAGATAAAAATACCCCTATGGGGTCAGTGCGGGCCACACAAAAGCAACTGTGGCCGTACTGGCTCTTTAATTTGGAAATTTTCAGCTCTCTGATCTAGAGGACGAGGACCGCATAAATGAGTAGTGTGGTCGCGAAAGTTGTCTGGCGCGGCTCACGTGGCAATGACCGCGGGTCGCGTGGCTTGTATTAGCTTCTTGACAATCTCTATGAATCTCGTTCATGCAACCGCACAAATGAGTAAAGAGGCCGCGAAGCCTTAACGCGGACTGCATAAATCCAACCAAGACCGCGTTTCCATTTGCCTTAATATTCCATGCCTCTGAATCTCCTAGTGCGGCCACAGTTGCTTTCACGCGGTCCGCACTAGGTCCTCTTTTATTCACTTCACTTAATATTTGATACTTGAGCAGGTTTGACTCCTTTTTGAGCCGATATTTTACATTTCGTCACTTTGTCGACCAAACCTGCAGTCAAGCACAACTTGTGAGCATTTCGGGACTATTTTGTAGCAATTTATACTCAGAGCATAGGCAAGTAAGGGCATAAACATGTTAAAATCCTAACTTATCACGTACCCTTCGTGTTAATAAACTTTATATATTATGCTTGTGCAGGCCTTGGAAAAGAAGTGTTGTTGAGACTGCCTCCTAACGGCAAAGAAGAGACCTTGAAGCCCGATAAGGGTAAGAAGAGAACAGGAAAGGCAGGCGCTAAATCTCCTACGTCAAATAAGCCCAAATTGCACAAGCCTCTGGCTAATGCTAAGGTCTCGATTTTAGTTATGGCGGCCAATCCCTGTACGGATGATGAAGATGACGATGATAACGAGAACCCTTTAGTACAAAGGATGAGGTCAGGCATAGATACCCCAAAGGTGGCTGGGCTGAGGGCCGTTGAATCGGTAATGATCAATTCAGCTCGAGCCCATATTGTGAAGGCCTTCGAAAAGGGTGAGGATATGGTCCCCGAGTTCTAAGCTAGACGTGGTACAGTCGCTATCAAGGAACCCATTTTTAGTGACTTCGGAGAACCCGAACCCGATGTTTCTCAGGGGAGAGAGGAGACCCTGGGTGACACCAATTTGGGTCGTTCATACTCATCAGGGGATATCGGTGATGCTCAGGATCAGGATTCATCTGTTGCGGGGGCATTTCAAGGAGGGATAAATTTTCTTGAAGAACTTTTTGCTAATTTCAATGATAATGTTGATCTTGGTGCTCAGGATTCCCTCGAGGAGGCGGAGAGGCTTCATTGGTAGGTGATATTCTTAGCATATCATTTGTGTTTCTAAATCTTTGTGCTTGACCATCTATCTTTTTTGTGGTGTAGTCCAAGAAGAAGTACAATCATGCCTTCTCTAAGCTCCAAAAATGAGTTTTCATGCCATAGGAAGGAGGTCGAGAATCTCACCTCGAGGTTAAAGGAGTCGGAGACCTCTTCTGCCCGAAAGGAGAAGAAGATGAGTGGTCTCCGGGTGAGGTTGGAAGGAATATGCCGAGAAAAAGACACCCTCAGTGAGCAGGTAATACTGTATTTGGGAACTTCCCTTTGTCCTTGTTACTTGTTGTTTTACTAGCTTTCTTTTCCCTAGCAGGTTACGAAAAAGAGTGCTCTGGTGGAGTAGCTTCGAGAGGAGTAAATTGCCAAGGATTCAGAGGTCTTCAATTTGAGGGGATAAAATAGGATAATCTCCTCAGAGAGGGAACTTCTGCCGGTGGAGCTAGCATCAACTCGGTTCCTTCTGCAGAGTGACAAAGAAGATATTGTTGCATTATCGTTGGCTAAGTGTGTGGCAGAAGAAAAGGCATCCTTATATAAGAAAGATTCCACCACTGCGAATGAACGAGCTCAAGAGATATTAGTGAAGGCCGATTAGAAGCTAGTTAAGGCCGAGCAAAAGCAAAATTGGGTCGTTACTTATGATCATGCAAGCAAGTAGGCAGGCTCTTGAGGAAGCGAGTGATAAGGGCACCAATCTCTCAATTTAGATCAAGGAAGCCCGAACCTTGGAGAAAGAATCTTCTTTTCCAGGTACTTCATATGAGGGTTGTGACGGTGATTCCGAAGGTAGTGAGGGTGAGAAGTAGACATAAGTCGTGTTTTTCCCTTTTTAGCAAGAGTTTCCTATAGGAAAGGCTTTCTAAATGCTCCCTTATTGTAAATTCATTTTTGGAACTATAACAATTTCTCTATTTCAAGTATTTCTTGTTCCATGTTTTAGTGTTTTTGCCTTCAAATTCTGATGTTGGCTCTTTGGGGCATATACTTGGAGCAGTCGAGGCCTTTGATATCGCGCACCATCTAAAATATTGGGTCGATAGTTTCAATAGGGTCGATGCTAGAAATAACGAATATTCTCAGGATCAAGAGACTTTGGAGCGCGTGTATGACAATTTCATTTAGATGGCATGGTTGCGAAGTGACCGAGATGGCCTACCATCGCGCTTCTAAAAAATTTATACTAACATAGCCAATTCTGTTGGTCCAAGGTCAGGAGAATAGTCAACTCCTGCTCTATATATGTACTTTTTTCCCCTTTATTTTTCAGATAATTTCGTATTGAGCGACTATCTTCCTTATAGGGTTCTTCTTTCTTGCGCCAATTTCCTTTTACCTCAAAGCTTTCCTTGCGTCTTTCATTTCTCATTTCTCCATTTTACCATAGCCATGGCTACTATGCCAATATCCGCTTGCCAAAAAGAGGAGGGTTCTTCCCTAGCTTTGCACTCGGCCAATGGTACACCACTGGCGTCCAGTGAACTAAAATTGAGAAGCTTTGTCTCGAAGAGGGATTTTACATTAGAGAAACCTCCCAATTTTCTAGGCCGTCGGGAGCATCCGTCGAGGTTATCTCCTCAACAGGGGAGGAGCATCTTGGGTAGTCAGAAAATATTGCAAATGGGGAGAAGAGTTAGTGTTGCAGATGACTTCCCCGGAAGAGAAAATTATTGCCCATGTCGAGGGGCTTTTCAACGTATATACATACCCCTTTACATTGGGCCCTCTCGATAGGGTCATGCTTGGATTTTGCTGAAGGTATCAGCTTACCTTGGCGGAGACTCACCCTTCCTTTAGGAACATAGTGCTAATAATAAGGTACTTCATGGATAAATCGGGGCTCGAATTTACCCTTGGTCATGTCATTAGGTTATACCCGCCCTGGCATTACCGGGGCCTAATTACACTATGATGTGGATCCACTTGGCCCTTTGCAATTAGCCATGAAGAGGATGAGGGCAGGGTGTGGATGAGCTGATTTATTCGAGCACGGATAGTTGATGTTATCTCTAAAGAGTGTGTGCCATTTCTTGAGAAAAGGAATTTCACACATAAGTGGTACACTCATTTTTTTTATCGTTTTTGTCCATAGTGGAGGCCGGCTCCGTAAAGATGTTTTCCTTTTTATTTTCTTTATCGATCCCTTGGCTATTGAACGAGGTTCCCGACAAGACCAAATGGTCTAGTAAGTTGGCGGCTTTCTCGACTTATGATAAGTGCAAATGGCGAGACATGTCCAAAGGAAGATTGGAGGCAAAACATAATGATAGGTTCTTAGTGGTTTGTTTTCTCAGAAAGGTACTATTTTTGGTGCACTAACTCTACAACTGCAGGTGTTGCAAAATTTTCCAATTTGAGGACGTGTTCCCTCTGATTGGAGGAAAGATTGCCAACCTCGGGGCCAAGGATTAGTAACAAACGGAATAACTCATGAGAGGACAAGGATGCTTGCAGCCAGGCGAGCCTTTTTCGGAGGTTCAAAAGAGACGTGCCAACCAAATATGCGGCCTTTGAAACCACTACTTTTGGAAAGATGCTTCCTTTCTTTCCATCGCCTCCCATTCTCATCGAAGGTACTTTGAGGGACAAGAGTTTCATGCTACCTTTCTCTTCCCCTGCCGAATGTACTTCGAGGGAAGTTTGAGGCCAGGAGCCGAATGAATCGAGATCAACATCGGGCAACTGTGCTCCTTCGAGAGTAGTTTTACTTACCTTTGAGGCCAAGATAGTAGATGTGTGCTCGACTTTTGATGAAGCTTAGTTCCTCAATTCCATTCTGCGTTTCAACAGTCGGTATAAGCTTCTTTAGTTTTGTTCCATCACTTTCTTATTGAGTTCCATTTTTGCAGGCTTTTGACAAGCTTAAGTCCGAGCTGCTTCGTCACAAAGCCAGGTTGCAAAAGCTTTAGATGGGGAGAAATCCTTCATGCTTCTTTATAAGTGCAGGGGAGATGAGTTGGATTACCTGCACTACAAGGAAGATCGAAGTCGGAACTATGAAAGCAATCACGAAAGATAGGTAACATTTATTTTAAATCGATGTCTACTCATTCTTATGCTTTTGGAAATTAATATTCTGATACTCCAGCTGCATAGTAAACGGGAGGACCTAGAACTACTTTGGGGCGACATTGGCCAGGTTAAGTATGAGCGTAAAGAGCTAAAGTCTTAGGTGGATGCCCATTTTAGCCAAGAAGGATGCTTCGGCCAAGGCTTTTTCCCTCGAAGTGCAACTCTAGAATGCATAAGCAAAAAGCTCGGCTCGAACGAGCATGATCGCGAGGCTCGAATCTGAAATTCAAAAGAAGAATGTTGACATTGGAGATGATCAGGCTGAAGCCAAGGAGATCAGAACCAAGGCTGATAAGAAAGTGTTCGTCTATTTGCAAGACGCTTTCAACACTCAAGCTGAGTTCAAAGGGGCTATCGACTTGCAGAGTAGAAGAAAAGAGTGTGTTAGTGTAAATCTCGAGGGAACCCCATCGAAAGAGATAGAGAAGGCAAAGGCGGATGAATATGATGCCAAGTTCCTTCTGTTTGATGCAAAAGATAGCGAAAAAAAGGTTTACGGGCCATAGTCCCTAATGGGGACGTAGAATAGGCCTTCCTTTTTTTATTTTGTGTATAGTTTTTTAAAGAACATTGCAAATGGAACTTGTATTTTTTTATGTATATCTATGAAAGGAAGCCTTGCGATTTTATTTTTCATGCACTTCTGTTTGCTTTGATGTTTGTCAGTCATGAGCCAGATGAACTGGTCTTTGAATTAAAAGAATTGTTAGATTTATAGTACAGCTCCGGGGATCGTTGGATTGGCATGTAGGCTCTTACGCGTTTGGTCGGTATGACCTTTTAGTATAAATCGGCATTTGAGCTTTTATGCTTTTGCACTTCGGCATATTCCGTTAGCTCTTTTGGGTTTAGTATCCGAGTCAGGCTTCGACTCGAGCTCATTGACCCATAAGTTTTTGAATTTAAAATTGGCCCTTAGGCTCTTAAGCGTTGGTTTGGTACGAAATCTCATATAGTCTAATGGCAGCGGCTCTTACGCTTTAGGTCGGTATGACCTTTTATATAGGCTGGTTGTAGTGGCTCTTACACATTAGGTCGGTACGATCTTTTCTATGGGCTAGCGGTAGTGGCTCTTACGCATTGGCTCGATACGACCTCCAATAGGATTTATTTTTCCCTCACTAAGGACTTTCTGAAATTGTATTTTCCATACTCTTTAACAATTAGATAAGAACCTTGATTGTAAGTCATTATGTGGCGATGATCGAGCACCTTGGGAGATTTTATTCGATGGTTTTGAAGCCTATAATTTGGATCTGACAAGGTCAAAGCTCCTTTCCCTATGTCAAAGGTATCCTGTTTAACCTATTCTTTTTGAAGTACTTTCGAAGTAATTGAAGTCCTATGATTTCATAGCAATGGTTGGGCGTCCAAGAGTCGTATTAGTTTGGTTGTTTCAGTCATGTGACCGTAGTCAATGTGTTTGGTCGGAGCCTTTCAGTCCCTGACTGAAGTAATTTCGACGTCTATAATGAGTGTATGCCTTTTTAGGTATTGCGACTCCCAAGACTACTTGGAAGATCCAATTGGGGAATATGATGAACACCACCATCGTCATTGGGAAAGGTTTGGCCTTAACAAAACCAAACCTAAATCCAAGAAAAAGGGGAAAACCACTGAAAAACAATTCCGAGCCAAATATGAAAATAAATATCCTTCAATTGGCTCATTAAGCCGTACAAGTAAATATGAATTTCTTGTCAGTTACAAACCCCATGAATGGTCAAACTTATCAGAAAAATTCACTCCAAGTTGGGAGTATAGTGAAACAACGCCCAAATCCAAACCAATATCACCTTATACCCCAGAATCCAAAAAACCACCCGAACCTACAACTCTATCAACCCAAAAGTCCACATACCCACAAATATTCATGTTGAGCCAGCCACTCCCAAGATTTTCCTCCACTTCAACATTTTGAAAAAGAAGGTATCAGTTATGCTCCACAAAACCCCAAAAAGAACATAATACTACCTTCTGGAGAAAAACCCCCAACAAGTGACATTGAAGCAACAATGAATTGGCAATCTGAAAATTCCATTTGCCAAAACAAAGTGTTGAACAACATTGGCAACACCATAAGGAACATAGCTCATACACAGAACAAAATAATGAGCAAAGTGGAAACGATTGAGAAGAAAATGGAGCAGACATCATCTCAGCATGCAGGACTAATCAAAGCCTAGGAACTAGGGTTGGCAAATTTACAATATGAGATTTGTCAGGCAGGAACTTCACTTTTCAAATTTTTCCAACAACAATAAAAGGAGACGATTTCCATTATGGAACAAATTCAACTTTTGATAAATGACCAAAAGGCTCCAGACTTCTATGTCTCCCAGCCAAGATACATATCAGAAGAAGATACACCGTGGTCAGAATCGCTAAACTCATCAGAAGATGCAATAACGGAAGATAGCTCTCAATCAAGCAATGAATCCTCAGCAAACTCTTCCGAGGAAGATGATCCCCCAATATTTGTAAACCAGCCAAGAGACCCAGAAATATCTGAAGTAGATGAGGAACAAAAAGGCATGGCTGATGAACCAATCCTAGAAAGAAGAAATTAGCCCATGGCGTCAAAACCAGTTGGAACGGGTTTCCACACTTTCACCTTAGATGATGTCAAGGTTTCAAAATGGCCCCAAAGGATCCAAGACTTCCATACTTGGATGGTGACCAAAAATTTGGTGGACGAGAAAAGTATATAATCTTGTCAGAACTAACTTCCCGATTCTTAGGAACCCTCAGAGACTGGTGGAACTCACTTGGAATTCAAGATCAGGATCCTACATGAAGTTTTCTGCGGAGATACTGGCCAAATACAGGAGAAAATGCGAAGACAAATCTTTGAGATGAAGTGTGTTTCATTCGATAGAAATGACATTGATAGACATTTTCAAAAAATGGAAAAGATATACTTCGATATCGGAGGAGACATCAATCTGAAGCAAGCCTTTGTATCTTACCTTCTAAAGTTTCTGGCAAGTCGAACCATGACCATCATTGAAGAACAGTTTCAGTCCATAACAATCCCACAAATTGGTTATATCAGGCAAGCTATTTTCGTTGCATTAGATGATATATGTACAAAGTGCTCTTCTCTAAAGCAAATTATCAAACACAATCCAACGCTTGACAAAGCATGACAAAAATCTGATCTAATCACCGGATCAGGATGTTCCTGCCACACATCTAGGCGAAGGAGAGATTTCAGGAAGTTCAAATGGCCAAAAATTCTAGACGGAAAAGAATGGTCCCGGAGACGTACAAAATATTTCAGATGGAGAAGCCAGGGAATTTTCACAAGAAAAATAGGTGTTTTATTTGCCATAAGATTGGACATTTCGCAAAAAATGTCCACAATCAATAAGTTCTGTCAAACTCATTCAGGAGATTAAAGACTACACTGGCATTCATCTCAAAAAAGAGGAAGACCTTGAATCCATATTCTTTCTAGATGAAGAACCTAATGAAAAAATGTTATTCTCTCTTTATATTTATGAAGATCAAGGCAGTGATCACTACCAAACTTTAGAACCAATGATCGAAGCTCAGGATGAGATCAATGTTCTCGCAGTTGTTCCTCAAGTAGAACTCAAAGTCTATTCATCCAAATGGGATAAACCAACTCGAGTTATTGCTTTAATCGACGCCGGAGCTGCTTTCTCACTCATAAATCATGTTGTTCTCCCTGAAGATCAATGGATGCCGCATTTCAAGGATTCAACACTGCATCAAGTGCAATTTTGACCACAACAGTCATTACAAAGCACCCAGTCACAATTGAGTTCTTTCAAAGATTGAAGTACAGAACGGAGTTGCTAGGATATGATGTACCAGGAAAGGATCTCATTATTGGAATCAGCATTTACAGACAACTCAGAGATCAAATTCAGATCAAGGCTAACGGGGTAGCTCTGAAAAAGCAGTTCAAATCTTATTATGAGATTCCAAGGCTATTCAAAATCATCAATGACGAACAAATCAAAGAGATTGAGCAAAATCTCATTGAAATTTATATGCTGAATCACAGAAGGATTTCACGAAGAAAGGGAAACACCCGTTATGGAAAAATAAAGAATTTTTTATCGAGCTCCGTCTCAAAAAGAATGAAAATATCAATCCGACAAAACCAAGTCATTCAGGGATGAATCCAAATCATCTTCAGCTTGCAAACAAAGAATGTGAAGAACTTTTTGAATTGATAGAGACATCTGATTCACAATGGGCATGCGAAGAATTTTATGTTAACAAAAGAGTTGAACAAACAAGAGGAAAACATAGGTTAGTCATCAATTACAAGCCACTTAACAATTTCCTCCGAGATGATAAATTCCCCATCCCAAATAACCTCACTCCTTTCTCCCACTTAGCCAAGGCCAAATATTTTTCTAAGTTTGATTTAAAGTTTGGATTTTGACAATTGGGAATCCACCCTGAAGAACGACCCAAAATAGGATTTTGCATCCCCGATCATCACTTCCAGTGGAAAGTCATGCCCTTCGGGTTAAAAACTGCACCTTCCTTGTTCCAAAAAGCCATGATAAAAATATTCCAACCCATCCTCCATACCTCTTTAGTTTACATTGATGACGTCCTGTTATGTAGTTATACGCTAGAAGAACATATA
Source organism: Nicotiana benthamiana (assembly GCA_034376525.1). NCBI lineage: Eukaryota > Viridiplantae > Streptophyta > Magnoliopsida > Solanales > Solanaceae > Nicotiana > Nicotiana benthamiana. The sequence continues at coordinate 75,592,001 of CM067330.1, forward strand.
AACTTTTGTCGTCAATTTGAGGCATTGGTAACACAGTACGACATCATGCTCTCGGCAAAAAAAGATGATTCCTGCTCAAAAGGAGATTGATTTTCTTGGAATGCATTTTGTCCAAGGTGATTACAGCCCAGGACCACATATATGTCAAGAATTACTCAAATTTCTAGATACCAACCTCACAATAAAGCAGATCCAACAATTCTTGGGTATAGTAAATTATGTGAGAGATTTTATCCTGAATATCTCTACATACATTTCTCCTCTCACAGAGATGCTCAAGAAAAATGCTCCATCATGGGGAAAGAAGCAAGATGCTGCAGTCAAGGAAATAAAGGAGATTTATAAAAATGTCAAGTCCCTCTATATCCATTCATAGAGTAAGAAGATATTGCAGACCGACACTAACAATGAATATTAGAGTGTTGTTCTATTATAAGAAAAAGATGGACAGCGGAGAGTATGTGGATACGCTAGTGGAAGGTTCGAAGAAGTCGAATAACAATCATCACTCCACTATCACGGAAATTCTTGCAGTAAAGAATGGAATCAATAAATTTAATTTCTTCCTTATTCATACAGAATTTCGGATAGAAATGGCCACGAAGGCCTTCCCAAAAATGATTTAGCTAAATGCAAAAATTATTCCCAATCCTTAGATTCTCGGGTGGGCTCAATGGTTCTCTCCATATAAGTTTCAAGTAAGGCACCTAAAAGGAAAAGATAATATTCTCACGGATTTTCGATCTCGATCTGAATAATTCTCATAGAGATTTTCCCCAGCAAAAGTGAAGCCAAAGCAACAGATAATCAACAACATCTTCATGCTCTCAAGTATGCCAGGAACAAGTTCATATCAGCAAACAGATCATCCACCGGAGTTATTCAACCTCATGGATCCATTTGACCCGTCAATTATTATGGAAAGAAGAAGTTATTATGAGCTCCAGGTTTTTCGGCAACATGGAGGATCCATTCTTAAGCCATAAAAGGTCAATCTAGAATATCCATTCTACCATATATTCATAGCTCAAGCCAAGGATTTTCCACAATAATAATTATGGATTTTCTGGTACCTATGCCATCAGTGTTATATTTTTATGGAATTAAAGTGCAACGTCTTTAATGATTTTGATAACATTACACCAGCTCTCAAAGTATTTTTGCTATAGTTCAAACCTAGAAGATACTGGTTAAAATGCTTCAATGATTTCTACTCGGTAAAGGAATTTATGTTTCATTGGCCAGTGAAGATTATTAATGGAAACGTCCAGGCGCAAGCAGAGGCATCATTCTGGTGGAAATTTCCAGTGTCAATTTTATCAATGGAAGAAGAATATAGCGAAGCACAAAGAATCCTTTTTCAACAAAACATGTGCATCCCGAGAGAAATATGGGCAAAAGATTGGGCAAGCTGGAATTTCACAAGCAATCATCCTCACTGGGAAAGAGTCCGAAAAGCAGCAAGAGAATATCAAACGCCATACAAAGTCTTCCAGGAAAAGATCACTAAAGACATTTCTAGGTAATGATTTCGGATTACATCTCTCAATCCAAAGGAGAAAGAACACAGCAAAGAAGGGCCGCTAAATTATAGGTGGCACTACACAAGGTCCTTCAAAAGATGCCTAGTAGACAACCCTAGAATGAATGAAGGATAATTACCTAAATCCCTGCTAAACACACTATAATCCTAGATTAGCCACCAAAAAACCCTCAAAAATATCCTACCCATACCAAGACAAATTTCCGCATCTTTCTATACTATTCGGGCCCCAACTTCAACTTGTTGTCACAGGCTTCCACATGCCTCTACATGCTTCGTCACATGCAACACTCTGCATTCACATGGTGTCACATTCTCCCACATGCATTAACATGCTAAACCATGTATATTTTACCCCTTTAAACATGTTTTCAGTTGTTTTTTAGTTGTTTTGCCTAAAGTCCTTCACATGCTTAGAATGACCCATTTGTGAGATACGTTTGCCATGTAAGGTAAATTTATTTTATCATGTAAGTTTGTCTTGTAATGACCTCCTAGCCCTATATAACGGAGGCCTTGTAGTAGTTGTAGGATCATCTTACAATCATCTTAGAATCTTAGAATCTTACAACCATCTTACAATCATCTTAAAATCTTAGAATCTTACAACCATTTTATAATCATCTTGTAACCTTTGTAAACCTTTTGTGCTATACTGCATGTGAGTTCTTTCTAAATTTCTCTCTTGTTCTTTCTTTCGAATGGATGGAAAGGCCGGTCCATGTATGAGAAAATAGAGTAAGAATACTCTAAGAAAGTTAGCTTATTATAGTACGAAAGTTTTCTGAGTTATAAACAGCTAATATTGGTTATAGTACAAAGGTTTTCTGAGTTGTGTAGCTTGGCAAGCCGTCCCTTATGGGTTGTTAAAGCCAACCCCTTTTTGTAGGAAAACTTTTGTGACTATATACAAATTAACTGTTTGTGTAGCTTTGCAAGCCGTCCCTTATGGGTTGTTGAAGCCAGCCTCCTTTGTAGGAAAACATTCGTATCTATGTTTTAATTTGCTTTCTTTTAGTCTCTTCCTATGTTCCTTTATACTGTAGTATCTCAATACAGTACAAAGGAACAGAGGAAAAGACTCCAAGAAAGCAAACTAAACCATAGATACGGAAGTTTTCCTACAAAGGGGGCTGGCTTTAACAACCCATAAGGGACGGCTTGCCAAGCTACACAAACAGTTAATTTGTTTATAGTCGCAAAAGTTTTCCAACAAAATAAAGGGACGTATTTCCAAGCTACACAACACAAAAAACTTTTGTACTATAACCAACGTTAGCTGTTTATAACTCAAAATATTTTTGTACTACAATAATCTAACTTTCTTAGAGTATTCTTACTATTTTTTTTCATACATGGACTAGCCTTTCCATCCATTTGAAAGAAAGAACAAGAGAGAAATTTAGAAAGAACTCATATGTAGTATATCACAAAAGATTTACAAAGGTTACAAGATGATTGTAAGATGGTTGTAAGTTATACTACAACAACTACAAGGCCTCCTTTATATAGGGCTGGGAGGTCATTACAAGACAAACTTACATGGTAAAATAAATCTATTTTACATGGAAAACATATCTCACAAAAGGGTCCTTCTAAGCATGTAAAGGACTTTAGGCAAAACAACTAAAAACACTTGAAAATACATGACACGGGGTAAAATATACATGGTTTAGCATATGAAAGTATGTGGGAGCGTGTGACGACAAGTGAAAGCAAGGTGTTGCATGTTATGAAGCATGTGGAGGCATGTGGAAGCATGTGAAAACAAGTTGAAATAGGGCTCGGATAGTATAGAAAGATGTGGAAATTTGTCTTGGCATATGTAGGCTATTATTTAGGGATTTTTGGCGGCTAATTGAGGATTATGGTGTATTTAGCAGGGATTTAGGTAATTATCCTTCAATGATTCTAGGGTTGTCTGCTAGGCATCTTTTCAAGGGCCTTGTGTAGTATTACCTGGAATTTAACGGTCTTTCTTTGTTGTGGTCTTTCTCCTTTGGATTGAGAGATGTAATCTTCAACCTTAATCTAGAAATGTCTTCAGTGATCTTTTCTCGGATGACTTCGTATGGGGTTTGATATTCATTTGCTGCTTCTCGGACACTTTCCCAGTGAGGATGATTGCTTGTGTAATTCCAGCTTGCCCAATCACCAATGATGAACAATTCAAAGAGATTGAAAAAAATCTCATTGAACATTCATGTGCTTAATCACGCCAGGATTTCATGAAGAAAGGGAAACGCCCGTTATGGCAAATGAAGAGATTTTTATCAAGCTCCCTTCAAAAAGAATGAAAATATCAATCCGACAAAAGCTAGTCATTCAGGGATGAATCCACATCATCTTGAGCTTGCATAGAAAGAATGTGACGAACTTTTGGAATTTGATATGATAGAGCGATCTAATTCACAATGGGCATGCGAAGCATTTTATGTCAACAAAAGAGCTGAGGAGACAAGAGGAAAACGCAGGTTAGTCATCAATTACCAGCCGCTTTACCATTTCCTCTGAGATGATAAATTCCCTATCCCAATAAACTCACTCTTTTCTCCCACTTAGCCAAGGCCAAATATTTTTCTAAGTTTGATTTGAAGTCTGGATTTTGGCAATTGGGAATCCACCCTGAAGAAAGACCCAAAACAGGATTTTGCATACCCGATCATCACTTTCATTGGAAAGTCATGCCCTTTGGATTAAAAACTGCACCTTCCATGTTCGAAAAAGCCATGATACATAAATTCCAACCCATCCTCCATACCTCTTTAGTTTACATTGATGACATCCTGTTATTTACTCATACATTAGAGGAACATATCAATTTGTTCGTCAATTTGAGGCATTGGTAACACAATACAGAATCAAGCTCTCAGCAAAAAAGATGGTTCTTGCTCAAAAAGAGATTGATTTTATTAGAATGCATTTTTTCCAAGGTGAATACAGTCCAGGACCACATATATGTCAAGAATTACTCAAATTTCCGGATACAAACCTCACAACAAAGCAGATCCAACATTCATGGGCATAGTAAATTATGTGCGAGAACTTATCCCGAATATCTCGCATACATTTCTCCACTCACAGAGATGCTCAGGAAAAATGCTCCATCATGGGGAAAGAAGCAAGATGATGCAGTCAAGGAAATAAAGGAGATTTCTAAAAATGTCAAGTCTCTCTATATCCCTTCGGACGGTAATAAGATATTGCAAATTGATGCAAGCAGTGAATACTGGAGTTCTGTTCTATTTGAAGAAAAAAATGGCCACAGAAAAGTATGCGGATACGCTACTGAAAAGTTCAAAGATGTCGAACAACATTATCACTCCACTTTCAAGAAACTTTTTGCAGTAAAGAATGGAATCAGGAAATTTAATTTCTTCCTTATTCATATAGAATTTCTGATAGAAATGGACATGAAGGCCTTCCCAAAAATGATTGAGCTAAATGCAAAAATTATTCCCAATCCTTAGATTCTCAGGTGGGCTCAATGGTTCTCTCCATATAAGTTTCAAGTCAGGCACCTAAAAAGATAATATTCTCGCGAATTTTTTGTCTTGACCAGAAGAATTCACAAAGAGATTTTCCCCAGCAAAAGTGAAGCCAAAAGAAACATATAATCAGCACCTTCTTCATGCTCTCAAGTATGCCAGGAACAAGTACATCACAGCAAATAGATCATCCACCGGAGTTATTCATCCTCATGGATCCATTTGACCCATCAATTATTATGGAAAGAAGAACTTATTATGAGCTCCAAGTTTTTCGGCAACATGGAGGATCCATTCTTAATCCATATGGGGTCAATCCAGAATATCCATTCTGCCATATATTCATAGCTCAAGCTAAGGATTTTCCACAAGAATTATTATGGTTTTTCTTGTAACTATGCCATCAGTAATATATTTTTATAGAATTCAAATGCAACGTCTTCAAGGATTTTGATAGCATTACACCAGCTCATAAATTATTTTTGCCATGGTTAAAACCTATCGATATTGGTTAAAATGCTTCAATGATTCCTACTCGGCAAAGGTATTTATGTTTGCCAGTGAAGATTATTAATGGAAAAGTCCCGGCGCAAGCAGAGGCATCATTCTGGTGGAAATTTTCAGTGTCAATTTTATCAATGGAAGAAGAATATAGCAAGGCACAAAGAATCCTTTTTCAACAAAACAGGTGCATCCCAAGAGAGATATGGCCAAAAGATTGGGCAAGCTAGAATTACACAAGCAATCATCCTCACTTGGAAAGAGTCCGGGAAGCAGCAAAAAATTATCAAATGCGATAAAAAGTCATCCAGGAAAAGATTACTGAAGACATTTCCAGAATAAGTTTGCGGATTAAAACTCTCAATCCAGAGGAGAAAGAACACAGCAAAGAAGGGCCGTTAAATTCCAGACGTTACTACACAAGGTCCTCGAAAAGATGCCTAGCAGACAACCTAGAATCAATGAAGGATAATAACCTAAATCCTTGCAAAACACACCATAATTCTAGATTAGCCACTAAAAAACACTAAAAAATATCCTACCCATGCCACGACAAATTTCCACACCTTTCCATACTATCCGGACCCCACTTCAACTTGTTATCACATGATTCCACATGTTTCGTCACATGCCAAACCCTACATTCACATGGCGTCACATGCTCCCACATGCTTTCACATGCTAAACCATGTATATTTTACCCTTTGTCACATGTTTTCAATTGTTTTTAGTTGTTTTGCCTAAAGTCCTTCTCATGCTTAGAAGGACCCACTTGTAACATAAGTTTGCCATGTAAGATAGGTTTATTTTTTTATGTCAGTTTGTCTTGTAATGACCTCTTAGCACTATATAAAGGAGTCCTTACAGTAGTGGTAGGATCATCTTAGAATTTTTCATATCTTAGGATCTTAGAATCTTTCAATCATTTTTGTAAATCTTTTGTGATATACTACATATGAGTGCTTTCTAAATTTCTCTCTTGTTCTTTATGGATGGAAAGGCCGGTCCATGTATGAATAAATAGAGTACGAATACTCTAAAAAGTTAGCTTATTGTAGTATGAAAGTTTTCTGAGTTATGAACAGCTTACGTTAGTTATAGTACAAAAGTTTTTTGAGTTGTGTAGCTTGGTACGTCGTCCCTTATGGGTTGTTAAAGCCAGCCCCTTTTGTAGGAAAACTTTTGTGACTATAAACAAATTAACTGTTTGTGTAGCTTGGCAAGACGTACCTTATGTGTTGTTTAAGCCATCCCCCTTTGTAGGAAAACTTTCGTATCTATGGTTTAGTTTTCTTTCTTGGAGTTTCTTCCTCTGTTTCCTTTGTATAACAGTACAAGGGAAACAGAGGAAGAGACTCCAAGAAAGCAAACTGTACCATAGATATGAAAGTTTTCCTACAAAGGGGGCTGGCTTCAATACCCATAAAGGACGGCTTGCCAAGCTACACAAACAGTTAATTTGTTTATATTCTCAATGTTTACAAACTATACCATAGATACGAAAGTTTTCCTACAAAAGGGGCGGGCTTCAACAACCCATAAGGGACGGCTTGCCATGCTACACAAACAATTAATTTGTTTATAGTCGCAAAAGTTTTCCTGCAAAGTGGTTGGCTTCAACAACCCATAAGGGACAGTTTGCCAAGCTACACAACTTAGAAAACTTTTGTACTATGACCAACGTTAGCTGTTTATAACTCAGAAAACTTTTTAACTACAATAAGCTCACTTTATTAGAGTATTCTTACTCTATTTATTCATACATGGTCCGGCCTTTCCATCCATTCGAAAGAAAAACAAGAGAAATTTAGAAAGCACTCATATGTAGTATATCACAAAAGATTTACAAAGATGATTGAAAGATTCTAAGATATGAAAGATTCTAAGTTTCTAATATGATACTACTACTACTGCAAGGCCTCCTTTATGTAGGGCTAGGAGGTTATTACAGAACAAACAAACATAATAAAATAAACCTATCTTAGATGGAAAACATATCTTTCAAGTGGGTTCTTCTAACCATATGAAGGACTTTAGGCAAAACCACTAAAAACAGCAGAAAACATGTGACAAAGGGTAAAATTTACATGGTTTAGAATGTGGGAGCATGTGACGCCATGTGAAAGTAGAGTGTGGCATGTGACGAAGCATGTGGAAGCATGTGGAAACATGTGACAACAAGTTGAAATGTGGTCCAGATAGTATAGAAAGGTGTGGAGATTTGTCTTGGCATGGGTAGGATATTTTTTAGGTTTTTTTTTATGGATAATCTAGGATTATGGTGTGTTTAGCAAGGATTTGGGTAATTATCCTTCATTGATTCTAGGGTTTTCTTCTATGCATCTTTTCAAGGACCTTGTCTAGTAACGTCTGGAATTTAACGGCCCTTCCTTGTTGTGTTCTTTCTCCTCTGGTTTGAGAGATTTAATCCGCGGCCTTAGTCTGGAAATGTCTTTAATGATCGTTTCCCGGATGACTTTGTATGGCGTTTGATATTCTCTTGCTGCTTCTCGGGCTCTTTCCCAGTGAGGATGATTGCTTGTGAAATTCCAGCTTGCCCAATCTTTTTCCCATATTTCTCTCGGGATGCACATGTTTTGTTGAAAAAAGATTCTTTGTGCTTCGCTATATTCTTCTTCCATTGATAATATATACACTGGAAATTTCCACCAGAGTAATGCCTCTGCTTGTGCCTGGATGTTTCCATTAATAATCTTCACTGGCCAATGAAACATAAATTCCTTTGCCGAGTAGAAATCATTGAAGCATTTTAACCAGTATCTTCTAGGTTTGAACTATAGCAAAAATACTTTGAGAGCTGGTGTAATGTTATCAAATCATTAAATACGTTGAATTTTAATTCCATAAAAATATAACACTGATGGCATAGGTACCAGAAAATCCATAATAGTTCATGTGGAAAATCCTTGGCTTGAGCAATGAATATATGGTAGAATGGATATTCTGGATTGACCTTTTATGGCTTAAGAATGGATCCTCCATGTTGCCGAAAAACTTGGAGCTCATAATAAGTTCTTCTTTCCATAATAATTGACGGGTCAAACGGATCCATGAGGTTGAATAACTCCGGTGGATGATCTGTTTGCTGATATGAACTTGTTCCTGGCATACTTGAGAGCGTGAAGATGTTGTTGATTATCTGTTGCTTTGGCTTCACTTTTGCTGGGGAAAATTACTTTGAGAATTCTTCTGGTCGAGACAGCAAATCTTCGAGAATATTATCTATTCATTTTAGGTGCCTGACTTGAAACTTATATGGAGAGAACCACTGAGCCCACCTCAGAATCTGAGGATTGGGAATAATTTTTGCATTTAGCTGAATCATTTTTGGGAAGGCCTTCATGTCCATTTCAATCAAAAATTCTATATGAATAAGGAAGAAATTAAATTTCTTGATTCCATTCTTTACTGCAAGAATTTCCTTGAAAGTTGAGTGATAATGTTGCTCGGCATATTTGAACCTTCCACTAGCATATCCGCATATTTTCATATTGATGTCTCCTCCGATCTCGAAGTATATCTTTGCAATTGTCTGAAAATGTCTATCAATGTCATTTCTGTCGAATGACTCACACTTCATCTCGAAGAGTTGTCTTAGCATTTTCTCCTGTCTTTTGCCCGTATCTCTGCAGAAAACTTCATGTAGGATCCTGATATTGAAGGCAAAATCTTGGGAAGTAAGAAAAGTATTTTTGTCTTGAATTCCAAGTGAGTTCCACCGTTCTCTTAGGATTCCAGAGAACCGGGAAGTTAGTTATGACAGGGTGATATACTTTTCTCGTTCCATCAAATTTTTGGTCACCATCTAGTATAGAAGTCTTGGATCATTTGGGGCCATTTTGAAACCTTGACATATATAAGGTGAAAGTGTGGAAACCCGTTCCAACTGGTTTTGACGCCATGGGTTCATTTCTTGTTTCTGAGATTGGTTCATAAGTCATGCCTTCCTATTCCTCATCTACTTCAGATATTTCTGGGTCTCTTGGCTGGGTTACAAATATTGGGGGATCTTCTTCTATTGGTTGCTTTCTTGGAGTTACTTCCTCTGTTTCCCTTGTACTGTGGTATCAGAGCCAGCCCAACCTTTCGGAGGGAGGAACAGTTTTACTAAATATGTCTGAGTCGTTTCCATCATCCTCTTTCCTTGAAAAAATGAATATGTCCCCTACTCTATATAAAACCAAGTCCAGAAAATATGATTACCTCTATGAAGTAGATGTACTACCCGACGAACAAAAAGTATCATCCACTAAACTACGCCTCATAAACCCTTACTCTGCTTTTGCCAAAAAATCTTTTACACCATGGACCCAAATTCGTTCCTTAGTCCTACACCGACCAAAAGGAGTCAAAGAATATGTTGTTGCCTCAAAACTTGACCAACATCATATTCTTGCCACTCGAGAGGAACAATTAATCACCCTTCAAATACCACATGATTTTCCCAAACAATGGAGAGATCATGGTTTTACCCATATCTATTTTGTTGATATCCAAATCGCTTTAACATATCATGACCTGTTGTAGCTCGACTTTCTCTTCTAGACACGAGATATTCGGAGTACCAACATGCAAATTTGGGTACTGCCAAAGTTACCCTGAAAGCTGGAACTGTCTTCATAACTATCTTTCCAAATTTCAACGTCCCTTTATGACCCGTACTTAACCGAAGCCCTAAAATTCCAACTCAACATCCAGGGAGTCCCACAAGCAAAAGATTCAATCCAAGCTACCCTTCATCACCAAATTGCGTGGCGAGTCCAAAATCATACCATGGATATTTGCATACCTGGAGGAGAAAATGCCTTACTCTTAAATATTGATACTACTAAAGGAAACACCATGTGCACCCAAATACACAGACAGATTCCCAGAGATGAGCTTGTATAAATCCTTCCTGATTTGTGGATCACAAATTACGAGAAGCTAAGAGAATCAGAGAAATCCTTGCAATCTGGTGAGCCAACTTTTACCAAATGAAGTGACAAAACCGTTTCCGTAAGCTTTGACCATTCTCATCTATAAAAACCCAAAAAAACCATCTTCTCTTGCCAAATGATTGACCCCAAAGATACAACAGAAACATACCATGAACCTGACGAAGACTTTTTCTAGAATATACAAAGCATCATGGAAGAACATGACTAGTGTCAACATTTTGATAGAGAAGTAAAAAGAGTTTGGTGGTTCAAGTGCCCCTTCACCGGACACTGATTGCGACTGCCACTGTTTGGAAGATCCTATTGGAGAATATGATAAACACCACCAACACCATTGGGAAAGGTTCAGTCACAACAAAACAAAACAAAAATCCAATAAAAAGGGGAAAGCCACTAAAAAATAATTCAGAGCCAAATATGAAAATAAAGATCCTTCAATTGGCTCATTAAGCCGTCCAGGTAAATACGAATTTCTTGTTAGTTACAAACCCTAAGAATAGCAAAATTAACCAGAAAAAATCACTCCAAGTTGGGAGGATAGTGAAACAATGTCAAATCCAAACCAATATCACCTAATACCCCCAGAATCCAAAAAACCACCTGAACCTCCAACTCTATCAACCCAAAAGTCCATACCCACAAATATTTATGTTGAGCCCTACAAGCTCCAGCCACTCCCAAGATTTTCCTCCACTTCAACCTTTTGAAGAAGAAGGTATCAGTTATGCTCAAAAAATTCACAAAAAGAATGTAATACTACCTTCTGGAGAAAAAAACCCCAACGAGTGACATCGAAGCAACAATGAACTAGCAATCTGAAAATTCCATCTGCCAAAACAAAGTGCTGAACAACATTGGCAACACCATAAGGAACTTGGCTTATACACAGAACAAAATGATGAGCAAAGTAGACACGATTGAGAAGAAGATATAGCAGACATCGTCTCAGCATGCAGGACTAATCAAAGTCTTGGAACTAAGATTGGCAAATTTACAATATGAGATTTGTCTGCTCGGAACTTCACTTTTCCAATTATTCCAACAACAAGAAAAGGAGAAGATTTCCGTCAAGGAACAAATTTAACTTTTGAGAAATGAGCACTTTGAGCCGCAAAAACCCCCAGTTTTCCCTTCAAACCCTACCTTTTTCCCTATGTCTCCAAAAGCATATTCCCCGCCTAAATTAGACTATACCTTCTCTACCTTTCCATCTACCTCAAAAAATCCAATCTCTTTCACCCAACCACAAAAAGAAGAAAATGATTTTGATATCGCAAAATTGGTTTGGGAAAGGAAAGATGCCCTTGCAGCAAAGAAACAAACCAAGGAAAGACGAGACCAAGGAGAAAGTTCAAAAGGGTTGAACCCAGAAAATCTGATGATTTCGGACCAAACTCTCCAAACCTCTATGTCTCTCAGCCAAGATACACATCAAAAGAAGATACACCATGGTCTGAATCTGTAAACTCATCAGAAGATGAAACAATGGAAGATAGCTCTCAATCAAGCAATGAATCCTCAGCAAACTCTTCCGAGGAAGATGATTGAAAGATTCTAAGATATGAACGATTCTAAGATATTAAAGATTTTAAGTAAGGTCGTGATAATGCCTTTTTGTAAGGTCTTATAATTTTTACATGCCTTTGAGGCCTTACAGTTTTGGTTACTTGGTACAAGTATGGTTTATGCCTTGCTTGAGGTTTTACAGTTTTGGTTTCATGGTACAAGTATGGTTTATTCCTTATAGAGGTCTTACGAGGTCGAGGTTGCCCGCATAAGGTCTCATGGCCTCGGGTTTTGATAAGTTAGTAGGATGGCAATTGGAGATAATCCCCAAGATAGTGAAAGTTTTCCTGGCTCTGGAGCCATTTTTGTAGAATTAATGTTGCCTCATTGAGGGCTTTTGAGGTTGAAGCTTCCGACCCGAGGATCATACCGTCTCGAGTTTTTGACGCTAGGCCCTGAGTGTTCGTGACGTTTTTGGCTTATGGGGCCGTTTTATATGTTTCCTCATTGAGGGCTTATGAGTTCGAAGCTTCCAACCCGAGGGTCATACAGTCTCGAGTTTTTGATGCTAGTCACTAAGTGTTTGGGACATTATAAGCACTGGGGCCGTATTTGTAGAAAATACCGAACTTCTTTGAAATGCAAAATGCTTTGACGAAGGGGAAATTATTCTTTGATTACTTGGTATAAGTATACACATTTTCCCTATCAAGGCCTCGGTTATTCTTTACGGACATAGTTTATTTGAGTGTTTTTCTCGGTACATCATTTTCCTATCAAAACCCCATTTAACACATCTTGGTTTCTCTAAAAAGGTGACATTCCAGGGGGATGCCCCCCAATATTGGAGGTCTATCAAAGAGAAGCCTTCACTACTTGTTGCGCCTTCCTTTAGGTAGCAGCTAGATGTTGCCTCGTTAAAAACATTGCCGGTAAGACCCTTCTTGTGATAAAAACCAGACGAAGGAAAAGAACAAAACACATGCTTTTGGAACCTACGACCTTTCGAGTTGGAAAGTTCTTCGGCTATTTTGATCAGATACCTATACACAGGTTAGTGTAAAATGTAATTAAAACGGGAGATGATCATACCTTGGGACGGTGCTTCGGGCCTCGATATGATACAATCGTTCGTTATGAGGATGTGGTATGATTCTTTGATTTGTTTAGTTAGGTGTAATCGGGAATGTAGCTTGTTATTGCTATTTTGGTGTTTTCTTATTCTTTGGATCCTTTGACAATTGAGGTATTGGTGTTGGTGATGCATCGTGCACTGCAAACATCTCTTTTACTGCATATTGTTCCCCGTAGACGATTTCACTGATCCTTTTTTGGAAATATCATCATTTGATGGAGAGTGGATGGTACTTCTCTCATGCAGTGTATCCATGATCTCTAGCGCAAGGCATTGTACCTCATGTATTGTTCAATGACATGAAATTTGGAATTTTAGGTAGTGCTGGCCACGTTGACCGGGAGCGTGATTTCCCCTTTTGTTGTTTCGATCTCCATGTTGAACCCGTTGAGGACTCGTGAGGCAGGCACGATTTAGTCAAGAAGTCCGAGCTGCTCTACCACCCTTGACCTGATAATATTGTCCGAGCTACCTGGGTCCACAAGTATACGTATAATTTGAAATATATTCACAATAAAAAAGATTACCAATACATCGTCATAGGGATAAGATAGAGCCTCAATGTATTCGTCGTTGAATGTGAGGGCGTCCTCGAGTATGTAACCTCAAGTTTGCTTTTCCCTGGTGATGGATATTTTTGTGCTCCTGATCATGTGTTCTTGTGGAGCATCGATACCCCGAAGATCATGGGGATGACATATTGTGGCTCATCTGTTTCACTCTTCTTGGTTACCTCTCTTTTCTGGACTGATTTTTGGCTTGGTTGCTGAGGATTTCTTGGAGGTAACCCTTTTTGAGTAGTCTGGCTACTTCTTCCCGGAGTTGTCGTCAATCCTTGGTCCTGTGACCGTGTGTGTTGTGAAATTTTCAAACTAAGGGATGGTTCCTCTGAGAAAGATTTGATTGTACATGCCTTGACCACCTGGTGTCTCTGATTTTATCGATGGTGAATAATGTCTGAAATATAAACGTTGAAGTTTCATTCCGACAAGAGGGGTGCCTCCCTCGGCCCTGTGTGCCTCTCAAATACAGCTCTGCTATCAAGTCCACGAGGATTCTAGCCTCGATCCATCCTTTGGTCATTGAGTGGTATGTTGTGCCTTGGGGTATTTCTTCTATCTTTAGTGTATGATTGGTATCTCTCTTTGTTTGTCTTTGAATCCATTATTGGAAACCTGCTAGGATATACCGAGCCCGATGGGACTCCTGGTTGTTCATCTTCAACCCTGATCTTTGATTGGTATTGGTTATGGATGTCCGACCATGTCACATCGAGATACTCATTTAGGTTCTACTTCAGTTGTTTCGAAGCTACCGAGCTTTGCTCGTTCCAACATTAAGTGAAGGCCTACACAGCCCAGTCATCGGAGACTGGTGGTAGTTCCATTCGTTCCACTTCAAAGCGAGATATGATCTCTCGCAGCATCTCGTTCTCCCTTTTCTTGATTTAGAAGACGTCGAATTCCATTGTAGCTACCTTAATGGAACCAACATATGACTTTATGAAAGAATCTACTAGCATGGCAAACGAATCTATCGAGTTTAGGGCTAAGTTGTGATACCACATCATTACCTTTTTGAAAGCATATCTCCGAACTTTTTCAGTAGGACGGATTCAATCTTGTTGTCCTTTAGGTCGTTGCCCTTCACTGTACAAGTGTAAATAGTGACGTGCTCATTAGAGTTCGAGGTCCCATTGTACTTCAAAAGGTCGGGCATTATGAACTTATTTGGAATGGGTCTTGGGGACACTTCCTATAGCTACGACTTTTGTACGAACTTCATCGAATCTACACCTTTCAAGATTCAGGGTGCGCCCAGGATTTCATCGACCCTAGAATTGTAGGTCTCTACCTTCTTGTTGTTGGCTTCTATCTTCTTCCTCGAGAATTTTTGTCAGGTCCTCGAGCATCTTTATGATGGAGGGGTCGGCTTCCGACCCGTTATTGCTTAATTCTTTTGGTACCTGCTCTACTCGGAAGCCATTTCCGGTGCAATTGCGCTGGGAGTTTTCTTATGGCTATGCAGCTGATTAATCGCCAGTTGTTGTGCTTGTAACATCTCAAAGATGACGCGATGGCTCACCTCTTATTCTTCCTGAGCTAGGGTTTTTTTAGCTTCTTTTTAATCTCCTTGGTGAATGCTCCGAATGGTATAGAATCTTATTTCGACGTGTTGAGCATTGCGCGAGACCACGTCCATAGGAATTGGTTCTGGTGTATCCTCAGGGTTTCGAGGTGGTACACCAACACCTGGAATAGCCAAACCATTTACTCCATGCTCCGGAAGAATGTTGGTTTCATGTGCATTTACTGAGTTAGACATTTTGACCTGAAATTAAAGATCTTGGACAAGAAATAGTGTGAAAAGTAACTTGTATTATGTAGTAAACCCGCAAGAAAATAATCACTATTATTTTTAACCCCATAGTGAACGCCAAATTGTTTACCTTTAAATAGGTAACAAAATTAGATTTGATTTTGTTGTTCTAAAAATATGTGATCTATTTTTATGCTAGTTGTTAGATTGTAGATGCTGAGTGAAAGACTAGAAAATAAGATTATCGCTTGAAAACGGCATAATAACCAAATCGAATGGTTGGATATCTGGGCCTCAAGCAGGCGTATTCAGGGCCTCGAGGTCGAATCGGATGCCTTGCTAAAGGCAGTCGTTAGAGGACTAACAGTTGTAATAAATTTAATGGCGGCTCGTTATGACCAATAATGAGCAATAAATAAATAATAATATATAGAACACAATGAATATAAGCAACAAATGTAAATATTAGAATCAAGATAGTAAGTTTAAGTTAGAGACTGGAGAGAATGTTCTTGTATTGAATATTGTGTGTTGTATATGTTGAGCATTAGATCTCCCTTACAAAATGACAAGGATCCAATTTATGTATGAGGGGAAATCCCATCATAGTACAAATGCATTTATTAGAAAGATATGAGGCTGGTACAACCATGTAATGCCATGATACAGGTTTGGACTAGCCTAATAGACTTTATCAGCTCTAGTCACATGCCTTGGGAACCTCACATCGATCCACCCTAGCCCCTGGTTCGCACTGTACAGAGGTCGATCATTGAGAACTCTTAGGGGACGAAACTCTGAGCTGAGCTTCGAGCCTTTTAGGAGCGGTCTTTATGAGGCGCCTTAATAATCATAAAATTGTACCACTTTTTTATACGGTATACAAAGATATTTAAATATACACGCTTACAACATCTACGAAGTTAATTTGTACATACGAGTGGTCTTCACTCGTTATATTAGATTGTGAAAAATGATATGCGCAGAATAAATTACAAATGTGTTGGTTTTAACTTAATTTTTTTGTCCTAATTAAGAAGAAACGTTTATTAATAGTGAGTTATATAGAGTTCTTTTATGGCGGGATAGTGTTTACCTCGAAAATACGATTATAATTAAATTTGATTTGTGATTTTAAAGATATATGATTTAATTTAATACTAATTAAGAATCAAGAAAAACGGTGTATAAATAAAAGGAATAAGTAAGATCAAACAAGTAGATAAGTCACTATCGACCTCGAGCCCAAGTGACATCGAAATTGGTTAAGAACAATAAAGCTAAAGGACAATGTTGATGAACAATGAGCGAGAAAAGCAAGAGAGTATATTCTTTTCCAATGATTAGATGATTCTTACAAATGATTGGGGTCCCTTTTATATAATAGGGGAACCTTAAATAAGGTACACTTCCATTTACAGTAAAGAATTTTATTAAACAGCTCTCTAACTTCCTATAGATTTATACAAATCTATTCCAGATTTACGCTATGATCTTAGGGACGTAAAAGGAACCTTGATCGTTATGTTACAAATCTGTAACGGGATTATCTCAGGATTAAGCATACTCGACTTTGATACTCATCGTACTTCGAACCTCAAGCATTGCACTTTGAACTCGAGCTTTTTCTATCAAGCTCGAACTCGACCTTGCCTAAACTCGGGTCCTCGAGTCCACAAAATACGGCGTATATAATTTTGACCATATACTAGTAGTCCACGTTTCTTAAAGTAAGATGGATAAAAAATTATTTAAATCTTGATTTTTTAGAGTCTCTGATGATGACATCATTCTGATGACATTAGCACTCGAAGTGACGAAAACATCCCGTCAGTTCATTTTCCCGAAACATTAAATGAATTCCATTAATGGTCAGCCATTTAGTGCTGACTAATTGTTGGCGCTACGGTGATCCTTCTATGAAGTAAAAACTTTACCTATACATCTCTTTCTCTCATCATTTGCTTCGACCGCCCCTTATAAGTTACAAAAATGCCAAAATCCCATAAAACACCACACTCGACTACCATCTGCATTTCTCAGCTTAAAAGTATGGCTAGCATCCAAAACAGTCCCCCGAAAGGAGAAAGCATTGTCTTCTTCTACTTACCGGCCGACCAAACCGATAGTAGTGTCGCCTCTTCACAAAAACACCTCCAGCCCTTGCGTGATAAAAAGTGATTTCAATATTGAAAATCCCCCCCCCCCCCCCCCCGATATCCCAGGCCGACGCAAACATGTAACTCAATATCCAAGAAGGACTGCATCTAGGGAGACGAGGTCATGGTAAGAATCCCAAGCCCTGAGGAAAGCATCACTACCCATGTGGAGGGTCTCTTAAGTCTTTACACTTACCCCTTCACACTAGGTCCCCTCGATCAGGTAGTGATCAATTTCTGCAAGAGGTGCGATGTTACCCTTGTCTATATCGATAACTCCTTTTGGTGCATCGTGATTATGCTGTGCTATTTCTCTAGAAAGGCTGGGGGATGTGAGTTTACCCTCAACCATCTCTTTCAGTTGTATTTTCCTCAGCTTATTTGAGGGCTCATCAAGCTTCAACACCAATCGAAGAACGCCATGTTTGCTAGTAACGGTGGGGATAAAGATCGACGATGGATGAGCCGGTTTATTAGAGTGAGGACCTCAGATGTCATCCCTAAGGGGAATATACCATTACAAGAGAGATGTAACTTTAATCGCATATGAAGTCTTTTTCCAAATACATATTCATATTCTGTTTCAAAATTTTGTAATACCTTTACTTTTTCTGCAGTTGTCTCATGGATGCCCCATGTAGTCCCTGATTTTGATTGTTGGGACTGAAAATTAGATGCCACCTCCTCATACGATAAGCGCAAATAGGGAGAATTATCGAAATGAAAATGGGAGGACAAACATCATGGTAAGTTCTCTTCCTAGTGTTTTGATATTTTTTTATTGGTGATACCACCTTACTCATGCATATTTGTGCAGGCATCGGAGTATTATACAAAATGAGGCCAGCCCTGCCCGTGGAAGAGACCTAGTCTTCGATTTCAATATCAAGAAAAGACAACAAAAGAAAGAGGGCTTCGAAGCCCAAAGATCCCCAAGATGATAGGGCCCCTACTCGAAAGCCAATGATGAAGCATATCCATATGGACTTGTATTTAGCCATCCAATAGTTAGAAGAGGAAAAGAACGAAGGCGACGAGTTGGCGCTGGTGTCGCAAGCTTGATGATATCAGAGAATTTATGATTTTCACTAACCATCAATCTTTCATAATATTGTGGATCTTGTGCTCTGACGAAGAACTTGTTCATCTGTTCCTCGTCCAAAGATGGATTGACCTTGGCCACTTCCGATCTCCAACGAGTAGCATACTCGTGGATAGACTCAGTGGGTTTCTTCTTAAGATTCTCGATGTAGAAAACATCTGGTACATTCTCTATATTGAACCTATACCGGTCCATGAAATTCGATGCCATACTCACCCAATTGGACCATTTTTGGGGATGTTGGATGATGTACCAAGACGAAGCATCTCTAGCAAGACTCCTCATAAATAGTTTCATCTAGATCTTCTCGTCTTTCCCGACCATGACAAGCTTGTCCACAATAGGTCCTCAGATGAACCCTGGGATTACCTATACCGTCAAAAACATTTCACACTTGGGAGGTTTGTACCCCTCTGGTAGTTCTACATTTAGTTGTATGCATAGGTCTTCATATCCCAAACCTTCTATTCATTTGTCTCCTTCAATTCCCCGAACCCGACTTGTCAACTTCTTGCGTTTTTCATACATATTTTTAATAAGCATGTCCTTCTCGGGGGATTCCTCTGTATGGGAGATTGGTTTGATAGAGTGAGGTACAATTTCCACATATATATAGGGTTTCTTTGATGCGTGCCAGGGACTTGGGTGTAATGATGGTCATTGGTGCAGTTTTCAGGATTAGGAATACGTTGTGGTGTAATTTGGTGAGTGTGGTAAGTGGCAGTTGACGGCTACTAAATTGGTTGATGGGTATGTTGTGGCGGAGTTGTTATTGGTAAAGGATTTAGATTTTGGGGTGGGGTTGCATATTAAGGCGATGCAGGAGGGTTTTGTGGATGTAGATTTTTTGTTTTTTGGGGAGGTGTTGGGTTATGTATGTTCTGTTGGTTGATGTCAGGGACATTCAATGTGAGTGACAAGTTTTCCAAGTTGCGAACCTGCTCAAGTTCTCCTTACAATTCAAAAATTATTCGTTCCAATATCAAGACTAGGTCATTCCACGCAGGAGTATTCCGTTCATCTGAAGTTTTTGCGTTCTCAACATTCTCTTTTCGTATACCACTTGAGTCTTCCATTTTTTCTTTTCTTTTTCCTTTTGTATTCCTTGGATGAGGAAGTAATAGAGGGCCTCTAGATTTGGTATGATATGCTGATGATGCCAGCATAAGCGAACCAACCTTAGGTGATGGGAATAAAGAATAAAAAAATAAAAAGGAATACAAGTCAGTGAGGGTTCTGAAATGTTTGTAGTATTTAAACACATATTGTGGGAATAAATTCATGTCCAAATTTGGTAGTCTCGTTGTGCTCGTGGTAGGCCTAGCGCCAAATAGATTTGGAGAACTTTAAATGCCAGTAAAGTGCTTCATTTCATCATGTGAAAATAGATGATTCCCAAAACGACACTAAGACAATAGAATATCAAGTCACTATTGGCACTTGGCCTTATTACATTTGAGAAATCAAATAAATCTAGCCTACTTGCTCCTAGAAGGACCTTCCGTAGATTCGATCTTCTTGACTCCATCATAAAGTTCCCTAGCACCACGTAGGCTTAGGCCATATGTCCTCCTTCATTTTCTTCGACATTCTAGCAATCTTGAATCCTCTTTATGACTTTTCCTTATAGCTCTACTTATCATCGCTCAAGATACTCCAACTTCTTGTTGGAAGTGATAGCCATTTCTTTCCATTCGTCGGTCAACCTGTTGTTTGGCTGAATGTCTAGCAGGAAAGGCAAATTTCCTAGGTACTTTCTTACATGTTTCTTGTCACTTGAGGAAAGGTCATCCCAATAATCTAGTAGCAATGGTGGAATGTTTCTAACCATACCAAAACTGGGGACCTCGTGCCTCATTTTCTGTAAAACAAAAAGGTTAGGCCCTTCCCTCTGCCAAACTCGACTACTTATACATTAATGATTAGCATATTGGCAATTAGTTCTCCAAATTAACACACAGAAGGTGGTTGTGTTTGTTTAGATTTTAGAAACTCTTGCGGACCTTCGGATAAGGCTCGTCTTAAAAGGATTATTATGTCGAAAACAAATTAATCCAACTAGGTTTGACCATGATGCAGGCATAACTTTAATTAAAGTAAGGTTACTATGGGGTCTAGACCGTCCGCTTGAGGGGAAAAGGCACGGAACCGTTGACTGCGTCGCTAATCCACTAATGTTACCGCAAATAAGCCTTTATGAATTTAAGGGTAATAAATAGAGCACAACCACTCATCAAGTGTTGATACATGATTTAATACGCACGAATGGAATATGATGTGGAGCATGATTTATGCAGCAATAAATAGCATGTAGTCAAGTATTTTCACATAAGAATAATAAATGCAATATTTAAATAACTGAAAGATAGTTACAGAAAAAAAAGAAAACAAGGAGAAAAGTCATTTTTAGGAATAAAATAATCATAAATGCTTTTAAATAATCAATAGTTAAATTCAAATAAGGGGAAAGGGTACGAGATAAGGCATGCTTGGACTAATTCACAAAAATAACTTCGTTAAGGTAAGAGCCTAATGGTATCCCAAGCAGAGTCGCAGTGCTGCCGTGCTCCCTTTTTTACCCTTTGTGGAGAGAAGTCCGGGTCCCGACGTTCATAGGGTAATAACTCATTTTCTTTTGGGATTTGGGAATTTTAAGAGTTTACACCTAACAGATTATGGTGCGTTAGGAAACCTAGAGCAATTAATTCTTATACTAGTTTGCATTACCGGAGATCTAGGGAACGGACTCGAAATAACCTTGAGGGAAAGGTGTTAGGAACCTTGGTCAATCCACAACGGTGGGTCCCGGTCGAACTTATATTTATGTGAATTAGTCATTTTAACAATAAATAGTTTAAACACATACTTGCGAATAAAAGCATGTTTTGGAATTTTTAAGCAAATGTATAATTCAAGTATGAAATAAAAGGAAAAGACTTGGACAAGTAGCACATATATAAAGGAAAGTAAAATTTAAACAATGACGGGAATTTGGGATAGAGGGGTCCTAGGTTGGTTATCCTTCATGATCACCCCACACAATGCCCGGTAATTGCTCCTCAATGAGGGGCTACACGTGACATTAGCGTGTAGTCATCATATCCTTACTACTCAATTCCCTCCCCTTGGTCATAGCCTAAAGCGTTCTAGCAACCTTGATAAATATCCTATGCTTGCACTACCCGTCCCTTTCTTGTGGCCCTGGAGGTATTTAGGACCTATAGTTTTAGGTAGTTCTAGACCATCCTAAGGTATGTAAAGGATAAAAGTTTAGGTGTCAATCAAAAATTATTAGAATTGCACTTAAAGGAGGAACAAATAAAGACTCACATTTTTACCTCCACATGCAGTACAAGAAAATGCATGTCTCAAAAAATTGTTTCAAGTATTTAATAAAACTTAGAACATGATATATAGGTGAGCAAGATGTACACAGCATTGAATTAAGACAAAGTGTGAAAGACCTATTGAGCTTGCTTATTGATTTTAGACATTAAATGTAAGAAATCTCAAATAATAAAGCATAGTTTTATAGTTGCAGAGTTTTAATCACCCTATAGGCTTACCTAAATGCATAACAGTGACGTCCTAAGAGCATGATGTCGTGCCCCCCTCTCCCCCAACCCCTTTTTTTGTGGAGAGGTCCGGGTTTCGACATTCAGGGGGTGTAATGACTCATTTCCTTTTGAGAATTAGGCATTTGAAGAGCCACAACCAAACAGATTGTGGTGCGTTAGGACACCTAGGGTGATTAATTCTTGAGTCGATTTGCATTACCAGAGATTAGGGTAACGGTTTGAAGTAACCTCGAGGGGAGGGTGTTAGGCACCCCTCTTGGTCCACAATTATGGGTCCTGGCCGAACTTATATTCACAAATTAGTCCATATAAATAATTGAAGCAAACAAGTTACAAGTAAAGCACATTAGATAGTTCAAGTAGTAAAAAAAAGGTATTAATAAGTTGTGCAAGACGAATGTTTAAATAAAGAGAGGATTTGATGAAGAGGGGTCCTAGGCTTTTTGTCCTACAGGATCACCCCATGCAATGCCGGTAGACACTCCTCAATAAGAAGATACGCGTGACATTAACGCGTAGTCATCATATCCCATGTCTACGTTTCCCATCCCCTTTATTGGTCAAGTAAAGTCATTGTTTGGTCACTGGTTCCTATTGTGTGATGCTACTCATACCTTCTTAATTGTCTTGGAGGGAGATAAGACCTCTACCTATAGGTAGCTCTAGACATACCCTTAAGGATTAGAAAGTCAAAACTCTACAGCGACAGTCAAAATATGTAGTACTTTCACATAATGGGAGCAGATAAGAGGCTCAAAGTTTCCTCCTCGGATAGACATACAAGTAGCACAACTCAAACACAATTAAGGCCTTTATTAATCAAAGTCCTAAAGCAAGATCTTTAAGTAACTGTGTAGCAGTAAACCAAAACTTATACACCCAGAAGCAATAACCTAGAAGTTGCCTAGGGATTCTTTTAAAAGTTGTCAGAATAAGAAACATTAAATGATAGAGACAGCTTCGGGGAAATGCAATTTTTTCAAAGAATTCCCTATGGCTTGCCTATATATGGTATATTGTGTCTATATTAATGCAGAAACAAACAAATTTTCGAAATAGACTCCTTTAATACCTATAAGCATAGTATCTAATGAGGCTAATGCAATTTTGAAAGCACTTGTTTCAGGAAATGTATCACTTAATAAGACCATCTTTAGAAGTGAACTAGGCATAATGAAATTGATTTATTAGGCTAACTCAAAATACCAGAAAGAGCTGCGAGTATAGATCCCTATATACATGATATTTAGGTGTATTACTGGTTTCAGTCGATTTGCAACAGCACACAGAAAGACTTGTTCGAACTGAATCGGAATCAAATCCTATAGGCATGGAATTTATATTTGAATTGATTTGAGACGTGATGGTTTGGAACTTAAAAACATGCTTTCTAACATGACAAAAATGCAGAACAATAGGAACATGATTTCTACTTGATGCAAGCGACAATAGAAGTGAAACCTTATAGGCATGATTTCTCTTTAATGCAAACAAAATTAGATGTGAAATCTTATATGCGTGATTTGTATTATGCCAAAAGCAATCAAATTCAATAGAGTAAACTATGAGCATGTTTTCTACTTGCACAAGCAGTCATATTCTAATAAAAAGGTCCAAAGAGCGGGATCTCTACCCATACTACCCCATAAAGTATACATCTACCCAACCTTTTTACTAAGTACCCCAAATGTCCGTTAGCAAATTATTACAGGCCGATGAATGAATTTACACAAATAAAATAAAAATCAAAAAGCTATTCTATAGGGAGCCTGCAATTAGGCCCAAGTTTCCCAAATGATCTCACAAGCCTCAATTCCATAGACAAATTAGAGTCTAGGTGCATCAAAGTTCCCTAAGGGTCTCAAGGAACCTGGGAAATGCTTACACCTAGAATTAGCAACAATGAATTCAACTAGTACAGTGTGGAAAGGCCAGCCTCAGTATGCCAAAGTTCAGAGGGCTCTCAAGATGATCCCAAGGTAGTATATATACTAGATGGGGCAGAACTTATTGACTAAGAGTAAAGTGAAAGTGCAGGACACAAGTTGAAAAGGGTTTATTAGAGACTGTTATTGAAAGCAATTAGTAAAGCAATAGAGGTTGTTTGAAAAGAGATGGGAGTGGTAAACAAAATCAAGCACTTCAAGATAGGATCACATATAGAATCCAAATGAATTCAGTAGTCACAAGGGTCAAAGGGTTTAGGGATACACGGAGTTTTGATTGTAAACACATAACCCCAATACGGGTGTTGGGACTAACTTGGATATGCTAAGAGATAGTTGACACTGGCATACTCACAAACCAGTCGGGAAGAACATAAACCCATAGAGGGGGATATGTATTTAGGATTCATAAGCTGGTAAGCACAAAGTAGATAAAAGACAATTGACAAGGCAAGCTTTGAAACACACATAAGGGAATACAATACTCTAAAGGGATGGGATGCATAATAGCATGCTGATAAAGTACCATAACTACAAGTTTCATAATAGAGCCATAAATGAAAGAAAGCTAGAAATAAAAGAAACTGAAACAATAAGAGAACCATATTGTTGTTGGGGCTTTAAATCAAAACTAGGGCATACCAGCGAAGATAGAAGTAAGTAGAATGAAAGAACCCAAGAACACAGATGATTAGCCTTGGCTTGCAGCCGACTAATAGTAGTGAATAGCACAAGAGAAAGAGAGAACATATAATTTTAGTAAGAGAGGTACTTCTTGAAAATCCAATGTTCGTCTCTTTGACAATGAAACTTAGAATATTTATAGATGAAAGTAGGTAGTGAAATAAGGAAAAAATCATAGTAGTATAATAATTGAAGAACTCATAATCAATCAATTAGAGAATCAAGGAAGTACTCCCTTCAGTTAAGGGAATCAAATCAAACGGGACAATTTAGTATCATATAAGGCAAGAAGAAAAATCAATGCATCAAGAGTTCGAGTCTCCCAAAGAGCAAGGTGGGAAGTTCTTAGAGGGAACGATGCCGAGGGTCTATTTGGAAATAGCCTTTCTACCCTAGAGTAGGGGTAATTTCTGCATACATATTACCCTTCCCAGACACCACAAAATGGGATTATACTGGGTTGTTGTTGTTGTTTGACTAAATAAAGAAGGAGTCAAGGTTTAGTAAGCATAGAGTAGTCGATTAGGACCAAAATCATATTACATTAATTAAGGAAACAACTCAGTAAAAACAAAGTATCATGGCAAATATGGTAATAAAATTAGTCAACTTCAACACGGAGTAAAGCTTTTAGGGCTTTAAAAAAAATCTTTCAATCATCAACCACTAAAGAAATTAAAATAAATCAAGAGGGAGTCATGATTCTGTATTTTCAACATATAAATAGAGAAGATCAAACAGATATAGTAAACGGCAAGGTCAACCATATTGACAGAGAGAATCAAGATATGAACAAACAAAATGAGCACAGTCATATAGAAGTGACATAAGTAGGCTAAGGATTCAGTAAAGCACATTCCAAGCATGGTATCCATGGAGGATTAACCAGAGTCATGTAAACAGGCTAACACACAAAACCAAAGTAAAGAAAATCTTAGAAATTAGGGATTTTGACATAGGCAAATTAAAAAGCAGTAAGAACGTAACATCGGTCAAAATAAGCAAGGAACTAGGTTTAATCATAAAGAAAAACGGCTAAAATAGGTGTAGAAAGAACTTCGAGAAAACCCTAATTTTTTAAAGAAAGTAAAATTGGTTTGAAGTAGAAGATCTTTCATAAAAAGATCGAGAGTAGTGCAAAACATAGGAAGAAACAAACTTAAAGCATAAAAATAACACAGATCTGAGAGATTCATATGAGAGTTAGGGTTTCAATGCTAGTATCCAGATGGCACCATTTGAGGTATTGTATGGTAGATGATGTAGGTCTCCTATTAGGTGGTTCGAGGTTGGAGAAGCTGAGTTGATAGGGCCGGACCTTGTGCACCAGGCCATGGAGAAAGTCAAAACTATTAAGGAAAGGTTGAAAACTTCTCATAGTTGCCAAAAGTCTTAATTCGGACATTCATCGCAGGGATTTGGAACTCAAGAAAGATGATTGCGTATTCTTAAACGTTTCCCCCAGGAAGGGTATCATACGGTTTGGAAAGAAAGGAAAATTGAGTCCAAGGTATGTTAGACCGTATAGAATCATTCAGAGGATTGGTCAGGTGGAGTTCAAGCTCGAGCTGCCACCCGAGATATCATTGGTACATCCGGTCTTCGATGTATCTATGTTGAAGAAGGTAGTGGGAGATCTATCCTTGTACTAATTGAAACTATTGAGATTAATGAATAACTATCTTATGAATAAGTTCCAGTTGACATTCTTCATAGGCAAGTTAGGAAGTTGAGAAATAAGGAAATTGCCTCCGTAAAAGTGATATGGCGGAACCAGCAGGTTGAGGAAGCCACTTGGGAAGCCAGGGAAGAAATGAGAAAGAAGTACCCATATTTGTTGGAATAGTCATGTAATAGCTTTTATGCATTTGATTCCTATGAACTCTTATCTTTTGATTTAATCTGTGTAAAACTGTTCCATTTTGGTTATGTATGTTTCCTATAAGGCCATGGTTAATGTTCTACAAGTTATATTATCTCTATGGAATATGTTTATGCTATTAGGATATGTTTTTGGGGCTCTTTGACAGAGGGATAGGCATAAATATAAAGGAACCTCTGGCAAAATTTTTGGAAACTTAGGGAGTTAGCCAAATTTGGGGCTATTGGAATTTTTCATGAGTGCAAAGCTTATATTACATAAAGATTTCTAATACGTGAACCTTAACCCTAATTCGAGGACGAATGATCTTAAGTGGGGGAGGATGTAAGGCTCCGTGCACCTGCTACTCAAAAACACGAATCTAGAAAAGTGCATTGCGGTCACATAACGGATATGCGGATCGCATAGTCACCGCAGAGTCAGTCAGTGTGCTTGTTAATTTTAGGTCAACTATGCGGCCAATTATGCAATCGCATAATTAATATGATAGCTGCATAGTCATCGTATAACCCCCCTCTCCCCTCCCCCCCCCCCCCCCCAAAATAATTTTATGGAGGGCAGTTGTGCGGTGCATTAAGCGACTACAAAACAAGTATGTAAACCCAACCCTAACATATATGGTGTGATTTTACCCAAAATTACACCGAGAAGCCATGAGAAATTGAAACAAAAACCATAGGTCCAAGTCGACATGGCCCAAGACCCTTGATGGTCTTAGAGGTGATGAGCAAGGCGATAAAAGATCCATTGGAGACTTGGGGTATAAAGAAGGTCGCCGGAGATGATTGGAGAAGGTGGTGGTGGTTGAAAGTGATTAAGGTTAGGTTGAGAGAGAAGATAGATGAAAACATCTGAAAGCAACGAGTTTAGAAAAGGGATTAGGGTTAGGGGGTCTTTAGGATTAAAAAGGGAAGGGGCTTGTTTTAATATCTGGGCGATAGGTGATCCATTTTTGTGCTAATTGATAGAGTTCTGGGTCAAGTTGTGGTACCAAATCATGGCTCCTTTCGACAAAGTTTTCCCGAATATTTTCAACAATGCTGACTCAATCTCCTCATCACATAGAATGGTTTCTTTAATTCCGCAAGCATCTGAGCTAATATGCTCATTTGGGTCGGTTGTCCCATTATATTAGGGTATATCGGGCATGCAATGCCTTTTAGGAATAAGAATCAAAGTTGCGATCTGAGGGAATTTTTTTGTATGATCTTCTTGGCATCTAAACCCTTCAAGACCGGGATTTCCCACGGTATTTGATCAATACACAAGTTATAAGTTTCTACTTTTTGTTGTTGTCCTCAATTTTCTTTAACCCGGACTCGATTCTCTTGATGAGCCTTTCGAGCATCCTCATAATGGTGGGGTCAGTCTCCAAACCATTTCGTTCAACCTCTCAGGTGCCAGTTCAGCACGTCAAATGTTTTCTGGTTTAGCTATACTTGGAGTTTGAATCTTACTCTGAAGTTGAGCGATGGCAATCTGTTGAGGTTGCAGCATTTCGTATATCACTTGAAGTCTGACTCCCCCATCTCCTATGCCCTGTGTTCCTAGGAAACCAGACCAAGTTTTCCTGCGTACACTTCCTCCAGGGTCTGCGCCTAAATCTGCATTTAAAGCAATGTGCATACTAATATCAACTGTTCCATATTTGGCACTTTCCCAGAGTTTATCCGTGGCATATTGAACCCTGCATTGTTGTTTTCCCCATGAAATCCAAGACCTTCGTTATCATGAACATGTGTGTTTTGCGAGTTTAACATGTTTAATCCGGAGAATCAAAAATTTCTTGAAAAGAAAAAAGTATAAAAATAACTTGTATTATGAAAATCAGTAATAAAATAATCACTATTATCTTTAGCCCCACGGTGGGTACCAAATTATTTACCTCGATAATACGAGTAACAGTTAAGTTTGATTTGTAGTTTTAATGATATGTGATGTGATTTAGTTCAACACTAATTAATAATCAAGAAAAATAATATATAAATGAAAGGAATAAGTAAGATCAAATCAGTAGATAAGTCAGTATCGACCTCGAGCCCAGTGTCCTCGAGATTGGTTAAGAAAAATAAAGCATGAATAATAAAACTAAAGGACAATTCTGATGAACAATGTGCGAAAAAGTAAGAGAGTATATTCTTTGCCAATAATTAAATGATTCTTACAAATGATTGGGGGGGCCCTTTATATAATAGAAGAACTATAAATAAAATATATTTTCAATTATTGTAAAGAATTTTATTGGGACACTAAAATGAGAGACTTACCCAAGGAATAGGAGGCAAAATATCACATTTAATTTTAATGAGTTTACTAATTTTCACCTATATAAATGAGAGCTACTCAAAGTATTATCTTTCTTAGATGCTCATATGTTCACGTGTTGAACCTAGCAACTTGCGACAATTCCCTAATTAAAAAGGATAAGAAGATAATTGTGGATATCCTCAGCTCCTTTTTAGGCAATACCCAAACAAACACACTGGGCACACATATTGTATGTCTTCAGCAAGGGATGTGAACTCGTCTATTGTCTTCGACTCCAACTTAAATATAAGATTTTTCATAATTAATACTTATTAAACAAAATACGAATTTATTATCAAAAAAGAAGAAATGATATTTCGTTCTTAAAATATTGAATCCGCATTGTAAAAAGAGAAAATAGAAAAAGGAAAGAGAGGAACAAAATGGGAAGGATGAGACGTTTTGGCTTTGGATATGCAAAGTTGGCCCCCAAAAGGTGGGAGCCACGGAGGCATATTAGCATATATGTTCAAAGATCAAGTGGCATGCCGTGGGAGCCATTTTTCACTTGAAAGGGACTCCAGTGTCCGAATTTTTTTTATTACCCTCCCTTTGATCCTTCTTTATTGGAGCTATTGCTCAGAATTTCACTAGCCAATATTATTGTAGTTGTGGGAAAGAAAGTTCGTTAAAAGATTTTAGCTCTTCACGATTCTGTCATGAGAACTTAAATTTGAGGCCACCTATCAAGAGATGAAAACTTATACTATTTCATTCTATCCTTCCATGGTATCAATCTTTAATTTGCTAAAGTTACTCTAGTATTAAGAAAGTATATTCACCTTCCTCTTTCAATTGCTAAGTTATTCAAAATTACACTTCTATAAGTCATGGCTAGTGCCAAATTTATTATCTTAGTTCTAACTCTTTTCTAGATTGACGAGGGGTTGCTCTGATGGTAAGCAACCCTCACTTCCAACCGAGAGGTTGTGAGTTCGAGTCTCCCCAAGAGCAAGGTGGGAAGTTCTTGGAGGGAAGGATGTCGGGGGTCTATTTGGAAACAGCCTCTCTACCCAAGGGTAGGGGTAAGGTCTGCGTACACACTACCCTCCCCAGACTCCACTAAGTGGGATTATACTGGGTTGTTGTTGTTATTGTTTAACTCTTTTCTGAATTATTATTATTGAATTTTGTGGCACTGCCTTCAAATGCAGAGTCTTGACCATTTGATGCACGCAAGCTTCATTCATTCTGAAGTCTACCAACCCCAAATCCCTGCCCCCCACAAAAGCCAAATTCCATTTACCATTTCCAAGCTATGGGATAGGACGTGTTTGGCAGTGGGTTAAAAGGGACCACAAGGCTGAGGTCCAAGGAGTACATGTTGAAGTCATATTGTGGTATGGGATACTGAATTTCTGGACTTAAATACCCCACCCTGGCATTTCCTCAAAACAATAATACAAGTCTACTGAAAGAACGCCAACCATTATTTATTTAGTTCAAATTTATGTATGCATGCATATTACAATATTTTATTCCTACTTATGGATTCATAGGTATACATTGAAAGCACGTGTGAAATTTATTAACAATAACATATGCAGTATTATCCTATATCGTGGGGACTGGACAGAATAGTGTGTACGCGGACCTTACCCCTATCTTGTGAGGAATAAGAGTCTGTTTCCAATAACCCTCGACTCAGGAAAGCATATGCACCACATTAATGAAAACATAGACAAGAAGGGACAATACCAAAAAAATCATATAAAAACTGAATAAAAACAAGAAGACGATGAGGTGATCAACAATGAAAGAAAACAACGATTAGTCATAAAAATCTACTATCAACAGAAAGCGAGACTACGTGCCAATACTACTGTTATGAACACTCTAGACTGCCTGCTCTACTACTCTAATCCTCCACCTTCATACCTTCCTATCAAGGGTCATGTCCTTGGTCAGCTGAAGTTGCGCCATGTGTTGCCTAATCACCTCTCCCCACCTCTTTTTTGGCCTACCTATACCTCTCCGAAAGCCCTCCAATGTCAACTTCTCACACCTCCTTACCGGGGTGTCTGCTCTTCTTTCTCATATGACCAAACCACCCAAGCCGCACTTCTCGCATCTTGTCCTTAATAGAGGGCCATACCCACCTTGTCCTTAATAACCTCATTTTTTATCCTATCTAACCCGGTGTGTCCGCACATCCATCTCTGCTACCTTCATTTTTTGGACATGAACGATCTTGACTGGCCAACACTCAGCTCCATACAACATTGTTTGTCTGACCACCACTATGTAGAACTTACCCTTAAGTTTCTGCGACACCTTCTTGTCATATAAAACACAGAATATGAGTCTTTATTTCATCCACCCCTCCCCAATATGATGTATGACATCTTCATCAATCTCCCCATCCCCCTGAATAATAGACCTAATTTACTTCAAACTCCCTCTCCTAGGGATGACCTGCGAGTCCATCCTTGCATCTCATTCCCCTTCTTGAGTCTCGCCGCTGAACTTACACTCCAAGTATTTTGTCTAAGTCCTGTTAAACTTAAAACGTTTAGATTCCAGGGTCGGCCTCCATACCTCTAATTGCGCGTTCACTCCATATCGCATCTCAGCAATCAATATAATATCATTGGCAAATAGCATGCATTACGACACCTCCCCTTGGATGTGGCACGTCAGTACATCCATCAACAGAGTAAACAAAAAAGGCTGAATGCCGACCCCTGATGTAACCATATCATAATCGAAAAGCGGTCTGAGTCCCTACTCATCATCCTCGTTTATGTCTTTACTCCATCATACATGTCCTTAGTCAACCTAACGTAAGCAACAGGTACACCTCTAGCCTCCAAACATCTACACAAAACCTTATTCGGAACTTTATCGTACACATTTTCTAAGTCTAACGCCATGCGCAAGTCCTTCTTTGTCTCTCTATACTGCTCCATAAATCTCCTAACAAGGTGGATGACTTCTGTTGTCGAACGCCCCGGCATAAACCCAAACTGGTTCTCAAAAATAGACACACTCCTTCTCACCCTTAACTCAACCACTCTCTCCTAGATTTTTATAGTATGGCTAAGCAGCTTGATTACCCGATAGTTATTGCAATTTTAGATATCACCCTTGTTCTTGCATACATGAATCATTGTGCTCCACTTTAACTCTTCGGTCATGTTCTTCGTTCTAAAAATGATATTGAATAATCTAGTGATCCACTCCAAGCCTGCCTTGCCACATTTTTCCAAAATTTCACCAAGATTTCATTTGCTTTGCCTCTACTCATCTTACTCATAGCCCTCTTAACTTCTTCAACTCTAATCTGCCTACAATACCTAAAGTCACAATAACTCATAGGGAGTTCCAAATCACCTAGTACAATGCTCATGTCCTCCTCCTCATTCAAGAGACTAGGGAAGTAGGTCTGCCAACTCCGACGGATAACCCCTTATCCAACAAAACTCTACCTTCTTCATCCTTGATACACTTCACTTGGTCCAAGTCACATGCCTTCTTTTCTCGCTTCATGGCTAACTTGAAAAACCTCTT
Source organism: Nicotiana benthamiana (assembly GCA_034376525.1). Taxonomy (NCBI): domain Eukaryota; kingdom Viridiplantae; phylum Streptophyta; class Magnoliopsida; order Solanales; family Solanaceae; genus Nicotiana; species Nicotiana benthamiana. The sequence goes on from CM067330.1 coordinate 75,624,622, forward strand.
ATCCTACCTTGGCCCTCGAGTTCTCCATACAAACGACTAAAAGCTGCAGTCTTGGCCGCTGCAACTACTAGTTTTGCCTCTTTCTTATCTAATTTATAATGCACCATATTCTCCCTCTTCTTCTTCTCGTCTACACATTCCACTAGATTCAGATATACTGCTGTCTTGGTTTTCACTCTTCCTTGCACCTATCCATTCCACCACCAGTCTCCCTTGTGACCACCAGAGTAACCTTTTGAGATCCGTAATACCTCTCTCGTGGCTTCGCTAATGCACTGCGCAGTCGTGGTCGACATAGAGATTGTGTCCCCACTACTCCTCCAAGGCCCCATGGTCACCAGCCTGACCCCCAACTCCTGCGCTTTAGCTTCTTCCAAGGCTTCCCATTTTATCCTATGTTGGCTATACGGTGCCCTCTTCCTTGTGATTTCAAGGTCCATGACCAGGAACCTATGAAGGGTCGAGAGGTTCTCACTCGTGATGACCTTGCAATTCGTGCAACAACCTCTATCGAACTTCCTGCAGAGTAAATAATCAATTTGAGTCTCGACCACCGAACTCTGAAAGGTAACTAAGTGCTCCCTCTTCTTTGGAAAACTTGAGTTTGCTATCATCAAATCAAATGCTCTAGCAAAGTCCAGCACAGACATTCCTCCTCCGTTTCTATCTCCAAACCAAAGCTACCATGTACATCATCATATCCCCAGACGTCTCTTCAATGTGGTCGTTGAAATCTCCTCTTTTGAAGAGCTTCTCGGTATACGAAATACCACGTATCATCTCATTCAAATCCTCCTCGAAACGTCTTTTGACATCGTTATTCAAGCTTGCTTGTGATGCATACACACTGATTATGTTCAAAGTAAAACCTCTAAAAACAACAGGTGCAATTTATGAAACCAAAAGAAAAAGAACAAAGAAAAATATTGAGGGAGAACTGTCGTGAATAAAATGATAATGGGAGTTAGTAAAAATTCAGTAATTGTTGAAGTCCAGTATGACTTTTAAACGTTCGATTCTTTCTGATTGGTCTTTTTTTTTCTTTTCCCACATCAGGTCACCACTAAGAAATCTTAATGTATTTTCCTAAATAATATAATATTTATAATTTTTGATACTTTGCTCTGCCAGCCAATCATATTCCAGCAACTGGTTCACCCTGCAATGAAAATACATTTCTTGTGCAGTGGGCGGGGGACATATACTCAAAGAAAGAGTCGCATTCTATCTGTGTATAGTACTCCACTACTTCAAAATAAGAAAGATTACCAAAGAGCCCTAATTAAGGATGCGTCCGTATGAGAAAAAATGACTTCTGCAAATTTGTTTTCAGGAAGTCATTCTCTAATGTTTATTACGATGAGGATTATTTTTCATCGAAAACGATTTTTATCAAATTAAAAAAATGACTTCCCTTTTTTGTGGGTGAATAAGTACCACTTCGATATTAATATTAATTAGTAGTATTATTTTTAAATTAAAAAAAAGATTTCCATTATAGTGAACGCAGCCTAAGTTTGAGACCTTGCATAAGACAATTTCTATTTGACCGGCAACTATTTAGTTCTACTCTATCTAACTTAGTGAATCAGATTAAATAGAAAAGTGTTCAAAATGCCCTTAAATTATTAGAAAAGATTTAAAAATATTCTTCATTCATCTATTGCGCTAAACATATTCTTCCATTCACTTTTTGGTTTATTTATACCCTTTAATCGTTAGATCAATGTAAATTAAAAATAATTATTATTCTTTTTGTAAAATTTAACAAAATATATTTTGAAAAATATTTTTTGTATTTGTTAAGCTAATGCACTAATAGTCTACTAATTTAATAAAGTCTTCTTTTTTTTTTAGTTTTTACAAAAAAAATCATTTTTTACAAAAAATATTATTTTTTCCAGTTTTTTGAAGAATTATCTTTGTAAAAACTGAAAACAATTTGTAAAAATAGAGGAAAAAAAACTTAATAAAGTATTTTCATTTTTAATAATCGACAAAAAATATTTTCAACATAATATTTTTATTTTTTAAAAATATTACTTTTTTCATTTTTCCAGTTTTTTAAAAGCATTTTATTTTATTTTCATTTTTCAGTTTTTTTTAAAGAAAAAATGTTTTCATTTTTTTTCAAACTGGAAAAAGGAAAAAACTAAAAATTTCAAAAACGAAAATATTTTGTTGAGAACATTTTTTTCAATTTTTAAAAAAGAAAATATTTTATAACATTTTTTTCAATTTTTACAAAAACAAAATACTTTAAAAATTGAAAAAAACGAAAAAAGTTTTTTTGTTAAAACTGGAAAAAAATAAGAATACTTAATTAAATTAGTGGAGTATTGGTGCATTAATTTAAAAATAAAAATATTTTGTAGAATAAATTTTTTAAGTTTCACAAAAAGAATAATAATAATTTTTAATTTAGCAATGATCTAACGATCAAAAGGCATAAATGAACCAAAAAAGTGGATAGATAAGTATTTTTAGACCAACAGGTGAATGAAGGGTAATTGTAAACCTTTCCCAATGGTTTTGGGGCATTTTGAACCCTTTTCTGTTAAATATATTATAGCTTACACATCAATATTTCGGTAAGATGCATCAAGTTTGTTCATCAGTTACAAATGCAACTTCAATATATATATATATATAGAGAGAGAGAGATAGAGAGATAATGAAGCCTAATGCCTTAGGCCCCCAAAATCTATAAATAATATGTATAATATGAAAAATATGCACTACTGATAGAATTTGTAAATTATTTGGTTAAAAAAATATAGCTAAAATATTTACACATCTTAAATTATAGTTACTAGTTATTTTTTGTCTTTAATTCCTTCCAACTTGAATCGAGTTTTTTACAATATTAGTTCAGAATAATTTTTCTTTATTCTTTGGGTTCCTTTGTAGGTTTTTCTCAAGCTACTTTACTAAGTAACTATTTATTTCCGTCTTAACATTGATGGCTCTTAAAATATTGTAGCGATCCATCCGATCGTTTTGAGAGTTGTAGCCCCGTTCCCCCATTTACTTCTCATTCCCTGCTTAATTATTGATAGGTGACTCTAAGGGAACGCTTTTCTAGGTTCAGCTTCGTGTTGTATTGCCCCGATATATTGATTATTTTCTGCAAATGAATTAAAGTGGTCCTCTACGCATAGGTATTTATCCAATCATATCATCAGTATAAGTTTTAATTAATTTACCTATTTATCCTTCGAGCAAAATCCCTATCATATTTAAACGGAGCGAAGCAATGCAATCTATATTATCAACACAAAACTAAATGAGTTTTTTTTTTCTGAGTGCGGGGAATAATCTCGTTCACAGGTGTACCTTTCTTTTCAGCGCAAGGCTTGGTAGAATCGGGCTTTTTGGGAACAACGAGGGTTCGAGGATCTTGGGAAGTCCTTTCTTCGTATTCGATTACCTGTTTTTCTGCCTCTGTCGAGGCTCGCAGTTGTGACTACTACTTAGCCACCTGCTTACCTTTGGGGGTCGAGGTCTCCAAGGTCAAGGGTTCCAGTATTAGCACCACTTCCTCGATTGCGAACATCTCTTTTGCAACATGTTGTTCTCCATAGAATGTTTTCACTCCTTCCTCTATGGGGAACTTCATTATCTGATGGATGGAAGGCACTATGCTTATATTGTGTATCCACGGCCTCTTGAGGAGTGCGTTATACCTTATGTCACCTTTGATGACATAGAACCTGGTGTCTTGTATGGTCCTAGCTATGTTTATAGGCAAGATAACTTCTCCCTCCGTTATTTCACTTGCAAGCCGAGTTGCTTCACGACCCTTGACATGATTATATTCGCCGAGCTACCTGGATCAACTAAACACACTTATTCTGAATTTTATTCAAAAGGATAGAGATTACCATGGCGTTAGTGTGAGCCTGGGATATATCTCCTGCTACCTTAGCGTCCTCGGGCACTTAGCTTCGAGTCCGTTTTCCCTTTATGATGGATACTTTAGTAGATTTGAATGCAGTTCCCTGTGGGACGTCAGCTCCACCAATTATGTTGAGGTTTTTCGGGTTCATTCTTCCTGTTTGCATCTCTTTCTCGGAAATGGTTTTTGGCCCAGTCACTAAGAAATTCACGAAAGTGTCCTTCGTTGAATAGCCAAGCTATCTCATCTCTAAACTGTCTGCAATCCTCAGTCTTATACCTGTGAGTACCATGGTAATTACACATTATGTCAGGGTTTCTCTGAGACGCATCTATCTGCATGGGCTTGGGCCACATGGTATCTTTAATTTTTCCAATGGCCGAGAAAATACTTCAGGCAACGACACTAAATTTGTATTCTAAAAATCTGGGGGCCTCCACTGGTCTTGAACGCCTTCTTGACCAGATTTAGCCCATGAATCCTTAGGAGCTTTGGCCTCGATTTACTTTTCGATCATTTCGAGGTGTATTACACCTTGAAATGTTTCTTCTATCTTCTACGTACGGTTGAAACCTTTCCTTGTTGAACCTTAATCCCTAGTCAGTGTCCCTCGAGGGCTTGGATGCGAACGTGTTTCAGTGAACTAAGCCCGAGGGGGCTCCCAACTGGTCATCCTCGACCCTAATTTTTGACTGATACCGATTGTGCACATCCGACCATGTCACAGCTAGATACTTGATCAAGTTGTACTTTAGCTGTCAAGATGCTATTGAGCTCCTTTCATTCGAACTTTGCATAAAGGCTTGAACTGCCCAGTCATCAAAGACTGGGAGTAATTCCATCTTTTCCATTCGAAACTGCGACACGAACTTCCTTAGAATTTCGTCGTCCTTTTGTTTTATCTTGAATATGTCTGATTTTCTTGTGGCCACCTTTATGGCCCCGGCATGTGCTTTCACGAAGGCATCCGTCAACATAGCAAATAGATTAATGGAGTTAGGAGCTGAGTTGTGATACTAAATCATAGCTCCTTTTGATCGTGTTTATCCAAACTTTTCTAACAATAATAACTCGATTTCATTATTATTCAAGTCATTTACTTTAATTCAACGAGTGTAAGAAGTAATATGTTTATTAGGGTCAATTATCCCATTATATTTCGGTATATCGGGCATGCAAAACTTTTTGGGAATGGGCATCGGAGCCGCACTCGGGGGGAAGGGTTTTTGTATGAATTTTTTGGCATCTAGGCCCTTCAAAACTGTAGGTGCTCCCGATATTTCGTCTACCAGGGAGTTGTAAGTTTCTACCTTTTTATTGTTGTTTTCTATCTTCTTTTCTCCTGACTCGATCCTTTTAGTCATTTCTTCGAGCATTTTAATGATCGCGGGTTCAGTCCCCGAGCTGCCTTTATCGGGTATTTCTAATACTGGTTCATGCCGTGTGTTTACTGGTTCGGCGGTATTAGGAGTTATGTTCTGACTTTAGAGTTGAGCTATGGTGACTTGCTGAGCTTACAACATCTTGAATATCACTAGGAGGTTGACTCCTTCTTCTTCCAGTCCTCGTGTTTACTGGCCTCTGGCCTGGGCTTCCCTGTGTGCATTCCAACGGGGTCTGTGTATGCGTCCATATTTAGATTGTTGTGTGAGCTGATATCAACCGGCTCCACATTAGGCACTATCCCAGGGTTGATGGGTGGAACACCGACCTCTATGCCATTATTTTCTCCTAGACCTTCGTCCTCGTAAATGGGTGCATTTTGTGTGCTAGACATGATTAAGCTTGAAATCAAAGAATTATTGACAAGAAAAAGTGTGGAGAATAACGTGTGTTATCAGAAAACTAGCACTAAAATAATCACTATTATCTTTAGCCACACGTCTGGCGTCAATACTAGTGATTATACAAGTAATATTGAGCTTATGTAAGAAGAAATAATAATCAAATCAATGTTGTTGAAACAGTAGGGGCCTCGAGCTTGACTATCCAGGGACCTCGAGGTCAGCCAAGACCTATAAAGTATGAACAATAAAATAAAGGCAATAAAGCTGAAGAATAATTGTTGAGCACGTTAAAAGAGAAAAATAGAATGTTCTATTGTTGTGGATAATTTAATCTTTACAAAATGATTAGGGTCCCCTTCATATAGGAGGGGAAAAACCTCAATATAGTACATTCCTCATAAAATTAAAGAATTATATTGGTACAAGTATATAATGGTCTATTACAGATCTGTACCATTTTATACAAACCTTATCCTTTAGTTAATGTCCTAATCCACGTGTTCCTGAGAAATTCCCGCTCTTTCTTAATTGACTTCGAGATTATGCTGCCCTCGTTGTAGTCCGTGCCAGGCATTCGATCAGCTTCCTCAAGGTAGGTGTCCCTTAGCCGGATACCACACCTACTGCAAGCCTCCCGAACTTGAGCCTATAGTCCGATTTAAGACTTCAAAATCATGCTCCTCAATGTTGACCGTATACAAGCTTTTTCTTGAATGACCAAAAAACCTTCTCTATGAATGTGTTGCAATACACTGATAGGGGCATTTAAGAAAAAAACAAAAATGTGTACAATGCTTTTATATATTTAGAGAGAGATCCTTGTATCTTTGAATATTCTATTATGAGTAATATGATAATCAACTACCTAGCTTCTATAATGGAGTATATGAATTACAATACGCAACGTTATTTCGATATGAGATTTGGACAAAAGGAATCGTCCAAAATTCATCAATTTGATAGCAGAATCTTTGTTCAACAATGAAATGATGAATCCAACATAGCCAGGGCATGGCGCTGCTAACAGTTTCCACGTATGACGTACCCACATTCCAAGGTGGACAGATTCAATAAAATACTCCTAACAGAATTAATGTAACTAATTCTCTGGCACAAGCCAATAATATAGTCATACAATATTTGTTCAGATTAGACTGTAGCTATTATTTGAAAACTTGTTATTCTATTTTACATGATTGAGGTTCAGGTTGCTTACTCGTCTTCTTCTACATTCTATTGTATATATACTGTTGGAATATTTTTATCGAGCCATAAGGTTGCTAACTAGCTAATTCTCCATATATATATATACACACACTGTTAAGGGTAAAGAGAATTATGTCACTTTTTTCAAAAAATTATTTTTTTATATTAGTATTTGAACATAATTTTCGCTTAAAGATGAATTTTAGAATTTTTCGAAAATTTTAAAAACTCCAGAAATCTATTTTTTAAAATTTCACTCATATCACTCACAAAACTCCAAAAATAACTCAAAATTATATTCATGTCCAAAACAATTCTAATTTTCAAATATAATTTTCACAAAAAAATTTTTTACGTTTTTTTTGGAATTTTACAATTCTAATGTCCAAACGCCATCGGCTTTGCGATGAGATATTCACTAAGTATTCTAACCTTGATTGACTAGATATCCAGCATCTATATTCCATTAATATACGTGACCTATCCTCTTCATACTGAAAGTCCATCATATATCATTAGGTTAAGATGTTCTATAATAACTTGTAAATTGTTATAACAGTTGTAATTTGGATATCTAAAGTAAACTGTAGAGTATGGAACACAAGTACGTAATCTAGTAAACCAATTAGGTGCTTATGCTATTAACTGTGATGACAATTCATCTGTTCTGGACACACTTTGTTGGAAAGACAGAAAAAGAAAAAATAAATTAACAATCAAGTGGGGCCCACTTGTATGGGAATCTAAGGTGACGTGTTCAAACTGGTTCCGGGTTTTCTCACCCGACCCGACCCAATACAATCGGAGTCCAATTCTCTCAGGCCAAGCCAACTCTATAAATAAGTAGTGAAGGGAACCTTACATAGGCTTGAAGAGCAATCGACAAAAAAGCTTCTTCAAAGCCCCTTTTCTAGTCTCTTCCAAATTATCTAAAGAAACAACCAGAGGACTCATTCCAAGTAATATGGTTGGTCCATCCATTAACTCCCGTAACGTTCCTCTTAAATTCCTTTGTAGTTATGGTGGCAAGATTATCCCCCGTCATACCGATGGCAAACTCCGTTACTATGGTGGTGAAACTCGTGTTCTCTCCGTTCACCGTTATATTTCTTTTGCAGGTAATTAATTATTCTCTTCCTTTATGATATTGAAAAACTATTTATGTTGTTTATCAAAATTCCACTTTCTCTGTTTTATTTTATATGATGCTTTCTAATTTTTTTTAAAAATAACACATTTTATGTTCTATTTTTTTATAGAACTTTTATTGTATTCTTTTTTTTGTGTTAATTAGAGAAGTTTATTATTAAGCAGGAAATTAAGAAGTGTTATTACAATATGAAACTATGACACTGATCTTAACAATCATTCCCTATCGTATTCTTATTAACATGTTATTTGTGTAAAAATATCATAACTTCTTATTAAGAGTACCTTTTACATGTGTTAAAAAAATGTATATGTTATTACACTATATATGAACTCAAATACGAAAAGAATAGTTTTTTTTTATTATTTAATTTCATATATTTGCGGAAAAATGGAAATGAAGATTGATGTTATTGTTGTTTACAGAGTTAATGGTGAGGCTAGGGGAGATGTGTGGAGCATCAGTGAGTTTAAGGTGTAAATTACCAAATGAAGATTTAGATGCTCTTGTGTCTATTACATGTGATGAAGATCTAGCCAATCTCATTGAAGAATATGATCATGCCTCAACTCTCAAGATCAGAGCTTTTCTATTACCACCTAAATCTACAAAACTAAAATTTGTATCTTCTCCACCTTCTATTTCTTCCACCTCATCCACCAACACCACCACTAGCAATCATGATACCACGTCACCGGACTCATCCTTTTGTTCCACAGCTACTACTGTCAACTCATCAATATATCAAAATTGTCCAAAATCAGTATCAAATTCGTGCATCCGTCATACTAGAACAAGATCATTACCTGTTATGTGTCAGGAGAAAATTGCCAGAAAAATTCCTCAATATGCTTACCATGGTCATGGGAATAATAGTGGCCATATTTACTTGATTCACCATGGCCACCACTGGCAATAACAGCAAGTATTTTCCACGGACAAGGAAGAGCAAATCGGACTACTCGGAACATATATACTTTTATAAAGAAAAAGAAAAAGGAAAACCCCATCAAAAAAAAAAAGAGGATGGATATATATAATATATTTGATGTAAGAGGAGTGTATGTGATTAACAGGATTGGTTTAATTTTTTTGTGTCAATCCGTTCTTAGCAAATTCAATAGAAATATAATATAAATAAGTCCAAATATTTTTGATAATTCGCCTTTGATATATAGTACTGTGTACCGTGGATTAATTACCTCACCTCTTTATGTGATGCGTTTGACGTTTAATATCTTTTTCGTTTGTTCTTTTATCTTCTTGGCATCTTTCCCATTGCCAAATCCTAGAAGTGATCGAGTATTTGTCTGACACGTGCTGATACTGTAATCATTTTTTACCTCTTTAATATTTTGTCTGTTCATTTTCTCCTTGTCCGTATATTGTACTATGATATATGTCGTCTCTTCCTTTTGTTTCTTTTGCTAATTAACTATCTATCTTGTTTTGCGTATTGCAGGTATAGGATGAAAAGCAACTAACGGGAAATTTGTAGTGACCTCAAGATGGATATTAAATGCCGCCCATAGGTGATTATATGAAATGTTTCTCCAAGTTCGTTCTACAAATTCGATAAAAATTATTGTTACATCTATAAAATCGTCGTTATACTTGCATAATTAACTACTCCATTTAGCTGCTAAATTATTGCCACGAAAGGCCTTCTATAACTTCTATAGCTAATAATGTAAAAATATTTACATTATTGGGTCATCTACAGATAAAAGATAATACATTAGTCTCTACGATCTTAATAATTGATTAATTTACTTTTTTTATTTTAGTGTAAAATAAGTGTTCATTTATATAATCAAGAAAAAATTCAATTTTTTTTTACAAAATTATCTTTATATGCATATGCTTAAAAAGTTTTCTTACTCACATTAAATATTTAATTTAGGGTAATTTTGTCATTCTAGTTATTTTTATATAGAATTTAAATTCTTTTAATGAACATGCCAAAAGTAAATTGGTCACTTATTATAGATTTCAATATCTTATGATCCTTCACAATAAATAAGAAATTGTACATATATTCATTAATCCTAATGGTCAATATTAAATTTCTTGTGGATAATCTCAATTTTAAGGCCAACATTTTCCCTAGACAACCAACTTTCGCAGCATTGTTCTTCCATTGAAATTTGGAGGACCAAAACTTTGTTCCTAATGAAAGAATAATGATATTTAGCCTCGTATTTTGTCTTACTTTAGTTTATCGCAAAGAATGATATTTAGTTGGTTGGTGATGAACATTCCTGACCAAGTATACCAACTGGTGGCATATGTTTATGAGCAGATTCAAGTGAAGAAGGAAGAGCTTTGGTGACCAAAAGCTCCAAAATGAATTCAACTTAGTTGGATTTATTGGATGTGGCAGTTAGAGGGAAATAAATATTTGTTCTTTTTATAATAATTTTGAAAATTTTATTGGAGTAAAGAAGGTGGTGTCATCACCATGGGGCCATGACAGTTGTAAACGAAAGGGTCCATTATTTTCAAACACATTAAAAGGTCCAAATACTATACTAATATGATTAAAAATAAAGGATTTATGAAAAGGAAATGAAAAGAAAAGAAAATGACTTTTTTCCTTTTTTTTGCCCAAGAAATTATTTTGGGACTCATACAAATGAAACTAGTCGTACGAGATTCAGTTTTGCCTCATAAATTTGTGGATTTCAATCTTACACTTTTTGGTTCATAAAATTATCAGACAAAAATTATATTATGAAATATAAAATAAAATTTTCTTTTTTGTCCTATGAGATGTGGAGGAATAATGTCTACATAAATTATGGAGTTAGCCACTCCACAATCCATTCATGTAGCATTCGAAGGGAAAAGATGGAATTCAGACATCACATCAATAAAGCAAATATTTATTACTAACAAAAAAGGAGAGAGGAGGAAAATGGATTGATGAAGATAAAGAAAAAGTGGTTTAAGGATAACCTGCCCCACCACTGCCTCATCTTTTCTGCTCTCAGTAGAAAGCAAAAGAAGTCTGGATTTTTCTTTTGACTAGGATGGTGCTATCTCTGCATCAAAAATCCATAAATTATTAAGGAGATCATAATTTTTGTGGGAAAAAAAAAAGAATTAGGAGGACGCAATCTTTTAAAAGTTTATAGTGAAAGACGGTTATTTAGTAATAGTATATTTAGCCAAACTTTTAAAAGAAAAAAATTACTTTTAAGGAGTAGCAGAAATAATATTGGATAATAAAAGAAAAGTAACATTTATCCAAAAGTATTTTTCTAAAAGTAATCTTTAAAAAAATATACTTAAAATATTTTTTAAAAGCCTGACCAAAATAATATATTGCTCATCAAAAGTGATTGAGTACTTCAAGTTGTTAAACCTTATGCTATTTAAATGTATATGCCTACAGCTTTTTTGTATTGGTAAAAAATAAATTAACGTTGACCAAAAAAAAATCACCATATGGACCAATGTTATGTTGACAGGCGACAAGCAGTTAAAAGAAATGATGTGCAGAGAAGCTATGAGTAATCCCTACGGTATCGTCTACAAGAAAAGTATGCATCTTAGTTGGAAAAGAGGAAATAGGTACGAGGCTACTAATTAAGGATATTGGAAGTCACATAGATAGAAAGATGAGTAATTGCCACAAATATAGAAAGAAGTCAGTTAAATCCCAAATTACGCGCGATTAACAATTACTACTTTAACCGTTACAAATTACCCGTGTGATAGGTAATTAATGTAATAAATATTAGTAACATACCGAAATTAAATACGTTAAGCGGTTATCAATTGTACCCTTATATAAATCTTCTTTCTGTATCTTGTATCCCCGAGAAAACTACAAGAAAATACTATCAATTGTCAATATTCTTGTCATTCTCCGCCATTGGAAGATCTTGTTCTTTCCTATTAAGAGAAAGCAACAATCATTAATAAGATTTCTATTTCCTTATTTTTTATCTTATTTTCCATTTTAATTATTCTTTTACATTAGGAAAAATGAAGTAAATTTAGTTATTATAAACCCGAATTATTCTTTTATTTGTTTTGACTTCAAAAATAAATTTTTTTGTAAAACAATTTGGTTTCATTACTGAAAAATCTAACAATCTTTTTACTTTCATTTACATACTTTGTCTTTAGCAACAAATTATGACTGGAGCTGATTAAACTACTCAGTATGGGGATGGACTAGAAGAGTCTCCTCTATTCAATTTACCCACACATTCTCCGTAATTCATGAGAAAACTCATAGGCCAGATTTGCTAATCATAAATTTGGCCAAAACAACACTGATACAAAAGTTAGAAAAAGAAAAGAAAAGTTAAACTGTTGCGGGAGGAAGAGAATTATCCTCGCCCTAATGGAAGTGCATAAATCCACCGATGACTCAACATTTTGGCCATCGTAAGTTTGACCTTCACCATCTTCCTTTTTCGTTTCCTCTTCAGTTCTCGAAGTTTCAGAATCGGAACCGGAAGCATCGAAAGTATTAGGTTATACCGGGAGACCCCTTTTAGCAGCTAACTCGAGTTCATGGGCCTTAGTAATTTCAGCATCAAAGTCAATGATACCCGCTTTGACCTTTTTCAAGGTTTTTCTCCTCATATTGTACATAACATAAGTTTTCTCAACAATGAGGGAAGTTGCTCGGTGCTTAAATTCTTTCTTGAGTTGGTTTACCTCGGCATAAAGGTTTTCCTAGGCGAATCTAACGGATCCGAGGCTAACATCAAGGTCACTGGCAATTGAGCTAAAGAGCATGTTATGCTCAATAGTCTTCTTATTCTTCTCCTCCAATTGGGCATGTTTCACCCCACAACAACAAACTCTTCAGTTTTGGAGATCAAGCTTGCCTCTAAGTTGGTCAATCTTGTTATCGATTGTCCGTGTTCAAAGCAACGAGAAACTGGAAACCAATAAGAAGAAGAGACACAAAAAAACAGAAATCACAGAAATGAAGAAATCCGAGACCACAGAATTCACTGTGTATCCTTAAGGAATTTAACCCCCTCACTGTACCCGAGGTTGTGGATTATTTCCTCCCAGGATATAACGGATATACCTGTCGTAGGAGTGGCGGTACCTCAAACTCGTACGACTTCGACGAACTCAAATTCGGGAACGAAATCACACTATGACTCGATATGTTTCAGTTTGCAGAAAAGAATGCAGAATTTTTAATGCACGAATATTTTTTTTTTCCCGTTCTCGAAAATGAGGCATTGCCTCAGTTTATATAGCCTCGAATTGTGACTGTTCGGAAAGGCTTGGTGCCTGTTCGGGAAAGGCCATGCCTTTTTCTGAAAAATAAGAACGTTGGGAAGTTTACAGTTAACAAATTAATATTTTTTCCCACGGGAATTAAAAATAATTTCAGAAAATGAAGATTGAATTTTAAATAAATTTGGTCCAAAAAGATTATCAATCAATCAGATCATTTGACCAAATCCAAAGCCGAAGCCGAGCCGAGCGACGACGACGGCGCGAGGGGAGTCCCTCTTCTTAACCCTTTAAGAGCTAGAAGAAGTGCTTTCTAATATAAGCACATAACTTTCCCTTTCTACCACCAATGTGGTACAAAGCTCCTTTTCAAAGGAACTTTGCTTTGAAACTTCATTTTCCTTCTATTGTCTTCTTCCCTCCATTTCTCATTCACACCAACTTAGCTAGCTTTAATCATTAACTAGCTTTAACAATCCCCCACATGAATGGGGAATGGCTATATGATGAAAAAACATGCATGACAAAAAACTGTGTGATTCGTAAGCAAGGATTAATTGCATCTGGATAAGTAGATTTCTCTTTGAACTTTCCGTAGTGAGCATATGTCGGATATACTCGGTCAATCGGTAGATTTGATATCTTTGAACCGTCGAGCTTTGGTGTATACCTAGACAACCACATGTCACACAATTAACCTTTTAACCGTTTTTGGTTCTCATTGTTTTGTTCGTTTCAGCCATGAACACTTCCTGGTTCATAAGTGCGTAGAGAGCTAGCCTTACAGAGTTCTCCTTGAAGCGGCTTACACTTCACACTTACATAGGTGATTCCTAAATGTGTCATCCCGTAGATACACTATTTGATATACCCCGTATCAAACTTAGAAACCATTAAAAAGCCTTAATGCTTTATCCTGGTACTGAACATTGTCTCATCACGAGAATGGACCAAAAAGTTATTGTGACAATGTTGAACCGTCATCAATGACTTTGTTTGATCTCTTTGAACCTAGATCTTGGGATCTCATGTCTTCTAGGTAGAGTTACCGCCACGATGACTTGTCCTCGGCCATAGTCCCATTCCCCTCGATGATCTTTCAACCACTTCTCTAGTTAGGCCTTTAGTTAGTGGATCCGACACATTATCTCTTGACTTAACATAGTCAATTGTGATAATTCCACTAGAGAGTAGTTGTCTAACGGTATTATGTCTTCGTCGTATGTGACGAGACTTTCCGTTGTACATAACACTCCCGGCTCTTCCTATTGCCGCTTGGCTATCGCAATGTATGCATATAGGAGCCAACGGTTTGGGCCAAAATGGAATATCTTCTAAGAAATTCCGGAGCCATTCAGCTTCTTCACCGGCTTTGTCTAGAGCTATGAACTCAGATTCCATTGTAGAGCGGGCGATACATGTCTGTTTGGATGACTTCCAAGACACTGCTCCTCCACCTATAGTAAAAACGTATCCACTTGTGGATTTAGTTTCAGTTGAACCGGTGATCCAATTTGCATCACTGTATCCTTCAATAACTGCAGGATACCTGTTATAATGCAAAACAAAGTTTTGAGTATGTTTCAAATACCCCAAAACTCGTTTCATTGCCAGCCAATGATTTTGGTCGGGATTACTCGTGTAGCGACTTAGTTTACTTATAGCACACGCAATATCAGGTCGCGTACAGTTCATAATATACATCAAACTTCCCAACACTCTGGCATAATCCAATTGAGAATGACTTTCACCTTTATTCTTTGCAAGAGCAAGGTTCATATCAATTGGCGTCTTTGCAACTTTAAAGTCCAAATACTTGAACTTTTCAAGTACTTTTTCAATATAATGAGATTGAGACAATGCTAGACCTTGAGGAGTCTTATGGATTTTAATTCCCAGAATTAAATCGGCAACTCCTAAGTCTTTCATATCAAACTTACTAGCAAGCATGCGCTTAGTAGCATTTATATTAGCAATGTTGTTACTCATTATTAACATATCATCCACGTATAAACAAACAATGACGACGTGGTTCGGAGTGTTCTTAATGTAGACACATTTATCACATTCATTTATCTTGAATCCATTTGACAGCATCGTATGGTCAAATTTTGCATGCCACTGTTTTGGTGCTTGTTTTAGTCCATAAAGAGACTTAACAAGTCTACATACCTTCTTCTCTTTCCCTGGAACTACAAACCCTTCGGGTTGTTCCATGTAAATTTCTTCCTCCAACTCTCCATTTAAGAAGGCTGTTTTCACATCCATTTGATGGATTTCAAGACCGTACACGGCGGCTAATGCTACTAACACCCGAATAGATGTAATCCTCGTTACCGGCGAGTATGTATCAAAGTAATCAAGACCTTTTCGTTGTCTAAACCCTTTAACAACTAGTCTTGCCTTATATTTTTCAATAGTGCCATCAGCTTTCATTTTCCGCTTGAAAATCCATTTGGAACCTAAAGGTTTATTCCCTGGAGGAAGATCAACCAATTCCCAAGTATGGTTGTTCAATATGGATTCTATCTCACTATTGATTGCCTCTTTCCAAAATTGAGCTTCCGATGAAGACGTAGCTTCGTTGAACGTTCGAGGCTCATTTTCCAACAAAAATGTTAAAAATTCTGGTCCAAAGGAAGTAGTCGTCCTTTGACGTTTGCTACGTCTTGGATTTTCCTCATCAGGAATGTTTTCCTTTATTTCTTCCCGAGGTCGTTTAGATTCTTTGCTAGACGACGCACATTCCTTTTTTATACGGATATATGGTTTCAAAGAAGTCAGCATTATTTGATTCAATTACCGTATTCACCTGAATGTCGGGATTTTCTGATTTGTGAACCAGAAATCTATATGCCTTACTATTTGTGGCATATCCTATGAAAACACAATCAACGGTTTTAGGTCCTATTTTTACCCTTTTGGGTTTAGGAACTTGCACCTTGGCCAAACACCCCCACACTTTGAAGTATTCCAAATTGGGCTTCCTTCCTTTCCACTTTTCGTATGGAATAGATTTTGTTTTGCTATGGGGCACTCGATTGAGTATTCGGCTAGCTGTTAGAATGGCTTCCCCCCACAAGTTCTGGGGTAAACCAGAACTTATTAACAGGGCATTCATCATTTCTTTCAGTGTTCTATTTTTTCTTTCCGCAATTCCGTTTGATTGTGGCGAGTAAGGAGCAGTTGTTTGATGAATAATGCCATATTCCAAACATATTTGTTCAAAAGGAGATTCATATTCACCGCCCCTATCACTCCTTATCATTTTAATCTTTTTGTTAAGTTGAGTCTCAACTTCAGTTTTGTATTGCCTGAACGCTTCAATTGCTTCATCTTTACTATTAAGTAAATAAACGTAGCAATACCGCGTACTATCGTCAATAAAAGTTATGAAATACTTCTTTCCACCGCGAGATGGAATTGACTTCATGTCACAAATATCTGTATGGATTAAGTCTAAAGGACTTGAATTCCTTTCAACTGACTTATAAGGATGTTTAGCATACTTAGATTCAACACAGATTTGACATTTTGATTGATTGCATTCAAACTTAGGCAATACTTCCAAACTAATCATTTTTCGCAAGGTTCTATAATTGACATGTCCTAAACGTGAATGCCATAAATCATTTGACTCAAGCAAGTAATACGAAGCAGAAACTTTATTATTATTAGAAACAACCATTACATTCAGTTTGAAAAGGCCCTCTGTGAGGTAGCCTTTTCCTATGTACATTTCGTTCTTACTTATTACAACCTTGTCAGAAACATAAACACATTTAAAACCGTTCTTCACTAGAAGTCCGGTAGATACAAGATTTTTCCTAATTTCAGGAACATGACAGACGTTGTTGAGAGTCACCACCTTGCCAGAGGTCATCTTCAGCAGTATCTTTCCATAACCTTCAATCTTGGCCGTTGCAGAATTTCCCATATATATTGTTTCGTCGGGCCCGGCGGGAGCATATGAAGCAAAGGCTTCTCTAACAGCACAAATGTGGCGAGTGGCGCCAGAGTCAATCCACCACTCTTTCGGATTTCCCACTAGGTTGCACTCGGACAACATAGCGCACAAGTCATCAACCTCCTCGTTTGTTTCAACCATATTAGCCTGACCCTTCTTCTTTTCCTTTTTCGGAGCACGACAGTCTGCAGCTTTGTGTCCGATTTTTCCACAATTATGGCAGTTTCCCTTGAATTTCTTCTTGTTGGGATAGTTCCTTGGTCCCGATGCCTTTTTCCTCTTTTTCATATTAGTTGGGGCAGTTTCAACTATATGTGCTCCCCCTATGGTTGATCTCCCATTTGCCTTTTTCTCCGCTGCCTTGTTATCTTCCTCGATTCTCAACCGGACGATGAGATCTTCCAATGTCATCTCCTTTCGCTTATGTTTCAAGTAATTTTTGAAGTCCTTCCATGAAGGAGGCAACTTCTCTATCACTGCCCCAACTTGAAACGCCCCACTAATCACCAAACCTTCAGCGAGGAGATCATGGATGATAACCTGCAACTCTTGAACTTGAGTGACAACAGACTTGCCATCTACCATTTTGTAGTCCAAAAACTTGGCAGCGATAAACTTCTTTAAGCCAGCATCTTCTGTTTTATATTTCTTTTCCAACGCATCCCATAGTTCTTTTGATGTTCCCACATTACTATAGACGTTGTAAAGATCATCCTCCAGTCCGCTAAGAATGTAATTCTTGCACAAAAAATCTGAGTGCTTCCACGCCTCAATTACAACAAATCGTTCATTTTCAGGTGTTGATTCCGGCGGAACCGGAATATCCTCCTTAATAAACTTTTGAAGGCTTAAAGTAGTTAGATAGAAGAACATCTTTTGTTGCCATCGTTTGAAATCAATCCCGGTGAATTTTCCGGGCTTCTCTGCCGGAGCCGGTGCTGGTGCAGTACGACTGGAGGACGCAGCATTGCTCGTAGAACCAACCACGGGGGCTGGTGTGGCAGTAACAGTAGCAGTAGCATTCAAATTTGGAGTTTGGTCTCCCATTTCTGTCGTAGGAAATAACAGAACCCTTTAATAATCGGTGAAGATTTTATTTCTTCAAACCGAATCAAATTTACACAAACAGAATTAAATACAAACTTCAAATAGAATGTAATAAACTGTATGTAGTATACTTGATGAAGTTTTTATATCTTCAAATCAAGTACCCAAATGAGTAGAAAGTTCTGAAAACTTTAATCTCAACCGGAGTAGAAAATCCGAAGATTTAGTCTCCAAACAACATACAAGTTCGTTACATGCAAACAACAAAATTACAAGTTTCTTTTATTTTCTGGACAGTCACAATTTTATGTTAGGAAAAACTGTATGTAGTCACCGTTTTATATAAGAAATTTTTTTTTTCCTGTACTGTTGTATCGTTCTGTAACGTTTTAATCAACAGCAGATGAACACAGAAATAATAACTTAAATTCCTTAAGCTTGTTATCGATTGTCCGTGTTCAAAGCAACGAGAAACTGGAAACCAGTAAGAAGAAGAGACACAAAAAAACAGAAATCACAGAAATGAAGAAATCCGAGACCACAGAATTCACTGTGTATCCTTAAGGAATTTAACCCCCTCACTGTACCCGAGGTTGTGGATTATTTCCTCCCAGGATATAACGGATATACCTGTCGTAGGAGTGGCGGTACCTCAAACTCGTACGACTTCGACGAACTCAAATTCGGGAACGAAATCACACTATGACTCGATATGTTTCAGTTTGCAGAAAAGAATGCAGAATTTTTAATGCACGAATATTTTTTTTTTTCCCGTTCTCGAAAACGAGGCATTGCCTCAGTTTATATAGCCTCGAATTGTGACTGTTCGGAAAGGCTTGGTGCCTGTTCGGAAAAGGCCATGCCTTTTTCTGAAAAATAAGAACGTTGGGAAGTTTACAGTTAACAAATTAATATTTTTTCCCACGGGAATTAAAAATAATTTCAGAAAATGAAGATTGAATTTTAAATAAATTTGGTCCAAAAAGATTATCAATCAATCAGATCATTTGACCAAATCCAAAGCCGAAGCCGAGCCGAGCGACGACGACGGCGCGAGGGGAGTCCCTCTTCTTAACCCTTTAAGAGCTAGAAGAAGTGCTTTCTAATATAAGCACATAACTTTCCCTTTCTACCACCAATGTGGTACAAAGCTCCTTTTCAAAGGAACTTTGCTTTGAAACTTCATTTTCCTTCTATTGTTTTCTTCCCTCCATTTCTCATTCACACCAACTTAGCTAGCTTTAATCATTAACTAGCTTTAACAAATCTTTCATCAGAGGCTGCCTCGCATTGGGTTGAAACAAGAACGATATTATGGACCTCAACCCATTTGGTCCTAGATTTGCCACATTTAACCCTCAACGGGCCAATCTCTTGGGAAGGGTGACCACTTATTTGTTTTTTTTTCTTGCTACAAACAAATCTCCAATATAACGGCCTCAGTAGCTTTGGCTTCCAATGTGAGAGGTGAGCAATAGTATGCTCCTTCTCGGATTAAAGTTGTTCCCATGCAGAGGTAAGTTCTTCCTTTTCCCGAATTAACTTTTCGAGACCCACAGAAGCAAGAAAGTTGGCCTAGAAAATAAAAAGGGCAAACTCAAGATATTTTTAGTCAAAAACAAATGAAATAACAAAGGAAGTAAACAATGTACTATTATAGTTGTGCATGACATTGTTCAACAAATACTCTCCTTAGTGGCTTGTATCTTTTCCCAATCTTCCTCTGAAGACAAATATTTCTGATAGTTAGTAAGTTCCACCGGCTGACATAGCAGATTGCATCCTGTGGAGACCGAAAGAGTAACACTCCTCCTTCTTTGCGGATCTTTGAATGTGGAGCATAGTTTTGTCCCAAATTACCGTAAACTGGGGACCATGGGAGAAAAACACCCTTTTTTCGGACAGATGTGGCCGATGTAGATGATTTAGCAGTTGTTGCTGGAAGAGTTGACGGAGATAAAGATAATGTAGCAGTTGGGCAGATTCTTCATCCGCATGTTATATCTCAGACTTTGTATACTACTTATTTGTCATATCACATGTTTTTGTTTCCTTCAATATATGATACAGTTTGGACTGAGTTCTATAAGACATGAGCCACTGAGACTTGAGCGCTTGATGACTAATGTGGGCTATAGAGACATGTTGTGAGTTATATTGAATTAGATTGCACACCGCAATATATTAATATTTTGATCAGGTTGTACATTGCAACATTATATTGATTATTTGTTAGCGGTTAGGCAAAGATTCGCCCCTACGGAGTCTGAAAGAAAGGGAGAATAAAGGGTTTCTTAATGAAAAATACTATTGATATACGAAATTAAAAAAATAATTTTTTTTGAGTAAATAATATTTCATATTACCGAAACAAAAGCATATACGTATCGAATATGATAATGGGGTGGTTTTCTAGCTTCATTTCAACTCTTTAGACAAGATTGTTATTGGAAATCAATTGAGAAGCTTAATTAATTGAGAGGGAAAAGGATTTTTTGGGTGTCTCACAGTATTGCACTAAAAGTAGGATGCTTTTTGGACAGATGGAGAGAATATTTACGTTAACAGTTTGACTTATCAGTAATTATCTTATAAATATAATAATTCGCTAGTCAATCAATAAAATATTAAATAAATTAATATTAAATTAGCGATTATTGAATAATTTGTCAGATTATCGATTAAGGAAAAAATAAGAGTAAAACATTGCATCTTTTTTGTCGTTGCAATGATTCTGGATGGTCGTTGCAATGATTTTGGATGAAGTAAATATAATGAAGCCTATTGTATTGAAAAATAAACTAACTGACTAAGATTAGAAAATAAAAATTAAACCCAAATAAAGACGCTTTTCAAAGCCGAATTAAAGAAGACTAAAATTTCCTGACTTTGCTTTGTCTTTGCAAATCAAATTCATTCGTGGGTATATTTTTTGGGCAACGAGAATATCAACAACATTTAGCCTTTTCACTTTTGGCTTAAATTATATTCTTGTATATATAGAAGCAGCAGATTAGTAGTACTTCTCTGTCCCAATTAACTTAGATTCAATCCTACATAAAGGTAGCATCTGTTATCGGATCATTATGGATTTTATATACCTTGGGTCCGACCAATAAATATTACTTTATATATACATATACATAGAGATAAAAGTATAAATATAAAATTTTTAACAAATTAATAATTTATCTGATAAAAAAATTAAATAATTCAATCCCTAAATCGTTAAGTCATTAACTATAAAATTATAATCGATTTACCAATTATTATCAATAAGTCAATAAGTTTTTTTTGCAATTCGATTAACAGTAACGGTTAGGTTTTGGACCGCCCTAACTAAAAGTAATACAAAAAAAATCGTTGTCGTTAATGTTAATAATCTTGTGAGGCAAAAACTTGCCTAAAACTGGAGCCCCAAATTCGAAGAGCTTAACATTCTTTCCAAAACCCTGCTTTAACTCTGAGGGCCAAAACCCTCACCTCCGTCTGCAGTTACGCTCTTCTGCTCTTTTTTCTCTGAATCAAACTGTATGTCCTTTTTTTCCTTTTATCCTCTTGCAGTAATTCTTGATAGTAAGACAAAATTTTATTGAATTGTACTGTGTGTTTGCGTCTCGTTTACATGTTCATGTATGTTCTTATTTGCATTATATGTTATAATATTGCTGAAAGTTGTGATGATAAGCCAATTTTCTTACAAAACCTTTCTGCAGTTAAGTTATTAAGAGTGAGTGCGCACTCACTGTCTCTTAATTAGGGTTGAGTGAGAAAAGATGCAGCACGATGAGATCATATGGCAAGTTATCAGACACAAGCATCGCAGCTTCATGGCCAAGTCAGATCTTTTTCCTTAATTTGATTCTCACTTCATTTACCATTTGTTTCTCATCTTCTTCTTTTGCATTTTTTGACAGAATTGAGACGGGGATATTTTGTCGAAATCCATATAATGTAACTGGGGTTTTCAACCGTAGCTCATGTCCTCTGGCTAATAGTCGGTATGCCACCATTCGGGATCATGATGGTACTTGTGCATGGCTTATTTCCGGTCATTCTTGAAATGATATACAAGAGGCTATAGTTTTTTTCTCCCCTTCATTTTTAATATAAGAAAATGGTTGTAATTGCGATCCTAGGGCATACAAGATGTATTTGTTAATGGTTTGGCTGGCTGCAATTGGAAAATTGTTTTATTTATGATCATAAATGAAGAACTTGGCTGCAATAGAAAAAAAGGATTTTTACCTATTGTTTGTGCTATTTGTACCCTTCCATTCCTAGAGAGTATTTTATACTAGTGTTGAATGCTAGGTTCTAGTTGAAGATGTTTCTTTGGTTGTGAAGTCCCTGTCCTGTTTACCCCTTTTTGTCTGGCTAATTGACTTGGGAGAATTACCATATACTTGGATTATATTGATTTATCATTTTCGTCTGGGTTTTAAGCTATGAATCATGAGGGTAATTAACTTTTTCTTGATGGGATAAGCTAATATGGTCATCCTAAATGTTCTGATATTTATAGTAAAGCTGTCTAAAGAATCTACAGTCTGGTTTCATTCGAGGGTTCTCCAAAACTTCTTGTTTTCTAGTTCTATAGTTTTGATTAATGACTGAATTCTTGTAGGAGGAATTAGAATTTTCTTTTGGATCCTCTGAGTTGTTTTTGTGTTATGCAGGAGTGTTCTATTTGTACATGAAAACAATAGAAAGGGCTCACATGCCAAACAAACTTTGGGAAAGAGTTAAATTGCCAAGAAATTACGAAAAGGCTCTTGAAATCATTGATAAACATTTGGTAATGAAATTAACTTTTTTTTCACTTACCGCTGAATGCTTGTTGTTCTTCAAAGCAATAACTTCCCTCCTCCCTCCTTCCCCCTCTCTTAACTACAACAGATGTACTGGCCAATGTTTCTTGTCCACAAGGCAAAACAAAGATTAACAAAAATGACTCAGATGCGAATAAGAATGAGGAAGCTTGCTTTGAAAACAAGGTTCGGACCTCCCTTCTCATAAATTTGGTTTACAGTTAAAATTCTCTCCGAAACGCTTAAATATATATATGGTTGGTGATTTATTGTGTCTCGAGTTTACTTTTTAATCTTACTCTTTACAGTCTTGAGCATTATTACAGAAGAAATTTGAGGTGCATGCTTGAAAGTTATACATTCTTGTTTGTTTTACTATCTGGCTCTTCATCCCGTTTCACCTTCTCGCACCTTGGCTTCCAGAAGAACCAATACAAACAAGTAATCTCTTGGCTTGTTAATGAGGTAAAGGATGAGATGGCTGCTAGATGCGGTCCAAGTAGCCTTGTTGTTAGTGAACATTTAGGCGTGGTAAGCTCAAATTTAATATTTGTTCATTCAGGAGAGAAACAGGGTGTGATGTTCCATAAGAACCTCAGTTTATCACATCCTACATAGCTATACCAATGGACTGCGATATTGGATAACATACACCCAATGTATGCTGAATCATAATTGTCCCATCTAGGGCTGGTCATATATCGGGTAAAACCGATAGCCCGAATTGAAAAAAGTTTATTGGGTTATCAGTTCGGGCCTCAGTTTGCCAATTTTGTTAATGGGTTAACCAATAACCCAATAAGAATTAATAAAATTACGACTTTATCCTCAAGTATATACATACATCTAGGGCTTCATTCTCTCATATTCCCTCTCGGCCGCACTCTTCAGTTCATTCTCCTAAAGTCTTCTATACAATAGGTTTCTATAACAAAATACATCTTCATATAGGGATTTTTGACTATTAAATATTCTTTATTTTGTGTTGATATTTTATGATTTTTATTTTCGTGTCTTAATTTGGATAATTGTTGTTTAAGTATTAGACTCTTATTAATGTTTTCTGTGGTGTTTGGAGTTTCAAACGCTGTTGAATACTCTTTTTCTTGTTGCCTGTTCTCATTATTGTATCTGTCTAGTAAATAGTTTTGTATTAAAAAGGCAGTGAACTTGAGTAGGATAGGAGGAGTCAGTGCAGTGGCACAACTTGTTGCTGATATTCCATTGCAATACGTTAAGTAATGAATGGAATTCTGCAGCTACTAATTGTTGTTAGTATATCATTATTATATGTTTTTGGCTAATTCAAGTTACAGTCGTTGAGCTTATCCTATGGTTATGGTTGTTTGTTGTTCCACTCCTAATTAGCTACATTTTGACATATTATGTCTAAAGGACCAAAATGTAAGAAAATATTCAGTTATGAGCTTCTGAAGAATTTTTGACCTAGATTGTGTTATTTTATCGGGTAAATCGTTATCCGAACTGATAACGGTTGATAACCGATTAACCGATAACCGATAACCAATTTTTTATCGGTTTGCTTATCAGTTTGCATATTCATAAACCGATAACAATATGTCAAACCGATAATATTCACAACTGAACCGAACCGACTGATGCCCATCTCTAGTCCATCTTATCCGGTTAGAATAGTTTAGCTGCAGCTTTTACCCACGATGAATGTCCTAGGTTTTAATTTAGTCTCTGGCATATGCAGCTAATCACATCCTCTATGTAAACCCCCCTTTTCCACAATCCCCAACTACTGTCTTCGTATAGCCCCCTTCTAACCCTTTTCTTCCGTCTTTCCCAACACTGCAACTTCCTAACTGTTCTTGTGGTATCCTTGGTTCTCCTAAGCTGACATGGCTTCCGCATCCACTCGGTCACTGCATCTCCCCACTGTTAATTCTCATAAAAATCCCTCCTCCACTGTCCTAACTAGTTCATGGTCTTCACCCTTTCCCTCCTTGACCCAAAAAGCTGCCTCCCCTCTATCCCATAGCCCTACAACTGTTAGAATACCTCATGGTGGTGGAATTGTTTCTGGAATCTGGGTGGAGGGATTTTGCTAAATAGGCATACTCTCCCCCTAATTTGGGCCCTTAACACAGGAAGCCTAAAATTGACGGTAATGAGCTCAATTGCCATTTCAGATCATAAGTCTTGTGTCAAGGATGCAATGCCATTGACTTGTAAAATGCAGACTTTCTAAATATAGGGCACAAATTGTAGAGCAAATATGGAAGTACTACACATAATTTTCTTGGAATTGCATAGTTATTGCTATTTGCAGGGACTCCTCTCTCATCTGACTTGAATTAGATAGTTCAAATAACCTTCTTCTATGATAGTATGCGCGGTCATTGCTGCTGCAAAGGCGTGGGCATTCTTTTATTCCTTTCCAGTCTAGATTATGTACACACATATATTTTGATTTTTGACGATGGCGGTGTCCTGGCCAGATTATGTACTCAACATAACTGCCATAGCTGTAATGATACTATATTCTTCCAGTTAGTAGTTGATATGATAATGAACATTTTAACAGTTGCACTGTTTCAAAATTCTGTAGGGGGATCAATCTCCCATGGCAATTAGGTGAGATGGTATTGGAGAATATTCCATTTTATCCTAATTCAAACTAGTACTTAGAAAGCTTGCTTTATCCCAAAAAATGTAATGGTAACAGTTGTGTTGTGCTCAAGAACAGTAATAAAGTTTCCTCCCAACTTTTTCAAGATGGGACTTGTTTTCTTCCATATTTTGTTATCTCCCCTTGAGGAATTAAATTTTTACTTATGGATGTTTGACTGAAAGCATTTTCCTGCACTCGCTATATGCTTTAATTTGTTGTGTCTCCAGGGAGAAGATAATGACCACACCTAGGAAAGAAACGAAAAGAGAATCTCGCCGACAGGAAAAGGCTGAAAAAGCAGCTCTTCTCGATAAAGTAAGTTTAAGCTTGTAATTCTTTCTCTTGTTCGGGGTAGAGTATTTTCTTCCTTAAGTTGGTATGTCATCTGGCTATTTCCTTTACAAGTCATGCCATTTGTACTCTGCAGAGCATTGAGAAGGAACTGCTGGAACGCCTTTCTAAAGGAGTGTGTGGTGATATATACAATTATCCTGAGCGTAAGTATCTGGAGATTCTTGGTAGGGAAGCAATGCAGGTGGCTAGCGAAGAAGAAGAAGAGGTCTTGGCTATGTTCGTCCATGAGATCCTTACCTTTCTCGATGCCTAATCCGGGTACAACCAAATTCAAATGAACCTGGAGGACCAGGAAAAGACTTCATTCATCACGAATTACGGTACATATTGTTATAATATAATGCCCTTAGGGCTAAAAAATGCAAGAGCCACATATCAACGCCTAGTTAATGAGATGTTTGAACATCAAATAGGAAAATCCATTGATGTTTATATTGATGACATGCTAGTTAAGCCCCTGCGTGCAGAAGACCATTTGATTAATTTGCAGGTGACGTTTGATATCCTAAGAAAGTAAAACATGATGGTCAGCTTCGAGAAATGCACTTTTGGAATCGGCTCGAGCAAGTTTTTAGTTTCATGGTATGGAACAGAACCATTGAGATCAAACTCAATAAAATTAAAGCCATTGAGTAAATCACTGTAATAAATAATGTGAAAGCCGTACAACGGTTGACTGGGCGGATAGCTTCCCTAGGACGATTTATCTCGAGGTTATCAGATCAGAGCCATTACTTCTTTTCCCTACTCAAAATGAAGAGCAACTTCATGTGGACTCCGAAGTGCCAATAAGCCTTGGAAGAATTGAAACAGTATCTCTCAAGCCCGCCCATGCTGCATACACCGAAGGAGGATGAAACACTCTACTTGTATCTAGCCGTATCCAAGGTAGCGGTAAGTGACGTGTTGCTTCAAGAAGAGCAAAGGTACGTAATTTCCTGTCTATTATGTGAGTCGGACCCTAGGAGATACTGAAACTAGGTTCCCACATTTGAAAAAGTTAGCTCTTGGCCTAATAAGCTCATCTAGGGAATTAATATCTTAGAGTTGTATTATCCAAAATTCAATTTTATCATGTTAATATTTTTTGACTATCTCCTTGAGCCTCTCCCATGCCTCAAAAACTGTTTATGTGCCCTTTTAACAGATGTTATGAATTTCTCTTCTAAATTTTTTCGTTTTTCTAGATGCAAAGTATTTGTCTAGAAATATTTTGGTCATGTCTTCCATGTCCTGGTAGACCATGTCGGCAAACTTCACTTCCAATACTTTGCATCATCCTTCAATAAAAAAGAGAATGCCCTTCAGTAAATATTGTCCTTTGATACTCCATTATATTTGGAAAGTGTTCATGATCTCTTCAAAATCCATCAGATACATATTTGGATCTTCATTAGCCTTGCCTCTAAATGAACAATTATTTTGGTTGGTTTGAAGCAACTTACTTTAGTTCAAAATTATTTGCTACAATAGGTGAAGATTTGACACTTTGACAGTTCCTGATTATAGATTGATCTTAGTCTCCTAGTAATTGGCCAACTCTGGATCCTATATTTTCAAATTCATCTTGAACTAAAAATCTGTTCAGGTTTATTGTTCATCCTCCGTTCTTTTCCATAATTTCCTTTGGTCTCGGAGCAGCTTCAACAATTGCCCGTGCGACGGCTTCAAGTTGTGATGCGTTATGTGCAACCAAGTCAACTTGGTGCCTTTTTTGCATATTATCATGGCTCGAAGACTACCCCAAGAAATTTCTGGTGATTTCTCTTACTTTTTTCAGTTGGAGGTATTTTTCAACTCTGGATCGTATGAAATAACTTTATTGGAAGATGATCGAGTCAACGTGCAAAAAAATGAGAAAAGATATTTTAAATATTATTGATTGTCAATCCCCGGCAACAACACCAAAAATTGACGAGGGCAAAATTGGCGTGTAAAAACTGAAACTCCCTAGTCAAAGATATTATAGTAAAATATGATCTCCACATTGATTGAAATAAATAATGTTCAAGTAATTTATGGGTTAAATATTATTCAGGATATTCAACACTTTGATTTGGGATGATTATGAACTACGAGAAACTAACTAAAATTACAACATGTAATAATTGATCATAGAGAACTAAAGAGAAGGACAATGCGAGGAACAAGGCTCATGATATGATAGGTGCACGATTGCTATTCTGGATTTAACACTGTTAAATTTTGCTCTTAAGGTTCTATAAATTCTATAGAATTCAACATGTAATTATCTTATTATTCTGATTGAGACTCCTCTCTTGTTTAAACCTGAACCTCTTAAATAATCTAATGTAGGGTGCGGTAAAACTTGCAAGAATCTATTGGTAGAAATGACACGAATATAGATTACAGATCTCTTTCGATTATTTTAAAGAACTACCAAAATGCATTAAGGCATAGCCGCAATAATATTAGATAAGGTATTCCTGCTTCTATTAAACAAGATAGCGAACAAAATCACAACTAATATTAGATAAAGTATTCCTGCTTCTTTTAAACAAGACAACGAACAAAATCACAACTAATATTAAAAATCCTCCAGTAAATTTAAGTAATTAAACAATGATGAAATCTATAATCAACAATTGAGTCATCAAATCAGGTCAAACTCTAAGGTAAACTATTCTACAGATATGAAGAAAAGTCGTCACAAATAGAATTAAAGAATAAGGAAATATTAATTCAACTTTTCAATCTAAACAAGCGTATTGAATTCATGGAAGGATGATGAAATGTTGTTTCTTGAAGCCTCCAATACTATCCAATAGCTTGATACGTCAAAAGTCACTTTAAAAATGCATTTTGGGTGTATTTATATCAAGTGGGAACTTATCCGAACCAAGCTACCCTCTCTGAGTCGATGTGAAAACAACAACAACAACTACCCAGTATACTCCCATCAGGTGGGAAAACAACCACTTCTACATTGCCGCGACAGGCCATGCAATGCATTAGTGCAACTTTTTGCACTACTCAATTCTTTTTTTTAATTTGTAACATTCAGACTTGATCCTCAAACTCTCGAACACAACGCTGGTTTAATTTTTTAGATTTCTAATCAAACTTCAAAGTTCTAATTTATCTATTTAACTCAAAAATTGCTTCTCAACTAAAAATCATATCCTATATGACATAACACGCATAATAAGTATTAATTATACTAGCAATAAATCTCAAACACAATTAAAATACAATATTTAAAGTGTACAAAAAACATGGTTACTAACATACCGTCAATACCCAATTAAGTGTTGGCACCAACTTTATAAGAAAATTGTACGCATTTAGGCGTTCTCATCTCCTGACAAACCAGCCACCCAGTATACTATTGATTAATCATGGTAACATTTGACACGATAAATTTTTATCGTACTCCTGCTATTTCAATTTTGAATTGGACGCTTTCTTTATTAGTTCGTTATAAGAAGAATGAGACAATTTTATAAATGAAAATAGTTTAATTTTAATTTTTTATTTTATCCTTTTTACTGTAATGAAAAGCTTTTATATCCACGTAATGTTATGACCTCACAAAGTTTTTATCCTTTAGTTGTTTAAAGTACATATTTCAAAAATCTTCTCCCTTGTCGAGTCAAATGACCCTATCGGTGTATTCATTTTAGCAAGTCTTTCTGATGGTTCCTTTTTGTTTTCCTTCTTTTTTTTAATTTGATGGAGGAGAAACGAGTGATGGAAAAAAAGAAGAAGAGATCTTTTGAAGTTCTACAGTTTGCTACAGCAACTATGGCACCGGTATGTTGATCAATCTTCCAGCACGCAAATCATTCAATATCATCTCGGATCTTTGACCATTTTGACACTGCCAGCAACTTAACCTTTCCTTTTTATTTTTCTTCTTTTCAACACAAGGTTATAGTTATACATCCCTTTTTTACCTTTCATTTTTTAATTAATTGTAAGAAGAAAGAACCAGCTGCATGGTAGGAAGAACTCGAGTAAGACCATATCAAAATCAAATGTGGTGCAGAGATAGCTATAAAAACGTTGAGAAGCAAAGCCTCACGTACCTAACATTATAGTAGTAGGATTTTTAAGTACTTTGAAAATAAAAACATACTGCAATAATATACCTCTGGAGTCTGGACCCCTAGAAGAGTAGTGACTACGTACAGTGAATGATCAATTTATCAATTCAAAGCCTCTTAACCCTATTTTTTATGATAGAAACCGTGTGTGTGTATGTGTGTTAAAGCAATAACACAAAAAACAGATATTGTCTTGCACGCTTGCCCCATTTCATTGGTTGACATTTTCTCCTTTTTACTGTAATCAAGATCACACCTTACTTTTAACATCTCTATCTTTCTCTTTGTCTCTCTCCAGCTCACAACAAAAAAACAAAAATGAAAATGGAATGTGTATTTTGGATTTAAGTTATAATACTACATAATGATAGTGTAACTGTGTAAGTATATTTATGTTTTATATATTAATATAATTAACTCATTATAACAAGTTAATTATATTTTCGTATGTTACCAATTAATATTATCACATCAATTTACTTCTAATTACCATATCAATAAATTGATTATGAAAAACAAAATATTTTGAGCTGTCTTTGCATGAAAAATTATGTATTTAGATTATCAGCT
Source organism: Nicotiana benthamiana (assembly GCA_034376525.1). NCBI lineage: Eukaryota > Viridiplantae > Streptophyta > Magnoliopsida > Solanales > Solanaceae > Nicotiana > Nicotiana benthamiana. Next base: position 75,655,337 of record CM067330.1, read on the forward strand.
TTAATAAATGAAAAACCGAGTACGAAGTCAACTCTCCACGGAGCTTACGCAATAATGAATAACACGAGTGTCTCTAGACTAGCCCCTGTGGCACTTCTTTTGTAGGGTTTTAAGTTCTAGTCGCTTTAATTAAGCACAAAATAATTCGAATACACCCTCGTGGACCATCAACTAATCTTTGGTTTTATCGTTGCAGAAATAATTGATATGTCGATTTTAAGAAACAATATTTTAACCTGACAAGAGATTTATTAACACTGAACAGCCAAAGTCCCGACATAAGTTTAAATAATTTTCTGGCCCCTGGTGACAGCACTTGATGAGCTAGTATAGGCACCTAATTAAATCAGCTTCCTATTATATATTAGTATTGTTCAGCAAGTTAAAAAAAATACAAATAATAAATTATTATTCATGGTTTTATTATTTCAAGCCCCGAAGCTAAACGTGCATGGAGAAAGGAAAATTCAAGTATGCATGTTAAAACGTTAAGGTTGCAAATTCAATACTGTCCAAATTGTATAAAGGATGCAGAGGCTCAGTGGTGATTTTTTTCATTTCTGATCCTTTGTAACTTTAGAAAAAGACGGGTTGTTGTCGACAAAACTGGATAAACAAAAAGAAAATAAGTATTTAGGTTATATATAAAACTTAAAACCCTACAAAAGAAGGGCATACATCTTCTTTAATTACTGGATTAACGTGCAGCGAGGAAAAATGACACTGTAAAGCCGCACGCAAAATAATAGCCGAAAAAATATATTTTCTTTATTTCAAATTATATGAGGTAGTTTTCTTTATAGTTTGTTTCAAAATAAATGACACATTTCTAAATTTGAAAATAATTCAACTTTAAATACTTCCCTTTATCATTTTATCCTTAATGAGAGTATTTATAACCACACAAATGTGATGGCCCCATAAATCTTTTACCCTTAAACTTTTAATACCACAAGTTTTAAAAATCTTCTTCTTATTTCTTAAACTCGTGCCGAGTCAAATTACCTCATCTAAATTGAAATGGAAGGAGTATATATATATATATATATATATATATATGTGTGTGTGTGTGTGTGTGTGTGTGTGTGTGTATATAGACACACTTTTTCAGCTGCCGTATCTAAATAGTTATGGCACCGGTTAAAAGTGAAAAAAACTCCTTTTTTAATCCCGACATTAGTTATCGGCTTTATCAGGTTACCAGTTCTTATACTACTTATTTTAGAAATTTTACTTGTTTAATTATTTCATATAATATATCGTAATTATAAAAAAAAAATTTTACACCATCAGTGCATATATCTTAAACAAAAAAAAAAAATATGTATATACGTATGAGCAAATCAATTGAGGACAGTCACGACACCAAGAAAGTTACACAGTAGAATAGTCCTAATGAATCGTTAGGCTTTTAACTTTAAGAACTACGTACTAATATGGTATGTCGGGGTACCCCATTAGGTTTCATTGTTTCCCTTGCTTTTACCTGCATGTATACAGCTACATAATGTGCGTGCAAAGATTTGGAGGTTTCTAGCCTTGATATTTTGCAGCTTTTGCTTTATGATTGACTTAGAAAAAACATTTTGAGATTAGCCAGTAATTAGGGTATAGGGGAACAAAATGATCAGAGGGGACTGTGATATATTTCTGAGCTGCAATATTGCATGCACAAAGCAAGTTCCTTTAATTTGTCTTCCAGTGCAGACATTAACTGTTAAAATGCCTGTAATTTATGTACTTATGTTTCCTAAGCTCCAGCTTCATTTGAGAAAGGTTATATTAGAAGAAGTAACTAGGAGGAATATTATCAAATACACTAGTTCATAAATAAGGTGTGGTACTAATCCTTTTTTCTTCTCATTTCTCTCTACCTCCTACCAAATATTTGTGATTCAATTTTTGGTATGGAATGAGACGCATGGATATATCATGTTAGGATAGAGTCCAGTTCTCTCGGATAATCCTCCCCAAAATATTTTTTAATAAAAAGTTTTTTATGTGTAGATCTCGGCTACTACATTGAGCTTGACACGTTGAGGAGTTATCCTCCACGTTTGCTTAATTTAAGTTTTCTACAATTAAAAGAGTCCGAGTATAAAGAAAGAGAGGTACATGTCACGAAACAAATCCTATAAATATTTTAAAATGAATATGATCACGAGATAAGTTATTACTTCATAAATTGTAATAATCAATCTATTACTAGCCAGTAGCCACCACTCGTTAAAGTTCATAAATTCCTTTATCTTTTTCTGTTTTGAATTCAATTTTTTCTTGTCTCTTTGAATTCATATATATATATATATATATATATATATATATATATATATATATATATATATATATATATATATATATATATATATATATATATATATATAAGGGATAGTGATGGTACTGCGATTCACACCATCTGAATTTCTATATTTTTGAGATTCACCTAAAATATAACGGTGTTATCCCTCCTATTTAAAGACAAACACTCAAACCCCTTATATATGATCAACTTAAATAATGTCCATACTAAGAAAATTAACTTTGAAGAGAGAAGCAATAAAAACGAGAAATTCCAATATAAAAACATATTCTTTAAAAAATAACAAATAACTTACATGTCCAAAGAGCATGCAAGTTATTATTAGTAACCGAATATTTTTAAGAAACAATTATTCTTTTTTAACCCAAAGGTGTAAATATATATTCTCAACAAATATATTCTTCTCTTATTTAATTTTGTAAAGAAAATCATAAGGATTTTTTTTTACCTCGAAAATACGAGTAACAATTAAATTTGTTTGTGATTTTTAACGATACATGATTTAGTTCAATAATAATTAATAACCAAAAATCAAACATACAAAATTAAAGAAGTAAGTTGAATCACACCTATACTTAAGCAAGCCTTGACCTCGAGCTTATGATGACCTCTAGGTAAGTCAATAAGAATAGTAAAGTAAAGACAATAAAGTTAATTGACAATTCTGATGAGTAATGAGCAAGAAAGTAAGAGAGTATATTCTTATGCCAATGATTCATGATCGTTAAAAATGATTGGGGTCCTCCTTATATAGTAAGACAACCTTAAATAAGGTACATTTCCATGCTCTGTAAGGAATCTTATTGGGACAGAAGTCTAACCGCCTAGTACAAATCCGTACTAATAAATTCCGAAATTTAAGTCGTGATCTTCGGGATGTTACATAAATCTTGCTCTTTCTATTACAAAACCATAACGGCATCATCTCGAGGTCAGTCATACTCGGTTTCAGTGCTCATCACATACTTTGATCTTCGAGCCTTGTACTCTGTCATCAGGCTCGAGCTTGGTCCATCGGGATCGAACTCGATCCATACTGATCTTGGGCTTGAAGCTACCCTTCTAGCCTGTGAAATCGAGCATACCTGATTTCGATCATATACAAATAGTCCCCGCATTTCTTAGAATAAGATGATAAGAAATGATTTGATCCTCGATCCTCCGATTCATCGATCATGTTGTCAATCTCATGAAATTAGTTTTTGAAGTGATTAAAAGGTTGCGTTTGCATAGTTCCCAAGGCCGTTAATTGAAGGCGGCATATGGTCGGCCATTGGCTTCCCCAAACTGTTAAAGTGGCCACTATAAATAGGTTAATTTTACAAATTTTACAATCTTTGCTTCTCAAATATTTCTCAAAATCTTACTAGCTTCTTCATTTTCTTTGAGTTCATTCTTTATTCAACTTGTTCTTGCTACAACATCAACTTCTTCTCTTCTTTTGAATTTCTTAACAGAAATGGCCAAAACATCTAAAATCGTTCCTCAAAATGAAAAAGCCTCCTTATCATTATGTCTGGTGATGGTAGAACGACGGTGCCACTTCGTATCGAGGAGTGCATTCCTGGGCCATACGAGCTACCTTCCGATTTCAAGATCGATAAGTCTATCGGTTCTACGACGATGCGAGCCCATATCTAGATATATCTACTTGATAACCGAAGATGATCTTGAGCAGTTGAAAAAGGATTGTAACTGTAAGGTCCCATGAAATTTTTGCTCCAAACCTAAGATCTCTTAGTGCCAAGTTAGGAATATGTGTTAGAAAAAGTTGATCTTTTCAGAAGTGCCTATTTCTGCCCATTATGCGGTCGCATAATATCTCCAAGCTCGCCGCGGTTCGGACCCTTTGAGTTGATCTATGTGTTAAAAAGTTAAGGAAAAATGTTTTTCAGAAGTGCCCATTTCTGCCCATTATGCGATCGCATAATAGCTGCACGGACTGCATAGTCGCCGCATAGTGAAGCAGTGTGTTAGTCAATTTTAAGGTCAACTATGCGATCCCTTATGTGATCGCATAATCAATATGCGAGCCGCATAGTCATCGCATAATCTACTTCAAATTTTGCAAGGGGCAGTTATGCGGTGCATTATGCGACCGCAAAACAGCTATGTGGACTGCATTTTTGTCGCATACCCCGGCAGTTTGTTTATGTTTTGGGAGCCATTTTGCAGTCCCTTTTGTTGGCCCATGTAAATTATGTGATCGCATATGCGATTGCAGATTTGTTCCGGGGCTCCAAATTTTTAATTTTCTTACCCGACTCCATGTCGATATATTATACACTACCCTAATTTTAGGCCTATTTTTTGATGCATTTAGAGAGATAGAGAGAAGGTCCTAGAGGTAGAAAGGGGTTCTTCATCAATATTTCTCCTACGATTTTGCATAATCCTTGAAGATTTGTCAAGAATGGTACCTAGGTATTCTTCCTAAAAGGTAAGATTCTATAACCCAAGCTCTTAATTACTAGATATAACTATGATAAACCATTAGAAGGGTGATTGATGAGGATAGAAGTGGATATCTTGCATGCATGAGTTCTTGAAAGTATTTGGTTAGGTCTTGAGCTAAGGATATGATGAGGGATGGTAGGATCTTTCACAAAAATGGTTTTGAAAACATAATGCATATTTTGTGTTTGAGAATATGCTCAAATAAGCTAGAACTATGACCACCTCTCTTATTTGTGGTTTAATTTGTTGAGTTCCTAAAAGATTGACGTTGCTAAGAGTCTTGGAGTATAGTAGGACTTAAGGAAAGCTCAATCAAGGTATGCAGGCTAAAATTTTTCTCTCGGAAGTTAATTCCATATTGTTTTTGTAAGTTTAAGTGTGATTTTACCTACCAAATATTGTATAGTCTTGAGTTACATTTTAAATTGAAGGTTAGTAGAATCCGCTCTGTTTAATGCTCCTAGTAGCTCTTATGTTTACTAAATGTCTTGATTGAATGTGTCTATTTGTTGATAAACTATGAAGAAATTCGAAAATGAATCAAATGAGCAAATGTAAATCAAATTATGAAATAAGCCTCGACCCAGTTGTTAGGGACTAACTTCAAAAAAATAGAATGGCCTAAAGGTCTTGTACCCGAACCATGCCCATAAGTGATTGTTGCATACTTATAACTTCAAAGTGTATTTCAATTGTTGGTTCCTTTGGAAAAAATCTCTTATTTTGATGATTATATTTCTCTTGAATTCGAAAATATATGATCCCCAGAATATTTGATACATTGATATTGGTTGGTGATCCCCGGGAAATAAAGGGATGAAAATATGGAAAACCAAATGTGGCCTTCGTGCCATGAAAAAGATGAATTTGTGAATGGCCCAAAAGGACAAGGAAATTATGTTATCGAGATAAATTGAGGACATTAGTGAAAACTATAAAATGTGAGAGGTATTGAGGTGAGCATGGTTATGCCTATGATATATTGGTATACGTGCATTAATACTACAATTGTGTGCAATCTCAAATCAAATTTAACATATTTTTGAGAGTATCATTAGCAAAACCGAGGAAGGGTAGGTCATATGGCTCACATCTGAATTACACGTGCCGGTGTAGGGGTGGATTGTAGTTACTCCCCTTAATTGGGATGAACTTGGTAACATTTATAAATTGGTAACACCAACCCACATGACATATGTGGGAAGGCAGCCTAGGGATCAGGATGTGATCGGACGCCATGCCGCACAGATGGTGGCATTATGCTGGGAATCAAAAATTGAAATGGTTATTGTGGTATATGTCTTTAAAGGGACGACTTAGCCAATCGGGTCCTGATCGGACTCCGTGCTAACAAAGACAGTTGTATAACTTAGATCGGTGCTAGTGATCTCCCAATCAAAATTATCTATATATATATATATATATATATATATATATATATATATATATATATATATTATTTTCATAAATTAGAAGACTTACATGTTTAAAATTGGTTGCTAGTATAATTTTGATTTTGACTTACTATTTTGTGGTTTCTTTGCTTCTATGGTTATTCTATTTTGAAAGAGGACTTTTAGCTTTACATACTAGTGTTATTCGACGACACTAACGTTACTTTTGCCGGGGGCGCTGTATCATTTTATGATACAGGTGGTTCCACAGAGAGCGGCATCGGCCAGTGATAGCGGTACTCCTTTCCTAGCAGTCTTGGTGAGCCCCACACTATCCGAGGTCATGTCATGTATCTTTTATTTATTTTCTCATCACTGTTTGAGGTATAATCAGGCCTTGTTTCCGGCATTTCCCTATTACTTTTCTATTTTAGTTAGAGGCTTCATAGACTGTTTGTGGGTAGTGGTTGATGTTGGGAGTCTAGACTAGAAAGGATGGCACTTGATAACCATGTTTTTCTTTAAACTTGTAATATTTTGTAAACTATGAATGAAGGCATTAACGAAAATGAAATGAAGGTTTCTAATGAAAGATTTCTTAGTGTTTTGATAAAATGAGATAACATTCCCTCCTTATTCATGAACTAGGTTGGGTAGAATGAAATCTAATAGGCTTACCCAGTTGGGTTTACTCGGTTGAGTGCTGATTGCATCGCGCAGTTTTCTTTTTTGGGCGTGACAGTAACTAAGGGAAAAGGATATCATCATTCCTTCTCCTGAAGAGGAAATCACCACTTATGTGGAAGTGTACTTAAGCGTGTACACTTATCCTTTCATACCCGTTCCCGTAGATTTAACACAGTCCCGTAGACGCAGTCATTCTCGATTTTTGTCACTGATATCAGGTGACGATTGGCTAGATCTACCTTTTTTTTGGTGTATCGTCAATTTGATCACGTATTTCTCGGGAAAGGTTGAGGGGATGCCTTTTCCCCTCGACCACCTAATTAGGCTATACAATCCTCACATATATCGAGGTAATCTAGTAAAGCTCTAGCATCGATCCTCAAAGTCACTATTATTTAGCATCGATGAGGACAAGGACCAATGATGGATGAGCCGGTTGTCCAAATCAAGACTTCCATTTTGATTCCTGCTGAAAGGATACCATTTCTCGAGGAATGGAACATGTAATGTAAGCACAAACTTATAGATGATGATTACTGTTCTTCTTTCCCTATTCTTCCTCGATCTAATTCCCTTTTGATGATGCAGCTACCCCTTGGTTTCCTGGTTCGATTCCAGACCTCCCAGGTTGGGTCCTACAACTGGCCTCCACTTCTTCACACATGGAACGTTGTTGGCATGATTTGTCCAAGGGTCGGTGGGAAGCTTAAAGCCATGGTGAGTTCCATTGTTCATTTGTTTATATTTTCTTGTAAAATAATTACTTTCTCCTTGCGCATGCCTCGGAGATACTGTTGCTATGAGGCTTCCCCCATTTTGTGAGGAGGAAATCAGAAAGTCAACCAAGCAGAAGAAAAGGAAAAGGGCTTCGCCAACAAGTTCCCCTAAGCCCAAGAAAAATAAGGCTTGCAAGCACAGAGCCAATACCACAACCATATTGGCATAAGTAGTCTAACACCTTCACGATAGTGAGGAAGAGGGAGAAGATGACAGCTGCCTATTGGTAGCTCGAAAGAGAGGAAGCACTGAGGCTTCAAAATCCACCAAATCGATAATGGTCGTTGTCATTCATTCTCGAACTAAATAAATATCGGAAGGTATCTCGAGAAGATACCCTGAGCCATCAGGTGTTAAAAGTGCATCTCGTCCCGAAGGATACTTGACGGGTGAGCCTGAGAAGTCTAATTCTGAGGCCCTCCGAAGAGAAGACAATGTCCCAAGTGAATGACTTGGGATAATTAACATAGATGACTAGCTACCTTGTCTCGTGTTCTTTGAAGGGCAGTTCCGAGATGTGAAGTCCATAAAGACTCCCAACGTGGGTGCAACCCACAAAGGGACTGATATTTTCTGGGAGTGCTTTGTAGGGGTCGAAGATGGTCCTGACACGGATGCATCGGCTATTATTGATGAGGCTCAACGTTTTCTTAAGAAATTCAGTTTCTACTTCCATAATTATGCTCGTGATTTATTCTCATTTTTCCGAGTCTAGTCTCTTTTCTTTGCATGAAGGTTACGACGCTGCGTCAATAAGTGTTCTCCAAGTCTCAAGCCGAGCTCACCCGATGTGAGGTTGAAATCAAGAAGCTCATATAAGAGAGGGACAACCTCAAACTCCTCTATGTTCAAAAAGAGGAGGAGATTAGGGGCCTTAGAGACGGCTTGACAAAGGCTCATCGAGAATAAACCCAGCTTATTGAGCATGACACGTAGCTTTTTAGGAGTTTGTTATGTCTTTTTCTAACTTAATGACAAACACTTCGACTTTGCAGGCCCAGCATAAGTGCGAGCTAGTAGAGCCGCTTTGGGAAGAGCTCAAGGTGAAAGAGGCCGAGACCCTAGGGTGGAAGCAGCATATGGATCATCTCAAATCGAAGAAAGACACACTTCTGGCCCAACTGACTTCGATCGAACGCTAGCTTAAAAATGTGAAGGGGGAAATATTGGCTTAGAGATGAAAGATTGACAATCTCGAAGCTAAATCGTCCGCTGAGCTTGCAAAGGCCAAATGTAAGGTAGAGGCATTTGTGTTTTCTTATCGAGCTGACGCTGAGACTGCTAACATCTAAGCATATCAATTCCATTGCTGGTGAAGTTAAATTGTCATGTGCTCTCAATCACGTCAGGCGATAATCCAGGTGAGAAACTCTAGAGGGAGTGCACGTTTGTGTTTTTGACCTCTCAACTGATATTGAAAAGGAAAAAACATTTGGAGGACGAGGCTGCTACTTTACTATGTGATGATGAAGATTCTTCTAGTGGTTCCAAAGGAAGAGGAGTTGAGGATGAAGTCTCTGAGGAGGAGGTTCCTGAAGATGTTGCTCCCAAAGATGCGACTCCCAATGTAGATTAGACTCTTAGGATTTTGTTTTATGTTTTTGTGTAAGGCCCCTTATGGGCACTGTAAATACCATATAGGAATATATCAAATTCCTTTTCTTTCCACTCCATCAACGATTTGTTTCCAATTCTTCTTTGTTTTTGTTTTGTGAAAATTTTTTGATATAATAACTTCAACGATCGAGCGAGCAGTAACTTAGACTTATAGTAGAACAAACCATTAGTTTTCTTAGTAATCAATCGGCGGTGTTCAAACCTATAATATAATACCTCTTACGATTTTTGATGAATCCTCGAGATGTGCTTAGGTCAATTCGATGCGAGATCGGGATGATGGGACCCTTAGGTCCGGGTTGACTGAGAAAAAGGTCTTGAACTCTAAATCTTTTGGCTTATAGGATCTTTTAGATCAGCCATTATATCCTCTAAGAGATGGCCATTATTTCCCTTTTAGATTAGAAAACTTGTAAAAAAAACATTTATGCCTTGGCATGCAGTTTTTACCCATTGGGTTGAAGATTCGGTGTCGATCAGAACCTTTTTGTTTTTAGTGCCATAGCACAAGTTCGTATTTGGATAATTTGATACCACTTAAAGTTTTTCAAGGGCTGATTTTATTGAAGCCCTTTACTTAGTCGATTTTTTGAGAATCGCCTATTTTTATTGTGGAATTCGGATGTCTCTAAGCCGCATTATTTTGGCCGTAGCCTTTAATATGGCCGTAGACCTTTTGGACTTGTTTCCCGATAGAATTTTGAACTTGTTCGAAATGTTAGTCCATGAGTATGATGGCCTTGGCCTTTATGTCGAAGGATGCCTCTTTGAGGTCTTACGAATTCAAGTTTAGATGACTCGAGTGTGTTGGCTGTTGATCACAGTTCCCGTTTATTCGAGGTGTGTTTGTATTTTGTCATTGGGCCTTTTCTCACATTTATCACGCTTTCTAACAAACTCCTTGGTGTTTTTTCCCATGATATCTCAATAATACCCTTCTCTAATAGTTTTGTAAATCAAAGACTCAGCACCAGAGTGATTCCCACAAGTGCCTTCCTGGATTTTTCATAGAATATAATCGGAGTCCCCCGGACCTAGACATACCGCCAATGGTCCATCGTACATCTTCATGTACAATGTTCCATTTCCATCCAGGGTGAACCTAGCAGCCTTGGTCCTTAGAGCCCTTGACTCTTTATGATCCGATGAGAGCCTTCCATTTTTCAAATATTCTTTATACTTATTCCTCCTATCCAAGTCAAACATGTAAAATTTATCTCTACATGACCCTCATAGACCACAAATCTCGATAATTGGATGACAATCCTCGGGATAATATCATCTTCTTCAATGATGACCCCAAGTTAGCAAGTGTATCTGCCTCACTATATTGTTCTCGAGGAACATGATCTAGAGTCCACTCCTTGAAGTGGTGCAAGGTTACATGCAACTTGTCCTAATATCATTGCATCTTATCCTCTTGAACTTCGAAGCTTTTGTTTACTAGGTTCACCACCAATAGAGAATCACACTTGGCTTCGATGACTTCTGCCCCCGAGCTTTTATCTAGCTCGAGACCTGCAATCGTAGCCTCATACTCAGCTTCATTATTAGTTAACCTTGAAGTTTTAATAGACTATCTAATGGTGTTACCTGTGGGTGGCTTCAAAATGATGCCAAGCCCAGACCCTTTCTCATTCGAGTCACCATCCATGACGAGGGTCCATACCCTCGATGATGTACGTGATTTTAGAAGTTCTTTTTTACTTCGGGCACGAGGGTCGGTGTAAATTCGACCACAAAGTCATCTAATATTTGGGACTTGGTGGTTGTTCGGGGTTGATATTCGATATCATATCCGCCAAGTTTGATAGCCCATTTGACAAATCGGCCTGATAACTCGGGGTTATGTAAAACATTTTGGAGAGGATAATTGGTTAACACATATATTGGGTGATAGTGGAAATATGGCTTTAGCTTTCTAGATGCACTTAGTAATGCAATTGCAAATTTTTCTAAATGTGGATATCAAGTTTCAGAATCTCCTAGAGTTTGATTTACGTAATATACAAGGAACTGCGTACCTTGCTCTTACAGAACTAGTACCCCACTTACTACTATCTCGGACACAGCCAATTATAAGTAAAACTCTTTATCTTCCTTCGTAGTGTGAAGCAGAGGTAGTCTCGATAAGCATCACTTCAATTCCTCCAATGCTTCCTGGTATTTCGAGGTCTATGCAAAATCATTTTTTCATTTTGAGTGAGGAAAAAAACCTGTGGCTTCGATCTGATGACCTCAAAATGAATTGGTCCAAGGTGGCGATCTATCCTGTCAACCTTTGTACGGCTTTCACACTATCTACAATAGTAATATATTTGATGGCATTGATCTTGTGGGGGTTGATTTCGATTCCCCAATTCGATACCATGAAGATGAGGAACTTGTCCGAACTGACTCTAAAGGCACATGTTTTTTGGGTTAAGCTTCATATTGTACTTCCTCAATATTTTGAATGTTTCCTTCAAATGAGTTAAATGGTCCTCTGCGCACAGGGACTTAACCAACATATCGTCAATGTAAACTTCTATTGATTTACCTACCTATTCCTTGAACATTTTGTTAACTAGGCATTGGTTTGTAGCTCTAACATTTTTTAGCTCAAAGGGCATTAAATTGTAACAATATGTTCCAAACTTAATGATAAACGAGGTCTTCTCATCGTCCTCCAGGTTCATATGAATTTGATTGTACCAAGAGTAGGCATCGAGAAAGGTAAGGATCTCGTGGCCGGCCTTGGCATCAATCATGTGATCTATATTAGGTAGTAGAAAGGAGTCTTCAGGGCATTCCTTGATTAAATCCCTATAATCTATGGACATTCTAAGTTTGTTACACTTTTTAGGGACTACAACTATGTTTGCTTATTTTACCTCCCCAATAGACCCTATTTTAAGATGTTTAGTTACCTCATCCTTTATGAATTTATGCTTCACCTCGAAATGGGGCCTCCATTTTTGCTTTACTAGTTTGAACCTAGGGTCGAGGCTTAGCCGGTGCATTATTATTTTCGATGGGATCACTGTCATGTCTAAACGAGACCAAGCAAAACAATCCATGTTATCAATAAGAAATGGAATGAATTTTTTCCAAAGTTTGGGGTTAAACCTGTTCCCAGGTATATCTTTCTCTCGGGCATATACTCGATTAGTATGACATGTTCCAACTCCTCGACCATCGACTTGGTTGTATATGACTCTTCAGAAACCTCAACGAAAGTTCGAGGAGTAAGAAAATCCTCTTATTCTTCTTCGATTACCTGTTTCTCCGATTGAGTCAAGGCTGGGGACGGTGATTGCTATTTGGCCATCTACTCATCTTTGGTGCCCGATTTTTCTGAGATACAAGGAAATGATATTGGTGTCACCTCATCGACTAAAAACATTTCCTTTGCAGCGTGCTGTTCCCCATAACTATTTTCACACCATCCACTATTGGGAATTTCATCATCTGATGAAGGGTTGAAGAACTGCCCTCATGTTGTGGATCCACGGCCTCCCGAGTAGTGCATTATATCTCATGTCGCCTTCAATGACATGGATTTTATATATTGGATGGTCCTGGACATGTTGAAGCCGTTGAGAACTCAAGATAAAAATATAATTTGGTCATGTAGGCCGAGATGCTCTATGACCCTTGATCTGATTATGTTTGCTGAGCTACCTTGATCCACTAGGATACGTTTAACTCAAATTTTATTTAACAAAATAGAAATTACCAGCTTGTCATTATGCAACTAGGATGTGCCTTTCGCTTATTTATCATTGAACGATAGGATGCCCTCGGGAACTTAACTCCGAGTCCATTTTTCTATGGTAATTGACACCTTGGTACGTTTGAATATTGGACCTTATGGAGCATCGACACCACCAACTATCATATGATTTACATGTTGTGATTTTTCCTGCTCATATTTTCTGTTAGTGTCTCTTTCCCTAAAGTGATTCTTAGTTCGATCACCGAGAAACTCTCGAAGATGACCTTCGTTGAACAATCGAGCTACCTCCTCTCTCAACTGCATGCAGTCTTCGGTCTTATGGTTATGTGTTCTATGGTATTTACACATGATGTTTGGATTTACTTGAGAATGATCGGTTTGTATAGGTCTGGCCCACCTGGTGTCCTTGATCCTTCCAATAGCTGATACGATCCATGATGCATCGATACTGAAAATTATACTATGATAACTGAGGTGCTTCTACGGGATCGATATGTTTATAAGTCCCGAAAATTCAATCCTAGATCATTTATTTAATAATTTTGAGGGTTGCACCCCCAACTTTTATTTCTTTACTCGTGACATATGAATGATACCATTCTCTATTTGATCTTGGTTCCCTATTTGCATCCCTTGGGGCCTTAACTGCCAATCTATTTGGATGAACTGAACTCGAGGGGGCTACTAGCTGGTCGTCCTCAACTTGATCTTTGATTGGTAATGATTATGTACATCCGCCCAAGTCACATCGGAATACTCAGTCAGATTTTGCTTCAACACGCAACGAGCTTTACTCGTTCAACCCTTGTGTAAAAGCTTTCACGGCCCAATCATATGAGAACTGTGGTAATTCCATTTGATCCATTTGAAATCAGGATACAAACTCTCTTAGCGTATCATCGCCCCTCTATATTATCTTAAAAACGTTCGATTTTCTTGTTGGAACCTATATAGCCCCGGTGTGTGCCTTTTTGAAGGCGTCTGCTAAAATATCTAATGAATCAATGGAATTCGGTAGCAAGTTGTGATACAAAATCATGCTTCCTATAGCAAGGTTTCATCAAATTTCTTCAAAAAACCAACTCGATCTCGTCGTCATTTAAGTCGTTTCCTTTAATCCAGCATGTATGCGAGGTGATGTATTCATTAGTGTCACTCGTCCTGTTATTCTTTGGTATATCTGGCATAGAGAACTTTTTGGGTATGTGCTTCGGAGGTGCACTCGGAGGGAATGGCCTTTATACAAATTACTTGGTACCCAAACCTTTCAAGACCGGGGTGGCCCCAGGTATTTGATCAACACGGGAGTTATACGTCTCTATTATTTTGTCATTATCCTGAATCTTTTTCTCCCATAAATCGATTTTTCTGGTAAGTTCCTCGAGAATCCTCATAATTGTGGGATCAGTCCCTAAGATATTAGTCTTCGATCTTTCTGGAACCGGCTCAGTACGACGAGTTATTTCTGGTTCGACCACACTTGGAGTTTGTGCTAACTTTGAAGCTGAGCGATAGTAACCTATTATGCTTGTAGCATCTCGAATATTACATGGAGGCTAACTCCCCCATCTCCAATACCATGTGTTTAATTGCTACCAGATAAGACTTCCATGCGTACACTTCCTCCGAGTTCTGCGCCTAAATTCGCATTCAAAGTAAACAAACATCGACTACTCCCATATTTGGCACTTCTCCAGGGTTAATCGATGGTACACCGGCTCCCTGAGCAACTACATTGTTGTTTTTCGCATGAATCCAAGACCATCATCGTCGTGTACATGTGCATTCTGTTAGTTTGACATGTTTTAACATGAGAACACAAATTTTTTATAAGAACAAGTGTGAAAATAACGTGTGTTTTAGTATCAGTACTGAAATAACCACTATTATCATTAGCCCCATGGTGGGTTCCTAACTTTTTACCTTACGAATAACAACAACAATTATTTGTAATTTTTAAAGATACGTGATTTAGTTCAATAATAATTAATAAATAAGAAATAAAACGTATAAATTAAAGAAGTAAGTTGAATCAAACCAGTGCTTAAGCAAGTCTTGACCTCGAGCTTATAATGACCTCGAGGTAGGTCAACTAGAATAGTAAAGTAAAAACTATAAAGTCAAGAGACAATTCTAATGAGTAATGAGCAAGAAAGCATGTGAGTATATTCTTATGCCAATGATTCATAATCGTTAATTGAGGTCCCTTTTATATAGTAGGGGAACCCTAAATAAGGTACTTTTCCATTCTTAGTATGGAATCTTATTGAGACAGCTATCTAACAACCTAATACAAATCCGTAGAAATAAATTTCAAACTTTATGGCGTGATCTTGGGAATTTTGTGGGAATCTTGCTCTTTCTGTTACAAATCCATAACGATATCATCTCAGGATCGGTTATGTTCGGCTTCGGTGCTCATTGTGTACTTTGATTATCGAGTCTTGTACTCTGTCATCGGGCTCGGGCTTGGTCCATTGGGCTCGAACTCGATCCATCCTGAATTCGGGCTTGAAGCGATCTTTCAAACCCGTGAAATCGGACTACATGATTTCGACCATATACAACTTTTTATTTGTAATTTCGGTTTGTGTCACTCGTGCTAACACAACCTGTTAGGTAAATTAAACGATGCAAATATAACCAAAGCGGAGGATAATAATATAAAAGAAAGAGACTAAATATGCGAAAATCTAATACAAGTATCCCAAGAACTAGTATAACAAGGCATGGCTACTAAGAATATATATACCACGCTGGAAAAAAAAAGGTACATCATCTATTTAAAACATATCAACTGAGAGTACAATACCTTATGCTACCATATACAATCTAGCACCTCGCATTTGGAACGCTGACAGTTAGATCTCCTACTGCTGGCTCACAATCGTTCTCCAATTTGTATCCGTACACAAGGTACATAAGTATAGTACATCAATATGATATACGTACTCGGTAAGTATGATCGACGGTCCCTAACGAAGTAGTGACTAATATTTATCAAAAAAAGCTTGTGCAGTTATTATATCAAATTGTAATAAAAATATATAAAAAACATAATAAGATATGCATGGTAAAAGCGTATAACAATATCCACAAAAAGATCATATGACGTGATGCATGCTATCTTAGATAAATAATTTCAATGCATGTATTAATGTATCAAAATAACATATATAATCGTATGCACAATTCAACATTTATATAAGATACAACCACAAATGCCTTTAGATGCTTACGCATGATAAAGACTCAAATATAATAACAATTGGTATTCCCTAACACTCAATATGTCGAATATACATGTGTGCACTCTACCGATAGGATTCGGATTTCCAGTGACTCTGTAGAGATGGATCATAATTCATACGTAACAAAAATATGGATAGACACGCCCTAAACCCACGTCCTAACTGATACCTCAAACATGAACATGAATTCACACGCCCTATACTCATACCATAAAAGAGGAATGTGTGTCTGTACTCCCTAACTGCTTACTGATATAAATCCACATGTTCCCATAAGCATCACAATCAGGTAATGAGAACAAACATATGCTATCACGTACATATACGTAGTGTATAGTATGACTACAACAGTCCAATCATAAAAAAAACAAGTACATGAAGTTTATAATATTAAATTATGCGAACAATACCGATAACATTATACTAATATGAATATGATGCTCAAGTATTCATACAATAATTAAAATAGGCAAAACACACAAGTATAAGCATGAATCTCTAATATGAAAACACGACGTCCGAATATATGCTTTTATATATATATATATATATATATATAGCAAACAAGTCAATTTGAAAAAGATTAATTCTCTCACTGAAGTAAAGTCTTAACTTGCGTTGGTCGTAACTGTCCTTAGCCTTGAAAATTTATTTTTTCTCGCTCTAAATTCACCAATTGACCTAGATCTAGTCAAAAGTATTCTCAACGAGGAAAAATAACATGAGTCACTTCTACATTTCAAGATAAGCCAAATTTAATGTCAACCGAAAACTCAAACCCGAATTACATGGTTAAACTCCAAAATAAAAGTTAAATTCCGTTGATTCATAATTTCACGAGTTCATATATATATGCTAATATTTTCATCTAGACATTTAAATTGCTATTCAAGTGATCTTAGGTTTAGATTCCATTCATATTTTTAAGCTGAAATTAATGATAAATTCATTATATAAACATAGATTCAAGTTAGAATCACTTACGAAAATCTTATAGATATTAACGTTGCTTAAATTATGTTTCCACAAAAATGATAAATAAAAATAGGCCTAAATCACAAATATACGGCTATATACAGAAGACAAATGCTGAAGTTGGGTGTCATTGCGTCCCAAATTGCTCCTGGGCAGGTGCCGTAGCTGGCGTGGTGAGCCCACTACCGCACTTGAGTGTGGCTGCGATTCCGAGCATGACACGACACCAGAGCTTGACCTACAATATTTTTCAACTTACTTTTGATGCGCTGAAACTCACCCGAGTCCCCTCCCTTCCCCCACCCTTAAGGATCTCTCTACATTATCCCGACAAATTCAAAAATATTATATGAACTTATCTACAAGCTCAAAATATGAAATAAATCATGAATACTAAAAACGAGGGATACAATAATAATAATAGAAAATTATAACTTCAAAGATGCATGCCATGATGTCAAATCAATCGCGTCTTTCGGGTTCCAAACCAATCACAAATTTGCAAGTAAAAAAAATCGTATAAATTTATAGGAAGTATCAAAACATGTAATGGTATAAAATAACTCAAACAACGAATTGAATCGTTACGATTTATTTTTTTGTTATTCAATTTTAATATAGTACTTATAGATTTACTTCCCATTTTTCAAAATAAAACTCCTAATATGTAAAATGAAAGTTTTATTCATAACTTATATTTTGTATAACATTTTAATTGTATAAGGGGGTTAAAATATGAATTTAAAATATTGAGAGTTGTGTCATACTGTAGGTGTCACGATCCTAATTTTCCTTCGTAGGATATTTGATGACACCTAATCTCTACGACTAGGTAAGTCAAGTATCAATAACTATTGATATAATTAATAAAATGCTTAAACACTGTTTGATACACTCATATAACTTATAAAACGAAAACTCTTAACCATACAATCACCATGAACTATAGAACAGAGTCATAAGCACTATTGAATAAACTAAAATATCTAATATATAAATGTTTCAAAGAAAATGCAACAGTAAATGAGAATAAAGGAAGGTGAATTTGAGGTCTGTAGGCGCCAACCAGACATACATTGAAGTCTCCGATAAAAGCAGCTAGCAGGAAATATCTGACGATCGGCACGATTAGACGTACCTAGATCTACCCAAAAATATACAGAAGCATAGTATGAGTAAATACCATAACGGTACCCAGTAAGTATCAAGATTAAACTCAATAAAGTAGTGACGAGGCCAGGTGAAAACACCTACAAGGATATAAATAAATAATATAAAAATGTAGGACAGACATGTAATGGAATGTGAGGAAATAACTGATACAAAATAAGACAATAACATGAACTAATACCGGAAGTTAAAAATGGAAATAACATGAAAGAAACAACTACAGAGGGCTATAATGATCATGTACAGACAACGACTGCTAGAACAATAGAGAATGAAACAACAAAAGTATTCCCACCAAAACACTTTACAACACGAAATAAAAAGAAAGAGTCACAACGAGGTACTATCTCGGGTATATTTAAATCAAACCAAGGTACCGCCACGTAAAATCAAGAATCACAACCGAGGTACTGTCTAGTATACACATTACTCAATTTCAACTAAAATATTTCCTTATACCGCCGTGTGAACGTTACATTTGAAATAGATTTTGAAAACTATTCTTTTTAAATAGCTACATGCACTTTAGCCCACCTTATGACGCTGTGTGGCTTTACTTAGTTACCCTACAAGCAACACTCACATAAGTCCCACTTTATACCATCGTATGCACATTAAACCCAAATCGTATACCGCCACATGCGCTTCAATATCACATCAGTATAACAGTTCGCACCACAAGTGCACATACATCACGACTTGCCAACAACAACAACAATAGCATTGTTTTCACAACAATAGCCTATGGCTCCACCACAACGTATACATAAATATCAACAACAACAATTAATATAAAATGCTTAATAAGATAGATATCTCACCAATAAAAAACTTCGCCTCAACGTGTTAACAACTTTACAACTTCAACACCTATTAACTCAATAGTGATAGGAATAATATATAACCACGATATTATATAGGGCTAACTCACAATAATGAGATAATATTTAGCAACGACTTTCAAATAGTGGAGATGAACAAGGAAAGTCATAACATGAACAATTAATTCAAGTAAATGCTAACGAATAAGTAAAGAGATAACACGATCAACAACTTCAAATAATAATAATTAATGATGAAGAGATAACATGTAACGATAAAAGAGGAAACAAGGTCAACTAAGGCATGAGAGAAAATGATCAATTTGGAGGTAGAACAAGTATTAAAGAAATCATTTGAGGCATGTAAGGATGGACTAATACAAGTACTAATGTATTGACTAAGAGAATTAGAACATGATCTGAAATTCAATTAAAGCATAGAAATAGTATAAGTAGCCTAATCGGTCAAACACCACTTACAACCTATCTGCTCACTTGTCAGTTCACCTTGTGCACATGGATTTTACCTAGCACAATTGAATCAAATATTACTAATCCTAAGGGATAATTCCCCACTCGAAGTTATGCATGATACTTACCTCAACTAGGCCGATTAAACATTCGAAAATAGTTTTCCTTAAAATCTGCCTCCACATAATTCAAATCTAACCAAAATTGACTATATATCATCAAATAATGCTAGAAAATTCAATTGCAATAGATATAGTTAAGATCTTTATACTTTTCGTAAAACATAAAAAAAGTCAATCACGGGCTCGCCAGGTAAAAACCCGGTTCCAATGGTAGATTCCATCTACCCATGATCCCACGAGTTCATAAATATGATTAGTTTCAAAATCTAACTCAATGTCTTATTTTTCCAAAACTTGACAAAGTTCCATAAATTTTTACTTTGATTCACATAATTTTGATGTTAAAATCTAAGATTTATTGATGGAGCATGATTAGAAATAGATAAGAATCATTTATCCAAGGTTTGCAGGTGAAAATTCCAACTCCAAATTTCCTCTTACCGAGAGTAGAGCTCGAATAGAGAGAGAATAAGAGATAAATTCCTAACTTTCTACCCTTATATTTAGCTGCAGTTACCACGATTGTGATATGGGTTCACAATTTATAACACTCACAATTGCAAAGAAAACCTCACAAATGCTACACTAAAGGCTTAGGAAGCTCTTTGCAATTTCGAAGATGGGATCGCATTTGCGATCCTTGATGCCATAACGAAAATGACCTTTTTGTGGAAAATACGAACTACCTAATTTCCAAACGACTTCAAAATTGCGAGCATGATTTCGCAATTGTGACACCTGAGGGCCCCCTGCTAAGATCTCAAATGTGACCCTGGTGCTCGCAATTGCGACACTAGAGTACCAGACACCCGGTTTCTTGCAATTTTAGTCCAAAATACTCCGGAATATGTCTGAAACTCATCCGAGCACTTAGAGATGTAAAACGAACATCCACACTAATGAACAAATATCATACGAACTCGCTTGTACGATAAATATACAAAAATAACATCTAAAATTACGAATGGAATAAATTGCGTGAATTGCAAGGAAACTTTCAAGAACTAATAAAATTACAACTAAGAGTTCGATTCCGATAAAAACAACTCTAAACAACACCATTTTTTGCAGGGAAGTTCTAAATATGGTAACAAACTGATTCCAAGTTATATAATCAAATTTCAAACTTAATAGATAAAAGTCAACTATGGCCAAACGTTTCAACTTTGAATTTTCAAATTTTAATAAATTATCATAAATCAACCTACGGACTTTCAAAATCAATTCCGAACATTCGCTCAAGTCCACAATCATGATATGAAGCTATCGAAGCCATAAAACATAGTTTCGGAGTCGTGTTCACAAAAGTCAAAGTTTGGTCAACATTTTTAATTTAAACTTCTAAGTCAAGAATCAAGGGTCTAAATAAAATTGAAAGCCTCTCGAAACGAAACTAAACAATCACGCAAGTCATAAAATTATAATCACACATTTACAAAGAAATAAAAGGGATAACATGATGCAATTACATAAACTGACCACTTGGATCGTTACATTATCCCCTTCTTAAAATAAATGTTCGTCCTCGAACGTGCATAAGGACATACCTGAAGTGGTGAATAGACGAGGATAACCACTGAGCATGTCAAGCTTAGTCTCCTAGACCACCTCCTGGATGGGATTGCCTATCCATTGAACCTTTACTGAAGCAATATCCTTTGATCTCAACTTCTAGACCTATCAGTCCAAGATAGGCACATGCTCCTTATAACTAGGGATTTTGACGTGTTTTATGCTCCTTCTTGCTTACGCTTTGATTATAAATTCTTACAAAATAGTCCCAAAAGGATTATAATTTGTGCTTGATTGCAGGTTTCATTAACAAACTGATAAAATGTAAAAGATCGGCTCAAAAGGAGTGAAAGCTGCACAAGTATCAAAGATAAGACAACTCAGGAAAAACTAGCCTAGTGCGGCTGCAGTTCATCCTGGGCGGTCTGAACTAGGTACTGGACTTTACGGCATCAAACCTAGTGTGGCTGTAGTCCATTCTGTTCGGTCCGCAATAGGGGGATTCAGGGAACTGGCAAAACAAACTTCAAGGCAGTGTGACCGTAGTTGATCTTGCACGGACCGCACTAAAGGCTCCATGGCCACACTACATTATGTGCGGTGCCCGAAAGAGAAGATTAGAGAGATGCAACTTGCCCAGGTTCAAGACATCGTTGTCCATGATCATGTTTGTGTGGACCGCATTGGAAGCCTCCGCGGCCGAGGTCCATGGAGCTTGAGTTCGGAGAGCCAAGACTTCAAGACCAAGAGCCTAGTGCGGCCGCAATCCATTCTGTGCGGCCCGTACTGACCTCGCAAGGGCATTTTTGTCTGGTTTTTCCAGCTTAGTATAAATAAAACCTTTTTCCATTTTTATGGTATCAGGCATTTTTTTAGAATTTGAGTTGCACTCGTGAGAAGACCAATTGTAGCCATTTTTGGCATTTTTACTTAGCTTTTATCATTGAATCTTTATATTTAGTTTAGCAATTAAATTAATATGTCTTTATCTTCATCTATTTCTCTAATTTTATCTTCAAGCATGAGTAACTAAACCCATTAGCTAGGGTTTTGGCTCAATCCTAGTGTGGGTAATTTATGGGTGTTGCAATTTAAGGTTAGATTGACTATGCGTCTTTATTGTTTAGGTCAATTTGATGGTTTAAATTATGCGTTGGTCGTTGCAAACACTGGTTTGTGCTAAGTTGACTTGGCTCCTATTGAGAAAGAGAGTCTATGTCTCCAAAATTGACCAAACAAGGAATTGGGATGGACTCAAGAGGATTGATAGTCTCAATTACCGTACTTGAACCCTAGTTGCTTGAGCAGATTTGCCTACCTATTTAGTCTTGAGAGAGTCAATTGGGCAAAATCACTCTCTCTACCGAGAGGTGCGAGAGTGGGTACCATCGTGAAACGGTTATAGCATATTTTTCCAATCAAGTGAAGCATGGATTAGAAGAAATTAACTATCAATTACCCACCTAGGTGAAAGTCACTACCCAAATGCCATTTTATATATTTGAGACAACTCTTAGCAATAGTCGCCTAGCATAATCTAGTTGCAATTTATAATTAGTAGTTGATAATAGTAGATATTTAAAGAAAAACCCAAAATATGATTGGAAGTGACATTTAGAGCAATTACACAACTCTAGCCTAGATAGATATTCAACTCCAATTATAGCCTCTAGGGAAATCGATCCAAATCCAAAATCGGGTAAAAGCTATTGCGACCCTTTCTTGCTACTCTTTAGTAGTGCGGAGTTGGTAACGATCAGTTTTTGCACAGTTACTGGGGAGCTAATGGTTTTAGCTATCTATTTAGATAGTTTTGTATTTTATTCTTCTTTCCTTCTCTGTTACTTACTTGTTTGTGATATTACTCAAGTACCAACATGGCTTTAAACAACGTTAATGACCCTTTTGGAACCGTGATAATGGGGCAGGAGGTAGATGAAATTGATCAAGATGAGGTGCCTCTAGCACCTCAATGACAACAGAGAGGCCAAAATTCCATTGCAAATGCTATTCCAAATGATAATATTCTAGACCGTCCTTCGCTACCTCTAAGATAGGCTCCTAAAGTATTACCGAACCAGGGCTACGCAAGTGCTATTGTCCCACCTCGAATCCAAGCAGAAAATTTTCAAATAAGCAATCTGATCTTGACCTTACTTGAGCAGTGTGGGTACTTACGGGTGTTGCGTATCAAAATGCCTACAAACGTCTAAAGGGGTTCGTAGGTACATGTTGTGGGAGCAAGCAGATGAATGTATCCGAGGATGCGTTGAGATTGAGACTTTTCTCGTTCTCAATTTGGGGAAAAGCATTAGACTTGCTCGAGAGACTCCCCAATCATTCCGTCACAACTTGGGATGAGTTGGTGGATAAATTTATTGGCAAGTGCTTGTCATTGAGTCATATGGCGGCACTCTGGGATGAAATTTTAGCTTTCAAGAAAGGGTCATCAGAACCACTGCATGAAATTTGGGAACGAAATAGGACTCTGGTGAACGAGTTCCCGAATAACAATATGACCGAGCAATGATTCAACAAACCTTTTATCGTGGCATCAACACAACAAATCAATGTATAGTGAACACCCGTAAAAAAAGTCAATCAGGGGCTCGCCAGGTAGAAACCCGGTTCCAATGGTAGATTCCATCTACCCATGATCCCACGAGTTCATAAAATGATTAGTTTCAAAATCTAACTCAATGTCAGATTTTTCCAAAACTTGACAAAGTTCCATAAATTTTTACTTTGATTCACATAATTTTGATGTTAAAATCTAAGATTTATTGATGGAGCATGATTAGAAATAGATAAGAATCATTTATCCAAGGTTTGCAGGTGAAATTCCAACTCCAAATTTCCTCTTACCGAGAGTGGAGCTCGAATAGAGAGAGAATAAGAGATAAATTCCTAACTTTCTACCCTTATATTTAGCTGCAGTTACCACGATTGTGATATGGGTTCACAATTTCTAAAACTCACAATTGCAAGGAAAACCTCACAAATGCTACACTAAAGGCTTAGGAAGCTCTTTGCAATTTCGAAAATGGGATCGCATTTGCGATCCTTGATGCCATAACGAAAATGACCTTTTTGTGGCAAATACGAACTACCTAATTTCCAGACTACTTCAAAATTGCGAGCATGATTTCGCAATTGTGACACCTGAGGGCCCCCTGCTAAGATCTCAAATGTGACCCTGGTGCTCGCAATTGCGACACTAGAGTACAAGACACCCGGTTTCTTGCAATTTTAGTCCAAAATACTCCGGAATATGTCTGAAACTCATCCGAGCACTTAGAGATGTAAAACGAACATCCACACTAATGAAAAAATATCATACGAACTCACTTGTACGATAAATATACAAAAATAACATCTAAAATTACGAATGGAACTCTAGATTGTGGGAATTGCAAGCAAACTTTCAAGAACTACTAAAATTACAACTAAGAGTTCGATTTCGATAAAAACAACTCTAAACAACACCATTTTTTGCAGGGAAGTTCTAAATATGGTAACAAACCGATTCCAAGTTATATAATCAAATTTCAAACTTAATAGATAAAAGTCAACTATGGCCAAACGTTTCAACTTTGAATTTTCAAATTTTAATAAATTATCATAAATCAACCTACGAACTTTAAAAATCAATTCCGAACATTCGCTCAAGTCCACAATCATGATATGAAGCTATCGAACCATAAAACATAGTTTCGGAGTCGTGTTCACAAAAGTCAAAGTTTGGTCAACATTTTTAATTTAAACTTCTAAGTCAAGAATCAAGGGTCTAAATAAAATTGAAAGCCTCTCGAAACGAAACTAACCAATCACGCAAGTCATAAAATTATAATCACACATGTACAAAGAAATAAAAGGGATAACATGATGCAATTACATAAACTGACCACTTGGATCGTTACATTATCCCCTTCTTAAAATAAACGTTCGTCCTCGAACGTGCATAAGGACATACCTGAAGTGGTGAATAGACGAGGATAACCACTAAGCATGTCAAGCTTAGTCTCCTAGACAACCTCCTGGATGGGATGGCCTATCCATTGAACCTTTACTGAAGCAATATCCTTTGATCTCAACTTCTAGACCTATCAGTCCAAGATAGGCACATGCTCCTTATAACTAGGGATTTTGACGTGTTTTATGCTCCTTCTTGCTTACGCTTTGATTATAAATTCTTACAAAATAGTCCCAAAAGGATTATAATTTGTGCTTGATTGCAGGTTTCATTAACAAACTGATAAAATGTCAAAGATCGGCTCAAAAGGAGTGAAAGCTGCACAAGTATCAAAGACAAGACAACTCAGGAAAAACTAGCCTAGTGCGGCTGCAGTTCATCCTAGGCGATCTGCACTAGGTAGGGCTGGACTTTAAGGCATCAAACCTAGTGTGGCTGTAGTCCATTCTGTTCGGTCCGCAATAGGGGGATTCAGGGAACTGGCAAAACAAACTTCAAGGCAGTGTGACCATAGTTGATCTTGCACGGACCGCACTAAAGGCTCCATGGCCACACTACATTATGTGCGGTGCCCCGAAGAGAAGATTAGAGAGATGCAACTTGCCCAGGTTCAAGACATCGTTGTGCATGATCATGTTTGTGTGGACCGCATTGGAAGCCTCCGCGGCCGAGGTCCATGGAGCTTGAGTTCGAGAGCCAAGACTTCAAGACCAAGAGCCTAGTGCGGCCGCAGTCCATTCTGTGCGGCCTGTACTGACCTCGCAGGGGCATTTTTGTCTGGTTTTTCCAGCTTAGTATAAATAAAACCTTTTTCCATTTTTATGGTATCAGGCATTTTTTTAGAATTTCAGTTGCACTCGTGAGAAGACCAATTGTAGCCATTTTTGGCATTTTTACTTAGCTTTTATCATTGAATCTTTATATTTAGATTAGCAATTAAATTAATATGTCTTTATCTTCATCTATTTCTCTAATTTTATCTTCAAGCATGAGTAACTAAACCCATTAGCTAGGGTTGTGTCTCAACCCTAGTGTGGGTAATTTATAGGTGTTGCAATTTAAGGTTAGATGGACTATGCGTCTTTATTGTTTAGGTCAATTTGATGGTTTAAATTATGCATTGGTCGTTGCAAACACTGGTTTGTGCTAAGTTGACTTGGCTCCTATTGAGAAAGAGAGTCTATGTCTCCAAAATTGACCAAACAAGGAATTGGGATGGACTCAAGAGGATTGATAGTCTCAATTACCGTACTTGAACCCTAGTTGCTTGAGCAGATTTGCCTACCTATTTAGTCTTGAGAAAGTCAATTGGGCAAAATCACTCTCTCTACCGAGAGGTGCGAGAGTGGGTAACATCGTGAAACGGTTATAGCATATTTTTCCAATCAAGTGAAGCATGGATTAGAAAAAATTAACTATCAATTACCCACCTAGGTGAAAGTCACTACCCCAATGCCATTTTATATATTTGAGACAACTCTTAGCAATAGTCGCCTAGCATAATCTAGTTGCAATTTATAATTTAGTAGTTGATAATAGTAGATATTTAAAGAAAAACCCAAAATATGATTGGAAGTGACATTTAGAGCAATTACACAACTCTAGCCTAGATAGATATTCAACTCCAATTATAGCCTCTAGGGAAATCGATCCAAATCCAAAATCGGGTAAAAGCTATTGCGACCCTTTCTTGCTACTCTTTAGTAGTGCAGAGTTGGTAACGATCATTTTTTGCACAGTTACTGGGGAGCTAATGGTTTTAGCTATCTATTTAGATAGTTTTGTATTTTATTCTTCTTTCCTTCTCTGTTACTTATTTGTTTGTGATATTACGCAAGTACCAACATGGCTTTAAACAACGTTAATGACCCTTTTGGAACCGTGATAACGGGGCAGGAGGTAGATGAAATTGATCAAGATGAGGTGCCTCTAGCACCTCAAGGACAACAGAGAGGCCGGAATTCCATTGCAAATGCTATTCCAAATGATAATATTCTAGACCGTCCTTCGCCACCTCTAAGATAGGCTCCTAATGTATTACCGAACCAGGGCTACGCAAGTGCTATTGTCCCACCTCGAATCCAAGCAGAAAATTTTCAAATAAGCAATCTGATCTTGACCTTACTTGAGCAGTGTGGGTACTTACGGGTGTTGCGTATCAAAATGCCTACAAACGTCTAAAGGGGTTCGTAGGTACATGTTGTGGGAGCAAGCAGATGAATGTATCCGAGGATGCGTTGAGATTGAGACTTTTCTCGTTCTCAATTTGGGGAAAAGCATTGGACTTGCTCGAGAGACTCCCCAATCATTCCATCACAACTTGGGATGAGTTGGTGGATAAATTTATTGGCAAGTTCTTGTCATTGAGTCATATGGCGGCACTCTGGGATGAAATTTTAGCTTTCAAGAAAGGGTCATCAGAACCACTGCATGAAATTTGGGAATGAAATAGGACTCTATTGAACGAGTTCCCGAATAACAATATGACCGAGCAATGATTCAACAAACCTTTTATCGTGGCATCAACAGAACAAATCAATGTATAGTGAACCAATTGGCTTGGTGTAATTTTATGAAACTTTCTTATAATGAGACATGTGGTGTACTTGATGAGATGGCCGACACTTCTTCGGCATGGAAAATTAAAGCAAATGTACCCCAAGTTGACCCTACGGTCATCCATTTGCATAAGCAATTTCATGATCATGATCAAGCTATTGCCGAGCTCACTACTACTATGAATCAATTGGTGAAGGTGCAGTTGCAATAAGTATATTGACTCCTTAAGCATACTGACACCCTCTAAAATCCACGCCAAGCCAATGCCATGGAAGTTGTCAATATGCTTAAGAAAAGACAAAGAGGATAACAATCTCAAAGGAATTGTGAACAATATGACAATTATGGTGGTGGTTTTCAAATGAGTGTTATGATGACAAAAGTGAAGAGGTTCAATATGTTAACAACTATCAAGGCAATAGAGGAAACTTTTAATACCAACAATCGTGACCCCTAGGAAATTAGGGCAATCAACCACAAGGTGGTGGCAATTGGACCAAGAACAATCAACAACAAGGTAGTGGAAATTGGAACAACAACAATCAACAACAAGGTGGTGGCAATTGGAAGAACAACAACCAAAAAAACAATTATGGTAACCAAAACAACGACCTAGGAAATTGGAATGGAAATTACAATAATTGGAGCACAAAAACCAATCAAGGAAGGTGGAACAACAATGGGAACCAAAGCAACCGGGGGCAAGGTTTTCAAAGTCCCCCAATGTACCAATAACCGAGCAATCCACGCCCTTTCCCTTATCAAGGTCCTAGTTCTTCTGGAAGTCATATGGGCAGAATTGAAAGTATGTACGAGAAAATGATTAAAAAGAATCGAGATTCCGATGCTCAATTGGCTTCCCACAATACCGCCATCCGGAACTTCGAGGTGCAATTAGGCCAAATTTCTCAAGCTTTGAACACTCTCCCCGAGGGTGCTCTACCAAGTGACACGGTAGTGAACCCGAAGGGCGGGAACAACATTCATGTGATGGCAGTTACAACAAGAAGTGGCAGAGGCAGTGATTAGAATCCCTAAAGAGAAAAACAAATTGTAGATGATGATGTTGAATTGCAGGATGATGAGGGACCATTGATTCTTGATGATGTGGTTAAAGAAAATTTGAAAACAAATGTCAGGATTGACATTGATGAAGCTAAGATAGAAACTCAAGATGCTGTGAACCCATCTAGGGAACACGTGATTGAAATGCCCAAGTCGGTTGTGCCAAAAGCCAAGGCACCCTTACCTAGGCCACCTCCACCTTATCCTCAAATGTTTTCAAAGCAAAGAAATGATAATCAATTTAAGAGTTCATTGACATGATAAAGAGCTTGTCCATAACTGTGCCTTTGGCGGAGGCCCTTGAACAAATGCCGGGCTATGCTAAGTTTATGAAGGATTTAGTGACAAATAAGAGGTCCATGTATTGTACAACAATAAAGATGACTCACCAAGTAAGTGCGGTAGTGCATTCAATGGCACCGAAGCTTGAAGACCCCTGAGCTTTTACCATCCCTTGTACTACTGGAAGTGCAGACTTTGCTAGAGCTTTATGTGACTTGGGAGCTAGTATCAATTTGATGCCGTATTCGGTTTTCAAGACTCTGGATATTGGGCAAGCTAGACCAACTTCGATGAGTCTTCAAATGGCAGATCAATCGATGAATTGACCCTTGGAAATTATTGATGATGTGCTTGTCAGGGTTGACAAATTCATATTGCCGGCCAACTTTGTCACTTTGGATTGTAAAGTAGACTACGAGGTCCCTATTATTTTGGGTAGACATTTCCTTGCAACGGGGAAGGCATTGGTTGATGTTGAAACGAGTGAGATAATTTTTCGAGTGGGTGATAAAAAGGTCGTCTTCCATGTTTGCAAATCTATGAAACAACCTAATAGCACCGAGGTATGCTTATTTGTAGACCTTGTCACAGCTATGACTCTGGATGATACCAGTGTTATGATCAATGTGTTGGATCCTTTTGAGGCTATTATACTTAATTTGGATGTCAACAATGATGCTAATACAGTGGATTGCGTGAATGCCTACATGTGATGTGCTCTTATTCTTATGAGCCTAGAAAATTGTCGTTGGATCTTGAAAACTGGAAAACTCCACCAAGAAAGCAATCAATTGAGGAGCCACCGGTGTTGGAGTTGAAACCACTTCCCCTACACCACTCTTAGGCTCAAATTCTACTTTACCAGTTATTGGTTCTTCTTGCCTTACTAACATGCAGGTTGAGGCCATGTTAGCAGTGCTTCAAAAGCGGAAAAGGGCAATTAGATGGACTCTAGCTGACATTCGGGGAATAAGCCTCGCATTTCTCATGGATAAAATTATCTTGGAGGATGATGGAAATCCTTCCTTGGAGAACCAAAGGAGATTGAATGAGGCTATGCAAGAAGTTGCGAATAAAGAGGTGATCAAATAGTTGGATGCCGGGGTTGTATACCCCATTTTCGATAGCTCGTGGACTTCTCTGCTGCAATGTGTGCCAAACAAGGGTGGTATGACTATGGTTACCAATGACAACAATGAACTTATTCCTACGCGGACGGTCACCGGGTGGAGAGTATGTATAGATTATCATAAGCTAAAGAAGGTGACCCAAAAGGATAATATCCTATTGCCATTTCTTAACCAAATTCTAGGCATCTTACGGAGCATTCTTTTTGTTTGCTTTTTGGATGGTTACTCGGGGTATAATTAAATTTTAATTGCCCTAGAGGATCAAGAGAAGACAACTTTTACTTGTCCATATGGCATATTCGCTTTCTCTCGGATGCCGTTCGGATTGTGTAATGCTCCGGACCTTCCAACGATGCATGATGGCTATTTTTACTGACATGGTGGAAGATATCCTGGAGGTCTTTATGTATGATTTCAGTGTAGTTGGGGATTCCTTTGATGAGTTTTTGGGTAATTTGGATAGAGTGTTGGCCTGGTGTGAAGGCGCAAACCTTGTACTTAATTGGAAAAAATACCATTTCATGGTTGACGAGGGTATAGTGTTGGGTTACAAAATTCCAAAGTGAGGAATTGAAGTAGATAAAGCCCAAACAGAGGTGATTTCAAGGCTTCCTCCCCCTATTTCTATCAAAGGGGTGAGGTGTTTTCTTGGGCACGCGGGATTCTACCGGAGGTTCATTAAAGATTTTCCAAAGTTAGTTAACCCCTTGTGCAAGTTGCTAGAGAAAGATGCTAAGTTTGTGTTTGATGATAAATGCATGGAGGCCTTTGAACTTCTCAAGAAAAAGGTGACCACCACTTATATTATTACCGCACCTAATTGGAGCCTCTTTAAGCTCATGTGTGATTCTAGCAACGTTGCGGCTGCGCTAGTTTTGGGTTAAGGAATTAACAAGATATTTCATCTGGTGTACTATGCAAGCAAGACAATGAATGGCGCTCAAGTGAACTATATGTTAGATAATACGCTTAACGCTAGAGGGGGGAGGGGGTGAATAGCGTTATAATAAAAATTAGCGTAAACTTGCGGAATTTGAAAATTGCAGGAAATAAATAAGTGCGATAAGTAAATAAATTAGAACAAACGCATCGATGTATCCTAGTTCACCACAACCCGTGGCTAGTCCAGCCCCCGAGAGACTCTCTCGAGATTTCCACTAACTTGTTAAGATTACGGGTGCTCAACAAACCGTTACAACTTGAGGACACAAGCCTCAACAACCTTTGCTCGGAGATACAACACTCCAAGACTTCAACCAAGGAAACACAAGTTCCTTCTTACAACACAAGGGACTAACACTTCCCTTCAAGTGTACAAAAACACTTAGCACTCAAACAAGACACTCCTCTAAGAGTAGATATGAGTAAAAAGAATATGCTCAAGATCGCAACAACTTTCGATAAGAATTTGGCTCTCAAAAGCTTATGTAATGAATATAAAATGATAAGCAATAAAGTATGCAAGCATTAGCAATTGTATGATCAGTTGTTGTGTGTTGTTGTACTTAAAAGACTGATTTGAAGCTGTATTTATAGTTGAAAAACTTTGTATTACCGTTGCCTAATTGCCAATTAAGAGTTGCTGATTTTACTGTGTGACAATCGATTGTCAAATTACCACAATCGATTGTTTGCCAGTTCTTCCAAAAATCAATCCCAGATTTTACGCATAACAACCGATTATCTAAGATCAATAATCGATTACTGGCAACGTTCAAAAAATCATTTCCAGATTTTACGTAAAACAATCGATTGTCAGAAATCTACAATCGATTACTCAGCAACGTTCAAAAAATCCTTTCCAGATTTTAATTAAAACAATCGATTAGAGGAAATCAATAATCGATTACTCAGCAACGTTCAAAAAATCCTTTCCAGATTTTAATTAAAACAATCGATTATAGAAAATCAATAATCGATTACCTGACGGTATTTGAAAACATTTTGGCAACGGTCAGTTATACAATCGATTATATTAAGTTAACAATCGATTATATATCAGTCTTGAAAAATCAATTTAGACACTGCCTCTTGACAATCGATTGTTATAGGATCACAATCGATTATTTAATAACTTTGAAAAAGTCTGGAAGACACTGCCTCAACACAATCAATTGTCATAAGTTCACAATCGATTATTTTGTGACTTTGAAAAATCTGATGGACACTGTCTCTTCACAATCGATTGTCATTAGCTTCACAATCGATTATTTTGAGCTTTGAAAAACTTTGATGGACACTGCCTCATCACAATCGATTGTCATCCAGATTTGAAAAATCTGATGCTCACTGCCTTAACACAATCGATTGTCATAAGTTCACAATCGATTGTCAAGCAGCTGACTTAAACATAATCGATTATCATACGTACATAATCGATTATCTTAGTCCAGATTTTAAATATGCATTATTTAAAATCATTTTGCTCTAAATTAAATATGCATGATTTGTTAAAAATATTTTTACGAGAGAAGCCAAGTCTTGAGTTTAAGTTGTCGGATCAAGATCACAATTAAATACCGACTCATATAAAACTTAGTCTCGATCTTTGTCTTGTGCTTGAATCTCGTCATGTGTCAATTTGCGCATAGTTTGTCATTCATCAAAACCTACAAATATGAACACACGTTTAGTATAATGCCTTGAGAACGTGTTTCCAACAATTTCCCCCTTTTTGATAATGGCAAACTTTAAGCGGGATATGCATATTAGGCAATTCATAATGACGATTCAAGACAAGTAAAGATATGCAACAAGTATATTGATATTCAATTTGTATTCAATTTGTTCCCCTTCAATATATGAATTCCCACTCAATTTATGCCGATAAGTATTGAGAGTGCATCCCGTTATCTTCCCCCTTTTGCCATTAGCAAAAAAATATAGAATAATAAAAAAACTTGCTTATTTATTAAAAAAAACAATTTCAGAAATAATAACCTAAATAATGTCAAGACAATCGATTATTGATACTAGATAATCGATTATATAAAAGAGAAATCGATTGTTCTGTGCGTCAAGCTTTATAATTCCCCCTTCCTTTAGGGCGATACCTGCAAAAATACGTTAGACGTCTCCAACGCTCAAGTTAGAAAACATGTGAAAGGGAAAATGCAATGCATGACTTAGATCAATGTGGAGTCAAGGATCCCGAGTTCACTACGAATTCGGAAGAAGGACTCTTTCTCTAAGGGCTTTGTAAAGATGTCGGCCAATTGATCTTTGGTTTCAACAAATTCAATTTCGACATCGCCCTTGAGAACGTGATCTCTTATAAAATGATGTCTAATTTCAATGTGTTTTGTTCGCGAATGAAGAACGGGGTTCTTCGTCAAGCATATGGCACTTGTATTATCACATCTAAGAGGGATATGATCAAGACTTAGGCCATAGTCCAAGAGTTGTTGTTTCATCCAAAGGATTTGAGCGCAACAACTACCCGCGGCTACATATTCAGCCTCGGTTGTGGACAACGCAACACTTACTTGTTTCTTGCTAAACCAAGAAACGAGAGAGCTACCGAGCAAATGGCAAGTGCCACTAGTGCTCTTGCGGTCCAATTTGCATCCAGCAAAATCGGAATCGGAATAGCCAACAAGTTGGCATGAAGAACCTTTGGGGTACCATAGACCCACATTTACAGTACGAACAAGATACTTCAATATCCGTTTCACCGCAGTTAGGTGAGACTCCTTTGGACACGATTGATAACGAGCGCATAAGCACACGCTAAACATGATGTCTGGACGACTAGCAGTAAGATAAAGGAGAGAGCCAATCATACCTCGAAACTTTTTGATGTCGACTTCCTTACCTTTCTCATCTTTGTCTAGATGATCGGATGTGCTCATGGGGGTTGCCATTGCTTTTGCATTGGTCATTTCAAATTGTTTCAGCAATTCTTTGCAATATTTCGCTTGGCAAATGAACGTACCTTCTTTCATTTGCTTTACTTGTAATCCCAAAAAGAATGTTAACTCACCCATCATAGACATCTCAAATTCGCTTGTCATTAAATCGGAAAATTCCTTGCACAAAACATTGTTAGTAGCACCAAATATAATATCATCCACATAGATTTGAACTAATAAAATATCATTATTTTTATGCTTAATAAAAAGAGTGGTGTCAACTTTCCCCCTAATGAAATCATTTTTATATAGAAATTTACTCAATCTTACATACCAAGCTCGGGGAGCTTGTTTTAAACCATAAAGAGCCTTTTTGAGTTTGAAAACATGATCGGGAGATTTAAAATCTTCAAAACCGGGGGGTTGTTCAACATAAACTTCTTCTTGAATAACACCATTTAGAAAAGCACTTTTCACATCCATTTGATATAAATTGAAATTCATAGAAGAGGCAAAAACAAGCAATAAACGAATAGCTTCTAATCTAGCTACGAGAGCATATGTTTCTTCATAGTCAATAACCTTTCTTGATTATAGCCTTTTGCTACAAGCCTAGCTTTGTTTCTAGTGATTACACCATTTTCATCTAGTTTGTTTCGAAAAACCCATTTCGTACCAATTATGGTATGATTTTCGGGTCTTGGCACCAAATCCCAAACGTCGTTCCGTTTGAATTGGTTAAGCTCCTCTTGCATTGCCAAGGTCCAAAATTCATCCCCAATTGCTTCGGAGATGGTTGTTGGTTCAATTTGAGAAACAAAAGCAGTATGTCCTAAGGTGTTCATAAGGGAGTTTCGGGTACTTACCTTTTCTCCGACGTCGCCAATTACCTGTTCGAGAGGGTGATCTTTGATTGTCCTCCACTCGTTAGGCATTTTCGTTTCTTTCTCCAATTGTGGCATTTCCTCCGTTGATTGTTCCAAGATTTCCTTAGGAGTTTCCTCTTGCACTTTGTCTTTTAAACTATTTAAAATACCTGCAAGATCAGAACAAGAATCCTTTCTCGCCAAGCGAGCATTATTATCGGAAAACACAATATGAGGGGATTCCTCCACAGTTTGGGTTGTATTATTAAATACCCTATATGCTTTGCTACGTGAAGAATACCCAATAAAAATTCCCTCATCGGATTTGGCATCAAATTTTCCCAATTGATCTTTTCCATTGTTATGAATAAAACATTTACAACCGAATACTCTAAAATGGGAGATATTTGGTTTCCTTCCCTTGTAGAGTTCATAAGGGGTTTTCATGAGTATTGGCGTTATGACTACTGTATTTAAAACGTAGCTGCGGTACTCACGGCATTCGCCCAAAAATGTTTGGGAATCTTAGCCTCATCGAGCATGGTTCTAGCCATCTCTTCGAGACACCTATTTTTCCTTTCCACCACCCCATTTTGTTGTGGTGTTCGTGGAGCGGAGAAGGTGTGCTCGATACCGAGTTCGTCACTATAGTCCGCAAAGAGATTGTGATCGAACTCTCCCCCATGATCACTTCTAATTGAAGTGACGGTTGTTTCCTTTTCGTTTTGAACACGTATAAGAAAATATTTAAAATTCTGAAAAGCATCACTTTTATGGGCAAGAAATAAACTCCAAGTAAATCTGGAATAATCATCAACAATAACAAAAGCATAAAAATTTCTACCAAGACTTTCAATGTGAGATGGTCCAAATAAATCCATGTGAAGCAATTGCAATGGTCTAGTAGTTGAAACAATATTTTTCGATTTAAAGGATGCTTTTGTTTGCTTCCCTTTTTGACAAGAATCACAAATAGAGTCATTTTCAAATTTCAAATTTGGAAGACCAACAACTAAATTTTGTGAAACCAATTTGTTCAAAAGATGCATGTTGATTTGAGCTACTCCACGATGCCATAACCAAGAATCATCCTCTTTGCTCATTAAACAATTCACATATTCGGGTGAAGAATTTGCAAGATCAACCATATAAATGTTATCCATTCTAAAACCACGAAGGATAATTTTAAAATCGCTACGTCTAAAAACTAAGCATTCATCCGAATCAAATAAAACAAGATTTCCCTTGTCACATAATTGACTTATGCTCAAGAGATTATGTTTTAAACCTTTCACAAGTAATATATGCTTAATGGAAGAAATTTCATCCTTACCGACCGATCAGATGCCGATAATCTTTCCTTTGTTGTTATCACCAAAAATAACACTTCCCCCTTCCTTGTGTTCTAGTTGAAGGAATTTGGATTTGTCTTCCGTCATATTCTTGGAGCATCCACTATCAAGGTACCATAGTACACTTGATCCCTTCAAACATACCTACAAAACAGATTAATGAGTTTTAGGTACCCATGCCATTTTGGGTCCTTGGGGCTTAGGCAAATCATAGTGATGGATTGAGTGTTATGTCTATGTCGTGTAAAACAAGCAGGAGCAATATGTCCAATTCGTCTACAATAATGATGAGTCACGTTAGGATTATGCATCCTTCTAGGTTGATAGTAATTGGACGGACGAAATTCATTTACTCTATTCTTGACAATATAACTATTGCGCAAATCATGAAAATCATTTCTCCTACCATTTGTTCTAGGATATGCATCATTTCTAGAATAGTTGTTTCTAGGTTGGAAGTCATATCTAGGTGTTCTAAAAGGTTCAAATTTCCTTCTAGTGTGTGGCCTAGAATGTGCATTATTTCTAGCATGATTATTTCTAGGTTGCGATTGACGAAATCCATTTCTAGGTTTGTTGTATCTAGGATGAACATTTGTTTTATTTATCCTAGGTTGAGCCTTAGGTGGTTGGGGGTTGGCTTCAACTTTCTCTTTAGGCTCGTTTCTAAAACCTATGCCATGCTTGGTCGACTTCAAATTAACAAGCACTTCATTCAAATTTTTATGAGAAGAGTTAAACTTATCTAAGGTGCCCTTAAGCCTTTCTACTTCATGTTTGAGATGCATGTAAGAAGTACAATTTCTAGAACTCTCGGGCTTGTCGGCGCTTCTCTTGCCAAAAAATTTGTTTTCCTCTTTCAACTTCTCATTTTCTAAAATCAGTTTTTCAATTCCTTTTCTTTAAAAGAGAGTTGTTTTTGAAAGTCTTTTTCTTTTAAAGAAGCATTTTCTTTTATACTCTTAACAGTTTTTGAAGCTTTAATAAATTCGCTATACAACTCATCAAAAGCATTTTGCATTTCTTCAAGCGAAAAGAAATTTTTGGAAGAAATTTGACATACCTCTTCTTTGTTGTCTTCTTGTGCCATAAGACAAAGATTTGCGGCTTCGTCTTCTTCTTCCTCACTTGACTCGTCACCGGAGTCGCCTCCCCAAGATATGTATGCTCGTTGCTTCTTGAAGGGTTTCTTCTCCTTTTTAGCATTTGGGCAATTTGATTTAATGTGCCCGGTTTCTCCGCACTCATAGCACTTTATTTGATCTCCTTGCTTTTTGCCCTTTCGTTCATACTCTTTTCGCATGAACTTTTGAAATCTCTTGATAACGAGTCCGAACTCGTTGTCTCCGTCCTCATCATTTTGAGGTTGGCTTGTGCTTGCCTTGAGAGCGATTCTTTGCTTCCTTTGATCATCAACAAGAGGGTTAAGTATAGTAGATTCATAAGTTTTAAGATTACCTCTTAATGCGTCGATGGTGACATTTGAAATGCCAATGGATTCTTGAATCGCGTCAGCCTTGGATCGCCATTCCGGAGTGAGACTTCAGAGAATTTTTCGGACAAGTTCCTTATCCGTGAAGGTCTTCTTAAGAGCATGTAAATCATTTACGATTTTTGAAAATCGTTCAAACATCTCATCGACCTTTTCGCCTTCCTTCATGTGAAACAATTCATATGCATGGGTTAGGAAATCAATGTTGGCTTCCCTTACCTGGTTCGTACCTTCGTACGTAATTTCCAGCTTGTCCCACATTTGCTTCACCGTTGTGCAACAAGATATCTTCCTGTAATCATCAGCATTTACAACACAATATAATAAATTAATAGCTTTAGCATTATTTTGCACCTTTCGGATATCATCCGCATCGTATTCATCTTCGGACTTTGGGACCCATTCATTTTCAACCTTCTTGGTTGGAATTTGTTCTCCATTCATTATGACCTTCCAAAGATGAAAACTATTTGATTGTACAAATATTCTCATCCTCTCCTTCCAGTATGTATAATTTGTACCATCGAATAGCGGTGGTCGGGTGGAGCATTGTCCTTCACCTATTCCTGCAAAAGAATCACGAGTAAAGCCATGGATGTTTCTCTCAAACGGTTAAGTCTTCAGAGAGTTGGGCTCTGATACCAATTGTTAGATAATACGCTTAACGCTAGAGGGGGGGGGGGGTGAATAGCGTTATAATAAAAATTAGCGTAAACTTGCGAAATTTAATAATTGCAGGAAATAAATAAGTGCGATAAGTAAATAAATTAGAACAATCGCACCGATGTATCCTGGTTCACCACAACCCGTGGCTAGTCCAGTCCCCGAGAGACTCTCTCGAGATTTCCACTAACTTGTTAAGCTTACGGGTGCTCAACAAACCGTTACAACTTGAGGGCACAAGCCTCAACAACCTTTGCTCGGAGATACAACACTCCAAGACTTCAACCAAGGAAACACAAGTTCCTTCTTACAACACAAGGGACTAACACTTCCCTTCAAGTGTACAAAAACACTTAGCACTCAAACAAGACACTCCTTTAAGAGTAAATATGAGTAAAAAGAATACGCTCAAGATCGCAACAACTTTCGATAAGAATTTGGCTCTCAAAAGCTTATGTAATGAATTTAAAATGAAAGCAATAAAGTATGCAAGCTTTAGCAATTGTATGATCAGTTGTTGTGTGTTGTTGTACTTAAAAGACTGATCTGAAGCTGTATTTATAGTTGAAAAACTTTGTATTACTGGTTCCTAATTGCCAATTAAGAGTTGCTGATTTTACTCTGTGACAATCGATTGTCAAATTACCACAATCGATTGTTTGCCAGTTCTTCCAAAAATCAATCCCAGAATTTACGCATAACAACCGATTATCTAAGATCAATAATCGATTACTGGCAACGTTCAAAAAATCATTTCCAGATTTTACGTAAAACAATCGATTGTCAAAAATCTACAATCGATTACTCAGCAACGTTCAAAAAATCCTTTCCAGATTTTAATTAAAACAATCGATTATAGGAAATCAATAATTGATTACTCAGCAACGTTCAAAAAATCCTTTCCAGATTTTAATTAAAACAATCGATTATAGGAAATCAATAATCGATTACCTGACGGTATTTGAAAACATTTTGGCAACGGTCAGTTATACAATCGATTATATTAAGTTAACAATCGATTATATATCAGTCTTGAAAAACCAATTTAGACACTGCCTCTTGACAATCGATTGTTATAGGATCACAATCGATTATTTAATAACTTTGAAAAAGTCTGGAAGACACTGCCTCAACACAATCGATTGTCATAAGTTCACAATCGATTATTTTGTGACTTTGAAAAATCTGATGGACACTGTCTCTTCACAATCGATTGTCATTAGCTTCACAATCGATTATTTTGAGCTTTGAAAAACTTTGATGGACACTGCCTCATCACAATCGATTTTCATAAGGTTCACAATCGATTGTCATGCAGATTTGAAAAATCTGATGCTCAATGCCTTAACACAATCGATTGTCATAAGTTCACAATCGATTGTCAAGCAGCTGACTTAAACATAATCGATTATCATAAGTACATAATCGATTATCTTAGTCCAGATTTTAAATATGCATTATTTAAAATCATTTTGCTCTAAATTAAATATGCATGATTTGTTAAAAATATTTTTACGAGAGAAGCCAAGTCTTGAGTTTAAGTTGTCGGATCAAGATCACAATTAAATACCGACTCATATAAAACTTAGTATCGATCTTTGTCTTGTGCTTGAATCTCGTCATGTGTCAATTTGCGCATAGTTTGTCATTCATCAAAACCTACAAATATGAACACACGTTTAGTATAATGCCTTGAGAACGTGTTTCCAACACTATACAATCACCGAGAAAGAGTTGTTGGCTATAATATTTGCTATGGAAAAGCTTTGACGAAATCTTATGACAGCCAAAGTTGTAATGCACACCGATCATGCTTCCCTTAGGTATTTGATAACAAAGAAAGATTCCAAGGAAAGACAGATGAGATGGGTGCTACTACTTCAAGATTTGATCTAGAAATTGTGGACCAGAAAGGTAGTGAGAATCAAGTGGCGAACCACTTGTCCCGTTTGGAGGAGGAGGGGAGGCCATATGATGGCCTTGAGATCAACGATTCATTTTCAAACATACAACTCCTTGTGATGTTAATAAATGATATTCCATGGTTTGGCGATGTTGCCAATTACCTCATGACCTCTCGTATGGGCTCTCTTCTAACCATAGGAATAAGCTCAAGTGGGATAGCTTGGATTTTTATTGCATGAGCCAGATTTGTTCAAGATTTGAACGGAAGGTGTTATTTGTAGATTTGTCCCAGAGGAAGAACAATTGGATATCTTGGAGGCTTGTCATTCCTCTCCCTATGGTGGCCATCATGGCAGGCGAGGACGGCTTCTAAAGTGCTTAGTTGTGGATTCTATTGGCCAACTTTGTTCAAATATGTGGGCGATTTTGTGAAGATATATGATGAATTCCAAAGAGCAGGTGGAATTTAAAAAATGTATGATATGCCTTCAAATATAATTCTCGAAGTGGATATCTTTGATGTTTGGGGCATCTATTTCATGGGTGCATTTATTAGCTCTTGTGGGAACACTTACATTCTAGTTATGGTTGATTATGTCTCTAAGTGGGTTGAAGCCGTGGCTTTCCCTAACAATGTAGTCCGGAGTGTTGTTGCATTTCTTAAAAAGAACATTTTCACAAGGTTTGGCACTCCTCGTGCAATTATTAGTGATGGGGGGTCTCACTTTTGCAACAAAGCTTTTGGCACGTTGCTTTTCAAGTACGATGTCAATCATAAGGTTTCTACCCCTTATCACCCTCAAGCTAGTGGTCAAGTGGAAGTCTCCAATTTGGAAATCAAGAGTATCTTGTCAAAGACGATCAATGCTAATAGGATCGATTGGTCGAAGAAGTTGGATGGCGCTCTATGGGCTTATCAGATGGCTTACACGGCTCCAATTAGTATGTATCCATATTGGTTGGTGTTTGGAAAAGATTGCCATATACCGGTTGAGTTAGAGAATAAGGCCTTGTGGGCTTTGAGGAAGTTGAATTTGGAATGGGATGTTGCAGCCAATCTTCTTGTTGAATAACTTAATGAACTTGACAAACTTAGATTCCATGCCTACTCCAGTTCATCTTTGTATAGGG
Source organism: Nicotiana benthamiana (assembly GCA_034376525.1). NCBI lineage: Eukaryota > Viridiplantae > Streptophyta > Magnoliopsida > Solanales > Solanaceae > Nicotiana > Nicotiana benthamiana. The sequence continues at coordinate 75,696,898 of CM067330.1, forward strand.
ACAATATGAAGTACCTTCATGACAAATATGCTCGTAGAAAGGAGTGCAAAGTTGGCGATTTGGTTCTCTTGTTCAATTTCTGGTTACGTATGTTTTCAGGAAAGCTTAAATCAAAGTGGAGTGGGCCATTTGAAATTGTATTTTGTGACCCGGTTTGGTGCTCTTGATCTCAAGAACAAAAAATGGTTATGTTTTCAAAATTAATAGCCACCAGGTCAAGTATTATTTAGGAAAGATTGATGACAACCCATGTCTTTTTCTTTTTGTTTTCTTTGATTTTCTTTGTAGTGTAGGATTTATTTTGTGCTAATTCATTATGAGATATTGCAGGGTTATGTTGATGCAGTGTAAGACATGATAGAAAAATTAAACAAGTCTCTGAAGTAGCCAGTGCAGTCGCACTACACTTTGTATGGTTCGCACTGGTGTGAGCCATATGAGGAGTCTTTGAAATTTGCCACCACGACCGCATTACATTTTGTGTGGACCGCGGTGGACCTCGACTGTCGCGGTCTATTTTGTACGGGTTGCAGAGGTTGCCTCCTGAAATTTCTTCTAAACAAACCCAGCACGGACCGCGGTGCATTTTGTGCGGCCTCACTGGTTGGTGAGAATGGGTCCCAGCGGTTGTTTTATAAATAGACCTCAGGAACCCATGTTTACACTTTTCGTAATTTTAAACTCTGAGAGACAAAAACATTGTTCATCCTTCTTACTTTAATTGTTTTGTTTCATTTCTATTAGCTGGTATTTTTTCTCTTCTCGTATTTCTTCAGCTATTTGGTTAGTAAGTTCAAATGTCAAATGTCTACCAGCTTGATGATAATGAATTGGGTAATTGAGGAGGGACTTTAATTAGGTGAAATTTCAACTAAATCAAAAATTAGGAACCCTAACTAAATGCCATATTTGGACACCCTACGCGAACCGCAATGAATTTGTGCAATCTATAGTGCCTTAGTGCGGTCCACATTACCACTTTGTGCGGACCGTGGTGATGAACTTATGCAAGGTGACCTTAAGCCCAGTGCGGCCGCACTGCATTTTGTGCGGTCCGCACTGGTACATCGCGACCGCAATACTACTTTGTGTGGGCCGCGGTGGGTAGATTCAGAGGATGTGTAAAATATCCCCCACACCTATGAGGACCGCGATCATTTCTATGCAGTCCACGGTGGTCCTTGAACGGCCTCACTCCTTTTTGTGTGGTCCGCACATGCCATGTTCTGCAACTATTTCTGCAATTGTGTTATTGTGTTCGGCAAATTCGTATTGCACTAATGTATCACTGTCTCTATTGATACTAACAAAGTTAGATGCTTGTGCTTGTAGACAATGGCTAAACAAATAGGAAGAGGCTCAAAACAACCCGGGAGAGGTGAATCCTACTAGGGAGGAAAGGGAAAGAATATGATCCGATTCATTCCCCAAGTGACAGAAAGTACTAAAAAGATATGGAAAGCAATTAAAGATGCTGATAGAGCTTGTGACCAGTCGGGGAGTGAGTACGTTCCTTCCTAGGATATTTCCTCTGATTCTGTGCCCAAACATGTCGCTGAATGGCTCGGGAGAATGAGATTGACTGATGATACTCCTCCACCCACACCCACTTCCCAAGTAATAGATCATGTCCCCACTGAGTCATCTGAGGGCTCAACAGCTGACAGTGGCGAGTACTCCACCTCCCGCACAGTTTCATTATCCGGGGAGAGTGCATGAGGAGGTGATGAGGGAGATGAGGAGGTACCTAAGGGGGGTGAGCCTCAGGTTGGGTGGATTGCCCATACTAGGAAACTCAAAGTCTTGGAGGACATATTTGTAAGCCACGTGGCATACCACAAATTCAGGGAGTGGTGGCTGGTGCGAAAACTGATTTTGGAGAGGAGTTTCATAGATAGAGATCTTCTACCCCTAAACCCCGGTGTCCATAGACAGTTTAGAGCAAGAGGGGGGCTGGGTGGGGGTGGGAGCACTTTATAGATGACTGTTTGGAGGCAAATGAACACTTGGTCAAGGATTTTTACTGTAATGTAGCCCACATCGTCAATGGTTCCAAAGTGACCAAGGTTCAAAACAAACAGTTGTTATTCAATACGAAGTCGCTGAATGAGTATTTGGGGTGCCAATAAAGAGGATGAGACCCTCTTATAGTAAAGCTGGAGATGGGCGAGGAGGTCCATCCATGGTTAGATTAGTACCTGACAATCCCAGGTACCGTTCCAGAGTGGTTGATTGTTGGGGTAAAGATACTACAGGGGACTCTTAACTTTGAGGCGAGGGGTTGGGAGACGTTTATACGCAGCTGATTAGACCCTACTTCCCATGATCAGACTCTATCTCTCCACCGGGCTATCCTAGTTGCTTTCATCATGGCAAGGTACCCCATCAATGTGGAGAATGTGATGTCCCACATCATCTCGATTGTGGGTACTAAGACTGACAGGAACTACCGTTTTCCTAACACCACGACCATGTACTTTAGAGAATTAAAGGTAGAAAATAGGCGGTTTGACATCAAGATAAAGTCTAAAGACCCATTCTCATGGAATAGAGTGAGGGGGCCAGACAAGCCCAAGGACAAGAGCTACAAGACACCCACTTCTGCCCCAACTGGCCAGTCTAAAGAGCTAGTTGTGGTAGAGGCCCCCTTTGAGACCGCCTCTACCTCTACTGAGACGCCTCCTAAACCATCCACTTCTGATATTCCTCCATGACCTTCCACATCAGCGGGCCCAAATATTCGATCTACTCGGGCCCATCCTATCACTACCAACCGGCAAAGCCATACGCTTCAAAGTTTAAATAACTGGATGTATAATGCTTCATCCATGTAGTCTACCTTGACCTCCACCATTGCGACTCAGACAGGCACCATAGCCAGTACGTGTCCCACAGTCTATCGAGGATGCTTTGAAGAAGATACTTAAAAACCAAGAGAAAATCCTCACTACCCAGGTTGATTTTGCAAAGGTAGTGATTCACATTCCAAGGCTCTGAAGGAGCTTGACAAGGAGCATAATAAGTTGCGCAAGACACGGGTTTCCAGGGATTATGTGAAAAAGCTATGGGCAGATGTGGATAGACTGAAGGCAGACCAGATACCATTAGATCTATTTGAGGACCCAGCTCCAGCAGCTGAGCCATAACCTTAGTAGTCACAACGACCCCTAAATAGGAAGAGGACGATCTCGAGAGCAGATGATGCCATCATCCAGTTGGCAGACCTACTAGAGGCTTCCTCCAGTTAGCCACAGAATGTATCAAATTTACATCCGGTCCAGGTCCAGTCCCAGGTCCCAGCAGCCATGCAATCGGATATCAGGAACCAATTTGAGGTTCCCGTGCATATCAAGGACCCGGGGACCACTCATGAACCTATGCAGATGGAAATGGATTAGGGAGTCTTCATATCCTTTGTTTATTATTTTTGGTGTTTATTTGCTTTAGTTGGCATTGGGGACAATGCCAACTTTTATTTGAGGGGGTGCGCCTATATCCTTGGATTATCGTACATATACTAATTCGGTTATGCTGTATTGATTTTTATTTGGTCTGTATATAATTTTACATTTAGTTACTTTTATCACACTTTTCATCTTTCATCTGGTCTGCATATAAAGTTACATCATTGTATATATTCATTTCCCGTTGTACATTCAAATCCCTTATTGTATATATTCTTACTATTTTTGCAAAATCTTTTTGTTTTTAGCTTCTTATTTATGCTCGTAGCTTTTTTGTTTCGTCTTTGACGTTTTCAATAAGCCTTTGGTTTTCTTAGTGCCATAGTTCTTTCCAAAGGTGTAGTATTATGTAAACCGGGTGGCTCTTCCTAATGATGGATGGCGTGAAAAATTTCTCAAGGGTTTGAGTCTATTTTTGTTTTTGTTTTTGGTAGTTTATAGTTAAGGGTACCTCAAGCAAAACTTCACGTGGGCCTAGCACATTTGCATTTTATCCTATAGTCAAAGACAAAATGTTGTGTTTAGGATGGTGAAAGTTGTGATCTTGAGACTCTTATGTTGACCAACAATCATCAAGTGGTTTTTAGGGACCATTGTGTGCTCAAATTGTATCTAAGGTCGTTGTGGGCCCCGACTCTATGTCTTTAGTAATCCTTTAGCTTGTGTGGTGAGAAATTGAATTGCATGTCCACGTCCCAAGCCATTGGCCTAAAACTTTCCATGAACTTTTGTTGAGGCGAAATATTAAGTGAAATTTGACTTGAGAAGTGATTATAGGCTCTAGATACAAATGATAGTTTGAACAACTCCATAGCCTACCAATGACATGATCCCTCGTTAACCCTTTTGAGCCTTAGACCTTTTTCTTTCCAGAACCATGTTACAAGCATATACTCGTTCAAAAAAATACCCTTTCTTGGCACCCAATCATTCCTTGAGCACATGGAAAAAGTATGGGTAATTGATGGGTGTTGCAATTTAAGGTTAGATTGACTATAGGTCTATGTTATTTGGGTCACTTTATTGGTTTAAATTTTGCATTGGTGGTTGCAAACACTAATTTGTGCTAAGTTGACATGGCTCTTCTTGAGAAAGAGAGTCTAAGTCTCGAAAATTGACCCAACAAGGAATTGGGATGGACTTAAGAGAATTGACAGTCCCAATTAAAGGGTTAAACCTCGAGAGAGTAAATACCCGACTTGAACCCTAATTGCTTGAGCAGATTTGCCTACCCATTTGGTCTTGAGAAAGTCAATTGGGCAAAATCACTCTCTCTACCGAGAGGTACAAGAGTGGGTAACATCATGCAACGGTTATAGCATATTTTCCAATCATGTCAAGCATGGATTAGATGCAATTAACTATCAATTAGCCACCTAGGTGAAAGTCACTACCTTAGTGCACTTTTATATATAAGAGACAACTCTTTGCAATAGTCGCCTTGCATAATGTAGTTTCAATTTATAATTAGTAGTTGATAATTGTAGATATTTAAAGACAAACCCAAAATATGATTGGAAGTGACATTTGGAGCAATTACTCAACACTAGCCTAGATAGATATTCAACTCTAATTCTAGCTCCCTGAGGAAATCGATCCCTAGCCAAAATCGTATAAAAGCTATTGCGACTCTTTCTTGCTACTCTTTAGTAGTGTAGAGCTCATAACGATCAACTCCTAAATATGAGTTAAATCCTCATCTAATTAGATTTTGTTGAAGTCTAGATCATGAGATGGATCTCCATGATACTTCCGTAACACAGAGACATGCAACATCGGATGAACTGCAGATAAACTAGGTGGCGAAGCAAGCTTGTAGGCCACCTCTCTAATCCTCTAAAGGATCTCAAAAGGCTTGATATACCTAGGGCTCAAATTTCCCTTCTTTCCGAACCTCATCACACCCTTCATGGGTGAAACCTGGAGCAATACTCGCTCTCCAACCATGAATGCAATATCGCGAACATTCTGATTCGCATAACTCTTCTATCTAGATTGAGATGTACAAAGCTGATCCTGGATTATCTTGACTTTCTTCAAGGAATCTCGAATGAGATCCGTGACTAATAACTTAGCATGTCTAGCTCAAACCACTCAACTAGAGAATGACACCGTCTCCCATATGGAGCCATCTGAATACTTAACTAGTAGTTGTTGTTGCAGGCAAACTCCACAAATGGAAAGAACTGATACCAAGCACCCTGGAAATCTATCACACAGGCGTGGAGAATATCCTCAAATGTATTAATAGTGTGCTTGGACTGTCCATCTGTCTGAGAAGGAACACCTTGGTTAGTAAAGAAATGACAAGGAACACCGAACAAATAATGCTGCCAGATCTTCAATACATGAACAATCGCTACCAACTCCAAGTCGTGGACTGGATAATTCTTCTTATGGGCTTTAACTGTCAATGCGTGTAGGAAATCACCCTACTTCTTCCATCAACACCATGCCAAGGCCAACACATGACATATTACAGTGCAAAATATAAGACCCCGAGCCCGTAGGCAACACCAATACTAGGGTTGTAGTCAAAGTAATCTTGAGCTTTTAATAGCTCGCCTCATACTCCTCGGTCTATGTGAACGGAGCACCCTTCTGGGTTAATTTAGTCATACGTGCAACAATAGATGAAAAAACCTATGCGAAATGACGATAATACCCATCCAAACCAAGGAAACTCCGGATCTTAGTAGCTGAAGATGGTCTGGGCCAACTCTGCACTGCCTTAATCTTTTCTGGATCTACCTTGATCCCCTTATGCGACACCATATGACCTAAAAATTCTGTGGAATCAAGCTAGAATTCATACTTTGAGAACTTTGAATATAACTTCTTCTCTCTCAAGGTATGGAGCACGATACTCAAATGCTGGTCACGGTCTTCCCGACTGTGGAAGTACACGAAGATGTCATCAATAAGCACATTGAATACACTGTTCACCAAGTGCATAAATGATGCTGGGGTGGTAGTCATCTCAAAAGACATCACAAGCAACTCACAGTGACCATATCGAGTCCTAAAGGCAGTCTTCAAAATATCCAAATCCCGAATCTTCAGGTGATGATAACCTGATCGTAGATCAATTTTTGTGAACACTCTAACACCATGCAGTTGGTAAAATAAGTCATCATTGCGAGGCAATATATACCCATTCTTTGCTATAAGATTCTTCAACTATCGATAATCTATACATATGCGCATAAAACCATCCTTCTTCTTCACAAACAACACTGGAGTACCCCACGATGATACACTTGACCAAATGAATCCTTTATCATGCAACTCTTGAAACTGCCTTTTTAACTCCCTCCGCTTCGTTGTGGCCATACAATATGGAGAAATAGAAATGGACTGAGTTCCCAATAACAATTCAATTCCAAAATTTATGTCTCTTTTGGGCGGCACACGCGGAAGATTCATTGGAAATACATCTGTAAAGTCTTTCACTATGGGAACTGACTCAATAGTAGGAATATTAGCACTGACACCCCTCACACAGGCTAGATAATCATCACACCCCTTTTAAACCATCCACTTAGCCTTTAGAAATTAGATAACCCTTCTAGGAATACAATCTAATGCAACCCTCCTCTCTAATCAGGGTAAACCTAGCATGGCTAGCGTCATAGTCTTGGCATGACAATCCCGAATAGCATTATAGGGAAACAACCAATCCATGGCCAAGATAACATCAAATTTGACTATACTAAGTAAGAATATATTAATTCTGGTCTTAGAACCACCAATAACAACGAAGCATAACCAATACACCCGGTCCACAATAATAGAATCTCCCACATGCATGCACACATAAACTGGAGAAATAAAAGAATTACGAGAATATCCAAATACCTGATATGACTAAGTCTGAAGCAAATACCTTTGTTCTACATAAAAAAGAATAGAGCCTAGCCTAGCCTCCCCGTATGGTGATCTCGACCTGCCTATCCCTCACCTTTAGCTCGATGTACGGGTAGAGCAGCAACTGGTGCAGAATTATAACTTGAGAAGTCTACAGACCTACTAAATTTGTGGAGCATGAGTAGTCAATGAAGGTGCATCCATACGGAGTGTAGGGAAGTCTCTAACCATGTGTAAGGTATCGCCATACTCTAAGCAACCTCTTGGTGGGCGTGGCAGCTAGGACTGGCTCGGGACCGGTCGACTGTAATGAGGCTAAATCCACCCCGTGCAGGATGTGCATTAGAAAGTGGTTGAGTAAAGTGTGTAACCTAAGACCTCAGAACAATCAGAGCACTACTAGAAGTTCGAAGTGCTTAATGAACTAGGCAACTCACACAGACTCTACCATGGTATGTTGTAGCTGCAACGTGACCACAACCAAATCCTTTCGTACTATAAGTTCTCTTGGCCTGCCTATCATCTCTCATGGCCTCGTATATCCTCCAACCTCCAAGAAATCTTTACCACCTACCCATGTGAGTGAAGCTATATGGTCTAGGCTACCAATTTCGTACGCCCACCACGACTAATATGCCACTCCTTTTAGCTGGAACATAGTAAAAGTAACCCAACCTGTCTCTATGATACCCATAGTGTGGAGATGACGGTGGCACATCTTAAGAAAACCATATGCATCCTGTGAATCCAAACCACTGAAAGTTGGAGCGTGGTAGTTTTTAAACCTCTCGAACCTATGCTGCTCTTTCTCAGATGTCGTTGCCGTAACCTCTGGCTGAACCGGAACAATAGGTTACACCAGTATAACCTTTAGGACCTGATCAACTTGGACCAGCTTCTCTAGGGTACGTGACGAGGGATTGTTTGCTCCTCCCCCATCCTAACATATGGTTTGTGCAATTGTAGTCAATCCTGCCTAAGCTAAGGTACCGAACATGCTCAGGAACTTTGTGATGGTCTCCTGAAGTACTGGGGTGGCAATCGGCCCCTCGGTTGCATATACCCAGACTAGATCTACTTGTGGCACCTCCATCACAACTCGGGTAGGTGCTCTGCCTATACCACGTTCCTCTCCTCATCCTTTTCCCCAACACCAACCTCTGGGGGAACTAGTAGGGGCTGCGAGTTTTTGATTGTTGCACAATGGTGCGTTTCCTCACTATATTAGGAGAATAAAAAGTCAAAGATTTAGCTTTCGAATTCAACCATTTTTCATGATAAGGAGTAAAAAATGTGAAGTTTTCCAAACAGTTGCATAGACTCACGAATATAAGCACAAGCGTATCCACACTAATCCGTAGGACTCTATGAAACCTGCTTATGACTCATAACCCCTATCAACCTAGAGCTCTAACACCAACTTTTTATGACCCTAATTTGCCTCCGTAGGATGTTGTGATGGGACCTAGTCTCTACGACTAGGCAAGCATGATATTTGATAACAATTCAACATATATAATTAACAAAACACTAAAATCCAGTTTATAAACTCACATAACTTCTGAAAAGCAAAATCTCAACCATACTGTAAGGCCCCATGAAAACTTGTACTCAAAACAAAGTGGCTCGTAGTGCCAAGTTTTGAAAATGTGTTAGAAATGTATAAAATTGCACTGATCTAGCATTTAAAAATAAAGAATCAAAATTTTTCGGAAAAATGCTATTATGCGGTCCAGAGTGCAGTCGCAAATCAAGTATGCGTGTCGCATTTCTGCCGGAGATTGAGTCAGTGGTTTGGTTAAAATTGAGGTAAAAATGCAGTCCATTATGCAATCCATAACTGATATATGGATCGTATAGTCATCGCATATTTATCTTGGGATTTTGCAAAGGGGAAATTTTGCGTTGCATAATGCGATCAAAAATCAAGTATGCAGACCGCATTTCTGCCGCAAACCCAAATAGAGATTTCAGAGTTCATTTGCAGTCCATTCCATAGACTGCATTTCCACTTTGCGATAGCAAAGTGTTACCACAAATTTGACTCTGGCTCTGAATTTTTCTAACTTTTAAACGCGACCCCTTTTTTAATAAAACACCCCAACCCCTAATTTTAACATATTTTCTAAGCAAACTAGAGAGAGGGAAGAGAGAATTATTAAGAGAGAACGTCCTACCTTCATCAATTTGATTCTTCATAGTCACCCGGGTCGAGAAATTTCAAGTAATTATCTTCATCTCCATTCTTGTAGGTAAATCCCCAACCCTTTTTTATTGGTTTTTAAATTTAAGCAAAAGGGATTTCTCATGCACTGATTCTTGAATATATGAGTTGAAATACACAAGCATGTTCTTTAAAACCTAAAACCTAGTAAGAGGAATTGGGTAGAAGTAAAGATATGCAAAAGAGGGGTTGATAACCTAAATAAGTTTAGGTTGAGTTTGTGAGCTTCAATTCTAAGTTTTATGTGTTAACTTGTGAATTATATTGATGGTACTAGGCCGTTGGTGATTTAAAAGTAGAAGTTAAAAAGGAAGTTCAACTCTAGGTATGTATGGCTAACTTTAACCTTTGTAAAGGTACCTTGTTTGGAGTACGAGTAATTGGTATGCATACTTCTAAGGACTATTTGTGAATGTTAGTTGTTTTGTGGTTGTTAAGGTAAGATTACCTATTTCATGAATTCTTGTGATTTACATGCCTCAAACATTATTGATTATTCTTTCCGATATGATAGCATGAATAAATAGCAACAAACTAAGTGTGTGTGTGAGTGTGTCTATGTGGTGAGGGCTATGTAATAAATGCTGGAAAGAACTCGTGATTGATTCTATTGTGCATTGTCATTGCTTTTTTGAAATGATATTTTGGATGGCCTGAAGCCATATGATTGAATTGGGAACTACTGTTGTGTGTGAAATGTGATTGTCTGGTAAGATCGGGCCGCAACACAAAGTTATAATGTGTGTGTTGTGGTGATAAGGGTGGCAAAGGTAATAAAGGTGGAAAAATTGATAGAAAATACTATTGAAATGAAAATATGTGAAAGTTTTGAAAAAATCATTGCTGTGATGAAATACTGTTGAAAAGGGAAAAGGAGAGATTGTGAAACTTGTTTGGCAATGGTTGTTCCTTTCATATGCATTTGATCATTGATTCTATGCTGTTTGTTATCTGCACATTGATTGGTTTTACTTGGGGTAAAGTTTCTTCATACATACCTGTACAATTCAAATGCATCGACGTCCCTTTTGACGGGGGCGCTACATTCACAATATGATTGTAGGTAGTTCTATAGCAGGTTCTCTAGTCCACAGACAGTAGCACTCCTTCACTTCCCGCAAGCTAAATTAGTGATCCCCTTTCCTTTTGGGGCCCTACGTGGCTCATGTCACTTTTCTTTGGAGTCTTATTTTGGTATTTGTGTAAGGTATAGCCGGAGCCTTAGTATCGACAAGTATTATATGATACATTTGTATCTTCAGCGGCTCAATAGACTGGAAATGTTGATTATGTACTTTATATTTTGTATTTGGGCAGCATAACTTGTATACCATGCAAAGTAACCTTGTATGTTATGTATATCTCGTAAGAAGGTGTTTAATTTATAAATGGCTATTTCACTTAATTAATGACTAATGAAACATGGGGTAACACGTGGGATAGGAAAGACACCCAGGTCCGCTTGACTAAGGCTACCAGGTCGAGCGCCAGTCATGTCTCTCAGTTTTGGGGCGTGATAAAATTGGTATCAAAGCCTAAGTTTTTAAATAGTCTTTAGATGTCCGGAGCCGTGTCTAGTATAGCCCATCTTATCGGTATGTTGTCGACCATATTTGTAAGTGGGGGTTACATGGATATTTAGCAAATTACCCTCTTCTTTGTTATTCTATATCGTGCGGTGAATGAAAAGAGAAAGTATTATGTCTAACTCATGCTCTGTTATGAAATTTTCAGTAGTGGAACCTAAAAAAAGAGCTAGACTCGTCTTTGGGTCCAATGCCACTCCAAGTGTGGCTATGAATCATTTAACTGATGCCGTGGGTGAGAGTGAGTCCCCGATCTTGAATCTGCATGGCCCATATATTCTAGATCAAAGTATTCACTTTTTTTGCTGCGGCAGAGGGTGCTACCATCCCTCCCGTCGACAATCCAGATTCCTATGCAGTTCCAGCTTCCGGTCCGCGGTTTTGGATGGGGACCGTAGAGGAACCATCTATATGTTGACCCGATTAGTGGCCGCTTATGCCCAGAGATCTCATGATTCCCCTATGTCCTCGAGCATATAGGGAGATTCTGCGAATTCCAGAGCCAACCAGTTTCAGTAGTTGGCCCCTCTAGAGTTCACAGGCATAGACCTAGAGGCCGATCCGTAGGATTTCCTTGATGAAATGTATAAGACCCTTCGAGTGGTGAAGGAATCAGAGACGGAGGGAGTTGAGTTGGCTTCCTAAAGGTTTAGGGGAGATGTATATTCATGGTTTGAGATGTGGGAGGATTCCCATAGGGAGGAAAGTCCTCCGGCTAAATGGGATGAGTTTGTAGATGCATTTATGGACCACTTCTTCCTTGCAGAGACAATGGCAGCCCGAGCCACTGAGTTAGAGGTCCTCAAGCAGCTCAAAATGAGTGTTTGAGAGTAAAACATATAATTTGTGAGATTGTCCAAGTATGCCCATTTGTTAATGTCGACCATAGGTGCTCGATTTCCGTGATTCGTTCAGGGCCTTAGTCCTTTGGTGGTGAGTGAGGCTGCTACAGTGGCCTCACACTCGGATATGAATTGGTGAAATATTGTGGGATTCGCTCAAGACACAAATTATAGAAAGTTAAATATATGGGTTGAAAGGGAGAGTAGCAGTAGGGCCTGTTCAGTGGGTCAATCAGGGAGACAAGTTCAGGGGAGAGGGCCATCAGGGCCATCCCATTCATATGCGCAGTGCTCAGCAAGCGCATTGCCATCTGTGCATAGTTATCAGCTGAGCAGTTACTTGAGACCAGGTTGAGATAGTAGGAGACCTCATCAATCCGGTCGTTTAGGAAGGAAATTACAGTAGTAGGATAGGGCTCCGTGCCTCAAGTATGGGAGATTCCATATATAGACTTGTTATTTGGGTATCCTAGTGTGCTATTGATGCGGAGTGAGAGGCTATTTCCAGCAGAACTGTCGTGCACTCAATTAGGGCATAGGTAGGGGATTTGCTCAGTTATCGAGTTCTTCAGCCGCCACTTCATTTGCACGTTGTCCAATTCCAGCAGGGCGTGGAGCAATTAGGGGTGGGGCTCGCAGTAGAGTTGGACCCAGCCGGTTTTATGATTTGAATGGTAGCCAGAGTATAAAGGCATCTCCAGATGTTTTTAAAATTATTTCATCTGTTCAGCCCATTGATTGTTATGCTCTTATTGATCTGGGATCCTCTTTGTCTTATGTCACCCCACTCATTGCTTCAAGTTTTGGGATAGAACCCGAACAACTTTATGAGTCGTTCTCCGTATCGACTCGCGTTGGTGATTCTATTATAGCCGCACAAGTTTATAGGAATTTTGTTGTCACGGTATGTGGTTGTGTCACTGTGAGCATATGAGTTTTACCCGGTTGAAAAAAACTCCTACAGGACTCTAAAAATTTAGGATTTTTTTCTTTTCCTTAAATATTTGGTTATTTTTTTAGGATTTTTATGTAATCGTGTGCCAATGCGTGTTTATGGAAATATGTTTAAAATTGTTTAGGATTTAATTTTTATGTAGATTCATTTTGTTATTAATTAAAATAAAAAAAGAGGTATATTCCGGCATTTTTAATTTTTATTATTTTTATAAACTTGTTGCATTTTTATAATTAGGAATTTTTTGGTTTTCAAAATAAGTTAGAAATTAATTTAAATCAAAAGGAAAAGACAAAAGATACATATAGGCGTATATATACACAGCCACTCAGGCTAACCATAATTCGGCCAGACCTGAGTGGCCCAAAGCATGTTTCCCCTTTCAAAAATACAATCCAGCCCAAACCACCGACCCCTCTGATCAAGTCCACTCTCAAGAACCAAACGACACCGTTTCAAAAATGAAGCTGTCATCATAGCCGTCAATCTCACCTCAATCCAACGGCCATCAAACCTCTTCCCAAACAATATACATATGTCCAAACGTCTCTAATACAATTAGAGACCAAACCTTTCCCTTCCTCGTACCATCTTCTCCAACCTAACACCACCCCTTGACCACCTCAGAACCACCAGCCTACCACCCTAATGCCGCCACAGTAAATCATCGCACGGTGGCTGCCGACAACCAAACCTCCCCAGATTTATACCACTAAACCGTCACAACCTCCTCTTTCCCACCATGTAATTGTTTCCTATCGAACACGACCCCTCCATCTCGAATCTTCAAAAACAGGGTCGTCAGAACCGCCGTCTCTGGCGACCTTATTCCAAACCCTTACATCTTTGCACCATAGAACCACCAGGACCTCCCCTTCCCTATCCTGCAGTTCGTTCCTTTCGAACACCCCCCCCATCGCCTCCAATATTTGTAGAAAGGTTGTTAGAAACCCTATCTCCGGCGACCCAACTCCAAAGCCCTCAAAACTTACACCAATGAAGCACCTCAATCTCCTCTTTCCAACCATAATGTCACACCCTTCAAATCCAGTCCAAACCCTTTGAATATCAATTCAAAGCATAACCCTAAAACTCAAAACCCGTTGGAAATGGCTCAAATTTGTCCTATGCAATCACTGGTCCTTCTTGTCCCCAACCATACCACCCATGACTCCCAAACATTCTCAACCCCTTAATAAATCCAAATCTGAGACCACACTGAGGTCTGAGAACCACAAAAGCCTCCTTGAATTCTTAAAACCAGTTATACATAGTCCTATGGAGGTTCGAATCCCTTGTGGAAGGGGTCAAAACTTGATTGAAAGGGTTTAAATTGGACATGCATAAGAAGCTAAGTACTCTGCCTCTTCTGTATATATTTGACTGATTATTTGGCCTCTTCTGTAATATTTGCATAAGTGGTTTATCTTTTTCTGTATTTATATTAGCTCTTAGCTATTAGCTCTTAGATGTTTAACTTCTTTTTAAATAATTGTTTGTCCACAGTCTCGCCAGAAGTAGGTTTAAAAGGTCATATGTTGTTGTTTGTCAATAATTTGAAATCCCTTCATCTCTTGAGTAGTGTTGGTATCATGTTAAGCATTAGCCTCTCGATTCTAGAAAACCTAGTTTAGTTTATTCTTCAGTAGTGTGATTTTTAGGGCTCGATTGACCTCCATTTTCTAATCTTCACTTGCTTATTCCATGATTTTTGGTTTGTTTGGTTGTTCATTTCCTAAGTATTTGATCTCCATAATGGTTTTTGTTTATGTTTAGGCTGATTTGTTGGGTAGACCTTTAATTGCTAGTGATAACCTTCACCCTTCTAATTTTATCGTGAGCTAAAGATTCACCTTCTGCTGTATGCTTCTAATCTTTGAGTGTTTTAATAGGTTTATTCCAACAAGTTGAGTTTTGAGGGATGGTTTCCCTATTCTAGGCATTTTTTGATTTATAGCTTTTTGATTCTGAATAAGTTGTCCTGTATAATGTTTGGTTATGGAAAATCACATTAAGGCGCCCATTTTAAAACCTGACCAGCTGTGGCTAATGTTGAACTTTAAAACAAACCTGTTGGTCCAGGACCAAATTTGACCCAACTTGACCATAATTGACTTAACCAAAGAACTGACTAAGGCTAAAACTTCAGGTGGGTAATTTAGGAAAGGACATAGGGGTATTAGGGGTACTTGAACTTTGAAAATCTGATAGTAATCCCTTAGAACCTTCTAGCAAAGGATTAAAGCACAATTTCTGCCTCTAACTTGAGGCACAAGTCAGGAAATGAAGGACCATTTGGGAAAAATGAAAATTTGAAGCAAGGACTAAAAGAAAAACAAGAAAAAAACTGGTGCCCTAAGGCTCTACTATAAAAGAAACCCCTGAGCACTTTTTAAAGGGTCCGGAACCTTCTCTTTGAGTCCTAGAGCTAAAATATATACTAGTTTCTCTTATATCTACAAAATATACCATTAGTGCTGTTGGAGTCATTTTTCTGACGTCATTGTTCTCTAAAAACTCTGCTGAAGTCCTGGATGCACTGGTTGATTGGCGGTTGATTGCTTAGCTGATTTATTACATTTACTCATAGGCTTGTTTTCTGCTGAATTACAGGTAATTTCCAATGTTCATTGATGTATTTGAAGCTCAAGTATAAAGTATTCATGAATGTGCAGATTTGAGTACCTTATACCATTCTAAACCCTTTCCCTATTTTCCCCTTATTCAGTTTTGGATATAGCTGCAGTAATAATATAGTCATCAAGCTGTAATTAAAGTTGGAATTTTTCATTGTCTAATAACTGAACTCCAGAGACTGATTTATTTGTAATAATCAGGACATTCAAACTCTTATTTTAAGAATGAACAGGTGATAGTATAGTTTACTAAGTGTTAGTTGTTTTAGATGCTTATTTCCTGTTTTGCTTTAAATGAGGGACTCAAATATTAGCTTAATAGCTAGTCTAAGTTCGAAATACTATGTAATGTTTTAATTCATTAGATCTCAACACATTATTCATGTTTGTTTCAGATCTATAAGCTGTGATCAAAGTCGTAATTGAATTTGAAAAAAAAATTGGATTCATATATTCTGACTGACGAGTATATGAATCACTTGGTTCAGATCCATTGTTAGAAATTGATATAAAAATGGTTGTTAGTATTTTCTTTGTGAATGTGTAGATATTCAATTTTGTATATAATTTCAAACAAAAATGGTAATTAAAAATTGGACTCTTCCGTCCAAGATAACACTGGGCTCATTTGCGAGGCCCAGTCAGCACCAGAGAATTGTAACATTACGTCTTGGCTGGATGAATAAAAGATTCAAGCTAGTCATAGACCAGGCCCCAACAACTGTTACTCACAGCAAATACAATATGTATCCTGGGCTGGCCCAAACTTGAGTTAGTATATGCACTTAGCCATGAACGAGGCTAAGGTTCTATTGTTTTTCCCAAATATACTACCTATATAAATGATCAATGCTCTTAAATATAGCAAAATGGAGAATTTATCATGTGTTAAAATATCCTTATAAACCAAAGTGAGCCACCATATTTCAATACCATAGGATGGCTCTTTAATTCATTAAACCACGTAGGAATTAGGAAATGCCGTTTGGCGAATTTCATGGTCTTCTCATGAATTTCAAAGATGTAGTTGATATAGGAGCTTGTTTAATAAAATACCTTCCTAAATTTGGGTGCGCATTTATGTGACCAAATTTTATTCTCAATGGAATTATAATATGTCTAAAATTACGGGTGCATTTATGTGACGCGATTCGCAATGTGTTTTAATAACATTGCAAATTCTCCTAAAAGATGTTAAAAGCGGTTAATAACCTAAAATTGCAGGTTAGCAGGTATATCAAATCATATTTTAGACATTTATAATGCATTTAAGCGATCGTGCTAGAACCATGGGATCCGAAGGTGCCTAACACCTTCCCTCGGGTCAACGGAATTACTTATGCAAGAATTTCTGGTTCGTACTCTCCAATTGGGCGGTCAAAATTTACTCGATTTGGGATTTTAAATAATCCGTGACTTGGGATACCAAAAGCCAAATCTATCCCAAGTGGCGACTCTGGAAATAAATAATTAATCTCATTTCGAGTAATGTTACTTTAATTGGAAAAACTCCTATACACGTGTCACTTTTCAGGGTAACCACGTGTAAGCGGAAAAAGGAGGTGTGACGGCTCTGGCGACTCTGCTGAGGACCGAACCCAGAATCTCTGGTTCAGGGTTCAAGAATTTGAGCTTACAATAAGTTTTATATTTGGCTTCTTCTGATTTGCTTACATGTTCTGTGCTAAATGCCGCATGTGTTAGCGCTTTGATATTATCTGAACTGTATATATAAACTGTTACGAAACTCTTTGCTTCTCACCTCCAGGGATTTACTTACTGGTTGAGACTCCCTATTCTGCTAGTGTATTACCCTGAAATAAGAAAGAGGCCGGACATGTTACAAAGCCGGACGATCTTGCGGGTCCCCGGTACGTAACCCCCTCCTCGACTCGAGTTGTCCATTCGGGTACGCAGTCTAGACCCTATGCCGAGGTTCTCAGTTTAGTATAACAAAACTTCATGCCGGATGCCTAGTAGGAACATTTATTTGCATCATGCATGTTGACTTAGGGGACTCAACGCAGGGGTTGGGTCCGTCTAGGACAGGTGGCCTGAAATAAAAGACCACCCTGATGCATTTTTGTGTGCTACTTGCGCATTTATTTGCCTTAGATTCGCATGTTGGTCGGCCTATATGTAAAGGGAATAATTGAGAAAAATAAGCAGTGCTAGGGTAGTCACTTTTAAAAAAAATAGCGCGGAAATGCTGCCATATTTTATTTTTAAAAAAAACCACAAAAACAAAACTAAGGCACTCAATTTTGGAGTTTTTCAATAATGTCTGCAGGTTTTGATTTATTTTTTTGGCCGGGTCCAACCCCTTTTTTCAAAATGTCATGAAATGCCCGAGTTTATTTTCTTGCTTCAAAATGAGTCGGATGGTGCCATTATTGTGGTAATAGATGAATGTCGCTACGAGAGACACCGGAAGGCTAATATTGCACAAATGGCTACCTTTGAATTTTATTCGGGTTCGTATGCAAGCGTGTCTTGAAATACTTTCTCGCAGAAGTGTCAAAAGGTCGTATTTGCAAAGTCGGTCCCTATTTTAAAATTAATTTCATAAATGTCAGTGTTAATGTTTTGAGAATACTAATTCACTCTAATAAATGTGCAGAATGAGCACAATGATGAACAAAATTCCTTTGGAGCTGCGGCTGTGGTGGTATGACCTCGAGAAGCAGGACAGAAAAAGGTCAATGCGCATCTGGGAGGCCTCTCTGGCTTATTGAAAATCAACCCCAGAGGAGATATCATAAAGCCCTTAATCACCTTCTGTTACCCGGCCCACAACGTCTTCCAGTTCCCAGACTTCAAGCTAAGCCCAACATTAGAGGAAATGACTTGATACATCGAGACTCATACAATCCCTTTGAGACATCAATACTTGATAACACCCAGAGCCTCGTTGTGCACAAGTTTTTGAATGTTTTGAAATTAGTAGAAAGATTCACAACCCTGACCAGTCGGCTGGATTTTGCACCCTACAGTTTATATACCAAAGATATGGCCACATCGGAGGATTCAACAACACTGAAAACCTCATCTGTAGCAATAGCAATCAAATCAAATGGGAATAGCATCGATGCTTCGCATTAATGGTGTATTTTTTGGGACTTTTAGTATTCCCATGAAAGGACAGAAATATCGATATACGGATTGCAGGGGTTGTTAGTACTTTGATGACAAAGGCAAAGAGTACTCTCTCTCCAATGATCATATCTGATATCTTCTGATCCCACACCATTTGTGAAGCATGATGGGATCTCTTTGAAGACTATAACTTGCTATTACAAATCTGGATGATTGAGCATCTATGTCACAGGCCTCGGTTCATGAATATTGGTATGCAAATAAAAGGTTGCATAGAAGAAGTTGACAACAGGGGAAACCAGTTTACATTACCAGAGGGTGTCGCAGAGTGGGTGTCATATCTCCGGTTTATTTTTGCAAATTAAATACAATGAACACTCAGTTGGCTCTCCGTGGACGAAGTTGTGTATATGCCCGCAACAAAACCACATTTTCGCTTAATGGGCCTTAGAAGCATCCAGACTTACGCCAACATCGGGTCTTGAGACAACTCGAAAGATGCTAGATAGTGCCAAAATACATATATCTCAGCATCCGGGTAGTCGAAATTGGGCCTGGTAGTCAGTTCCCCGAAGACATGGTCCGAAAAGTCTTGAATGAATGCCAATACCTAACCGCTGGCACTTGTGTACAAGATCGTGCCAGAGGTGAAGTGTCTCTGGGGTACCTTGCTTGGTATAAAAGAGAAATTGAGCACGAAAGACCATCCAAAAGGCCTCACCTCCAAGAGTTCATCGGAACATCACAAGAGCAGTGGGATTGGTTAGCAATAGAAAATGAATATCGTGCTACTATAGGAAGGTTGGAAAAGAAAATTCAAGAATTGCAATTCAAAAACAGCCTGCAAACTGCTGCTAGCGAGGGAGAAAAGAATGTATTGGTTAAAGAAAATGAAGCCTTGCGAGCCTAGATTAAAAAAATGAAAACAACCGCAGAAAACCCTCCAAGGAGTATAAAGGATGAAAAGCTCATAGAGAACCTTCAAAGAAAAGTAACCGAATACGGTTTTGACCTGAATAAGGCAAAGGGTGAGTAGTCTAAAGCTCGAAAACAATTATTAAAAGTGCTGAAGAAAGGGCCTGCGTACTTGAGCAGTTAAAAGAAGGGAGCGGCAATGAAAGCGCTAGTTTAAAATAGAGAGTTATCATAGCTGAAAATAAAATGGCCAAACAAACGAAAGATTTAAAAGCCGAGAGAGAGAATTTCTATGCGGTAATAGCGGGGTTGGAAAGAGATTTTAGGAAATTTCAAAAGCTAAATCAGGTAGCTGAACGGACTCTAAAAGCACGAGTTAAACAAATAGGGCGCCTGCTACAAGAAAAAAGGCATCACAGAAAATGTGCGGGCAATTGCAGATTATATTACCACTAAATGCAATCACTATGAGGAAATGACAAAATCCATGTTTTTCACCGCTGCTATGACATTTGTCCGACAATTGATGGAAGATCTACACTATCTCCAAGGAAGTCTAGCGCGTAAACCTGCAGCAAGGCCGAATGATGCTCCGCAAGCTCCAAAAGCTTTTGAAGTCTTAATATATTAATAGACTTATATTTTCTCTGAAAATGAGCTTGTCTGCTCTCCTTTCCATTCTTTAAGGATATTAAGTCACAGTCTGGTAGTTGCCTTTTTTAGCCATTGTAATCAAAGTTGAGATCGTTATCAATATCCAAAACATATTTTAATATGTACTTCACCATTTATTTCCATGAAGTACGCTCGGTCTGACTCATATAAAGTCATGATACGTAGGCAATCTCTATAGGATTCGACCGTTTTCTTTAGAAAGCTAATAAAATATATAGAGTAAAAACAACAAAAAGAGATAGGAATAAAAGGGAAGAAGCAAAGGGAACTTGAAATAAGTGCCGGGATGACACATGTCATGCGACTGTGGCAAGCATATAGAAACCCATTATCTGCATAGGTACATCATGCTCAACGTGTGATTTCCTGTTTTTCATCTATCCTGAACTAACTACATTTTCTAGAATTACAGTTCAGGTGTTTAGAACAATGGTTGTTTTTGCAGTAAACTGGTTTCACACGGATAATTCACTCGTTCAAAGGGAAATATAGAGATGTCGCATGAAATGGCTTTACCCACCGTCCCATTTCCAGAAGACTGTCCAATTACAGGAGTACCGACATCTGAATCTACACCGGCCGAAGAGAACACGATCCTGCGGCTCCGGGTCATGGAAATGTGGGACGCATGGACCAATGGAAAGGAACCTCCTAGCGCCATCCCTGGATTTCCGAGCTGTTTCCACGGTCAGGGGGTACCTCTACCATTCCTATTAGTCACCCGAGCATTCTCCTAGGGCAGCCACCATTTCCATCAATTTTGTTGGGGCGCCTTCCGAAACCCACCATCCAATGATTGCATCCGGGCCAGTTCCCAACATCTTTACAGCCCCTCCGTGTGCAGCTACTACACAACCTGTAGTATCGAGGCCTGTGTTTGACCCCGCAACCTTTACTATCCAAACTCCTAACTACAAAAATGACCCTCCCCCGTACCCTACATACAGATACCCTCAACAAACATATGAACTTACCCCTGTGCCAAACAAAACCTCCAAAGCGCCGGTGCAGGATGAAATCACAAAGAGAATGAAGAGTCTTGAGCAAAGACTGAAGAATATGAAAGGACTGAGCGAATAGAAAAGTGTAGCCTATTCAGACCTGTGCATGTTCCCCCATGTACTCTTCCTTTGGGGCTTAAAATGCCAAAAATCGAGAAATACAATGTCCATGGTGACCTCATCGCCCATATGAAAAACTATTGTAATCAATTACGTGGATTTGACGGGAAGGAAGAGCTCCTGATGGCGTACTTTGGGGAAAGCTTAGTAGGCTTTGCATCCGAATGGTACACAGACCAAGACATCACCCGATGGCACATATGCGATGACGTTGCCCGGGACTTTGTGAGACAATTCCTGTACAATATCGACATTGCCCCGAATAGGAATTCACTAGCCAACCTGAAGAAGAAACCTGCTGAAAGCTTTAGAGAGTATGCTATTAAATGGAGAGAACAAGCATCGAGGGTGAAGCATCCTATTGATGAAGCATAAATGGTCACCATTTTTCTGCAAGCACAGGACGCAGACTATTTGCAAAACATGATTTCCGCAATGGGCAAACCATTCACCGAGACAATAAAGATTGGGGAAATGGTGGAGAACGGCCTCAAAACAGGGAGGATTCTAAGTCAATCTGCCATAAGATCCACCTCCCAAGCCATATAAGGAGGGGCGGGAGGAATCCCAAGGAACAAGAAAAAAGAGGAAGTATCCATGGCAGTCTCCGAGATGAGGAAACATCATACTCTCAAGCATGCATTCTATGAAAGAGCACCACAACATTACTATCCTCACCGAGACATGCACTATGTCCCTCAACCCTATGCAGTTATGAACGCTCAACCATTTCCCCGACCTTAACAGCAGAACAATAGAAATCAAGCTCCAAGGAATCAACTTCCTAAGAATCATTACAACCCCCGCCCTCAAAGAAATTATTACCGTCTCGGGGAGCCACCCCGGAGACAGAGCTTCACTTTGATAGGAGAGTCGTACGCCAGCTTGTTCCCAAAGTTAGTCCATATGGGTCTCCTCAAGCCTATACCCCAAAATAGACAGAATCCTGAATCACCGTCTTACCAAAGGGGCATGCGTTTTGCCTACCACTCTGGGGTAGAGGGACATGATACTAAAAATTGCTGGACCTTAAAATGAGCAGCAGAGCACTTGATTGATCAAAAGAAGATAGTTCTAAGAAATGACGAGGTCCAAAATGTAACTGATAACTCGTTATCGGCTCACAACAACGGCCTGGTCATCGAAATAATCTGCGAGGACAAAGAATTTGATCACGCTCTGAAAACCATCATGCAATCGACGAGGCTGACAGGAAGCCAAAAGTCACCCCAAAGAAGATGGATGAAAAGAAAACAAAGGAAGCCAAATGTCTTTAAGCAGAGAAGACGGTTGATGTTGAAGCTGAGACAACCCCTACCAAAGAAACAATACTCTACATCCCACGAGGACGCAAAGAAAAGCATCCCACTTTAAGCCCACCAAAAAGGTTCAAGCTGAACAAATCCCTGTACATACCCAAGAAGGCCTATGTGGTACGGGGATCAATTAAACCACCGGTGCTGAATGAGCCCGTGGTTATTGGTCACGTGCCACAAAAGCCCATGACCAACCCTTCAGCCGTCCCTTGGAATTATCAGGAAACCGTTGTTACATATAAAGGCAAAGAAGTCCTCGGAGAAGCCCAAAAGGGATGTCCCATGAAGAAATACTTAAACATAGAAGAGGTGAATGCCGCTACCAAACGGCGATTCTCGCCAAAGAAGCAAGTGAGTGCTGAAGAAGCAGAAGCTTTTTTCCAGAAAATGAAAATGCCGGAGTACAAAGTGCTAGATCAACTCCAAAGATCGCCTGACCATATTTCTCTACTGTCAGTCTTGATGAAATCTCCCGAGCATCAATAGGTGTTGACCAAGACATTAAGCGAAGCTTATGTGCCAGCTGAGACCTCTATAGAACAACTAGAGAAAATGGCGGAGAAATTCTTCGCTATCAATCAGATATCATTCAGTAAGAATGACCTACCTCCGGAGGGAGCTGCTCAAAACAAGGCTTTGCACCTCAGTGTTAAATGTGAGGGGTATTATGTCAAAAGAGTGATGGTCAATGAAGGTTCCGGAGTAGACATATTTCCACTATCTACCTTTCAGAGAATGGAGATCGGGACAGGGAGGATCCGTCCTAACAACGTATGCGTCCGAGCCTTCGATGGAATAAAAAGGGATACAATAGGTGAATCGATTTGGTGCTCACTATTGGTCCAGTCGACTTCGAAGTAACATTCCAGGTGTTGGATATGGACACCTCATACAACTACCTCATAGGAAGGCCGTGGATTCATGTAGCAGGGGCAGTGCCTTAAATACTGCACCGAATGATGAAATTTAAGTACGAAAATCAGGAGATTGTTGTTCATGGGGAGGACGAACAATCAATTTACCGGGACCCCTCTGTTCCCTGTCTAGAAGCCAAGGAAGGGAGTGAGCACATAGTCTATCAAGCTTTCAAAGTCGAACTAGCTGATCAGGATGAAGAGGGCAAGCCACTTCCTCAACCTTTCCTGTCAAATGCTCCAATTATGGTGGCAAAGGAAATGACACGCCAAGGCTTCAAGCCAGGCAAAGGACTCGGAAGTTCCCTACAAGGCATAACCCAGTAGGTCGCCTTGCCTGCTACAGAAAAGTTTTTTGGACAGGGATTTCATCCAACCACGGAAGATATAACCTGGGGTAATCGCAGAAAGCACCAAGGATTGGCCTTACCACGACCCCTGCCTCACTTGTGCAAAACCTTTATAAAACCAAAGTATAGTGAATAGGAGGGAGAAGAAACCTTCACGGCAGAAGAAATTGATGAGATCTGCGGGGCTATGAGAGAGTTGCTCTATGATGCAAACATGGTCCAACCGGGAGAAGGGTCAAGCGCCGCTGAAGTTCTGTATACGGGGCCACCTGCTAAACTTCAAAATTGGAAGGCCACACCCTTTCCGGTCAGGCGCGAGGCCCGGTAGTCTCGCCTTGCTACCTCTTCCCACACCACGAGCTATTTCAGGGTGTAGCTCCGTTGTTTGTTTTCCTTTTAGCTCCTTAAATCTCAGTTGTACACCATGTTTATCTTTCAAATTCAAAGAAATAAAATCAATATTTTTCATTTCTCTGCCTTTTTCTGATTTTTGTCTTTCTCTATTTTTCATCTTTTCTTTCTGTCCCAATAATGTAGCTTTTAATAAAACGACATGCTCGCGGACTTCTTGCCACGACCCAAACCCTCTGCATGTCTGTAAAATAATGAACCAGGAAACGGAATACAATGAAGAAGAGGCTTTCAGGGAAATCACTCGACAATTGGAACACTTTGAGAACAAACCTAAGCCTAACTTAAATGATACTGAACCGGTTAACCTGCGCGATCTCGATGAAGCCAAAGAAACTAAAATAAGCATCCACGTAATTAAAGAGATACAAGATTCATTGGTTCAACTCCTGTTTGAATTCAAAGATGTAGTTGTGTGGTCCTATGACGACATGCCTTGTCTGAGTATGGATTTAGTGGTTCATACGTTGCCTACATACCCTGGATGCCCTCCAGTACAACAAAAGCAAAAGAAGTTCAAGCCTGATGTCAGTGATAAAATCAAAGAGGAAATTACAAAACAGCTTGAAGCTGGGGTAATCCGGGTAGAGCGGTACACCACATGGCTGGCTAATATGGTCCCAGTACTGAAGAAGGACGAGAAAACCCAAGTGTGTGTGGATTATGGAGATCAGAACAAGGCGATCCCCAAGGATAATTTACCTCTGCCCTACATCCATATCCTTGTCGATAATTGTGTCAAGCATGAGATTCAATCCTTTGTAGACTGCTACGCAGGGTATCACCAAGTGCTGATGGATGAGGAAGATGCTGAGAAAACCGCCTTCACAACACGTTGGGGCTATGACCACCATCTTCCATGACATTATGCATAGAGATATAGAGGTATACGTGGATGACGTGATTATCAAATCTAAAACTCAAGGTGATCATGTAAAGGATCTGAGAAAATTCTTCGAAAGGCTCCGCAAAATACAATTTGAAATTGAATTCGGAAAAATGCGCATTTGGAGTTCCGTCAGGCAAACTTCTTGGGTTCATCGTCGGTCGGAGAGGCATTGAATTAGATCCAACAAAGATCAAATCCATTCGGGAGCTGCCCCCGCCAAAGACTGAAAAGGATATGATGAGTCATTAGGAAGATTAAATTACATCAGCCGGTTCATTGACCAATTGACTTCAACATGTAAGCTTATATTCAAAATGCTGAAGAAGGACGCGGCAGTTAAGTGGACGGTCGAGTGTCAGGAAAGTTTTGATAAAATCAAACAGTAATTGTCCAATCCACCAGTTTTAGTTCCGCCAGAACCAGAAAGGCCACTGTTTCTCTATCTGACGGTGTTGGAAGGCTCTTTTGGTTGTATTCTCGGGTAGAATGACTTCAAGGGAAAGAAAGAGAGGGCCATTTATTATCTGAGCAAAAAGTTTACCAGTTATGAGTCCAAGTACACATTGTTAGAAAGAAACTGTTGCGCCTTGACATGGGTAGCTCAAAAGCTAAGGCACTATCTGCAAGATCATACCACGTACCCCATAACTAGGCTGGATCCGTTAAGGTATATATTTCAAAAACCAATGCCGCAGGGCGACTGGCCATGGAAGATCCTGCTTACCGAGTTTGAGATTATTTATGTCACTCGTACGGTGATGAAAGTTCAGGCACTGGCAAATCATCTGGCAAAAAACCCCTCTGATGACGAGTATCAACCTTTAAACACTTACTTCCATGACGAAGAAGTGAACTCATTGGAAATAGCAGTTGAGGACACCCCTGTCTGGAAAATGTTCTTCCACGGAGCGGCAAACGCAAAGGGCGTAGGTATCGGGGCAATCTTAATATCACATGCCAGCATTATCCAGCTACAGCCAGACTTCGGTTCTTTTGCACTAATAATACAGCAGAATATGATGCTTTCATTATGGGCATGAACATGGCTAGTAACCAAGATGTCGAAGAGTTTCTAATCATGGGAGATTACAATCTAATCATCTGACAAACTCAAGGAGAATGGGAGACAAGGGACATTAAGCTCCTCCCGTATGGACAACATGTCGAAGACCTCAGCAAAGGGTTCAGGCTGGTACAGTTCAGGTACATTCCCCCTTGCCACAATGAGTTAGCAGATGCACTTGCAACCTTAGCTTCCATGATGCCATACCCTGGGAATGCCTATGTTGATCCTTTACAAATCCAAATCAAAGAAAGACATGGGTATTGTAATGCAACCGAAGCATAGCCTAGCCCACAACCTTGGTATTACGACATCTTGAGATTCCTAAAAACATAGGAGTACCCTGAGCAAGCCACCGGAGAACAAAAGAAGATCATCTGAAGGCATGCGAGCAATTTATTCTTAAGTGGTGACAGTTTGTGTAAAATGACTCCGGATTTTAATTTGTTGAGATGTATGGATGTCGAAGAAGTTGGGAGAACTATGCACGAAGTACATGCTGGCGTATGTGGGCCCCATATGAATGGCTATATACTGGCAAAGAAGATACTACGAGCTGGTTATTATGGGATAACCATGGAAAAAGAGTGCTTCATATTTGTGTGGAGATGTCATCAATGCCAGGTGCACGGTGATATGATTCATGCACCACCAAATGAGTTGCATCCTATGTCGGCACCCTGGCCATTTGCTGCCCGGGGGGATGGACGTCATTGGGCCGATCGAACCAAAAGCCTCGAATGGGTATAGATTTATATTGGTCTCCATTGACTATTTCACAATATGGGTTGAGGCCATCACCCTCAAGTATGTCACCAAGAAAGCGGTAGTGGATTTTGTGCATTCCAACATCATTTTCCGTTTTGGGATTCCCGCTGTCATCATTACTGACAATGCAGCTAATCTAAATTGTCGGCTGACTAGAGAGATATGTGAACAATTCAAAATAACACATAGAAACTCCATTCCCTGCCAACCTAAAGCTAATGGCGCAGTCGAAGCAGCCAACAAGAACATCAAGAAAATCTTGAGGAAAATGATTCAAAGCTTGAGGCAATGGCATGAAAAGCTGCCTTTCGCATTGATGGGATATCGTACCACATTACGTACATCTGTAGGAGCCACTCCCTACTTGCTGGTCTATGGAACAAAGGGTGTTATACCTGCCGAGGCGGAAATCCCTTCGCTCCGAGTGATTTTCGAAGCAGAAATCGAAGATAGTGAATGGGTCAAAACCCAGTTGGAGCAGCTGGCATTATTTGATGAAAAACAAATGGCCGCAGTATGCCACGTGAAATTGTACCAACAAAGAATGGCCCGTGCCAAAACCAAGAAAGTGCGCCTTAGGAATTTTGAAGTTGGGCAGCTGGTTTTGAGGCGGATACTTCCCCATCATCAATAAGCCAAAGAAAAATACGCCTTAAATTGGAAAGGCCCATACATCATCAGGAAGATATTTCCTAGAGGAGCATTGTACTTGGGAGACGTTGAAGAAGATGAGCCCGAGGCTGTGGTAAAAGCCGACACCGTAGAAAGGTGTTATGCTTAAATCCCCTGCAGCAATTACCCGGTGGATGGAAAGGAGGAAGGCTTTATTCTCCCGCTATCCCCACCCTCTTCGTAACCTAGAAAGAAAAGAAAAAGAAAATTCAAAAAAAGATAAAGAAGGAGAAAAAGGAAAATTTTAAAAAAAGAACAAAAAAAAAGAAAATTAAAAAAAAAAAAGAGAATACAAAACAAAATTAGTTTATGAAACACTTCCTGAACTACGTCTGACTTGATTCCGAAAGGATACGTAGGCAGACTCTCCTTGAGTTCAATAACACCAAAATAAAATCCTTATTTATCCATGAAAATAAAAATGGGGCAGAAATGTACTGGTTCAGTCACAAATCTGTCCGAATGGTTACAAAGTTATAAATCCTCGAGAAGGAAAACACCATTTGTTGGGGTTCAACGCCAATTAAATTTGTGAGAGAAATAAAATGATAGAATCTTATCGGTGAAAACCTCCGGGCACCATAGGGCGACGGTGAGCAGAGAAAAACAAAATGAGAGAGTTCGGTTAGCGAAAAATCGCAAAGAGCGCTACCTGGCGACGGGAGAAGAGAAATAAGAGAGGCCTATTGGTGAAAACCCGCAAAGGGCGCTGTTGGTCGCAAAGAGGAAATATTGCTGCCCAGGTCTGAATAAGTTCTTTGGATTTCGAAAAAGATAAAGTCAGAAAGCAAAAATGGATTCGGACCGGGTATCCAGTCCAACAAGCATGCCATTGCCATTTAAAGCCAACTTATATTTCCAGTTAAGTTCCCTTTTCTCCCTCAAAAGAACATTCCTCTCTACATTCATGCTTCGCTCCTTTACACTTTAATCCTGATGTCTTGACCATTCCTTATGAAAGGTAGCAGGGCCGGTCTCGCGGGTTCCTCCTGGCAAGAACAAAGGGAATGCCCGACATCGTCTAATGCGCTTAGCTAATCCTGGTTGATCATGACGGTTAATACCTCAAAAGCAGGAAAATAAAAGAAAGGAAATTCAAAGTCAAAGGTCCTTGAAGGTGAAGCAAAATCAAAGGGTTTTAAGCCAAACAGGATGTCCCGAAAGTAAGCCCAATATCAAAGTTGGGACAAAACTCACAATCCAAGGCCTGGGAAACAAAGACCAACCCAAAATGAGGACCCCTGGGCCAATTAAAAAAGCAAGGATTGAAATCCAAGGGTTCGTTTTCGAATACAGAGGAAGTTGAAATCAAGCGCGACAAGGCCGCAAAACCAATCAATGTTTAAACAAATAGTTTGTCGTGTTTCTGAACTAAAATAGATGCAGGTGCAACTTAGAAAAGTAAAAAGGAAATGGGGCAAAACAATCAAAGGATAGGCACAAGGGCCAAAGATAGTGGTGCGTCAATGACAAAAGGGAAGTTTTCTTTTCATTTTTCTGCAAACTCGTAAATGAGCATGGTAGCACGAGCCCAATCCCTAGTTCGCCTTTGTACAGCTTATGGATTTCCTAGGCATTACCTAAGGATTGCATTCTACCCCCTCCAGCATATACCGAGGGAGTTTCCCTCCACGTCCCCAGCATAATCTCGGGATTTTCTCCCTACACTTCCCGCTCCCCAGCATAGTCTAGAAGCTAACGCTCCCCTACCCTTAGCATAATGTAAAGGTTGTTCATTTCCTCCTATACCCCTAGCACAGTGAAAAGGATCTCTGAGGTCATCCACTGCCTTGCGTATTCTCCCATAATATAACTCAGGATCTCCTTCCAATCCTCGTATAACCCGTGGATTCCCCTAGCATTACCTATGATTCTTCATTCATCCTGGCATAACCCGTAGGTTCCACTAGCATAACCTGGGATTTTTCATTCCTGGCATAACCCGTGGATTCCCCTAGCATAACCTAGGATTCTTCATTCATCCCGGCATAACCCAGGAATTTCTTCATAACCCATCCTTAGCAGGAACTTTCCTATCCCGGCATAACCCGCGGATCTTTTCTTTCCATCCCCACAGAGAGCTTTTCCTTCCTATCCCGGCATAACCCGTGGATTCTCATCTTATCTCCTGCAAGAACCCTTTCTCTTTCCCAGCATAACTTGGCAGTTTTTTCCAAGGGATACACAATTTCGATTTTCATTGTTCTCAATAAAGAGTAGCATAGATATGTGCTACAAATAACTCACGAAATTTTCCAGTAAAAACTAGGGAAAAAAATTTTGTTCGTTTGCTTGTTTTGTTGTCTGAGCAGGTGTACCTCAAGGCACAAGATTCTTTATATTTGAAAGCATTGAGTGTCAATTCAGAATCGAAGAAAGAAAAGAGACGAAAGGTGAACTCAAAGTGATGAGGCGGACGAAGACGTGTACTGCTGAAAATATAATCGAAGTCACAAGCTCAGCATATCCCGCATTATTTCAAAATTGAAGACTAAGCCAGCGACCGCAATTAACGAGCATCAAGATTCAGATGGAGTCTGCCGTAAAAGATAGCCGAGACTCAAGATCAAGCTTCAAGAGACTCATACATAGGAATCTTGTAAATTAGTTGATTGGCTTAGCTAGCTTAGTTTTGATTTTCCTTTGGTGTAATAAGGAGTTTAGCAAGCAGAAACAACAGTCACAGCAGCCAATCACAGTCTCCTGGTAGTCCCAGTTACCAAAACTTCCAGAACTACACTGACTTGATTCCTTTATTTCCAAAGATATGTAGGCAACCTTTGAAGCAAGGTTCGGTCAAAAATATTTTGAAATTCTTCACATGGAGTACTCAATTGGA